>CM076728.1:9193951-10442593 GCA_038501795.1 Pseudopleuronectes americanus | reverse complement strand
TTATGATCTGGGGTTTTGGGTGTCATAGAGGTGGTTTACAGTTGTAGAACGTTGTTAGAGTATGAAAGTGGTGGGTGATTTGGTTGCGGGTATCTGGTTCGATAAGGGGAGAGATATTGACACCGGTTTGGTTTGAATGTTCCGTGGTTTGATTATTGGTGAATGGGGGTTAGCTCTAGTTATTAATGGAATCGAGGGTGTGGAGGTGTGAGCTTGATGTGGATAATGTGATGAATGTATGAGGCGTGTCTGAGTCGTGGAGGCTGTTTATGATCATGACTGAGGACGATTGACCTTGACTTGGTGCAATTGATTTTAATCAGTGAGCGGGATTGAGGGGACTTTCGCGGGGTTGGATGAATGGGATGGCAGTGTAAGCGCCTGTTATGAGACCGTAGTGTGTGGGCGGAAATCTTAGCGTCAGAGAGGTCTGATCGGTGTGCTTGACGTAGTAGTTAGGGGGGGTGACGGGGCCTAGGCGTAAAATCGAGTAGCTGGGGGGGTCTGCGTTAAGGAGAGTTAATGAGGGACCGATTTGTGTGGATGATGTTGTGAGTAGAAGACTGGAGTATCGAAGACGTTGCGGCCGTGCTTACCCGCTTTTATCGAGTCATAGAATGTATTCTTGAACAGTGGAGAAAAGGAGGGAGGTATGGTCTTTTCCTGGGTCGGGGAAGGCGGTTGCTGGTATTATGCATATTCCTGGTTTTAGATCCAAGATGGTAGTGGCGGATGTTACGGCGCCTTGTGTTGGTTTGGGAGCTTGGGGGCAAGTTAGCGTGTTTCTATGGGTGTAGTTCTTGGCCGTGTGGTTTTGTGCTGGGTTTTGTGTTGGACTATGGGCGAGCTGCTTGGGGTTTGACGGTGACGGATATGGGGTGTTGGTGAGTGAGATATCGTAGGGTAAGGAGGTTGGAGTAGTTGTTATTTGACTGAGGTAGTTGGTATTTCCTAGTTTAGCGTTCATGTGTGTGTCAAGATGTGTGTGCATAGTTAGTTGTTATAGGGAAAAGAATTGAGAAGCTGGGAATGGAGTGTTCAGATGTGAGAAGCGACAATGGATTTGGCGTGTGGCGTACGGGATTGTGGAGTAGCGGTGTGGAAAGAGGGAGAATGCGAGTTGTGGATAGGGAGCTCTGTGAAGGCATAGTGTGTTGGGGAGGTATACGTTGGGGCTTCTGGTGTTGTGCGGAACGTGTGGATGGGCGGGAAAGTTAGGGACAGGGATTATGTAGCTGAGAATGCCCTTCTTCTTCTTCGATTGGACCCTTCGGGGGTTGACTTGTGGGACATGAGGTGTAGTGAGAGTAGAACGGGTGACCTACTACGAGTGTGTATATTTGGGCGGATCGTGCTTATTGCATACGTAGACTGTGTAACTAAGGAAGTGTTGGTGTATGGGGTGACTTTGTTGTGGGGGGGTCTTTCGTGGAGCGCGATGGCTGTAGCATTCGGGGGATTGGTGTGGCTAGGGATCCGTATATATAGGTTCTCTGTGGGAAAGGCGTTGTGAGTTGGCGTCGGAATAGACAGTTGGTACGGGGGGATTGGTGCGGCTGGCATACGTGGTATAGATGGGTATGTTGAGGCCTATGGTCGTGTGAGGCATGTAGGGGGTTATATTGTAAATAGATCTTGGGTAATGGAGGTGAATAGATCGAGATGTTAGGGGTAAGTGGTGGGACGGTTGGGATACGTTGGGGAGGGGTGTGGGCTCCTGGGTCCATGTTTCAAGTAAACTGGAGCATTATGTCTTTGGTTTCGAGGGTAGGTCTGAGGGTGAGGGCGGTGGGGTGGGGCAGTATTGGCGCGGATTTGTAATTGTCTAGGTGAATTCTGGTTATAGTGGTCGGGAACGCTGAAGTGTGAGGGGATTGCGTGTCAGCGACTTTTGTCAATCAGAATGAAACGATGGGTTATGGGAGAGTTGGACTGTTTTGTGACAGAGGCTCGTGATTTGAGTGTCGAAAAGTGTGAGAACTGGTGCTTTGTGATCGGATCGTCGCTTGGAGGAGATTTTCGGTCTTGTCCAGTGATGATTGTGGGATCTGTACGAGTTTGGGGGGTGGATGAGTGTGGGATAGGGTTAGTCTTGGTGTTAGTGGTGGGTGTGTCTAGATAATGCGCATAGGTGGGGTTTAGGGTAATGGGTAGGAATGAAATTTGGTCGGGGGCTCTGGGATTTTTAGAGCGGGGGGTTGGGAGTGATGATGGGAATTCGGTTGAGCTGGTCGGGGTCTCTGGCATTGCGAAATCTTGTCTGCGATCGGATCGATCTCTGCCTGGTGGAAGCTGAGGGCTCTGTTTTATGATGGTATGTTGTTTAGTTCTAGGGTACCGTTCGTCGACGGGGGGAATTGTGTTGCGGTAGATCCGTTAGTAGCGTGGGGGGATGATTTGTTAGTGGAACGGGAGACTGGATAATTGAGTCTGTTCCGAACATTGGGTTGGTAGGGATCTGGTGAGTTTCTTAGGGTGCGTTTGGTGGGGTGGAAAGCGTGAAAGTGGTTGTGGAAAGTTGTAGGTAGTCGGGAGGAGAGGGAGCTTACAGGGTTTTTAGTGAGGGGTACATGGCTGTTGGTGTTGATTGCGGTGGCGGGGTAGGTTAGGTCAGGGGGTGTGGGAAGGGATAGTGCGCTGGCTGTGTCTTGGGTGTGGGCGGGGGTTGTTTCGGATGGGAGGGGGGAGTTGTGTCCATGGGAGGGTTTGGGATGCTGGGTAGAGAGAAGGCTGCGGTTCAACGAAAGTGTTTTTGATTTTACCGTTGGAGGAGGTTATACGGAAATCGATGGAGCATCTGTCTTTGGATCAGGTGGGAGGGTTTCTTATTCCAGAGTATGACGGGTTGGGTTGGCAGGTTCGCATGAGTGCATTTTGAGGTTTTTTGATCGATGCTAGAGCATTTGTGTAAGTAGTGTGAGGGAAGGGGAGGGGTTGTTAGGTGTCTGACTATGGTTATGGAGGGGATGAGTTTTCATGGACGATGTAATAAAAGGGTGATATTTTGGATTTTGTCTTCTCCATCTGTGCATTTGTCGGGAGGTACGGGCTTTTTACTGCTGTAGTGAAAGCCTTGGGTGGCTGTTAGGGGTGTGTTTGTTGTGTGGGTTGCCCAAACAAGAGGGTCCATCAGTTATGATGTGGCAGGTTTGTCTCATACTAGAGCTGTCTATATCAAATGTGCTTTCTAGTTTCTTGTATGTATGAATTAGTATGCCAGGTCCACCGACTTTGTGCTGATTCTTATGCTTGCCGCGATTTAGGCTAGGGATGGAGTGCCGCCCAGGTGTATTTTAGTGTGTTAGTGGGCTGCTTACGGGTAGGGGGATGCATTGTGGCTTGTGGGGGAGGGGGGTTGGATCGTTCTGTCATATGCATTCATGGTGGTGTGTACGGCCTTAGTGGAGGTCAGAAACGGTTGTTTGAGAAGGGGAGTGACTATATGCCCACTGATTTCGTGAGGAGGATGTTGGGGGGCGCGAGAGTTACGGTAACGCTGTGCGATGAGAGCGGGTGTTAAAATACTGCGGTGTACGTGTTATTACGTTTGAAGGTTGAGGGGTAAGAGGGTTGAGGGGAATGACTCTCCAAATGTATTAAAAGGTCGGCGTTGACTTGTTCCGGGGCTTGTTGAGTTTGGAGGTTGTTGGAGTTGGGGTTGCAGAAAGTTGATGTTATTAACGCTTTCTATTGTAGCGGCGGAATCCGGCTGGTTTATAGTTGGGAAAAGGATACGATTGAAATACGGTTCGTAAAAGACAACCTCTAAGGTTGTGGGGTATGGGTGAAACCACTATACGTTGTTTTTGGTGGTTTAACTTGTGTATGATTCTCATAGATGGAGGGGGCGAAGTTTATCTTTCGCCAGCGAACAGCGTAGGAAGTGGGTCGTTTGCGGTTTTAGAGGGGAGAGTAAGGAGGGTAAGGTTTCCGGAATTAGTAGTTGTTAGTGTCGTTTTTCGTGGCTAGTGGCGTGCTCTTATTTCTTGTGTGGTCGTGGCGTGTTGGCCAGCTGTTGTCATGGGTTGTAGGAGGGTTCTGAGTCGTTATCGCGAAGAGGGGCGGTGTGATGATTGTGGGTCAATTAAGTCCTGTGCTGGAGGGCGGATTTTTGATAGAACTTTATTTGTAGTGTTATGTAGGTGGCTATGCCTGGCATAGCTGTGCAGAGGTTTGGGGGGGTGTGGTGGACTCTGATCTTTTTGGCGCTGAGAATAGCGTTATTTTTGAGGCTGTGGAGTTTAGATCAATGAGAATTTGGAGTGATGTTATATGAGTTTTGCAGTTGAGTGTGGGTGGCTTGGCTGAGTTGTGAGAGTTCGGGTCGTCTTAGTGGAGTAGTGGGTTCGTTGTAGGAGTGTGGATGGTCTTCGACGTGAGAGTTGGGTGGTTCGTCGATGGTCGAGTGCGTTAGGAGAGGCGCAAGGCGTGGGATTCCGTATAGAGGTAGCGCTGCAACCATGGTACGTCAGATGGGAGGGAATGGTGTGACTTGGAGGATGTGTGTTCTGTAGGGGGCGATCTAGTAAGTGATACTATGGGCGTGTGCTTTGCGGATAGGTGGGTGAAGAGGTTTGAGTTGTGGGCGTCGGAGTGCGCTGTATAGGATCTGTTTGTCTGGCTATTGCGTGGATGATTATTGGGGAGAAGTTGTATGTTTAATTTGTGATAGGTGTGGGGAGGTGCGTGTGAGGTTTTGGGTGTTTTGGTTGGTCAAAGTGATAGTATTGGTGCCAAGGGGGATTGTTTGGTGTTGTACGGCGCGGAGGTCCTATGTGCGGTTAGTTGGATTTAGGGTATTGGGGGGAGGGAGTGGCGTCATGTGGGATGTTGGTTTGATTTGGTGTGGTTTAGTCGGCTAGGTGAGCTTAGAATTTCTATCTGTTGGTTTGGGAACGGAGTGGAACTAAGCGGTAGTCCAGCTGAGGGTGGTGGGGATGAGCGATTGGGCACAGCTGCCGGTGTACAGTCGCTTAGTGGGGCGGTGTCCGAGCATGTGCTCGAGTGTCGTTTCTAGATTTGGTTGTTTGATCTGTACTGGGGTACTCGGGTGGTGAACGGTGGGGATTAGGTAGGAGGGGATTTCTATAAGCCGTTCTAGGAAGTGTCCGGCTTAAGTGGGGGGTAGTGTTTGGTATACGAAAGATTTGAGGAGTTTTAGAAGCGAGCCTTGGTGGGCTTAATGAGCTTTACGTCGGTACAGGTGTGGCTTAAAGACGATGGGGTAGTCGGGAGGGCCCGTGGCGTTTTGATCAAGTTGAGGGGGATTTGGAGGCGTCGGTGTGTGTGGCTCCGTTCGAGATAGCGAATAGTTCTAAGTGTTGGGGGGTACGTTGGGAGTCGTGGTATGGAGTAAAATGGCACGGGGACCAATTCGTAATCTGATTGAGAGTAAGCTTGGTTGGTCACGTGTCTAGGGTGCTTGGGTTGGGTGGGTGTGGAGGTTTAGTGATTCGACGTATTCCGTTTTTGGCATGGGCGGTCTAGTGGAGACATAATTTTTCTCGGAATGGGAAAGGTGTTCGAGATGACATCGCGGTATGGTGCGTGCATTGAAGAAAGGCGCTGGATTGTTGTTGTGGTTACTGGATCTGGAATATAGGTTGTGCCTTTAGTGAAGGTGACTGCAATTAAGGGCTTTTGAATTTGAGATTCAGTTTAGGGGGCGGCAGGGGAGATATTGAGTAGGGTCGACGGGGTAGGCGTGGATTCCTTGTCTTTGTTTGAAGTTTATTAAGATGGATCGTGGGGGTTAGTGGGTCTGGTAAGATAGTGTATTTTGTTGAGGGCTTTATTACAGACGATATGAGTTTCTTCGGGGGTGGGTACAGCTGGAGTTAGGGCGTAGTCCCCGGCATAGACGATAGATGGGTTGATATGACTCTTGTTGCCTACGATTTGACGGTAGCCCTGCGGAGTGCCTGTAAGGGATTGGTGTGTGGGTTTGATATGGGAGGAGTTCCGGGAGTTGCGGGTTAGGCGCGGGTGGGGCATTCCGTCGTTGATGGGAGGTTGATCATTATTATTATGGTTAACGTAATTTGCGCGATACTGCGGGGTGGTGGGCAATTGAATGAGCCTAATGGTCATCGTCAGATGGGGCTACCTCGGTTCTTGTTAAATTGGAAGAACTAGGCCGGCTTTAGTCTGTATGGAAGCCCAGATATTTATGGGGAAGGGAAGGCCGTTTGTGAGCGACCAGAGGGTCTCGAGCGTCGCCCGGAGATGGTGGGTTAGCCGAGGTCCGGTGAAGGGCGTGATTGGTGTAGAGATGGGTAGGCCCATTTGAGTCAGCAAAGTCTCCTGAATTGGTGATATCTTCGGCTGGGTTTATAAGACGCTGTTAGGGGAGAGAGGGGTGTGACGGTAAGCGGTGTGTGGCGGACGAACGTTGCGTGAAGGTAAGGCAAGCTGGCTTGCGTATGGTATGAAGAGAGGATTTATCAATTGTCGGTGTGCAGTTGCGGTTATGTGGTGGGGGGTATAGGTAGGAGCGGCCTGGGATAGTTCTACCCAGTTTAGAGTGTGGTATTGTTGGGTGGGTTCGTTTGGCTGTGGTGCTGTGTGTGTTAGTGGAGGTGTTTTAAGGGGGTGTGAGGAGGTATGGTGTGATGAGGTGCTTGGGTGGTGGCTCGGGGCTATCGACGGGTGGATAGTTTCGGACAGGCGGGAGTGAAGTTGTATTTTGGGCGGATTATGCGCTACGTTGTGGCTCTAATTGAAGCAAGTCAGGGAACCGGCTGATTTGACTGGAGTAGGCAGGGGTTCATCGATGCATTTATTGTATGTGTTTGACTATTACAAAGGATTTTGGATTCGATCCGATAATTGGTGGCCTGTTCACGAATGGTTGCGATAGAGGTGGGATATACGTGAGCTAAATTATTTTTCATTGGGGTTAAAGGTTCTTTAGGTATTTGGGGGGAGAGAGTCGGTGAAGTATGGGGTTGCTCATGTGTCTATTAAGAAGTGCTTTTTATGGTCAGTGGGGTGCGGCGGTGGTGCGAGCTCAACGGCGAAGAATTGCGTGGGTTTATAGTGGGATATAAGTGTGTATGGTGAGGGTCAAGAACGATGTAGCACCTTCAGAACATGAGGTCGTTCCTAGTTACTGGGCCTGAGAAGGTCGAACTGCCGTGAGTTTGCATAGGAGTCCGTTAATGTCATATAGAGGGAGGGGGGATTAGCTCTGGCATGAGCGGGTAGTGGATAGCAGTGGTTGTGCCGAGATTTCCTTGGCGAGACGGAGAACTCGTGATTTGGTGGGAGGGTTGATGTCTGGGGCAGATACATTTGATTGAGGTTACCTCTGGAATGACTGGGACATTAGTTGGAGTCTTGCGTCCGGAAGATGAGTATGGGGGATACGTAAGATATTCGGTATGTTGAGGAGTGAGCATAATGGGAAGAAAGATGGTGCGTGTGTTACTGACGGAACTTGCTTCGGTATCCGAATCGTGTGAGGGTACGCGGGACCGGCTTTTTTGAGTGTGGGGTACGGGGTTAGTGAGGATAGTTTTTCGGCCAGCGTGATTTAGGGGAGGGAGGTTGTGGTTCGAGTTAGAGGTTCGTGAGTACAGCGACAGCAAGAGCCGCTTTGAGTGGTGCTGATAATAGGGTGGCTGATCTTGTTCGTGGAGAGGGGTAATGATCTAGGAGATTGGGTAGTAGGTTGTGCCGCTGTGGATGGGGCCGGATGAGGGCGTGAGGGAGTAACTGGGGAGATGATTATTGTGTCGTGTATCTGGGGGTGGGCAAATATTGGTAGTTGCACTCCTAGAAACAAACTCGGGTAGTGGATCATCTTCTAGGAGGAGTTTTGTAGGAGAAGGAGTACTTGGGGGTGCTGTACTGACAGATGAGGTGGTCTGTTAGGAAGGATGGAGTCGGGAGATTGACCAGGCTGATTTGGGATTTTGATGTAATGGGAGGGAGTTGGAGGTTGGAGGTGGGTTGAGGAGTATTTGGGTTGATGTGTTTTTAGATGTACGGGAGGGTAATAGATGATGGTGAGTTTTTTGTCGTTTTAGCCTCGTAGCCCAGGAAGGCGTGATGGAGAGGTGATAGGTAAGGTCTAGAGTTATGGACGGCATGGTATAGGAAGTTTAAGTGGTCGACATATCAGTCTGTTTATCGAAGGAGGAATAGAGGGGAGATTATTTATGATTATGGTATTTGAAGGGGTGAGGAAATATGTCGGCCTGCGGATACGGACGGAGGGAGTTCTTGTGGCGGAGTTTTGGGGCTGTAGGGTTAGTCTCGAGTGTACTTTGGTGTAAGGGCTTTTTTATTTTAGGTAAGGCGAGTTGTTGGGAATGTTGTGAGATTGTGATGTAAATATTTTGGTGCACGGCGTTGCTTGGGGGAGCTGAACCTTCACGTAGAGCCGTTGGTTGAGTTTTACCAAGATAGGGTCATGGGTAGCTGGGGGAGAGAAATTTGAGTGTGGGGTCTTGTTTCCGTATGTAGGGGACGTGAAGTTTAGGGGCGGTGTGTGTAAGATTTGGTTCTGTTTCTGGGTGCTAGGGTGATAGGTTCAGACCGGCATCTGAGTCGCTGGGTTGTGATTAGTGGAGACGTGGTTTATTGTGTGTTTTGGTTGGGTCATGGGGGGGGTGGAGTGGTAGGGTTGGGAGTTGGGGAATTGCTTATTGGTTATGCGCGAGATCCTGTCTGTGTGGACGATAGTGCCTGGAGGAACGATGGAATAGCAAGTGCGGAGATAACTGGTCGGTTTTGATGAACGATTGAGGGAAGTTTGACCTGTGGTGAGTGATGTGTAAGGAGAGGGCTATGGGCGATGTCCGGGAGAACTGGCGCCCTGTAGAGTGCAATACATTGTCTGGCACGGGGGGATGTCTTGCGGATGGTTGTCCGGTTTGGGTGCCATGGAGTATCGGATCAACGGGGCATAGGACTGGGTTAGTGGATTGTGCGGTAGTGTGGTTCTGTCTGATGGTAAGTACCTGGGAAATACAATGTAGTGGGATGACATTGGGTGCGTCGGTGCACTGCTTACGGTCGGCTGAACGGGGCCTTTATCATTGGTTGGGAACTGGCTGGGGCCCTGAGGGGGGATTAGAATGTAATGCGACGTTAATGATCGGAAGGCGTCGAGTTTGGCCTGTTTGGGAATATAGGTTGATGTGACGGGATAGGGTGTTGATAATGATTTTTGACAAGTTATTGGAGGAATGATGTTTTCCGAGGATTAGAAAGTGATGCGGAGTAGGGTGAGGAATACTCGGGCACGAACGTCCCGGGAGGAGTAAGGGCGCGCGCTAGTCCTTTGAGGTACATAGCACTGATCTATGTGATTGTGCGGTCTGGGAGTTGGGGAGGGTTACGTGCGCATCTGGTTTTGAGTGGAGTAGTAGTGTGCTCGCGGCTTTATCGATTGTGAGGGGTAGAATCGAGGATGCAAGTGAAGGATATGTTGACTATTTTCTAGGCGCGCTTGTGGGATTGGTTAAGTCTGTCGGGGTATCTTTGGAGACACGAGATGCGAGTGATGTTTCGGGGATTGTTATGTAGGGGTGTGTATGTTAGGTATAGTATGTGGGGGGGGGGCAGACTATGGTGATGTACCGTGGTAGCGGAGGTTTTGGTCCGTGGTTTGTCAGTGCTGGCGTGAGACACTTTGTGAAAGTGGTTTTGGGGTCTTGGGATGTAGCGGGAGAGTGGGAACTTGTTGAAAAGGAGAAAAGGTGGGGGTTTTGGGTTTTGAGGGTGGATGAGCGTGTCTCCGGTGTTCTGGGGGTGGGGACGTATGAGGTAGAATTTGGGGATTGCCTCGTGTGTCAGGGTTAGGGGTTTAATAGGGTGGTTGTTTACTTCACCGTCACCTGGTTGAGGAGGGGTAGGGGTAGAGAGGTGGAATTTTGTTGGGCAGATTTGTTGTGAAATAGGATCCGCAATTGATTTGATAGTATGTGTCGGATATGACTCGGGTGGGATATGTAGGGTACGGATGAGCTGATGGGTTAAGTGGATACGATTTTTTGTGGGTTCGTATGGGGGTGAGGGGGGCGCGAGATGTGGATGGGTTTATTGCCGTAATATTGCTTGGCATTTGGGTTGGATGCGGACGTTTAGTGTGTGAAAGGAGTTATATCGAGAGGGTAGGTAGTTGTTTGTGGTTGTTTCTATTATCGAGTTTTGGTCATGCGCACGGGTGAATTTGAGATTCGAGGATCGGGGGGGTGTCTTTTTGCGGTTGGGGGGCGTCTGAGTACTGCGAAACATTGTCGTGCAGGATTGCTAGGTTTGTCAGAGATCGTGGTGATATAGATGTGTGTTGACAGGGGTTAAATGGGGTTCGGAAGTGGGTGGGAGAAGGGTTTGTGGTAATCGAGGCCGCCTGGGGGGAGGGGGGAAGGGAGGTGGGTGCACGGGACTATGAGTGGTTTTGATTCTGAGTGCAAAGATGATGGTTTTTTGATGTGATGGATCCCTGACTAGTGACTGCTTTGTCCGTTAGGAGAGGACTGTTGATTACGTCGAGTTAGGAGGTGATTCAATAGCTCTGTGTAGACGATTTAGAGTTATGTGGGGTCCGTGAATACTGTGGCGATGACCGATTTTATTGCAATCGAAGTTTTAGAGGGTCCATGTTCATGCGTATGGCAGATCTCTTGGGAGTGGGGGTTAGGGTAGATCGGAGAAGGCTGAGGGGGGCTAATTGTTGATCGTTTTTAGGAGTGACATGAGGCGGAGTGGCTTTGGATAGGACGGCTAGAGTTGGTCGTGGCGCGGGTGGGAGTCGTTAGAGTAGATCCAATATGGTCGGTGTACCCTGAGGAAAGTTGAGTATATGTATCGTCGAAGGTGCTATTTTGAATTAGGTCATGTTGTGAATTTTATGGTGAGAGAGTTGGTGTTGTAGTATGGGTACCGTCGGGCTAATGGGATATGAGGTCGCGCAGGTGATTTCGTAGCCGAGGTCGTAAGAACGCGTAGGGAGTGAATGGCGCCGTCTTGGGGTGCCGTACGTGATTTTACTAGCGACGTTGTAGCGTATCGTGAGGAGGAATGGATGTGTGGTGTTTTGTGCTCGTTATTGAGTTATGGGGTCTTGGAGGGTTTCCGGTGGTGTTCGGAGTAGTACGTTTAGTTCAGGAGAGAATACGCAAGTTTTGTATGGTGTGATTCTGAGAGTTTAGTGGAGGTTGAATTAGGTTGTGGTTGGGGTCTTGGTATAGGGAAAGTAGGGGTTCTGGGGGGCTTGGACGGTGAGTCGAGGATGGAGGGTTTTGTGTATGGTTAACGAGTTTTACCTGTTATAGCGTTATCGGCTCCGGCATTTTTGGGTTGGTTGTTAATATATATCGGGGTTGAGTCTTTTGTTCCGGTTATTCGCGATTGGTCTGCGGGTGGGTTGGGTTAGAACGGAAGAGTTATTGGCCTCGGTCGGGGTTGGGCTGATCCGATTCGGAGGACCCCCCCACACCAGTAGATCGGTTTGAGCTTTGAAGTAGGCTGGTAGGCGGGGCAATCAGGCACACAGAGACTAGGAGATTCTGGTATGTTGTGTGAGTCAGGAGTGGGTTTTTTATCTGGGTGTTTCAGCTCCGGTTTCAGTTTTACTAAGCGGGTAATTCTGTGATATCGCTAAATAGATGACGAGAAGGATGCTGTGAGGAGGTCTGGGTAGGGGGATGAGACGGTGGTGGTGGTGGGTGAGGGAGGGGGGCACGCAGGCACGCCTTTCCACTTAAAGCTGCTATTGGAAGAAGCGGTGCACTGTCTTGGGTTGGATCAGAGAGCCGTCAACATTTGTCGCGCCCCCCAATCGCAGGGAGCGCAGCAGCAGCAGGACTGGTGGAGGGGGGGGGAGAGAGAGAGAGAGAGAGGGAGAGAGCTGCTCCATTATGGCTCTCATGGAAGTGGTGGGAGTTGTAGTAATAGTAGTTGTAGTAGTAGTGTTCTCCTCCTACTCGCGCTGTTTAAGATTTTTTTTGTTGCTCTGGGAGGTCTAAAGAAATGATGGAGGTCCAGGGGAGGTGGGAGATCAAAGGCGGATACGAGGAAGCGATGCGCCCCGGCCACAAGCACTCACTCCACGTGCACGTCACCCATTTGATTTAGCCCGTGTGTTTTATGCCTCACTGTGCGCGCTCTCCTCAGTATATCGCAAAATGTGAATGAACTCGCGGATCTCTCCCCCGGTCTGGGATCAGGAGGGACGGCGGTGGAGGGACGAGAGAGGAGGGAGGGAGGGAGGGATGGTGGCGTGTGTGTGTGTGTGTGTGTGTGGTGGTGGGGTGGTGGTGTGGGGGGGTGTCAGTTATGTGTCCATCACGCTTCCGAACTTGGCATTGGACGCCGCCCCTGCCAGTACGGCGAGCCAGCTGCGCCGCGGCCTCCCATTGGCCGACGCCGCCGCCACTCATCCCCCGGCGCACAACAAGCTAGATTGTCCCGCCGTGTCTTCTACTTTCTACGCATTTCTATTTTCTCATTTATTTATTTTTTAACGTCCCGAGCTGACCTCGAGTCTGCGAGCGGGGGGAAAAAATCCGTGTCGGTTCAGCCGGCCAATCAGATGAGGTGGAGCGATTGCTTTTTTTCTCTCTTGTTGTTGTTGATTTTTTTCAGTGATTATCCAACGCCTTGAGATACACTGTGGCTGGCATAGAATAAAGCAGTAATGGGTCATGTGAGATGACCCCAAAAAAAACTACCCCATACACACACACACACACCACCACCCCCACACCCACCGCCTTAATGCTCTCTGTCTAGACAGTGACAGGTGTGTGTGTGCGCGCGTGCTCGTCCGGGGGGTTCGGATCTGGATAATGAAGCACGCGCACGGTTGGTGTCTAACAGATAGCTCCACTGAAATATTCATGTGCGTGCGTGCTGTGCCCGTGCGCGGGGCGGAGGACGTTCTGTGCGAGCGAGCTGCCTGCGTCTTGACAAAGGGGTCAACTGAGGTTATGCTCGATCGGCCCCGGCTGATAAACTCGCCCCGGCCTCACGCGCCCGCTGCACGTTGGCGGCGCGGAAACCCTGCGCGCGAGGAGCCGCGGCACCCTGAACTTTGCTTTTCCACGCGGACAGAGGTGTAGCTTCACCCGCCATCTCTCTCCCTACGCACGGATGTTGTTGTGCCGTGCAGCGCCGCGCCGAGCAGCCGGGGCACTCGCTTGGCTGTGCGCGCCATCTGCAGGACTGTGCTGTGGATTAATACGGCGGGTTCAGCGGAGGACACCCTTCCGTCACTGATTTGACCTACATTAACCAGGAACACCGTAGGAACACCACCGCCGGCTTTAACGCAGCGCTTTGCGTCCCCACAATGAAGCGCGTATTAAAAGCGTTTTTAATATCCACCGGGAGGGCTCAACGTGTCACTTTAGGATCACAATGTGAGCGTCCTGCCGATCCGCGTGGCGCACGCCCTCCCGGAACACTTTGTTTCAGACACTTCCCCTGATTCCCTCGGCTCAGCCAGCACATGCAGGGAGAGGGACTGCACAGAGGACAACACGTAGCTGTAGTGGAGCCACCGAGGCCCGAGCATGTTCAACTGGACTGACCTGCCTGTATTGCTCGCTACTGCAGCAACCGTGAGAAAACATCCCATTCCAAAAATATGCTTATTTATTTTTGCTGAACAGATACAACAGCACAGGATAGTAACTGAGCAGAATAATTACATTTACTTACTCGTGTTACTCAATGTACAAAATGTTAAAACTAAAAGGTGCAGTTCCATGGCAAATGATAAATGCTATTATGAGCTATAATTCATTGTAATATAAAATCTTTTTTAATATACAATAAATCAAGAATAAGAATATATTTATTTATATATATATATATATATATAAATATATATAGCTCCTCAGTGACTTTTTCGTGTGCAAATAAAAATAATACATAAATAAATATATATATTATTTGCAGTGATTCTAAATTTGTCCTCAGTTAACGAGAAAATAAGGTCTCAGCGGCACATCAGTTACTGTAAGTGTGGATCACACCTGAATTCTGGCTCTGAACCCAGGCTGTGCAGATATAATAGAAAAAACACTGTCGGTTTTCACAGCTTTTGAATTTGAAATCCCTGCATGTTCTTGCACATCAAAAGTTTTTTTAAGAAGTACAAAGTGTCAGCTGAAAATAAAAGCTAATAAAAACAAAATGATCAAAAAGCTCATCTATTGTTGCTGGATGTATTCGACATAACAAAAAAAAATCAACTGGCAGTTATTCATTTTCAGTTCTTGAAAGAATACATTTTAAAACATGCCACTTGAATATACCAAACAAGCATGTTGATTGTAAAATGTGACCACTGAGGGAGACTGAGGTGAATACATGTTTAGAACTCCTATCTGGTCTTTATTCGTTACTGATGAATTACTCATTAATTTTTTCCATTAACGAATACAAAGGTAAGAATTCATAAAATGAATTAGAGGCATGAATTTGAACTAACTTCACCTTCAATCCGCAACATTACCAGTCAATTAAGAGAGACATTTTCTTTTAACATTTTTTGTGATTAGAATTTCACAAGAAAACTGAATCGTAGTCACAAATAAAATGTTCTGTGCTGTAGGAACATGCTGTAATTTCCCATTGGCAGGTCATGTCTCCCCTCTTCCGGCTTTATATGGAACCAACAGAGGGCAGTATTATGACATCTCTTTATGGACTCTTATTTATTTATTTGTATTTTCATTCATTCCACTTCTCCCTCCCTAATTCAAAACGAATGTATGCTTTGGATTTACCCTCATTTGCAAATGTGATTGTAGTATTTCACAGGAACACGCAGCAACATGAGAGTGAAAGTGTCAAAACAGGTTCCTTTTGCGTATCTATCACTACACAGGAAAGTGTGTTACCTCAAAGTGCCCTCAACTTGAAAATAAATCATCACAGCTTCTGTATTAACTGCAGAGTTATTGTACGAGTCTACTCAGGTCTCGTCCTTGTGTCTCTTGTTCTGTTTTAATATATTCCACTAAGTGAATGGCCCATGGGCTATTCATTCATACAGACGGTCCAGACAACTCATTATAGGTTGGATGGCAAGTGACAATGTGCGAAGTGTTTTAGGGCAATTGGAATTAGTTTTCATTCAATTTGCGGTGCAATTAAAATGTTATTTCTGTTAAAAAATGCAGGTGCAGGTGCTAAGAATATTTTGTTTTAAGACCACATTGCCAGAACCTGTTAATATGTGCAAATGAGCAACACACTATTCTCAGAATTACTCTATTTATTTTATAACCACCCCTCCCACCCCCCAAGTTACTTGTGTCCTCAAGGTTATTTACTCGGTTTCCAGCTGTTGAGAGTTGCACTCCAGTCGGTCCGGGTGCAGGTTTATTTTCCTGGTAGCTACATATATTAGCAAAGCTTGGAATAATAAGACAATGTTTAAATTAATTCATTATAAATTGAATTATATAGATCCATATAACATACTTTTGATGTTAAACAATACAACATAATTTAGACAGTTATTGATAATATGATGATAGAGGGGGAAAGATTGAAAATGGGTTGAAAAAACAAAAAATATACATAAATTATATCATGTATTTTTCCTGGGTTCTGCTCCAAACAAGCATTTTCCTTTACATGTAGACTACATAAATTATGGTATCCTTTTAGTATCATATACTTTATATAAGTGGGACATTTTGCTTTTATCCTAAAAAAATGAATCCAGCCCATGCTGTGTGAACATTGCACTTAATCATCAGCAGTTTTGATAATGTAATCCTGACTTGTTCAGGCCTAATAACCCATCAAATCACTGGTACTTGCATTTGAATACCTGAATGTCTTATTTTTTTCAAATCCCTGATTTGTTTGCTGTATGTTTGTTGTCCTATCAGTTCTGTAAATAAAAAGTAACACACCAGACCACACGGTTAAATGTATAATATCTATATGTACACATGTATAAGTGCCGAACATCTTTACCATGACTTCATATGTACTGTACATAACATTGACTTTCAGGAAAAAGACCAGTAAAGACATCAGTATCCTGTGGCTCTTAAGCGCACTCTACCTAAGTACTTTACCATGCTTGTTAAGCCGGTAAGCAAGGCCACACCAATCTGCCCCACTCTGAACATCACCACACAATGTCATTGTCCTGTGTAATCACAGGGACAAATCAGCAGGGTTGTGCTTTATTCTCTTTACTGTAGGAAGCTTTTTGCAAAAACCCATATAGAGCCACGGGCCGTCTGCGAATTCCAGGGTAGCACCCATGCGTGAATGAAGTGAGACACGCCTTGATACTCAGCTGGAGTTTGTCACTTAATTGGTATGACTACTCAAAACGGTTCACATGGGCTTCTATGCAATTATATAGTTCAATCGCGATTGTCACTGCCGCTCTTAAATGCTTTCTCGCCTTTTTCAAACCCTGTGTAATTTTATGAACATCGTGTACCAGAGCCTATCTCAAGGAAAAACCCATGTTGTGGGGGTCTGGGTTCCCGGCCAGCTGCCACAACAGTGCCATCTTTCTACTGCCTCATACTCCACATATTTCCACACTGTAAAAAGCAGCACCAAGCGAAGAAGGCAACGCGTTTGTCTCCTTCCTTGTATCGTTTCATGTAGTTGAGAGATTAAATGAATGGGCATTAGAGTTATAAAAATAAATTAAAGTGCTAACAAGCTACCCCGGAGCTTGCATCATTTTGTAATGCACAGCAAGTTTGCAATGCTACAGTGCTACTCGCCTCTCATCTTCAAAACTGGCAGCGAGAGGGTTGACAAGTACAGACAACAACACTGCTTTGTTAGCGACTCTTCTCCCTCCTCGTTTTGGTTATGTGGTCTTTGGTCTTAATTTGTCAATTATTGGGCCTAAAATAACTTGTTATTTTCTTGTGCGGCCGTGCGTCTGTGACAACATTAGGATTACATGTTTCACCGAAAAACTCACAAGAGATGATCACAGACGACGAGCCAGACGTGACAGAGCAGTAGGACTCTTCACGCACTGACAAATGTTTTCTTTTCCTTTTTGTGCCAGGACTCCTCGCTCCGTTTCTACCTGGGTGTTGTTGCGCTGTTGCCGAAACTGTACAAACTGCACGTATTTTATTCAGGTAGCGTTGTGTATGAATTTGAGGTGGGACAAATAGCAGTAGCTCCTGTTCCTCACAGCTTGGCATCAACTGCTGCAAAGTTCGAGGTCAAAATCATTAAAAAAAATAAGAGCGTATAAAATTCTTAACTTGCTCAGCAGGTTTGACTCTACATAAACATGTACATCAATGGTGAATCACCTTACAGAACAGGTAGAGCAGGGCATCAGGTGCGCCGTACGACAAGGTTAAATATTTTATAGAACAGGAGTGATAGAGAGCGCAGGGCCTCCATTTTCTAAAATAAACAATCCTTGGAGCAGTAACTCATAAATAAAACAAATGGCAGATGCATGTATGTATGGTTGAATAAATGTTCTTTTTAGAGATACATCTTAATGACATAATACAATTTTTACATGGTGTAAATGTTGTACATTAAGTGCAGAGGCATGTGAACCTGCACTGATCTCAGACATGTCAAATGACAGCGATCATAAAGGTTCAGTCAAAAACAGCCTTGTGCTTGTCCCTTTTAGAAAGACAGTGGAGGAGCCATAAATGAGTTATCACAATGCTGTCTTTTTGGGAACACGGTCCAAACGGTATAAATGATTAATAGGCTTCTTCACTTGTCTTTCAGCTCACAGGGGCCCGTGTCTGTGTCAGCCTTGTAGCTGAGACAAAAAAAAATATATATAAAACATGCCACCGGTCTCCACAGATTCCTCCACTAACTCGCTGCCTTGTGATTCGTACTCCTCGCTTCTGTGTGCCACAAAACTCTGTGTTAGAGTACCGAATAGATGGTGGGGATTTTTAACCCTGATATGTTAGAAATGATTTCTCTCCCTTGATTATAATTAAGATTTTATCCAAGTATATTTTGAATTTGAATTTTTTCCGTGCTTATTACCTCCACCAAGGGTTAGGGTTAGACAAACTTCCATGAAACTTGGTGGAAGGATATGTTCTGGGTCAGGAAAGAAATGTGGTGCAGATTCAGATCAAGGGGCAGATCCAGGAACTTCTCTAACATTTGCGACAATTTCCAAGAGAATGCTTTGTGGATCCTGATGGGGGGAAAAAGCACCGGGCCATTTAGGAAACTGATATCTGAGTGTGTGGTATTTGGTGCAGCCTGATTGAATTTGAGGGGACTGTTGGGCCTTGGCGGTGAAATGCCTTTTACTGAGTGCCATTCTGTTTGTTTTGTTGGTTTGTTTGTCAGCAGGAGTAAACAAAAACTACTGAATGGTTTTCAACAAAACTTGTTAAAAAGGATGGGACGTGGGCCAAGAAATAATTCACAAAAAAGTTTGGAGGGGGTCCAGAATTTTTTTTTACGCTTTTTGACATTTTCCCCACTTTCCGAGGGAATATTATTTGGATCTTGATTAAAAAATTTGGCATGCTGAGAAGACCGGTTTCTCTGAGTGAGCGATTTGGTGCTGATCCAGATCTAGTGAATTGATATGTGGTATCATAAGGGGACTGTTTGGCCTTGGTGGAGGTATGCACTCCATTGAGTGTCATGGTTATGGTAGCAAAAAGGTACATCAAATCAATATTAATTTTAGCAAGTTGTTATGGGTTTGGAAACATCCAAACTAGATGCTGATACAGCAGATGTATTTATTTCCACACCACCTTAAGCTCTCACAATAATATGTAAGCCTGCACAGATGACCTGATGAAGTGGCCCAGGGGAGGTTCTGCAGTAGAGGCTCCTCCACAGGCCATGGGAAGCTCATCAATTCAACATGGCTGTCCTTCAGGAAAGAGCAAATTCCCCAAAACTTAAAAAAAAACAAATGTATTCGCTTCTCCGTGGGAGACACCGACTTTCATTCTTCAGTGACGGCTCTGTCAGAAGCTTGGCCAAGTCCTTGAGCGACCGTTCAGGTGGCAGTCAGAGCAATGGCAGGTGGAAGTGGTCATGAGAAGAAATGTCAAAGCAATGTTAAAGCTCTGACTCTGATATCCTGCTTTTCCTGCTTTTAACTGCCAAGGTCCATAAGCACGTACTCCACGCCATCACAAAACCTGATTGTTTCCTTAGGATAGCAGGAAACGTTTTAATGCCCCATTACTCAATGGCCTCATTCATAGAGTACAATGGTGACCCCTAGTGGATGATATTCCTAACACATGTCAACGAGCGACAGTGTCAGTAATGCTCAGGTCCTGGAGGTATAATATTTTTCTTTTTTTTATTTACGACACAGAGTTTATTATTAGACTCACCCCCCCTCAATAATTCATGCTCCAATCCACATCAGTCATTTTAAGAGTTGCATTTCTTAAAGTGGCACCTCTTGCCTGCAGCTGTGTTACAGAGGCATGTCTGATATAACAGCAGGTGGTGAACAAGCTAACAGACAGTTAAAACAGACAATATTGAAAGGTGTTCTCTGTAGTGTTTGTCTTGTTTAACGTGCTTTGTTTTTTTTTGATTTGCTTTCAGTCGTTCAGTCAATTTCTAATGACTTCCAGACAGCCGCCCAGGCAGCACCCATCTGTCATCAGCAGGAAGTTGTATACACCCCTGGAAACATCCTGAAGATTGAAAAGATAATGACTAATAAAGCAGATTTATATATTTTTAGGGGTTTATACAAAGACTGTGGTGCAAATTGTCTGTTTTTACGAAATCTGGAAAAAAGCACAGGCTTTACCAGTGATTACAATTCAAATGTTCTGCTACATCATGATCGTGTGACAGTGAGGAACAATGTACAGCACCAGGAGAGTGAAACTGAGTTCAGCCATCATTCATTTAATTATTTACATGTTATTTTTCTTCTGTAACATGTCAAAGTGTTCACGTGCTGAATATTCCTCTTTGATATTCCAATTTACCATAAAGTGATGTCACCATCCCACTCTCTGAAATGTGTGTCCATAAGTGAAACATTGTTTTGTCAAAATGAGCAGCAGTAAAAAATTTTGGTAAAAAATATAAAGCGATAGATTTGCAACCTATCAAATTCAGGACAATTCCTTGGGTTGCATAATTTTGCCAGGAGATGGCGTTCAACTCCAGGTAATGAAACACAATAAACACATAAAGAATGCACAATGTTAAACATCAGCTTAAAGTCTTTTGACTCTCATTATGAGAATCAATGAATAATACATTTAATAAGTTTAAACAATATATATGTATTGTTTTTATAATTTATTTGGAAAATTCACTTGACACAAAACAAGTTCAGATAAATGAAGGATGAAAACATGAATTCATTATTTCCAAGCTTGTTTAGTTTTCAAGCAAGTACTACAAGATTGACATGAACATAAAACAATTTTAACCATTACAAGACTTAGATTATGTAAATTTCCAAATCCATGCTGTTATATATATATG
This sequence comes from Pseudopleuronectes americanus, assembly GCA_038501795.1. NCBI lineage: Eukaryota > Metazoa > Chordata > Actinopteri > Pleuronectiformes > Pleuronectidae > Pseudopleuronectes > Pseudopleuronectes americanus. The sequence goes on along the minus strand of CM076728.1, from coordinate 10,422,145 downwards.
CACATATACATAAACACACACATATATGTACATATGTGTGTATATATATATATATATATATACATATATGTGTGTGTTTATAAAATATATATATAAATGTATACATATATACACACATACATCTCTTAAACTATTGAGTTCTGATTTAAACATTTTAAGAGATTTAAAACTCTATAATACAATTCAATGCAGTAAAACAATGTGACTAAAGTCCACACTAACCATAATCAAATGTTAGGATATGAAACTCATAAACCAAGTGGGGGCAGTGAGATTTTATCTTTGGCTGAGAAAATGAGCAAGGCACGTTGCCACATGGCGTGTAGTTGGCCAGGTTAACACTGTTAGGCCGCTGCTGGCAGCCCTGGAGGAGGTGGCTGCCTTCCAGTCGACACTCTGGGAGTAAAAGGCCCCTGTACCTGGTGTGTCCTCAGGAACTAATCTGAATTTATTTATACAATAGGCTACTTGCTGTATAAAAAATAGTAATTTTGGACAGTTTTTAAAGCCAGTCTGCTTAAAATAACTTCTAGAGCACAAATTATATGGACTTTTGGGGTTAATGCTGATACCAATAGTTTTTCATAAAAATCGTACAGAAAATATGTAAAATTTTTACATAAATCCTCAACTATTCTGCCTTTTTGTTTTCCGGGAAAAAATGGTTTTAATAACAGCAAACTCAAACGCCGAATCCAACTTGTCTGAGCACGGCTGGCATATTCAGCCAACCAAAAAATCAGGCTCAGGCTCTAATAATTTCACATCACAAATGCGTAGTGCATTTTACCACTCACAGCTATTTAACCTTTGTGGATATAATTAATGTTTTCCGGCTGCCCACACCAACTTAAATGCATTCATTTTACCCACAGGGTTACATAATCCCAGCCCGACCTCTACTGCCACATGAAGTGTATTTGTCCAATTAACAAGCATTAACGGCAAAAGCTGTAGAGCCGGAAAAAAGGTCTAAACTCCTACCACCAGCTCGGTTTCTCAGGCTGATGCAGAATAACAGGAGGGTGAATCTGAGCCGAATCATTACATGCTGCAGTGGACAACCGAATGCATTAGCAGCCCTGGAATTCCCTTGCTGCTTATTAATAAGCAAGCTGTGGGTTGGAGGGAACAATCACAGAGGAGAGGTTACTGCAAGCAAGTGAGGGAGGCTGGCGTTGGGCCGGAGAACTACCTGGTCCACAAAGTCTTCTGCTCTATCAGTGCACCAAGTGCCATCTCACTGGGCTGTCAGCTCGGGAGGCAGCGTGCACTGACAAGTGGAAGTGAGCTGGATAATTATACAGTGCAGTGCAGTGGTTAAAATGAGCAGTCTGTTTACACAGCTGGCTGCAAACAGCGTATACATGTATAATTGTTTTGTCTGCTTTTCCTGTTTGCATTTGACATTTTGCATGTGAGCAGCAAACAACTTGAAAGTTAAATGATCCTTTGGAGTGATTTCTCAGCCTTGTTTTCATGCCGTTCACAGTCATGGCAGTTCACTCCTCCGTTGTTCTCTAGACAGCAGCCTGGTTTGCTTTCAACATCCACTCATGTATCAAGGACTACAGGGAGGGTTTGAGTTACTTCTTGTCTCCGCCTGGTGGTATCGCAGTGCGGGCTGACTTCAGAATGGCATTTTGATCACACAACTTTATCGGCACAGGAAAACACCCCTCCCTTATCTCTCCTGTGTCCTGTATTCATCCTGTAAGGGTTTTATTCTTCTAAGGTTTGACTATCAATGCAATGTAGCTAAAGGACACCCCTCACTCCATCCGTCTATTATCTATACCGCTTATCCTTCTGATGGTTACAGGGGTAGATGGAGCCAATCCCAGCTGGCACATGGCAAGAAGCAGGGTACTATCTGGACAGGGCCCTTGCTGGGGGGATGTACACAGACCATCAGAATTTGCAATTTAATCCCAACAACACTCAACAGCTCTTTTAATCTGTATTGTGTTAATGTTTGGTGGATGTTTGTCAGTTAACGTCTCTTGTTTTTAAACCACATTGCCTTCTGGACACATACAGTTGTTTAGTATTGTATTAACATCAAAGAAAACTTAGTAAGCAATCGCCGTTCATGTCATTGGACCGTGGGAGGACGCCGGACTGGGATTCAAAAAAAATTCTTTCTTGCTGTGAGGCAACAGTTCTAACCTCTGTTCCATTGGATGGAGTATTTCCCATGGTATATATAACATGGCTCCATCTTCCACTCATGTCCACCTGGCTGCAGAAACAGTACGAGCCATGACGATGATGAAGGGTTTTTATCCTTAGAATGAATTTGTCAGCCTCAAAATCAAAAGGTTGTTAGTGAAGTGGCTTTTCATGAACCTAACAGAGGAATAATGGGGAGCACACACATGTCAGTGTCCCTTTGTGACAAATCTGTAAAGCGATGTAATAGCTCTCTCTTTCTTTCATGACAGCCAAAGGAAGCCATTAAAAAGAATTGGATTATTCACAACTGACTAATCACTAATGTGCGAGGCATGCTGGGACACGTAGGCAGTGTGAGGCAGGCCCTCCAAGTTGGAGAACAATCATTCCTCTGTCGTCGTGGACGGCCAAAAGGCAGTTACTGAACCCTCCATCGAGCACAAAGACCAACGGCACAGTCTGTCCCCTGTTCTACATAATTAGCAGAAATCTTTTCCATTTACCATCAACTTTAAAAGGCACTTACAGTTCATTCTGTCAATTTTCTACGAGGACCCGACATTAGACAACACTTTCTGCCACAGTTAGCAAAGTTTAGGTTGTTTCAAATGTGTCCTCTTTGTTGCATCAACCATGATTTAATATTGGTTGAATTCGATTTGTAATATTTGAATCAAAATGTTATCTTACGATACGAAAACAGTTAACCAAATATTTAGAGCTTGAATTAGCAAAGAAAATATGTAAAATTTTAACATAAATCCTCAACTATTAGTGCATTATGTAATCAGGCTCAGGCTCTACTAATTTCACATCACAAATGCGTAGTGCATTTTACACCTCACAGCTATTTAACCTTTGTGGATATAATTAATGTTTTCCGGCTGCCCACACCAACTTAAATGCATTCATTTTACCCACAGGGTTACATAATCCCAGCCCGACCTCTACTGCCACATGAAGTGTATTTGTCCAATTAACAAGCATTAACGGCAAAAGCTGTAGAGCTGGAAAAAAGGTCTAAACTCCTACCACCAGCTCGGTTTCTCAGGCTGATGCAGAATAACAGGAGGGTGAATCTGAGCCGAATCATTACATGCTGCAGTGGACAACCGAATGCATTAGCAGCCCTGGAATTCCCTTGCTGCTTATTAATAAGCAAGCTGTGGGTTGGAGGGAACAATCACAGAGGAGAGGTTACTGCAAGCAAGTGAGGGAGGCTGGCGTTGGGCCGGAGAACTACCTGGTCCACAAAGTATTAACGGTAAAAGCTGTAGAGCCGGAAAAAAAGATCTTAACTCCTACCATCTCCCAATTACTTTATCTAACATAACACTTTCTGCCAAAGTTAGAAAAGTTTAGGTTGTTTCAAATTCAACATCATTGTTTTTTTTGTCATGTCAAAACATCTGTGTCCCAACACCAAAATTCCCACGAACCAAAAAAAAACCAACCCACATCAGCCTGTTTCCTGCGGGGGATCACACATGGTACGTCGCACTCATCACCTACACTAACGATAGCTTACTTCAGGGACACCTCAGTGACATGCATGCAGCAAAAAGTGAGAGCTATAGCCCAGCAGCATAAAAATCCTCTTCACTATGATGCCGTCCCTTATCAACACCAAGAAAAAGTGACACTTCCTGCAGTGAATGTGCAGACACCTGTGGGCGTCCCTTGTCCTCGGCAACTTAGAAAGAGTCTCTTGGGTTTCATGGCAGCTGAATATTTTCGAAACCACTGAAATAGTTTCTGCAAGAATAGGCGAAAAGAACCAGATGGAATTTATTATCTAGGATATAAAACTGAAAACAACTCACATTGGGGAAGAACATCTTTAGGAATTCTTGATTCAAATGTTCCCCCAGTATGGAAAAAATGATCACAGCAATTAAATAAAGTAGCTAATACAGAGTCATTTGAATGTGGCAGCTCAAGTGAGAACTGTGCCACTAGCCCCCTGCTCAAGCTAAATCTGGCCACTTCTCAGTCAGCAGCCCCATGATCTGGATGTTCTGCTCGGGTTTAGCCTGTTTAGATGACCAGCTCTTGTCCTTGGCCTACTTTTTAGTCAGAGGCACGCCACAGAGCCTAAAAGACTGGAGTCATTTAAGCAGAGCGGCACATGAGGATGGAGAGCACATATTTATGGGTGAGTGCTTTTCAAGACTTAAGACAGTATAAATCTGAGGGAGGTTTGTGAATGTAGATCAGTGGGAACGCCTTGGTGTTCAAGCTTGTCCGCAGCAGAGAGGTTTTTCTCTTTGCTTCTTCTGGAGTTATTTATATGTATTTAACAGCATGTGTAAGTGTGTGACTGTGTGTCTCTGTGTGTAGGGGGGTGTTGTGTGAAAGGTTTTTGTGCTTAATGATATAGACATTTTTTTTTCTCTCAGTTACATCATCAATATCATGCTGGTTTTCTTTTCTTAAACTCGTTGCTGTGATCATTTAAAGTTCTGTTCGTGATGTAAAACAAGACCTCAGAACTTTGAGAATGTGAGAATAGTCAAGTTTTAGCAAAGGAAATGTGAGTGTAAGAGCTGCCTGCTCCCTCGAGAGCGAAATTATATATTCTTATATACAGGTCAGCCATATTAGGATCATCCTCTGAGAGAAAATGTGTGTATATAATATATATACATGGTCAGACTCACACATCCCTTATAAATGTATGAAAACTCTCATACTTACCATTTACCCTATATAAACAGCTGTAATAGTCATTATATTACCTCCCACACTTACATTAATTACTGATGCATTCCCATAAACATGATCTGCATAAAATTATCTTGAATTGAAATTTGAAATACATTTTCACCTTCATATATAGACATAAAGACGTATACAAATCTTTTTTATACATGTTTGCTATGTTTCTGAGTCAGCTGCGAAGGCTGAGGCCACATCGAGTGGTATCGTACAAATGAACAAGCAAGTGGAGAACAGAAAAGTCAAGTCATCACAAATGTGACAAATGGATTGTACTTAATTATCCATGACATTTACAGGGGATTTCGTAAACACCCATTTCTGTTGGCATCCAGTCCAGGCTGGTGTAGCACGACGGCAACACCAACCAGTATAAGACTGAAGCACTGGTTACTGTGCAGTTCATTCATTTTAATACTTTTTTGTTGGCTGGGGCCACTTGTCCATGTATTGATTGATTAGTTAATGTATAGATACATTCAACAGCAAACTGTAGGTAGATTCATAAGATATTTCCAAATGTGCAGTTTTCCTCTTGATGGACAGAGTTACTTCTTGAGACGGTTATTGATGCATCTTGATAAAGAAGGTTGAATTTAGACACATGAGGCGGGTGGTTCACAGTTCAGGCACTTTGGATGACAGTGCTGGTTCGAGACCGTCTGTACGCTGCGAGAACGGTCGACAGAGAAAGAGAATTTATTCAGAGGATGTGGCATAAATCAGAATGGTTATATATAAGGAACTCAGCAAGGAGGAATTAATTTATCCTAGCACAGTTACATTCGGGGGCAGATAAAGGAGCAGGGCCAAGGGTTCGGTATGTTTTCAGGACAGAAACAAGGAACAGGATACAGTCAACTCATTGTTTATTTATTTTTATTCAACCCTGGTTAACTATGGCTGTGTTTTTATTACTAAACAATTTTGACAAAGTAAAATACCAAAATAAACAAACAAAATAGTAAAATAAATATCAATTAAGGTGTAGCATGTATCAAATTAACTCTACTTAAACTGCATCGTTATATATAGTATGATCATTATTATTAAATGAATGTATTTTACACTCACCGAGGCTTATAAAGGGCTGGTATGATATCAGTTGCTGGCTAATTGCAGACGAGAGGGAACTTGGTAACGGGACTCGATTACTTTCAGTGTGTGTTGGAACCCTGCGTGGTCAACGACGCACAACGGTCGCCTGTCCGCTGCCTTACAAACACCTATGTCGCTCGTTATTGCTTTGACACCGTCTGAATTATTTGCAAGAGGCAGCTGTAATGCCGCGGGGAGCTGGGTTTGCATGGAACTCGTTTTTTCCTTGTTCCACTAATGTTAGTGGACATCACTCTGGTGATGGCGTTTCAAACGAGTCTGCATGTTTGATGAGCTACCAGCTACACATCTGATAGCAGTTGTGCAATGTCGGCTTTTGTACGATCCACCTGTCTTTGTCCGTCGTCGTTATAGTGACTGTGAAACTGAGGTGTTCCCACACAGGAGACTTACATGACGAGGGAGGGTCTTCACACTCCGGTTGCTATGACCACGAGACCTACAGCACATCCAGTCCTTCGCTAAAGTTGTCGCTCGGAATTTGAGACACACACAAATAAGTACCCCACATGGACTCGCTGTATTCGTCAGGTACACATGCATAGTGAACCAAAAGGGCCGTACCGGAATTTTCCGGTTCGGATACATTTAGCAATATACCCTTACTTTGCTTAAAGCTATGGATGATGGATATATAAATGGCCCCTCTGTGTAAATTGTAGCCCCTTTATTGTCTAGATCTGCCAATGTGTTACCAATGACATTGACCTCTTCACTTAAACCCCTTTAATGAAGTAAGGCTATTCAGCAATGACTTAAGGTAACCAAAATTTGCCTGAAGATCTCTTAATGATTCATTGGAAATCTCTCCAACACCTCTCCATACCTGCCATGAGAAAATCCCATAACCAACTTTCAGGTAATTGATGAGGGCAAAAGTGTATGCTCTGTCCAATAGTACATTACAAACTTTATCTCAAGCTTACATGAGGTATATGTCTAAGTTAGACCTAGCAAGTATTGTCCTCTTCTTTTCAGTCTTACTATCCTTCCACTCAAGGTCATGGGAAGAGCTGTCTCACATGACCAATCAGGGACACTATGCTTGGACGTGCCGGTGTTAACAGGAAGGCACGCGCATGTTGGTGCACGCAGATTACTCGAACAATAGCTGGTCTCCTACACATTTAGCAGTCGTATCTTTGTAACATGCAGAGTTTAACAGCACACCAGCTGTTAGCAAAGGAAATAGGATCAGCAATGATTGTAATTGATTATCTATGTTGCGCTCTACACTGGTAGCTGAGGCTAAGTTGTGAACAGAAAGACTAATCAGCGAGTGGTGCTGAGTGTCTATGTCATCTTCCAGACTAAAACACAGCCTCAGAGTTTTCTAACTCTAAAACTGACGTCAGGCGTATACATAACAGAGAGGTAGGCTAAATGTAATTTTGTTGTGTTAAAGGAGAAAGTCACAGGGCCCTCCAGACAAAAGTATAATTTCTACAGAGACTGACTGAGCCTTTCTGCCTTTTATTAAGAGGACAGTGCAAGTGGGAAATGGGGAGAGAGAATGGAGAAATGCAGCAAAAGCTGTAGACGACTCAAGCCTCAAACATGACATGTACAGGAAGTTACAGAGAGATATATATCACGTGATCCTGTTAATGGATTCTCTGCTATCCCATTTTTTTCTCTCTCCATTCATATTTGAACAAGTAATGTCTTAACATATTAATCTTCTCAGGATAAGAAAAAAAAACACTTGCAGTCCTTTAGTCTTTAAATGTATAATAAATAGAGTTGTCGGACGGCATCAAAGGGTAATGGGAGTTATTAAATGTTATATGATGACGTGAAATATGGCTTTAGCTGCCTCCTCTCGAGTCTCTGCTGGATATCCCATTAAACCATTGTCACATTCAGCTGCTGTGTAGCTTCGGACAAGTTTGGAGTTAATCTTCAGATGCCACAGAAGTGACTAACAGGAGTAATAGGTGCACGGATTCCAAGTGGCCCATTCTTTAATCACAGGGCTTGAGAATTGTGAATGCATGACCGCGGGTGTATACAACAGTGTCCATCTGTGGGATGTGGCCATCTGTAGACCTGACTGTTTGTGTCTGTTGTATCGCACGGTACGTTTTGATTATAGCCTCGACTCCTGCACCCCTGAGGGATAAATGTGTGTTCATCATTTAGAATTGCTTTATTGCTGCACCATTGCTCCGACATTGTGGGGAACCGGGAAGTGGAGAGGAGCTGGGGTGAGGGGTGGATTCTGTGCAATTATAGAACTGATGATGCAAAGACACTGTGAAGCGCACGTTCCCCCTTTAACACAACCCCGAGTGGTACAGCCCACTGTCTTAAAGGCAGAGTGTACAGCTGAGTGCATGTATGCATTTTTTTTACATCAATTTATTGCGGTTAACAAAACAGTGAACACAATGGTTTGAAATAATAAAGACAAATTCATATGCAACAGGAAAATGTTTAGGGGGAATTTGAAAAATCAGTTTACAATATTGGATCTGTGCTAATAATAAAATAATCCATATGATCATTTCTGGTAATTACTTATTTGAACCTGGACTGTCCTTCATGGTTCTCTGCCCGATGTTACTCCATTTTAAAAATGAATGGTCCCACATGAACACACACACACACACACACACACACACACACACACACACACACACACACACACACACACACACACACACACACACACACACACACACACACACACACGCGCACACACACACACGCACAGATGTTGATGCAGAAGTGCGTAAATCCGATGCACTCGGTCCTTCAGCACTATGACAGTGGCCGTATGACAACAACAAGCCTCTCTATTGCCATGGCAACAACTGCACCATTGCTAAGGCAACAGCTGCAGAGTGCTATAACAAGCAGAAAAACCTTCACGCCATTTCAATCTCATTACTTCATCCGGTTAATGCAAACTCCGATCTCCTTCTCTCTTTCTTTCGTTTTTTTCGAGGTCTTCTTTAAGTCGTTGCTGCTGTGCGTCTTCTCTTTCTGTGATGCATATGTAATTCACGCACTCCTCCTCAACACATTTTCTTTCGGTCTAATTCCTTCTGTCTTAACACACACACACACGCACACGCACTCACCCACTCTCCCTCTCCTCCTATCTCTCCTTCACTGTCCCCTCCCTCAGTTCTTCTTCTCCATCCTCTGCTGTTTCGCTGTCTTATTCTCTGTTTCTCTTTTTACCCTCTCTTTCCACAGTGTGACACCCCCCCACCACCATCATCCCTTTTTTTAAATCCCCGCTACCCCTGTTTTTCATCCTCCATCCATTCTTCATCGCTTTTCATATTCACCCCATCATTGCTCATCCCTTTCCGCTGTTTCACTCACAAAAAACCACACGGATGTACTCTCACCTTCCCTCCTCTCCGCTCATTCTCTCTCCCTCATACAAAATTCCAAGACCACCCTCTCTCCTCTCCTCTCTTCTCCTCTCTCTTTTTTCTTTGCTCACTCTCTCCGTTTCCCTGTGGCCCTCCCCCTCCCTTTTCATGTTTCCCCCTCCCTCCATCCTCTCTTTCCCTCGCTGGTTCAGTTAGTCAAAGAAGAGATTCACGGACGGAGAGAAAAGGGGGGAAAGGCAGGACGAGAGTGAGAGTGCAGGAGTGGGGCAGGCTGGGGAGAGGGGTGCGGGGTCTCAGCCCTCGGTCGTGGGGGGTTGGGGGGGTTGAGATACACCCCAGTGTTTTGTTTTGAGTACCATGGACTGCCTCTGCATTGTGACTACAAAGGTAAGCCTATCTGATGTTACTCCAGCGCTGTGGCTGTGTGTGTGTGTGTGTGTTAGAGAGAGTGACAAAGAGTGAAAGGTGCCACAGCTGTATCTGCACACAGTGAAAGGAAGCACTCATCTTTCAGCTTCCTCTAAATTATAAAGTATGACATCTGCATGTCAGGTTTTTCCTCTGCAAAATCCTGCTGTCTTTGAGATGTTTTGAGGGATTTTTATATATATTTCAGAAAAAAATCATAGGCTGAGCAGAGCTACCTGAGTGCGGTGCACGGACAGAACACTTAGATATCTCCTTCTCTGGATGACCCCCATCTCTCCAGCTCCCCCTGCATCTCCTACTCTGTGTCATGCCATGTGAGTGTTTAAACAGGGGCTGCTTGGGTGTTGCGTGAAGCGGGCGAGAGCTGGCGCTATAGGGTTGCCTGTGATGGGCTTTGTGTCATGCCGAAGCTGCAGAATCTGTCAGGGAGAGACCAGGGGAGGGCACTCTGCATGCTAATCTCCCCACATTTTCAGCAGTTTTACCTTAACCTCGGCCGCAGGCACACATTTGCGCTACCCGCTGTGACTGTGCACACGTCTGCCTCTCACACACGGGATGTAAGCGATGTCATATATCACGTACATGTGCTCGGCGTCAGCTCGCCGCTCCACGGAGGCTGTCCTTTTCAGAATAATTGGCTAATAATAGGCAACATTTATTAAAGAGCACTGATATGATGCGACTCTGGGGTCGGACCCTGTTTGTACAGGAGGCTGCCATCTGTCCAGGACCTTCAAAAGTCCTGCTGGACACACTTGTTCACACACAGAGTCAGAAACAGGAGAACAATGCACTGTGGCAGCTGCACCTGAATACAGTGTCTTGCAGGAAGTGATGAGAAAACAGAAATACACACACACACACACATGTACACACACACACACACACAGAGAGGTGTGCTGAACTTGTGATCGTTTGATTTGTCTTACTAGGTGTGTGTAGAGCAGAAGTGATTGCAGCTGGCCCTTTCAAATGTATTACGTAAATTTGCGCTTAACTGTGGCACATTACATTCATTTGCTTATCAACCTCTCAGTTTCCTTGGCAACACAGATTATTGGTCAGTTAAACATGGATAAGTAGGTGTAGTCAGATGAGCAGAGAGACCCCATTTCAAACTGTGGAGGTTTTACATTAAAGTAGTGTTATGCAACTTTACCTTAGAATAACAGCTTTAAAAAACATTTGGCTTAAAATTGACTTGTATTCAGTGCTCCGAACCCCTGTTCTTTCACTATACTTAGATGAGTGGGTGTGATGTCCTGAGAGAAGTGTGTGAGGCTCCATTATACGTCACACATCAGCTGTCAGATAGCTTTAAGAAGTAGCTACCTTAGTATTCTCAGTGCGGACATCACGGCAGAGGAGACTATGTCCTTGCATTGACATTTTAGCCCCCAACATATGTGGGTCCAGCTTTTGATCAATCACATTAGCCAAATGCTGAGTTGACATTATTGGACCCGATGGCCGCTGACTCCTACTGAGATGATACTTTTGAGTTTGTCGTCTGAGTAACTGATAAGGAGTTGGTCTGAGGTCAGGTTTCCTGTCCATGACCTGTTAGCTTCCAAGGTGAAGTTGCTTCCAGTCCTTTTAACTGCTCCGACTCTGAGTCCCACAGAATCTATGTTATACCATCGTCCTGTAATTACCACTTGTGGCCGCAGAGGCAGCTGCTCAGTCTTGTTTTAAATACACTTAAAGAAAAAAAAAGGATCTACCGAAGATAGAAAGAAAAAACCTCCAATTAATTTCACATTTCCTCTAATGAGCTGATGATGCATGTGTGATTGACAGACGCATTTCAGTGAGTTTACCCGGTGCAGTGGGAAAAATACTTTGTGAGGGCAGAAACATGAAAATGTCAAGGTATCTCTTTAAGCGTGGAGCATCAGTCCCTAATGCATCTTATTTGCCTTGAGTGTGAGTCACTGAGTTAGCTTGAAAAATGAAAGAAAAAAAACACTGTAAGCGAAAGAGCACAGTTGGTATTTAAAAAATGTTTTTTTCCAGAATCCTGCATCTCTATCAAAGAGAGAACAGACTTACTGTAAAGCTGGCAAAGAAAACCTGAGCATTGCCAAGGGATTGGGAGGCAGATGGTCAGTTTATAAAAGGGAAAGTTAGTGCACAAAAGAGTGTAAAGGAACACAGTGACTGAGTGGAAATGCATGTCTTCTACCTACCAATGAGATGATTGGATGCTTTAAATAGCAACAACAACCATTTCAACACAACCCTCTCTGGTATCCGGAAGTGTCAGGATAACACAAAAGCAAGAGATTCCCATAAAGGGTGGAGATTCACTTGTTCCTCCGGTTTACCTGGATGATTAATAATGGGTCGGATTTGTTAAGATTTTGGCATATTCCTTCAAATGTGAGTTATTAAACTTTAATGGAGGCCGGCTGCATTGCAGGTGAGGAGGGAGGCTTGGCATTATGAAGCAGAGGATGGGTGCGCGGCTCCCTGGGTGAGCTGTTTCCTGACACCCACATAGTGGAGAACCGGTTACGTAAATAAAGAAAGAAAGAAAGGTCGCTTCCCTGAGCACAAAGGTTTGGCGAGTGGGTGAAGCCAAAGTGAGCTGATGAGTGACAATGTTTAGACAGCAAGTTAAGTTGAATGAAGTCCTGGAAGCTGCTTTTACTGTGAACAATAGCAGCTTGAGCTCAAGTATAATACAAAACATGATTCACCTCAAGACTTAAATGTTTCTCCAGTGAGCCACTGTGTTGAAAAGGCCTATCCTGCTGTGACGAAACAAATGAACACCCATACCTCACAGAATGGTTCACATTCCATACATTCGTGGCACAGATACAGCCACTTGTTGTCGGCAGAGAAGTTCTTCACCTTGAGAAAGGAAGAGTCAAAGTTCAAAAGGTTTTTAAAGCTCCAAGGCCGATGCGCCGTAGCTGAGCAACCATGACAAAATGTGGAAATAGAATGGCACCCAGCAGAGTGCATACTTCATACATGCACGCAGAGCCAAGCACAAAGTCATTATTATGAAGCCCTGTTGCAACTGTTAGTGTCAGATTGTGGGATTTGTATTAGTCAAGTAACAAACAGAACTTGAATTTTCTGTTTGTATGAGAGTAAGAGTGAGCCCTGTAGCCTGCTCAGGTTTATGGGGAATCTCTGAACTTATTTAATAGTCAATGTGATCTTCAATTTTTAAGGATACCAGTTAAACTCATAACTTGCAGGTCCATCTCTCCAGTTGATAAGAATGGAGGCAGAATACACTTGAATAAAGCCCCTTTAGGAGTTCAATCGTTGAGGTAATTGAGGTAAATAAGATTTGATTTACTTTTCTTTTATTATGCATCTATTATCTTTCTACGTCTCTGTACCCTGACAAGTTCAAAACATTTTCCCAGCGAGTAATATTGCCTTATTAGTTAGGATGACGTCCTTTCAGGAAAAAAACTAACTCTCACACATGCTGATGAGGTCATGTTAAGACATTTTCTCCGGTGTAGCCGCTGCTCCGATGCCACCTGGAACCGCTCGTAGTTTCATCTCATCTAGAAACCAGATGAACCAGGAACACTCCCAGTTTCACTTCCTGCCAAGTGATGTATTCATTTTTTCTTCTCTCACTTTTCTTCTCATTTTAAGACCTTATCTAGTTTTCTGCTCCTTCCTACAGTAAAGTCTCAGGGACGAGACGCATGATAGCCATGCATCTCACAGAAGTGTCATTACGTAATGTGTTGGAATTGGAATATTAGGGCATATCAGCTCGAGGAGACGTCACAGGATTTATATTTGGTTGCAAGCTTGACAATACCTTTGCCTCTCTCTCTCTGTGCATGGCACGGAGTCCGAGAAGGGCGGTTTGATGTTTAAGAGGCGAGAACAAAGATGAAGACACACACACGAGAATTACAGTTGCTCTAAAAGCTATTTATTTTGACGCAATCAAGAAATTGATTGGAATAAAGAATCAAGTATGTGTCTCCTGCGAGTATTCCTACTTAATCCTCCTTCCTTCTGCTTTGCCTGTTCTTGGATGCACTCTTTGTTCCACTTCTCTGCTCTCACATTTCCTATTTTTCGTCCCTTCTGCCTCCTTCAATTCCGTAATCCCCCTCTTTTTCTCATTTTACCTCCTTTCCCCTCTTCTGCTTACTCCTCTCTTTCCTGCTCTCCACTCTCTACTCTTACCTTCTGCCCTCCTCTTCAGCACTTTCAAGGCTTCCCTGGTTAGTGCTTCTTCAAATAAATTATACATTTGACAAGATGTAGTCCAAGCAGCGGCTGCATGTGCACAGCACTGGCTGCTTGTATGGCTTCATGCTCCTACATGAACATCTCCTTCCCTGGATGAGTATTTTTGTGATGCCAGCTGTTCATATGGCTCAATGTATATGAATATTTATATCTGGTATGTGTGTGTGTATGTTTGTGCACACAAGGATGAGAAGCTCATGGCGGCTGCATGCTTGCTCTGGTCCTAAGAGTCTCCAAAATGGAGCTGAGCTATATCCTGCGCTCGCAAAGTGAATGGAGCCTCCTGAGTGCTCATTGGGCTCGACCACCTTAACAAGTGTCCATTCACCACACTATGTGATATGTGTGTGTGTGTGTGTGTGTGTGTGTGTGTGTGTATCATACAGTACACTGTGCTGTGGGTTAGGATTAGTGATCCAGTTGAGAGCTCATTTGATCTCCACTCAAGGGCACGGGCGTTCATGAGGCCTTTGTATGCAGCCACAGAGACACAGATCCTGCCAAGTCGCTCCCAGGGCACAGGGAGTGAAGCCGGGCTTACCCCGGCACAAGTCTGATGCCATGACTGAACAGGGCTGAGGCTCTCCTTTGTCCAATGACGGCACATCAAGGGAATAGCAGAAATGTAATTACATACTGATGTGTTCTCCTCCATCATCATATCTGGTCAAATGGCAACCTGCTTTTGTGCTCGTGAAAAATATATCGTGCTGAATACTGTGGTCCGCCGCGGCTCTGTTGCTTCCTTAAGCACATATTGCACCAGTCACCCACACATTCAACTGCCTGCCTGAAAGAAAGGCGCACACCTACATGATCAGACTGAACTCACACAAACCGCAGAGCATCCTGCACTCCAGCACGAGGGGGCTTCTGCTCCCAGAACTGTAGCTGCAGTCTTGCTCGAGTTAAGAAATTGATGCAAGTTCAAGTCTTAGGAAACTAGTCAGGGTTAATTAAACGGGAGGTGGAGGCTTGCTGTGCTGTGTGGTGCTATTTTTACTGCAGGTACTGAAAGCAAGCAGCTGCAACTGCTGTGAATGAGCTTTAATTTGCACCAACACCAATGGATTTATCAGCTGGCCAATAAAAATCCACAGATGTGACCTTTTCACAGACATATCAGTATCAGAGTTTATACTTGCTGATATGCAACCATATTTCATAGAAAGAACACTAACAGATATTTATAAATGTTTTTATATACAAATGTGTGTTTATTTTCAATCCTCAAATAAATTTCGTAAATTTTTTTGAATTATCAGCCCCCCAAATAAAGACTGGGCTCCTTGAGCTACCAATGTTAACACTGGTGATGTCTTTCTTTATATTTGAGTTGATGCAAACTTAAGGGCTGGATATTAGAAACACTTGATAAATAGAAAAACATTAAAAAAATCAGAGGTAGATCAGTTATAGGTTATAGTTCCTCACTGTGATTACACAATGCATAAGAAACATATCAATACGAATTGGACCTTTGTTATATTGATATAAGTTAAATTGTGATTATAACTGTTTTATTGCATAGCCATAATCCAAATTCATAGGTCATTCTCTGTAAAAAAAAAGGGATATATTATATATAACGATAAAATATTTCAGAAACAAGACATATGCAAATGTACTTCCACAAAGGAAAAAGTGCGGTTCAATTAAACAATCCAAATCCAATCCTGCTCTGTGGTAGAAATCCTGTTGATATTGATTTGATAAAAGAAATATTTGCTGAAAGGAAAAGATCTAAGTGATAGAAGGTTCATTATCGGGGCAGGGACGGCAGGAGCTTCAGACACAAAGATGCTTAACTGGCTATTTTCTAAAGTTTATGAAGTCGGAAATTGCAGTCGACCCATATGCTCGTCCATTAGTGTGATTTGTTAAGAAAATGAGCAACTCTTCCTCATGTGACTGAAGATGTCAATGCAGACGGCGACAGCCAGAACAGTCTGTTGACATTTTCATAGACTATAGAGGAGTTGCAGTGAATAAAGCATTCATTACAAAGACAAATGCACACTTGTGTGTTCAGTGGTGAAAACCCCATAGACATTACTCTATAGAGACGTGGATAGAAGTGACTATGGTCAGATATGATCCTCCATCCTTCACCATGTTCTAGATAAGTGTGCCGAACACTATAGGAACTGGACAGGCCATAATACCAGACCTCTCACAGTGAGGGCGTTATGCTGTGGAGGGCATTTGGCTGAAATGGTTTGAGTCCACTTGCGAATCTCTGTCAGAGAGAAAGGTCACTGCAAACCGTTTCAAAATTGATCTGAGTGATCACATTTACATTTGCTGAGAGTGTGGCCCCTTCCGGGGCAACCATGACCGCTTCCACAGGTCACGATAGGTCACTGAGGGGTTTGATGAGCAGGTAAAGGATGTGAATCACATGTTGGGCCGTTTGCCGTCACCAAATCTTGACCTCATTGAACATCTATTGGAGATTTTGGAGGAAATCTCCACAATCATTTATCATTTAAAACACCATATGAAGGAATATCTTTTGGAAGGTTGGCTCTATATGGCTCCATATGGCTTTAAACTACTTGTAGAAAGAAATACCAAGGTGACATGAAGGTATTCTGACTGCATGTTACACCTTCCTTAGATAGTTTTATGTAACCTACCAATCTGTTGATGTGATGCTAGCCTCTACTTTCTGGACTGCTTTAAAAAGCCCAACCCATCAGGAGCCTTCGCCGGAGAGGAGGCTGTTAAGAGCTTCTCTTTGTCAAACGCACAAAACACAATCTGTGCTCCACTCCGTCCTCGCTGTCTCCTGCCTCACTCTGATGTACAGTCTCCCCCACTGAGAGTATGAGTAATGCCTTAACATTGCTTTTGAACATTCCTTACCTCAGATGTTCATATATTATTCATGAAAGGCTAAATATTGCTACTTGGTGTTGTTGCATATTTATCCATTTCAAACATGTAGACTTTGTTGTTGTGCAAAATCTAGGACCCTACTTGCCATCCTCTAGCCGGCCCTGCTCACATGCTCAGCCGCTTAATTTCAGTGTTTTGTCTGTCAGCATGGCTGTCCGTCCTGAAACTGTCCATATGACAGGTGACAGATTAGATCCATCACGGACTGTTTGGGCTGGAGACTTTGTCCTCACACATTGAGTGAGGAGGACTAACCAGTAGGAGGGCTGTGGCTGACAACTGCGCTCTGACACTGTGACGTGTATACGCACCGACTGAACAGGGCACACAACAGATTGGTGTACTGATTCTGTAAATGAGACTATAAATCAATAAAGATGATGATGTGTATGTTAACAGGAGGGTAAATTCAATAGAGACGGTCCTGTGGGCCTCGTTGGGTAGAGGGCTGAGGTCAAGGTGGGTCAACTTCTCGCCTGTAATAAAACCACCTGAGCACACAATTGGCAACTCAGTTAAACGACGTAAGTAAACTAACTGCAATATGTTATGTAATGAGAGTGTGGTTGCCAATGTGTGTCTGTTTATGTGTGTGTGTGTGTGTGTGTCAGTGCATGTGTGTGTGTGTGTGGCTTGCGTATGTGTGGGGTGAGAACAGAAAAGAGGAAGGCAGGAGAAAAATGACGAAAAACACAAGTGATAGATGCTGATATCATCGATATGAATAGCACTCGCATTAGCCTTGCAAATGGGATCAGATTGTCTTGCTGTGCTGTGATCATATTTTTTTTTCAATAGAGCGCACAATGACACCTTGTGGAAAGTTGTATAACTACAGCACAGGGGTCCATGACAGTGTGGCTCAGGGATCCTGTCGAACCGCAGCTGCTGGTGCTGTCCATGAAGCATGGATGCTACATTATGCTGAATTCCCCTGAGCCTTAGAGTGCATAGGATGCCTTGTGTTTTTTACAAATTATGATTATTAGTAATTAATGCTGAAGCCTGTATTCATTTTTGATGAGCAGGCTATTTTAAAAGACCCCTGTGATGTACTCCTCTAGGACTCTGAGGTTTTTAACCTGCTTTTTGGGGAGAAAAGGGCCCAGAATATATATAATATATTTGAATTGAATGCTCTCTCACTCTAAAAATACACCTTGCTGCCTACATGCCTGGAAAAAAAATATATATATATATCAAAAATAGATAGTAAAACTACCACATGAGCTAATGACAGTGAAAGCGTTCAACATTGTAAGGAACAACCGCACATATATATTTTTTGGTGTGATTTGATTGTCTCTGGCTTTGTATCTTCATGTTCCTCTTATAGGTGATGTCAGTTGCCTAGCAACCAAGCAATCAGGGCCCGATTGTTGCCATGACAACATGGCAGGGGTATCATCATGGAGAGAATAGAGATGAAAGGAGGAAGGGAGGGAGAGAGAGGAGAGGAAAAGAGAGACAGGGAGAGAGAGAGAGAGAGAGAGGTGGAGAGAGAGAGAGAGAGAGAGAGAGAGAGAGAGAGAGAGAGAGAGAGAGAGAGAGAGAGAGAGAGAGAGAGAGAGTGGTGGAGAGAGAGAGATAGAGGGGTGGAAAGAGAGAGAGAGAGAGAGAGAGGGAGCCCACAGTGTGCAGGTAGGAGGATGACCTCTGTGTAGGCGGTGCAGAGAATGCTCATGAATGCAGAGAATAGATATTTTACGTTTGGTCTTATGCAGCTGGAATCCGCGGGTTGCACCGTGCGCTCGACAGCGCTCTCGCAGCCCAGGCTTCATTCCAGATGGAAATGTCACGACGTGCTCCAGTTGTCTTTAGTCACACAGACAGTGCAGCTGATGCAGGAGCGGGAGCCACCGCTCGGTGCGTCGCTGCGGTTTTCGGAGGGCTATGGGCCTAACCTCTGCAGGTGTCATAACCCATCCATCACCCAACAGCAGTCCACTGTAAAGCAGTCCGATAGGGTCATGGTGCATTTACTGGTTTGTTCTCTGCCCATAATACAGCCGCGTAGCAGAAAGAGACGAGGCTGGAGAGGAAGAGAACAGGAAGTACATCCAATTACACCAATTACGAACACAATTAAGATACTTAAGCAGGGTGGATACTGAATTATATTTAGCATCACAACACTGACTACAGTGACTGAACAAATGACCATTTATTATTGCAGAGATTAATCAGTGTGTCTCAGATACAGACAATACAGCCATGAAAAAGACTACAATAATAACATGTGTACTTTACAGGAAGATTTATAATCCATTATATTTTGGTGTATAGTTGCAGCAAATATTTAAAAAAAGATCGCGTAGAAATTAGAAATTAGGGTAGAAATAGATCAGTTTATTCAGCCAAGGACCAGGCAACTATAGGTCACATTAAATGTAAATTATTTGTGTAGTAGCAGAGTGACATCCTGTGAATGAAGTGTCAGGCCTATACTTACATATGGCATTTTAGAATCTAAAATTACTTTCATGTTACAGTTAAAAGAACTTAACAACTTGAAGATGATGACAAATTAAAGATAACCTTCAGATAAAACAATGATTTACATTCACTTAGGCAAACATTTGATCAATAAACGGAAGAGGTATACTGCCCTGATTTATTCCTGCAAATATTAGATGTGTTTACGGGTCACAAATCGGTGTAAGAGAGTGATGTAGAAATAAAATCCACTCTTATTCCTCATGAAGTGACTAAAACAACAAAGAACCAACAGTGTTGTCTGGTAATTATTTTAAAACTCGGCTAAAACCAATGAAAGCTTCAATGTTGACAGGTAATGATTAAATAAAGATAATCCCAATAATGAGGAGTGCCCAGCTTCGCTTTGAGTATCATATGTGTTATATTCTTGTGTCCTGTGTCTGTGATTGGCAACATGATGATTCAGAAAGTACTGAACCAGTTTTGCACCAAACTGTGAGGGATCAGGCGCAGTGTTGGATCCTGTAACAGGAACATAGATCCAGGACTTTTCAAAATGCTCATCATTAGTCCGAAAATAATGTATCCATTTTGATGTAGATCAGACAAATTACTGGTGTTAAGATGGATGAGTTAAGATAAATATGAGATAATTTAGTTGCTAACCCTTTACTGCTGAAATTCCCCTATTTAAGAGCTATATGGCTTTCAGATGGGGGTTTGCAGTCTGTTGGGAGTCGGGTGGACACTGCCAGGGGGTCCATGACAGGTTTCCAGATCCATCCATTAAAATGAACATGATATAGTTGGCAATATTTCCGATACATGCCCAATATCCTTATAAGACTTTTCTCTTGAGTTCCTCTTACACATAACTCAGAAGAAATGTAAAAGAAAATGATGATATTAATAAATGATATGTCATATTATTTCAGGGTTATACATGAAGGGGTCATGGGAATATTTTCACCCAAAGAAATTGAGAATCCCTGAGCTAGAAAGACAAAATATGTATCTATTGTAGTAGTTTCGTAGTACTGTAGTATTGTTTGTCTTGGAGGTGGTATATGCACCGTATTGGGGGACCTGGATATGTATTTTTCTATTATCAAATAATTTTTTTATTAATTCAATACCACAAAATCGTAAAAAGAACTAGTTTCCACAACATGGTCCAATTTGATTCATAACATGAAACAGAGAAGAACTTAATTGATAATCCTTCCTATATTGAATATCCGATGAATCATTTCCACATTGCAGACAGTCACTCATCTTGCCCTAAGCCAAAACATGAAGATGGCTGATATTGTTGCGGTCTTGTTTTTATGAGCAGCAGAACCACTCTGACCCATGACAGACATGACGGCAGAGGAGCGTCCCTCAGAGGTTGGCATGTAGCTTTCACTTTATGCATCCGAGTGCTTCATGATGCAAATGTGTGCCAGGATGAATCATGGGGAGGGGGGCTCAACAACAACCAACGTGGAGGGCAGTGAACGCTTTATTTCATAGACGGAGAAGAAAATTAAAACAACATACGTGGTTTACTCTCTGTCGCCATGTCTCCTTCTCTCCCCTCCCTCCCTCACCGGCGTTGACAAACATATTTTATGAGTCACGGCTGGAAGCGGGCTGCCAGTCCTCGCCGTTCAGACCCAAATCCTTTAAACATCAAGACAACACCAACAACTCCCGTCTTCCAGGAAAACTCTCTCTCCTCGCCTGCTACGACACTCCCCATTCCCCTCCCCACACTCCCCCCTCCCTCTTTTTTTTATTTCCCCTTACCCTTTCACAGCCTCCCATCTCTCTCCCTCTCTCTCTCTCTCTCCCTCTCTTTCTCCCCATCCCTCTCCTCCTCTACTGCGGGTGTCTGGGAGGCTGTTTTTCCTCTGTCTCTCGCTCATGAAGGGCCGCACTAAGCTCCCTTCCCTCTGCCCGTGTGTGGTAGGTAAATCCACCTCTTCGTTTTTCGTGTCGTTTCTTCTCCTCCTCCGTCTCTCTCTGTTGCTGCCTCTGTTTTGCATGTTAGCTCAAAGTCTAGGCTAGTCGCTCTGGCAGGCTTGAGGGATGCCTCCACGTACATCTGTGCATTTTAACATCGAACATGCCTGCAGTCCACTCCACTGTCAAAGATAAATCAGCGATATGTGTGTCAGGCTTCTTCTTTTTTTTCCCGCGGTCGTTCTACGTGTGTTCTGGATACGTTTAATCATGCACTTAAGGTATTACGTATGAATGTGGCCTGGCACTTGTGGGCGTGCAGGTGGCTGTGAGCATGTTTAGACATGCAGACAGAGTGAAACTCCAGCAGACTTGTTGAATGAAGCATCACAGCATCACGTATGCAGTGGTTGTATCTCGGCTCTGGATTGTTTGTTTGGGTGCAATTCAGAATTGTGTGCACCTCTCTCCTTGCAAGGACGCCAGGACATCAGCACAGTGTCGTCCTTAGATGATGAATATTATTATACTGACAAAATTAAATAAATAAATCGACCCTGCTGACTTTGAAGGAGGTCATGTCTGTTTTAGGGCTCAAAACATCAGGGTTAGTCAAAGACATTAGGGTTAGAGTCGAGATAATGGCTAAATGTCAAACAGACAGCTAAGTCCCATTATTATAACACAGAATATGTATATATATCAAGTTGTGCAATACTTGCAGTGTGTATTTGTGAGAATGAAAAGCATCAAGCAGGCAAGAGACGTCCAGAGCTCCTCCAGTCCTCTTCCAACTAGCTGAGTAGACGTGATGAGGTCAGTTGAGCCGTGGCTTTTAATGTAGTTGAAAAGCCAGAAACCACCACCTGCATGTGTGTGTTTGTACATGTATGTGACCTAACAGAGATTTGCACTACTTATCCGTAGAAGAGTCAGCATTGCGAGAAATGGCGTCCTGCAACATTTTCCGTTGATCTCTCAGAGAATAATTCATGGATCTTGATGAAAAGGGGACTGATGTTTACGAGCGTGTGCAATTTGGTGCAGATCCAAATAAAAATCTGGATCTAGTGAATTTGAATGTGGTTTCATAAGGGGACTACTGGGCCTTGGTGGAGGTGTGCGCTCTACTGGGGGCTATTCTAGTTACAAAAGTAATTGTTGTCACAAGCCGTCAGTTTCAGTGCAATAGATTTAAACTGTAAGCGACTGTGATGAATGAGAATGATTAAATGCTTTATTGACTTCATTATTGGGATACAGTGTTGTCAATAATTTCTTGGACAATTAAATATTTGTTTTGTTTTGTGTCCATCTAATTTTGATGGACTGGTAAAAAAGTTGTAGTTAGTAAATTTTTTTGTCTATACATACGAGTTTAGGCCAGTGTAAGGCTGAACAACTAGACTAAATATATATGGACAAATCAGATAAATGATTACCTTAAAAATACTTCTAACAGTATCTTAGCTGTTCCTATGACTCAGTCTTCTCGACTGAGTCTTCAGAAGTTGACCCTGGAATCTGTTTTCTCCCAGATGGGGGGGTCATAGCCCACAGTACTTCATAATCTTTTCGTGTTCCTTCTTTCTGATGTTGCTATCAGCCGGTATTGCCACATCTGCTATTGCTGCCTTCTTCTGCTGTTGGTCAATCACCACAACATCTCGTTGGTTAGCAAGTAGCTGTCTGTCAATCTGGAATGTGAGGCCCTACAGGACTGTAGCCCTGTTGTTCTCAACCACCTTCAGTGGTGTTCCCCATCTAGATTTGGGCACTTCTGACCCATACTGGGGGCAGATGTTCCTGTACACCATCCCAGCTACTTGGTCGTGCCTTTCCACATACATACGCTGTTCCAGCTTGCATCTTACACCCTGCTATTATATGCTGGACTGTCTCAGGGGCCTCTTTGCAAAATATATATATCCAAAAGATTTTACAGATTTAATGGTATAATGATTTCAAATCCAATATGCTGCATCCATCATGCCTAATAATATTTCGATATGAGATAAAAAATAATATATCAACACATAAAGAATGTCTCAGTAGAGCGCTTACCTGTGTCAGAGTCCAACAGTCCTTTATAAACACCATATTTTTGGATCCACTTCTAAATTGACCCTGGTTCAAGTTGCATTCTTCCACCAAGTTTCACAGAAATCAGTTGTATAGTTGTTTTTGTTTAATCTTGCTATAAAAAAAACTAACATAGATACAAACAAACAATCAAACAGATGAGGTGAAAACACAACTCCTTGGCTGAGGTAAAATGGGAAATGTAAGTAACAGGTTAAGACTGTCTCATTGCAACTAAGTCAACATGACACAGTGAGAGAAATGAGCTTCATATCATTCAGATCGTGTTTGGCAAGCTAACAGCACAACTTGGCCGTAAACACTCCCAACAAAATCACTGAGTCTCTCTCTTTGCTCGTCATGATGTCACAAAACTGTCGTGACAGAAAAGTAAATTCAATTTGCGCTGCACAGTCTGGGCCATTCGTCTTATGAAGCCCTGTGATTGGCTGACACCCTGTCACCGCTCAGCGACAGGAGGGCAGAGTCCCATCAGATGTGTGTCTCCCTGCTGTGCTCCCTTTTTACATTGAGGTATTTGGCTCATGTGTCCTGATCATCCAACAGGTATTAGATTGTCTGTAATGTCATGAGTCATATCTCTGCAGAGGTGATTTTACACATTTGCACAGGGCTGGAAAACTACTGACAATCCCGGCTTTGACATGACACAGCATTCATCAGGGCTAATGGAGCTCACGTAAGGTCATGGATAATAATGTAGAGTGAGGGTTTGTTTATTTGTTGTTCACATTCTTTTTAAAAGGCAGATAATTACAATTAGTTACCATTTTACAGAGAAGCCTTTCATCTATTGTGTGGTTTTCTGCAATAGTGATATCAGCTTGTATTCAACCCAACATTCCCTACTAGTTAGTACACTGGGTAATTATTGTAAACTGCAAATTACTATGTGCTCTTCAGTCACTGCTACCGATGCAGCCTGTAAGTGTTATTTAAATCTGTAGTGCTTCTCAGTGGCGTCCATGAAAACTATACAATATAAATGGCACTTATACTGTTGAGATATTTTTCTTTCTGCCCGCTTATCCATCATTGGTGAGTAAACGTGTGAGGCTCTCAAAGTCAACAAACCCTACAATGGTCGACACCATACTGTAACCACACACTGTACTTAAAGATGGCGGACAAGTCTCCACTTCCTCCCACTATCCAAGAATGAAGCCAAAATATCCCAGGATACGAAAGCAGCAATCTTGCACACTTGTAGCAGAAGAGCTGTAGAGTAGCGATCAGGGGATTGGACAGCCGTAGCTAGGTCATTCAGATACATGAGCTGGACCAATCGGGAGTCAGTCTCAGATGTCAATCATGACGTTTCAACCCGTTTTTATAGCATTCAATAACTAATGAACATCAAACCTTCAAGAAAAAAACATCTTTGAGAAAAATGTATTTTCTTTGACTATTTACTTTTGGTCTGTGTCCCATCTACTAAGAGGCAGGTTTTATGACCTATATTGCAGCCACCCACCAGGTGGTGACCGATACACTTTGGCTTCGCTTTTGAGGAGCTGTCATGTCGTCCATCTTTAATTACAGTGTGGTCAGCGAATACTACACAAACTACAATAATACTATTATAATACATTCATATTATTGGCCTTTTAAAAACCATATTGGTTACAGAGGCATTTACTCAGTTGAGCAGATTGGTCTCTTGGTTCTTTTGTCAAAGTTGTTTTCATCCAGTTTCCAAAGTCACAGTCAAGTACCCGTCTTTTCACACTCCATGTGTAAAACTCAAGCCAACATGATTCACTTTGAGACGGCTATGGTGGGCAACTGGGCATGAATACTGCCAGTCAGCTCTACCTGTTGGCATCCAGTGGCTCTGTTTTTATCATCTTGGCTACAAGCGGTGCCATGGCCAACCAGACTGGCACCCTGCTGTGCTCGCTACGTGTAGAGCCAAAGCTATCAGCGGTAGCCTGAGCCTCCTTTTTTTTGCGTTTCATCAGAGGTAACTCCAGAACAAGCTGTGTGAAAGTTTGAGAAAGGACACACAGCGAGATGCATGCGCCAGTTGGTCTAAACATATCAACTTTATCAACCAATTGTTTTGGGCTACACATGGCTTCACAGATGAGGCTATCACTAATTACAGTCAAGTATTTTCAGGATACTCTGAAGCAGCAGAAAAGTGGAATGTTGTATTACTGGAGAGAACCAACATGTCAATGAGGTATCTGGCATTATATTCACTTGGACTATTGATCTATGGTGTAGATGAGTGTTACTTGTGACCAGGCCAAGAACTGGCTCTTCATGCTACCAGCTCCTCAATTATTCCTCAGAGGAAAGAAACATATCAGAAAATAAAGGGGGCTAGCACTCATCAGTAAATATAATGTAATCTATCTTCATATTCCAGATATCTACCTTGGGATTTGTATTGTTAAGGTCCAAGGAAGTTCAGTGTTGACTTTTGTCCGATCTGGACGCACGATACGTTGTACATTGACGAAGTTTGAATAAACAGGTGACCAGCGCTCTGAAGCAATTGGGACTAATTAACGTAATTGAGGGTGTTAATCAGGACAACAGTGGCCACGTACACTTCTGGTTTTAACATCTTGTTTTTGTGATCCGGTCACAAGTGGACAGGTATAATTACAAAGTGAAGGCACTCCGATCAATCCAGACCACATTCAGAGTTGGTCTTGGCCACATGTTTTCCACATTTCTTTCAGTTTGAAGGGGGGTGCGTCCTGGGCCACATATAAAGGACTGCCTACTCAGGTAACATCCTCTTACCCGCTGCAGTTTCACTATGAACTGAACCTACTTATTTATTCTTATCTCTGCCCACATGCTGATTTGTTTGTGGCCATCACCAAAATGTCAACACTGACCACAGCATCCTGTTAATGCAGGTACTTACCGCTGGGCACTTGTAATGGGATCTCTCAGGACAGATGTTGATACCAAGTGTGTACATGGCAAGTGTGTTCATGTCAACAACTGATTCTCCAATTCTGGGTTCAGCGTACTGAGTCGAGCTTCAGGTGAACAGCTGTTGGTGCAGCAGCAGTGGAGCAGCTTCAGGGTTCTGTGGACTGAGTCCTATAGATGGTCTTTACTGTTACTACAATCAGCATGACTCAAAATGTATAGGCGCAGGTTTCATGTCTTATGCCATTCAGGTGGACAGAGAGATGATTCAGGCTGCTCCACAAAACATAGCAGT
This sequence comes from Pseudopleuronectes americanus, assembly GCA_038501795.1. Taxonomy (NCBI): domain Eukaryota; kingdom Metazoa; phylum Chordata; class Actinopteri; order Pleuronectiformes; family Pleuronectidae; genus Pseudopleuronectes; species Pseudopleuronectes americanus. The sequence goes on along the minus strand of CM076728.1, from coordinate 10,395,526 downwards.
GGTTTTCATCACTATGCTAAAACACAATGAGGACAGATTTCCCTTTACATGTGGGTGGTGCTTGCTTGTTGTCATATAGTGATTGTGTTAACTCATTAAAAGGCAGTGCGTTGCCTGACTAACATACATTGCCTCTCAGTGTCAATGTGTGGTTTAATGGTTTGAATTTAAATTCCACGATTACGCTTGAAAAACTGTTTTGTATTTCAATCGCTCTATATCAAAAATCTGAATTTCAATTGAATTCAAGTCCGTCCCATCTCAATTCATCATGCTCTACTTAGCATTTTGTTTTCCATTAGGAGGGCTGCATATTTGGCAGCGTAAACAAAAACATTGTAATTGATCAAATCTTTTGTTTATTCCAATGTACAGCACACAATGTCGACTAGATTAAAACAATTAAAATAGAGGGGCTGTGTGAAGAGTCTGAATTTAAATTAAACTGATTTGAGTGCTGCTCATTACAATGGCGGTAACTTGGAGAAGTGCTAGCAAGGCATGAAATAAGCCAAGCATGATACAAATGAAGGAGCTAGTTAATGCAGATTGAAGTATATCTAGTGTCACATAGTGGCTATACAGTATATTATAGCACGTACATCAGAGCCAGTCATTGAATTAACATGATCCTAAGGTTGCAATTGATGGAGAGGAGCATGGTGTCCACATTATTTCAGATATGTAGCGCAACAAAGTTTTTCCATTGAGTTTGGATCATACGTTCACACGTAGACGGCATTTTAAGTCACTAAAATGCAGATTAACAAATATATACGTGTGTCTTTGTGTAAATGTAAAACAGAGCATTTGGGAAACCATAACACGACAGCTTGTAAAACAGATGACAAATAACTTTAATCAAAGAAATAAGTACAAAAATTGATGGCCTACTATTGTGTTGGTTTTGAGGTTTCCACCACCAAAGAGGAATAAGCTCCTTGAGTGTGCTCAAAATGTTGCTCTCTGGTATTTAGAGGGATCGTTGATACAGACTTTATCGCCACCCACTGGCCGGGCGTGAGTGTGGTAGTTTTTGTGTTCCTTGACTGGACTGATATATTCTGTAAAATGAAGGTCACGTGTACTATAGGAAAAATATCCTTTCAACAAAGTATCGGCAGTAGAGAAAGGTCTTGATGTGGTCTCAGGCTGGTAGAAATATTCTTTTAGCTTGTGGGTGGTTCTGGTTTATAATGGGCAGATTGTGGTGACGTTGTGGAGCTTCAGCAGACAGGATGGTCATTTCTCATCCACATTTTTCCACATCACACATCATATATAAGTCTCAGATGGAGGACAGCTGGCAGAGGGTGGTCCTGGTACACTGCGGTTGTCTTTAGTGTGGGAGGAGGCCCGGCAGAACCAGACTGTAATAGAGGAAGTGAGGTGATGGCTGTGTAGAATCAGACCAGTGTAGTCGCTGTGAGACATTCTTCGCCTGTCACACAAAGAAGATCATCCGTTAAAGCTTTCATGATTATGGTGTAGATGTTCTCATCCCATTTGAGGGTGGTGCAGATAATTATCCCCGAGAGCTCAATTTAACCATTTAATAACTCTCCAAACATGTCTGCCACTTCCAAAGGGAGAAAAACAAGAGAAATTCCCGGCCTAATAGATTTTTTTTCCCTTTTGAAGTGAGCTGAAGTTGCACCGTGCACACCATACTTCATGCATATATAACACATTGCTCCAGGTCATCACTGCTGGTGATGTCTCCATTCTGGCATGTTAAATTTACACAGCTGGATGGTTCTGCTCGAGACAGAACCAGGAATATCAGATGTGAAACGTTACAGTTTGCCTGTAGAGCAAAGTCGGAGTGTTGCTGTTGCACCTGCAGCTGAACTCGGGCAAGATTTTAATCATTCTGCAATATAGCACTGAGCGATATGGGGAAATATTTTATCACAATTGATAAAAACGATACAAACGTCAATGTCAAGTTGTTATTATTTTTAAGTTTAAAGACCGATTTTTGCTCCTTGGTGAAGGTTGTGGTTTTTAACTCTTCTTTATCTGCGTAAATGAGAAACACTTGATAAAGAGCAAAACATTTTACAAATCTTAGATGGAACATTAACAAATATGTATTAAATCCCTCACTATGCTTTCACAATGCATAAGCAATATATTGATAAATATTGTAATTTTGTTACATTGCTATTGATGAAAATGATATTTCAATAAGTATTGTTGTTTTTAAAGGGCCCAGCCCTGGGGAATGAAGACATACGTTTCCTTGACATCAATAAGCGAGAACTACTTTGTTGCATTTTAGTCATCCATAATTTACAAGTAGTGATTTCTTTACAAAAGCAATGCTGTATGATATTATTTTTTCTAGAAGAGAGCAGTTGAAATAAGATATTCAAACAGAGAGACACCAGATATAGTAGGTGTAGGTGTGAATACTATAATTCTCACCTTGGGTGTTTCCCTACTCAGTAGAAGTAAGAGAGTCTCAGAGAGATCCCCAGTTGTGTTTGCACTGCAGTTAGACTATTTCAGTGTCAGAGCAGCTGAGTGCTGGGGGGAATAAAAGGCTGAAGCCTGGGGGCTCATTGTGAGACAGATTTGTTTCCTCCCAATTGGTGACAACCCACTGGGAAGTCAAATTTGGATACTCCAATTTCCTTACATGCTGTGAATACAATCCCTTAGAATTGTATTCTCTGTAAATTTGACTATGTAGCAAAAGGACATGTAAACTAAAAATAAGGAAGACAATAAGGTAGAAACATCATGTATACAATAATTGTTTAGACAAGGAGTCCAATCAGTGCAAACAAATGTTGTCATGCAGTAACATGGACTAAATATTTCCGGCTGGTACCTTTACTAACACAAAAGAGAGAAAGATCTGGGTTATTCTTGGGAGACAACAAAGGATGTGGGAACACACAGGACTGTTGAATCAATAATGTTAAAAATGCACCATGAAGGCTGAAGCAAACCATTAAGAAATAACTGTGGTTGGACTAAAAGATGAGATACTCATTACAAGACAACCCCTATTGATGTTGCATTGATTTGGGCCATTAAAGCAATTATCATTGTCACTCCAAAGGGGTTTGTAATTCTCCAAATATGGACTGAACTACTTTGTGCTTTACTTATATTTAAAAATGTTGTACAGTTTATCAGATATGCACAAAAGGATCAATGTGAAAATGCATATCTCAAAAAGGGAGTTTGAACCTTATTGTATCTGTGAAGATTGTCATGTATCTGACAAACAAAAATCAACACAAAAACTATATTATACCTCAATCACAGTGTGAGTCCAGAGTCAGACTTGATATTGAATAGCAACTTCCCTTTGAATTGACATTTTAAAAAATCCGAAAAAAAAACGAAATAGTCTTTGTTTATGGAACAGAGTATATTCAAACTACAAAAACATAAAACCAGAATCTCTGGGTCTGGATCAGGCTTTGATTAATTTCCCTTACCACTGACATAAAAGGTAAAGCATTAATAGGATAGAATAATAATAGGACATAGATAGGAATATTCAAAAATAACTGCCCAACACCTAGAGATACCCAGCAGAAGAGAAGTGTGACACATCTGGCTCTACCTATGGTGTGTTAGGCTTAGTACAATTGTTGGCACTCGCAGGCTCGGTAAGCTGCTGTAACAGCCTGTGGTGTATTATGCCAGCACTATCGCAGCCTACTCTAATAGTCACTACAGTGCTTCTTCATGTTCTCTGTGAGTTAAGAAGAAAGGAGATGAACGCCGGCATGTGTCTCACTGGTGCCGCGTGTCGTAGTAGCATGAGGACACGTGTGTTCACACACACATTCACCTGTAATGCAGCAGCAGCCATGTTATAGATATGGGGACCGAGCTGCTGGCAAGTGGACGATTTGTTTGGGATCTGACGCCCCCCCCTACCCCCCTGCAGATGTTGTCATGGAAACACTCTCTCTTTTGGGTCGCTCTCTATCGTTTTCTCTCTCTCTCCATCTATCTCTATCTCTCTCTTTCACACAATGCTGCATTAGGATGTTAATGCTTTACTCAACGTTGGAACACCACAGTTCAGATTTCCATGTGACTCCCACGCTTACATAACGGCTGTAGTGGAAGAGTGAAGCTACTTACAGCACGTGATCGCCACAGAAATGATGCTGTATCTATACTGATAGGCAAGGTTAGTCATATCCCTCTTTATGTATTACGTCTGTGAGCACCTGAGTCTGGAATTGATGCTTGAATCAAAAGACATGACATTGAAGAGGTGAAGATTTTATATGCATCTTTTGTATAAATCCTCCAAAGGGGCCTGTATACGAAATACATGTGAATACTGAGCAGCCTGAGCATATGTTGTGTATAGAGTCAGCCTTGGCTAACATGACGTCCCTCCTGCTGCTCCTATACATGTCAGAGATGGGTGGAGTGACAAATAAACGTGGTTTCTAAGAAATTCCTTCCCACGCTAAAGCTGACAAATACGATTTGAATGTGGTTCTGTTCCATTTGCATTGTGGCCAGTTACTGATTGGATATTTTACAGCGTCACTACTCATTGATCAAGCTCAATAACTTGCTCTCACACTGCAGTTTGATGTAAGTGGCACGCTGAGAAAATGTGCGGAACCACCTTTGTGTGTTTTTTTGAAGAGCTGGCCCTTTGTGAGTCTGTGCGCAGTCGGTGCCAGAGTTCCATTTTAAAATCAATTCACTGCTGCAATTCAGGGCATTCAGGAGTTTTCTTTTGTAGAAAGCAACATCCACGCATAACTGTTGTGGGTTTGAAAAAGAAAAAAGAGTCTACTCATGTGTTATGTGATCAGAGATGAGTGTCAAAGTATAAAGTTAAACCTACAGCGAGGAGAAACGTCATATATCTGGAGTGGTGAGAAAACACTGTGCTATGCCCACGCACTGAAATACACACACAGGTTTGCTCAGCTGCCCTTATAAGGACTTGGCATCTGCTTCTATTCAGAACTAACCAAAACCTTTTCTATAATCTTAACCATCACCAATTCTCACCTAACCTTAACCATGATGGTGGTAATGACATCATGCCTCATTAGTGGGGTCATTGGTGGGGTGGCTGTGGCTCAAGAGGTTGAGCGGGTTGTCCACTAACCAGAGGACGACTGGCAGTTTGATCCCTGTCTCTCCCATTCCTTGTGCCGAAGTGTTATCAGGCAAGATACAGAACCCGGTGTGGCAGCAGTGTGTAGGTGATGTGTGAGATGTGAGAAAATACTGCATATATGCACAGTATGAATGTGTGTGAAAAGGTACCCAAATCCAAAAAAAGGATTCTCAAACACACACTCATTATAGGAACAAGACTGAGCGTTCTCCATCTGAATATGAAGAATAGTCACAATGTTGTACTGGAAGTCATATCACTGTACAGACTACTTCCCCCTGTGCTGAGACTCATGACCTCCCCCTCTGACAAACCTGCTGACGTCTTAAGCTCATTGCAGATTTCCCAGGCTATCCCCAACTCTCTGAGAGGGTGATGTGGTTGGGAAAAAAAAACCATCAGCTGCACACTGGGCTATTTGGAGCGGTGTCCGTGTTCGATTTAACGCTGACGTCACCCGGGAGAGTTGAGCCCGGCGCCGCAGTCGGTCCTGAGATGAATGCACAATATTTAAATCAGGCCTACCTGGTTCTCTCACTCCACCCTGTGGGCTCAGGACGTCAGCACAATCACACACGGGAGTGGAGTCTCAAAACTCACATACAAACTAAATGAGATATTCTACTTGTGAAAGACATTAAGTGTTTAATATCTTAAAATACCTTTTATTTCCTCAATTTTAATTTAGGTTTATAATATAAGGCCAAACTCCTCAGCTATTTCTGCTCACAGCTTTGAGCAGCCACCTGAAATCTATATCATCTCTGTAAGTAATAAAAACTTACAACTTTTCCAATGAACACAAGTCAATTCCTAATAAATGTTGTCACAGGATCAATCAACTGATCCAAAAACATTTCTAGGCAGACTTTTACGTGTCTACTTTCAGAGAGACCAGTATCTTAAATGTTCTGTCCTAATTTAAACATTTGACGATTTCCTACAAATTTTTTACAACAACTGTAAGGCCTTTACTTGTAAATGTTTGATATCCGCTTTTCAACAATTGTGCACACGTGTTGCACATCACAAATCTGCATAAATCTGTTGGTTTGAATAGATTCAGCCTACCTGTGTAGGGACAAATGTCCAATTTGGTTGTTTTACCTGCAGTATTTTTAATAAAGGAGCTCAAACACTGACAAAAACCTTGTGTGAGGCTGTTGGTAAATGACGCTCGGTTCTAGCTCAATGACACATGTCCTCCTGCCGTTCCGCCCACCTCTCCTCTTTCCCCCCCCCCATGTTTCTACTCGCATCCCAACCGAAAGCAGATGGCCGCCCACATAGAGGCTGGTTGGGCTCGAGGTTACAGAGGAAGGAAGGAAACCCTAAAAAGAAGGTTTTGACCCAACTATGCAAAGTACCTGAAGATAATGTTTGTTGTGATTTTGCTCTTGACATGTAGCATTTTACCGAATTGAAGACAATTTGTATCCTTTTTGGGTGAGGGGGGGGGACATCACTTCAGCACCTTGGACAGCTGCTGTGTTGTATTTTTTTCTTGTACTCTCCAGCTCCAACAGGGGGCGCAGTGATCACACTGTAACCTGCTCATCTTTGACTGTAACGTGGTTTTGTAAACCAGGGACTGTTTGATGTGGACTCATAAATATTTCCCAGTTACCACTTCTTTGAGGACAATGTTTTTTTTATTTTTTATTTCCCCCATACTTTAATATCACTTCTGGCCTCAAGGGATCAATGACAAAGTGGTGCTATCGCTCTCTGCACAGCTTTGTATATAATTATTGATGTACACACACACGGGGAGAGAGATAGGGGGTGTGTGAGAAACAGAGAGAGAGAGAGAGAGAGAGAGAGCGGGTGGGGGGGGGGCGCTATAGAATATTGTGAATGCTGCTGCCGTCGTTAAAGCTTTGCACAACATGACAGTGTATAGCGAAACAAGCGGAACAGACATGGGGGATCGGAAGTAGTTCGCCTACTGGAGCCGGGCACCGCGACACGGTCACTCTCCACCCCTCCACCCCCCCACTCCGCGGATCTCCTCCGTCCATGCGCCTCTCTCTCGGCGAGTGGCGGCGGAGCGACGAGCTGCGGCGGGTCTGTGCCGTCTTGTGTTGAGCAAGAGGAGGAAGAGGAGGAGGAGGCGGAGGAGGAGGAAGAGGAGGGTGAGCCTCTGGACTGATGTCTCTGGCTGTCAGGAACCTGAAGTGTCTGTCGCCGGTCATGTGCCAGTGTAAGGTCATCTGCAGCAACCGGACCCTGTCGCTCATGTTCGGGTGCAAGGTAAGCAAGCCTCGGGGGGCGCGCACGGTGCCACGCACGGCGGCCGCGGTGTTTGCACCAGAAGCAGTAGCAGCTCTTTTCTCTCTCTCTCTCTCTCTCTCTCTTTTATTCTACATGCACAATCGGGACTTTTGATTTTGTGCAAACGCGTAACGAGAAATAAAATCAGAGCGTGTGTTTGTAAACGCGGAGTTTTGCCGTTCGTGCCACAGCTGTGATCGCGTCACCTTCTGTGGCTGATTTGAACCGCGCGTTTTTCCCTTTTTACACAACCACCAATTATCACAGGGATCACACTCTGCACCTCCGGCTTCCTCTCTGCTCCATATGCTCTCAGGCACCTGCTTATTCTCACAATACCTTTACATCACCGCCTGCTCCTTGTCCCCCCCACCCCTTGCTTATATGGCTGATTTCCATATAGCATGCTTGGCAGGCTGTGGTTGTGTTTGATGACTGGGCTTCTTCATATATGTCGATGGTGGTAGTGATAATTAATTAATGAAACATCCATCATCACCAGATGTCCTCCATCCCCTTCTCCATGGGGCATGTCACGGTGGAGCTAGACATATGGTTCACGTTTCTGGCTTTGTATGAAAGGAAAAGCAAACATGTGTGACCTTGGGGTATTTACTTTATTGCTCAGGGCCAACTTACATATCATTCATCATCAGGGAGGCTGTGCTGCAATGGAGGCTGAATCCCAGCTGGAAATCAGGTAGCAGGGGCAGTGTCGCTGCTGCTGATGAATCGCACCTTATAGTCGTGTGTTTACGGCACGGACTTGACCTTTTCATCTCGGCGTCACGTTGAAAATGTGCGAACCAAAAGAAGCAAGATCATTCATTCATTCAGTGAACTGTCCATCGCCTCCCAGCTCCTTGCTCCCTCTCTCCCTCCCTCCCGGCTTCAGGTGTTTCCAGTATGGCAGCCAGCTCAGAGTTCCCTCACACATGGCACTAGTCTGTTACTTTCACCAAGCCAAATACGCTCGCTCCAGGATGTGAGGCCACTCTTCGCCAAAATGAATGTGTACAAGTGTTCAGAGCTGAGGATCATTGGTCTGTCGATTGAGCTACGACAGTTTTGTTTGTGTTCCATCTGTTACAATTCCTGAATTTCATCAATTACGAATCAGTAAATATGAAATAGGTGGATATTCTTGTTGCATTTCATTTTTTTTACATTTCCTCTGCTAAAACGAGGCCAATTTCTATATTTGAAAGTTACTGCTGTTACATTAAAGTGGGTGTTTGCTTTCTAGTTTTATAAAAGCGGTGGTCCTGCTGTGCTGAGTTTTACCAGCGCATATAATCCCCATGTGTCCCCACACCACTCTCCTGGCTCACATCCTCTTCCTCTGTATCTCCATTTGAGACACCACGTCTTCCTCGTGGAAAAGTAAATCAGAACTCCCACAGACTCAAATAGCTGCAGTCATCGTGATCAAACATTCATTTTGTGATGAAAGCAGATTTCTAAATGGGATAAACGGCTCAATTAAGAGGAATTGTGCTACTAGTGTAATGCTGATCAGGACAGATCTGGCTTATAATAAAAGGGGTTCAGCTCATTTTACGTAAGACACTTTGTTTTTGAGTATCAAATATTGCTGTATTCTCGGCCTCTATCGTGCCACAGTAAATTCTGTCCTTTGAAACATGCTAATCACCTGAAAGATCCAAGATTACCTTCTGCATTGTTGTGCAATACCCAAATACCTTGTTGGTTCACATATGTCCTGCAGGTTGAAACAGCTTGTGTTCAGTCTGTTGCAGTCTCATGGTGCCGGTTTCCTTTCAGCCAGATCCATCGGGATGCTGTATATTGCATGGATGTGATTTTGTTTTACTGTTCCTCTGTATCCTGTACCCATTTCTTGGTTTTGCTGCTTGGTTTATTTTCCTGCTTTCTCCACTAGTACTGTAAGTTAGCTACACATCTGTGTCACAATAGCTGCACATTTCAAGGTTATTTGTTTGAATAACCTTTGTCCTGAAACAAAGCCCGGCACGAAGCCTCTCACTCATCTTAAACTCAGGATCTTAATTAAAAGAGTCTTTTTGTGGCTTGAAGCCTTCAGCGTTACTTTAATGTGCTCTTTCATGCCTAATGCTCATTGATGGCCTCACGACGTTCAATCAAGACGCGCCGCCTCGCCGAAATTTGAAGGTTTGCATTTCAGCACGGCGCTCATATTGAAGGGCACGCAATGTAAACTGGCTAAAGGATTGAGTTTAAAACGGAGCATTAATGCAATGAATGATTTACGACTCAGGGATCAGCGTGTCGTCATCTCCATATCAGGATCGATGATCAGCTCACTCTGAGCATCGATTCTCAGACGTCTTTACTGGGAAAATACCACACTGTCACTCATTACCAGCCAGACAATCAAATGATTTAGGGGAATGATGGAGAAAATGTCAGAGGGCAGTATTAAAGCAGAGGTGTGTCTTTCTTTACTGCAATAAGCAGTTTGTATTCCTGTAGGTGAGGCAGTGGTTTTACATTTCACATCCTTACTGTAACTTTTTGTGCAGATTTATAGAATTTCCTTCTTATGGATTTGACTCATGTCCTCCTGCTGTTTGTGGCGTCTTCCTGTATGAAGAGCAGTGAACTCTGACTGGGAGCTCAGATAACTGCAGCAGCAACAATGTGCAGAGTTCAGGTGCAAGATTGAACCATCATCACTACCGGGCTTACTTGCTCTTACCAGCTTAGCTGTTATCATGTCTGGCAGCTGGTGTTGTGTGAGCGACAATTGTGTTACTGCAGGAGGACGTATAGCACAAACTACAGCAATGTACAGGATTGGCACCTCGTCCGACTACAACCAACATGGAGTCCAGCAGCCTCACAAGATGGCAGCTTCGGAGTGGGTCATCCATTAACCACAGGGTTGGTGGTTCAATCCCAGGCTCCACCAGTATATATGGCAAAGTGTCCCTTGGCAAGTCAAAATTGTGGCTTCTCCAACAGAGTGTGAATGATGTGTAATGGAAGTGTGTAGGAATATTTGAATGTGACTTGTCGTGCAAAGCACTTGGAGTGGTTGTTAAAGCTTGGGTTAGTAATTCTGGAAAAGCAAGCAGCAGCAGGTTACACTTTCCAAAACGGCAACAGATACATCCCACCCCCTCATTGGCCCGCTCAGCAGAGATATGAACGAACGAGCGATGCCTGACAATTACTTACTCGCCATCTAATGGCAACTGTCTCTCCGGCTGAAAACTTATTTTTTTACTCCTTCTTTAAGACAAGTTTATTTGTTTACAGATGACAGTTTCCACACCGCAAGAGTCTCGAGGGCTTATTTGAAAGAACTCAAACATTCACCCTTGTCAACGTTTGATCTTTTATACATTTCAATCTGCATATTATCACAAGATAGATTGTGCATTAACCTGGAAGTGAGCTCATCAATGGTGAAGAAATGCTAACTAACGAACTACTAGAAGGCCTTTCGATATGAATTCACCCTGATTAGAAACAGAACAGACAAGGACATAACGCATATATATCTTTTTCTAACATCTCTCTCTCTCTCTAAGCATCTGGCAGATATATGCATCAATGACCTCTAAAATTACATTCAGTCTCAGTGCGGTGAACAAACAGAATCCAAGTAACTCGCCCTTCAGTTCATGAGCATTCATAGAAAGCAAAACACAAACAGAATTTATCTTTTTATTGTTAAACAATTAAAAATACAGCCAAAAATCATAAAGACATTTATTTTCCATAGTTAAAACGTATGTTTATAAATCATGAGTGTCTTGTTATGATGAATTTGGAGTCGAGGAGTGAGCTATTTAAGATAAACCTCTGATTCCTCCTTTACTGTGTGAATCAGACCAATAAGAATCAAGTACATTTTTTTAAGACATTGGCCAACAGCAGTGCTGCAGAGCTGTGTTTGCAGGCAATCTCTCAGGATAACGGGAAATACCCACTACTGCTATAATTGCACATGTTTGTTTCTCGTGTAGAACCATTTACCAGTCTTTCAGTGCTGTGTGTTAAAATGGCCTCCAGTGCAACATACATAAAAACGCATGTACTCAGCATAAAAATGGACCGTGCATGCTTGTGTGGATGTAGGGGGAGGGGAAGAAATAATCAAGACCACTGGAGCATGTGTGTGAGACCTGTGAGGAGAAGTGAGGGGAATAATTTGCACCTCGACTATAAACTTCAATATAAAATAGCTTTGAATTATTATTATTTTGTTATATTTAGGGAGGTTTTACAAAGATTAAGTCCATTATTTTTGCATCATCAGGATAAGGTGGTTATTATCTAGTTTGATGTAATGGAGACTTATCCAGGCAATAGTCAGATTCCCTGAAACATCATCTGAATATCGTTCCCATCTTGTCTCAGAAACAAGTGCGAGTTCCCTGTGAAAACAGGCTCTAGACAGTCAGAACGAAAACCACCCCCGCCGCACACAACCCGCACCAGAAGGACTACAGCCAAGCTACACCCACTATACACCAGAATTTACTGTATCTATGACTCTATTCTGATTATTAAATTCCAGGATGATACATTTGTGTGGGTTTTTATCAATGATGATTCATCCCACTAAAATGATAGTCAGGATCTCATTAATTTGACTTGGATCAACATAAATTAACAAGCGAATTAATCAGGCTGAAGACTGAATGTTGCACTTCTAAAACAGTACTTAGCCTTTAAGTACGAGGAGAGAAAAAACGTGTTTTCTTAATTTTTTATGACAGGTGACAGATGGTGACAGAAGCTCGAGAGCACTTCAGGGACTTTAGTTTTTATTCTTACAGAAACTCTTGGACAGTAATGGGCTTTAAAACATGTAGCTCAGGAAATGTTTTTACATGTTTAATCAAAGTTTTAACAGGAGAACCGGAGAACCTTCATGATCTCTCTGGGGGAAAATGTATTGAACCAGTGGAGGTGCTAACAATTACACTCTTTTTTAACAGAGGTGGAGACGTTTTATGCTGCTTTCCTTACAGCTTGATTTTTGATATAAATTAATAAATGTATAATAAATTATAAATGAGTAAATATACTCCCAGGTAGAGGCTTTGTAATCCACTGTTAACTTTCAGCATAACTGAGATTATAGGGACTACACCATGCAGCAGACTTAAATTAGGGTGAAAGAGGGGGAATCTAGAGCGTCTCCATTGGGGGATAAGAAGCTTGTCTTTGTTGTAGCCCCACTTTTTGATTTGACTGGATGCTTTGTTACATTAAAATCCTGCTTGGTGCAGCTTTAAGCATTCTGCCCCATGGTAAGTGGAAAGCTCCGCTGCTGCTGCTGTTGTTGCAGCATAGCTACAGGGTACTAACACTTGTGTTGAAACTCTTTGGAGGATAGACTTAAAGTGAGCACCAGCAGAAGATGAGTGCATTTCCTGTCTTCTTAGGCTCACAAAAACATATGCATGAAGAAAGACAATTGGACTGTTGGGTCCATTTGTGAAAATGCAAATGAGATGAGGGCTGTATTTGGGGTTTGGCATGTGAGGAGAAACTTAAGAGTGAAAATCAACAAAGAGGGCAACAAGGGCTGCATACTGATGGACTGTGGTGGAGATGATGAAGTTCAGATGACCATCAGAGAGCCTAACCTTCATGAAGCTCTGTCAAAGTGACGATGAGGGATGATGCTGTGCCGCAGATGCGACACGGTTCCTTGGTTTGGCCTTGAAAGTAGTTTGGTGTGAACGTTTGCTCCAATAACATCCAGCAGGTGTTCTGGCCTACATACAGTATGTGGAGGGAGATAAACTCATGTTGACAGCGTTACTGATGGATGAACTAGAGCCTGGATCACAGGATAAACAGGTTAATACAAGAGATACACTGTAAAATCTTTTTATTTTTTAAAAAGGCAAGTGACATCAAGATGTGGATTTTAAATGTAGAAACTAGAATAGCCCTTAGTAGAGCTGATATCTCCGCCAAGGCCAACTAGATCCTAACGCTAACCCTTTATTCTCTAAGAAATCAAAAATGCCCTATTCCATAACAAAGTTGCAAAAAAAATATCATAAAATCTGTTTGAAAAAAATGGCTGCATAGCTGCACAGAAACATGTGTGTTTACATCTAACAGAAGAGCTGAATATCAAATTTGTGCTTAACTTCCTTTATGAATTTCTTGATTATTAATTATCACTATACTTGATGTATATGTTTCTGTTCAATTTTAAACATCTATCTATTTGCATCTTTTTTATAATTTAGTTAAATTTAAGCACATTTACCTACCTTATCACTGCCATGCACGGTCCTGCATTTAACTAAACTAAGCATGTAATTCCTTCTTATGGCGCTGTGAAGTGACACGCAGATTTACTGTATCACTCAGCATAAAATCCCCTTGAGTTCATCTAAGCAGGAAATGTTCAAATTAATCCAAACATTAAAAAAGAAGGATTCATTATCATTAAAGAAAAATGAAAATAGATGAACTTGCCAGAGCTTAAGTTTTGTGGATATGCTGCAGGGAGCATTGATTTACACCTGAGGAGCTGCTGGTGGTTTCGTGTCACAGCCTGCACATCGAGTGCATTTGGAGTCTAAGTATCTCTGAAATGATTTGCCTGAGAGGTGAGATTAGCTTTCATTCCATTACCTAACTCACAGCAATTTAAAGCTCAACGTTGGTCCTTGAATTACAAACAGAGATGACGGTAGATAGGGTTTTACATTTGCTTTACGTTAAGTTGTTCCATTGAAGGAGCAGCTTCTTTTGCCAATGTGTAAGTGTTATTTCAGTAAAGGTGGGCAAGCAATCTGTAATTCCTTACAGATGTGCTGGTGGCCTTCCATGAAGATACAATGATACACTAACCCCTGTTAGGTGTTAGTGGGTTTAGTTTGTACATTACAAGCAGTTTTTAATTGTTATAGTCTGTTAACCCTCCTGCTTCAGGAAAACTAATTTTACAGACATGATTCCATTCCAGTTTTGTATTTATGTTTCTAGGCATGTGTTAATGTAACCATTGGCATGAGGGTGCAGACAACATATAACATAAGAGAAGAAATTCCTCTATAATATTTAAATGAGTCTCCTGTTGCACTGTAAGAGAAAACATCTTTAAGTTTTAGAAGAGACACAGATATATGTCTGTGGCCTTTAAATGCATTTATGTAAAACTATTGGGTTTCATCAAACCTAACAGACTTAGATTTAAGTGTATGGTAATTGTTTGGTGCTTATTTGAATGAAAGCATATAGAAAGTAAATGGGGTAATTATTCATCAGAGAGTTGCTTGCAATAGTTCAGGCTGAACCACAGGGAAGACATATCACCCATATTAATTGCATACCTGTGGTGCAACATTCCTTTGTATCATAGCAACTATATTTTTCTGGATGTTCTCCTGACACTAGTGCTGATGTTAACATGTTTACATACAAGATTTAATGTGTATTTTTCATTCACAGCACTAGATGCATAGTGTTCATTGGATCTGCACCACTCATGAATTTCAGTTACCTATACATGCCACATTTTTTGTTAACAAGATCCCTGAATTAAAATTTAACAACATTTTTAGAAAATGTGCTAAACATTTTGGAAAGAAAAAAATTAAACTTGGATTCACCCCCTGATCCAGATCCAAATCAAAATGTAATGGGTTATTCCCTGACTCATACGACATTCTCTCATCAGGTTTGGTGATAATCTGTTCATTAGATTTTGCTTAAACCTGCCAAGTAACAGCAAACAAACAACCACTTGCAGGTAAAAACAGACCCGGCTTGGCGGGAGTCGCATACACTGCACTACCAAAGGCCTGTAGCCAAGTCCAGACAGTAAATCACGATGAGTGAATTAGTGTGAAATTGTGCAGCGTATGAACCCTGTGTTCAAATTTATTGACAGAGAAAAAATATAACCCCTGTTCTACTTGTCGTCCCGCCGCCTCGCAAATCACAAGCTCAGTTTATAGTTGATGCGGATGGCCACACACGAGGGTGGAGTGTGAGCCCCGGCTGTCATTGAAAGTGAGGAGATGCAGTTTCATTTAAACGCTGGGATAATGGTGCCGATTTTCCAAGAGACTCTCCTTGAAGGCATTCGTCCTCTTACACTCGGATGTAACGGAAATAGTTTTCAAGAATCGGAGAGAGAGCTGGAGAGAAAAGTAGCATCTGGCCAATCATAACACTAAGTGTGTGTGAATGTCCAGTCGTCAGTCGGACACAAATGGTTGTATACTCCACCCAAAGTGTTATTTGGATGCTGGGATAGCTTGGCTCCCTACCTTGGCCAGATTTCCCTCCTCCTTCAGGCTCGAGTGTTCAGAACAGCAATAAACGATATTGATTTCCAACGTGATCTTATATGACCTAGTTTTGATGATAAGAGTATAACCCGGCCCTCAGACTCCCCTTATATGCCGGCGTATAGGTGTTTGGGGGAAGGGGGTTTATGAAGCTATACCCGACCATCCGTCTGAAAAGCACACTGGCCCCTGAAGGCATCATCATCTTGGGCAGAAGTTCTCTGGGTTGATTGTCGCAGGACTCGGAGCTGCCTGTTCGCATAGTGATCATTAAATGAGGGACGGATTTATATCTGAAACACAAAGACCAATATTTAACTAGCAGGGAAAATGTTAAGTGTGTCCTCCTCTGCTTCGACTCTCGGGGAGAAACGTCTGAAAATAGTCATTTACAACACATCGACAGTATTATCACTTTTCATAATTGAGCCTCTAATATCTATCTAGTCTTCATCCACTTCCAGATGAATTAGTCTCGGACTCTGCACAGTATATTTGAACGTGGAGTTACTCTGCACAGTGATACAATGTGCCGGTAAGAAGAGACGTACCTAGCTCTCTGCAGAAAGGACATGTTGTAACGCACCCAGAGCACCGACTGTCACATCCCCCCACCAGTGGGACAGAAGGCGACATGGCAACATGAACGATGGTCATGCAGGAGAGGGGGAGGCAGCAAGGAACTCGGCCTACTTTGAGCTGTGATTCATGCTGTTTACTATTCTTTACAAGTTTTATATTGTGATTGTTGTCCTTGAATAAAAGGTTAACGGATATTGTGAGGTTTAATTGTAGCAATTATGCAGCAGTTGTTCAGCTTGGTTTTCTTTTGTCCACATGTAATTGGTGGTATACAGGTACATAGTTTGAATCCATGTTTATATTAATGTGGCAGTGCGAAAATGAAGACAAATCTCGGGTTTCCTTCTCATAAACCTGTAATCAAGAAAGGGTGATATCAACAACTATTCATTTTCTCTCCACTGCACCCCCACGCTGCTGTTCTCTGCTTCCCTTTATTGACAGACTCACTTTTTTTTCATTTGTACCCACCCCCCTCACTTTCTCCTCTATCTTCATCTCTATTTCACTCCTTTTCTTTCTTGCTGTCTCAGTGTAATGTGATCCTGGACCGATGCTGGCAGCCCCGACCGTGTCACTGCAATCTCTGCTCCTCTCTGGTTGCTAGGCAGCCCTGTCTGAGACAGGGGGCTCGGTGGAGCACCTCCTTTCCGTCTGCCTCCCCCCCAAAAAAAGAGAAAGGCGAGAGGAGAGTGGCGGGGTTGGCCATTAGGGCATCAGCCAAAATTCAAATAATCTTCTCAGAATTTTTCAGTCTTCAGACCGGACTGCTTCACATCTGCAGTGCAGCAGTGCATGTTGTGTGTGTGTTGGGGGGGGGGTCTTTGGTGGGAGTAGAAAAACGCAAGCGCTGTCACACAGGACAGTGGGACAGACCTCCACTGTGATGCTGCCCACCTTCTGATGCGTTTGTGATGGAAAATGCTGCGTGCATATTTTCTGTCATCACACCTAGAATGAAGCCTACCATGTGTGGGGAACACAGTGGGCTGCTGGCAGGCTGCCCAGGTGTGGGATATCGGTAGGGGAGGGAGGTTACGAGGAAGAAGCTGCGTGATCTGCTGCTGTAGAGCTGCTATGAGTCACAGGCTCTAGCTGCTCCATGTGGTTGTGGAGGACGATCACTTTGCTCAACACAATGGCAACATTCTGACGCTCTGTTTTATATCATGTCCCCACTTTGCACATGGAGGCGTCGCACATGTTACGTGGTAGAAGATATGCATATAGACGGCACGCATTCATCTGTGATGGACACACTGCTCTGGGGGTTGGGTGAATTTGACATTTTGTCATGTGTTTATAAGAGCTGAGACATGAATGAGAGGCTGATGGTGGATCCTGTTTGTGATCTTAACATTCTCATAGCTTAATACGATGACTATTCTTTGTTTTGAAGTAATAAACGTTATGCTCCATCCGACCTGCCACTGCTAACAGCCTTGTTTGTATCTGTGTGTGTGTAGAAGTACAGGTACCAGGATGAGGAGACGCCCCCCTTGGAGCACAGTCCAGCACATCTGGCTCCAGGAAAAAGTGCAGAGATGCTTCATATGAGCGACAAGAACCTTGCTGCCATGGAGGCCATACATGGCTACACGCCACACACACATATCTCTCCTGTCAAGGTAGGACAGACACACACACACACACACACACTCGGGGATGTACATTGCTGATCAATAGCTAACACTAATACAGTCAGTCAGCAGAGGACGGAGCTTGTTTGGACCCTATTACATCATGACATTGGTGAAGTGAGCCGCTTTAGTCCTGTAGGTAATTGTAAAGATTTTATATATCTAAACAAATCCCAGTGAAATAAGACAATCAAATTACATCCCTTAATATGTTAACAAATGAATAATTCTGAAAATCAAGTTCAATCACCACATGGATTTTTTATCAATGTTTTGTACATTTAGAGTCATAATATTCTCTTAGCTTGTTAAAGCTATCTATACGCTCAATATGTTGTCTGTTTTGAAATCCTGATATTTTTTAAGGTAAATACTTTAATGGGTATATAATATATTTATGAGGTAATCTGGCCCTCGACCTGCTTATTGGGTAACTTGATATTAGAGTTTAACAGCTTGGAAATCAAAGTGCAAGTGGGAACTATAGACGTAGTGAGGACTGAGTAATCTGATCACCGGAACCATTAAAAGGATCAGGCGAGAAATCAGTTTAGCCTAACTGAATTATAACAACAGTAACGATTACAGTGGTCACTGACTGATAAATACAATTTCTTACGATTGGTTGTGTAAAGCAAATGTAAAATGTTAGAAGATCCAACAGTGGTATAAGTGTAGCCACAGTATAAAGGGTCAATATTGTAGCAATATTATACATGTGTGCCTGTGTGTGTTTGTGTCCGTTGTGTAACTCTATCACAATCCATGTGTGCGTAATCAGATTTGTTAACGTGTTAAAAATCTGTAAATGTGTAATGAGATTTGGAAGTGTATTGAGATTTGCACATTTACAAATCTGATTACACACACATGGATTGAGATAGTGACACAACTCTCCACACACACACACATACAGATTGCTACTATATTGGCCCAATATATATTAAAATGATAAGTTTATTTTGTCTTAGAGTAAAATATTTGTTACACTGGTTTCTTGGCCACTGCTTCGTACCATTTTTTATGAAAAATAAATAATTCAGGTTATCTCCTATTTTTTCTTTTACACTTCTACAATAAGCACAAGACGATCATGTGCAGGGTTGTTCGGCCTTGGCGGAGGAATGCCCTCTATTGAATTCTGTTCATGTTCTTCTCACCTGAGACAAATGTCTTACACATTGAAAATGTCTCTGTAGGAGACAGAGAGGAGGCATCGACACAGAGGACACAGGAGCTACTGGTCACACAGTCCAAAGATACAGCTGACATCAGTCGGAACACGAGCACAGTCACTTTGCCTGCAGTGCAATAATGATTACACACTGTAGGTATTGTAGCTACAAGTGCGAGCAGGTGTAAGCTCTAATGCTCACTTAATAACGATCCGTCTCATATGCCCACACGTGTTATTCAACAGCCTCACCGGATATTACGATTTTAGAGCTCCTGTATGTATTTGCTTTGAGGGGTGAGCGCTTCCAGATTTCCCACAGGGCCGCACAGTGGAGTCACTGGGCAGCAGATATGTCCATTAAAATCTTCTCTGTTAATGAGCGGAGAGGATGAGTGAGTGTGCTTTACAGCCTCCATTTAAAACATGCAGAGCGTGTTCAGCCTGAGTAATGGTGGCCATGGAAGCTTGTCCTTGCTGGTGCTGAGAGAAAGTGAAAAGTTGAGGGGTGGCATTGAGGAGTCTGTTTAGCGCGTCATACGGGACACTAGAAACCATTCATTATGTTAAAGGACAAAAAATTAACTCTCACAGCCGCAGAATTTGGAGTTATCGTCATATCAGTGTTACACATCATGTTATTGATTATATTCTGCTACTTTTTGTTCACTGCTCCTTGGTCACCTGGACAGAAACTGAACAAACTGCAATTGGAGCAAAGTACTGCAAATAGAGGTCACTTACTGCTTTTAGACTGTATATAAAGATATATAACATGACTGCTGCCCAAAAGTGAAGCCAAAGTGCCTTGGTCGCCCCCTGGTGAGGGGCTGTAGTAAAGGCCGTATATTCTCCCACTTTAAATGGCAAGTTACACATTAAATACATTTTTCTTAAAGAAGGTTTCAGTCATTTCAGGCAGTTAGCTTTAATTTGTTATTTTAGGCTATGAAATTGGGTGACATATCATGATTAACAGCTGAAACTAACATTTGATTATTCGGATGTGCATATCAGCCGGACCTTGATACGATGGCTTAACATCACAACCAATACTGTGCAGAATCTGGCTCCAAGTTTTGTGAAAAGCACAAGATGGCTGCCCCTGTATCCATAATATTAGAGGAGGAAGAGGAGACTATGATTACACTGATCACCAGTATCTAAAATCAACCACTGAAAGCAGCTACAAGTAAAAGTTCAACCGATTATAACCAACACAGAGAGGATCAAGCCCCAGACAGAATCTGGTCATGGTTGTTTGGTCTAACAGTGTCCGTATGTCTCTGAGTGAATGGGAGCTGCTTTGTCAGGTGTCAGTCCAGCAGCTGCTGCAGCCAACACAGAGTGTGACAGCAAAGTGTGCACGTGTCAGTCTGATATAATGTAAGATGCTGTTGGACCACTTTTCAGGGATATTTTGGGTGCGATGTACTGAAGCAATCAGGGAGATCCAATACAAAATATATGACTTAAGTGTCTTGCATCATGTGCTTTGTTACACAAGCACAATGAAATTATCTCCCCAGAGAGATGTCCCCTTCTGACCTTTCTTGCTGGTTTGATAAACTCATTTGTCCCAGTGGAGTTGCCGTTCACCAGGGGATCAGTAAGCACCATTTATCCCGGTGACGGGGAAAGAGACTGTGTCCTTTCTCTAAAATACACCATTACAATGTAATTCAAGTCTGTTTAAGAGAAAAATGTAAATGTGATGTCTGACCTCCAGTGTTTCACATCCATTATGTGAGTGATTCAGTTGTTTCCCAGAGGCCTTGTGCCTTCAAAGTTTCTAAATGATGACTATTCCGGTAGAACTATGAGTTCACACACAGGAAATATCACTTTATGCCAAATAATAATTACAAACAAAAAGCAAGAAGTTAGTACCTGTAAAAAGTATTTTAATAATGTCATTAAAAGATTAGGTGTGTGATAGATTATATACTTTTCATACGGCAAATATATTTAAGAAACAACAAACAATCAGAGGAGCATATCTACAGACAGTTAAATCCTCTGTGTCAAACCTCCTGCATCCAGACTCTGTTAATATCACATGAATAAGCCACGCCATTGCAAAGTTGACATGGCCCTTACTTTAAATAAACATGAGGGCATTGCAGTTTATTTTGAATCACTCAGTCTCTCATGAGCTTTTCAACTGCCATAAATATTCACTAGCTCAATAGTAAGTGTTAATCCACCTCTAAAAATAGTCCCCAACCAATGCTCTATTAAGTCCTTTTTGAGGAACCTTTGCTTAAAGCCACAGTCACTGTATGCTTTATAAAAGTATAAAAAAAAAGAAAAACGTTTGTTCAAGCTTGATGCTAAAGAGTTATAGCTATTGAGTGTTTATTGACTGGGAGGCACAAACACGATAAAGAAAGTGGAAAACAGAGAGACAGATAAAAATAGTTGGTTTTAGCCTTTCATGAGATTTGTTGGCAATAATACAAAATATAATTTAATCACGACAGCTGCTACCTTATGTCAGTTCACATGCTATAAATGAGACATAATAATGTCTATTGTTTGGGCTAAGCGGGTTAAATCTTTAATTGTTTTGTTTTTATTATTCAAGGCAGTGTTCAAAGTGTAGGCAGTCATTACCTCCGAGGTAAACACTTGAATGAAGGATCTTCATTAGGCATCAAAAGGAGAAGGTATTAGAATACGCACAATGCTCATCAACACGTGTTGTTGTGTCACGTTTCTGCTCTTCACTGTGGCTGCAACGCACGTCCACGTCCTTTAGAGTCTCGATTGCTCTGACTCCCAATGTGTTTCATTGAAATCAGAGAATAAAGTGCATTTTTGCTGGATAGCTGCTGTTGAAGTGATCAGCGGTAATGGAAGGAGTTCAAGCAAGTAGCAGAGGGAATTTCGTTGACCACCCATCATCCGTCAGTGGTGTTTGTATAACAGGATTTTCTCCTTAATTAGCTCGGTATTATTCATGCCTTTTTCTTATCACACTTCTCTTAGGCCAAGGAGCTTTCGTGAGTCTTGATGTTGTTTTGCCAACCATCAGCAATAAGTAAATTCATTTATGAGTTCATGTGAAATTACTACATGTCACCATATTGAACTCTAAGACTATGCAAATGAAGAGTGTTTTGTATATTATGTAATATGCACTATCTTGTACCTAATGGATTTCCTGACATCATGTCCCTGAAAATACAGAGTCCAAAATAAGCAAGAACATTTCAGTTGTATATTTGGCGACTAGCTCCTTACTTAGGTGCTGGGCCTGTCAAAAATACATTTGGAAGTGTATACTATACAATCACTTCTGTCTGGAGGAATGCGTACAACGCCTTTTCTTCATATTACCCTTGAATTAAAATTGGATATTTCCTCCATCTGCTGCTCACTGAATTAAAACGCACAATATAAACGTGTAATGGCGGGGAGAAAATCAATAATAACATTGTTATTAAAAAACGAACAATGCAGCAAAATTCCATCTTGGGGGTATTTTCTCCTATCGCATAAAAGGGAGCATGTTAATGTTGTTCACAATGTTTGGGAACCAGGATTGGCCCTATTTCTATTTCTGGAATGCTGCCATTATTTATGAAGTCTTGTGTTTCTCTTCAGGGAGAGCGGAACGCACTATGAAGTTTAAAGGTCCAGAGTAGGAATGTGTGCATGAATAACAATATGTATAAAAAAAGACACATTTGTAAAAATATACATAAATAAAGGTAAAGCAGTCCGAGCCTATGATGACAGGGGACAAAGACTGGCTGAGGAGCCATTTTGTTTTTTACCCACTCATGTGAACGTAGTGTACTCGGCTGTATTCTCCTATGTAATACAAGACGTGCGGGTATTAACATTTTATGCTTGATGAGCTCTAATTGCAGTGAGTGTAGTAAATTAATAAGTCTGAGGATGATGAAGAATATGAGGATTATGTTTTTGCTCTTTGTGATTGATGAAGATTTGGATTAAGAGTCTATTACAATGATGAAATTTGACAAAAAGGCTAAGGCTAGATGATGATGATTTAAGCACTAGTGTGTTGCTACCTCACACAGTGATATGCAGCATTTGAGGGGACTCAGGCAAGATCTGGGGGGCACTACATCAAATAACCTGTCCCCCAAAAATAACAAAATACAAAGCCACATCGTTATAATCTTAAAGCTGTTCTTTGGTATCAAAATTGTAAACAAAGTTCCCCACCGCCATCCCAAACACATCATACCAAAACATTATGTAAGTTCTAGTCTGCACCAAACTATTTCACTTTTGAAAGTTAAAGGGGGGTTCTCAGTCAGCTGGGGGTCCTCCTGGTTACGATTGTCTCTTCTTTATCTTTCTCTTCCCCTTCACTTTACACAGTCCCACCTCTCCCTGTTTGGTGTCTGAGCCTTTCAATGCCCTGCTGTGCCTGTTTGAACCTCCTCACTAGTAAAGTCTTAGGAGGGGTAGACGCACCATTGAGCAATGCACAGAAGTCTCCAGAGGGACTATACATAAAAGACGACTCTTGTACGAGGAAAGCGAGGCGCACAGACATAACCTGTAAATATCCGAATCAGCATGAACCCAACTCCCGGGTAGTCCCGCGCAGGATCAGCAAATACATCTGTCCCAACATTCTCACTTGAATAATATGCTTTACACTGCAATACAAAACTGTACTAGTGGGAGGGAAAGCGTCTCCTGGCATGTGAAAAGGCTCACACTGCTGCTGTTTGGTCAGATTCATAGACACAGGGTGTATTGTTTATGCTTCAGCTGTGCAGGACTCTATTCTGCTTAAACAGACATGATGTTTTTCATTATTCCATCAACAAGAAATCAATGCTATCAAACATATTTACGATGTGTGTGATGTGTTGTGTTATTGATAATTTGTGGTTTACTTTGTAGCAGATTAATGAATACAGGCAAGATACTTGTTTATATAATTACCCTTGAACAGATTTAATGATCTAAATAGCTGTAAATACCTACAGAGACAAGTCCTAAGAAATGCAGATTGGGGTTAGATTTGACTGAATGTGAGTGTGAATTTGTTTGTCTCTGTATATCCTCCCTGTGACACTCTGGCGACCTGTCCACGGTGTTCCCCCCCGCCTCTCGCCCAATGTCAACTGGGTTTTGCTCCCCCCTCGGTGTAGGTAATGGATTGATTGACATATGAGATTCACAGACAGCCAGGTCATTAAAACACCCCCATTCTTCTAGTTTGTATTATCATTCCAGGAGTTCAAGTCCAGGGAATAACCTTGAAGTATCAATGTTCACATTAATCAACCGCAGTCCTTGTGTGAGCTCTGCTGACTCGATGGAACTCTACTCTGAGCCCAGATGTAAATGTGTGTCGTAGATGAACTCGTCAGCCTCAGCTCTCGTTATTAAAGAAAAACAAAAACGACACCGTTGTTCTTGCCCCTCCGCCTACCCTGCAAAATGACCCTCTCCCTTCTGTTGTTTTGCAGCCTGTGTTGATGTCTACGGGACACACTCCAATGTACACCTCAGCTGTTTCCACACTGGTAAGAGCACAGCGGTCCGTGCCGCTCCGTCACCCCCCCCGAAAGTTAACAGTCATCTTCATCATCAGTCATCGACATCAGTGTGATTTTGAATCCTCATCCCCTGTGTCACTCAGCGTTCTGCCTGAGAGACGGCCGGCCGCCATTTTATCCGTCTCCCGATGATATCAGTGTGCTCATAATCATTGTCATTCAAAACCCCTTTGTCTGACAGATTTGTTCCACTTGCACTCAATGACTATTTTAGGGCGTGAAATCTCATGTACGCAATTGAAAAGTTTTGATATGTTGGGTTTCGTTACACTATAATATTCCTGTTATATTCATCCTTCTGGCGCCACGCTCTAAAGGAAAAAAAGATGCTATCGCTTTCCTGCAGCAAAGATACTATGTAGGGAGGGAAATGCATTGCAATGTGGATCCTATTTCAGTGTAAAGACCTGCAAGTGACTTTGCAGTTCCTCAGGGCAAAATTTGGGGCAAACACTTATCCTGAAATATGTAAATCAGTGGATCAGTAGCCATGAAGCAACGAGAAATTAGTGTAAATTAAATGAATCCTAATGTGCATCACTGTTTACATGTTGCCATGATAGCATGAGGGTGTAATAGACAGGTAGATGTAATCTCGTTGCAGGACCGGCTGAAACCTGTAGGGGGCAGTGTTACACTGTGCAGAGACTTCCATAACCTTGAAAAGATGGCTGCGGTGCTTTCCCAATAAACCATTTTTATGATCAGACAGTTTGTATAAGGCTTATGTGCCATGAATCGCGACCATGATTGTGTCTATCTCACAATACAAAAGGTGACGGTAGAGGAAATCACACATAAGCACAAAGCAAACAATATAAAATAAAGTGTAAAACATGGTAAATCTGAAATCAGAAGCGGGTTAGAAGTGAACTTTGAGGATTTATAAAGGGATCATGAGAAGGATTAAACTATTACATCTGTCTTTCACTCTCTGTTGAACAAGTTGTTACGCTTGTAACTATACATCATTTTATTGACTTTGTCTGCTCGCCCTGACCTTGAACACACACCCCCCCTCTAATAGTGGCTGCTTATAATTAAACTGCTCAACAACGGCATCTGTACCCTTCAGTGTAAAGTCATCAGGCAGAAAAATGTCTTCATACACATTCCTTCACTCAACCTATGCATGCTTTCAATGTTCCACGCCGGTTCGGTATGTGTGTAGAGCCCGTGTGGTTGTCGTGTAGGTGGTGTCGTCACACTGTCTCTTTATTGCGTTAATGGCGTGGGCTTTGCCAGTACCACTCCAGGCCTCCTTGATTTATGGGAAGGATTGTCTCTGGAAGCGCTACAACTTAGGGCATAATGTAATTAGAAATTACTTTTTTTTCCACACTGTGCAGAACTTCTGATATTGATCTGTTCTCACATTAATGAATCCTCCCTCGTGTCTACAGAGCCGTGTCCTCCTCTTATTATGTGATGACATAAATCTCCGTGACAGCATGTGCTGTGATCAGACTCAAAGTTGTTCTGTCTGACAGCAAACACAAAGTTTTATTAAAGATTTTATATATCAGATTTTAAGAGGCAAACTTCATCATTTGATCTATTACAGCAAGAGGTAAAAGTGCTGTTTCAACACACAAAGTCAGATTTAAATCTTCATGTTCAGTCAGTAGCAGCTTAAGTTTTAAAAAGCATTTCATGATAGATGCTCTATTGATCAACCAAAACTCTTACCAACCCAATGCGCTATATTTAAAGTTACATTTAACATCAGTTTATATCTTTTTTTTATTATGATTATTTGTTTCTCTATGTTCATATTCTCTTTTTAATTGTTGTCTGACTTGTGTTAATGCTCAAACAAGTTTGCCACTTGGTCTCATTGAACTTGGTGCAATGATAATAAATTAAGGAAATATAATTCTAAAAAGGTATTGCCCTACTTTTACAGCAAGTCCCATATGCATCTTATTATTAGCTGTTAAGGATACTTTCAAAATCTGTTTCAAATTCTGAGGTATTGAGAAAACAATTGTTATTTGTTTCCCTTTCAAAAAAGACTGTAAGACTGTTAAAGGTTCAATGTTACAATGTTGTATTTATTGTCCCACTTGTGGAAAATGTATTAATTGTTCAAACCCTGCAAATACACATGACAGCATTAACCGTTACAGCAACAAACTTAAACATGGAGCTAATAAAGGGAATGGAAGTTCATGCCACTTCCCTCACTGACTTTTTTAACAATACATGAAGCAGCCTACATTTATCTTGGCAGATCCAAGTTCTTCGGCTCATAATATCACACAACATTGTCATTTAACCTTCACCCGATGAGCTGCTAGTGAGAAGCAGCAGGCACAAAGTGCTGACCTAAACCCCCCCCCCACACCGCTCCCAGTGTGTGTTACACTCTCTTCAGATGAGAAACAATGCATCTCAGTGTCTGTCCTCTCTCACCACAGACACAATAGACATTAGATGTTGTGCAAAAACCCTCCTCAGACAAAACAGTCAACCACTCCTCCAAGACGTGCATGACACTTTGCATTCACACGATTCGTTCTAATGTATGGATTCAATTAAAGTTTTCAGTTTTCCCAGGAGCTCTCCATCATACCCTCCCCTCTCTGCTCTGCACTCTTGTCTGAGCCATATCTGGTTTCTATCTTCATTTTCTCCGTCCTCCTTAGTTTTCTTTAATAAATGTTTAAATATGTCCCTGCAGCTTTGGTGTAATTACTGTGCAGCAGCAGCAGCTCAGGTCCTTCGGGAGGGAGAGAGGGGAAGCGAGACAGAGAGGGATAAAAAAGAAACGCACTCGGAAAGAGAAGGAGAGAGCTGTTCATGTTGAATTGGTAAGAAAGATAGAGGGGGCCTTGCAATTGGAAGGCTGAGAAAACTAGATGGGTAGATTGAGGGATTTTATTAAACAAAATGAGAACGTCAGCTGACAGCTTGTCCTTCAGCGTGTCCTTAGGTAAGTCTAGTAAATGTGCGCACCTTTATGTGTTTGTGTGCATATTCAGCTTAAACTACACACCTGTCAATTCATCGGTCTTTCAGAAAGTGAGAGACTGGTTGAGATGGGAAAAAAAATCTGAGGGTTTAAACCTGAATTCTTCTCCTCTTCCTGTGAGCAGCTCAGGAAAATCGAGAACAGGAAAGACGTCAGATGTCAAGCTGTATTTTTTTCACAATCTCTGCCACTACTATTTTGAAGTTTCACTACAGAATCGGGGTTGGCAGGGCGACAGTCCCCTCTTTAAGCGAGAGGAGTCGGGCCAGTCTGCGCCGCTTGTCCTTCTACGTCCAGCCAGAGTATAAAACCTCCCCCTCTCACATCACCAGCGTCCACATTATGCAGAGAGACAGCTAAGTAATTGCCATCAAACTTTCCTGCTCGCTCCCCGGTCCCTCGGCAGCGGGGATGGGAGGGGTACGGTACAGGAGCAGCAGAGAATATGAACTGCATTCTCACTGAGCACAGACCAGGAGCAGGGGAGGCACCACCATCGCAGTCCAGTGCCACGGACGACGAAGAATGGAAGGATATGTTTGTTAAGGCCCTTTCTTTTGTATTCTGGAGGGGGATTTCTGAAGATAAGAAAACTGCGTCTCAGATAATGAGCTTCATTGGTGATGAGTAATTTTTTAAATGCGAGCCTCGGTTTGGTGGAGGATATTAGGCTTCCACAGAAGACTCCGGCACCTGCTCACCAGGCAGATGATGCTGATTGGACTTTCCTCTCTTTGCAATTCTTAAAATCTCAATCAAAGGTGTATCCTGTGTCTAAAGGATCTTATTTTTGCTGTTATGCTCAAAGGACCCATGTTCAGTTAAAATAGCTACATAGCTATTAGGCAATCTGGATGATCTGTGGTCTCTGACCGACTGTTATGGCAGAGTCTACACCTAACGTTTCTCTTTGCAATTATGCTTTTGTGGTATTTCTAAAAGAAGAAACTTGGACAGCTCACTTCAACACCCGCAGTATGTAATTTTGGAGGCGAGCAGCGTTTGCTCCCCAGTCATCCACAACAACGATTTCAGTCTTGGCAACTGAAGCAGAATGTTCATGTCCGTGTGGTACGCCAAAAAGATGGGCAGCCGCTTCCTCAACAATGTGCGGAAAGCCAAAAGGCATCGACACCATAAGATGGTAGGAACTTATTTTTAAATATCGTGAGAAATCTTTCACGAAAATTATATCGTGGTTTGTGGCTCAAAAGAGATGCTGTTAGATTATTACCATGTTTTCATCTGCATTTGTTTGTTTGATTGTTAGTTGCAGGATTACATTTAAACTAAATCAACCGATTTCCATGAAGTTTTGTGGCGCGGTGGCATCACCCATTGAGAACTTTCTAACTTTTTTGTTTGGCCTTGGTGGAGGTTTCCCTCCATCGAGTGCCATTCTAGTTTTTGACTTTGATATTATAGTGGTACTAATGGTTTGTCTTCTACCAGTACAGATACAAAGCTCAGGTCAAGGCTGTGGCTACAATTAGGGCCCAAGATAGATATTTTAATCATGTTGAATCACAACAAATCCAATGTGGTCATGCTAATCATATGCTCAGGCTGTGAGTGGGTTGGTGGAGTGAGATGAAGATATGTTCCATTGCTCTGATGATGCGATGGTTCTGCTTTGATCCCTCATGTGATGTTCAAACAAACATGGAGACAAGACCACCAACATTACCAACACACCCCTCAAACACTCAAACCCTCATCGACGCATGCCACTACCTTTTCCTGCACTCCACACATGTGCTAGGGGTCTACTAGGAAGCCAGTAGATGAACAATATGCATTATGTGAAAAATCTAGATTAACCACCATGGCATCTTGCACTGAAACCAACAAACTAGAACAGAGGTTGTAAAATCACCAGCCATTAAACCAGTCTCACAAATAACCACAGCTACATATTACAAAACACTTCACAGGAAGTCTTGTTTTCTTATTCATGCACACTTCTGAGGTAAAGGTCACTCTGGAGAAGGTAATGCATGCCAACAGAAAGTTACTGTTGATTTAGTTTACTTCTGATTGACATTGCGTATTTCACTCGGGTCAGTGTCTTGTTAATTGAGCTGATGGCTTTTACCTGTTGGAGGCTTTTCCAGCAAGGTGTGCAGCATTAAAGCCGCTAATGCAACCTTTGGTTTGTGTCCAGAGCCGGCTCGCTGTCCTCTCTGATGACATTGCAAGTATCCTTTGCACACTTTATCTCCACTTGAGACAGCGCATGGTGTTTAAAATATTCTTCGGCTTAAAGGAACAGTTCACCCTGAAATGTCTCAACTCATCATCTACTCACCCCTATGCCGATGGAGGGCTGGGTGAAGTGTTTGAGTCTCAGGGGTAAAAAGTGTTGAAGCCGAAACAATTGATGTAACTAGTGACTAAAGCTTCAGACGTAATAAAACAGAAATAACATACTATGCCTCTATACTGATTGTGTGGTGTCCACAAGCCCAGCCATTCATATTTGACTCGAAAAGAGGTAATTTACACTCTATTTATAAGCCTAATAGTCCGTCAGGATTGGCTATGCTAGAGGACGTTAGCATCCTGATGGTCCCTGAATGCACCTCGTCGGAAGTTATTTAACTTTAAATTCTTTATTTTTATATGTCTTTATTCTCTTGACTACCTCATTCTGAGTTTCGAGTTGAATGTGAATGTCTGGGCTTGCGGACACTTGGACGACACCACAGGAGCAGCATGGAGGCACGTTAGGTTTTTTCTGTTGATAGTGAGTGCATTTTTATTCAACTATCCCTTTAACTAAGCAGCTGACTGTCAATATTATTGGCAGCCTGAAAGTGACGAGAGGTGCGAGGACCTGCGTGTTTGCAGGTGCACTTGCGCAGAGCATGTGAGTCACAGAGCAGGAGGGAGCGGGTACGGCAACTACAGCCTGAATGTAACCTGCAGCTCGAGCTTTCCACTGCTAAATTGCCTGGACTAACTCTATTTGTTAAATTCTTAAGGGAGAAAATAAATCGATTCAAACACATTGCTTCATACTCTTTGGTGCTCTGTGTTTTGCTCCACTGCAAGCATGAATATTTATGGAATTATTACATCACAGCAGACACAAAACTCAGTAAAAATCTGGGAATAATTTAGCCAGACAATTCTCAATAAATGTGTTTCATTTGTTGCTGAATATGCTTTTACTCGCTGTTAGGTATGAATTCATTAAGATGCACAGGCCCTGGGTGCAGAGGGGTGATGGTGCTGCATGTGGGGACATGGCAGAGGACAGGGCGGCTGAATAGGTAGTGCTCAAATATAGGTAGACGAGAGCAGCCCAGCACTGTAAATCCTAACAACCCTGATGTCGAAAGACTTGACAGAGCAGAGAGAGGGAGAGAGGGCTCTGTCTAAATCCCTCCAGGGGAAACTGCCTGCACTAGACTTGAATTTCTGCTGGCTATACTCATTATTTTCTGTCTCCAGATAAGGATGAATTTGACGTAATGTTCGGCGGCACGGCCCGTTGGACACAGCTACACAGTGAAGCTCTGCAGAGGCAACTCTTACAATAGGAAAACAGTGCTCTGCTAGCATTTTGTGCAGGGCTATGGGAGGGTTTATGTCTTTATACCTTTCTCTATATTTATGACCGTTACTCTTTATAATGGAAGATATGATTAGTATCATTAAACAATGAGGATTTCTAAATGGACAATTTGATAGTGTCATGCAAAAATGGATTTCAACCACACTTATTTCAATAGGAATCATTCAACTTAATGCAGAATCCATGCTGGGTCATTGTTATTATCAATCAATGAGTCAATTAATAGTTTTTCTGTGACTACACAAAGTCAAAATGTTGGCTGGGAAAATGTTCTACTGAAAACTACGAAGAGAAAATTGCACTGATATTCATAGATATACATTTTTTCTGTTGTATAAAACATATTTATTCATCAGGTCTTCATTTAGGTCTCCATACTGATATTTGATTCATGTAATGATCTGATATAATTTAAGATCTGCAAAAGTTTGGTCTTATCAGTTGATAAATTTCTTTAAAAAAAAGAACTACTGACACAAAAGTGTCTACTAAAATACACACAAAAGCTCAATCTCGGTGTTTGAAATGGTGGCCACTTTAAAAGGTACACCTGTAATTCAGATTGTCTGCATATGTATTGTCTGACAATAAAGTCAGATGCATTTAGGGCCAAAAGAGATTTTAAGAATAATGTCATAGAAAATAGAAAGTTTCTTATACAAAGTCCTGATATGGATTATAATGTGGTGCTGATGATTTGTGAATATGGGTGAAAAGCTGATTTTCTGCTATTACCTCTTAAATAACATGTAGCCTAAAATTATGATTTTATTCTCACAATATCACAACTTTATTCTTAAAATGTTTGATTCTTCTCCTTATAAGTAGCCAAAATACTTGTTGTAATATTCACATTCGACTTTTTGCTTTAAAGTTTCCAGTTTTAATGACCCTGGGGAATAATTGTAAATTAAATTTCATTATTACAGAGGTTAAAGTTAAAGGTGGTGTTGTATGGGCTATATTATACTAAGAGCGTTTTATATTATTTATAAATTTAGTCTCTCCATTTGCATTCATGAGGTGAATATTAAAAACACCTGGGAATATAATGCAGTCCAGAACAACTCCATCATTAACATGGCCTCGATGCTAAATATAAGTGAATTAACAGCTAAAGGTCAAAAATAAAATAAAGAGCATAACAGGCCTCATAAAAGTAGAGTTTATCGAGCAGAAGCATTGGGATTGCTTTAGTTTGTACATGTGCACTTCATTAAGTGGGAACTGAATGTTAAGAGCCCAGTTCTGTTTGCAAAGTAAATGCAAATCATTTTAATAATTTGTGTATGAACAGTGAGCATTTGTTCATGTTCCAATTAGAACTTACTGTCTATATAGACAGAATGAGGAACTGAGTGGGAAAAAAAACAATTTCATCACAAAAAGATCGCTGGGTAAAAATGAGAAGTGTGTTTAGTTGGTTTGTGTATTTGTGTGTGTCGGATTGGGAGAGTAGTTGTTTGCATGTGTCGAACTGGGATAGAGTTGTTCCTGTGTGACGGACTGGGAGCGTAGTTGATCGTGTCGGTCGAACTGGGAGTGCGTTGTTTGTGTGTTTCAGACTGGGAGCGTAGTTGTTTGTGTGTGTTGAGCTGGGATAGAGTTGTTGTTGTGTTTCGGACTTGTAGCGTAGTTGTTTGTGTGTGTCGGACTGGGAGCGTAGTTGTTTGTGTGTGTC
This sequence comes from Pseudopleuronectes americanus, assembly GCA_038501795.1. Taxonomy (NCBI): domain Eukaryota; kingdom Metazoa; phylum Chordata; class Actinopteri; order Pleuronectiformes; family Pleuronectidae; genus Pseudopleuronectes; species Pseudopleuronectes americanus. The sequence continues at coordinate 10,362,659 of CM076728.1, read as the reverse complement.
GGACCGGGAGCGTAGTTGTTCTTGTGTGTCGGACTGGGAGCGTAGTTGTTCTTGTGTGTCAGACTGGGAACGTATTGTTAGTATTAGTCGGACTTGGAGCTAGTTGTTTGTGAGTGTCGAACTAGGGTCATAGATGTTTGTGTGTGTCGAACTGGGATAGAGTTGTTCCTGTGTGTCGTATTGGGAGTGTAGTGTTTTGTGTGTGTCAGACTTGGAGTGTAGTTGTTTGTGTGCACTGGGCTGGTAGCGTAGTTGTTTGTGTGTGTTGTATTGTGAGTGTAGTGTTTTGTGTGTGTCAGACTGGTAGCGTCGTTGTTTGTGTGAAGGTCAGCAGGCTGGTTTTCTGCTGCTGTTTGCAGTTCTATAAGCACTTGAGAAGCACAGGGTCTTTCCCATGCTAATCAGGATGGTGCCGAAGAATGACAGGTAGTCTAATAGATACAGACACTAAGATAGAGAGTCAGACTGTGTTCTTTAAAGAGAACTGCACATACTTTACATCTTGCAACATCAGATACCCTGATGATGAGACTAAATCCTGTAAAGAAGCAGGAGAGGTTGGGATTAAGAGACGAGGAAGAAGACGTGTGTCACACCTCAGAGAAACTCTACAGACAGGTGCTGTAAACCCAAACTGCATCAGTGCCAAAAATCCTGTCCGTTCATTGACTTGCTGTCGTTTTTAAGTCTTTTTCCTTAATCACTTTGATCCTGATGAATAACCTGCCGATATGTTGAGAGTGTCCTCACGCATTGTGCAAACGATAATGGACGTAACGTGGTTCTGGACAAAAGTTTAACAGGCATAACTGGCACTGTGCTAACCGATGATAATGGGACAAACTGGGCTGTCTGTCACTGCCTCTCCGTTTCCTCGTCATCCTCGGGAGTGTGCTGGGAGATCGCCACCATGTGCCGTCAGTAGATGAATCACCGTTTCAAAAAGGACTGGTGGGCAGCAGGTTGTCGCCCACGTCCACACTGATCACTCGATGGCCATTTAGCATGAGTACAACAAGTCGTACTGTCATCCGACCGGTAGCTGTGGCAAATCTGACACCAGCAATAAGAGGGCCGATCACGGGTGGATGATAAAAAAAAACGTTCCTGAAGCCATGCTCTCCAGCTGAGTGAGAATAGTGCTATCACAGATGAGAGCTAAAATGGCCATCGGTCTTGGCTGTGATTGTAGGTTCCAGGGATATACTGAGAGCTGGTCCAGGAGCAGCGTCATCCCCGAGTCGCTGCCATCGTTTCTTAATGACGTTTCCTCTCTCTGTGTCTCCAGGGAAATACTCCTCCGATGGTGGTGAACACCGACACGCTCGACGGTTCCCCATATGTAAGGATTATGTTTAATCTCCCTTTTATTGTATTAGCATGTCAGGCTCTACCACATAACTCACTTAACTGCCTTCATATTCACTCTGTATTACGAGTAGTTCCATTACATTCCCAACATCCAGGTAGGTTTGTCACTCATGGTTTTTAACCTGAATGATAACAAATATTTGTATTTTCGATTAAAATTCAGTTTCTCTGTTACACATCTGACAGAAAAGAGATATCACTTCACTCCATCCGTTAATTAGGCCGTTTCTAAAATGAATGCCCACATTAACGTGAATAGTGAGGGATTAGAGAATGAGGCTTCTCAGAGAAAAGCCTCCAATTGCAAGCAGGCCAGTATTTCTGCAGCACTAGGAAAAGTTGTTTTCTAGGTCAGACACCAAAACAGCGAAGTGTGAAGTCCTTTGAATTCACTCTTCCTCTGGGACGGGGTTAAAGCGGATGTGAAACTAAGTTGTCCAGCCACAAGACGAATTAGACACAGAGTAGTGCAGCGATTATCAACCAGGTATCACACATACAACCATTTTAGATCAAACTTAGTGGACAGTCTTGTCAAGGGAAGCTGTAATGAGCTTTAGTGACTATGATGCAGTGTTGAGGAGCTGAAGGGAAGATCCGCGACTTCAGCAACATGAATCCCAGAGGGAACATAATTGACTTCAGGATTTAGAATCTTATTATAGTGTAAATAACAATTTAATACAAAAATAACTGTACCTCAAAATCAAATGTCTACTACTTGACACTATGAACTAACATTTGTTTCCAACAGGTGAATGGGATAGAAGGGGAAATCGAGTATGAGGAGATCACACTGGAGAGAGTGAGTCAGATTCATTTTTTACTACTTCTAATTATACATGATCGGTCATATCAAATGTCCCTGATGTGATGAATAAACATTGCGTTTGTTTTGTGTGGTTTTGTATCTGCAGGGTAACTCAGGCCTGGGCTTCAGCATTGCAGGGGGAACAGACAACCCTCATGTGGGCGATGACCCCAGCATCTTCATCACCAAAATCATACCCGGAGGAGCGGCGGCTCAGGACGGACGGCTGAGGTAAAAAACATTCGTACTGTGTTACAGGAAGCACTAAGCCAGTCTGAACGTTTGCATTATGTTCCCAAGTCCATGATATATGAAATCTAGGTGTGGAAAGCCTGTGGGACGTCCACAACCGGCCAACTCAGGTTTTACATGAGTAAAATGCTGCTCTATTGGCCTCACAATCTATTTCTCTTCACCATCCTTAACAATTTATTGTCAATGAATCCCCTATACACAACCTGTCACTTCTCTATCAAAAATACTTGAACATCTCTCCGTACAGTATTGAGTGTCTGTCACACTCAACACCCAAATTATATCTGAGAGGACCTGCCTGTTTGATTCAAAACCTCCAACCAAATTGTTTTCCCATGATATGCGTCAAATATCAAAACATATATTTTACAGATTAAACAATGCTGAAATGATGTGCATTTATGTTGGTATTTTAAATATATAAAATGTCTTAAATCAAGTTCTATACATTGTAAATAAAGTATATGTTTAAAACTTCAAATATCAATTACATTTCTTTCTCATAAGGGCTCGATAATGACATCTAAGGCCAATATATCAGAACTGCCTTATCACAGTATCAATACCGCCGCTCAAAAGACCCATATCAGTCAGGCTCTAAGAATAAGTACATTTTATGAGCAGTTTTCCCAATTATACTGCCATAAACCAGACATGTACATATAGGCATCCTCCTCCTCCCCCTCCTCCTCCTCTTTACAGTTGACCTATAAATGTCCATCTGAATTGGCATTAGAGTTTAAAGAGTGCCCGGAGAAAACCCTTATAACTGCCTGAATGCAGATTGTTATTTTCAAGACCATGACTGTCTGAAATATCTTGAAACTGCCCTGGACGTCATGTTGCTTTCAGACTGTTCGCACAATGTCAATTTTAACACAAAAGCGTTTTTCCGTAAGGGGCTATTCTTCCACTTTGAATGACTCATGCGAGGGATCCTTGAAAATCTGAACAAACAACCCTGAGACCTTTTAGAGAGCAGTGCTGAACCTTTTATTCTGCATGCAGATAAATTGTTCTTTATACCTTGATAGAGTTTGGATTTTTAAAATATATGTGTGGGTGTGTAGGTGTGGGTGTGCATGAGCTTGTGTTTTATATGGCCTCACAAACAATGTGCACGTCAGACTTTTGTCACTACAAAACCTTGGATGAAGACGTCAGCAGTCATTTCTTTTGGAGCCTTCCTCAGTGATGGCAGTGGTTAAACCTCAAGAATCATTTCAGTCTTACAAAATGTTACACTCTATGATATTCAGGGCTGTGAAATCGATTTTAAACACATGAATGGAAATGTGATAAGTGAAGGTTTCAGGCCCTTGGAGGAAGAATGTGTTACTGAAAATAGCCATTTCATCAAAATCAGCTGTCACTTAAAATTCAACTCCTCCTGCTTTAATTTGCAAGAGCGGTTAACCCAAAGAGAGAAACATCAACAGTGCAAGGGTCTTTACCCTTACCCTTTAGAATTGTCTGTTGAGGGCTGGGGGAAAGGCGAGACATCGGTGGTGAAACTGGATCCCCAACAAGTGACTGCTCCTGACCTCGTCTGGTGCAGGATTACACCCCATTTCTGCACAGACACAGAAACCCAACGCTGTGTTTTCACTCTCCCTCCCACTGTGTCTCTCTGTCTGTCTCCTTTCCCCGTTTCTTAGTGTGAACGACTGCATCTTATTTGTGAATGATGTTGACGTGCGGGAGGTGACACACAGCCAGGCTGTGGAGGCTCTGAAGGAGGCAGGTGCTATCGTCCGCCTTTACGTTCTCCGCAGAAAACCGGCAGCTGAGAAAGTCACAGAAATCAAACTCATCAAAGGGCCTAAAGGTACGTGGGAGTGTGGATCAGTGTACCGCATCAACACTTCTGTGTGGGCTCGGGGAGGCTTTTTACCTGGCTAAGCTGTGCCCTCTGGATAAATCAAATCTGCTCTGTGTTAACCCTTCTATCTCCTCGGCCTCTCTCACTGCTCTCTATTCCCAGGACTGGGTTTCAGCATCGCCGGAGGGGTGGGAAACCAGCACATACCAGGAGATAACAGTATCTATGTCACCAAGATTATTGAAGGCGGAGCGGCTCATAAAGATCAACGCCTGCAGATCGGGGACAAGATCTTAGCGGTCAGTCAATCATATACAATAACTTCCAGCATGCAGAGATATGAGCCCACACAATTATGCGTCACTGACAACCTCAGACTCTCACCTCTGAAGCACACATTCACACATATTCACACACACACACTCACACATGTGTGTGCATTAGCAGCAGTGAAGTATCGGAGGCCTGTATAAATTACAGCCGTTATTCTCATGTCCTGAATTTACATGTGAATAGATGTGTAGGCTGGAATAAATGTTGAACTGTGGTGTAGCTGCAATAAAACACAAGCAACACTACTGCCATCTGCTGGAGAACAAGGAGACTGTGACATAGCAGCTGATGACAAGCTCGATGCCAGCAACTTCAAAATGGAGCTTGGTTTTGATTAAATGGTGTCTGGGCTAATGAATGCTCTGCCTCTGAATGGAATATAGCAACATGCTTCTGCTTATTATGAAACGGTTCACAAAATACAATTAAAATTAGTAATTTTATTAGCAAAAATGCTAATTTGAGGACAGCAGTGGAACAAATAACATGTTTTTATCTCATCTGATCTGTACAACAAACCACCAGCTCACTATTTAAAACACATGTAGTGGATTACAATACTAAATTGTGTCCTAGGATGACTTGAACTATGATCCTGTAGTTTGACGATCTGTCTATTAATCTATTTATCAGCAGAGTAATGCAATTAGGTTATATTTAATCTATCATTTAAGATAATACCACCAAAGAGTTGTCTTTTTTTGATCTAGAATTAAAAAAAAATTGTTGTGCCTCTTGGGCGGCTGTGGCTCAGGAGGTAGAGCGGGTTGTCCACTAACAGAAAGTTGTAGGTTTGATCCCCGGCTCCTCCTGTCTGCATTACTTGAGCACGACACTGAATCCCTGTATTGGCCCAGGCGGTTGTTCCGTCAGTGTGTGTATGAAGTGTGATGCATATAGAAGTGCTGCATGAATGTCTGTGCAAATGGGTTAATGTAAATAGCTTTGAGTGGTCAATAAGAATGGATATGGTGCAATATAAATACAGTCCAATAGTCAGGTCATCACTAGGATGATCCGATTGTTCTGAAGAAGAGCGACTGTCATACATGTAAATATGAAAGTGTGAGGGATTCAGTGTTTCTCTGGTCCTCAGTGCAGCTGCCGTCTTTTGTGACTGACTCTGACTTTGTTTCCGTGCTTGCTGCTCAGGTGAACAGCGTGTGTCTGGAGGATGTGATGCACGAGGATGCGGTGGGGGCTCTGAAGAACACAGCCGAGGTGGTGTACCTCAGGGTGGCCAAGCCCAACAACCTGTACCTGACCAACTCCTACAACCCTCCAGACCTCACCAGCAGTAAGCCCCTAAACTGACACACACGGCTAGATCAAATCAGATCGGACAAAATGTATGCCCTGCATTTCACTAGAATTACTTCCAAGAACAGTGTGTGAGAGAATTGTTCATATTTGACCAATAGTCAATGATAGTCGAGAGTAAACCCTGTTCTTTATAAATCACTGGAGGGGACAGTGGGACTACTAAGAAAATGAAAAGCTCATGTTTACTGGTTCAGGGGCATTTTCTTCTTACCTTTGACTCGAATCCGCCTCTGGATGAAAGACTACTTGTAACAAACAAACCTGCAGTAGGCTTTCGCAACACAATACACAAAAAATATCATATTACACAAATGTATTTACTCAGTAGAGAAGCCAAACAGCCTGAAGTCTGAACTTCTATTTTAGCTGATATTGCATATCTGTGTACAGCAACCCTCTGGAATATTATACATCTTTTTGTGTGCTATTCTTCCAGCATATTCCCATATGGATACTGAACTCAGCCACCCCAACTATCTTGGCTCAGATTACCCACAAGCCCTTACTCCCACCTCACCTAGTCGGTTTTCTCCAGTTCTGCACGGCATGATGGGAGATGATGACATCCCCAGGTGAGCAATGATCCACTGGCTTCTTCTCAGGTTCACTGGTTATTATTAGCAGTGTTTGCAGCAGCAGTGGTTTGATTAACAGTATTTGTTTATCTACACTCTTTTATTCACACTACATGTTTCTGTCTTAATCAGGGAGCCTCGCAGAGTTCTGATCCACCGTGGCTCCACGGGTCTGGGGTTCAACATTGTTGGGGGCGAGGATGGAGAGGGAATCTTTATCTCGTTCATCCTGGCAGGAGGGCCAGCGGACCTCAGTGGAGAGCTGCACAAGGGCGATCAGATCCTCAGTGTAAAGACACCTATCTGTATAGAGTTGTCACGCAGCACATTCACGCATCCTACAGTAGCACTGAGTGATTGTCCATGATGTGTGTGTGCATCAGGTGAACGGCGTGGACCTGCGCATGGCGACACATGAACAGGCAGCTGCAGCGCTGAAGAACGCCGGCCAGACGGTGACCATCATCGCTCAGTATCGGCCCGACGGTACGGAATCAACTGTTGCACATAACAACATACCTTCATGCATATAGATTCTCACATACATAGAGATTCACAAGAGATGGAGACTTAAAATGTTTGTCAGAAAATGTCAAATCAGAGACCACTTGTTTCAACGGATCGAGATATTTATTTAAAATCTCGAGCAATGAGTTTCTGTGTGCTTGTTTGCTTCTGTGCTCAATATCTCCAAAACACATCAAACACACAAAGATGAAGAAGAAATGTAGACAATGATCAAATAGTGAGCTAGAATTGGTATTTCGAAAATTCTAATAAAAGGAAGTCTACCACTAATGGTAACATTCACTCAGCCAAGGCTTAAGTTTTTAGTGCCATAACACTTCATGGCCGTGAGGGACTTTACATAGAAAGGATTCATATTGGTTCTATGCAGAAAGCTAAAGAGCGTTTTCATAAGGGAAGTCAAGGTTAATGCTCAGTCAGTACAATACTGTTAGATAAGTTGGATGGACGCATCTTCATCCTTCACGAAGCAAACCTATCGTGTGTCTGAGTGTAAAACGAAAGCTCCTCATGAGTTTGTCTTTGTGTTTTCAGAGTACAGCCGCTTTGAAGCAAAGATCCACGACTTGAGGGAACAGCTGATGAACAGCAGCATGGGCTCGGGGACCACCACGCTAAGGAGCAACCCAAAGAGAGGCTTCTACATCAGGTCAGACACCAACAGTAGAAACAGCATAGGCTTTGGTTCTACATGACACCCATAGGTGAAACTGTCGTAAACAAATTCCATATAGCAGAGATCCGTCTATATACAACATCAATAATTCTGGCAATACAATTTACATTGATACACCAAAAAAAACTTTCATCCAATAGACTTGCTGCATATGCTAGTTCAAAACTCGTTCATGTGCATCATCGAAACTTTCAACCCTAGCTGCCATTTTTATAACCAAAAAATCCCAACTTGCTGGGAAGCTGATCCCATGCATATCAAACCTGTTCAGCCAGTTGTGTCACTACAAGGCCGATAGACTCATGGCTGTGGTAGCACGTCACTGTTTCAAACCCCTGAATCAAAGCTCTGTCAGGAGCATCACATCAAACCAACCGACAGTGATCTGTGATCTGCAATCAAAACAGAACAATGTATCATCATTTCCCACTTTAATCTTGACATTCTTCATTTATCCTTCACAAGACAAAATTTCCATTAGTCACCAAAGCAAAGTAGCCTCAGGGGTGGAAGTAACAAACGACAACCGGATGAAATGGAGGTGGTGTTAAAATGCTTCCACATTAATAATGGAGGGGATGGGAAAATTAGTCATATATTGACATTTGATTTGATAAACTTCATCATGTCCCTTTCAGCTTTCTCTTTGCTAATGTGTCATTTCTATTGTAAGGTTTGAGTCTTCCTGTTCGCCTTCAAATTAACGTATGTTTCATTTGGTGCAGCCTTCAAAAAAATGACATATTGCATTTGGATATTTCTTTAAAATGATGATGATGATGATAATGATGATGATGATGATTTATATTTGTGACCGATTTACACGATCTCCTCACTCAGGGCTCTTTTCGACTATGACAAGACTGTGGACTGTGGCTTCCTCAGTCAAGCGCTGGGCTTCAGGTTCGGGGATGTGCTGCATGTGCTGGACTGCGGGGATGAGGAGTGGTGGCAGGCCCGTAAAGTCAGCCCCCAGAATGAGGCCGAGGAGGTCGGCTTCATCCCCAGCAAGCACAGGTCAGACCCACTGTCCATCGACGAGCACGCACATATCTAAGGTTTAATGTTCGATAGCAAATAACAGTGATTAATGGAAAAGTTTAGTAGGTCGTTTGTCATTTTTAGCTTAACTGTTAATATAATTGAACAAAATTATACATGTTATAAGTCTCATTTTATAACCAGAGCGTTAAAAACCCATTGGAGCCCTGATCACTTGTGATAAATGTTGTGTTATATTGCTGAACCACGTCCATCTTTCTCATTCTATCCCCCATGAACCTTATGACTCGGTACTATGTCGTACTGTGTCCTGTGTTTTGAGAACTTAATATGTGCGCACTTATATGTTCTGTCTACTTATATGTTCAGACCTGGGATGAGAGAGAAACAGCATTTCAATCCCGAAATGACTATAGAGTTGACTTTGACTTTAACTCTGATCTTTTACTCTCTCCAGGGTGGAAAGAAAAGAGTGGTCTCGTGGTAACACCAAAGAGAGGGTGAGTTCACTCCCCAGAGTCGACTGACAGACGCCTTCTCCCTCAAAGCGTCTCCCCCTGTGTAAATCTCTGCTCTTGTTTCTGTTGCAGGACCACGGTCGGGACAGCTTGGGCCCTCAAGGTAATTAGTATGAAGCCTGGATGTTCTCTACATTGACTCTGCAAGCTGCCATTTACACATTCTGACATTCTCTCGTATTTTTTTAAACATAATACACGTGTTCACATTCTGAAGGCTGCTTTTTTGTCCATCCATTACTAGATGAATTGTTCTATCGAAGGTGCTTGTAGCATCGCCCAATGCGAATGTGTAAAACTGTCAATAACTGCCGACTCAGAGCCGTCCTTTCTCTACAACTACCCTGCTCTTTGGCATCGCTGTCATCTTTTAATACCTCCCTGCCAACGTCACAGTTACTGCCAAGTATAATCACAAGCAGTCCTCATTACCATTTTCCTCCAGACTGTGGTCCAAGGCACACTTCACCTTCACAGGCAGGTCTTTTTTTATTTCCTCAGTGGGCCCTCTGATGTATTAGCTCCAGGATTTTAAAGATACACATAGAAAGATTAGCACAGGGCTACACTCAGGCTCCCCCTGCAGGTGGAATACGTAATTCACTGCGGTAAATACAAGATGATGTTGAAACTGACACCCAGCACAAGATACAGCAAACAAGCGAAAGTTATGACTTACTACTTACTTACCAACACCTGATCAGCATCTGTCCTGCATCCTTTGGTCCTTTAAGCTCTCGCCAATGATTCCCTGAATTTCTGTTTCTTGCTCAGTCACTCTCTTTTCTCTGCCGTGATTTATTCACCGAGAATTGCAAGATAGTGGTCGATTGTAGTTGCTCGCTCCGCCTCTGGTTCTTCGTGTGTGCTGTTTGCCGTAATGTTACAGAACACTACGCAGTTGCAGGTGTCCAGGGAGCACTTTAAAAGTTTGTGCATCAAAAGGATAGCTGTTATTTAACTGTATAAACCTACGTTGTGTTGCTTTAAAACACATCACACTCATTACATCGAAGTACAAGCGCACATATGCGCACACAGCTATAAATAAGTGTAATTTCATATTGGTTAAAAGGAAGTTGGCTGAATGTGTCTGTGCTCTGTCTCCAGGGAGAGATAAAACATCACAGAGTTATGAGACAGTCACCCAAGTGGAAGGTAATGTCAACAAGGAAGCAGCTCATTCTTTAGGCCTTTGTTATCAAATTGCACTCCTCTGAACGCCCCCCCCTTCTCTCTCTCTTCCCGCTAAGTTCATTACGCGAGGCCCATCATCATTCTGGGTCCCGTGAAGGACAGGATAAACGACGACCTGTTGTCTGAGTTCCCTGATAAGTTTGGATCTTGTGTCCCACGTAAGTAATTGCTCTGTCAGTCACACAGACTGATTCACTGATTCTCTGCCCATAATAAGATGTCAGTGCTGCCACCTGCCACCATTTTAGGCTTATATCTGCATAATGTGTCCCCTTCCCAGAGAAATAATAGCTTTAATTTTGAGATTCTAAGAGATGTAATCGTATGCACGGCTTTGACAGTTTACTGTTCTTTGCTCGATAGACACCACGCGGCCCAAGAGAGAGTATGAGGTGGACGGGAGGGACTATCACTTTGTGTCGTCGCGGGAACAGATGGAGAAGGACATCCAGAGCCATCGGTTCATCGAGGCCGGCCAGTACAACAGTCACCTGTATGGCACCAGCGTCCAGAGTGTCCGCGAGGTGGCCGAGCAGGTGTGAAATAAAGATTAATAGCAAGACATAACATTTTATCTATTGTTTTCCCAGTCCTTTGTTGTCATTGGTTTTAATTACTTCCACAAATGGCTAAACAATAACTTGCATTGTATTAACAGGATCAAACACATTAATGCTAAATTTGATGAATTAACTTGTGATCATATTAACTTTGATTTCAATTGTGTGTATAAAATGTTTTGAGTAATTTGTTGAAACCTCCCGTGGCTTGTTTCCTAATTAACTGGCAGTTTTGAAGTCATAACCGAGATAATAGTGTGTGTTTTATTAATCCTCATCACTTCTCTCCCTGCACGTGTGCACGAGCAGCAGGGGAAACACTGCATCCTGGATGTATCGGCCAACGCTGTGCGCAGACTACAAGCAGCTCAACTTCATCCCATCGCCATCTTTGTACGACCCAAGGCGCTGGAGAACGTCCTGTGAGTTCTTATTTCATCAAATAAATTGTCATCAGAAACTGAATATGTCTTCCACCATCCTCTTTTGAAGAGCGCCCTCCCCTGATTGAGTTTTGTGATGTGATGTCAACAGAGAGATCAATACTCGTCTGACGGAGGAGCAGGCCAGAAAAGGAATGGACCGAGCCCTAAAACTAGAACAAGACTTTCTAGAGTGCTTTTCAGGTGAGTCCACGCAGAGATTCTGTGTACATGAGGTAACACGACTCGGTCTACACGCCTTGCACAGTTACCAGTGGGTTAGTGTTTGGAATGTGACAGCACCAGATGGTTGACGTGAGCTTATACACCTGCAAGCCTGGAGCCCATCGGCAACAATCTAATGACGAATTAGCTTCTGGGGGCCAAGCATAATAATTTGGGGCTTCCAGTGTAGATAGGGGATATATGAGGCCAAGACTCCATCTTCCATTCGCTGTTAACAGTCCAACAACTTCTCTTTATCAAACGAGTCTTAACCAATCAGGCCTCTCTCCACACAAAACACAAACAGAGATACTTTTTGCAGGTGTTCATGGTCCAGACTTAGAGCGAATGTGGATAAATAAAAAAAAACTCATCTAATGTCACTTCATTGTTTCACGAATGCAAATGAAAATAAATTCCTCCTCCACATGGATGAGCTCCACATTTACATATTCCCTCTATTGCTGAAGGAGTTAAATGGGAAAATTAATGTGTTCCTGGCGGACCCCGGGATGGAAACATTTAAGAGACACATTTAGGGCAAATCACAGCAGTCGCCAGGAAATGAAAGTTAGGGTTCTCTGACAAATCCGGCGCAGAGATCATGAGCAGCTGCCACATGTGACATTTTATCAGCCACTAAAAGAAAACCTGTGAGACTGAATAAATGTGCAAGACACTTTGTAGGCACACATGCATCATGGGAATTTTGCACAATACCGATTTGCACAGATGATCAACGTGAATATTCATTATGTATCTTAACTGATGATTCCTCCCAACGTCTTGCAAACACATCTGACAAACTTCCATCTCTTTCTGCCCCCCCCCCACCTCCCCTCTTCCTGAATGTTTCCTGCTGTCTCTCTTTTCTCTTTGTTTTGCCACCATTCCCCCCCCTCTCCTCTTCTGTTGTCTCTCCCTCCCCGACACATCCTGCTGCAGCTGTCGTGGAAGGGGACAGCTTTGAAGAGGTCTATCACAAAGTAAAGACAGTGATCGAGGAGCAATCAGGGCCTTACATCTGGATCCCCACTCGGGAGAGGCTGTGATGCTGCACCCCCCCCGCCCCACCCCGCCCCGCCCGACCGGCCTTCCCTTCACCAACCACCGACCTGACACCACCCTTCACCCTCACAGCCAAGCCAGCCTCGCCTGCCTGTCTGTCCTCCAGCAAAGTCAGTGCTTAGGCAATCACTGAGAATGACACAGAGAGACAAATGCATACTAAGACAAACACAGAAACAGAGACAGACACAGGAAGTGACAAAGAACGATACCAAAAAAGAGACTCTGCGACAGACGTGAACACAGCTATGTGTGATTCGACAGAGAAAAGAATAAATCAGTATTTAATGAGGCACGACTGAATCTTGAGGTCCTGTTTCACATTTAGCATTAAAATGCATTTAGGTCCAGCTGTGCACCCAAAACTGGGGATGTAAACATCCTGAACAAGGGTTATTTAGCGATGCCAAACTATTTTAGCGTGTTTTTTTTTGTTTCAATTCAGGTTAAAATCAAATATGAATCAAATTATACATCACAGCTTGAGAGATTTCTGATGCATTTTGATGCCATTTGTGAGCTGCAGTTCATGTCATCTGCATCTATACACGTTATTCCTGCTGGACACACGAGACATCAGGTCTGAGCAGGGCTTGAAAGAGAGTAGAGGGTGACGCAGCAGGGACGGACACCGAGGCAGCATTAGCACCACCTCAACCTCCCCATCCCTCGGGTGTCTCACACTGAACACCTCCACACGCCCATGTCGGAGATGGAGGTGCCCCAAAAAGACACTGGCCCCCCCCTTTTTATATCAGCCCCTGGCTTTCTCTCCTCCTCCTCCTGTCAGCTCTGCCTTGTTTCACGACAGGAGAGGGGGGACGACTGGGAACAGGAATCTCCTCTCGGTTCTGGGCGTGAAATCAGAATTTCCACTGTAGTGACCAAGACTGACACGTGCTCAGTCACCCATGTTGAATATCGCAAGGCATTATTTAACGAGCAGTTCTAGTAATTATAATGATAAAAACTCATATGCTGAATTTGTGCATGCATCCTCGAAGACAATGGAGACAGGAGACGAAAAAACAATGGAAAATCAGACAAAAAAACTAAAAAAAAAGTGGTAAAAAGAAAGGCGAGTAAATAGGCTGTGTTCTTCTTCACCACCTCCCTATCGGGGAGGAGTTTTTTTAAGCATGTCTCAAGAAAGAAGAAGAGAAGAGAGACGAGGTCATGAGACATGGTCATGGGAAACCAGTCCTGAGCACAGTAAAGCTCTGACATCCAGTTTAGCCTCTGCTCTCTTATGCACACACACTCAACGCACCAACACGCTATCACACACACACACACACACACACAAGCACACACACCCACCCTTGTCCACTGACCCCCCCACACACACACACTAAGAGTTGTAACCTCAGCTGTAACCTAGCACACTCCTCTGCAGGGGGAATGGCTGTTCTGACCTGCTAGTCAGAATCCAGGATGAATGTTATCTCTCTAGGCACAAGCAGCAGAGCTGTTAGCTTCATCGCACCACAGCCAACTCACCGACCACTCTTCCAAAAGAATCCCTCAGCCGCAGACGTACACACTGTTTCCAGTGGCCACAGTAAAAGCCATGGCGTGTGCGTGTGTGTGTCTGTGAGAGCTTGCGCGGGCGTGTATGTGCGTGTGCGTCTGTGTGTATGTGTGCGCATCTGTGCACATCCATGTGTGGAATCTCCTTTGTGTGGGAGGAATAGGTCTTCTTTTATTCTCTCTTCCACTTTTTCCTCTGCTTCTTTCTCTCTTTCGTGTCCACACAAAATAAAAAGCTAAGTCATGTTTAACAAATAAATGGCCTATATATATAAATATAAATATAAATATATATATATATCTTTTTTATGACAATTTCTAACGTGACTAAGTCTGTAAAAATCAACATCTACAAACAATACTCCATTGATTTATTTGGGTAATATTACTGTTTGGTTGTTGGATTTACTCACGTTCCCATTTTAACCCAGCAAAGAGAAATAGATGAAGCGTTCAGTCCAGTCGATGTAAAGCAGACCTCACTCTAGAGCTTTGAGCTGAAGTATCTGACATGTTCTGGAGTACGTTGACAACGAAGTGAGACACATTTACAATGCAGCTGTGTGTGTGTGTGTGTGTGTGTGTGCAACTGTGTGTGTGCAGCTTGGTTGTGCGCGTGACAAGAAAGCTCATGTGTTATGTACACAGAGTATAACTGATACCACATGAGAAATATCTATCCTTTATAACATCCACGTGGTGGTTATAATGTACAATGCATAAATAGATGGTGTGTGTGTGTGTGTATGTGTGTGTGAGTGTGCCAGGGCGAGAGTGAGACACGCACTTGAAGATGTACTGCAATACTCCTATGATGTTATGCAATGAAGATGGTTTATACATGTGTCTAAGATTATAAAGAGTATTTATGAAGTTTGCACTGACGGCATTATATGCTACAGGTATCTGCAGGAAAAAGATGGTGACTGGAAAACAAAGGGACTCTGAGGTTTTATGAGCATGTGTTTGTATTTACTTATAATTGGTCCTGAATTATAAGAGTGAAGGTGGAAGTGTCGATGGAAGTAACCGTATTCATATTTATTGTTTGTTTATATTTTGCTCACTTGCTTCTCTCAGCTGAGGCCTGTCAATGACAAGTTTGGGTTTCTGATATTTGTTCATGGTTTATTATTTATCTAGAACTGTCACTGGTTCCATCTCAAGTCTGTGTATTTTATGTGTTTTATTTATTTAAATTTTTTTAAACACATTGAGAGAGCTATTTGGGTCTCGGCCAGAAATGCTGTAAATATAATAGGTATGTTTGGAGTGTGGCTTCAGCACACTGCTGAATCGATGCAGGTACAGAGTCCATCCGAGCCACAGCCCAGTTTATCTGCTCAAACACACAACATCTACACACACACACACACACAAATATCAGCACGTCCACACATCCATTTACATTTACACACTGAGAGAATCACAGAAACGACAACACGATGAAACATCCATGAATGGAATAATATGTTTTCTTTCTTTGAACGGTTCAATGTATTTCTTAATATCTCTCTCAGCCATCCGTATCATAGTGTGATATTCCTTATAAAAATATATGACTTTTTACAGAAAAGACTGATTACGAACTTACAAAGAGACAACTGATGCAGAAAAATATATTTAACGATGACAAATATCAAGCAAAATAAAATGTTCCAGTTCAGTGAAGCGCTTGTTGTAAATTAGCTATAAAATAATAAAATGAATTTAAAAATGCTTTCTGAAAGTGGACTCTGCGGTCTTGTTTTTTGTTTCGACTGTGGTGATGACTTCATGTGTTCCAGCTCCACAGTGGACGACTGCAGGAAAAGAACAGTACGACCAGCAGAGGGCGCTCTCCCTCTTCCTCTCTCTCTTTCTCTCCTCTCTATTCCAGCTCCAGACTCTTACAGAAGCTGCTCTCAGCTGCACACATACTTGCTCTGGATTTTATTTGCTGCTCACTCCCCCCCACCTCTACCTCTCCTCCTCTCATCAGGAGGAACCATTCTCTCATTAGAAAAGCACAAAATTAAGATAATTTCCATTTGATTTCATGTTATGCTAGTGTGTGTGTTTATGTCAACACAAAGGTATTGTGGCTTTGTACAAGGCTGACATGATTCTGCCTCTGTACTTGCTCTAACCTCTTCAAGTAAGGATAATATATGCTTGTTCCAGGTACCACACACACACACAAGATCAAACTTGTTTAATGCCGAGAAACCTGCATCAAATTTGGCCATATGCAATTAAATTGTATTTGTATAGCGCCAAATCAAAACACATTATCTCAAAGAAGACGTAGAAAATTACAGAGTTCCCATAATGAGAAAGCAGTTGGTTGTGTAGAGTAAACCTCCCTTTTAACGGGGAGTTTAACCTCCTTGAGAAAGATGGGGGGGAGAGAGGAGAAGTGGGTGAAAGGGGGAAAGAGAGAGAGAGAGAGAGAGAGAGCAGGAACCGCTGTATTCTCTGGTTCTGTCTCGTTACAGTTCCTTTAAATCATCTTGAAGGGACGTCCTGGTGATGCGGTGCTTAGCACTGTCACCTCACAGCAGGAGGATTCCCTGTTTGACTCGCGGGTCAGCTTTGGTCTTTCTGTGTGGAGTTTGCATGTTTTCCACATGTTTGCATTGGATTTTTCTCTGGGTATTCCAGCTTCCTCCCACAGTCCAAAGAGCTGCAGATTGGGGTTAACTAGAAACTGAATTGTTTGTGGGGGGGAATTGTTGTTTGTTGTTGTTGCATGTTGGCCCTGTGGCACGCTGGCGACCTGTCCAGGGTCTATTCCTGTCTTCCAGCCAATGTCAGCAGAGATTGGTTCCAGCTTTCCCTATGATCCTCCAAAGATAAGCAGGATGGATGGATGGATATAAGGGATTTTGTACAAACTACTTCTTACATTTTACACAGTTATACAACTTGTTATTGGTCTTTTAAATGTAAATTACATTAACACTGCTAAAGAGTAAAACCAAACCAGCTGTTGCTCACTGACCTACTGGTTGGCCAGTTCTACTGAGATGTTGCACCTGTTTGAATGGCGCCGATATGGAGCCTTGCTATGAGATTATTTTCCCAACTCAAACATACTTAAGGGGGAAAATGTGTGAGGAGGTAAAATATTCATCTCATCTAATCTAATTCTTAACCACTCATCTTGTTCAGGGTCATTGCGAGGCTGTGGTGTTTCACTCCAAAAATTGCACACCATCAATCACCTGGTTGACCACAGGCGGGTCTCTGCTGTATTATTTCAGCTGAAAGTGATGTGAAGGATCAGACAGAGAGAAGGGAGAAACATCCATCACTGAACAGAAACAGGATTTAAAGCTGCAAGCGGCTAATGCCTCGCAGCTATTGGGCTACTCCCGCTCGCATGTTCCTGTTATCCTCCTCTGAGCCGAGAACAAGTGTCTGTACCGCACACCGGGCTGATGCCGCCACTCAGGAGCTGGTGGAAGAATGCAGAGATGGATCCCAGAGCGAGGCCGAACATTTGACAAAGTGATGTGGTTTCTTCAAATTCCCTCGTGATTAAGTGACACACAGGATGAACTCTTTCTGTTATCATGGCAGTGATTCATGTGTTCGAAAAACCCTCCATCTCCCAGAAACAACATGTATATAACGTCCTGTATACGAGGACCATGTATGAATGAATGCTTCTGTAGGAGTCACTTAAACCAAGCCAGTGTTAAAAACCAAATATGACAACACACCGAGAAATAAGGAAACTAGAATTTCACTGTGTAGAGTGAGTATCTCTATGTCCCCTTTTGAAACTACATTTAAACTCACTAGATCTAGATTTTTACTTCATGAACATCCACGAGTTATTCCCCTTTGAAATTTAACCTTTGATCCGGATCCAAACCAAAATTGAATGAGTTCTTCCACGAGCCATACCACATCCTTCCACCAGGTTTCTTGATAATTAATTTAGTTGTTTTTTGCGAAAACTTACAGACAAACAAAGCAATAAAATAAAAAAAAACAGGGGTGAAAACGTAACCTCCTTCGGGGTGAAATTAGCAGCACAATTGTTCACCGTCACAGCTCTTGCAGGGATCTCGATGATTGTCGAGCTGTGAGGATTACCGGCGATTGTTCACAGCCTGCTTGACAACAGGCTGGTGATGGAGTGATGCCTCTCTCTGCCTGCTGCTGGGGTCCAGAGCTGCAGTGACAGGCTGGGATTTAGATGAAAAGAACAGCTGACATGTGTGCCACGCGAGTGTGGAAGAGGAGACTCAACCCAGAATTATCTGAAAGCGTTCAAAGAAACTCATTCACTTGGATATACCGCCTGGGAGAAGCAGTGAGGCGTTACACTACAACACAAACCCTTCACACAACTCAAAGCCAATATGATCAGCGGACCTGAAGGGACCTGAGTTGTTCCGAGCATCAGCCGTCCCTGAACGTTATACAACCCTCAACATGTTCACCTTATGTGCTGAGGCCTTCTCCAATATGAAGGAGAGGTTGTAATATGGGTTTTATGGAACACTTCCATTTCCTCCAATCAGGGACAAGTTAGAAATCACCAGATTCGCTCTAAACATGCAAAGTTTAGTCCTTATTACAGATTATAAGTAAGTGGTCGTTAATGGAAACACTTAAGTTTGAGGTAAGGGAGTGTTTTTCTTTTTAACTAAATTTATTTTTATGGCATTGACTGCTTTGTAGTTAAACTCATCCAATTTAATTTGTGTTTATTAACTGTTTATTAACGTATGAGTACGTTTTTTGGTGCTGACACTTTAGCTGTTATTTGCATCTTAATCTTAATGTGAATCTGCTTTATTGGTATAAAAGAATCCCACAGTCTGAGTGAGTTCTAACAGGAAGTTAAAATCTATTCAACAAACATACACACACATGCATGAATGGACACACAGGCATGTACGCGCCCACACACAAATGCACAACATTTTTGATGTTTCAATTTTTTATGTTCCGACAGTTAATATAATGCAAATTGCAACACACACACACTCACCCCACAGCTACACGGCAACACCATGTGGTAAATTATTACATCTCACTCCTTGTTTGTGTTTGTGACTAAACCGTATTCTGTTGCAGAGATAACAGTGACACGTTTTATCAGCAGGCAAACATGAACGGTTTGACTAGCATTTTGAAAGCAGCGGATTTCAAGAGATCGGAGATACGGACAAATGTTACAACTATCCTCTGTCTGCCCTACACATGAGTGGTGGCACACAGTAAAAGTTTTTCCACACACATTTGAATTCCTTGCACTTGCTAAATGTCTCTATCTTTCCATCGCCTGAGCTGTCAGATGTGTGTGTCTTTATTCTCCTGCACAGACTCAATTATTTGGTCAAGGTAATCCTGAGAATCCAGGATGATTACACAGCGGACATGTTCAGTTTCCAAAAACGCAAAACAGCAACAGATACTGTTAGTCTTGGACTTCACCGAGACATTTCAATCAGTCTACCCAACGCTGGCTCCACACAGGTTTTCAGCATCATTTGTTAGCTTCATTACAACATGACAGCTGCAGCCCGGAGATGAAGATCAAACACAGATACTACAGATACTTCCACTTTCCACTCCTCCTCTCTCCATCCCCTCCTCTCTCTCTCCGGCTCCTCAGGTCAGAGCTGGTTCCCCACAAACTGTGTTTGTGTAGGACATCTCGAGTTCGCCTCTGTTGTTTACAGCTTGCGCTTTGTTAGTAAATCCAGATGAGTCAGTGAAGCAGCTTCTTTTATCCACTTATCACGCTGACTGCATCGAGATTAGAGGCTTCATCTTCAGAGAGGTGCTCGGCAGGGTGTGGTGCAGGCTTTTTTTTGCCGTTAAGATGCTCCTTTGTGCCGGTCTGAAAAGAAGTGCCTTCTTTAGTTTACAGCCAGAGATAATACAGACTCCTGTGGTTTTGTGCCAGAGCTCTCAGTTTGAAAGCAGATTAAACTTAATGGGTTCTGCTGTCTTTTTCCTTACTCTTATTAGCAATTATTAAAAACACCACACTGCAGCCAGCACTAGCACAAAGAGACTTCGTCATTAGATGGATTGGGGAAGGTGTTTTGGCATTTTCACTCTTATTTTTCTGAGGAAAAATGTCAACTCCGTATCCATTCCGCTTATTAAAACATGCCACACTGGCTTCAAAGGAGTGTTACCTTGTGCGGGTAACATTTAACAACCTTGAAATGAATTGAAAAGGACAAAGACTTTTAGGTTTTTCTGATTCGCAATCCAAGAGTATGACATCATTTTTAGAGTGCAGCCTTCTGGTGTCACTTTTAAAGCTGCAGGGGCAGAGCTTAACCCGAAGGGGCTTAAAATGTCACCCACACCAAATGCACACTTTCATTTTTTGTAGCAGATATGATAACTCATGATCCCAAAAATGAGTATGACTGCATGCAGAATATATAAGTGTCATTTTGAATGTGCCAGAGAAAAAATACCACAGACAGTTTTACTAACCAGCTAGATGCTTCTGGAAACGAAGAGATAAAGCCAACATTCAGTCTTTGGAGGACACTGGGGTCTAAAAAAGAAAATGTCTATCTGGTGATTCTGTAATGAGTCTCTTTCACACAGAAAATGTTTTAGCTGTTAAGCTCATTTCGTGTCCTTTGCCATTACAGGTTGTTACGGGTCCATATGGGCGCACTCCTCATTGTGTAGCTGCATTTTAGGAGGAACAGTTTGTTCAATGCACCATGTAAAGAAATAATGTATAAACTCTAATGGGATGGCTAACATTAAGGTAGCACAACAATTGGTGGTTCAATCTGCGGCTCATCAAGCCTCTAAGCAAAACTCTCTAAGCCACACTACTCACATAATGTGGATGTGTGGGGAGTCGGCCATGCTGCCATCTAAAGCTGTACTCACACATAGTGGTTGCATTGAGATAAATGCTATTGAAATCATAGTAACACGCTGGTCTATATGAGTAGATACGTTTTGGGTGAACTATCCCTTTAAGTTCTTTCTCAAACAAAGTCCATATCTTTTAATCTGGAAATGTCACACATTTAAAAATGAAAATCAACCTCACGTTGTGTCAATTGTGTTTACACACCGACTCCGAAAAGTTTGTAACCTCTTGCAGACTTTTAGTGCTTTGCTTTGTGATGATCAATAAAACTGGGGTGACATTCAGGTGTCTCTGCAAACATAAGCACAGTAGTGAACAAGAAGAACGTCCCTGTCGGCAGGTCACTCAAAACTCCTCCGTCTCTCACTCGTACACAGCAGAAGAGATTTCTACGAATTATACACTCGACGTGTCGTGATAAAAAATGGAACGTCCCGAGGCCATTTATCAGTGTCGTTTGTTCCACACTTACATTCCTGTTGAAGCTCCCACTGCAGCTTCTGCCAGTGCTGGAAGTAAGAGTCTGATTAAAGCTTATGAAGAGGAATCTCATGCACTGCGCGTAAAGGAAATGTGACAGCTTCGGGGAGCTGAGAGCCCCTGAGCATCGGCCCTTACACGTGCTGTTTTGAGTGTCGATCCACTTATCTTACACACTCACATATGAACAAAAGAACAGAATGGAAGAATTGACAGTTGAGACAGAACAGTGCAAAAAAAGCCAAACTGCCCTTTCTGTGAACAGATCGTATAGTTGTCTTTACTTTAAAGACAGCTTCCACGGTATATATAGTATGTGTAAAAAGTAAATGGCAATACAGTATAGGAATAGATCTCATTCTCTTGACCTGTGGAAACAAATAGAGGATACAGCAATGCACCATGTGACGATATCAAATTTGGAGTTTCACCCAATTATCCTGACATAAGACACGAGAAACAAACAGCACAAGTTGAAACAGGAAAACAAGCAACATTGGTCTCGCCTCGCCAAAATCAAACACATGGTCTGGCCTTGTTAGCGAGCATGAATTGCTGATTTCTTATTTACATTTAGTCATTTAGACCTAAAATTTGCATTTCCTCTCATTTATGCAGCCGTCTTTCCCCGATCTTCAAAAAGTGAATCCGCTCAATTTCCCTGGAGCGGAACACCCATTAATTAAATAAGAAAATGGGCTGTTCCGCAACACTGATGTAATGAATCGGTGATGTTATGGCTTTCATTCACACAGCCCATGCAATGATCCGAATGCTGCAGGAAGAAATAAAACATGCACATTTCAGAGAGAGAGAGAGAGAGAGAGCGCGAGAGGAGAGAGAGAGAGAGAGAGAGAGAGAGAGAGAGCGAGAGAGAGAGAGATGTCATAAAAAGTGCATGTTTCAATATGGCCTGTGATGTGGCACAAATGCAAGCGAGCTAATTCTTCGTAATGAGGGTCAGAAATGCTAATTATTCGTACTGCATGAGCAATGATTGAACGTGGCAGCAGCGTTTGCATCATGAGTCAAGTGGTGTGTTATCTGTATTTTGCAGATTCCTGCTTCTTTGACCTCAGCAGGAGGGAAAACGCTACGTGTGTGGTTAGAGGAAATCAGCCCGGATCTTAAAGGCCTTCCTTCTTCAGATGTGCTGCTCCCAGTCAACTTCAATTAGCAGTTATATCAGACAAGTTTTAATTAAATGCATAAATCAGTATAATGGATAGACTTACAATCTCCTTTTCTACTGGTCCAACACTGGTACATTTACCTCAACTTGCAGTTTTATCTTGAGGATCATTTACAGGTACAACATGCCAGTACTTGTACACAGCACTCATTGTTATTTTGGAGTAAAGAAAATCTGAAATATTGGAACTATCACCGGATGTTGTGTGGCTCGCTTTTCAAAATAAAATAATCGGTTCTTTGCCTAAGAGGTGTGATTTAATATTGAACTTATGTGACCAGTGGGGTTTATGATGATTACTGCAAACTAAGGTTTACATGGACAAGCACAAATGCAGAAAATCATTTTATCACAGCGGCAGAAATTATTCCATGCAATAGTGTAGTATAGGAATTGTATGGGTGTCAATGTCTATATATAATTTACTGTATGTATGGTGTTTTATAAACTACACTCTGTTTAGATTTCGCTTTCTTTTCTGGATCTTTTTTTAGGCCTATTTATTGTGAATAAATCTAATCTGAATAAAGTTAATTAAGACCCATAGTAATGTTATAACAGTCGATGAATTGTGATACTATGCGCTATGGACACAAACATATAAAAGGCTCCCCACACTTCCAACTCAACAACAAGACTACAGGCATTAAATACTTTTTATATGACCACAAACAACACAGCTGCATGGTGTGTGATCATTTGTGTCTCTGCAGACATTTCTTTAGTTTTATGTCTCAGCCTTTGTGGCTGCTTTGCATGTCTGTGTTGTTGTTTTGTGTCTCCTTTGGTTGTTTCATTCCTCTTTTTGTCCAATTTGCATATCTTTGTGGTTACTACTCTGGGATATTTTGCTGGATATTTTGCAGGTGAAAGTCAGATGACCCTGTGATATGTGGATGCCTCTGAATGATAGGCCTGTTCAGTAACCCTAGATGTTTGTTGATCCAGGACGTTGCACGAATGTGTATTGCACGAAAGGGTTTCTCTGACAAAACACAATGTAAGTAAACACAACTGCAAACACAAATGTCTTTAATCCTTACAACCTCTGCCAGGGAGTTTATGTTCCTAGAAATCTTTCACTACTTTCCAATATCAGTATGACAATATTATGAGGTAGAAGATTTTTCAGGGGACTGAAATCAATGAATGTGTACGATTTGGTGCAGCTTGATTGAATTTAAGGGGATTTTATTGGGCCTTGGCAGAGACATGCGCTCCTGCTGAGGATCATTCTAGTTAGATAAGCAGTGTCTCAATTCAGGGGCTGCATCCTTTGGAGGACACTTAGGCTTCATGGTGTACAAAGGTCGGACCTAAGTGAGAAGGTCTGGTCTACAGAGGATTTCCGTGATCGGGGGTCACCAGCTCATCCTGCCCTTTATCACTGTTGCCTAGCAACAGAGCTGAAAGTCGACATTTCAAGATATATGTAATGCTCCTTGGTGTTTCTGATGCCCCTCTATGAAAAACAGGTTGTCAATAAAGCGCAATAATTCCATGGGTAGATTGAGCCTGGAGAGTCCTTCCTTCGTTTTTCAAGGAAGGACGGACTCATTTGTCGACCGCAGTTGGGGGAGCCTTCGAAGTGGGACATCTGTAGTGGTCCCAATGGGTCTACAAATGCACCCTCCGAAGGACGGATGCCACCCCTGAATTGAAACACAGCTATATTATAATTGAGCTTTTACTTTGAAGAAGCCGCCCGGAAGCGAAACTTCTCACCACGCGCTCTTGAATCTGCTGTTATGGCAACGGGAGTGGGCGGAGCTAGCCGTTGCCATTCGACTCCGGGGTGTGATGCGGTGATGAAGCGTCGGTGACCAGTGGCTCACAGGAACCATCCACCGCTCAGCCACCGCACCGCACCGCACCACCGGGGACACCGCCGTGCGTAAAGCCTGCGCACGTCTCTGCCCCGCCGCTCCTGTAACAGCTGACCTGCCGCGCCGCATCCCTCCACCTCCACTGGATACCTTCTGCTCTTATACCCCCGCAGCCCAGAAACCTGGTCTACTGCGGAGGACGACGTGGAAGGAGGTGTGATGATGAGGACTAGCGTGCGCTCTGCTAGGAGGATCCAAACCTGCGCGATCGCCCAGCTGAGGTGAAGGAGGGAGAGAGCGAGATTTGGGGAAAGACGAGTGGGTGCTGAGCCCCCCCCCGAAGAAAAACGAGGACACAACAAGTTTGAGGCATGAGCCCCCACTGCTGACGGAGGAGTGAGGAGGAGAAGGAGGAGGTGCTTTGTTCCCCTACTCTAGTTTCGTGTCCAGACTTTTCCACCACAAAGTCAAAGTTGGACAACGCGGAGGAGAAGTTTCCGGAGAGTAAATAACAACAGCGCAGAGCCGCTATCTCCTGACAGCTCCACTGTGTGTGTCTGTGTGTGTGTGTTTCTGCTGCAGCGTTGGGGCTCCCCCACATGAACACTACAGGTCCACTCTAAATGCGGACAGGTCTGCGGTCAGTGAGTGCGCACAGCCGAGCCGCCGGTGCCACTTGGTCTTAAGGAAATCACGGAGAAACAGGAGCATTTCGTTTGTGATCGTGCGCCATGGAGGTGACACGCCGGGGCATCGTCCTGCTGCTGAGCTGCATCCTCCTGGTCTCTGCAGAGGAAGGTGAGTGAGCCTTCTTATTCTAACGCTGCCCATTGCATGGACTGGTTTTCTGTGGCTACAACTGGTGTTATTTGTGTGGTAGCCCTGAAGTGCAAATCATACAATATATAGAAACAAATCACAAAACTCAACGACTAATACGAATACACAATTGCGTTAATAAATAAACGCAAAAACTCACAAAACATTACAGAAACTAAGAAAACACGAGGAGAAATAAGGGGAAAAAATATGCATTTTGAAAACACAACGTTAAATACCAACACACAATGATAAATACCAAAACACAGGAATAAATTACAAAACACAAAGGCAAATAAAAGAAATACAATTTCAAATAAGTAAACAACAACAAATGAGAAAATGCAACGGCAAACAAGGAAACAGAACTGCACCTATAAGGAAATACACTAGGAAATAAATTAACACAACTGTGAATCAAAAAAACACACAGAAGCACAATGACAAATCACAAAACGTGTGGACGGCCCTTCCATCCAATCAGCATCGAGCCTTGTTGATACCAGCTACCAAACTTTACTGGTTAGAAGTTAATTCGCTTGTGTTTTGTAATTTGTCCTCATGTTGTGCCATTAGTTTATTTTAATTTGTATTCTGTTGTCTTTTGTGATGTGTAGTGGTTGTGATTTGCACTTCAGGGCCGGCGTAGCATTACATCCTGTTCCTCTCCACGAGTGAGTGCAATAAAAAACCCACAAGGAATTTTAAAAGCCTGCTGTGCAAACATCACAAAAGAAGCTGACCTAAATCCAAGGGGGAATCATCATATAAATATCATAGCAGGATATGACTGCAGCCACACTGATTAGAGGTACTTAGCGTAACATTTATATCTCCAACCCCAATATGAATGTCAGTGGTGGAAATGTGGTTCTTCTCCTACTTCTTCAAAGAGCGGCCTAGTCCTTTTAGTTTAAATTAAAGAAAAAGAGGAAATAACACCTCTACAAATAAATACAAGATAGTTGTTTTTCTCCTGATGTCTTCAATGAGGTCATACCTAAGAGTGTGTCTCTATTAGGTTTCACTTAAAAGCCATCAAAGGGGCCCTAGGCTGCTTCCTTGGGGGGCCCTTAACCCCCTTACCCTAAAATCAATACTAAAACATTCAGTGCGTGGAGGCTAATTCAAGGCTGGAGTGATTTTTGGTGGGATGACGTAAACAACTGGATGAGACACTTTAGCTTTTCCATTTAACTTCAAGGAAAAAAACCTCCAGTGCTTTGTAACAAATGTATAATGTGGATCATCATTTATACCAGGTTCTGCCAGCAGATTTGACATTAATGGTCAAATTGGATCTGTGCCGTGAACCCTGGAGGGACAAATAACACAGACTGAAATGATCTGTCATAATGCCCTAAGAAAATGATGGTTGTCTGGTTTTAACAGGGCGGTGCGGCTCGGCATCATCAGGCAGTGAAACTACCAGGCCAGCGTGGGGATGATTTTCCTTAATGCAGGGGAGCAGGGCTGAGTTTCACGAGGCTAGGTGTTTATTTCTTTTTTCTCCCTCCTGCCATGTCGCTGGCATTAATGGGGAAGATTGCAGTTCTACACAGTGAACTGCAGACTGAGTTTGTAAAAATGGTTGATGACGCAACTTTCTGCAAAGGCTTTTATAGAAAACGGTGGAAGTAATAGGACCGTGTTTACTGGGGATCAGAGGATCACAACTGGGTTTCTCAAGGAGCTGTTGAACTGCAGCCGTTTTTTTTTAAAGTACCTTACTGCTGTGTTGGCTGCTTGCTGCTGTGGTGCTGTGAAGAACACTGTTTGATCTCCATCACGCTTTTTACTGGTTGGTACCGTGGATGGAGGAAGTGACTACTCCACAAAATTGAAGCCAAAGAATCTTGGCTGAAGTCGAAGTCATATATCCTGCCTCCTCCATGTTAGCTGATGGGACTTTGGCAAAACTAAAAAGTCAAAGTAAACATCAGAGACATTTTTCTTCGTCCGTCTTTATATACAGTCTCTGGCTGGTAATGTTTGTGAGCTTCCAGTGCCTAGCCAGCATCTAGCATCGCTAAATTACAAATGAGTTAATGTTTCCACGTAAAACAAAGACTTGACGAACCAACGATTTCTCTGGCTATTTTCCAACATGTGTCTCTGTGGCGATGAAGGGTTTTTCAATAAAATAAATTTTGCCTTGAAAACAATGAGCGCTCATACAATGAACATTCTCCTGAAGTTTGCTCATTCCAGTCAACAGTTGTTGTAAACCGGAGCTCCACAGCCATGCATGACTTCACCCACTCTGGGGCAGGAGCACAAATCTGTCAGCTACGTCTGGTTTTGAGGCTGGACGCTGCATATTTGTTGCGCTCTCTTCTTACAAGGGGGGGGATTTACAGTGTGGCTTTTGCTATGTAGACTATACAAACACAGGGATGCAGCGTGCCTGTCATCACCCTTGGATTTCTTGAGTGTCTTTTCAAGCTTTGGATTTGGTGCTTGTGCACACACATCCAACAAAAGAAGATGTCACTGCAGCTACTGCAGAGTCTGAATTCTTGTGGAGGGGGGGGGTAAGCCAGTGTTGACTTTGTATTTCAAGAGAGAAGTCTGGGATTTTCCCAGACGCTTAATTTGACTCTACGTACGGGTTTCACTTCTTCTATCTTTTTCTCAGGGACATATGAGATACTTAACCTCAGGTCTGTGTGTGGGAAGCTGTGTCCTGCAGGTCCTCGCTCGCGGAATGATCAAAAAGTAGAAAGTGCCTCAGAATAGTCGAGTCGACTTTGCTGTGTTTCGCTCTCGCTGTTTTTTTAGAAGACGCTGGTTCCAAACAGGTGCAGCGCTGGCACAGTGCGGAGAGCGGGGGGGGGGTAGACGAGGGGGCTGACGGGGAGATGTCGGCTGATTCCAGGACATCTCTGTCTTGCCAAGTGTGAACAAGATGTCGGATTTCCATGTCTTGGGTAATAGCCCGCTTCTCTTCCAACACACAGTGGATCAACCCCCCCTTTTCTCCACCTAGTAGGGAATTCTGTAATGAACTGATGGGAGGGCAGATGAAGCTCACAGCCGCCAAATCTCTCCTCCTTTTCCAACGAAAGGATAAACGACTCACTTACGCATAACACTCCCTGGTTCGGCTCATAGATCTACCCTCCTTCTGTCTCCACCAAGATTAAAACACAGACCTCCTGATCTTTGGCTGGAAATTGATAACAACCTTTGGGTGGAAATTAGTAACAAGGATACACACACATTCTTGTCTTTTTATGATTGGGAGGACACTGATATAATACATTCCCTATAGCCCCTTACCCAAACTTGAACTATCACAGCTTGTATGCCTAACCCCGACCCTTATCCCGACCGAAACCTCATTCTACCCTCAACCCTGAAACTTGTCTGCATGCAAATGACGCTTTGAGTCATTAAAATGGAGATTTTTTACAAATGCCTTCCAAATTGCAGATACTTGTTTTTGTAGTTGTGTGTACTCAAATAACGGAGTGCTTGGGAGAAGATGACACAGCTTACTTCCCCTTTGTGAAATAAGCATGCACCAGAAACAACGACAACAGTTGTGGCCACATACTGGTTTTTCCACTTTTGGTAAGCACCACTAGGTCTTATTACAAGTCTGCCGCAAACCTTAGCATTACTGCTCCACATTACCAAGCACAGGTGTCTGCTTGTACTCACAACTTCAGAAAGACAAATACACACACACATACACACACACGCACAAACGCACACACACACACACACACACACACACACACACACACACACACACACACACACACACACACACACACACATTGTCCTTAAACTGAAAAGACATAGTTTTATCCAGTATTAAGTCTCACTAGTGTAGCCCCACTACAATTTTAAAACATACTTGAATTTATAAATGTAAGCTATGAAGGATCCCTATCCTCCCACGAACCCATAAAGTACCCATTTTGTTTTTCTCCCTGCCCCTCTTCATTCCCTTGCACACACAGTTTCTCTCTCTCTCTTACCAATTCCAAATGCTGTCAGTGACAAAGCACCGCAGTCTCTCCCACCTGTTCAGGTCCAGAGCTTTAATGATATCAGCACCATTGTCAGAAAACAGATGCACTAATGATGTTCTGTCTCTTCTCCGTGGCTTGTTTTTTTGGGGCATTTTATTCATACTCAATCAACTTGTGTTATCACCTGAGATTAGTAATTTGTCTTAATATCAATAGTCAACTTTTAACCCAAACTTGATGATTATTTTAACCAAATTCTACAAAAGTTGGACAAAGTAACGTGTTTTTTTTATTGTATTTGTGTTGCAATCCGTAACTGTCATGGGGATATAATGATCGAGAGGTGAGGTGGCGTGAAAACCTTGCGGAAGAGGGCGCAGCAAGAAGACATGATTACAGGGCAGGAGTATCGTTAAAAATGAATGGAAAGGAAACAATAAAATGATGACCTTTATCTTTGATTAATGTATCAAAGAGAGGGATGTCTTTCTCCTCAATGGTTCACTCAACAGATGTTTTTTTCCGCCACAGTTTTTTGGCACGTGGAAGAAGCAGAGGCACTGCTGTAAACAATAGGATCTGTGTTGTCAGGGTCCTGGTGCTTTGCTTTCTTTCTCACTGTCATGTTACCGGGGCCGAGCCATTGATAATGCTTTAAACGTTTCCTATACCGAGACATGAGAGTGTCTGTTGTGCTTCTTCATCCTATGTTGCCTGAAAGAATACAACCACCTCATCCGCGTGTCAAATAGGTGTTGTAGTATTGATAAAAATATAATTCAGATATTTTTACATGCAAATAGAAAACGTGAATACAAAAAAGTGGATGGAAAAACCCTGTGTTCATGCATCTTGAGCGTAGATGAGGAGCGGTGGAGGAAAAGGCTCTGGAGTTGTCGTGTTATTGTCTGCTGAGCTGTGCTGTCACGTTAAGGCTGTGTCCCTTCAGCGAAAGTGTTTACATTCGGCTGGTAGGACTTGTACTCAGAGCGTAAAAGTTTGAGAACAGCTTTGTAAATACATCTCCCTCTGCTCTGGCTATGGGGGAGTGTCCCTGATCTCCAATACTCTGCAGCTGTTACCTCCGCCTTTTTTTAAGTCATTTTTTCGCATGGTATGCCACGAGAGCTTGCAGCTGCCGGTGTGATTGTTTAGCACGGGCATGTTTTGCTGTTCGTGCTTGTGTTGATGGGAATAGGGGTGAAGGGGTCTCTTACAACCTCTAGTAAATTGGCCATCCCCTTATGAAACCGAATTCAAATTCACTCGACCCAGATTTGGAGTTGGGGCTGATCCAAGTTGCACATGCTCAAAACTGTCCGTCTGCATTGTTAAAGAAAATTATTTTAAATATCCTGCATCCACCTCCTGAGCCAGATCTGCACCGAAACACAATGGCCTCTTTCCTGGCCATACGTCACCCTTGTACCGTGTTTCGTGGAAATCCATTTTGTTGTTTTTGTGTAATCTCACTTACAAACCATCACAGTGCTGTTCGATGGTAGCCATTGAAATGAAGCAGCTATAGACTAACACACATCTGTAGCATGCTAACCTCAATGTAGCAGGCTCCTTAAAAACATTCTGCAGTTAGTTGCCTGCTTTTAGAGGGAAGGCAAGATGGAGATTCAGTTCTCTCAGAAAACGGGGATGTTCTCATATTTTGTACCCGAGTGTTGTTTATTCTTTCACCTCCTGACTCCTCCATGGCAGCGAATAACATAATACTTCACGATCTAAACTAAAACTCTCTCAAGTGTCTCAACTGCAGAATGTTTTTTATCTAAGAGGCTTCACTTGAGCCCCAATCCCTTCTTTCACAGACATGTAGCCCTTTTCTTTTTGCTACTCTCTCCACGTCCTCTGTCTCCTTGATGTTTGACTGGTGCGATCCTGTTTTCTCCTGCTGACTGTCTCCCCTGCCGTGGAAATGTGGATCGTTTCCCAGAAATCCCTTTAAATGGAACCGGTTTTTATAAGAAAGGGATTTGCATTTAAAGCAACCTCCCCCCCCTCTCTCCGAAAGCCTGTAGCCCATCATCCTCTGTACCTCAATCCGATGATTAGTTTCCTGAAGAGTTAAACAGGCGTCCAAGTGCCACAAGTGCTCTCAGCCCCTGTCTCTCTCTCACACTCATAGAAAAGGACGCGTATGGCAGCGAGGAATTGCAGACGCACGACAGTTTAGCTTGGTGAGAGGATGCACCCCCAGCCCATACATCCATGTCAGGCGTTCACTTTGGAGAGCCGGTCTGTCCTCCACCCACGCGCCGCTCTCTCAGAGTGGGACACAATGGGGACAGGCTGCAGCGGAGAGGGAATGAGGCCACAGCCTATCAGCCATAAGCACCAAGGAGAATGGCACTTTTAGAGGGATGGAGGTTCTCTTTGAAGTGAGTCAAGGAGAGACGGGGGGACCTGCATGCGTCAATGAGACAGAGAGAGCAAATGCAGCGAGGGCAAGGAGGGTGCATGTCTGCACACCGTGTAATGAGCAACGTGTGTGCATTGCCTATTTGCATTCTGTAATCATCCACACCTGGGGCAAGATCTGTCAGATATATGTGATGGGCTGAATATGTGATTATAATAAAGAGATTAAAAAAGGGTCTTTAATTAGAGGACAACAACAGAGAAGGGGAGGTGTTTGTCTCAGCCCCCTCTTTATCTTGCACACTGATCACATCCATTATTTGAGGCACACTGAGCATTGTGTTAGGGAAATCTTCGCGAGGCATTTCTGCGCGGCATTGTTGCAATGTTTTTGTCAAAAATCGCAGGAGGGGATGAGGCAGCATGGAGCTGGTGAGACGTCTGAGCCTGAACGTGCAAGACCTGATTAAAAAAGGCAAACCTAAAATCTCTCTGCTTGAAGCATTTGCTCTCAGTCGACGTGTTCAGGATATTTTCTCTCCTCTCTGACCTACATCTTGTGTTTGATATCCCAGTTTTCAGTTAAAAAACATAATTCACTTGGTTCGGCGTCAACCTGGAGAGATCACGTTCACACTTGCTTCCACCTTTATGCATGCACACGGCTTCACGTCTCCCAGGGCCAGCTTTGATACACCGCACTGGAGCAAGTGGGCTCTGCTCTATACGGCATAACAGAGACATCCTGCCAGGCTCCATAAAGGAATAGGTCAGTTCAATTAAAGAATCATTAAACACCTTTTCCTGGCAACTTGAACTCTTGTTTTGAAGGAGAGCTGCACAGAAAAATGTTCTTTCACTGTTTGCCTTCTCCCATATCGTTATTGCTTCAGTTGCACATCATTTTTTTAATCTCTTTTCAGCCTTATGCAAAAGAGTCATTGTATTATTAATCTTGGTTCATTTATTGTGGGGGATTAGAGAAATGTGTGTTTTTGGAATTCAAAGTGTTTGTAAAGGACTGAAGTCATCCCCTGATGAAAACACAAAATGGCTGAGGGTGAAAAATGATACTCTTTTTACTTGAATAAATGGCTTCACATTCAATATATATATGGACACATGTCTCTGATGCACAAACCCTTATGCTTGAAGTTGCAATGCATGTACGGATGAGGAGAATTAGCTTTCAGCATGTCTGTTGTTGATTGAACATGAAAGTGTGAGGTGTCAGAATAAAAGAGAAAATTCTCTGTCTATTCCCTTGTATTTCCACTTAGATGTGTCAATCCTTAGATGGTTTATTTAGCTGGAGTCTGCACTGTTAGCTTCAAGCTGTCCACCTCCCACTGCAGATTAGTCACTGAAAGCTGCGTGCGTGTGTGTGTGCGTGTGTGTGTGCGCGTGCGTTTTCTTTGGCATGGTTTTTTTTCCTCTCCCAAAATGAATTGTAGGCTGTGCTTTAGTGGAGGCTTTGATAAAAACTTGTTTTAAGTACAGCAGTAGACATTTCTGGGGCTCACGGAGAGGTCGGAGAGGCATCACAGCAGTAGTTGGAGCAATGTGGGTTTTTCATCAAACTGGATTTGAAATAAGATAGGTCACCTGTTATGTATTATTAAACATAAAGTGTAAGCTCACATTTCCACGCCTCTACTGCTCAAAGAAGAGTGGATTCGCTGCTGAAAGTGAAATATTGCATTCCAGCTCCGTAGGTCAAAAATTCAACGCTTCATAATGGAACACAGTTTTACATTCGTGGTTAAGTGACAGAGGAGACACACATGCTTATAGTCAATCGATACTCTTCCAACTGGTGAACTAGCTGGTGTAATTATCCAGAGACACAGAAAACACGGGGGTGGCCTTCTCCCCTGCTGGTTGGGGAGATCATCCCAGATTTCAGCTCTGTGGGACTCCAAAGGGTTCCGTCCTGCAGGGGTGCCAGTCTACGGCTGATCTAACCTCAGGCTTTCCCGTGGATGTGAGAAGACTGGGGGGGGGATGAAAATCCTCTTTGTAAAGAGATTGAAAAAGTGTTTGAACACAGGCGCCTCACCTGCACACTCCCATGGTGATGGCACACAGCCCTCCAGCTAGAAGTTACCCTCAAGCCCTCCATGAAGCCGATAACTTAACTTAAGGCTAGTTGGTTTTCAGAGGGCAGTTTTGACCACAGTGTGATAATGTGTGATAGTTTCCAGGCATAGAGCAGTGTGACACTATAAAGTTGTCCGACCTGAACTTAGTCCATGAGAATCTTGATGCTGTAGTAAAAACAAACCCACAGATTTATCGAGAGCTTTTATTTTTAAACCACTGTCAGACAGAAGGTCTGCGTATGATGCAGGTCTGCGGAACATGTGTGTCCGACCTGCGTTGGGCCTGTTCAATAGAAAAAATCAACTCTGAGTCTCTGCAGTGTAGTTTGAAACATTTCGGTCATAAAACCTCAGAATAACATGAATCACATAAAATTATTTACCACATGAAGTCTCAGTTTCGCTACTTGGTCTGTGTAGTTCTCTCTTCTCCTTTCTCTTTTTTCCCAAGGGTTCTATAAATGACATTTGAACAACACATATCTTTCCATTCACCAAAGCTTGGCGCTGGCTGACCCTGGTCCAGAGGAGGGTCGGCTGATGCAGATGTTTACAGACAGAACCCCAACGGCGGTTTGACCTGTGTCACTGTGCCACCGGCTTTCGAGATTCGGAATTCATTCCCAAATAATTTTTACATTTTTCTTTTAAATACTAATCTGAAATTGTCATTTGTCTGTTTGTATTCAGACAGTTAAATCTAGATACTTTAAGTGATGATGACTAGCACATCACACTGAAGATAAATCAAGGACAAAAGTGTCTTTTCCAAATGTTAAAAACACCTTTAACAGTATTTCAGCTTTGAGCCTTTGTTCCTCTCGTTCCTTTTCTCTCGTCTACATTTGTACAGACTGTAGCCTTCGACAGCACCGAGCAGAAACCTTTCACTAAACACATGCCTGCAAAGAACATCAGCACAGAAAATGTCTTTTAAAACAGCAAAGTGCTGAATCAATTTAGCCAGGCACTCGCCTCTCAGTCTGATGGCATCAAGGTGAAGAGAAGCGATACATGTTCTCTAACTTAAAACATGTGTTTCCATCTGCAGCAGCGGGAGGACGTAGCATTCAGTGTAGTGGGGGGGGAAATTCCACTGGATACAAAGATACAAAAACATTGTGTGTAGGTCGAGAAAGTTTTTAAATCTTTTTTACATATTTTATTTATTTTTACATCCTTCAAAAGGAGTTGATTTTATATAGTTGAGAAAGATGTGTGTGATAAATGTTGTGTAAATTGTGGACGATGTCTTCACAGATGTTGACTTCATGATTTTTTTACCTTTGAGTTTATCCTTGTTTTGAGCACTCGACTTTACTTTTACACAGTCGAGTGAGTCTGTTGTGGGGACTGAATGTGTATTCGGTCCATGTCAGACTTGTCATTCCTGAACTACATTATGAGAGAAGCAGCCTCTTGTTTCAGAGTGAGCCCCTCGTTTTAGCTTTGCTTTACTGGACAGAGTCTTTCTCCCGTTGTGTTTATGTTTGTGTTGCCTTCAAGCGAGTCCCCCTCTCTTAATCCCTGTTGTGTAGAAGAACACAAAGTGGCATTCCAAAGATGTATAATATTGCTGTTAAGGGCGTTTTAGTGGCACAACGCAGTAAACGATAAAACATAATATGAAATGATTGACGTTTTTTCCATCGTAACAGGATATTGGCGCTAATGGGGCTCATTATAATAATTGTCATCTGAGAGGGGGAAGGCAATTTAAGGTGAAGGAATAACATGGATAATGGAAGAGAGAAATTGAGAGTCTGGTTCAGGAGGGAGAAAGTAATGTGGATAGAGCTTTAATGATCAGTCAATGAATGGATCCATTGATTGACAGAGGATTAAATGGCCAACTGTTTTCATAATCAAATTCATTTAGTTGTTTTTGTCATTGTCTAAGTAGTCATTTAAGGCAATTTGTATTCCAGCTGCTTGTATATGAGGATTTGACCTTTTTTAATTATTGTATTTCAAATATCTCTGTGTTGGTCTGACAAAAATAAGCCATTTTGATGGCATTGTCTTGGGCTTTGGTGATATATAATGGAAATTACTAGTTAATTAAATAGGGTTATATATATATATCTATATATGATCGCTATTAAAATAAATCAGTGATAGTTGTAACTCTACCTCTCAATAAAGACCAGTCTTTATATTACCAAAAACCAATAGATCACACATCACTGGTTTATCTGTTTTTTTATATGGGTATGATCCAAACTCCTGGCTGAGTTCGACCTCACAGTATTCTTATGGGACCTATTACGCCTTGCCTGAGTTTCTGTCATACATATATAATATTACAGTTTTGGATGTTCATATTAAACGTTGCCAAAGTTTCAAATAATGAGGTAAATGTATGTAACAGAAATCCCTGTGAGACGTGCTCACAGACGTCAAACTGCTCTGAACGCCTGGCTCCAGTGGTTTATTTATTTTTCCTTATCCCGTAGCTGGCTCCAGGCTCGGCTCATTCTCCCATAATAGTCTGGACTTAATTGGTGATATAGTCATTTAACATACTCCGGCATTCAAATAGGTGAAAGAGCAGGTATTCTATACCATCGTTTGGCGTCACCAAAATAACTTTTTAATAGCAACAGAGGGTTTCCTCTTTCAGTCACCATTTTAGCCAAATTCTCTCATATTCCACTAATAAACACGCCGGATAAAGTTTTTTTAAATATACAGATTGTGATTAAAAGACTAATATTACATTATTTTCCAAGTATTTAAAGTGCGTAATGTTTAGCAAACAATGACATCCTGTAATATTTAATGCGGTTGTTCGTGATGTTTACTCTCATATTCTGGATTGGATTTGGGCTTGAACATATATATGGTGGATTTGAGAAGTTTCCATTTCAAATCAATTGTGCTGTATTACACAAGCTACTTCAAGGCCTTCACTGAAGTCTGGACTTCTCATGAAATCTCCTCAGTCAGTTCTAATACACCTCTGATACACGATAGAGTTGAAATTGGAAGAATAGATTTATCTACGGATGTTAAAGGTCTGACGTCCAAATGTTTCTAGTATTGCCATCAATGCAGAAATAACGAGGGAGGTTTCAGTGACTAGTTAATTGATTGATTCACAGTTTGCGTTCAGAAGCACCGAACAGGTCAGAGGATGAAGCGCTACTCAAAAGCACTGGATGTTCTATCAGAGGAAAGTGCTCTTTTAAGGAAGCTCCATAAGGAGACCCCAGCTAATATTGCTTATGACTTTTTTGAACTGTGAATCATGCAGAGGTACTAGTGGAGTCTCAGAGTGAAAGTATAGAGCTGTAAATGAGCTTAATAGGTCCACTTCGACGGCTGCATGGCTCGTGGTAATGCAGCGGTTTTGAAAATAGCAGAATACTCTCACAAAATGTAATGATTTTTTTTTATAAAGGTCTTTTTAGGTTTGTTTTTTTATAGTTTATTCCTCCTCTTATAGGATTCGGTATCTGGAAGCCCCCAGGGAGTTGGTGTAGCCTGCATCAAGGTTCTCAAGCAGCCAGTCTAGTGGGGTTATTTTTGAAGAGGGTTTGAGAAAAAGCAGCTTCTCTAATTGGAAGTAGCTGCAGTTGAATTCACTCAGTGGCAGATCGATAATCCAAAGGAACTGAAGTACACTGTAAAGCCAGGTGTTGAATCAATCCCACATTTGATGGATTGGGTGGGGGAAAAGTATTTGTTTTAAAGTTTTTAATGCCTAGAATTGAAGTCTGAATGATTAACAATTCATCCAGAGAAAAGACAAAGGTTTTCGTATGCTTGCGTCCTGTTGAGAAGAATATGTTCAAATCTATTGCTTTTGCTTTTCCTTGCCAGTATCAGTCCGTTCTCATTGTACGCAAACGTCCGGCAGCAAACACTTCCTACAATAACCCTGAAATCTGTTCCCAAATGCTCCTACAAGTCACCTCTCTATACATAGTGGCCATTATTCATCCAGTATAGTCTCTTTGGGAATATCTCTGGCCTCTCCACAGTGTGAATTGTGTTTGTCCAAGGGTGAAAAAAGGCTCTTTGAGTCCACGATGCACGAGTGCCGTTGAGGAATTGACACTAGAGGTCGAAACTCATTACTCGTAGTCTGCAATATAAAGAGGCGCCGAATCAAGTAGATGTATCATATCCTCTTAACCTTAAATCTCTCATTTTACGTCAGGGTCAAAACATTTTTATACCACTCTGATTAAAAGTAAACGCTCTCTCTGAACCAGTGTGGCTTGAATAATGCAACATTTTTCCCTCTCACTATATGCCACTATTCATTATAAAGAGAATCAGAGATGCACCTGCATTCGTTTTGTGGTTCAACACCAGCGGAGAAGCTTTTGTTAATTTGTTTATGCTGTGATGATCCACAGATGGATTCATGTTAAACGCAGAGCCAGGATTTGAGAAGATTAAAAAGGTGTTTTGCCCGAAGACAAGAACACGCGTGCAGCTGAACAATAACTAGAAGTCAAAACAGTTTAACTGCCGTACTGAATTGATTAGTAGCTCAGGGGGTAGAAGTCTTCTGATCTCTCATGTGAGTGTGAGTGAATGATGCACTTGTGGGAAACCCATCTTCAAGTGGAGATGATTAATGTAATGATTCTGTCTGGTGAATCTCTGTAGGCCGTGTAAACGTAATGGAAAACATTCAGAGGGCAGGTAGCACGGACCTGAGCCTAATCCTCAGCGGGTTGGGTCAGTCAGTTTGATTCAGTGCAGTGTTGATCCTCTCCAGTAGCATCTTTGGTTTCTGTCCAGTGTGAAGCTTCCTGCCTAAGTAGGTCACATCCTGTCCTGGGACAGAGACCAGCCGCTGCACTGACACTGTGTATCCCCTACAGACAAGGCAGGGAAAACGTGTTTAAACGTGTCCACATTTTCCTCATCTCACCTTTGCTACTTTCAGCTCCCGTCACGTCGCTCCTTGACACATACTTAATGTGGCCAAGGGTATTGTTTTACAGTCGGGCAGGAGTTAAATTGGCCCCCACTCGCACAGGAGACGGGAAAGGGACAGGAACCACAGGAAGCTGAGGTCTAATCTCACTAGACACAACTCTTGTCAAAGATACACAAACACGGTTTACACACACACGCAAATTTCATGCCCTACACTCACAAAACAATGCAGAGCTGACATGTGAAGGAAAAAATATATTTTTTTCTATTCATTTGCATTCTTCTTGTGCACGACAGTAGATAACCTGAATGCCAAGGTCATTCAGCATTAGCATTTCTGAAGTTTCACCAACAATAGCTGGGTGGTGATCACTCCTCGCGTACAATGAAGGTGATAATCGCATAAAAAAGGATTATTTGAATGCGTTTCTTGTAGCAATTAAAATGGATCAAACACGCTTAATACAGAAACATTTAAAATTTGACACATAGTTTGCTGTGTGGGTAAATTGACTTTGCAAAAAAATCTGGAAATAGGGAAACAGCAGGGCTCTGTGTCAGGCTTAAAAACTCTTTTACCAACAGAGATGTTTGGGTGTAACCAGCAATATATTGTTAATTGAGCTGCTTTCAGATTTGCAAGTCCCAGAGCTTTTCCTGCCAGAAAAATGTCTGGAAAATATTCGAGTGAACCCAGATGAGGTTTCTAACATGACGACTCGACGGATTCAAAAGTGACAATGAATGCAACTTATCTCATGATGAACAAAAAGCAGCCAAACACAGAGAAGATGGGAAGATGTAAACTTGGAAAAATATGAGATTCAAGAGCTTTTTATGACAAAGGCAGACACATTTTTGTTGATAAGCTCTAAACAAAAACAAGTTGTAACTGTTTATGCCTGGTGCCAGCATGCTACACTCAGCCACAACCCCTCGTCTGAATGCCCGGCCCCAATTTTCCAGACATTTTCCAGATTTAATGTCTGAAAAGAGCTTTAGTGAGCTTTGGGGCTCGTAGTTAAAACGAAAACAAAAAAAATTGGGGTTTGATGTTTCCCTCTGTTTGTAGTCTAGCCCTATGCTAAGCTAACCAAACATGAGCCTGGTATCAACAATCCTGAGTAATTTGTGGAAAGACAGCAAATAATTATATTTAACAAACGTGTATTCCTTTAATTTAAAATGTGAAAGTATCAGGTTACCTGAGGCACCAGAATAATCCTCGAGCATGTCTGATTTCAGGGTACTGGCTTTGCAAAATTTAAAACACGTGGCGGCTTCATCCCCCGAAACATGAGGTTCTGAGTAAAACCTGGAGGACACGAACTCTCCTATCAAAGACTTATTTCACGACTCAAAGAAACTGGACAAAACTTTTATATCGAGCCTCGGCAGAGAGCAGCTTCAATCCCAAACCCCAAAATGTGGTGCAAGCACATGGAAATCCTTAACACGGCAACTCATGAATTATTACTATTTTATGATAAAAAATGTGCATTTGAAAGAATCAAATGGTTGATAAGTCACATGCGTATTACATGCAAATGGTATCATGGTATAATTAATAAACTGGCCATACAGTAAAGCATCATAATGACACCATGCCTGGAATAGCTTCAAGTCAACACACTAGGATCTTAAAAGAAATACACATAAGATCAAGTAACCTGATGAATGTAGCTGCAATATTGTCGAATAGACAAATCCCAAAGCTTCCAACATCTCTTCTTACGTT
Source organism: Pseudopleuronectes americanus (assembly GCA_038501795.1). Lineage (NCBI taxonomy): Eukaryota > Metazoa > Chordata > Actinopteri > Pleuronectiformes > Pleuronectidae > Pseudopleuronectes > Pseudopleuronectes americanus. The sequence goes on along the minus strand of CM076728.1, from coordinate 10,322,172 downwards.
TCTCGTTTTCATTTCCCCTGTTCTTCCCCTCTGTTTGGATTTGCTCTAGGTGTGTGAGTGTAAGCAGCACTCGGTTTCTTTAATTAAAATGAGGACTAATTGTAGCTGAGGCAGGACAAATGCTCGTAGGCCTATAATTTCACTCTTGCAATCCAGAACCCCAGAGAAAGTAACAAATAGGGAGGGAACTAGAACACCGTGTAGAAGTGAAATGTGAAGTTGCATTAAGATAAAAGGGGATTCAGGTCAAATAGCCTCCTGCTCCCGGGGCTTCTGGACATTTGTTGAGCCTGATGACAGCTGTGTAGAAAACAAGGGTGTTGTCTTTGCTTTGTTTCACTCTCCTTTTGTCGGAAAGCACAAAGTCTTGTTTTACATTTCAAAAGAAACCACGTACGACACCCTCCACTGTTACCTGCTCTTCATGAAAAACTCAAACTAAAACCTTTCCCTCTGCTGTGTATTCCCAACATGGTGTGTTGCTAAAAATAAAACTCTATCATGTTAATACTGATACCTCCACCCGTTTTCTCCACCCTCACCTCGCCCTGGCTGTACTTGAAAACAAAAATTGGCTTATAAGTCTGTTCAGAATATATCTTCAAACTGTTATTTTTTCATAATTATAATTCCACGGCTCAGAACTGGTCCTGCTGCCGGTGTCCGTTTAGACTCGTCTGGTGTCTGTTAATGCCAGCGATTGTACTGTAATTACTGTACAATTCTTTGTTTGGGTTTTTAAATATGACCAGATGACGAATTCTCATTGTTCCCCTACGTTTTTTTCTTGCACTCAGGGCAATTCTCCGGCAGTGGGTGGCCACCTCTGCTGAAAGAATGCAGGGGAAACGCTGGCTTCCTCTAACGGGGCTTAATCCTGATTCTGCTTCAGTGAAAGGCCTCGCATGCACATAATAGAAACACTCACGCTCACGCATCCTGTCTCATAAACCTTAATGATAGAGCAACGATAAACAGTGATTATCAAGCCTGGGGCAGAGTGTGTCTTTACCACTCCTTCCCTCCTTCCCCCCCAAAAGAATCAGCATGGGAGAAAGGAGGCAGGTGTTCATATGAAAAGTCTTCACACCGGAACCTTAGTATTACGAAGGTGTTTGAAATTATGCTGAAGTGAACTCGAGGCTGACTAAACGCGGGGGAAAGCACCGGCCTGGATTGTGCCACCCAATTATCCTCCCCATCCACCTTTTTTCTTCCCTCTCGGCTCTTTGCAGACTTTCCTTCCCTCCTCTTTATCGCCCCAGCTCAGATTGTTGTTGGTGGGCTGCTGGGGTGTTGAAGTGGAAGAGGGCGAGAAGCGTGTGTGTGTTTCTTTCCAGGGAGTTTTTTGCGCACAGGAGTGTAAAGCGAGTAGATTGTAAAAAAGAAAAAATGGTGGAAGTGCAGCGGGAGACGTCGGTGATCGAAGCTGCGTTTACCATTTACCTCTCAGCGTGACATAATGACAGACCTGCTGTATATGTAGAAACGATGATTAGTGAAGTCGTGTGTCGCTGCTTCCGTGTGCCGTGCGTTGAGAGAGGTTAATGGGAGGGAGGGAGCAACACTGAGCTGGAATGCCATAAGTACAATTTAAGTAATAGTCGCTGTCGACAGAGGGGTGGAGAGGGGGGTTGGTGTGTGTGTGTGTGTGTGTGTGTGTTGCTCCCTGATGGTGAATGTATTAAATATCAGGGGCTCAGATGTGAGCAGCTGTGGGTGTGATTGAGTGACCATTGAAAAACGTTAATGGGTAAAAACAAAGATATAAAGACGCAGATATTAATAGACAACACGAGACGCCGTCCCCTTTAAACACTCGCCCTTTTATGGTTAATTATTTTGCGTGAACATGTTTATGTGTGGCAGTTAAACGTGTTTTATTCTGAAGGAGGAGCAGCGTTGGGGAGGAGGAGGGTGTATTTATTTAATGAGCTTGTCAAAGGATGTATTTTTATGAGTTTTCGTACAGACAGTGTGACTTGTCATCAAGTGTGGTTTGACTGTTACAGTGGTGCTGCTCTCAGAGTGAACTCCAGTCATTCTCAGGAGAACTCCCAGCGGGAGAGGAGTCCTGTTGATGTTTCTAACAAGCAACAGACACAAAACTGAAAAAAGAGGCGTCATGCAGGTAGAGGACGCGGCAGAAATGTTCTACCTGGAAAAACAACGGAATTTGAGGAGCTTCTGACGATAACAATTCTGATGCAATATCTGCAGTGGAACTTATCTGCCAACCCTCGCCTCAATGTTCTTGACGTTTTCTTGCTGTTGTGAACGTGTCTGATCATGACAATCGCCTGCTTGGTTCTTTTGTATGTTAAAGTCCAGAGAAGATCTGGACACACTTGTCTGGACATTCTCCAAAGTTTATGTCTGAAACACAACTTGAAGGAAAGGAAAAGTTGAGCATACAACCAAAATGGAAGAACAAATAGATTTATCCTATGTTACCTGATTGGAATAATCCAAATATCATCCTGAATTGATGATCATTAATAGCCGACTGTTGAATTTGACATCAGTCTCTGGGCGGCTGCAGCTAGAATATTTGTCTCAGTAGGAAACGAGACTCAGATTCTTCTTTATCTTTCTTTTTTTCACTATGTCTTAATGTGTGTTTCGTCGGGATGTGGGTTGACAAGTGATACATATGATTGCCTCTCATTTCCACAGGATCACAGAGATTAGTAACTGTAGGCGTTGCAGTTATTTTAGTGAAATACTACAAGTTTTTATCTCTGAAAACGTACACCCGTATTATTGGATGTTGGAAGGCTTTTAATAAACCAGCAGAAGAGGTCTTATTTTAAAAAAAAAGGAGCGAGTCTTGTTTCACATTTGGGTGAATCCAGATGGAATCACTGAATCTGTGTCAAACATCAGACGAGGATGTATTCAGAGCACATGTTCTGGAACAAAGTGACATGTTGAACCAAGTAGGCGCTGGAGACAACACATCTTAAACTGTTGAGAAAAGCAACAATTTGGCCTTGACCATGAGAGTGAAGCGTTTCTTCACATCGTTTTTTTTATGGTCGTGATATTTGCCAGTTACAGTTAAAAATAAAAGGCAACAATACAAAGAACTGCATCTCATTAAAATTCCGAATCTGTTTTGAGTGTATCATGTTATGTATATGTAGTTTGATATCAAGAGCAACGTAACACAAGTCCAATATATATATATAATGATATATTGCTGAGAGACTGAGGCCGAACACATTGACTGAAACGAATGAGCTATTTGTTTTTTAAATAATCTGTATGCATATGCAGATAACTGTTTATAGAGATTAGCCAAAAATGTCATCTGGACCTAAAACCCCCCAAAAAAGTGTTGCTGTGCTGTCTGTGTTTTGTGCAGAGAGATGGTCGTCATGTGTGATAAAACAGACTAGTCAGGCTGTAAACAATGTGGGGCGAACAGAAGACAGAATCCAGGCCTGATTATCTACTGTCTACACAGCCAGGCCCAAAATATGGTCCGTTGCCGCCTGAGATTGTTATAGATCGTCAGACAAAAGCAGACCAGCTCTGGAATTTGTAAAATATTGTTGCTGTTTATCAAGGGCTTGTCATTCTCTACCTGTAAAGAAGAGTTTCAAACCGCAAAGTTAATTATCGATATCGGCTGCAATCAACATTTTAATTTTCATATAATTCTGGGCTTACAGACGCAGCCCTAAAAAAAAACAAACCTGTAGAAATAAGGTTTGTGTGTGTGTGGGTGGGAGGGTGGGGGGGTTGTGGAATGCTGACTTTACTGTTGAACCTCATACTGGGAGCCTAATTCAACAAAACAGCTTAATAACCTCCATGATAAACTCTCACTGGAAACCCCCACTTCCTCCAGCATCCACTTCCTCCTTGATCGTGGTGCACAGGAGCGCCGCATTAAATCCCGTTTATTGGTAAAACCAAACTGCCTGACCCTTGAGATGAGCTTCTGGGGGGAGGGGGGGGTGCTCTAAAAGTCGGGTCTGCGATAGAAACCTAATACCATCAGTATAAATATCAGTCATAATTAAATAGAGACAATCTGCGTTGAAAAAAAAGATGTCCACACGTGAAAAAGAAGTCCCTTCGCTGCAGCTGCACCTCGCTGTGCTTCAAGTTACATGCAGCTCAGGTCCCAGATATTATTGGGACAGTGAATCGTAGCAGAACTGCTCAGGTTGTTTGTGAGCAGGCACCCTCACACTCAAAAGATTACAAAAAATCAATTCTGCTGTTATCACAGATCGTGACTGAAAAGGCTTTAATCTCTTCTGTGTGTGTGTGTGTGTTGTGTGTGCGTGTGTGTGTGTGTCTGTATGCGCGTTGGGCTGATACTCTTGTTGCCACCTCTTGCTGTGACTCTCTCTCTTGACAAAAGCCTCAGTCCTGACTTGTCTCTGGGGACAGAGGGGACACAAGGAGGATAAAAAACAAACATGAGTGAAAAGAGCATTTTAAGGGAGTGGGAATGTTAAGATGGAATCGAGTGGTGAAAGTCTATCTTCTACCCTTATACCAGTATAAGCAAGATCTGAGCCCACGTTAAAAGTCACTTGTGTGTTATAAGTTTACTTCTCTTTCCTCCTGAGGGATATTATATATATTTTAATCTTCTTTTGCAGAGGTCCTGATGAACACTAAGGCGGAGACATCTGATCTGAAATGGACCATCTTCTCACGCACCAAACCCGAGGTATGTAACCCCAGCTTCCCCATGTTATCTGTATTCCTAACACAGACCTTGTGGTGACTGCGGGATTTTTGGCTTCCAGCTGTTCTTTTGTTGCTTGGGCTATAAAAGAGTTCCTTATATGGCTGGTAACTGACAGAATAAAGGAAACGCCAGAGTGAATGTGGGATTGAAAGTATATTGGAAGCAGATGCTTTGATTTGGCCCATCAACCTTGGAGCTGCCCACAGTTTTGAATAGTGCAGCCAGAAAATGACATATTTGTAATTTGATCAACTGAAGAGTGGTTGCTAGGGTATTATATATATTTTTTTGCCAGTGACCAATACTGCTCAACTCGCTTACGTCTCAGAAGGAAAATTGGTAACAGTGAAGCTGGCAGAACGCACAAGGGTTTTGTGCTTTTGATTAAGATGCACCGAAAAATTGTCTAAAATGCCTTTTTGCAGACGTCACCATTGGAAAAGGTTTCTTCAAAGCCTCAAATCGTCCAAACCGCAACTTAAAACGACTGAGTATGAAACATTGACGTAGTCGATGTGGACAGGCGGCAGCAGGGGGATGCCACAAACTCTCTGCATCAGAATTTACAGATTGCAAAGGATTACCGTGGTTGTTTATTTTCAGGATTCACGGATTGTCGCGGCTTCATAGTAGATGTTTGTGGCTGTTCAGTTTCCAAAATACCTAATCATCGTTAAACGTTACATCGGCTTTTTTATTCAGAGGCCAAATAAAGCTTATATTCACATCAAACCTCCAGTGTAATCGTTTTTATAGCATTTTAATGAAATCATAAATATAATTTCATGGCTTAACGGTGATGTGTATACAGCTACAGTTGCGGAATCAGGTCCTTTGTGAACAGCGATCACACAGGATTAACCCGGCCACGTGTATTAACACACACGTTGAATATTTGATTTAGTCTAAGCTCATGAAATAAAAAGTTTTCGCTGCACAACATTCACAGGATCGTTTTTTTAATGTCTGTTTGCTGCAGCGGCTATTTTTAGATCTTTTCAGCGTAGCAAAATTTGCCCCGTGGTATCTCAGCCTTTTGAATACAACTGATGTATTGTGTAAAAACGCTCATCTCTATATTTATAATTCTCTCCCCGATTTGCATTCAAACATAATTTCTCTACTGTAAATGTTTCTTTTATTCGCATGAGCCCTGAGGGATGCTTTGTGCATCTTCATCACAGAAACGATTTTGTTCTCAGACATATGTGCTGCCAAAGTCCAAAAGTATTTATTTGTGGGGATTAGAAGGGAAATTCTCCCTTCAAGTGATTTAAACCTGGCTCCCGGTGCTGTGCCCCACTGTAATTCATTCAGACCAGTATTCTGCCTCACTCAACACATCATCTGCAAATGGATTTTTAAAGATTTACATATTTACATAACTGAATTTCTGAACATCAAGTTCAGCAAAATCTGCTAAATTCTGCCCCGAGTATGTTAATTTCCTGCGTGTTTCCCGCTCCTGGGAACATGGTGCTGGTGAACGTGTTTGCCCGTTGACTCAGAAGTCAAACATGAAAGTGTTTCCAGTTGTATTTGGCTCCCCAACAAATGTGGATTTCTGTAGAGGTTTTTCAGATCATACATATTTGCGATATCCCCTCTGTATTCTTACGTTTTAGTCTCTAAGTGTGTTTGAGGGGTGAAAGCTGTGTCTGCCTTGGATGCTGTGAGCAGTCGTGTGCTCTGTTTGACAAGGGAGACAGTTATTCCCACTAGCTGAGCCGCGGCTCAGTGGGAGGACTGATTTAACAACCCAGATTCAAATTTGGTCTGGATCAAAACCCACAGCGGGCCAGAGTCTGTCCTGCAGAGCTCTGCCAGGTGTGTTACAGCACAGGGCCAGCAAAGCACTGCAACATTATTATGATTAATAGGACTTTTAATGGTGACCCATTATAAAAAGACGATAGTGAAGGTTTTTATAGGGCAATTAAATATATACTCTGGTCTCACAGAGAAGTTTTTTGGGGGTCAGATGTCACTTTAACCTGACGACACTTTGTTCTCCTCTCTCCTCTCAGTGGGAGGAAGTGAGCGGTTTAGATGATGAGAACAACAGCGTGAGGACCTATGAGATCTGCCAGAGCGACAGCTCGTCCAGCCACTGGTTGCGCAGCGGCTTCATCCCGCGCCGAGGAGCCTCTCAGGTGTACGTGGAGCTGCGGTTCACCATGTTGGAGTGTTCCTCCAGGAGCACCCACCACCGCAGCTGTAAGGAGACCTTCAACCTCTACTACTTCCAGGCAGACTCCAACGAGGCCACGGCCACCTACCCACCCTGGATGGAGAATCCATACACTAAGGTACGACCAACCTATGATAGGTCACAGTCGCCTTGTTTGTTTATTTTTACAAACAAAAACACTTTTGTTTCACTGATGTTGTTTTAGGAATATGTGTTTTTATTTATATTTGACACATGAAATCTCAATCAAAGGTGTACTCCACCTATTTTACATATGAACATCAGTTTATAAATATCGATTGATCAATTAGGTTTTAATGTTAAAAAACTTTGAAAATAAAAAATCACTCAGGATGTCTTAAAGTCCACAACGATGACTTTAATGCATCTTTTCTTTGAAGAACTGTTAGAACCCAAAATGTTAAATTGACTGTTTATGGGATGGAAGTTTGTGATGAATTTGAATGTGAATTTGAATTTTCTTGCCAATCAGTTACTAGACTAATTGTAGCAGCTCTAATCATCCCAATCCAAGATTACACTGATGTTGTCACCAAAGTTAACTTGGATTGAGTTTCAAACCTACATTTTTAAACAGAAACCTTCGTTTAGAAACTAAGTGATAATAACGTGGCTGTTTACCAGGCAAAGACGGCTTTAAAAAAGTCCTACTCAAAATCTCTCTCATATCAGGAATAATTGGTATTTTTCCTATGCTGCAGTGCATTTGACCTTTCTTTAAAAATGTTATGGATGTGTGAAATATGAATTTGCGGGGAATATCCATTTCACATCTTCTAAAATGGAATGTAAAATGCATTTGTTCCAGATAATAAATAAGACTTACCAAAGTCCTTGGAAATATTATTAAATCTCTCTTCTTCACTGGTCCAACATTTTTTAAACTATATATAATTCCATTTTGTTTTTGATTTAGATTAAATATGATTTTGAATTAGATTTTAGTTTTTACGTTTTAGCTGTTTGTCCATAATATGGTGTGTTGATATTAAAATGTAAATTTTCCTCAGCGTAAAGTGGCTTCTAACCCCACAACAGGCATTTGGCTCCCACCCAGCTCCTTACAATATTGAAATCAGTTCACAGAGAAAATAGTTGATTTAGGTATATCATTTTCTATTGTCAACAGTTTATGACTTATATTTTATATCCTAGCAACATTATTGTCTCATTGGAGCAGAAACAGTCTTTAAGAACTGTGCTGGCCTGCGTCTCCTCATCAAACTTCTGATGTCAGAGCACCGAGGAACACAGCGCCAGAGAGAGGATTCAAGGCTGTCCCCGCTCCTCGTCTTCATTACCACTTAGTAATGTGACTCTGACAGAAAAATAAAAAGGGATGAAATGTTCACCGTGAGGAATTACCGCTGCTCCCGAGCCAGTTTCAACTCTGTGCGAGTGGAGCTTCAAAGCACACTGTAACAAATGCGAAACAATGGGTGCCAGGAAGGTAGTAAATCAATCTGAAGTCGCAGCAGTACGCTTTGGAAAACTTTCAATAATGTAAAGCACATGTGATGTTTCAGTTAATGGTAAAAAATGACTAAAACATGTAAAGCCGCCCTCATTACGGCTGAATCCTGTGGGTTTGAATCTGGAGGTTACATAAGATCCTTTCTCTTTCTTCCTGCTCTAGGTGGACACAGTGGCTGCAGACTTTCTCCTGAGGAAGGGCGGGGAGCGGAAATTCAATGTGAAGACCTTAAGAATCGGCCCTCTATCCAAGAGAGGGTTCTACTTGGCTTTCCAGGCTCAGGGTGCCTGCATGGCCCTGCTCTCTGTCCGGGTCTTCTTCAAAAAGTGCCCCCCCCTGCTCAGTGCTCTTTCCTCTTTCCCCGAGACTGTGCCCCGCATGCTTGTGCAGGAGGCACAGGGTGTGTGTGTGGAGCACGCCGCCCAGCAGGGACCACGACCTCGCCCTCCCAAGCTCTTCTGCGGGGAAGATGGCCAGTGGGTGGGCCAGCCAACCACCTCCTGCGCCTGCCTGGCAGGATATGAGGCCACTGAGGGACAGACGCTGTGCACAGGTAAGAATGAGGCCCATTTAGGCCATGTAGGTAGGCTGCAGAGCAGGAGGACTAAACAAGAAAACAATGGAGAGTGGGTTTGGCTGAGTAAGGGTCGCTGTATTGGAGAGGAAGTGGGAGACCGAGGAAGTTAAATGAGGGAGGCGAGGGGCTTTCACACGGAGGGGACCCAGAGAGGTCATGGTGGGGCAGCACTTATCTCGTGGAGGAAGAGCAAGGTCAAAGGCTCGCCGCTGAGGCAACGGGTGGATCGGCTGAGATAGAAGAAACACAGGAGGTGAAGGTAGTGAAGGGGTGGGGGGGGCGCTTGGGGTAGAGATCACATCGCTTTGAGAACATCAAAGTGAAGCAGACACAAAAAACGAAGTAAGAAGCAGGAGGATTCTCTCAGGGGCTCAGCAGCAGCACCGTCTAATGAGTCCAATTAACAAGCCCTGTGAAACACGCACATGCACGTGCAACCACACACACACACACACACAATCATTACATTGACTATAGATAACTGATACTTGTGTATATACTATAACACATTCTCTAACCTCAAACCTTAAAATGTAAGTCCCCATAAGGAGGACAAGTCCCAACAATATGAGTAATACCTCACACACACACACACACACACCTTAACATGGAAAATGATTGACTCGTAAACACCAAAAGAAACGCTGCCATTCTCAAGAAAAAGGAAATGTGTGTTTCTCTCTGTCTGTGTTTGAAGGTGGGATTCAGTTTGATCTCTGTGGGAGGCGTAATCATTTTTCATAACAAAAAATAGAAAATAATAAAAAATAATTTGCGACATTTTGCTTCTGGTGAAGTGGGGTTGGCATTTCCAGCGTTCTGTTGCTGAAGAGAGCTGGGGGGGGGGAGAGAGAACCCCACTAGACCATAAAGGGAAATTGCCTTCACAGCAAGACTGAACAGTTAATTTGCAGCGTAGGCCGGTCATTTCAGAAAATGAAATTGACATCCAGGTTTAAAATGAAATTAATTTAGCTGTAACGCCGTTATCTCCCATAGACAACGCTTATACTTCCTGCGTCTAACACAACCCTCTAACTTCGACTTTATGAATGCTGTCGGGTTGATTTAGTGTTTCAGATGAGCTCGATTAGTATATTTAAAACCATATCTATGAAGTAAAGCTGTAGTCGGCTATTAATACCGCTGCATGGGAGGGGTCGATGTCCCCATTTGTCTTTACCAGAGTTACATAATATAGAAGATTAAAAGGATGACGCCCAAATAAATGTATTTCAAGCTTTCACAAAATGTCGGCGGATATCAACAATCTCCAAAAAATTGGAGGTGGGGAGGTTTGCAGCAAGTCCCCGACTTTTCTCACATGTGGGATATTCCTGTGTGAAAACGTTGGTCACAGAGTGTGTTTGTTGTTACGTTGCTCTCATTCAGCCTCTGAAGCCAGAATAGTAAACACTGCAGGTGTTGGCGCACGTATGTGTGGCGTCACTAGACGACAGCTCATTACATATTCATGTGTAGGACAAGTGCCGGTGTGTATCAGAGGAGATCAGGTTCAGACGAGGACGACCGATGACTATTCAATCCATCCGTCCATTGTCTTCCATCGGACTGAGGATTGGGAGAATTGTTACAGCCCGGATAATAACACAATATTTATAATAACCTCAATTCAATATATGATAATGATAGAGATTAAAGACCAATAATAATCTTACACCCAAAGTAACATCAGGATTAAGCCTGCTGAAAGAAAAGTAGGTGGAAAACTGTCCCCCTAGTTTTCAGTCTAGCTCCAGGAAGTGACAGCAGATGCAAACAGGAATAGGACCCATTTATCTGGATCCCTACCTGGCTCAGGTCCCACCCCTCCACAGAACTTCATGGAGATTGGATCAGTAGTATTTGAGTAATCCTGCAAACTAACAGACAAGGTTATTAGTTAAGTTCCCTGTGTCTTTATATCCTGAGTATCACTGTACTGGCTTTGGTGTTGGTGAGGAGACTTTGTCTGATCTTGTTCTTCAGATATGATCAGATCAATCCAGTGATAGGCAAAATACCGATGTGTGTGTGTGTATTCACTGGCCGATGTATATCAGTGTTATTGTCTTCAGTTTACAACCCTTATTGTGTAATTCTGTCTGCAACCAACCTTCACACAACCACCCTGTGAAAACCAGATCTGTAGATTCTGTCTGACCCAGGTCCGTGTGCAGTGTCGGGTGTAATTTGTCTTTGTTTGCTCCTCTCAGCCTGTCCTGTGGGTCAGTTCAAGCCGGGCACAGAGGGACAGTGCGTAAGCTGTCCTCGATTCAGCCACACCACCGTCCGGGGCGCGTCGGTGTGTGCGTGTCGCATGTACGGATACCTGCGTGCCGAAACCGACGCTCCCGACACCCAATGCACCAGTAAGTATTTGCCGCACTTAACACATGAATCCACATGCAAACATGAAGGTGCTAAGATAACGCTCGTTTGTTCTCACCTATTCCCCCTCTTCCTCACTTTGTTGTTTACCCTCTCTGGGGCTGTGTCTCTTCTCCTCTGGTGTCGCTGGCCCGGCTCCTCTAACCTCTTTTGTTTTCCTGTTTCTGTGAGTGTCGGCCATTGAGATGCGTGTCTTTTGTGACAGGTTGTTGGGGGGGTGGGGGGGGGGCAGGGTCTTTTTCCTCTCCACATTTAAAGTAGGCATTGATGGTCTCGAGTGACACCTCCATGCCAAGTCAGGAATGTTAATTCGGCGGCATGTTAGGCGTTTGTAAGGGAGGGGCTTTTTTAATGAGGTGCAAACTCTTGCAGTGGTTTTAAAGAGGAAGTGAAACTGATGTGACACTCACACACTGGGCTGTTGACGTCCTCTGTCCTCTGAAGGTGTGACATTAATGCCAACTACAATGCACATCCACCAATTTCATTATGACCGATAACTTTAATTACAAAAGCCTTATCTTAATTATTAATCTCTTAATCTCCACATTTCTGTTAACATATTCTGTCTTTGTACTGGATGGCCTACTCATCACTTAAATTGTCAGTTTGAATTCTAAATTGTAAACCAGCCGTCCCATCTGCAAATGGTAGCGCTCTCTCCCCTTCAAAATAAGAGATCTACATGAATGTGGCAGCCTCTGTGATTTTAATGAAGTAGAAACTCATCCTCGGTGGCTGAGTGGTATTGCTGTTCAGTTATGAGTGGCTTGAGGCAATAGCTGCCTTCATTTGGTTTTCAGACAGCGGCCATTATCATCCACTTAAAGACAAAAACGTGACCAGTTAAATTCCACAACACATACTACTCTCCCGTCGTGGCACTGAGCGGGGGGGACGTCAAGAAATGGACTGTGTGGGTCACTGGGAGGTAGAGCAGCAGCAAAACGACACAGAAGAGATTAGAATTGATGTGATGGAGAAATTGAATGCGGTGTGATTGCATCAGGGTAGGCGACGACTGGAAAATTAAACATGATGACATTTCGACAGGGGTTGCTGATATTTTCTGAAGACATTTAGTCACAAGAGAAAACTGACATGTTATCGCATTTGATCAGTTTTTAACAAGTAGCATCACCCGGGTCTGACAATAATGCTGCTGTTCCAGAAACTGTTCCTGTTGTTGTGAACGTGTCGGACCTGGACAATGTCTTCTTCATTTCCTTTTCCGTATCTCGTGTCTGATAAAGTGAATTTCCCCAATCTGTTCCCTTTTTCTGTTAGAACAGCTGTGATGTTAATTCCTTGTGTTAATAGTACAGTTAACGCACAATACTCTGCACTTTTACTGCCTTTTTTTGCACTTCTGGTTAGATGCTAAACTGCATTTCGTTGTATAAGCACTTGTACTGTGTAATGACAATAAAGTTGAATCTAATCTAATCTAATCTAAAAGCCTGATCTAAATAAAAGCATTCCTTCCTCATCACTGCAGAAACTCCGTCAGCCCCTCGCAGCATCAGCACCAAGATCAACGACACCACCCTCAGCCTGGAGTGGAACGAGCCCCTCGACAACGGGGGCCGAACGGACATGAGCTACGCCGTGAAGTGCTCCGTGTGCCGGCCGCCCGGTGGAGCGTGCGTCCCCTGCGGAGACAGTGTCAGCTACCGGCCGGCTCAACAGGGCCTGCTGGGTCGCCGGGTGGAGGTGTGGGGTCTGCTGCCTCACACCACCTACACCTTCACCATCCAGGCGCTCAACGGGGTGTCCCCTTACAGCGGCAAGGACCCGGCCAGTGAAAGTGTCAATATCACCTCAAGCCATGACGGTAAGATGGTGGAAAGGAAGGAGGTGGAAACGTATATATGAAAACAGTCTGAAGTTTCAAGTGTGATTTATTATTCCTGTGGCGTCTGTGCAGTGCCGTCGCTGGTGTCTGTGATTCGGAAGAGTGACTCCACAGAGAGCAGCCTGACTCTGCACTGGTCAGTCCCAGCTCAGCAGCACTACACCATCCTGCAGTATCAGCTACGCTACTGTGAGAAGGTGAGAGCTCGCTGACTACTTCTCTCTCTTCAGATTTCATTCTTTTCTTTTCACGCCACAGTCAAGCTCAGGATTTGGTAAACTCTCTGCCACAATGCAGATTCTGGGAAACAGGGGGTGGCAGCGGTGGAAATGGATTTCCTCACGCACGCCCCAAAAACCGACAAACAAACATGTACTGCAAATATTTGACAAAATTAATGAGACACTGCAGCTCAAAACAAAAGATTTAATTTCAGTTTGTTTCAGTGATTCATGATGCTGCGGAGAAGCTAGATTCTTTTTCAGGAATGAAATCATAACAAATGTAAACAACCAACAAACAAATAAACAAAGCTCGGATTAAGTGGGATCAAATCACCTGATGCTTCTTGGGTGTTTCTGGGTCCGATATGTTGTGTACTAAATCAAAGTGAACATTTATTGTGGTCATAAATACAATGTTCTGCTTAAGGAATGGCAAGGTTCATATTTTTTAATGAAACATATAAATGCAATATCAAAAACAGACCAAATAGCCCAGGATTAATGTACTGTGGAAGGTGAAAATCCAGTTTTTATTTCAGGTCAGTTTGAATAAACCTCAAATCACCATTCTGCAGTTATTCTGTTTCCATATGATATTTGAATTCCTATAGATAATCCCTTTCAGCTGTCTGTTCTTTGTTCTTTTTACTGTGATCTCTGTCATTTCCTCACTTATTCCTGTTCCACGCTCACCTCCAGTCTGAATAACTCTCTCCCCATTTTCCTTCAGGAGCGGCGCAGTGAGGATCAGTGCCACTACATGGAGAGTAACCGAAACCAGGCCGTGCTCACGGACCTCCGCAGGGCCGCTCAGTATGAGGTGCAGGTGAGGGTGCGCACCATGGCTGGTTATAGCAGCTTCAGTCCTGCAGCCATCTTCCGCACCCTGCCCGATGGTAAGAGAAACCTTGAAGACTTTCACACTTTCACACTTTCACATTTTGCTTTTGAATTCTTTTCAGCATAATCAAGGCCCTGCTCAGTTTCTCTTTTTTACGAATGTATTGCCTTTGTCCTTGTATTGAGGTATTGTCCTTGTATTCACCCTCTTCAATATTATAAATTCCTGTCATGTTCTTACCTTCCCTCTCACACTGTTCTTTACAACCAGTATAAACCTCCTGTCATGATTTCTGTCGTTACATCTCTCTAACTCTCTGTCTCTCTGTCGGTTTCCTTTTCTCTTTGTCTCTCTCCGTCTCTGTTATCTCTTTCAGGACAGGACTCGGCCTCCCAGTTCTTGGTACCCGGCATCCTCATCGCCGCCGGGATGCTGCTGCTGGTCACCTTCGTCTTTGTGGCCGCTTACTGCATACGGTGAGAACAAGGCGAAGGGAGCGAGAGAAAGAGGAGCAGACAGAATAACAGGAAATGGGAATAAAACGGGGGAAATCGGAAAAACCAATAACAACCGTGACCCCAATTTTACAAGTTTGCCCCACTTTGTTCTCTTGTTTATACAAATCATATCTTATCGAGAGTGGGTTTGCCTCCGTTACTCACACCAGGATTTTTTTTTCTCTGTGAGACACAAAGCAGTGCTCATGATGTCTTCTGCTTGCACAGCTAAAAGTTATCCTGCTCATTAGAACACTTTCCCTAGGCTTCATTGTTTGAGTAAACAAGTGTGCGATGCCATCACAGAGAAAACGTGTGTGTGTGTGTGTGAGAGAGTGCGTGCGTGCGTGCGTGTGTGTGTGTGAGAGAAAAAGAGAGAGAGAGATTGAGAGAGATGACGATAGAGGTAGAGGGCAGGGAGAGACAGGATGCAGGCGTCCCAACCCTGTTTCCACAGGACAGGAGAACAATAGCTGTGACCTTGTGACATATACACACACAGACACACTCACACACACACACACACATGTTACTTACCCACACACACAGACCAGTGGCTGAGGCCCAGATCTGCCACTAACCAAGGGTGGTGCATTATTGCTATTTTAGGCTTATGAGGTGGGAGAGGGAGAGAAATGGAGGAAGGCAGGGATCCAGTAGCTACAGGGTTGTTCAGCTCTTGCAGGAGGATGAGCTCTTGCCAGCAGAATTATGATGGAAGCTGCTTGTGTCAAAGAGCAGAGCCGCCGCGGTTGGCTCAGGTATTCGTCATCACCACAAACCATCATGCATTGTGCTTTTAAGATCGCTGGGGCTGGTTTAAGGTCAACAAAAGCGCTCTCACATCAAGGGAGCGTTTCTGTCAAAATATAATAAAAGGAGGGCTGTGTTTTTGGAAAAAGAGAGGGAGAGCACACTTTACGACACTGGATCTCCATCAACTAGAGGGTAGTGGTCTGTGGCTGAGCTGACCTCTGACCTCTCGGTGCGTGGCGCCCTGAGTATTCCCAAAGGGGAATCAATATATTATCATATCTTTGCTCTGCTGGCTCACATCCTAGAATTTTCAACACCAAGGAAAAATACACCTCGTTTTTTGATGTATGTATTATTTTAGAAAGCCCGGGCTAAGATCTCATCTGAAGAGTCACTTTATTACATCATTGATTTGCATCCTATTGAAAAAGCATTAGGAACGGTTGCCAAGAACAAGTCTGACATCCATTTTTCACTGCCATCCAAATCTTGCTTTATTTATCTCGACCTCTCTCTCCCTGCAGCAGACACAGCCGATTAAAGGATCCAGAACTGAGCGACAAAAACAGCCAGTACCTCGTTGGCCAAGGTAACACAAGGACACACACACACACACTCTAAAATAAACTAAACCTTGGCAGCAGTTTGAAACTTATTCATCAACATCAAGGAAATCATAGTAAATATGACAACGCTCTGCTCATAGTTCTCAAACGTTTCTCCTTTTCCTTTCCCACGGCTCTTTTTGTCTTTGGCTAGCTGGGGTCAAGGTTTATATCGACCCCTTCACCTACGAGGACCCTAATGAGGCGGTGCGAGAGTTTGCCAAGGAAATCGATGTTTCCTTTGTCAAGATTGAGGAGGTCATCGGCGCCGGTAAGCCCCAGCCACATGCTTTTACTCATTATTCCTAAACTTTGGATTCACAGACTGAGTTTTTCCCTTTGTTCCCCCCGAAATAACATTATGAAAATATATAACTTACAGAGTTTAATTGCTTCTGTGACATTTAAAACCATTGTCTGGGTTCTTTATTAGACAAAACTCAATATTGGCGAGCAAAAAAAGCAATTAACAGATAAATATGTTAGCTGTATTAGTAGCTCTCGTTCAAACCAAAGGGCACC
This sequence comes from Pseudopleuronectes americanus, assembly GCA_038501795.1. NCBI lineage: Eukaryota > Metazoa > Chordata > Actinopteri > Pleuronectiformes > Pleuronectidae > Pseudopleuronectes > Pseudopleuronectes americanus. Next base: position 10,305,504 of record CM076728.1, on the reverse strand, counting down.
AGTAGCTTCAAGCGGGCTTTAGCTCTGGTGGAGATAACTCATGCTCCCAATAAAAGCAGGAGCAGCAAAAGAAAACAGCTTAATGTGTTTATGTGTCTGTTCGGCTGCAGGAGAGTTTGGGGAGGTGTGTCGAGGACGACTGAGAGCTCCGGGGAAAAAGGAGAACTACGTAGCAATAAAGACACTGAAGGGGGGCTACACTGACAAGCAGAGGCGGGACTTCCTGTCCGAGGCGTCCATCATGGGCCAGTTCCAGCATCCCAACATCATCCACCTGGAGGGGATCATCACGGCCAGCTGTCCAGTCATGATCCTCACAGAGTTCATGGAGAACGGAGCTCTGGACTCCTTCCTACGGGTCAGTGTGAGATGAGAGAACACACACAGTGAAACACGCCACCCACGTCACTCCAGCCCTAATGCAAGTGTTCCTTCCCCTCCGTAGCTGAACGACAGCCAGTTCACGCCCATCCAGCTGGTGGGCATGCTGCGCGGCATCGCCTCCGGCATGAAGTACCTGGCAGAGATGAGCTACGTCCACCGGGACCTGGCCGCCCGCAACATCCTGATCAACAGCAACCTGGTGTGCAAGGTGTCCGACTTCGGCTTGTCTCGCTTCCTGCAGGAGAACTCGTCTGACCCGACCTACACCAGCTCCCTGGTGAGTTGACATTCCTCTATTAGAAACCCTTCTATTAATAATAATTTATTCACATGGGAACATATGTTGAAACACGGCCTTACAATTGTAAAAGTTCATCACTATACTTTAAGTTGTTTTTTCACCCCTTCCATTCCTTGTCCGAGCTCGGCCTGACTGTGTTCTGGTAAAGTTTTGCAGTATTGACTGTTTTCCTCTTCTGCCCAGGGAGGAAAGATCCCAATTCGCTGGACGGCACCGGAGGCGATCGCCTTCAGAAAGTTTACCTCGGCCTCAGATGTGTGGAGCTATGGCATCGTCATGTGGGAGGTCATGTCTTTTGGAGAGAGGCCCTACTGGGACATGAGCAACCAGGATGTAAGTTCAGGGTTTAGTGGGACACAACGAAAAACTGAGCTTCTCCCAAAACAATAGCTTGTGTAATGATTTTCAAAAAGCGACTGGAAAAATCCAATTTCCCAGTTGCAGACGAGTTTAGCAAGTGGATTGAAAGTCACCAGTCGCTGTTTGAACTCATTTAAATGGGTCGCAGAAACCTCACAGAACCCAATCCCATTAACAAGCTGCTAAAAATCTCTATTCTTAACAACTGTGATGTCCAATGAAGCGTGTCCCCTCTCCTCCAGCTTGATGCGTCACTCTGTGAGCAGGATGACGCATCAAGCTGAAGAGCAGCAGGATCACTGGGCTTCACCATGTCTCTTATTGCCAACAGCTGTACGGTGCTAATCTAAGTAGGATTTTCAGCCTTCTCCTCTTCTGTATTTGTTCTTCCCTTTGTACGTCTGATAATCTTCTGGCCCACCAAGCTACTCGATACTGATTTAAATTCCATTCAGTTAACGCTTTGATTTGTATTTCTTTTTATTCATTCATTTATTCCATAGGTTATCAACGCCATAGAGCAAGACTACAGGCTGCCCCCACCCCCCGACTGCCCCACCCACCTGCACCAGCTGATGTTGGACTGCTGGCAGAAGGACCGCTCGGCCCGCCCCCGCTTCACGGATCTCGTCAGCGCCCTGGACAAGCTGATCCGCAATCCCGCGTCTCTGAAAATAGTCGCCCAGGAGGGAGCAGGGTGAGTGCGCGGATGTGTGTGGTTGATTGACAGACAATGAGGTCACAGTGACAGTAAATATGCAGAGTGAGAATGAGCAGTAAAAAAAGAGGAAACCAGGTTTGTCTCTCCTGATAGTCACGGGACAGACGCCAGACCCTCCTCGTGCCCGATCTTATGTTCCCTCTTAATGTCCTGCTGGGAGCTGTCAGCCTCTTGCTGTGCCCATTTCCCTCCCTCCACATTCTGCCTGTCGGGCTGGTCGCTTACAGCAGAGGAGCCTCCACCCCTGACAAATCCCATTGTTGGTCCCTGTCAGTCACTCACAGTCAGATTATACCCCTGTGTGTCAGCAGGAATGTTGCTGCAGGATATATATGTATAAGCTCCTCACTGTTGTTGTGCTGACAGTGTGTGTAAGTCCTTGCTTTGTTTCCCCTCTCCGCTCCCCCCAGGCCGTCCTACAGCCTGCTGGACCAGCGTGCACCTTTAGCCCTCTCGTCGTGCGCCTCCGTGGGGGAATGGCTGAGGGCCATCAAGATGGAGCGCTACGAAGACAGCTTCCTGCAGGCCGGCCTCAACTCCGTGGACCAGCTGGCCCAGATCACCACACAGTCAGTACCTACTGAGAGTTTCCTTATCTAAAATGAGACTTACAATATCTCTGGAGGAGCGTTTTGGCTTCGCCCACAAGGTCAGAGAGCCGGGCCCACTTGTGGTGGCCACAGTAATTAAAGCCCGGCTCACACTTTGGGACTTTCAGCCTGATTTATTCGGTCCGGCCCGAGTTTTTGCAAGTCACAGACAATAGTGCTGCATTCGCTTGATCTTCAGTCGCCATTGGCCGTGTGTTCACTCTTCAAAGACACGATTAGGGGCCATTCGCAGACTCCAATCAGATTTCCAACCTCCAGTCGGAGTAGGTGACAGATCCAGACAATCAGAGCAAGGGACAGGGTGAAGGTGCTGTGGGTCCAAGGAGGGGGGAGGTGCCCACTGATTTGAAACTGCACGTGTGTAATCATGGAAATCAAAGAAATAACCTTGAGCATGAGAGACAGGGATTCAAAGTCAGGGCAGCTTGAATTAACTGCATTGGGCTCAGACATAAAAACGAAGCTTGGCCTGCTCTCTGTTCTTTACCACTGAAGAGTTTCACCTCTCCCCCAGCCGGATGTGTCATTCTGTAGCAGCTTGACACAGAGGAACAGGACGATCAATCTGGTTCTCTTCTCTTATCATGTTTAAATGCAGCTCGTGCCCAGATAGGTTTCTCCTGGTGAAAGATGGTGTAGCGGGGCAGCTCCCCTGTCACCACAAACACTGAAAGATTAACATTAATAAGACAACAAATCTAGGTGTGTAATGTGAACTCAGCTTAATTTCCTGAAAAACTGACCACGATTCCCTGAAGTTAGATTTTAAGTTAAGTGTGAACGACTATTGAATCCCAGAGAGCAAAGATTTCCGGACTGAAATATCCCTTTTATGTCCATTGAATCATATCTTTCATTTCTCTATGTTCTTCCTTCCTAATTAGTCCCTTTTCCCCCTTGTCTTTGTTCAGGGATCTCCTCCACATGGGTGTGACTCTGGCCGGCCATCAGAGGAAAATCCTCTCCAGCATCCAGACAATGACCTTTCGAGACAAGAGCACTGCGACGGTGACCTTCTAGCTCAACCCTCACCAACCTGGAGGTGAACACCAGCACGCAGGTGCAGCCCATGTACTGAGAGCACTCCGGATCCTCTCCTGTGACCCACTTTGAACACGGACTCCAAGAGAGATTGGCACAATTTATTCATGACCAGGATGAAAAAAATAACTAGCTCAAGATGACTTTCCCTCAGAGGATGAGAGAGTCGTCTGGAGACTGGCCAGTCCCTGTCACCCACAGTGACCAGGGGAAGTAGCTGATGATTTGCAGAATGACTCATTTTTAAAGTTTGTGCTCAGCGTTTTTATATCCACCAGATATTAGAGAGTAAACGTGCTAAACCAAGAGGAGAGACAGATCAGTGTTTACAAATTCCTCTCGTATCTTGGCATCTTGAAAACTGGCAGTTGACGGGTTCTCGACCCAATAAAACGTTGCTTCACCAAAGGAGACCGAGAAGAAAAAAATGCCAGTGACAATTCAAGGATCCATCTGTTTTCATATTGTTGTGTAATTATGAACGAGAACTGCTTTTACTCTGGGTGTCTTACATTAAATCCATCTGGATTACATTAATACTTCCATCAACTACATCAAACAACATTTTAACAGTCGGATTGTACTTTTTTAGTTTTTTTCTTCCATTTGATTTCAACATTACCTCTTTGCTCAGGTGTGATGTGTAATGCAGACTCTGGAGAGTGCTGAACTCGTCCTAATCAGACTCCTCTCATCTTCCTCAGTCTGCCGCTCCCCTCTCCAGGCTCAGCAGCCAGTGAGGAGCAGAGAGACACGCGACACATATCAGCACTTTCATCATATCAGAGTTAATTTTAATCTCTTAAGTAACTCCACGCTTCTCACTCGGAGTGTGTTCTGTTATTTCCACTGCCTGTGATTCTGCCGGCAGCTCCGTTTTTATTGTAATCAGACTGAACAAAGGACCAAGAGGACTCAGAGACCAGAGAACACTGTCGAATTGGTTTTCTTTACCAAGGAGGCAATCTGGCCTCGCACATGTTTTGACTAATACAATTTTGAAACTCTGTATTTTCCATCTTCCAGTGCCATTCAGTCATCTTTGTGGACTTAAATGCCAATTTTTTAAAAACAGAAATCTTGTGGGTGATTCATGTAAATGTGCCCTAAAGGGTTTGCTTTGACATTTTGAAGTTTAGCGTATATTTTCCTTCATCCGATGTTTGTCATGCCGTCTGTGAAATGTATCTGCTCTTGCTCAGCTAGCTGTACAAACATTGTTTCTTGACATTTAGATTGGGTAACGGGTTAGCTTTCTGTCAGCAGTATCCATTGGTTTCAGGCTGGAATGCTAACAACACTGCTGAGCTCCTGTTTGATTAGCAGAGCGGCGGTGCCCCCCCCCTCCCCCCCTCAGATTATTACATGTGCTTGGTGGAGAAGAATAATGGACTGGAGTTCAAAATGTCAAAGTATTTCTCCAAGACTTTGCATCTCTTGACGGATAATACCAGCCTTTTTGACATTTGGGTCAGGTGTAATTTTCCCCGGGTGGCTCCCAGACCTGCAGTGAATCAGGAAAATGGAGCTTAAGCAGCCACTTTGGATACAAAATGCATTGCAACACTCTGCTCAGTAGTTTCCTCTTTGTGCTAGAGTGGCGTGTTCCGTTTCATGGTTGATCGTTCTGATAACTTTCTTTTTTCCCATTCAGACTTTTTTCTTATAAGTTTCAATAGGTTTAAGGTGCAATTTTCACACATTTAAGTCAAATCAAATGTGATGAGTAGCGTAAATTCAAATCCCATGAGTGCACACCAAAGGTTTTGCGATGTAATGTTCGCCGCACATGCTAACTTAAAGCAACACTGTGTAACTTTTAGTGAGCAATAGCACCCTCTGTAGGCACATGTGGTAATTCATTCTGTTCAGTGTTGTGTCCAAGAGATTGAGTGGTTTTCATGCAGAGAAAAACCAAAGCCTATCAATTTGTTGAGTGGGGCGCTGATTGTGTTTTACAACTCACTGAACTGAACCACAACAGAACGGTGGACATTATTCAACTCAACTTTATTTGTTCAGCACCAAATCATAATATACATTATCTCAAGACACTTGACATAGAAGGTCATGACCTTAAAAATCCTGGAAACAGTTCCCACAATGTGCAGCACGTAGGCAACTGTTGGGAGAAAAAAACTCATTAACTGGAAGAAACATCTAACAGACTCAATGTGGGCGGTCATATGCCTTGACCGGTTAGGGTGAAACTGGGGGGGAGACGAGAAATGGGTGGAAAAGAGGGGAGAGAAGAGAGAGAGATGGGGGAGGGGGAAGAAAGAGAGAGACCAGGATCAGTTGTGCACCATCAGGTTTTAGCTCTGAATAGTTATAATGAAAACATAAGAGTGTAAAGATGTTATAAATGTAAGCAACAACAATTCATATAATATGATATAATAATAAAATCACCCATGATCCCCGGCTCCCTGAACCATAGGTGCTCCACCAACCACTGCTCAGAATCTTTCATATTTTAAAAGTTTACACGCTGGATGTTGGATATAAACACTGTTTTGTAATAACTGTGTCTTAATCTGACTATATCACTTTTTTAATATGGGTTTAGCTCCAGATGACTTTTTGCTAATCTCTATTAATAGTATCAGCATATGAATGCAGATAAATTAAAAAGCCAGATATATTCAAGTCAATGTGTTCTGCCACACAGTCTGTTTACAATCTGGCAACCAAAGCCTGCTCAAACGTGATTGGTCCAGCTAGCCTTACATATTCTGCACATTCCCAGTGTCGTAGGAGATCGTACCTGCTCACCGAGGTTACACAGAACAAGCATCAGGGTGAGTAGTAGGGATGAAGGTGGCACCATTCAGTGTACCATCAAATTCATTTTGGTGTTTCTATTTTAAGATGAAAAAGTTGCATAGTGTTGCTTTAAAATGATTGTGCTGCTACTTGAAAAAGACCAAATGTGATCAAAATGCGTGTGATGCCAAAATCATCCATTCTCTTCCTTTTGTAACACAAATTGCTCTAAGGCCTTAATCAGAAACACTGGTATTGTCGCGCAAGAGTGCGAGCGATTCCCCCAAAGGATTGTGGGAAATGTGGTCTTCATATTGAAGATCTCAGTTAAACTATGAAAATCATGAATAGATAAAAAAAAAGTATGTTTTGATTACCATCCTGTGTGTACGCTAATCTGTATTCAGTATTCATAATAAAGAAGCACAGCAGTGAATATCAACCAAGGACTCAATTCTTTCAGCTTCTTTTGAATGTGAAAAGCACAAAGACCTTCAGCCTCAACTGAATCCCAATGTGAAGTGGAACCAAAACTGAAGTAGCATAAATATACATCATCATATGTCATTACATTTAATAGGTTGTCCCTATTTGACCTAACAGCATGACATCTACCTCTACTTGTGACGATGGACGTTTCTGGATTTCCTCAAAACTTTCTTTAACTGAGTTTTTATTATCTGTGCTCACAGGTTGCACCAAACAGAGTGGTCCTTGGTTGTCGTGTTTCTTATCTCGGGTTAGATAAGGCCTCTGCCTGGTCTGTCAAACATCACAGCAGAAACCTGGAAGTAAAACATTTCAGCGGGGGTGATGTTTTTTCCCCTTTTCTGTCGCTTTTGTTGCGAGCGCGCCTTTCACCAATCCCATCGCCCCATTTATTCAGAATGAGAAGGAAAACTGAGACCATGAGGGCGAGAGTCGTACCTCATTCCCATTTTTTTTTGCAGCTTTGCCGTCTCGCAGCATTTCCTCCTGCCTTCTGTTCCTCCAGAGACACTTCTTTTTTAATTTTTTACCCCCGAGGGCCTTGGAGCTTGTCCTCTTCTATGTTTTCCCTTCCTGGTCCTCAGCCCTTTTTAATCATGAAGAGATGTTCTTTTCTTCTCCTGTGCCTCGGGCTGAGAGCAGCTTATAGCGCAGCATAAGCTTAAACTCTCCCTCCCTCACACACACACACACATATACACACACTTCCTTTCTCTCTCCTCCTATCTCCAAAGCTACTTTGAGCATGCAGGCAGGCTAAGCAGCCGGGGCTTGAAGTCAGTATTTAGATTCATTGATTAATGTACTTTGATTATCTCTGTGTTACTGACTCATTACTCTTGTTTCTGCTGCTCTCGTGTGGTCCACAAACTACAGACGTGCGCAAGTGGAGCTTCTGTGTGTTGGAGATAAAATAACAATGATTAACAAATCTCCCTCCGAGCATTCCTTAACTCTGCAGAGTGCTTTAGTTTGTATGACTCTCTTTTTTCTTCATCTGGGTGTTTGAAAGCGAGAGCTGGGCATTCATTTCTGCTTTCTACCTCTGTCACTGCTCTGCGTGACCCCTGACCCCCGGCGTATAGTACAAATCTAGGCTCAGCTTTGTCTGCATTTTTGAATGGCCATTCATTAGGGCCGCTGTCGAGTCGGGAGAGAGCGGAGCGGGCCCGCCAGGTTTTAGCATTTGGTGGGATTGTGTCATTCCCCTCGCATTCCTGTGTTCATTCAAGTGTGGAGAAAGCGGGTGTGTGTGTGGGTGGGTGGGTGCATGGCAGTGGTGGATGGGGGTTAACCAGTGGGACAGGTACCTGTGTGTTTGAAAACAAAGGGGGGGCAGGGTGAATGTGATGTGGAATGGTTTCAGTCCGTCTGGAGCAGTAAACACGGGGGAAAGTCAGAGTGTGATCCTGCATTAAACGTGTGTATTGATTGACGACGAACTTCACTGAGAGTTTTGCGCTTCCATAAATTTGAGGGGGATCACAAGAGACCGATTAATTGTCAAATTCCAAACAGCTGAAGTTTAGTTCCAAGTATGGGTCAAACTGGATCATGCAATTCCCATAATGCAACTCAATGCCATCTGTTGTTTGATTCATTTCCAAACCTTCTCCATTTTGTGATGCAGGTCTTCTGCTAGAAAATATATTTATGTCTCAAACCTAAATCATGTCAAACTTGACGACTTCAGAGTCGGGGTTATTTATGTTTTAACAGATGAGCGGTGTCATTCTGCTCCGACATCCATCCGTCAAGGAGATTATGTTTTTCCTCTGCATTTGTTTGTCTGTTTGTTTGAAGGATTGCACCCAAACTACTGGAAAGATGTGGTTTGGATCAGGAAAGAACTCATAAAACGTTGGTGTGGATCAAGATTTTCCTTGATTTGAGAGAGAATAACTCTGGATCTTGTTAAAAAATCTGGCTTTTTAGGGAGTTTAAATGTGGTTTCATAAGGAGACTGTTGGACCTCTATTGAGCTCTGCATTCTACTCAGCTCCAATTTAGTTTGTTAATCTATTTAGTGAGTAGAATTAATACAATCCTTAATTAAGGAGATCAACTTTTATGACTTCACTTCTACATCTATTTCTTGAATATAATTCATGTAATAAAGACATAAAAGTGGAGAAAAGAAAACAATAAAAAGAAAACAAGAGAAACATTTTTTCCCCAATATTTTGGCATTTTGTTACTGATGTGAGTTTCCAAGGTGACCGGCAGAAGTTTTTCTCAGGAACCCCTCCCCCCGAGGGAGCTGCCTCCGATGAATGATCGTCACTTCTTTTTTTTCGTGTTTGTGTAAAACAACGGGAAACACTACATCTGCATTTGAAAGTGTGCACCTTTCTCCCTGTATGGGAAGGATCATCATATCTTATCACTCTACATTTGAGTGTGACCCTTATGGAAACAGCTGTGAGAACTTTTGTTCTCCAATGTAGTCTGAGGACATATCAATCAGTTGGCTTCCAGCGTACCACCACCTTGAATACTATTCCTAAACCAGCTGAAGCGTAAACTTGTTGGAATGCCCCTTTAACATATAAAAGAAGATTCGGTTTTTTTCTGACTGATTTAATGCTTTCTTTTTGAATCTGCAGAGTTGCTTTTGATTTTCCCGTGCAGCGGCGGCTCGGAGATGGAAAGTTAGATCTGAGATTGTCGCTCCTGTGCCAAGTCTTCCCTCCCGGAGAGACCAGCAGACGATTTGATTCCAAATGGCCCAGCATTTTTCTGGTGAAAAATCCACCCAGCAGCCAGCTGAGATTATTTTTCAGCTGTGCACGCCGTGTGATGGTGTGGACAGATAGGAGGCACATTGCGCTCCCGCTCTGTTTCGTATAAATCAAATGTGATGCCTGGGAAAAGTTGTCGCTCCCCGCTGCTCTACAATACATCTGTTGACTCTGCTGCAAGCCTGTGACAGACCATCGCTGTAAATACGACTTAGCTGACCCACCTGATCAAATATAGGGTTGTGAGAGTGTGGTTGTTCCATCGTGCTGCAGTGCAGTTTGACGTGGAATTAGTCTTGTACTTTTCATTATGAGCCTAATCCACTTAAATCAACGTAAACCCCTCGGATGACGGGCCCCTTCTGTCCCTTAGTGTTATTTTGTATGGGTTGCAGCAGGGATATTCAAATATTGGAACATTAGTCACTTCTTTGTGAGGCTGTCACGCTCGAAATCAATGTCACTTTTGGATCATCTCCATTCATTATCATTATTTGAAATGTCTGCGTCAGAAATTGAGGAATGTATTTTTGGCCACAGTTATGGATCCATGTTCCTCCTGCTCCTTTGTGCGTCTGTGTGCGCATAAAAATGGATCATTCTCCGAGCCAAATGGTTTGTCGATATGTACATTATGACTCCAAAACAGCCATAAGTCACATGTAATAGCAGGTATCCACTTGTCCTTCATCAGGCTTCAAAGAACACATCATCATATCATGTTTTTCGACTGAGACGTTAGCGGCATGAAGAATGTGAATGTGGACGTCAACACCTTCAGGACGAGAGACCGGCCCCTGCAAGGGTGTTTTGCTGGTTCCTGCTCTGTCTCAGCTTTCAGCACGCACACACACACACACACACACACACACACACACACACACAAACACACACGCACGCACAGCAGCCATCCATCTCCCCAGTGGCAGCCTTTTGTTTTCCACTCCGCTAAGATGTGCTTGTTGCCTTCTGTGAGGAAATGAAAGGAGTGTGACCTTCTTGCTTCTCATCCTCTCCCTGTGATTCACCCATATTGTGAAACTCGATCCACATGAGTCAGGGTCCAGTTTTCGAATTGCTGTGCAAGTCGAAAAGAAGAAGTAGACACGCTTTGTTCGGGACATAAAGGTTTGTGCGTGTGTGTCTGAAGTATGAGGTATGGCCAACATTGTGTTAAAGATGTTCCTGCTCAGCGTGATCGATCACCAGATGGGTTATTGAACTCAGATTGATGAGTTCAGGCCACAGTGTTGTGCTTAACCCCGCTCCCAGGCCTCACCTCCAGGTCCTAACTCAGCCCAGGCTCCCTTTCGCCCCCTGAACCCCAACACTGTAAATCTTTGCCATCAGTGGAAAAAAATGTGTGTCCACCAAAAGTCATCTGGTCAACAAACTGAGACGCAGAGTGATTTCACCAGGCATTTCTGAGTTCCTCTTTAATCAGGCAAAAGTTTACAACAGTTTCAGGGTTTGGAGAAACTACCAAACCTCTTTTTTAAACATTTAATCTGTTTTTTTCTTCTTTTCCACAGTAAAATCTTCATCTCTGTCTGTTTTTCATGAGCACAGTGGAGTCTGCGGCTCATATTTGCATTGCGGTCGTTTAGCTGTTTACGTTTACGAGACATTTCTGCTTGTTTGTCTGAATGTAAATTGTTCTTTGGCGAGCAGTAGCCTCATTCAGCAATTTTCAAACATGTGCGTCAAGCAAATGAGTAGAAAGCAATGAAGAGTCAAACAATCATACACACAAGTTGCTGCACTTTCTCATCCGGTAGGGACACATAAAGTTGAACTCTTTGAGTGGCACACACACACACACACACACACACACACACACACACATCCATTGTTCGCCTGTGGCCCCTCAAGCCCTCCTCCTTTACATAAATGACACTCCATCCGACCGGTTGATTATACTGTAAAAACATGACCACTCACGTTCGGTGCTGACCCCATGAGCAAACTGTGTTTTTTAGGCTCACATAATGACAGTCCGCAGGGCGATCAGGACTCTGTCTCTCTCTCTCTCGCTCTCTCTCTTTCTGTGTGTGTGTGGTCCAGGTATTACTCATGTTGTGAGGACATAAATCTGTTTACATAGTCACATTATTATGGGCTTTCCAACCTTATGGGGACAAAAAGCAAGTCTCCATAATGTAAATCACACAATTTTAAGGTTAAGTCATGTTTTAATGCTCGGTTTAGGCTAAGGTTAAGGGGAGGTTAAGGATGTGCAGAGCTTTTTGAGGGTTAAGTGTCGCTTTTAGGATTAGGTTCACGTTAGGCTTTTCGTTTTGATGGTGAAGGTTAGGTTAAGGAGCTAGGGAATGCATTATACCTATGAGTGTCCTCACTATGATGGAAGCACAAGGGTTTGTGTGTGTGTGTGTGTGTGTGTGTGTCTTCCTACAGGTCCCTGCACCTTTGTTCACCATGTGCAGAGTCGTCCACTAAGAAATCTGAGGAGGCAGCATATGGATATCATTTAACCATCATCTGGACGCAATACAACAAGGTTTACAAAGTATGAGTAAGTGTCTGTGTGTGTGTGTGTGTGTGTGTGTGTGTGTGTGTGTGTGTGTGTGTGTGTGTGTATGTGTATGTGCGTGTGTATATGTGCGTGTGTGTGTGTGTGTACGCATGAATGTGATCAGATTATAGAAATAAAATAGCTGTAATCAACGCTGGACAGGTTCCAATTTTACACAGCTCATTTACAATGATATGCCATGCAATGCCCACCAGCCCCTTTTCCAAATACATATTATACCCAGAATAGGAGGATTACCCCCCCCCCACACACACACACACACACACACACACACACACACACACTAACACACATACAAACACACACACACACACACGCACGCACAAAAACACATATAAACACACACACACGCACGCACAAAAACACGCACACACACACACACACACACACACACACACACACACACACACAAACACACATACAAACACATACACACTAACACACACACACACACACACACTTGATCAAGGGACTGGGATTATTTACTGTGTCACTGGCGCCCTCTAGTGTGTAGAATGTGTGGTGTGGTCTGTTTATTCTGGACATAATTTGTTTTAGTTCACGTGTATTATCTTGTTTTGACTCCCGCCTACAGGCTCTCTAGTGTTTTACAGAAGAAACACCGTAGAAGCTTTAAATGTGAGATACCTGTGTGGCCATGCTGCATATATCTATGCACATATATCATCCATGGACGCGGGCTCCTGTGTGTGTGTGCACAGAGAAGTTGAGCAGTGCATGCAGCAGCCTGATGAGGATATTTTGATCGGAGCCATAAGTGCAACTCCTCTTCCAGAATACCTGCTGTCGCAAGCCACGAGCTCGGACGTGTCACGTCTCCAGCAACGCATTTTCCCTCCGTGCGCAATGAGCTCTCCAAAAATAAACCTTGAGCGTGGTGCGCAGCTGCAGCCATGCGCCATTGCCTTCATGAGAGCATCATGAAAATGGGGCAGGATCGACGATGTTAGTGTGTGTGTGTGTGCATGTGTGTGTGCGTGTGAGGAATTGCGATGTGGGAGTGCACAGCTCCTCTGGAGTATTTACAAGTTCTGTCAGACACACGACTGATCTATAATCCATTACCTGCATCTGTGTGTACAGCGGCTCCGTGCACGGGTTTGATGGATGCAGCGTGCCACAGCATCTTTTAAATGTAAAACATTGATGACAGCGTCTGTCTCACGTCACAGGGAGGAGTCGCCTCTATAAACTGAGCTTTTCTTTTTATAACTTTTGATCGACCGGCAGGGGCGCTGTCACTCACCTGCACTACTCTGTCGCCCCCTGGAAGTCAAGAGAGGGTGTTGCACCATTTAAGGAAACGCAGAGTCATGTTTTGCTTGGGCGGCCGTGCACGAACGCACGCACACATACACACACACACAGCGGAGTCTTGTCTCCGTGACTTCAGAGGACATTACATTAACTTATATCTGGTTTCTTGGAGACTAACTCTAGCCTCAACCATAGATTTTACCTGCCTAAACTTAACCCTTACCTTTACCCTAACCCTAACCCTAAACCTAAACCTAAACCTAAACCTTAACCTAACCCTAACCCTAACCCTAAACCTTAAAACATGTGTTCACCTATCAAATGTAATGATTTATGTTATAGGGACTTTTTGCTCACATAAGGACGTTGGATACACACCCAATCACTATCTTCACACCCATAAATATTGTCACTATTGCCCAATAAACACAGTTGTCTTATGGGGTCCGTACTGAACCAAGTGGTTGTGTCTTTATAGTAAAACCAGCTGTTCTGATGGAATGACATTTATCCAAAACAGGCAGGTTGAGGCAGCGAGGTCCAGTACAACCAGGACTTAACAATGGTGTCTTATCTTGAAACAGATCATTCTTAAACTGTAATTCCTCTGCAGTTGTGGGAGTCACTGACAATTTATATTGTCCTTATGACAAGCGCATTATTAGCTATAACTTGAGCGAGGGTTAGAGGTGTGACCTGGGCAGGTTACCAGTGTATCACTGGAATGACACTCAGAGACAAACAACCATTCAAATTCACCCCTACAGGCAATTAAGAGTCTCTTATAATATTCTGAGAGGAAGCAGGAGTTGCTGGAGCATCTCCACAAAGACACAGGTAGAACATGCAAACCCCAAATACAAGTGACAAGAGTTCTCAATGCAGGATCGAACCCACAACGCTCTTGCTGTGAGGCTACAGCCACTGCACCAACGTGCTGCACAGAGCCACACAATCTGCTTTGTTGTGTAACCCGCGTGGACTTGATTCATTTTCAAACAGCCTCTCGGTGTGATTTGCCACCCTGACTGTTACAGACTGTTCCTTTGCCAGCGCTCTCATAGTTGCAGTAAAATAAATCTGACACTCTTTAGTGCAGCAGTGTATAAAGGTGCTGGAGGGTGAGTAACACAGCCTGAACAGTGGTGACCCACAGTAACTTCTGATTAAAAAAGTCTCCATCAGCAGTACACACTCCTCTAACTAACAGCCGAGCTCGCCGCCCTCTCATCCCCGTGCAGCATGTACACTGTGGCAAAAATAGCCGCGCTCCATCTTGTTTTTGTTCTATACTCCCTCGCCATACCTTACTACACTATATTGTCGGACTGACATTGCAGAGTTACGCAACAGATCACTAAAAACAAACTCTTCCAGTTCCAATATCTGTCAGTTACGCAATGTGGACACCAGGATCCCTCACAGATATGAAAGCGTATCTTTCCAACATCCACTCCTTCTTGATCCGACCCGTGCATCAAAATAATCCCAATACCAATGGCGGTTTCCTCCATGAGCCTTGACACACCCGAGGTTGTAATTTACACTGGAGATCAAGCCTGACCTCCGCCAGCTGCCCGTGTGACTGTGGTCACTCCAAAGAGCGATTATAGCTGCAACTTAATCCCAGATGATCTCTGCTTCTAAGAGCCACTGCAGCAGAGGTGGGGCAGGGCGGGGTTTAGTTGAGTTTAGACAGCAGGGCCTGGACAGCCATGACAGCTGGAAGATGAAGGAGGTCAGAAACGGTCGCACAGATGCATGAATGGATTCTCAGACAGTCAATGAGCTTGACCTTTGGGTACTTGTGTACATCCATTCGTCAATTAAGCCATCAATAGATTTTTAATCCTATGTTTACAACCTTTAACCCATGGGTTTTACCTTTGGGGGTTGAAACCAGTCACAGTTGTGGTGGGAGAGAGTGAAGTCACTATCTTTATGTAAGATTCAGATTACAGTATTATATCTCTAAATTCACATTTGATCAGTATATGCATGTGGTAGATTAAGAGGTCAATGACTATCCATATACTCTTGAGAAGAAAATCCTCCTCGTCAATCATTTCTCTGGACTGATGCTTCCCGTGTTTAAATGTTTTCTCCATCTGGCGGCAGTGGCTTAGGAGGTAGAGTTGGTCGTCCACTCACCAGAAGGGGTCAGCGGTTCGATCCCGAGCTCGGCCAGTCCGTGTGCCAAAGTGATGGCCAAACTGTACTGTAAATTGGTTTGAGTAGGAAAGTGCTATATAAATACAAACCCTTAACTAATTTTATCTCTAAGACGACGTCCTCTCCTTTTCACAAGGAGTAAAAGATTTTACTTTTGAGCTTCACACTTTCTGTGCTTCTTCATGGTTTGTAGGAAAACAGACACTTGGGTATCGGCCCAACAACACTCTGCACTGGGCTGAAGCCGGCGCCAGGCTTTTGGGAGGGTGCCACTCGCCTTTTGCTCAACCCAACAGGAGCTGGGAGGCAGTGGGGCTGTTGGTTGGGATGAAGTTTGAAGATCGACTAATCACATGGGCGTGTAGACAAAATAATCTGACTGCTGAGTGTCTGGGTAAAAGCTCTGAGAGCTGAACTGTCGCAGCCTCGAATGACTCCGATTATATCGCAGCCACAGAAGAACAGATACTTCATCCGGGACGTTCACATAATCTCGACAAATGTAAGCTGTTGGGGCATCAACACAAATCCCTCCTTTGAGAGATAAAGAGAGAAAGATGCTGATTGCTTTTCCCATCCATTTTTTACTCAAAACAGCACCTCACATCAGCAGGAGTCATCGTCTGGGACTGGGTGTTGCTGCTGACATGTCAGGACGGGCTTTGTCTTATTTTGGATTGAGACTCCACAAAGGAGCAATCAGGACCTTTTGATATTTTACAGGTGCTTTAAGTCCCCGTCTCCAGCGGCTTGATGTCTGGCATCCCTGGGACCGGATGCTTCAAATCTCCATGAGCTCTCTTATCAAAATAGCTCTGCCTTGTTGTTTTTCTTTCTAAGTCAGGAGCTGCTTTCGCCTAAAGTAGACTTAGAAAGGTAAGAACCGAGCAGCGGAGGGGAACGATTTCGCTCAGCTCCTGCACCTGACTCCCAGATAACAATGTTCGCCAGCCGCGGTGGTTCCGGAGGGGGGAAGGGGGGGAAGTACTCGGTGGAGGACCTCTACGGCTTCAGCAAGAAGCCCAAGGCGTCGTCCTCCTCGGGGAGCATTGTGGCCAAGTCTGGAGCCCGGAGCAGCAAGACCTCGGACCAGAGGACCGAGTCTGAGGCCCTGGCTTCCCAGATCCTGGAGGCGGCGCACAGGCTGGTGGAGCGGCGCCGACTGGAGCTCTACCTGAGGGAGTGTGGCCTCTCGCTGGCCGAGTGCGAGGCTGAGCGCTCCGCCATGACATACAGGTGAGAGGGACGCAGGCAGGACAAGGTGAGAGATCAGGAGATGTCTTCAAGTGTTTCGAATGGCAAGTGCTGCAAAGTTAGGTGAAATCATATTGTTGCTTTTGTGTAAATTAAAATGATATGAGCTTTAAACCTGGAAATAAAAAATAAAACAGCCAAATATAGACATGATGCCTAAACTTGCAGACTTTATACTGTAGCCACTTTGATTATCAGTGGCTTCTAAAGAGAAACCGCAGAACAAACAAAAAACATTCAGCTTTTCAGACGGAGAGAATCAGACCATCCTGAGCATATGATTAATATTCCTCCCATTTATCACTAATGCACAAATGTAGTTGAGCATTTGAAGGAGGACCACAATCGGTGGCAGTGAGCAGAGACAGCTTTCATGTTTGAGTAGGGAAAATAGAAAAGAGAAAGAAATATATTTGGAGTGGCTCTTTCTGTTTTTTTTTACCAATGACCTAGAAAGAAATATCAGGCGTCTGACGAGATTTCCAAAGCAACTGCAGTGCTGAATAAACGTGGCTGGACCGCAGACACATCTGGCTGTTCCGGCTCACTAATGTTAATGCGTAATGCAGGGAACTTAAATGAGACTTTTACAACAGCCATTGTCTATTGTCGACCTCCTGCAGACAGCCTGACGGGGCCGACATCAGTGGGGCAGAAGTTTAGGGTTAACGATGCATGATCTGACAGCAGGGGACAGACACTGGGTTGTTACAGGGCTTTTTACAAAAACAGCACTGTAGTATGGGAGCGCCAGAGTTCTCACAATTTCACATTAGCGCGGGTTCTGTTGATCATGCTTAAAGCCGTCGTAGGAAATATTTATGTATGTATACAAAAAAGGATTGTGCAGTGAATGTATGATAATAATAAAACACAAAAATAGAGAGAGAATAGTAAAAAGAAAAAAGATGGAGTTGAAATGATAGTGTATGCACATGTTTACAAACATTTACATACATACATATACAGCATTTCATATGTGTTGCATATTTATACATTTATACATGCTACAGTGCCTCAGTTGTATGTTTTGGGGATAAAACCTTTGCCATGAAATCCATTTTTACTGACAAATTTAGCAATGGAACTAAAAGTAGGGCATGTATTTCTGCACAAGCCCAGAAAATGCCCAACATATTGTTTCATATTTCATCATCGTAGATTTGTGCATGTTCAAGAATATCATTGGTTTATTTGTGGGTGTCACTTTTCATTCATTGGCTGCTGAAAATATTAGTGCTTTAAAAAATAGGGTTTTCGGTACAGAATTTAATCTAATGCTCCATGTATCTCAGAACAGAAGTCATTAAGACATCAGTAAAGTTGCCTCTAGGTGGCAGCGTCACCCTTTGAAGACAAGTCAGCCCTATGGCACTTTGATTCAAAAGCAGACAAGGAATAAACTCTGCAGCTAACTGTGTGTCATCAGAATGAACCAGTGACAGAAAGCAGATGAAGAACTCCCAGCAGCATTTACTAACAGCATGCATGAGAACCGTGAACTATAGTAAAGTTGTCCCACACACACACACACATAGCCACACACACACACACACACACACACACACACACACACACACACACACACACACACACACACACACACACACACAAGCACACACCACAGTATGATTCAGCTCTTCTTCTTTCTTCTGTGTCTTCAGTGGCAGCAATTTCCGTGTGTGTGTGTGTGTGTGTGTGTGTGTGTGTGTTGGCTGTGTGGGTAATTTGTGTAATGATGCAGCAGCTCCAAACCTTCTCATGACTGAAATTGATTACTTGTAATCAACACAACAGCTCGGCTCCTCTTCTAATTTGCAGGGTTTTGCTGGAAACAACGATTTCCCGACACACCCGCTCATCTCCTGAGTGCAGAGAACATTTTGGGGAAGAGGGACGGACGCTTTAAATGTTGACAGTCAGAACAGAAGGGCCAAAGGCGTGCACCTCTAATGATGTAAAGCTTAGAGGATGGATATTTATTAACACAATGCGTTGCACAGCGTCTGAATTTGAGTTAAGTCATAAAACAGTGAATTAAGGTCTTCTGTCCAGGGGTGGATCCAGGGGATGGTTCAAGAGGGGCACTGGCCCTAGCTGAAATCCTGTAACTAGTGCTTTTTCAGAAATAAATGTCACCTACAAACAATATCAACAATAAATATGACATTTTTTTTCTTAGCTTTTTTAAAGTTAGCAAGGAATGCCTTAAATGTGCAAGTTACTGAATAAGGAGTTGTGAAGTTAGGGTGGCCCCCAAACTGGCCCCTGATTTAGAGAAATAGTGGATCCGCCTCTGCATCTGCCTGTCCTCCCTTTATGAAAAACTTCAAGATGAACCAAAACCATAAGGAAAACAACATGTCTGAGAGAAAACTTCAGGGTGTGCAGTTCCACGGAGTATAAACGCCTTCAGCTTTCTTGAACTATGTGTACATTTCATGAAGGGCCACTCCACGAACAATACACAGCACTTTTCGCTCTTCACTGCTCTCGTACAAGGAAGTCCAAACCAGCTGTTCAAATCTCTGCAGCCCTCAGATAAAGGACAATGTGCCACTGTTTCTTACTCCCTCTATATTTCTACATTTAAAACAATATCTTTTTACCATCTGTTACTGGGAAAGTAAAAGAGAAAAAGAAAAGAATCGTAGCTACATGAATTACAGAGAGGATCAGGCCGGCGTTAGGTAAATGAGCCGGTGACGTGCTTTGACATGAGTTTTGTTGGTGAGACTGATGGTGGACTTGAACATTGAGCCTTTCAAGGAAGTTCTCATTATACAATCTGTTGCATAGAGCATCTCGATGAGTAACATGGTCAACTACTCTCTCATTTCCTGAGATCTCAGTTTAATGAGACATTCATGTTTGCATTAAAGCGAATACATGTTCAGAGTACGAGCTCAGATTTGAGCTTTAAGACGGAGCAGCTGCTTTTTTTGAGAGTGAATCGAAGCCTGAGATTAACATTTATTCAAACTAGCTGGATGAAGGTGGGGAGGTATGTAATGATGAGAATGTCGATCAAAAATGTCGGTAATCAATGTGCTTTAACAGGATCATTAAAGCATCTCTTTTTGAAATGTCACGGTGGGTGGCCCTTCAATCTTCTCTCCACCCGTACAGCTGGAAACTTCTCGCTGGCAGCAGCTCGTCCTGGAATCTGCAATTTGCTCAAAAGCAAGTGATCATTAGGCGCCGGAGCATCCCTGACAGAGATGATGAGTGTCTGAATGTGCGTGTGCCTTTATATTTGCACAAGTGCGGCTTCTTTCAAAGGTCGTCCCGCTGTGTGGGGCAGATAGCGCAAAGCAAACAACTTGAAAGTTGTCTGTGAGTGACAGTCCTCTCTGAGTTTAGACTGTAAACAGGACCTCGGAGGAACGTACTCATCAGCGCCTGACTACAAAAATCACACCTCCGCTTCATTTGAATGTGATGTGTGATGTGATGGAGTATTTCATTCATTTCAGTGTAATCAAAACAATAAACTCATAAACTAAAACACATCTCATGAATTAAAAAGGAGCAGCACTAAGGAAAACCTTCCATTACTCGCCCCTTTCATTTAAACAACACAACATAAATTCACATGGCCATCCCCTTTTTTGATTTTTTTTCTTTTAACAAATCCCATAACATTGATTATAAATGAATCAATAGCCATCATCATGACATAAATACTACTCAATACGTCTATACCGTTCCATTATTTTTTCTTTGTACATTTTCTTAAATTGAATAATATTGAGCACCATTTTGAATCCCTATTCACAGTTTTACTGAAATATACACAGAAATACACATCTGCTTTAATGCACTGCACATGCATTTAGATCTTTGAAATTGTAGTTGATGTTGATGGAAACTGGGTGTGGTAACAGCAGAGAACCGTCTGCAAAGTGCTTTGTGGATTTTAATGTTGACTACAAATGAAAACAACAAAAATTCGATTTTGATCATTTGCCATCATCAACATAAATATGACTCTATGAGTTCATAATGTTTGAATTTGTTTCTCTACAAATCGACTTAAATTTGAAAATATTTGAGCATCATTTGAAATCACAGTCCACAGAATTCCACAGTTTCACTTCATACACAGAAGAACACATCTGTTTTAATGTAAAACGTGCATATGGACTTTATTCTATACATGATGATGATGGCGATGAAGATGGGTGCAACACCAGCATGACGTCTTTATGGGCCTGGTGAGGAGCTGGGGCCTCAGGTGGGTTCATTCACATCAGAGGGGATCTGACTCAGAGGATCTTTATCATTTAGGCCTTTGGAACCTCGTGATGATGATGGTGGTGGTAGTGGATAATGGTTGTCAAGGCAGTGGTGGTAGTGGATAACAGTGATAATGGTGAGGATGATGGTGGTGGTGGTGATAATGGTTTTCAAGGCGGTGGTGGATAATGGTGTTGATGAGAGGGGAACAGCTGAGATCCTTATTCATATCCTACATTGTTACTATAAATGAAAATACAAATAAATAGAATCTCTACTGTACCATGCGTGTGTAAAATAATGTGCATGAAGATTTTTTAATTATCATTTCACTGGAGGCCATTTCAGACGCGGCAGTGAGCAAGCTACACTAACATAATGTGACGATGTGATGAAACGTGTGTGTGATGAAAAATGTAGAGATCACACCCAGAGAGAGAGAGAGAGAGAGAGAGAGAGAGAGAGCGAGAGAGAGAGAGAGAGAGAGAGAGAGAGAGAGAGAGAGAGAGAGAGAGAGAGAAAATATCTTGCAAACCCCCACACTTGACCGCTTGTGTGTCGTGAACAGTTATTTGGAGATAATAATAATAATAATAATGATAACAACAACAACAATAATAATAATGGTTATAATAATAATAACAGGATGATGATGCAGAGCCAAGTGGCATCGTCATCATCATCATCATCATCATCATCATCATCATCCTTGAGTGTTTGAAATGTCTGCTGATAATTCTGTTGGGGCCACTCTACCGGTATCCTTTCTGTTTCCAATCCGTGCACCGTGACATTCAGTCGGTTAGCGGGAGGAGAGCTGCACGGTGGCTGCTGCCGGTTCGGCTTGTGAAGGAGCTCACTCACTCATGGGAAAAAGAGGAAAAACCGGCTCCGTGGTTCTGTAGCTCCTGTATTTATTGCAGTCTCTCTCTCTCTCTCTCTCTCTCTCTCTCTCTCTCTCTCTCTCTCTCTCTCTCTCTCTCTCTCTCTCTCTCTCTCTCTCTCTGCCTCTCTCTCCCTCGCTCTCTCTTGCATCAATCTGATGCTGCGTGAGGCGGCTCTGCTGAGGCGATGATGCATCGGTGGCGTTTGACTGTGTGAATTCGCATCCTCCATGGAGCCGGGTCGGACCGAAGCAATGTAAGAAAAACGAAAGAAAATCCGACCTCCGAGCCGCTTTCTGTTTTTTGTTTTTTTATGAGCTTGAAAAAACGACGGGAGAAGATGTCATATTTCGACGCGGGGTGCGAGGATGCCTGTAGCTGTGGTTGTGTCATTGCTGCGGCACAGTCCGGAGCTCCCCAGCTCAAGTCCGACACAACTCGTCTCAGCTGAACAGGAGACGAGGAGCGAGCAGGCAAGTGCTTCACCAGCCGACCTCAGCCACCCGGGAGCCCGTGCATGTATGCGGGCAGAGGCCGAGCGAGTGACACCCTGCAGGGAGGCATCTCTTTGCACCGTGGGTCTGGGGCTTCCCAAAAACTGCCACCTCCTCCCATCCGTCTGAGGACTGCTGCGAGCTTTACAGGCGTCCTGATGCTTTTTGGAAGGCAGCCCCGATGCATCTTGCGAGTGTGAACAACTCCGAGAGCCCAGTGCCAGGTTTGCATCGCCAGACAGGAGCCCGAGCAGACGGTAACTCCGTGTGTGTCATGTTAGAGGCTGAACTCCTGCCTGCGCCCTCCAGCTCTGCAGCCAAAATCTCTGACCTGCCCTGTCTGACTGAGCCCTCTCCTGTATGAGCATCGTTGCTCGGCCCCCACGGTGCAACGACGGGAAAACAGTCAGAACCAGCACCAGCAATTTGCAGACATTACTGTAAGTGTGACTTTCCTGACAAAGGCCCCCCCCTCCCCCCCTCCCAGCACCCCACCCCAACTTTCAAAATAAGAGACACAGGAAAGCAGGGTCAGGATGCAGGTGTCCTTCGCCTGCACCGAGCACAACCTCAAGAGTCGCAGTGAGGACCGACTTTGTGGCCTTCGCACCGCTCCACCTCCTGGGGGAAGCAGTGGCGGACAAGGGGGCGGTGGCGGTGGAGGAGGAGGCGGTGGTGGTGGCGGCGGAGGAGGTGGCGGTGGAGGAGGTGGAGGTGGTGGACAAGGGAGCAATGGTAACTACACCTCCCAGGGCTCGGTCAAGACCAGGGATGGGTCCGGGTCCCGTCATACGCCGCAGGGCCATGCCCACATGAAGGAGGCCATCGGGCGCCACACCAGCATGAAGTATAGGTGAGTATGGGCCTGGCGAGGAGGTGGGGTGCTGGAGCGTCAGGTGGCGAAGGGTTGACTCAGAGGGTTTTTGATCATTGAGGTGTTTTAGACCTCAGGTACCAGATTATCACGACGGGCATCAGTGGCAAATCCTCCAGCAGTGACTTGATCAGGCCGGTTCTCAACGTGAAGCCTTTATGTCGGTGTCTTTGTTGAGATGTGAGGTGAATTCAAGGTTAGCTTGAATTATTACCAACATACACTCTATCATATACCATGCTGACAGCCTCCATATCCATTAGCCATGATAAGAGCACCTCAGCGAGCAGTGATTTTAGTGACATTATAAAAAGATACGACATTTGCTCTTAAAAGCGCTCTCACGGACGGATGTAAAAATGCTTAGATAATCCACAGCAAACGGCCATAGTGTTATCACGCTATAACAGACCGTATGCATATAGGAGCATTTGCCATAGGCTTATGTGTTTTATGCAAATTTTTGCCCTAGCCCTTTGCTCCTCATCACAGATTCATAAAACGCTGGCCTTCAATAACAGCTCTTCTTAAAATCACCCCAGGACACCAAGCTTTTCTTGCAGGTGTTAAAAGCATTTCATTTTCATAAAATGGTGTTGCAGTGGAGTATTGTTTGAACAAAAAAAACATTGTTGCACACACCGCGGGTCTGAGTCATGATGTAGGAAAGAGAAAACAGACCAGATAAACAGCAAGAGAGGAATTTTATTTTAGTTTTCTTTTGGCACAGACTCAGATTCAGTTCACCTTGATGGATCAGAGCCTCGGCTTGACAAGGACAGCTGTCCATAGAGCCGTGGAAAATAATTTATACCTTTATAAATATGCACATAAAATACACGCAGCTTGCATTTAACATTATACCATCCATAATCTATAAGGCCGTAACCCCATACCATCTGTTTCCTTTATTTCAACTGTAAAACTCGATAGCAAGTGGGAGAGTTTTAATGACCTGTTTTCCTATTAATCAGGTTGATTGAATTGCTGCCATTCTCGTCAGTCAATTTAGTTTTCATTTAATAGGATGTTTAAAAAGGGAACGAGGCACCGGACGAAACCCAGATATCTCCTCTGCTGTTTCTTTTCTCCCTGGAGAAGTGCGTACATACCTCCGATTGGGTTGGATGATTCTGGTCGCTCTGCTGTCTGTGCAAAAGTGTCACTAATGGGGAGTGCAGCAGCACAATAAGTCTTTATAGCATATGGCCAGGACCAGTTGCCAGTGGCAACACCCTAGGCATAGTTTTTGTCCGTCTCATTTCCTAATCAGCCAGCACGGCTGTCGCTTATCAGTCTCTTCTGCAGCAGAGTCCGCTCAAAGCCCCACCATCCGGCCACGGAAATCTGTTGGTGGCAGCACAGCGGTCACACGTTCTCCATTTTACACCCCAGCAGACTGAAGAAACAGGGCTGTGCATGAAACCCATCCACATGCTGTGTAAGTCTGTGCAGTGAATGCATGTTGGAGATTTCCTGACACGACACTGATTGAGGAGAAACGAATTGCAGGACAGATCAGAAAGTGAATGAATGCACGTAACCTTGATCTCCTCTAGTCTCCCGTTCCCCAGGAGGCTCCTATCTGTGTTTTCCCTGTTTGACCACATGTTTTCTAATATCACCGCTATCTCATTAACCTGAGCGTCACTCAGTGGCAGGTCACAGACAATGGCCCCTGCTGCTAGTTATCACTCCCATGAGTCCCTGCTGTCATTCACTGCCCCAAATCTATAGAACCTCCTCGTATCTTTTCTTTAATCAAACTCTCTTCTTTTTCGACAAATTTTCCTTTGAATGCATTGAAATCGACGGCGGCCCTTATTTTGGCGGGGAACCTGTGGAGTGGTGGGTGGAGAAGTCACTCCAGCAAAGTTCTGTCAGTCAGCAAATTGGCCGTTCCTATGGTAACAAGGCGCTCTCCTTTCACCAACAGCAACCTGGTAAGCAGGTCAGGTTCTTCTCCAAAATAGATTTATCTGCCACTGTCGGACATTTCTCATGGATCTTTGTTTGTTAATGGTCACGGTGGCAGGCAGCCGGCTGCCATTAGCTTTATGCATGATTGAGAGAGGGCGTATGCACGGAGGAAAGAAAGGCATTGGTACATAAAAGATACAGCAGGAAATAGAGTCCAATTTAGTTAATGACTGTTCTGAGGCTGTGTAATAACCTCCAGGACAGCAGGACAGACAAGGAGCACTTCAAGGATGATGACACGGTTCTGCTGTTTATAAATCTGTCATCTCGGGTTGCCCCAGCTCATACATTGGCAAACTCAGTGTCCAGAACTTTTAGTAAATCATCTTAATAGTTTGTTTCCCAAGAGTTAGATGAAAAGATCAATGCCATGACTATACAGTAAATATGAAACAAGAGCAAGTAGCTGTTTAGCTTAACTTAGCACAAAGACCAGCCCTTCAGGTTTTATTAAGACTAAACAAAGATGATTTAACCTGTTAATTGCTACATGCTAAATTAGCTTTAGAGAAGGTGGCTAGCCATTTCCTCTTTTTTCTTTTTAAACGTTATACTTTATACTAAGCTTATCTAAAGGTGCTGGTGCTTGCTTCATTTGGACAGAACAGATGGGAGATTGATACCACTCTTAATTGAATGTCCTAATTAATGTCGACCATTAGGTATTGTCTAATCCTGCCACAGAGGTCCCTTTAGATAGCAAAACCCCAGCTCTTGTGTTAAATCACAGACTGTATATGAAGCTGGACGTGTCTCAACTTCCTTCCACTATTCAGAAATGAAGTTAAAATATTCCAGATACGAACACCAGTGTCTTCGCAATATTGATGGAGCTGAAGTATCGACGTCCCGCTGACACATGCCCTCGACCAATCACAAATCAGTGTCAGCTGTCAATTAGGACGTGTCACAGTATTTTATAGTATCAAATAAGCAATGAAACCACATTTAATAGAAAAAATGACTTGAATTGATTTCAAACATCTAAACGTCTATGGGTAAAACACATTGAATTCAGTTCCAAAGATTTGGGCAGTGCTATTATCTTGGACCAAATAATACTGACTCAGCTCTTATTATTAGGAATTCCCTCAGATGCGTTGATGTGGTTGAAAGCACTGAAAAAGGTTGGATGATAGTGGATCTCTGGTTAAAATTATTTTGCCAAACTTTGAAATGAATTTTCACACTCTTGATTTATGTATTTATTGAAGTAGAATGAAATTATAAACAGATAACAAATGTCCAAACTAAATACTGCCACACTAACATTACAGAATATTCAGTCTAACTGGAGGGCCTGCGTGTATTTGCATTTGTATGAGGAGTTGAAGAGTCCTGACATTCAGTGACGCAGAGAGCTTCTGTTCTCTAACAGAGTGCACTTCAACAGTGAGTTTTGAAAGGCTGAACTCAGCTGCTGCCGAAGTAATGATGGAATCATTGGTGTCTGATGAACAATCCTGTCAGGGTTTACAGAAATATTGTGGTCATTTAGTGCGGCCTCAGCCTTAACAGTCTCACAGTCAAAGTTAGCCTTTATACACACAGAAGGCACACACACACATACACACAGGCATACACTAACACACACACACACAAACACACACACACGCACACTTAACAGCTTCAGTTTATAGATTTGATCGAAGACTGTTCACTTTAAATAATGTGCTTTTACAGTTGCCTCATAAATAAAACTCACAAAAAGCTGTGGTAAAAAGAATTTGCTAGAAGAGAGTGATACGATATGGGTTTCACATAGCAGAGTCATTATGGGATAATAATTAAAGGATCATTAAGTAATTTGGCCTCATATTGTTGTGATGGTTAGTAATCATTGGAAACAAATGGTTTGGGTAGCAGAGAAGGGCATGAGACAATGTGCTGCAACAAGATATTGTCATTAAACTTTTCTCTCCCTGGAGTTTTGTTGAGATTCCAGATCACTGACCTGATAATTGATCATCACACTGAGGTCTTGCAACAAGTTTAAAAAGTCAGATGTTATCTCAGTGGCTCGTAACTTAAATATATCCACACTATGATCTGTTTGGCTGCTAAACTGCAAAAAATCGGGCTGCTTATTTCATCTACCACCTACTAGGCTGCTGAATGTATAGTTATAAATAATGAAACACGAGCAACAGTTTAGATCATTATTATTCATGCAGCTGCAGCTACACGTCCACAACATTAATCCTACAGAATTTGTATTTTTCAACTTGTGCACATGAAGCAGATAACTCTGTCTGTTGGAGATGTGACGTGACTGCAGGGTCAGTGCAGTTTGACACGGCTTGCATCTGTCAATATCAGCCTGTGGATGGATAGAGAATCCACATCTCGTTGTTCAGAGTGGGCCGTCTAGTCAAAGTCTGACAGTGTGTTCGTGGAGAGATAAACTCATCATTGCATGTCATTATGTAAGAGCTGAGGCACAGTCTGAAACAAAGGCTCCACAGGTACAGGGAAAGACTCACAAGGTATTTAGGCTGAACATATACGAGCTCAATCTAAGCTCTTTCCATGTCTTGAGCTGTTTTCATACATGGAAATGTCCGAGTGACTGGATCCACACATTTGAAGAAGATTAAGGTGAGGGGTGGTGTCTGGGTAGAGCAAGAGGGAAGGAGATTATTATGCATATTATCTACAGCAAAATCCATGAGTTTTTGTTTACAGTACACCGATACTTGCATCGGCCAGTATCGTCTAAAGTTTCCAATGCGACCTCTTCTTCAGTGTCAGCTACGTGAATGGCACCGCTTTTTCATTCTGAGATATTACTTTTCTTTTTTTTTATTCAATGTTGCGCCGTTCGCGTTACAACATCAAAGCTCCAAACCGCTCCCACTGAGTTCTCTGGACAATATCCTGCAGTTTCCTCATATGGGCTGGGCTCACTCATTCTCCAGAGATTTTACAAGAAAAAACTCTGGAGATTGTCTGGAGCAAATGGAGAATGCCTGGGGTTCAATGCATGTTTGTAATCAGCTTTAGTTGTTACACATTTATATAAGGTCGATGAGAAAAATCAATTTCCTATTTTGCTTTTAGTTTGAATTAACTTTCATATTGATGTGATGCATGGGTATAATGCTATTTGTTAAAGTACCGGATATGAGCTCATGCTCCTTGTGGCTTGTTTCCCAGGTTGGTACCTTTGCTTCCTAGGTGACAAGTTTAGATTTTCTAAATGAGACAAGTATACGTGAACAACAACTTTCAAATGTTAGACTTTATGAATAGTTTCTTCATGTAGAGAACATAATGCAGCAGCATTAAGAAGAATTACAGGTTGTGTACACAATACAGGGGAATGAACACAAGTAGCTTGTACATTGAATTATTTATTTACTTGTGACGAGGAAAGGCAACCACATTGGAAAGAATCCAATCTGAGGAAGAGTTGCATTGAAGGCAGGGTTCAGTCTAATCTAATAGACGATACTGTGAATAGATGCTAAACAAGCTTCCACCTCCAGCAGAATGGATGCAGCACACGCTGCCAAAGTTTAATAAGCTGCTTTTGGAACGTTTCTTTGCAAATGCATCACAATTAGATAAACTGTCAGAATCATGAATGATGGATGGAGGGATGCTCCTCTGCCTTCTCATCTTCAGGCTAATAGTTAACATCAGTTAAGTAGAATTTCAACTCACTTTGCCATGCAAAGTTTCTCTTAAGGTGGAATTTTTGTCTTGCAGGATGTGATACAATCAGTACACCTTAAATGCCAATAGGCTACGACGAAAACTTTGACGATTCGACAGGTATTAGTGATTACTGGATCATAATTATTCATTTCAATAACTTTTTTGATTAATTGATTATGTTTTAAAGAAAAATTATGAACATCAAAAGTTGCCTTGATTAAATGAAAAGTTTGGTATTTATATTTGGACTGTGTGTTTGCAATTAAAAATAATCCCACTGAAAACATTCATCTATTTCAGTTTTTAGGAAGTTTCTAACAAATTTCGCACGGTTTTCAAAAGTCAAAAGGCAAAATTATAATCAGTACAGACTTTAATGGTATTTTAAGCTTTTCTATGAATTCTGCTACCACATTTTGGTAAAGGGGCTCAATGACATCTTATTCATTTAAAGAAACAAAAGAAACTTGTATACATGGCGGCTGACCCATGGACGTATTTATCATTCTAATATTCATCCTCATCCCTCTCTCCACAGACAAAGACTTCATCAACTACTGATCATGTTGAGATGATTTAAAATTCAAAGTATATAGTTGTTTTCATAGTGTTTCAGCTTCACATCACATTGAACTGCCCTTCACAAACATAATCAGGAGTCTTACACACATAACCTCATATCCAGTCTCGTGATTTAAACTGGAAAACATACATGTCTCCTCTGTTTACACGTTTAACATCAGCTGGTGTGAATCTCTTAGCTGCAACACTCCAGTACTTCCATCTCAGTTAATAACAGTGTCAGCGACTGGTGATCGGAGGAGAGCAGCGGAGTTGGTGTCTGTGTGTCTGTGCTCCACTCACAGCCTGGGTATTTCATAATGAAGGCAGCCCTACTTTCCTAACTGTTACAATATAACTGAATTAAAAACATCATGTAACATTAATAATAGCCGAAGCAAGAATTAGGGCGCTGACTGAATTACGCTGGGTTATTGTCCCTCAGAGCTAAAGAGTCGGTTCAGACGGAAAAAAAAACTTTTCTCATTATCTTACTCATCGTGAAGTGAGTTGGGGGCTTTTTGTTCAGAAGCAGTGTCCTGGCTACACTGGAGAAAACTACTTTCTACTCAGAAGTCCCTGCTACTAATCTCTGCATGATAAAGAATAACAACGACGCTGACAATAGAAAAAAAGACGATGGTGTTTGTTAAGAAAAATGAAATTAAAGAGAACAATACAATAGAGGTATTTAAAAGAAGGCAGAGAATAAGTGTGTTCAAGTCCAATGAGGAGCAAATTCTACAACGTGGAGCCTCTGACGCCAAAAGCCGTCACTGCACTGAGCCCCATGAATAAATAATGTTTTCACCTGTGTTGACGTGTTCAGCCCCAAAAGGCTGCGTGAATAAATACGCTTTGTAATTTGGATGAACTGACCCTTTAAAACGCAGAAACAGAGTAAACAGCAGTAATTAAAGAGAGCAGACAGGCCACTGTCTCCCCACAGATTGTGCTCTGAAAATGCATGTATAAGCACACACACACAACACAACACACACACACACGTGGGTAAACAGCGACTGACGTGAGTGTTATTAATATCTAGGTTTTCTTCCCTCCAGAGAGAATGCTGCTCAGCGTGTGTGTGCCATTTTATGACAACTGCAGAACAAACTAACTGTACATGTCAGCACAGGTTAAAATGCTGACTCCACCATGACGGAGCACCTGTGTGCCTCCTCTCTCTCTCTCTCTCCGACATTAGTAATGCACGGAACGCTACGGGCCTCGTAATCACCTTGTTTGGACTTCATGATTTATGATCAGTAGATAAGAAAACATTGGAAGGCCCATTTACGATGGCAACAGTGAAGCATCTGTGTTTCTGTGTGCCCTGCTCATGAGTGCATTCATGCATGAGCGTGCGTAGATCTGTGCCTGTGTTGCAGTGTAGTTCTCGTCAAGCGTGAATATCCACGTGAACGCGTGGAGAGAGCGGCCCCACTGACCGTCACGCAGTATAGATCTCATCAGTCCTCACACAGCCTACGTCGAATCCATGTCAGATGCAGTATATAGGCCGAGCGTCTGTGCAGGCATGTGTGTGTGATGGTGTGACTGTGCTCGAGAGGAAGTGGGAAAGACTGTCATGAGGGAGATAGTGAGAGAAGAGAGAGAGAGAGAGCATGTGTCTCCTCACACTCACTGATAGTAATTTAGCAGACTGCAGCACTGCAGTGAGCGGCGGAGTTGAGAGAGAGAGCAGGGAGGGGGCGACTGGTTGCCACACACAAACACACACACACACACAAATAATGACATCCTCCACTGCCCACAAATTAAAGAAAAGGTCTTTTCTGTGGAATTCACCATCAGACGTACACTGGTTCCTCATGTCCTCTCCTGTCAGGGTGTGCTTGTAGAACATATCTCACGCACTTGTTTTCCATATTAAAAAGCACACTGAATACAAATGCACTGAAACAGAAGAGGCCTGAATTTGTGTATAAGTGGTGGATGAGACTGGATGCTCGATATTCTCCTAATGCTGACTCATGTTTTAGTATTTGCCACACATAACCTTTGTGTTGTCCGTCCTGCTACGAATTTAAAATGGGAAACATTGAAAGAAGGTGTTTCTAAGATGGCACAGTTGAAACTTGGTATCATTAGTGCAATTATTTCTCATGCATTACAAGCACAAGATAACCGGAGGTCACAGGGGCAGATACAGGGGCAGGGCCAGGGGCCACTGGCCCCCGGTGAAATGTGATTGGCCATGAAAGTGCCCCAGGACTCTCAATAGCCTTTTTTTCTTCAGATAAACTAGTCACTCTCTAACACTACTAACAATAGATATGACAATTCAAGGATTTTTATTTTTCTAAGCTTTTTTGAAGTTCACAATTTTTTAAATATAGTCAATGATATGCTGTTTTGCTCAAAGCTATTAAGCTTACAGAAAACAAGCAATGACTCAAATGTGCACTCAAATTAATTAGCAATTGTGCATGGACGTCGAACATGGTGTGGTCCCTCTATGCCAATTCCCTTTCCCTTTATGACCCCTGATTTAGAAAAATCCCAGATACGCCACTGTCAGGCTAAATGATGGAGAATCTATACACAATTCTCAAAGCAGCAGTTTTCCTCAATTCCCTTCTGCTTCATGAGGTTTGGTGATATGATAAGAACAACATTAGATAAACACCCAGAATGCTCAATCTATACAACACAATGTGTATTTTTTTAAATATGAGTCCAGTTTGGGGCTTCACTTCCAGACAAAACAATATATGCTCTCAAGATTTTAGCTGTAGACCTTCATCCTGGTCCAACCTTCTCAAATATTCCTGGACAAAAAAATTCTTTTAATGTTCCCCAAGTGAATTTTAGGCAAAATGGTATAATTTGATGAATGTCACAAACAAACGCCAGTAAAAGAGAAGACGCTTTGTAAAAAAGAATCTGTGAAGTGTGTTTTCTCCCATGGGCCTCATTTATATTTACTAGCAGTATTCAAAGTGAATCTCAGTGTCTGAGAACAGGCAGAGCCGTCATTGGTTGAAATATGGTGAACAACAGCAAAGACTCAGCGACATCAAACTCTGCTCACATGTTTTTCTCCCTTATAAAGAATCCCAGACCTTCCACCTGTGCGCTATTTTGACTGAGTTGAAAGTATCGACAAAAACAATATGCGGTTCACACATGAACACTGACACACCCCCCCGCACTGCTCACACACACAAAGAGGGACACAAACGCTTACATATGCAGGGAACTAAAAATAGCTTAAGGTCAGGCTTTAAAAATAGACCAGGGAAAATAAAAGCAGGGCTCGTTCGGCTGAGTCTAAATACTCTGACAGTCTGTCTTTTTGCATTTGGCTATTTGTGGCAGATGCAGGCAGGCGGGCAAGCAGACAGGCATGCAGACAGGCAGACAGGCAGGCAGGCAGGCAGGCAGACAGACAGGCAGGCAGGCAGGCAGAGAGGGAGAGAGGGAGAGAGGTGCTGGAGATGAAAAGACGGTGAGCAGCGAGTTGCAGTTCTGCTGCTTCTCCAGCTGGCTCCCAGGCTAATTAGAATGGGGGAGAGCACACATCAGGAGGAGAGGGAGCATGAAGCCCACATCATTTTCAGCTGGAGATGCTCCTGCGGTCAGAAATGAAGCTCTCTCCTCCTCCCCGCTCACCCTTCAACATTCAGCAGTCTGGATAATCAGATGTGGCATGTGGGGTAATGGACTCCTCTTAAGCTTATGGGACATTTTGGGACATTAACTGTCCCCATTAAAGAAGCTTTTGTCTGGCCTCTATGTGAGATGAGCTCTCTCCCCTCCAGCTGTCTCACTGGCCCAGTGTAATACACTGAACTGTTAACATACAAAGGATAAAAGGTCAATTGTTCAGAAATAATTAGACGCAGGAAGTCATTTAACCACGGGCGAGAAAGACTTCAGCTCAGCAACTGCAGTGAAGGAAGAAGTCACATCCAGGAACACTTTGTGAAATCGAGCTATTATCTTGTGTCACACTACATTTTCTTACATTTCATTATGATACATTCAATTTGTGGATTTTTGGCATCGGTGATCCATGCGATGATTTAATATATGTTGTTTTAGTCTTGAATATTCTTGGTCAAGCATTTTACGAAAGACGAGTGAGTAAAAGTATAATTATGAATACTGTGGAACATTAATGTTAAGTAAAGTAATATAGTATCATCAGCACAATTTGCTCATTATCAATCAAAGTTAAATTCAATTTAAATGCAACAGTTCTATATCAATCTACACATTATATTATTTTTACTGCTGCATTAACATGTATATGCAACATTTTAATGTGGCTGGATGAGGTTGATTGAACTACTTTCTGATTAGTTAGTGAAACTATATCATCATAATTTGTGATAAAATATAAAAAATTCAAGTACAATCTTTTCTGAGACAATATAATGCGTTTGAGAGCAGATACGACAGTTAATTATATACTTCAAATAAAGACATGACAGCTCCCCAAAGGGACAGCCAAATAATCTTGATGGCCCTCTGGTGGCTGGCTGCAGTACTGGTCAACAACCCAGGCTCCATGTTACTGGGTGGGATATTCAAAAAGTCAAAATACGCAATAAAAGAGGTTTTCTCAAAGCTGAATTCGTCATTTAAGGTAGTTCTAATCACACAGATGTATTTTAAACGTTAAGTTGTTTCATTAATCTTTGATGTAGTTAATTATTTGATCAAATATAACTATGACATTATTATTATAACTAGTCTTCGGTGTTTATAAACGATAGATGACAGTATGTTAAAACAGAGGGGTAATAATGTCAAACATTAAATAATAAATTATTAATTGCAAGTCTTCATTGTTTAAATTGTAACCACTTACAAATAATGTGCATAAATAAGTACATCGTTGCTAAACCTGCTATAACATGTTATCACCCATTTACCAAACATTAATATATTGCTGAATCAAGGGGACTTAAAATTAAATATTGTCCGATGAAATGAGTAACCAGAGCAGTAAATCTAGAAGAAAAATAGAATAAATAATAAAATATAGAAAATGTGCAGGCACATTCTGTAACTGTTTAATAAAAGTGGCGATAGCGTAACCATGTCATTCAGTTGTACAGTAATGAGCTCACCTTTGACTGATGTGTGTGAAAACCATATTTTTAATGCCCTCACACCATCGTGTCTTTTTCCACTATTTATTTCTGTGCTTTTCTTTTTTCCCTCCACAGGAATCTGGGGAAGTCAGGCCTACGCGTCTCCTGCCTCGGGTTAGGTGAGTTGGTTTGAAGGCAGGAAAACACTCATCCCTGTTTCAACCCCTCAAACAAAACAAACGTCTCTGTCTCTCCTCTCCTCTCGCTCAGGCACCTGGGTGACATTTGGATCACAGATCTCTGATGAGGTGAGAGCTGTTTTCTCTCTCTCTCTGTGTTTGCGTGAGCCGTCGATTCCAGACACACTTGCTCTTATTGCTTTTGCCAGGAACGCAAATCTCTGACTCTTTTCCAATTATAGAACAGAGAAAGTCAGACAGACCTTCAAACCACAGCAGCTTGTTGAAATATTGTCTGTTTCTCTTATGTATTACCCTCCCTGCGTCGTGCCCTTCATGGACGACCTCTGGGTAATTGGAATTTATCTGTCGCCTCCGTCTCACAGTCTCAATGTTTGTGTTCCCTCAGATGGCCGAGAACCTGATGAACATAGCTTATGAGAACGGAGTGAACCTGTTTGACACGGCGGAGGTATACGCCTCTGGAAGGTCAGGCTTCACTTTCTCCTCTGTGCGCCAATTAAATCTTCTGCTTCTCTCCCACACCGATGTTTTTTTGGCATCAGTACTTTTATGTGTCCTTCATATCCTCTGACTGCAGCTTCTCTCTTGAAGCAGATAAACAACTGAGAGTCTTCAGTTTTTTAACATATCACATGTTTGCAGATTTTTTTTATATTGTTGTGCAGCGATGTGAAGTTTGTGTCAACCCGTCACGATCAATGATGTGTTTCTCCACAGAGCGGAAATCACTCTGGGGAACATCATCAAGAAGAAAGGATGGAGGTGATTTAACTTGCTTTTTTCCAAACTGCATTTGAAATCTGAATAATTCCCTGCTTTTCTAAAATGCACTGCCTTTCCACTTGGACCGACGCACTGTTAAATTATCTCAAGGGAAAGCTATATTTTTTACACAAACAGGGAGCTTTAGTCTCAGAAAGACTATAAAAGGATAAAAATGGGAAAATAAACTTCCCAGTTCACAATACCAGGTCTCTGACTTGTCCAACAACTACATTTGGGTGGGAAATGCTTGAGATATTTTTACTGCTGGGAAAAAATATCGATAAATAAAAGTCAAACTTGAAATTAGGCCTTTAGACAACATCAGTAAGTGAAGCACTAACTATCTCAGATTGATTTGTGGATGTAAGAACACAATACTGGTATAAATTTAGATTTGAATGCAACGTACCTGTTATTAAAGGCATAGAGTTTACTATAGCCAAACAAAATAATGACAGCATACAAAGTATTGGAAGAATAAGGCGAAGAATAAAAATACTTTAATACTAAAATTCTATCCTCATACTAAAACTGTGCTACTAACTCTCTTGTGTCCTTGCCAGGCGTTCTAGTTTTGTCATCACAACAAAGATCTATTGGGGAGGCCAGTAAGTGAAGCACTTAGTGACTATTTCTATGTGTTAGACTGTTTGTTTCTCATTCAAAATCATTGTTGGATTTGATCATTTCAGCAGAATATCGTTAATGTGTATTTTCCACACTCCACAGAGCTGAGACAGAGAGAGGACTCTCCAGAAAGCACATTATTGAAGGTAATGATATTTTCTTTTTACATGAAATGGTCTGTTTGTGGTCTATATATAGAGCTTTTCTAGTCTTGATGAACACTCAAAGCACTTCACAGTACAGCTTACCATTTACCCACTCACACAAACATTCTTCACTTAATGTTTTTTGAAATAATTTACTTTAAAGGATAATAACAAAGTATGGGGCTTAAGACTAGAAAAGCTCAGTTCATCCTAAAGTCATTTTATAAAAATCAAATATAGAAAAGTGGTCAATTTGAAGTATTACCGAGTTTACATTCATTGATTTAATAGAATTGCGTCATTATTGTAGAGGAAATGTTTCCCAGAATTAATTTATTCAATCCCTAAAGAGACTTATGATAAGCATTTTTGTCTATCTCAGTTAAAGCCACTTCATGTCATCTTAGTTATTTTTGTAAGCAGTGTGGCCGCAGGACCATTTACCAAAGAGTTGAATGAGTTGTTTGAATCTCATTGTCACAAGGCTTTTAAATTTAGGCAATTACATAATAATCAAACAATGTGCAGCTCTTAAGGTCTTTGTAGAGCATGCAGAGAAATGGCTCATATTTGGATTTCGCACACATGCTTTTAACATTTCTAAAACTTTAAATCGATCTACAGACAAACCCGACTTTGAAATGTTGGCAGATACTGATCCTAAAAAGTTAGACGTGGAAAATACAGTGTAGAAATTTAAAAAACAGTAAAGTCCTCTTGAGTTATTTATCGTTTTTCCCTCCATTAATTTACTCACTGGAGCACTGCCGAGGATTTATTGGGAATCTGTGTCGTGAACATGTTTGATCGTCAAAATGTACCTTTAAAATAACAGAAACTGCACCATTGACTTCAGACCAGGCTGTTATTGGGCAAAAGTACAACTGTTTCCTACTCCCTCCTGCTATGTGCCGACAATGTGCCTGATCACACTTCATTTAAAGACCAACGGGCCCATGGGTGCTCAGAGGGGTCTGAGTGCATTTGCTATTTAAATAACGTAGGCGTTGGACGGGAAAAGGACAACTGCTTCGGTCTAGATGTAGCAAGGACATTTGTGCCAGGTTTAAGAGAGGGCCTCTTGTGTGTTTAGTGACGATGTCCCTTAACAACTGACCATTGTTTGTGACAGGTTTAAGAGGATCCTTATCGAGACTCCAGCTCGATTATGTGGACATTGTTTTTGCCAACAGAAATGATGTCAACAGTCCCATGGAAGGTCAGTTACAGATGTTAACGAAATGATTATTCTTGTTTGCTGATGTGCAGAGACCTTTCAATATACGGTTTATGTGTGAAACATCTGTAATCCATTGCCTTCAAGTGATTAGAATTGTGTAACTTTAATATGATGTTATATTCTGTGATCTGCAGAGATTGTACGGGCCATGACCTTTGTAATAAACCAGGGTATGGCCATGTACTGGGGAACCTCACGCTGGAGTGCTATGGAAATCATGGTGAGTGCTCATCTCCCATTCTTCACAAGTTTAAAGGTCCAGTGTGTAAGATTTAGGTGAAAGGGATTTCTTTGGCAGTAATTGAATACCAAATAATCCTAGTGATGTTTTCACTAGTGTGTTTCATCTAACTTGTATGAATTGTTGTTTTATTTACCCGAGACTGGACCCTCTATATTGAAACACTTCATAAACAGGGAGCAGGTCCTCTCTACGGAGGCCGCCATGTTTTTTAAACTAGTCCAAATTCTACACACTTGAACCTTTAATGCTGTCAGTGTTTGTCACATATTGTTTGTCGCTGATTGGTAACCATGGCATTTTGTCTGTGTCTGTTTTGCCACCAGGAGGCGTACTCGGTGGCACGCCAGTTCAACCTGATACCACCTGTGTGTGAGCAGGCGGAGTACCACTATTTCCAGAGGGATAAAGTTGAGGTGCAGCTCCCAGAGCTCTACCACAAGATCGGTCAGATATCCAGACGTCTCACAGCTCAATTTACCTTTATTTTCTTAATCTGAAGGTTTGTTTTGTTTCATTCGAATGTCCACACTTATCCCTGTCTTTCAGGAGTGGGGGCTATGACCTGGTCTCCACTTGCTTGTGGATTAATCACAGGGAAGTACAGCGACGGCGTGCCAGAGTGCTCCAGAGCGGCTATGAAGGTCAGTTTGATTTGAGCGGTCGTCCTCTTGGGGTTTCTCTCCCTGATCAACGAGGTACTGTGGTGTGGGAAATCTGTGTGGGAGTAGCTGCCTTATGAATGCCTCTCTCCTGGTGAAGGGATACCAGTGGCTGAAGGAGCGGGTGAACAGCGAGGAGGGCCGCAGACAGCTCGCAAAAATCAAGGAGCTCCATCTACTGGCCGACAGACTGGGCTGCACTGCTGCACAGTTAGCCATAGGTAAGCTATACAATCTGTACAGCAAATAGAGACTATATAGACTTAATTTCAAACAGTGTTATGTGATCTGACTGCTGCAGTAAACCTAATATTCTTTGAGTTAAGTACATTTTCTTTGGTTTTCACTGATGTCTCCCAGTTTTAACACAGAACGTTTTCTTTACAGCCTGGTGTCTGCGTAGTGAGGGAGTCAGCTCTGTACTTCTGGGAGTTTCCAATACAGAGCAGCTACTTGAGAACCTGGGTGCCCTCCGGGTAAAACTTTTATTCAATTATTTTGCCTCCCACGTTCATCATTTTGCCCGACACACGCTACAGTTTGTGATGTGCACGATGAAGTGGCAAATGACCATTTTCTAAAAGATCGCTTTCCTTCCCTCCTCCTCTTTGCAGATTTTAACCCAAATGACCCCACAAACCATTACTGAGATCGATGCCCTGCTGGGAAACAAGCCACACTCCAAGAAAGAGTCGCGGGCCTGAAGATGCAAATCTGAGTGACGGACGATGTTCCGAGGAGACAAAGACGACAATGACACCGGGAAACATCGCTTTTTCGCTCCGCTCTATACTCAACAACTTGCATGTCCTCGGCAACATTATGCTTCCAGTATAGGCGCATATCCATTTTGCGCAGTACATTGTTATCATGTATGAAAAAAGAAAAAAAGTCTTTCAATTGTGGGATAAAAAATACAACAGGTCTTATATTTGCTCACTGCCGATTGTTCAAAGAGTAATTGTTTCTCCAGACAGGGGAGGCTGAAAATGGTCGGAGCTCCGCTTCTCTGTGATCCACTGAAACCAAGAGACACTGAGAGATCCTCAACTGATTTGACTTGTGTTAATGAAAAGTTCTAATGTGAAGAAACACCTCTGTGCTAAAACGAAACTCTACTGCGTGAAAGGTGCTTTCATCGGACTTCTGAGTCTCCTCCCCCTCGCAGCCGCCTGTTATTCTGTATGATGTTTGTTACCCAGCAGCCAGAGAGCCAAAGGTTAGTACTCACGTGTCTAGCCTAACATTTCCCATAGTGTGCATGTGACTGGTTTGCCACGCTCACTGCTTTACAGGGTTGGGAAAAAAAGGATTACTGGTCTCGAGTCTTTGGAGTGATCTGACTGTTCAAAAAATAAAAAGGAATCCACTGTGGTATTACAATCAGATCACATGCTTTAAAAAACAAAATGCCATTAGCATTAGGTTTTTTTTGAAAGCGACTTTCCCAACCCTGCTGCTTTCTCTGCAG
Organism: Pseudopleuronectes americanus; assembly: GCA_038501795.1. Classification (NCBI taxonomy): domain Eukaryota; kingdom Metazoa; phylum Chordata; class Actinopteri; order Pleuronectiformes; family Pleuronectidae; genus Pseudopleuronectes; species Pseudopleuronectes americanus. The sequence goes on along the minus strand of CM076728.1, from coordinate 10,265,716 downwards.
TCTTTTTGCCTCCTCTTGTTTGTAAACTGTGCGCATGTCCCTTTAAGAGAGAACAGCCCGACACAGGGCCTAAATGTGGCATGGCTTTTTACGGCTTATGTAGATTTGCAGTGCCCTCGTAAGCCATCGTTTTGTTTTTTTTTACTCGAAAATGGTCTGGCAGTCTGATCCAGGTGTGGGCACTTTTGCTTTTCAAAGACTGTGCAGTGCGCTGACACAGCCGCGCGTGTCCATCCGACATATAACCTTTGCATTGTCCTAAACTGTATAAAAAAAAAGAAGAAGAAAAAAGACGTTGACATCAACTGTCAGAGATGCTGTCCCTGTGAAGAGCATCGTTGTTGCTAAACCCGAGGGTTGAGACAGTTGGGTCTGTGTTGAAAGGTCACAGAGCCTCTGGTGCAACGATCTGGACACACTGTGGTGAACTGCTCCTTTTCAAGCGAAGGGACATGAATGATACGTCTTGCGTTGATCAAATACCACAACTCTTGCCGCAGGTCACTTTGGGTAAGATTAGGCAAATGTGTTGTTTGTTTTTGGTGGAGGCCTAAAAATATAGCTTCTCTGCTCATTTCTCTGGGAGCTCCCTCTCTCTCTCTCGCTCTCTTTCTCTCCCTGTGTTATTTGTTCCCTTGATTCTTGCACACATGCACAACTCATTTTCTACTGTGCAACCCGTATCTGTTCCCTTTAGTTTTGTATTGAGTCCATTACTTTGTAACGCGAGGGGGATTGTGTTACTCATGTGAAGACAGCACTAATCTCCAGGGTGGGTTCATTCCTCACACAAGGTTGTGTTTCGCTGGCACCGGGTTACATTGTGGTGTAAATATCTGTTTTACAGTGAGATAAGAGTGGTTACATTTATGAAGAAAGGAACTCCTGAAGGAGTAGCTGAAACGTTGCTCCCTGTGTGTATGTGTGTATGTTTGTGTGTGTGTGTGACTCTGTGTGACAATGTACAATTTGACTGAGTGTAGCTTCCAGTGTACATAGATAATTCAATCAAACCTTGAAAAAGATGTAACTTTGCCTGCATAACTTATATTTTACTGTCTTGAAAACAAAGAGAAACCAAAAGAGAGAAGAGGCACCTCATACTGAATGTATCCTGTCTGTTACCCCAAACCTACAGCATATCTAACCGAAAGGGACGAAGCACATCATGTGTTTTAAAGGTATTTTTATTTTATTTTGTCTTTGAACCTGTCCCATGAAAAGAAAACAAATGCAAACGTTCAACATTGTGACTGAAAGACTAAAAGATTATTCACAGAGGCTCAAAATGTGCTCGCCTGTTTGCAGAAAGTCAGAGAAGAGTTTTGTATTAACTATTCATAACCAGGTCCTGTTCGTTGAAACAGGCTAATCCTACCTGTTATGTTGATCATCCACATTAGCTTATCTTCTATGTTGACATTTGAAATAAAACTGTTTGTTTGAGAATATGTACAGGGATGTTTCATGAGTTACATACTGTGTGAAGAGCAAAATAGTGGCTTCTGCCCACAATGTGAACTGTGGGATTATGATCATGACATTCTCATATAACATGTGCATTTTGCTGAACAACGGATCTCTGCCAACACCCAACAGTCCCCTTCTGAAAGCACATTAGAAATTCAATTGATGCAGATTTTTATTTGGATCTCAACCAAATTTCACACACTCATAAATATCAGTCACCTACACACGACTGTTTTTTTTTCTACGAAATTAAAATTCCTGAATCCAGCCCCTGATCCAGAACTGCACCAAAATGTCATGGGTTGCTTTTTGGTTCATGCCCCACCCCTCAAAAGATATAGATTTAGCATAATTCTGCTAACTATCTAACAAACACAGACAAAATTGATAACTAACACACTTAATTAAAGTGTGCATACAACACTTGAATCCCTCTGATGCACAACACAGATTTGTACTGTGGTTAAACTGGAATGAAAACCAGGCACTGCACAGCAAACATGTTTTGAAAACTCGCTAGACATCATAGGTTAAACTGATGAACCTTGACACCAGTGGATAACGCTTACAACATGATACATACTTCGGTAGATCAGTAAACACTAAATCTACCTTTGACCCCAAGCAGCATTTCTTCATTTAAGGCTCATACTGAAGTGTCACTGCTACAGAGTGCCTCATTATGTCATACAGTTTAATAGGAAGACGTTATTTTGAGAGCCTAGAAAAAGGAAGCAACATGTACTCAGCATGGAAACATTACCATTTTGTGCTCCTATACCTAAAGGAGATATATTCAGTTTGCAGAAGTCTTAAGCCTCAAGCTAGCTTTACACAATCAAAAGATTGATTATATCACATAAGCTTTAAGTGCAAACAGTAAATTTCGTAAAGGATTACCAAGATCTCAATTTTAGTTTTAACAGTAGGATATATATTTCAGGTTTGGTAAATTAATAGCTCTTGTCTTTGATCTACTAGATCAAAGGGGGTTGCAATATATGGATAAAAATGTCATTTCAGTTAGAGTAGATGATCAAGACATTTCTAACTTGCAAATAAACAAGTCATTTTTCCCCTTTAATCTGTGAAAGGCAGACAGACAGACAGAAAGAGCTCAAACTAAATGGACCCCTGTCCTCCTCCCATCCCACGTGTGGCAGCTCTCTGCCAGTGGACCCCAGGGTCCTTATAATGGACGGTGCAGGAGCAGCATCACAGCTGCAATGCCCCTCACTGTCTGTGCTGTTAAAATAGCAGAACTCCGCTGGGACCCGCCACACACACACACACACTTAACCACAAAACAGAGAACATCTGCGACGCCAACACTGTTAATCTCTCCACTAATGGACTCCATAATGTCATCGGAGTGAGAGATGAGACATATGTGTGTGTTGTAGACAGCCACCCTCTCAATAAACATTCTCACGTGTGCTGAAAAACGTTGGATGTCTCACCGCCAACACTGTGTCGGAGAAAAAAATAAACAGGTTTCAACACATGACTCATCCCTGCTGCAAAGAAACAGGTTGGACGAGGTGGAGAAAAATAGAAACCAATGGCTGTGGAAAGTTAATAAGCACATTCGAGACGTACAAGCCTACACATCTAATAAAGTGAACTTCAAATCTTGTCCTATTGTTGCTTTTGGATTAGATCAGAGATAGTGTTCATGGTCAGGACAGTAGCAGCCTGTAGCTGCTGCTGTGTACCCAAGGTCACAGGACACAGTTGAGATGGTTGGTAAAAGAAATTCACAGTTTTCAAGTTAATGTATTTTACTGTGGCAGGGAGCTGGTGGACTATTTTTCTTATCGCCCAAAACATTCACTCAAAAGACAAAACACTGAATTGATCCTGTTATGATGGTAAGTATTGCCTGTGTAGTGCAATACACAATCCTTCTACATGAAGAACTCACTACAGAATCGAATGTGTATTCATCAAGAGCATATCCCCAAGACATGGAATTATTTTCTTCTATTTTTGTTTGAATAGCATTTTGATGAGAACTAACACCCAGATAATTATTTAGCCTTATATAAAGAAAAGAAGTGTATCTCTTAAATCTTCAGTGGAAGCCACGAGACAGAAATAAGGAGACAGACTAACATATTCTTGGTTCTGGTCTTTGCACATGATTTAACATTAGCATTATTCTTCTAGTTGTATTAGTGAATTGTTAGTGTTATATTATTGCTCTATTTTCACTTCACAGAAATCATATCACAACACATATAGTAGTTTTCATTTGCTGCCTGTATCAAACAGTCACTCAATGTAGATATTGTATCAATTGTACATACAAACAACCAGATACCGCCCCAGCCACAAATGGTGCTCCCTAATTCACCCCTGCTGTCTGCACATCTGTTGCATCAACATCAAATCCCTACAGGCCGCTTTGCAACAGAAGTCCTTCACATCATTTCAACACACAGTGGCCTTTTAGCCTCCTCTGCCTGCGGAGGGAATACATTCTATCCACAGCTGATTAAGTGCTTCTCATGCCTGCATTTATAATTGTGTCCATGCCCTGATCTTCTGCCAAATGATTATTGTTTACCTTGTCCACTAAAATGGATGTCAACAACAATGATTATTGTAATTTTCAAGTGCACAAATGAACAAAAGATGAGTCCGATGATCACAGGTTACCTTTATTTTCTACTAAAATACATGTTTCATGCAGGTTCTGTCACTTTTCCACAACAGTCAACAAAAACACAATGAAACTAGCACGGAGTCGCCTCGAGCCATTTTGCCGCACGACATTGGGCAAAGACGGATGTTGAAAGTTGTTGATTACAAGGTTTTGTATGTTTGCAGAATCCTAGTGGCTTTGTAAATAGTGACATCCCAGAGCCAGCTGATCGTACTTGGTCTTAATCCTGCAATCGATAAAAAATGATACCATAGTGCTCGTTTGGAAACTCGTGCAAAATGGTTCTGGAAAACTGGAAAAGAATAAGAAAACATTGCTGGAAAATAAAGGTAAAAAGTTGCCGAAAATGCTGTTTGGTGAAGGTTCTTAAACTCTCTCTATCGATCTCTAACCTGCTGTGTTACAAGCTGGTACAGTTTGGTTGGTCTCTTCATTGATCATTAGCTGGATGCGGCCGGTAAGAAGGAAATGTTTCTTCTCTGTGACCCACAGAAGAGGTTGTGTGCTGACAGGCGACAGCGGCACAGCTGAAGTTCAGAGAGCGGAGTAGAAGGCATATGTGAATCAGAGTACACTGGATCTCAGGGAGAGACTGAGCATGGAGAAAACTCTTCACTCGACTTTACAAGGCCTGCGAATGATCTTCATATGAAAATAAAAAGAGGTAGGCAAACTCTCTCCGCTGCTCAGGAATACTGACACTTTAATAAGATGCAGAGTTGGGTATGAGGCGCTCGGCAAACATGCTACACACATCGTCTGTTTGGAAAAAAGGACAGTCCGGCACAGCATGCTTCGAAATCTACCACCCTCCCCTTCTCCTTCTTGGTACAGTTGGTTGCATATCAACACTATTAGGAATTCAATTACGTTTTCATGTAAACAGGGAGACAACAAAAACACACGAGTCATGCATTATCATCTCCAGAATGTAGAACAACAGTAAACACAGACGGATGTTGCTGCACAGCATATTCAGAGGTGGGGGTGGGGGTTGGATTTTAAAGTTGCATGAGAATGTCAGGGAGCTCTGTTAAGTAATACACATATAAAGCAACCACGATTCAATGCATCTTCTTTCCTTTCTTACCGCCGGTCTGCATGACATCATTAAGGGTGAACGACATGAAGGCAATCTGCTCAAGTTCGCTCTCCTTCCCGCACTCCATCAGGCACGAGAACTGATCCTTGTCTCCGTTGTAGGCCAGGTCCGAGTAGCCGCTGGGTCCCCTGTGGAAGATCCTGGGACGGTCCCATCCTGACGAGTGCAGGGGGGACCGGTTCAGATACACGCCCATGTCCCTTCTCCTAGACTTGTCGGTCGGATGCATGAAGAGGAGCCAGGTTTGTGTGTCGGGGGACAAGAGGGACGTGCCGCACGCTTTGCTCTCGGCGTCGTCGTTGGGGACAAACTCCGGAGCGGGGAACCCGATGACGCTGCCCTGGCAACCCGACGGGGGCTCGATGAGCTCCTGGGCCGAGTGGGGCTTGTCGAAATACAAGCCGCTGTTCTCACTCAGGGCCTCGCACCTGTGACCTCTGTGACGGGCGTTGTAACGGGCGTTGCAGTAGAGATGACTCCTGCCCTCGTGGTCTATAATCTCGGCCATTTCACATTCACACGACGCTTTTTGCAGCATCTTCCCTATATGCCACGTCTGTCCAAAGTCCTCGCTGTAAATGGACAGTGCACGTGGGTACACTGTGAACGGAATGGGGAAGGAGAAGCATCTGTGAGGGATGTAGTAGGCGTAGGCGGGGATGATCAACCGGCCGTTCTCCAGCTGGACACCGTGACCCGGACCCACGGCGAACGTGGCCCACTTGTGGATGGTGTCGCCCACCACACTGTCTGTCAAGTCTTTCGCTGGACTCCAGGTTTGCCCGTCATCACCGCTGCTAACACAGCAGAGGCGGGCCTTGTTCTTACCTGTGCGGATCTGCCTCCTCTCCGTGGTGTTTCCCCACACGCAGATGAAGAATAAAAACAACATTTTGCCGTTCTTCTCATACACCGGGCAAGGGCTCATGGTGCGGTGGTTCGGTAGACACGCTGTGGACATCTCCTGACTGGGGGACCACTGGAGGAAGACAAACAAAAAGGGGACAAGAATGAGAAAAGCCGGTCACAGTTCCTGCAGAGGGGGTTTTTCAGTGTGAAAGCTAAGGGGTTAACGAAAGGTGCAGACACCAACCTGAACAGTTCCGTCATCTTTCAGCGTCCCTCTTCTCATCACTAGAATTTTGGCATCTTTATCCCAAGGGGAGGACCTCTTCTCTGCAAAGGCGAGGAAGGTGTGACTGTGCCTCAGATAGACGAGGGCAGGGATCCTGTATGTGATCCCACTGGGCTCCTTCTCGAACAAAGTTGTTTTGGCCAGTTCCTCCACGCTGCCACTCTTCGACGCCGTGTTCCCCATGGTGGATCCGAGCTCCTGGGGACAGACAACGATCCGGGTTGTGTGACAGGCGTGTGTTTGTGCTCTTGTTGTGGCTTTAAACGCACAGAGTTGTGTGATACATGGCACATGACCACACAGCCACACAGCGAATCTGACACACAGTGCGTGGACCGCAACGAAGCGTCTTACCTTCACTTGTCACTCGTCGCGGTCGTCCCCCTTGATTCTTGCGTGAACGACATCCCAGCGTCTGATTTCACGCTGAACCAGGGACCTTTGGTGTTCACGACACTGATGCTGTGGGTTCATCGGAAGAGAAGAATCGAGCTGGAGCGAGAGGGACACTCGCGCGCACTTCCTCGTTGGTCGTGACGAAGCCTGGCCAGCAACGTAGCCTGGAGCAGCGAAGACTGAAGTGTGTGTCTTAATGCTAACATCATAACAGACAAGCTAACTGCTAGCTAAAACAGGAGACGAGTAACCTGTCTCCTGCTGTACTCACAGGAATCAACGCACTGTGGTTACCGTTAGCTAGCTTAACGGTTTAAACGAATAGCGCTGTGACGTAACGTTTTCTTACTAATAATCATATAAAACAAACTTGCGTTGCGTGCTGGAAAACTGCAGGATAAACGTAACAGGATCTGTTAAATACCCTTAAATGTTCCAAGTTAGCTAGGAGGTGTATCATCTTATCATCGAGTTCAGTCTTTGAGCATTTACCATCGGTGCCGACCTTCATCGCCCCCTGCCGGTAAGGAGGGGATCCCCCCATTTAAAGCGCTGTTGCTAGGATACGCTGCACCACATTGGCGCTGCAGTAGTTTGTTCAGCGCTTGAGAAACGTAACTCACAAGCGTATAAAAAGTTTGTTTCCTCCAAATAAATGGATTTAGATGATAAATCAAGATGACTGCTGCGTCCTGTAAACTGGAGGATGGACAGAGACACGCCACCAAATGTTTCCCTGCTCGGTCTTTGCTCCATCGAAGGAAGGACGGTGGGTTAGATTCCATTAAAATGAGAAAATGCATGAAAAAGAACTGGTTTATATGGTCAGGCTGCATGGAAATACCAGCACAATGGCAGCGTCACAAACAAGTAGGCCTGCAGGTTAAACTAAAAATAAGAATGACTCATTGTTACTGCTTCACAGTTGTGTCAACAACCTTTGTGTCGTCAGTCAGGTTGTTGAAAATGTTCCTACAATATGACACTTATATTCAGAGCCCACCAAGCAACAGGTGTTCAGATACACAGCATTAATAAAGAGTAATGGGTTTCTCAATTCAACACAGTTCAGACAGATACTGAAGATCACTTCTGTAAGAGTTTGATATTGTGCAACATCTGCACACTACGAATTCAAACATATTATTTTATATGAGATGACTTCGATAGATGGTTCATTTCAGTAAACATCTGATCAAGTGCACGTGTTATGAATCATATGCATTCTTAGCTTTGGTCATAGTCTGTACAGCTACGACATACATTGTGTATTTTACACTTTGAGTGAATTAACTGGGACAGAACATCAATCTGCATCTATTTTGATCATCAGTTAACTGTCTGAGAAAAGGGCAAAATATTCGTAGCTTCATCTGAAAAAATCAATCTAAATTATGATCCTTTTTTTGTCATGTTTTACAGACAAAATGCAAAAGCACATCATCATAGGCAGTCATTCAACTGGATAAGAGTACAGAAGAATTACCAAAATGTAAAGTATAGACACAGTATAAAGAAAACACGTTACAAACCATTATAATATCTCATGAATGATTAAATGAAGGCAGCAACTTCTTTTAAAGCAGGTTATGGTATTAATTAGAAAATTACCTGCAAATGAATGAATAAAGAGAATAATTATTAGTTTCTGCAGTGTTTGTATTTTTGAATCTCCAAACAACATCTGCTGACATTATTTATTCAGTCTTGTTTCCCTTGCAGGTGGTGGACACTGGCTCGTGGCTTACAGGGAGGCAGAGGAGCAGAGTTACAGTCATGTGCACAGACAGTTTAAAGACACCCATAAAGAACATGAGAACATTGCAGTGACTGATGCTCCTCATGGTCACACGTTAAACGGACCGTTGCTCGTAAGTCACTGAACTCTACCAATGTGAAAATGGCCTTTTTGACTAAATGTAGCAGGATAAGTTGTCCTCAGGCCGATCTCAAATGATTACAATTGTCTCTTTGCCTTTGCAGCTGCGGTTACATTGTGTGGATAAACCATCTGAGCTGTGCACCGTTCACATCAGTGAACAGGAGCTGGATTCTGTGAGAGCACTTTTCACATTTCAGTTCAAATTATTTGGGCGTCTGTGACAAGATGGAATAAATACATTTCCTTTATGTGCTCAGGTGAATTCTGAAGATCTCAAGATGTTCGATAGCGTAGCTTACATCGATGCCTCCGTCAACCTCCTGTCTTTAGGTGATTGTTTTTACACATCATGCAAACCCTGTGTAAAACCCTCTTTTAGAAAAGATACAAATGTTCCTGAATTATTTCTCTCCAGGGTCTTTCAGCAGTTTCGTGTCTTTACGAGAACTCAATCTGTCTGTAAACGGGATTCAGCACATGACGTTTGATGCCTCGGACTTCCCTCATCTCCAGGTGAGATGACTGAGACTATACATATGAAATCCACCATTATATACATTTGTATGATACATAGTCACTGCATTAATACACATCTTGACCTCACTTTTCAATCCCAACAAGAACTGGAGAGTCTTTTACTTCCATCCAACATGATTTCATTTTCCTTGCGCTGCTCCCTCTGCTCGTTTTCAGCTCTCTCACAACTCCAGTTCTTTCAGAGCTTTTCTCTGATCCGGTGACAAACAAAGGAACCATGTACAGCTAATTAAATCTCTACTGACGCTACATTCTGCATTTCAAAATATAATTTCAAAGTTTTAGCCTGTTTGATGATTGAACTAAGTGTATTCCGAAGGATGGAGGGTCAAATTCATGATTCAGTTGTTTTAGTGCTGGACAGATCAGGAGCGGATATAGATAATGTATAAGTGTGTAACATCTGTAACAGTCCTCATGTTTACACTGCTAGGAAATTGTCACTATAAATCCTCCATGGTTATGTTTATCTCTGTTATTTATTGAAATCCTCAGGTTTTGGATTTGTCCTACAACAGTCTGTCAGCTGATGATGTTGTGTCTGTCAGTCGTCTTCCTCGTCTTAAAGTGCTTCATCTGACTGGAAATCAGCTTCATCATCTTCCTGCTGATCTGGGATCAACTCAGCTGTTAGTACACTAACTTTTATTTACATCATTCTTATTACTTATTAAAAAAGAACTCATCTACGGACAGACAACCATTTAATCAATTAGCTATTTTTGCTTTTATACATTTTTATTTAAATTTAGTTAAAAATACAAATGAACACAAATCAATCCACTTCGTTTTCAACAGTATTTGCTTATTTGATCTGAGGAAAATGTCAAAATCACAAATTGATTGATTAAACTAGAATGACACGCAGTCGAGCACACACACCCTTGTGGGCCAGACGGTCCCACACGTCTGTCTGGCTCTTAGAAGAATAAAGGGAAGCAGGAACAAACTAAGATTCCAACCAAGACACAAAGGTGAGCACACGACCTCGTAGATCGAGGTAATTAGCATGTGTGGGCTTGTCTTGTTTTTTTGATCCCATCTTCACACGCGGGTCAGATCTGTCAATCACTGCATTGTGTAGTTCCACAAAAAGCCGACTTTCCACATAAAAGCTATTTTTGAAAAACTCTGACATGAGTCACGGAGAAGCTGGCACAAACGAAAACATATTTTCCATCTTAAAGTTATTGAATTCTCCGACTACGGTCTGACACTGCCTCCAGGCTTCTTTATTATATTACTACATGACACATCTCAAGCATTCAGCACACATATAATAATATGTTTTACTATGTCTTTGTGAATAAAATGTATTAGCAAGAATGAATAGTAATATATTCAAACTTATTTAACACATAAAAATGCAAATTTGTCATAATAGTTATGCAGATTTTTCTTAATCTAATCATATTTACTAATCATTAATTGGCAAAAAAATGTATTACATTTTTATATATTATATATAAATCATGTATTAATATTTATTGCACATTTATTATATAATATGTTTGAACTTCATCAGTGCATTAGTTCTACTTAATGTCAAACCAGTTCATTAAAGAAAATGCTCAGAGATTCAAGATGCATTTAAAACAGTTTTCAAATTAACCAGAAGGTGGCGTACACATCTTCCAGATTCTCACTTCTGATCCTGGGGAAGGAAACATAAAGACATATAATACACCTGCTCCACAGCCTCATATATAAAGTAAAGCAGGAAACACACACACGTAACCATGTTAAAGTAACTTTAGGACTTCAACTGCATAATTTATTACTTTCACTGTTTATTTGCTCAGGTTCATGTATAAACTCTGAGACGTTGCTAAATTTCACTCTTCTCTTTGCTGTGTGCAGGTCAGCTGCAGAAGGAGACTCACAGTTTAAAGCTCTGGAAGTTCTGATGCTTGATGACAACAAACTTGCCTCTGGAGTCTTCAACAGTCTCAGAAACCTGAAAAGGTAATTATGTGGTTTTATATTTCATATTTTCTGTTAACAATCTTACTTAAATCGACATCATTCGCACCAAGTCGTAGTCTAAACCTTAGGCCTTTGAAATCAGGTATAATGTATAACATCATCTAATGACCAAATTTTCAGAGTTCAATTTGAGTGAATATCAGTTTAATGCTGAAAGCCAATATACCTATTTTGAAAATCAAAGGATCCAGTGTTATTTTTTATGTGGATTTGTTCATGTGACAGTGCAGAGGCACATTCTAATAGGTTGCAGGAGTATATTAATATAAACATGTCTAAAATATATATTTTGGCCTTTGCTACATCCAATTAGTCTATTCTTCTTTTCTATTCATCTGCTGCAATGGAAATACAATAATAAATCTTTGAAGAACCATTTGAAAAATATGAATTTGTTTTTCAATTGTCACTTACAGGTTAAAGTATTTAAATCTACAGGGGAACCGTATTTCTGAAATCCCATACGTACATCCAACCGGGCCTTTAGAACATGCATCCATTTCTGAAAAGGAACCCGGGGAAGACGAACCTGGTAATTTGCTAAGAATCTGCTCGATGCCATTAAGTAAATGATTTAATAATCGGCCTGCGTGTCAGAGTTTCTGCAACATCTGCTGAAAAAACTCTCTTCAAAGCAGCTGACACTGAGCCAGACCCTAACGACGATGAATCTGTCAAGAGAACTTCGCAGGTAATTCATTCTGCAGTTGGTGTTTGAGATGTTTCATCATGTTTTTATAGCCTTCATTTAAAACCTGTGTGTGGTCCTTCACCAGGAAAACCTGGAGGAGCTCTGCAAGGGATCTACTCTGCCACTGCCAGAGCTTCAGTTCCTCAATTTATCTGACAACAAAGTGCGTCTCCTATTTCACATAAATCCATCAACAATTTCAAAATAAATACTGAATGTCTCTCATCAGTGTTTTGTCGTCAGATTGCAGAGGAGGAAGCATTGATGGCCGCCGCGTTTTTCCCCATGCTTCGTGAAATCGATATTCACTCCAACCCTCTGACCACACACAGAAGCGGTAACTCTCCTCTATCAACAAATTTATTTTAAGAGAAGTTGTTTCTGATTTTCAAATGCTAAAATCCCCTCCATGTCTTCGTCTGGACACAGGAGACCCCCCCTTACTGACCTACTACCTCCAGGAGAGACTGGGGATAACACTAAAGCGTAAAAAGTCACGAGAAGTTGTGAAGATGCCGATGAAAGTGTCCACTGATCCAAAATGGAAGGTTTGAGATGTTCTGCATAGTGAATAGTGTCTAAATAACAGTATGAAAGTTGAACAGTTATTTTAAATGCATCATTTTGGACATTCTTGTATCGCAGGTGGAAGAAAGAATCCCAAAGGTGTCAAAGAAACATTTTCGGATGGACGAGGAAACTGTAAAGAAACCAGCGGAGAGGAAGAACAACGAAGACGGCCCCTTCACTGAAAACACTGACTTCTTTGTCACTCAGGTATGTACCTGTCCGGTGCAATGATTTTCACATTACCCCTATATAAAATATGAATTATACAGTAATGTTAGTTAGAGTAGCGCCTTCACAATTTATTATTTCATATTGCCTTTTAAATCGGATTTAGACATAGAAAGAGTTAAATCGAAGAGCATAGCAGTGATTGAAAAAACACGATAACACAAAATCCAGACAAACCAGGTCATGGAGGGGAAGAACAGAAAGCGCAAGAGAGAGAAAGACAGACAGACAGAGGAAGAGAAAGAGATGTGGGGGGTTCCTCTAAATTCAGTTAGCCTTCAAGATCCACCCACTGCTTAGATTCATATTAGTTTGATTGTTTCATCTCTTTCACACAATAGCGAGCTCCAGATAAATGAACAGTGAGCGCCCATTGTCGCAGAGTATGTGTATTTCGGGGGTTTCCACTTTCTTTGTCTCTTCACTGAATGTTATTTCAAAATCAGGCAGCAGACGTTTCTAACTTTGATGAGAAAGAGACGACAGAGCACGAGGACGCCGCCGTTCCTGAAGAATTCCACCATTGGCAAACGTTGACGGACGTGAAACCAAACCCTGGTGTGGTGGAGCCCGTTGGTGAGGCCTGTGTAGTGTCACCTGCAGCTGTTTATGTTCTGTACATGTTCATCAAGCCCTGAGGGGGTTGACCATACAATGGCTCCACAGTGAAGAGGAAGATTCATGCCTCTTTTTTTTTCTGTCAACAGGAATTCAAACAGCTGTTCGGATGCTGGAACACACACTGAAGACTCTCAATGTTTACGGAGACTCAAAACCAAAGTCTGATAGCATCCAGATGCCACACAGAGAGAGAGAGAGAAAGGTTTGATATTTGTGCTTCACAAAATTCCCTTTCTATCAAAGTTGCCGTCAAATTGCAACAACGACTGTAAATAACAAGGAGATGTTTGCACCAGTGTGACTTTAAAAAATAACATTTCTGTACACAGATAAGAGATCTTCCACCTCTGAGACCGGCGAAGCAGCCGGCAGAGAGGGTGGATGAAATGCTCAGGAGAATCAGAGAGAGTACAACGATAAGAGAACTCGCACTGAGTAAGAACATTTCTGATACATCCCCTGAGTTGACCTTTCTTGAACCGAAGCCTTTCTTTCTTTATGTTCATGGCTCCTTGTCAGCGATAGTTCATGGCCGGAGGGAATAGGTTCCCGGGGGATATGACTCTCTCGCTCCTCTCAACCGGATTCCCCAAGAATAACTTGAGGGAATTTCAAATCTGGTCCAAAGTTCATTTGGACACGAGAATGAATTGATTTTGGTTTTGCTAGTCAAATGTCAAGGTCACTTCGACCTCAGAAATTTGGTTCAAATGTTCACTTAGAGGCATGTATAAAGAAATTAGAACTTGGTGGTCAAAGGTCAAGGTCGCGACACATTTTTAGCCTCTTGAACATAATATCTCATGTCTGCCTTTATGGAATATCTTTGAATTTAGACCAGTTGTCACTTGGACTCAAAGATTAAAGCATCAATCTGTAAGATTTAGGTAAAAATTATCTATTAGTTTAAATTAAATATAAAATAATCATAGTGATGTTTTTAGTAGTGTGTTTCCTCTAATTTGTTAGGATTGTTGTTTTCTATACCCTAAAATGGGCCCTTTATATTTCAATACTTTTATATATACAGGGAGCACGGCCACTTTACGGAGGCCGCCATGTTTTTTAGAGTAGCCCAGACAGGACAAACTAAAGACTTTTTGAGTTTCTATGACAACTAAAGGCTACCAGCGATTCTCGTTCATGTTAGGAAGGGGAGGGTGAGTTGAGGGGTATTCAGCTGCAACATGAAACTTCACCACTAGATGTCACTGAATTTGACACACTGTACCTTTAAATTATTCGATTTCAGTGGTCAGAGGTCACAGTGACCTCATATGAGTCTGAAAAAAAAGTATCTAGACTGAAATTGCACTCGTTGGAGGAGACATAAAACCGCAGGGTGGGTAATTCTTGCTTTTTCTCCACACAGACGATGCCATGCACGGCACACGTGTGAACAAGCAAGAACATAAGGAGGTTTTATCGCTGCTGAGGGACATGAAGACAAAGTACAAGATGCTGCACAAGAAAAGCATTGAACAACTAGCCAGCATTGAGTCTGACAGAAACACAGACCTTCATGAAGCTCCACCTCCACCTGGTCAGACGATCTAATTCATGTTCAAATGTCTAGATTAACTTTCTTTTCCTCCATTGCTGATGGCGGTGTAGACCTGGTATGTGAGGAACTGAAATCTCCATCTCATTAATACTATGAAAGGAATGTAATATGTCTTAATATGTCAAATGTTTTGAAACCATCTGGAGAATATTTATACTCTGCCAGATAAAGGTAATCAATAGATTTACTATCTCATATCTCCTGGTTTGTTATTAGGTATTTGGCTTTATAGGTATCGGACATATATAAACGTATGATTCATATATGTTGGGTCATTATTTCATTTCCATCATGCAGGATCCAGAGCACTGAGTCGAGCAGTTGTTTGTCGTTTGTGACCTCAACAGCTCAGTGAGATTTACAGTTCACACGATCATGTCTCATTACAGCACTGGTTGATCTGTTATACACCGACGTTCCACCAAGCTCAATGTTTCTTTTTTCATTTGGAGTCATGTTTCAATGTTTGTTTTCGTTGTTCATTCCTCGTTTGATTTCATGCCTCGGTCCTTCATATGATTCCAATTATTTGTCTTTGGCGCCGCTCGCAGATGTGGAATGCGAGTTCAGCCCAGGTGAAATAAATCAATAGGTGCTGTGAAGATGCTGTCATGCACGACTCGACTTTATTACCTTCATCTGGGAATATCTCCCTGCTTCTGTATCTATTAAATGGTAAATAAAATATGGATTAATATTGTAATATATACCTTATGGAATCTGTGCGCCTTATCATCCTGGGACATATTTCATGTTTTAAACCATAATGTTAATTTAATATCTACATATTTTCAGATATATTACCTTTTAAAATTGTTTCAAAATTAATGATTATTTAGAATATATATATATATATTCTAAATAATATTATATATATATATATATATAATATTATTTAGAATATATATATATATATATATATATATATATATATATATATATATATATATATATATATATATATATATATTAATACAGCCATATATGAAAGAATTGAGAAGACTACTTCTCATCGCCAGTGAAGACCCTATATCAAATATTTTGTTTGGAATTATTATAATAACCGACCAAATGAAACTGGCTATTTTTATAATGACATAGGCATAACAGAAAGCAGTTATTTGGTTGTAATGCAGTTTGAAAATCAGATATTAGACTATCCAAAAGAAGAAATAAACATAGAGTCACAGCAACATGTAAAAGAGGTCTTTCACTCTTGTGAAGACATTCAGGTCCTGGAAACTCTCAGTGGGCAAACACCTGGCCGTCAGTCTGTGTCTGAG
The DNA here is from genome assembly GCA_038501795.1 of Pseudopleuronectes americanus. Taxonomy (NCBI): domain Eukaryota; kingdom Metazoa; phylum Chordata; class Actinopteri; order Pleuronectiformes; family Pleuronectidae; genus Pseudopleuronectes; species Pseudopleuronectes americanus. Next base: position 10,249,583 of record CM076728.1, on the reverse strand, counting down.
TTTTTTTTCTGTTAACCACGATACTTTTACTGCTCTACCCAGACTCTAGTGAAACTCTAGTAAAGGCCTTGAGAGAATTTAGTTGGAGGCTGTTCTCCAGCCAGTGAGTCCTGGTGTGAATTAACTTCTGACAGGAAAGCTGCGTTCAAAGCTGTGATTGTGAAGTGATAATGATTCGTTCTTAAAGCTCTCACACGTTGCACCAGTGCAGGGTGTGAGTGCTGGAAGTGGACACGTACCGACATTGTGAAAGAGTTTGTTGGTGTTGGTTTTTCCACTAACAATGATCAGTCAGAGTAACCACTAATGTAATCCATGCAGACAGAAGGCACTCACTGACCTCAGCTCTAACCTCTTTTGTACAGACTGCTCAAGGCGAGAATGTGGCCTCACAAGACTCCTGAGTAACGAATCAGAAACCGTTATTTCTCACATGCCAATTTTCATAATATTAGAATAAGTTTAAATGTAAGCTTATGTCAACGTTTTAGATAAACTACAAATTAGCACCATAAACTAATAAAATCCCCTTTGCCCCCAGCTCCTATCTTCCTTATCTTTTTAATAGCCTACAAGCATCAGTTTTCATCTCATACTCTCACCACACCCTTTCTCTTCAAATAGGGTCAGAATTGCAAATATAAAGGTAATTGACAATTTTGGATTCCCTTATGATTCTATGATTCTTTCCCAAAAGTGAAGCCAAAGCATCTCAATAGCCACCTGCTGGTTGGTTGCAGTATGGGTCATAAACCCTGGCTCCTCCATTTTAGGGGATGGAGCATGGTCTAAACTTAAAAATAAAATACACTCAAATTAATTTGGGGATGGTTTCTGTTATTTTAGGTATCAGTGAGTCTGGTTTTATTAAGTTATTTCATGCTATGAAAATATAGTGAAACCTCCTGATTGACAGCTTCAACTTACTTGCTATTTGTCGAGTGTTCGTTTCTGCGGGACCTCGCTACTGATGCTAACTCTGGCTCCAAATGGGCAACATGGCAGCGTTCGTATTCGGGGTATTTCAGCTTCATTTCGGGATAGTTGGAGGAAGTGGAGATGCACCCTCCATTTTTATATACATTCCTTGGTCAGTGAGATGAGTTTAATTTACTTGTATATGTGAAAATGTATAAAACAATTATGCAGCAGTCAGAATACATCTTAAATTTTTTATTTTATAATCACACAAAAACCTGTGTTAACAGTTGTGTTTCCTCGATGGTGACAAAAAATCATTGTCATCAAGAGCAAAACACCATCATCAAAAATCATCAAACAGAGCAACTGATTTTGTGTCATACATAAAGTGCTAGAGAGATATATTTTGAATTAATCCAGATTTTTAATCCGTAGTTCAACTTTCAAAAACATTGGATACTTCTGAATTTTCCCACAATGCAACCTGATAGTGACTCTTATCAGAACCTCCCTGTCTGATACATGTTGTATCAACACACCACACCCCAGGTCACAGGCATTTCTGTTATGAATTTGTCATGTCTAACACTGAGCCGGGGTAACCCTGATGACATCGCTATGACATCATCAATGTTTATTTTCCCAGCTCCATCCAGCACCACAGGGAACATGATTCTGTTATACCAGTATATCTGCTGGTTTTAGTTAGATGACATTATTCTGTATAGCCAGTAAACAAACTAACTTTATGTCTCAAATTGTTCTCTTTAAGGACTTTTTGTTCCTTATCTCAGCCAAGGTGTTATGTCTTTGTCTGCTATGTAAACATCACCTTTGCTTTCAGCTCTGCTGATCCTGGTGATTTACACTTAGTGACCTCATGGAGGCGTGCATGTTGAACAAGTGAAAACAGTCCACTAATGTGAAAAATCACTTCTACTTTGAACATAATTACACAATCGACACACATGTCCTCCAGATATGGCAAATTACTCCAGAAGTGTTATTGTTATAAATCACAGAGCTACAGTTACATCACGTTTCAGAGTGAAGCCAATAGAAACCCATGTCTCTTCATTATTTTTATTGGACCCGTTAATGAACACAGAAATAAACGGACAAACAAAAAGGCTTAATTGTGCATTTTCTCTTTTGCTCGTACCATAAAGAACTGATGAGGCGAGTTATTAACTGAAAACACATTTTATCCTCTCTGTGATATGACGGAGTCTGGCAGGAGAGCCGGACACTGAGTCCAAAGGCAAAAATAACAAAAGACAGGATGAGGAAAAGCATCCGTGGTCTATGTCAAACCTTTGGGAGACAGGTTCGTTGTTTATACACATCTCCTGTCTATGTTTTTTATCATGTATATTTGAAGGCGGTGCGTGTTCACATCTGGAGCAGTCATCACCGAAATCAAGCCTGAGAAATGTTTGGGTAAGATTTGTTTGACTCTCGCGTTGAGGGCCAACAGTTAAGCTCTGAGAATAACCCTGTGGAGATTCAGACACCAGATTTGGCTCAGGGAGAACAGGCCTGAATACCTCATGAACACTCCTCATTACTCCAGTGCCAAATGAGTTCACTGCAGACTGGACCTATTCATTAGTTCCTTTGATGAACAATTGAACTGTAACACAATTATCATGTAATCCTGGACGGGCCCTCGGATACTCTGGCTGACATCTGAAAAGAGGTCATTATTAATAATTACAGATTATAGCTGTAAAGTAGTTGCAGGTCCTATTTTACTCGGCGAAACAAAACACCTCACTGTGGTCTGTCGTTAACAGTTTACAGTCGTCACAAGCAAGTGTTTCAAATTTTCACCTTTCAGCCGAGCCGCTCGGGATGAGGGGACGAAGACCCAAAGTGCTGGTGACACGTACCCCCGGTATTGTCCATGTTTTCCTGGCGAGGGGCCAGCCGCCGGCTAAAGTGATCAGGGCCAACTTAATTAATGAGGGGGCGAGGGTGTAAGAAAACAGAGCCTTTGATAGATTGTGGAAGCATTTTGACGAAGTATAAACTGAGGGGTTCCGCCGGGCACCTTAATCAGCTATGAAAGCAAACACGTCTATCAGACTTAATTCACTTAACCCAACTTGGCTCGCTTTGAACCGAAGGGCTGCCTGATTGATTTGCAATGCTTCAGTTGTTCACAAACAATGTACACATGTGGCGAGGAGCCTCTCGCTGCAGCAGACCAGGATGCTCGGTTCCGTTAAGTTCGGCTCCAAAAAAGACTGTGATCTCTGGAAAACTGAATCTGATTCATTTCTGAGTCTTTTCTGTTGCATGCATGATTGATTCTTTATCTTGAAACATGGGAGTATGTTTCCAATTTTACATCAGAGAATCAGTTCTCATGTGTTTTTGCCAAGTGAAAATAAGGAAATTACATTTTTCTGTGTTGAATCATGAACACTAATGATACTTTTTACAACTCTGAAATTATTTAACTACGTTACACAATTCAGAGATAAAAGTAGCACAAATAAGCATTTCAAGGTCTTTTCCGTGGCATGCATGAACTGATCGATGTTCCCTGACCCAGTAACAAAGAACTTGACATGCAGAGGAGGGAGAAAAGCAAAAGAGAGTTGTTAATATCATAATAATGGCCGAGAGGTGCCTCTCATCCTAAGCTGGGTCGTGACCCTTTGACATTTTCTTCACTTCTGACTGAGTCTGGTCTACAGTGGCAGCAGGGTGGAGTGCACAGGCACAGAGAGCCGAGAGGCTGCTTGATTTATACCTACTGACTGCCCCCAGCTGTTACAATCGCCAGAGCCAAGAGTAAGCATGCATAGCTCAATTGGCCTGTGAGACGAATTTAAAAATGTGGACAGAGAGGAAATTCCAATTTTAATAAAATGACAAATGTAAAAAAAATGCACAGCCAGATACAACATTGTTAGTCGAAAAATGAAAAACCAGAACATTTAATATCCATCTTTTAATGACCTGCATGGGAAACTGACCACGTGAAAATGTTAACCACTAATTTATGTTGGCAGCAGGGAAGTAGAACACCCCTCCTTCGAGCCCTTTTGACTGGAACAGACCACTTTGGACAACTAAAACTGTCAGGTTCGGCAGCGTACAAAAAAATTGTTGTGCAAGTAATGAAGGCGTGCAGGGGGGGAAGCACTTTTGGTTCAAAATATTGTTTCATGCCCTCGAGGAGAGACGGACAGAGCTGTCTGGCTGCAAAGTGTGAAAGAAACACAATGAGTCATTGTGGACGGGGAGGGGACGGAGGGAGCACGTCGGGAGTTCACAGAGGAGGGAAGCGATATTGTTCCGAAGCAACCGCCCAGCACACCGACTGAGTCATGGGAACCACTGTGATAACTTGACACCTGTTGATCAAACAGGCCTGCAGACTGCAAACTTCAACAAACTTTTCCACAAGCAGGTTATTTGATAGTATCGTTCAGGCTTCTTCCTTTTCTCTTAGATTTTAGAAAATACAGATGTTGTCCAGTTCCTTGACCTAATTTTAGATCCATCAGCACAAACCGTGTTTACTATAGCGTAATCCCTACCACAGCAAGCCAAACAGTTAACGGAAGATATGTTTTTCATCATGTTGTGATTTGGAGAATTGGAGAAACCTCTCACAGACAATAGAGGGACACACACTTATTTGCAAATTGCCCTTCCAAAATAGTATTTTGAGGAAAAGCAATATATTGATTTGTCAATGTCAAGTTGCCAGTCACAAATCCAGAAGATACAGATTGTCATTGATTTGGAGACATCTTTCGGAAACCTCTGATGAATCTAAGTCCAATATTCTCTTTTTTTTAGCTCAATTTTGGTCTCCACCAACTCCTGACAGAAATATCTGTCTCTTTAGCTGCTAGCTAGTAGCTAGCTTTGCTTTTTGATAACCAGTGAGTTTTTAGAGCTTTTTACTAAGACTTCTGCTACTTTGGCTAAAACCACTACGGAGCTCCATAACTCAAAAAGAAAGAACTTTCACATACATGTGATTCTATGCTCATATGAATATATTGATACTGGCTGCTTTAATATGGGCTGACCAACACTGTAACCCTGGGGTTCTCAACAGTTTGAAGGGTAATTCGAGTCGGTAAATAAATAAAAACATGTTTAAATAGTCAAATATTAGATTGAACTTGACAATACATAACGTGGCAGTTGAATGGATTTGAGGCTGTTGCTGTTTTGCAACTCAAAGAGGCACAGAACAGGAAATGGGGAGCGCTGATTTGCCAATGCAAATACAAGTTAAATTGTTTGTTTCTTGCAATACTTCAACAGCTTCAACTGCTCCTATGTGCCATCCTGAATATTTAATAACCTTGTTGTATAATAAAATCACGTAAAGACCAGCTGTTACAGGGCAGTAAAACTCTCACATTTTGGGAGTGAAAACTGGGAGCGAGACAGAGGAAGCCAGTCACGTGGATCATCTTCTGATTATGGTTTTATATACCTAATAACAAATAACAAGACATTTTTGGGGAAACACTGGTGATGGGCAAACATTACGTGTGTGTGTTTGTTTGGGAGGTTGAAGGGAGTTTCAACTTCTGCTTTAGATTTTCACGTCTCAGATAACATTTCATCTCCAGCGGGAACACAGTTTATCCGGCCTTCCGGAGCTCCATTAACCGAAGCCCTGGGGCGATGATGGCGTCCGCTGCTGCCCGGCATGCGGATCAGAGATGAATCAGCATCATTCTTATACAATGCTTTGAAAACAACTGTGAGCTCTGAGCCACATCTTAAGCTTGTTTCAAATACACATTCTCACTGTCGTACAAGGACAAATGGTTCCAGGGCATGCAACATTCAAACATGAAAGCTACAGCCAGAAATAAATCAGACAAAAGTTGCTGACTGGTGTAAAACACAGAAAAAACTTTATGGGTTAAAATTGTGAGATAAACATACAGAGTGAATTCAGCTACATCAACAATGGCCACTTAAAATTGAAATAGTTCTGGCATGTGGAGTTGTAAGATGTCATTAGGCTGTGATAACAAAGCACTGTTTGGATAAAACTGTGCATTTACTACAATGCGATGCCTTTTGCTACTTCATGCAAGGCGGGAAAAACAACAACATTCAACCACACATGTACTGTATATACAGAAATCATACAAGAACCAAAACACTTTAAATAAGGTGCCAAAAAACCCTCAATATTTACAATAAATACAGTATGTCAATCATACATCCTTTAATAGAACCTTTACATTCTAATCAGAACATGGCATCTTGCCCCAGCATATTCTGAAATACAAATTATATTTATATGTGTTGTACATGACAGAGTATTAGGGACACTTAAAGGGGGACATTTTCGGGATTTCGAGAGTAAAATTGTTATATTTCAAGAATAAAGCCGCAATATTATGAGAATAAAATCAAAATATTTCGAGAATAAAGTTGTGATGTTATGAGAAAAGAAAGTTGTGAATTAACAAGATTAAAGTCGTAATCTTAGACCAAATGTCAAAGAAGGGGAATATCAGAAGATCAGACTGTTAAAAGAAGGAATGTGGAGAATCAGATAAACATTTTTCTCATTAAATCACGACTTAATTCTCATAATATCAGGCCATTATTCTATTTATATTTAAAATTTTCAGAATTTGGCATTACAATAGTTTTGCAGCCTAATAATCAAAAAATGCAAATATGCGATGGTTCAAACATGATGCACAATGATGTCTGAATTAATTGATGAGCAACAATATCATAACTAGAATCTCCACCATTACAATGGGAAGGATTCAGGATGTGCAACATGCATGACCGGGAGTATGTATGTTTGTAGGTGTGTATCAGGGTGAGCACAGGCCTTCAGTCTGAGCAGGGTTGATGAACGTCATCACCTCCCGAATCCCGTCTGCACAAATCGTGGTCTGAGGAGCTTTCGTCAGGTTTCCTCGCTCCTCTTTAAATTTACTCCATGTGTCTGAAAAATTAATCAATAAACATAAAAAAAAACAATCACATCTAACAAACATACAAATGCATCATGAAATCCTTTTCCAACAAACCTTCATCGAGCATCGCGAGCATTGTGTAATTTTCTGGATGATCCATGATGTGTTTTCTTTGACTGTCCCCAATATCCAAGACTTTTAAAACACCTGTATAAATGAAAAAAAAACAGGGGAGATTCAGACAACGAAAAATGTGAGTTTGTCTTAAAGTATTTTTTTGGGGGCATTTTATAAAGTACTTTATTCATGAATCGAATGAGTTAATTGATGTCACTATCAGGATACAAAGGGGTTAGCTTAGCTTAGCAAAAACAGAAACATCTGTCATGGCTCTGTTTCCCTTTTGTACCACTTTTTATGCTAAGTTAAGCTAACCAGCTGCTGGCTCTAGCTTAGAATTGAGCGAGTGTAAAACCTGTTGTGAACCTGCCTCTTTTGGAATGGGCTGTTTGATGCTTGTTGCAGTTTTCTTTCTGAAACTGTAAAAGTGACCTGCAGTGATAAATAAAGACAGCCTGCAGGAGTCTGAAGCCACCGCTGCGGCACAAAGAGCTGTTCACCTGTTTATCCAATCTGGACAATAAGTTGTTGTTGCCATTATCATGAACGTCCCTGTTGTCTCGATCTTCATCACTTAAGTTGATGAGTCCCACAGCTTGTTCATTAAAATTTTATTGAACGAATTCTGTGTCCAACTCGCACCAAATTCAACACATACCGGTTGTGAAGCCGATAGCTCCAATAGTTCTCGGAATATCATGAATGGAATTAGTAGATAGATTGAGAGATATGAGAGGATCACTGATCATCTCATCTAACTCTCTGCTAAAAATCCTATATGCCATTTTCTCCTGTTAAATGGCTCCCAGCAGTGTTGACGGTACCTCCGTCAGTCTTCCATGCTTGCACTTCAACTTCAGCAGTGCGTTTTCTCTCAGCAGCGATGATCCTGACCGTGTTGGAAGAGTCGAGTCTCAGAGATGAGTCGACTTTATACACCAAGACGCTGTTTTTAAATCCAGGATAACACAGGGTGCGGTTACTTTCAGCTTTGGTCTCTGGAGAGTGGGAAAAAACACAGGTTGTGTGGATACAGCCAATCAACATCATAAATAGTCCATTGTGCAATGAGCCACTTACCTGGACAAGTCTTGCAGCACTTTCCCGCTGACTTCATGGGATGTTGGCATGGATACTGGCTGGGACACGTGATGCGTTTGCAGTCCTGGATGCCATCAGTACAAGTGCACAGGATGCATTCCAGGACCCTCCCCAAAACTGGGTGCCACATGTCTCCATGTGAGTACGTCTTGCCATTGTATAAACACGCTGAGAGAAATGGAAAACATCTGAGCGTTGGGCTGCATATGGGAACGATCGTAAAAGTTGCGAGGGAGGTGTCCATAAAAATCAAGCACCTATAAAGGATCTCTATGTTTTGTCAAAGTCTCACCTCTTTGTTGTTTCCTCTGCAACAGAATCTTCACAGTGGTCCCCGAAGCCCCTTTGAGGTTGAGTTTACTCAGGCTCAGGCCTCTGGGAGAAGTCCTGACCCTGGGTGGAATGGCACGGTCCGACCGCAACTTGCTCGGCTCGGCAGGACACTGGTCCACTGAGTGCCTCTTTTTGAAAGCAAAGAAATAACAAGATATCTTTCCCTCAATTCAGCTATAAGTATTTCAAATAGAACAACATAGTTTAGTCTGATTCATAAGCAAACTGATCTGTGGATTGTGAGGGCAAGTGTTAGTATTTATTGATCACAGCTAAATGTGTATAATTTCAGTATTAATCTGAATAATGCGATGCCAAGTTGAATAAATGATTCCAGCAGTACCCAATGGAAAATAATCGTTTTCCTCCCGCTTGCACAGGGAGGTGATTGGTCAGGGTCAGTAGAGATCCGCCCCCTCCTCAACACGTTCAATGACACTTCACTGTGACACTTGAACCCAAGTCTTGTGAATCAAGTGCAACTACACCTCTTTTCTACCTTCCGCTACATTTAAACATGTTTTAAGTTTAAGTTCCATGTGAAAGCAACATCAATGATTATTTTACTTTTATGAAAAATAAAATAAAGACATACAACGCCTCTGTTCAGCTGCTGGTTTCCATCCTCAGTCAATGAGGACCCACCGGTGCCGTGATCTAAAGGAAAAAAATCACAAACCTCCTATGAGGACACTGTAATTGCCACAGAAAAACATAATTGTTAATATACATAGTGTTTGGGCTGTATTTCAATATTATTACCTGAGCCAAGGTTATGTTTATATGTTATGTTATATTTGTTTGTCGGTTAGTTTGTATGTTTGTTTGTTGGCAGGATTACACAAGAACTACAGGATGGAATACTAAGAACCTTGGTGGAAGAATGTGGAACGGTTAGGGAAGAACTCTGGGGGAAAGAATCTGGCATCTGTAGGGAACTGATATTTGGTGGAGATAAAAATGAAAATCAGGATCTAGTGACTTTGAATATGGTTTCATGAGGGGACTGTTGGGCGGAGTGGAAAGATCATATTGTGATATTTCACAAAATAATCTTATTTACTGCATTACATCGTCACAAAGCAAATTTTATTATTAAGTTAAACTATTTTTTTCATATATATCAGTGTAAGGGGAAAAAAAAACATTCTTTCAAAAGCTCAGCCCTGACCCGCAGTTCAAATTCCTAAAAGCTACTATTGTTCCAGGTTGGAAACAGAGTAAAGACATTTCGTCTGCCCGGCGCTTGGACTTCGACTACCTTTACACACCAAACAGCAGGTATCTGGAACTGACACTGGAGAGGAGCAGGTGATTGGTTGGCACGTTTTCAGAGCACAGAAGATGTTTCCATTCTGAGGAAAGAGGAGAAGGGAAAATTACTCATCTTTTACATTGTCCAAGTATGTGCTGAAGCTGAGGTGAGGCTGAAGCTCTCCCAGGCCTCTGCAGGCCTCTCTACAGCAGCTTATGTGGACTCATTGTTACTGTTAACGACTTTAGATCGAATGAGATCTATTGAAATGAATCGTCAAAAACTTGATGTGGGTTATTTGGCAGATTGAATGCGAGGTGCTGGACGGCTCATTGGAAACAAGTAAGGAATAAAGGAGAGTTGAAGCAGCAGCTCTATGACTAATATACTTCCTGCTTTATTACCTGAACCACCTCTAAAGGTTATTACAGAGAGAAAAATGTCACTACACACATAATTTGTACTGTTCTAAAATGTTTATGAGTATTTTTGTTGAGTTCATTTTCATGTTTTGTCTCCTTGGAGATGTAGAAATGTGCAGGGTGTCCAGGGAGATTTCAGCTTTGGCTCCACGTCTTTTACAGTATCTGCCTTTTGTTATATATATAAAGATGTTCATCTGTCCTCTGGCGACAGTCACAAACACGCCAAGCCAACAGGCAAACCAAAGCAAGATGCTTTCACCGGCTGTAGTATTTAGAAATACATGGGATACAACAATGCATGTCTACTTTGACTGCACGTCATTAGCAGGAGTACGTTTGTGCGCAGAGATTGCTCTTCGTGCATATGTAGTTATCTTTAACAGTATCTTATCACAGCTAATATTAAAAAAAAATTGTTTTCCTTTTTCGTTTTAGACATTTAAAGCTGTGCTGGTATGGGCCTGAAAAATGTTTGAGTTGATTAATTTACAAAGAGCAGATATAAATCAAAGTAGGTTTGTGAGAAAACCATGACTTTTCTGTCAGTAAAATGTTTCTTCCAAATAATACTGAGGATTTTTTATGTTTTTATTTGCGTTCTGTCCGTCTCTCTGTTGTATAGTTAAAAGGATTAGGCTAAAACTGAAGGAGGGATGTGTTATTAGACAAAAAAACATTGAATGTTACTCTGGATCCAGATTTACTTTAAACGAAAGCAGTAAATTGTCTGTTACTTACGGAGCACGAGCACATGGCACACTGGTTGCTCTGCTTGGATGGAAAGAGGTCCACCTTGGTGAAGGTCTCCCCCGGCTGATAAATACTCCCATTGTGCCTGCAGGACTTCACTGATGCTCTCAGGCCAGCAGGGATCCTGGGCCCGTCTGAGGAGAGAACACATCACACACACAGATGATCAGAGTTTGAAGTCACAGAGATGAGAAATCGATTCTGTCAAAAAGCCTGGAGAGGCGGGGGGGTGACCTACCTGTGCACCTCGGACAACACTGCTGAGGCACAGCCACTGGGTTCTCACAGGACAGAGCCGGGCACTTGACTGTGTTACATTTCACGTGGCCTATCTGAGAGAGAACAGCACCAGTTTACTAGCACAGGGATACCTACCCACCTCTAAACCAGTATTACAGAATCTGAAACATCAGCAGTTACCTCAGTGCAGAGGCAGCGCATGCAGAACATAAATCCAAATGGCTCCAGATAGGGATGCCAGCTGTCTCCTGGGCTGAACGTCTTGTCTTTAAAAGTACATACCACCGCAGAGCCTGCGTGTCAGAGATGAGATAGACAAGCTATTGAGTCACATGTGTTGCAAATAAACAGAAGCATTTACATGGGAACTAATCTGACTAAACATTTGTCATTTTGTCAACAATCAGCTCTAAGTATTTAAAACTGAAGAGGGAAAAACATGCACAACTACAAATACCACTGATCTGACTTGAGCTTAATGCAGTGCTGGAGTAAGTACTCAAACAAACTACCACATTAACTGTTCTACTTGAGTAAAAGCTAGTAAATTGTTCTTTGTTATAACATATGGTGAAAATATTAAAAGTAAAATGAACCACATTAACTGTTCTACATGACTACAAAGGAGTAAGCAATACTTGCAACTAAATATATTTAAAAATATTAAAAGTAAAAGTACCATACAAACTGTTTTACATGCGTAACAGTGAGTGGGTACTTCTCGCTATTAAAATATTGAAAGTACAATATTAATTTTCCTCTTGAATGTTTTTTGTTAGTTTTACCAGCTATTGAAAATACGTTGAAATAAATAACTTATATCAAAATTAAAGGTACCACGTTAACTGATCTACTTGAATACTCAGAGTGGATCAGATGACCAGTTCTCCTGTCATCTGTGATTCATGTTAAAACAAACAAACAAAAATACTTGCTGCTATAAAAAGTGGAAAGAATTTGATAATAAATCTTAAGTAAATACAGATACATGAAATATTTAGTTTAGTACAGAAACGAAAGGGCCTGGTACTAAGTTACATCCCACCACTGGCCCAGTGACTGTTCAGACAAACAGACATCAGGGTTCCACTTTGAAATGCTTCTATGACCAGACAACTTATTACATGAAACACCAAAGCTGTGTAACAGAGGATGTTAAATGTTAAAGTATGAGATCATCTTTTTGGCAAAGTCCGATAAAGCTGTCCTTAACTAACAGTCACAATATCTCAAGCTTTTCTCTTATTTTAAGCCTCAAACGTCTGATGCCAGAGGAGAGAGAAAGACCACGAGCAGGGTCTGGACTCACCTTTACTGGGTTTCAGCTCTGCATCTGCAAACCAAATGATGAAGAGGAGCAAAAGAATGGCCTTCATGTTTTTTTTTGTACATGTGCGCGACTCGCTCTCCTGTGCGCAATAAATATGTTTCTGCAGGACAGTTAGAAACAACAGAGATGTTGAAAAAACCTCGACTTTTTCTCTGTTGATCTCTGGCGCCTCCCTCAGGACAGAGGCGTCACAATATCTGGACAGGCAGGGGGTGGCCGTTTAGTGAAGCAGGACCTTAAAATAGACGTCACGTCACATAATAAAATCAACCAATCCACTTTAACCCATCTACCTGCTCGTCGCCAACTGACTCTCAGATTTAATAATAGTGTTTTGACAACATATATCGTGCGCAGAAACGTGAGGGCATTTATAAAAAATATTTAAAAATACATTTAATTTAGTGACTGCAGAATAAGGTTACTTCTGAGTATGCTTATGTTAGAGGCTGAATTTTACTTATACTGTTGTATAGGTTGAAGTTATATTATAAAGTGTTCTGCTTATGTTTCCTGCCCTTTGAAATGACTAAGTAAAATAAAAAATATTTTAAATCAACGGAAAGCTAAAATGGAAAGATTTGGCTGTGCAGAAATGAAGGCAACATCCAGGCACAGGTATAATACTGTTTATTGACACACATTGGGGATAAAACAGTGCAACCATGTTAAAATAAACATCAAGATGCCAAGAACCCCTCGACAAACAAAAAGACAGTAAAACTTAATGACCCATATCCCAACAAGAAGTCTAGCAATCCCGCTCCCTGCGACGTTGCCCATTGCAAGACATTGCATTGCTCGATAATAAAGCCTTTTACTAAACACTTTGATTCACAGTCAGTGCAAATGGAGAGAAACAATCAGATTCCTAAAACCCACAGCAGTGTTTTCTAAAATGGGGCTCCTGTCAAGGCTTGTATCCAACTTTAAAATGTCACAACAGGTTACGGTTAAAAAAACAAAAAAGGATCAATGGAGGACATTGCTGTTTCCTTTTTAAAACTGTACTGCATATTTGGAACATTCTCGGTGGGACTTTTCCTTCATGCTTTGCCTAAAACCTTGATTTCAAAGCATCATCAGGTTCTGACAAATCTCAAAAATGGAAATACTTTGTTATTAAAATGTCACTACAGGACTACAAATGCATGCCGATATCAGATGTTTTTATCCAGTTAAACTATTTTGTAAGTCAAAAAACGTTCCTATTATATGGGATCCAATCATGTGTGTGACAGGCTTGATAACAGACACTAACATGTCACGAGAAATCGTTAAACACACGTAGAGGGATCCACTTCCTGGATCAGACATACCCAGCAATTTCCAACTACACAGGATATAATGATTTCAGCACAGACTCAGTAAAAGAGTGGCAAACATACTATATTTGCTGCCTCTCATAATAATTAAACTTTAAAATGTCTGAAGAAGGATATTATTTTACAGCATGAATTAAGTGTTCAAACAGACGCACTACTGCGCCCCCACACACCCACACAACGCTAGACAAATCAGGAACAGTGGAGACTCAAGAAGTGCTGCTGCGTTCCCCTGTGTCGTCCTCTAGCTTCTGACGTTTCTTTGCTCTGATCGCGTTCATAGCTTCCTCTATGGAGCGAGTGTCCCTCTTGTTGGCCACAGGTACTGGGAGAGAAAAGGACAAATGTGGTGAGTAAATGAAGGCGAAGCCGTACAGTGTTTCTATGACCACAGTCAGACCTGGTGTCAACATCTGTCCTGAGTTTTCTGATCACAAGTGAAAAGCGCTAAGTACTGGTGACTATGCACCCAAGACATATTGAGGTAACATCTGAGATCTGATCACTCAGACATTCGGAGGTGAACACATGTGACCACCTTGCTAGGACGCTACAGTTTTAGAATAAACAATTTTTCACACTTCTGTATGAAACTGATCAATATAACTGATTATGTGATGTACTCACCACAGCCGTAAGTGCTGTTCGCCTCTAGAGTATGTGCCGCATCCTTTGCCGCCGAGGTGCCGATCAGGTGACTGTACTTGTCTCTGTAGTTGGAGTTAGGGACCTCTGTCTTCTTCGTCTCACTAGAAACTGCCACCTCCAGTGCGTCTTGCTCCTGTAATTTGACAAATACACAACATGGCTTGTGATTGTGTTTCTTTATCGATCTATGAAGGAACTGGTGCCTCCTTGGATACGTTTTCTCCCTGAGTGACTGTACATGTTTCTACATTATGGCAGGTTTCCCTGTTATTCTGTGACATCCAAATATATTCCAATTGTTGGTAATTTTCTCATAAAGCTATAACCTGTCTGCTGCCCAAAGTAGTATAGGTGTGAAGGTAAGAAGATTATGGGATATTTATATTGTAAGAAATATGTTGCTATGGTTATTTATATACATTGATAAGAATTAAATACTTACACTGCAACAAAATGAAGCCAGATGTGCAAATAGCTCATTTTATTGCTATTCAATACTGTCCCCTAGACAGACCATAATACCTGTGTAAATACAAAGAGTGAGCATCCAGTCTTACTTTTAGTTTTCGTCGTTGCTCTGCGACTTTGGGATCCCACTCCTCTCCTTTACGATAAGCATCCAGCTCCTCATCCGATGGCGCAAACTCCTACGACGGCACAAGGTTGTAAACAGCCAAATTACTCAACACTGTTTTTTGTAACTTAAGCCCAACAGTCAAGTTTATTAAAATATCAAACACTAATAAGTTTTCAGACCTTCTTGAAAAGCATGACATAACGACTCTCCTCGTCCTCCCCAAAGGAAAAAGAAGCCAGCCCAGCCACTTCTGAAACATCGTGCCTATGAGGCAGGAAGAGATTAAATGCAAAACAGTTGTGAACATGTGACTGAAACACAATATTTGCCTTAAAGTGTTTATTTTATGCACTGACGACTACTTACAATATACTCCTTTCAAGCTTCCCCATAGGGTTGTACTTTCGTTTCTGTTGTATACTGTCCTGGATGAATTCTGACACTTCTTTCTCCATCTAATCAAGAGATGTGGGAAGAGAAAGTCTGTGAGGAATACTTACAGTGAGGAAGACAGGGCAGAGCAGCGTCGTGTCAGAACTTAATTCATCCTGCATTAGATGTGACACAGACTCTTACCTTTTTCCTGAACTCTGCTTTCTTTCTTTTCTCATGTTCCTCCATCTTCTTGAGTCTAGCAGCTTGCTCTGAAAATAGCAGAGGTTAAAGTTGAGGTTTGTTTACGTCCAGTAGCAAAAATGGTTTGTTTTGTAAACACAGATGATGGAGTCTTACATCCACAACCGGATCATTCAGGACTGGAGCACAGAGAGACTCTAATCCTTTTGTTAATCTGTCGAAGTGGGCACATCCTCTAATATTTTATCGATAAGCATTTTAACAACCCTTAATGGAATTGATTTGGCTACATTAGATTGAAACTTGAGCAAAATTGGATTATTGAGGGCCAGTGCCAATGACGATATTTTTGGAGGGAAAATGTGTTGTACTCACTTTTGAATCTTTAGAAATTTAAGGATTGATATTTTATAGTTTAAAACCAAAACTTAACACAAATAGAACCAACTACGTCCAACTTGAATTAGAAAAAGCAAGAATATTTTTTAAGAGCAGCTCTTTTCTGCATTGTTTACACTCTAAAATAAACGTTTTCATATCTGCAGACATACAGATAAGTCTTTGTAAAGCTATCAACTGTTTTGATCCGTGAAATGACCCAATCATTATATTGGGTCAGCCACAGCTTTTCAAGTCGAAAAACTGGAAAGTCGTTTATTTTTCATATTACTATAGTCAGGACTATTGTCAATACTGTGAAGAATTCCTAGTTATTAATATTGTCTTAGTGCCATATACAAGTTTGGGGTTATCACAGTTTTTAATAAATAAAGATGGAGCCACAGACTTTTTTCACAGGAGCCGGTGGTTGAAATAGTAGATAAACAGCAGTTTTTGTAATGAATGAATATAGCAGTAGAGTATAGTAATGAACCAATGGAGGTTCTATTGTATTAAAGTATATGTGATTAGTAACATCTGTGTTTACCTGCTGTCTCAGGTCAAAATGGCTGCTGTGAAAAAGCCTTGAGTAAACTTTCAAAATCATAGTCTTTCTTTTGTTTTTTTTATGACTACAAATGAACGAAGCTAGGAATTATATAAACATACGTTTTTATTTAGATTACTAGCATTCACTTATATCATTACACACTCTTTCTGTCGCTGATTAAATCCCCGTGGCCAGAGCTAGTTAGCAGATTAGTTTAGGTCTGATCAGTGACCTCATTTGCACGTCACTGAATGGGGATTGGGACAGATAGTGGTTCAGAGGAGGCTGGTGTGTGGAGGGCAGAGCACAGAAGCTGCTGAGGAGCGACCTCTCCCCGGAGGAGGACATCCAGGAGGAGGCTCAGCGGCTCACACGTGCTCCATGTTTTGAACCCTCCAGTGAACCAGGTTAAATAAGGCTGAGTTCAGGTTACAGTTCGAGGGGTAAACACACACAGCTCGACCTCGACACATCACCGGTGCTGTTTGTTTACAGTGTTCCAGCACCGGCAGCTGCCTGTGCCCTTCGGGTAATGCGCGGCTGCATGCGGCGCTAAACCCGGAGCAGAGTTGACTTGACCCGGTGGTGGCAGAAGCAGAAAGTGCCCCTTCCTGTCCGGTCCGTATTCAACACACTCCTGAGCCTCATATCACGGCCATGGCGACAGTTTAAAACCACCGCAACACTGGTCGTTATACGGGGAACACGCTATGTACCTCGAGCCTTTCGTCGGCTCTCCTTGTCGCCGACAGTCGGAGGCTTCTCCATCGAGCTCAGTATCGAACCGAGAAGGTCCGCCATCTTGGAACGATAGAGTAGACTGTTGTTGTGGGCTGCAGCTGTTCGAGCTGCGCATGCGCACATGAGCACGCTTTTCTTCGCCGCCTGGAAATAGAGGTGAAGTAAACTGCGTCACAAAACTTTAACGCCCCCCTCTGTACAGAAAAACACTTCCTAGCCTTTCACTTGTTATTGAACAATGTTAAATATACACATTATATGGCACTTAATCCAAATACTGCACCGTGAAAAGAAAGGACAAGTGCATGTATATATATATATATATATATATATATATATCATTATTTACTGTAAGTTTGAATACTAAATACTTAATTTACACTTCATTGTGCTTGCACGAAGCACAATAATTATATCAATAGGCATTCAGCTTCGGTTTTATGATCAACAATTATTGCAAAAACAATTGATGTAATTATATTTCCCAGCTCCTATTGAGCAGACAACTGCTTGAGTGAGTTTTTGCTCTTCTTCAGGAAAAGTCTTAGATTTGATCATAAATTGTTCCTTTAAGTTGATTTCTGGTAAATAAAACAAGCAAGCAAACAAATATATTTTCAATAAGCACTAGGGGGCATGCTGTACAAGTGCATGTCCATTTGTTGTGTTGTTATTGTTTTGTTAACAATCCCCCATCCCACGTCACTGGAGTCGTGTGTTTTGTGCAGTTTGATTGTAGTTTCACAGCATCAGCAATTGCACATGAACTACTGGCATATTCAGATGTGGGCAGAGCAGTGGACGAACAGAGGGCGGCCCTGAAAACACAGTGGGACAGAATTGTGCTGCTCACTGAGTCTAAAACAAACAGATTAGTACTTCACCAAGTAATTATAACTTAGAGAGTTCTTTGTGGTCTGTGTTCACACCTCTGTCCAGACATAGAGGTGGGTTTGAGAAAAGAACTGTCCCTTATTTTCATTTAGAAGACTAAATAAAGACTTGTTTTTGCTCTTTGGAAGAAAATGACAGTAAAAATTGAGCTGATAGTCCTGACCCTCAGCCCTCAGACTCCCATCATTCAGCGATACTTTGTTATTGTGATTTGGACAGAGCTGGACGGACGGACTCCTCCCCCGTGATGGAAATGCTGTATAAATGCAGCATCAGCCTGTCAACAGCAGTGTCTGAAAGCTTATTGGTGCCCGAACATGAAGGGACTGAGCTTGGTTCTCCTGGTGCTTCTCCTGATGCTTGCAGTCGGAGAGGGTAAGAAATGAAACAAACCCAATTTCTTACTGTGTGAGATCAAGCAAATCATAATGCTCAAACGTCACTGTGCTCAAATGGAGCCTGACAGACAACATGACAGTTAATGTTAACTTCTTAACATATCTATTGGGGATTGCAGTTTGTGAAAAGCACTATCAAGTAGAGTCAGTATAGATCAGGTGTATGGGAACATGTTTGTGATTTTATCGACAGGCGATGATCCAGAAATGCAGTACTGGACTTGTGGGCATAGAGGACTCTGCAGACGGTTCTGCTATGCCCAGGAGTACATCGTTGGTCATCACGGTTGCCCTCGGAGATACAGGTAGACCTGCACACAGCCCTTTCATATTTGTGTTTGTTTCTGCATGACTTCCAGCAGAAGAACAACACCTATTCTGATGAAAGACAGAACCTTTTTGAGATTCTCTAAAGTCGCCCTGTGCTCATTTCCAGGTGTTGTGCTATACGGTCTTAGCAGCTCCTGCAAGGTGTCCCGGCACAAGGGCCGGCATCTTCAGCTCACGCAGCTGAGATCCTGGCAGCCGGCACAGCCTTCTTTCTCCGGACAAACCATCTTGACAACTTTGCTGTCGATGAGTCCCTCTTGGATCTGACGCCGAGTGTTTTTGAAGTGGACTTTATTTGCTGTACTAAGAACCTAACTCCTTTACTCATGTTGTTGCCTGAAACATGGTGTGACTGATCCTGTACCTCCCACTGAATGATGTCTCATAACACAGCCTTTGTGAACAGTTGGTTCCTTCTCTCTGAAATGCGGTGCCAATGCCAATAAATGCATGGAAACAGATGCACGGGTGTTTGGTTTGTTTAGCACAGAGGGTCCTCACATTCAGATTTGATCATATTGTCCCAAATGCAATGCAAAGTAAACCAGTTACTTTTGCATGTGAGAAAACATGTAAAATACAGTGTCTAAATGGAGCTCACTGCCCACTTGGCTTGACCTTGGGGAAATAACAGCATGGAAAGCAGTCTGCGTGGAGTCTGGCATGCTGTCGCTGAGCGCTGTCCTGACAGGACACAATAATGGTCAAGTGACTGACCTAAATAGCTGTTGATGAAATAGAGCTTTTGTGAATGAAGTGTTATGGCTCTGTGTTTATGTTATCTCACCATTCTGTCGGTCTGGACAACATTGTCTGGAACAGACAGACGACGTCACGATGGCAAAGCCGATTCATTGTCCCATCGCCGGGCCCGTCTCAGATCATCGGGCGGTCAAATGTCGTTGCTGGTAAATTTATTGTTTCTATTTTTTAGGAAGCGACATAACTGTCTGCTCAAAAACTGATTTGCTCATCTCAGTTTGAGGAAACACCAACACAGGCCCACAAAAAGGCTGTTATAATAAATAATAAAAACTGGTCCAAAATGAGATTCAAACATTTTGTTATCCCTCTGCCTGCTATACGATGCATTAACTGATCCAGGATCTGAAGATGGTTGATGACTGGCCCGGGCTGGTAGGTGTTAAAGGCATGGATGCTATTTGTAAACAGGAGCCACTGTATTGTGCCCTGCATTGTGATCTGGGTTGAATCTTTGTACTATTCAGACAGGGGAGCGTGACCAAGCCACAAAGGGGCAAACCCCCACAAACCTGTTTACATGAGGCTTTCTGTCTTCACAAAGCAACAGACAGCAACAGCTTGGAACGGATAATTATTACAGGATGCATGAACTGTATAGACCAGTGTCACTGTGGGGAATTCAGGGTTTGATGATGTTGATGACAAATGAATCACAGGGACCAGCAGTAATTTAAAACTGAAGGGAAGTTATATGACCTTTAACATCGCAGCTTAAATAATCTGAGCTCTGGTTTGAAGTTTTCTTGTGCAGGTCCTCAACCCTGATCATCTTACTTAGTCATTTAACTGGACTTTTTGGCATAGCACTGTTCCTTAATGTAATTTTTCATTGCATTTCTGAACATTTTGATTAAACATGATTAAATCAAACAATCGGTTTGAATTGATTTTAATGTAAATTTCAATGGCATCTTTACTATATTAATCAGTATGTGATGATTTGTTTGGCATCATTGATTGCTTTTAATCGATTATTAAAAAACATGGCATCAGCATCAAATGTACAAAATCAAGAGCAGTTTCTTTCCTCCATTATGTACAGTCCATTTAAATTGACTGTAACTGCAACTTCAGATTCCGTGTTCAGAATTTAAGAGGTAAATTAAATAAAACAGCTTTATTGTACTAGATAGCTGAGGGTTCAAGATCCTTTTACAACTTCCAAATAAGGTTTCTGCTTTTCACTCGCGATGTAAACGTCAGGTGAAAACAAACACTCTTTGCTCAGGTCTGATTGTTTTGTGGCCTGGATAAGAGATAAGAGCTCTTAAAGATCATTTACAATTCTCCATCCTTCATTCCCAGTCTGCACTCCAAAGGCCTTTTTTAAGATGCTGACACCACACGGATTAGCCAGGGGATTATGAGCAGAAACCCGACTTTCATTTGAAGTAGTCTTCACATTGAAGTTTAACTTCTGTGGAATCAAACCAAAGATGTTTCTTCGTGCTCATAGAGTCCATTTAATACCATTATAGCTCTAAATTCACAAGACTCTTACTTTTACAAGCACACAGGCCTGATCTATGGAGCTCTGCACGGGACAAGCCGGTCCTCAGGAGAGGATTTCTGAAACTTTGTAGTGGACCCATGTGCATTTTGTCACCTAAATATAAAGCAAATATTTCTACCTTTAACCTACTCTAGCACAAAATGTCTGAGCTTGGTTACTTTAGACAAAATTTGTTTTTGGCTTTAAAATTAATCTTAAAATGTGCTCTTTTTCAACCAATTTGAATGGTATGGTAAATTTGAGAAAGCATAAGCAAAATGAAGGTGAATGAATGAAAACTTAAGAGTGGCCATTACATACAACAGAAGAAACACCTACACAGTATTATGCAGCCTATTTCCAAAGCCTGAGATAGACACTATCTTTGGGAAACTATTGTACTGGCTAGTAATATAATTTACAGGTTTGGGCCTTCGTGTCCACACCCTTTTCCAAACAAACTTTGGACTGTCGGCCTTTGTCTTTGTCGGCCTCTATATGAGACATAAACTGCAGGATATAACTTTTCCATTTGGCAGGGGTCAATGAGAGGTCTGCACTTCCAGATGTTTCCAGATGAGGGGGGTGGATTTAATCTTTCAATAGGAGGTTGCTAACCTCCTTACAGATTATCATCACATCAATAAGAACAGTTCTGGGCAGAGCAGGGGTCACTATGAAAACAGCTTTTCTGTTCAGGTCATATGGAAAGAAGCAACCTGTAAAAAAGCTGTAGGGCTATTCATAGATCACAGATAATAAACTAGTCCACGTCTGGACCAACTTCCAACCCCAAAATAAAAACTTACTGAACCACAAAATCTGGAACCACTTTTAATCATTGATGATGTTGAACACAGAAACATTCAGTTATATATCTTGTTGTTGTTCAGAGGCATGAAAATTAAAAGCTTCCCTGACAGAACTGATATTTTTATTCAAACAGTTTCTTTTAATCCGATCCTAGTAAAAGGTACACATGTAAAACATCAACTTGAACCGCAAAAGGTTTACTCAGCTAGTTTAATACCCTCGAGTCATATCAGTGCAAATTCAACATGAAGAGGTGACTTTTTAGTGCCGTTAAAAGTCATGCACGCCTTGAATTTATGCATCTGTTGTGCTACAAAGAGATTACAGTTTTCTCTGTTAGTTTTTAGAACAGTTTTATGGACTTTGATGTTATGAAATGTTTAGAAAATGAGAAGCAGGTGGGCAAACTGTAAGTATGACAGTGTTTCCGGACAAATATTTGATCGACATTTCATTGAAATGCTGCAGAAATCTTATCAGGTTGTAGCTACAGGTTTTTAGAATTTAGAAAATGTAATCAGTATTGAACATGATTATTGAATTTCTTTGGCATCCACAGATCTCTAAAAATAAGGATTACCACACATCGTTAAATAAAAACCAGAACATCTCTTTCTCTCAGTCAAATGCCAAATAACGAAATGCTGCAATTCATTTAACTTAGTACTGTAATGGGTCCGAGTCTTCAAGTTGCAAATATGAAACAGAATAAAAAAACTAAATAGGGTTAACTTTGATTGCAATTTACCATGTCATATTAACCTATCATTTTCCTTGCAACATGAAAAGTTGGACTCAAAATCTTTCACATACAAAACTATAAAAGATTTCTCAACTTCGAATCTATCCTACACTTATGGTGGCATATATTTTATTTCAATGAAAACAGATTTCAAGAGCAAATATTGCACAAAATTGTGACGGAAACTACAACCTGAAATTGGAGACCTGACCATGATAGGTTTTGAACTAGTCATAGTTATATTGTTATATATGTTGGTAGGGTGTCAGGCTACTTAAAACCAGGTTTTTGTGAAATATAATATAATCTAGGACGTGGCACAACTTTGTGCAAAACTTCAAGGGAAGTACGACGATTTTAAACAACACTGTATGACAACATGCCATTTCACATCTTCGGCAAAAAGACATCCTTTACCTTGGACACCTGGGCTGACAATTCAGACCTAGGTTATGAAATTGTTGGAGACCACTGCTGAGACAGTAAGGTGCAATCTTTAACATCAATGGCAAAACCAAATGAACTTTAAACAATTCATCTTTCAAATAAAATGCTTATTATGTGACCTGCGAAAAGGAAAGATTGTTAATAATACAGAATGCAAAACGCCCTTAAAACTACAGCAGTGGGCAGATCTAAGCCTGAGAATCCGATTGTCTGAGCTTAGGAGAGAAGTGTGATTTGGTGCCGTGTCTGTTGGGCCAACTGAGGCTGCGTCCAATTCACTTTTGATTCAAAACATAACCTGAAGTTTTGTTTTATAGGTTAATCAGTGTTCCACAATTTGTTATAAAAAAGTCTGACGAAAAAAAGTATGCAAAATCGGAATCTTGAAGAATTTAAAAAAAATGTCTAGAACATGTCAAATGAAGTGAAATGAAAGTGCATTAACACAAACACTCCTTTCAAAGAGTTTATAAAAATAAAATAAAGAGCTAATCTAACAATCCATGTTCCTGCCAGGACAAAACTAATCAAATCATATCAGAACATTGCAATGTACATGTTCAATTGTTGTGACAGAACTGGATACTGATCCGTTAAAGGAGACGGAAACTCTGACCTGGGATTTAATTTGCAAATTGGCAGCAAACATCTGAAAACACGACCCAAAAAAATATCCACTTGAAAAAAAAATGACAAAAGCAGTTCTGAACTAAATATTGACAACAGTAAAAACAAAACTTCAAAACTAATTTACATTGATCACATACTAAAATAGAAATTATCCGTCATCATCAACTCCTACCCCAGTGTGCTAATTACTGTGACTGGACCAGTCACAAAAAAAGGAAGATTTTTACCCCGGCCAATTTTAATGAAATGTTGAAGATGAGTGATCGGTGCACTCCAAATAAGATATGGTCACAGAACAAACCTGACTACCTGTTACTCATACCTGTTCTTATTGGGCCAAAGACTAACGCGATGATGATCCATTGAGGAAACAAGAGGAAAAGACACATACAATATTTGTGCACTTTAATACAAACAGCATAATTATATTCAGATTAGGTTAAAGAAAACCTTCATGTGGATAGATTCCAGCAATGAATCTATTTTTAGCCTTTAAAAAAAAGCACCAAAGTACTTAAAGTGATTCTGATGCTGTTTGAATTAAAGCTTGTCCAGCAGTGATGATCAGACTGTGCAAAACTAAGCATATGTCACGATTACACGGCACTGAAGACGCGCAGTGTAGTAACTCTCTTTACAGGCCTCTGCCTTCAATCTCACTCTTATTTTATTCTTTTGTCAGATCTCCGTGGAGGACATTGTAAACAACATGTAAGGTCGGGCTATGGCTTCACTGTCATAAAAAAAAATTAAAACAGATTACTGCATGCCAAACTTCTACTTTGCAAAATAGTCCTTATGATGTCTGTGCTGAATGATCTTGGGCTGAGTCCACCACTGTGTCACAGCAGCTCAAATGTGCCCCCTACCATTAGGATGGAGCATGGAATAGACCCAGAGAACCCATGTGGTGATCTGCTGCTTCCTAAACAGTTAAAGTTACACTCAAAACAGCCCAAACTATTTTTCTTGAAAATGTCAACATCTGATTTTTCAATTTAGGATTTAGAATTACGGCTGATATCTGATTTCAGAAGCCAGACTAAGTATTCTTCTTTCCAATTACAGTAAGCACTGTTAAACTATATGGCCTCTTATCCACTGATGAAAGCCCCCCCACTAACACCAGCTTACATCTGGTTTTTGTCTGCAATGTGAATGGATGCAGTGTCCTCTGTCTGCACTCGAGGGCGGGCTTTAAAGAGACATCGTGTAAATGTTTAATAGCTTTGTAATCCAGTGTTACACTGCAGGTTTACAGTGAGATAATCTGGTGAATTCACCAGTGATTTCCAGTTGAAATGGTGATGGTGTCCCATTTGAAAATTCTGCCTCATCCCCCAACCCTAACATGTTACAGTGTGGTAACGTGGTGGCACAGAACTAAGTCATGAAAGCAGAGATATATGGCCAAAGGTATTCAAACATGTGTTATGGCTGTGTATCAAACTGGGGCGTCATTAGCACGTGGAAACTGTTCAGATGAATTTCCACAGTTTGGCCAAACTATGATGTCTGGCTCCAGGTTGGACGACGTTGTAGACTCCCGCCAGAGTTCATCTCATACCGAAAGAATTTGAAGTCACAGAAAATTCTGATAGGTGCCTCTTCTCAACGGATCTCATCTTTACAAAATTAATTCGACTTCTGGTCCCATTTCCTCTTCAGCGTCTGAAAGAGCCGGAGTAACCCTTAAGGATTCACGAAGATTCCTTGCAGTCCAGAGCAGCTGGCTGGCTTGATTTTAGGCTACTCACATTCAATGATCTTCAAGGCAGGAGCGGTCATTTGTGAAATAAGTAGATTGGCCTCTGAAAACCTGTCAAAATGCAAAGAAAAGTTAAAGATGGCATCAGGCTGCGATGGTGAATAACAAGAAGGTTATAAACGTGAAATGACAAATTGCTGAGTTACCTTTTATTGAACTTTGGGGGATCCCAAGGTGCTCAAAAACTGGTGAAGCCCACCTCAGCTATAAGGTATGATGAAAACTGCTCAGGTTTGAGGTGGATGCTTTGATAATGCCCGGAAATATTATCCTGTCACATGAGAGAGAAAACAAATATTAGTTATTTCTCAGCAGACAACCCAGCTTTCAGAAAGAGATCACTGCAGATATGCACTCTGTGTCCCAGTCTCTTACGGTCAGCTTCCTTCTCCTCACATACGACTCCCACGGCTGCGGCTCGAGGATGAACAAGCCTCCAGGACGGAGGTGTCTGTAGACTCGCTTGAAGAGCCGCTTGAGGCCATTGTCTCCCCAGTTCAAGTGAACCCACTTGGTAACGCTCAGGCAGAGGATTACGTCATACTCCGGCCGCTGAGTCAGAAGCAGATTATCACTCTCCAGTACATAATTGGCCTGAAGGAGAGAAGGGGTGGAGTGAGAAAAACAGGACCTCGACAGGATAAACATCTTTTTGGGGTTAAATTAGTCCCACAGCTGTCATGAAGTAAAGATCATTTCTGAAGCATAAACACATCTAGATTGTTCGACAGGTGAACGAATAGTCAAGATCTCATGTATATGGAGTTCATCTAATTTTTTGTGATACTCTCTCAGCTATCTCTCAGCTACTCTGTATTTTTGCGATAAGGACTTGGTTAGGCCATATCTCCCTTCAGATATGTGTCCCTTTGACATTGAAAGACCCTATTTTACTATAAATTAAATTGTTCCGATTTAAAGAAAATAATACCAGCAAACTGATAATGTGATTTTGGTAACTAGGACACACCAACCTGGGTTAGAAATCCCTAATTATGTTTTTGGCAGGTAGAACAGTGGGAACCTTATAATGGACTGATACACATGAATAAGAGATGACAGAAGAGCAAAGTTGAGGAGAATGAGAAGGAGAGTGATCAACCTTTTAAATAGAATACAACTGAGATCAAATTCTGGGAAACGTGATGACTGAGAACAGAGCTTTTTTCGCGGAAGAGATTTTGAAATATCACATCAGGAAAAGCACCGTTGTTTTTATTTAGAGGCAGTTTGGTCTATTACACAGCCAAGATCAATTTTATTACTGAATCACTGACACTATATTTTGTTGTTGTATAATGTTATGTATTGTAGGAGAGGCGGTGGTCTAGTGGCAGAAACTTGGACTATGGGCAGAGAAGGTCTCTGGTTCGATTCCACGGAAAGACAACAAAAAGACGAACCTGGATTGATCTGCCCAAAAATCCAAGAGTCTCTCTAGACCCTGTCTAGTGCCCCTGAGCAAGGCACCTTACTCCCCCAACATCTGCTCCCCGAGCGCTGTACATAGTCGTTCACTGCTCTGAGTGTGCCTTTGCATGTCTGTGCATGTGTTTGGGACAATAAATGGATCTTAATCTTAATCTTGATAAGTATTTAGTGTTAAGGAACTAACAAAACTTAAATGTACTTCCCTTCACCTTTCTAATGCTCTGCAGCCTGACATTCTCCTTTCATATCCAATCTTGCATTGTGCAGACTGAGCGGGCTCAGGCGTTCATCTTGGGGCCCGGTTCACTGCTTCTACAGGATAAGGTCTGTGCTACACGGCTGTTATCTCTACTGCTTCATTCCCAGACACTACAGTTTCTGCTCCAAACCCATTCATGTGGCTGCCTACACACCGCCAGCAGGCACAAGGCCAGTGGAGTGAAGAGACGTCCATAGAAACTAGAGGAACAAAACCCGTAATGAGAAACTTTCATGTCGATTAAAGTAAAGCTGTCAGAATATTTGTCACATCCTCGACAAAGGGAGGCAAAATAAAAGCAGAGGCCATTGGCCAACTTAAAAAAAACACGATGAAAATGATAGACTGCTGCCTCTATGTGGCTTCCATCCTTCAGTTCCCAGCATCAGTGGCAGCTTCAAACACCAACATACAACACACGGAAAAATCTATGGGTGACAAATGAGTGGAAATTCCCTGCACACTCAGTTTGCGCTTGTAAAGACTCAGATTAACAAAATGTTAGAGTCTGACTTAAAGAGATTCTGAACAACATGCTTGATATATTATTGTATAGACTATATTGAGGGAGGAGAAACTCTGGTCTTTTTTAGAAAAGTGCTGATAATCCATAACAAGAAACCAATAACTAGAATAACAAATCCAATCATGTGAACTTTGATCAATACCCTAAAAATACCTATGTGACTCATTCACTTACTGTTGGAGGCCTACAACTACAGCTGAATGGATTTTAATCTTTAAAACCCTGATGAATGCACATTTGATTGCACTCATTTGAATATGAACAACATTTAGTTACGACAGTTAAATTTGCATGGAAATCAAAGCGGCCGTTCAGTAGCCTGGTAGGTTATTACCATACGAGTATAAGTGACTGTGCTGTGACAGTGCCAGCCTTCATTGAGATGCAATACAATTATCACTCATGTTACATGGGAGATGAGTGGCTGTGCAAATTCTATCAAATCCTCAGAGTGAACTCACTCAACTCAGAGTTTCTCCTAAAATGAAGCCTCTTTCTCAACAGTTCTGTTTGTTTTGTTCAAGTGCTAAGGACACGCTGTTACCCTCGTCTTAATGAATATATATGATGCACTGCAGACGTAATGCAGGCAGTGACATGCTGAATTCTATTACTAAGATGCTTTCATCTAGGCTCCCAGGATGCACCAACATGGCAGCCTGATTCCGCCTGCACCAGATGTTGACACACACACACACACACACACACAGAATGTCTTCTTACCTTCATGAAGGACACATTTGAGGGGAACTCCCCAGGCCGTGTGGTGGATGTTTCTGTTAGGGGCGGTGCAGCAATGGGCCCCCCTTGAGATCCGCAGGGACATGGGAAAAGAGCAGCTCACCGAGGGATCAGCAGGGCCCGAATCACGATCTTCCTGCTCCATTTCCTCTGTTTTGCTGCCAGGCCTCTGGGTCCCTGCCTCATCTGTGCGACGGGGGTCATTGTCATTTACGGCCTCTGCGGGGCCACTTTCTCCTTTCGCTGGTTTCACATTTTCGTCCCTGCTCTCGTCTTCATTGTGCTTCTTCTCTGTACGACTGTCGTCTCCATTCCTCTCCTCCTGTTTAGTGCTCTTTTGCTCCTGCGTTGCCCGCCTGGACTCTTGGGTCTGCATCTCAGAAAGATAATGTCTGATGTTCTTTCGGGCTGCGTGCACCAGGCCACTGTCAATATCCAGACCTAATATGCGGGCAGGTCTTAGCATTTTGGCAATATACAGTGTTATGTGGCCTGAGTTGCACCCTAAATCCAGTACGTCTTTACCTTGAAACCATTCTGGACGAAGCCAACGCGCCCGTGGGTCTTCACTGGCGCCCGGGTTGCGGTAGCCATAATACTTGTTGTAGTTCCCGAACTGGAACTTCTTCTGTTGCTCCTTTGCATGGTTGCGTGGCTGCTGGTGCTGGCGGCCTCCCAGACCTGTTTTGGAACCACTTCTTGGTGTGTGGAAAGACTGAGAGTGTCTCTGCCCCCCCGTACTGCTACTCTTGTCTCCAGATCCTGACTTTGCAACGGGGGTAGAATGGGTCACCGGAAGCTCCATTTTGCCAGAGTTGCGCCGCCGCTTGCGTCTGCCTGCGTGCTGGTTTGGACCTCCCAGTAAAGAGGAAGAGGTATCCTCCATCGGTACAGAAGTTGTCTCCTCCTTGCAGCTGGCGGAGGTGTCAGCTGAGTGCTCGTGGGATTCTCCTGTGATATTGGAGACACTGTCTGACTCTTTGGAGACATCTAGTGCAGAAGATGAGGGTAGCAGACCAGGAAGCAGTGCAGAGCAGCCCGTTTTTACCTCGAGTCTTCCCGATTCTGAGAGGTTGACCTGCGGGTGTGAAATTCCACCTCCTCCTGCTCCTCCATGGTGTCGGTTGCGGTGTCTCTTCCTGCCACCGCTCTTATAGGGGGACACCATAACGCTGCCGTCTGCCAAGCCGCTGTTCAGGTTTAACGGATCTGTGATGTCTCTGGGGATGAGGATCTCCACGGGGTCTCGACTCTTCGCTGGCAACGGGGAGGACTTGGGCGTCTCTGCATTCAGGGCCCGGTTCACATCCTCATCCAGCAGGCTGTTGAGATTTAGTGGGTCGAAGATGTTCCCCCCCCAGAAGGAAGTTGGTGGGCAGGACGGAGTCACTCTCGGAGTTGGCCCTTCGTCTCCTCTTGCCAGATGTCGGATGCTTGAAACCAAAGCTAGCTGTGTTGCGCCGCTTCGTTAATTTTGTTTGCTGCTGCTGCTGTTGTTGTTGTTGTTGCTGTTGTTTGGAATGATGAAAGCTGTTCCTGTGACTGATGTTGTCCTCGCTCCCTCTGGTTCTCTGTCCAGTATTGTCTGAGTGACTTAGCACGTCGGTCGTGCTGGTGTGCTTCGGCGAGGCCGCAGTGCCCGGGACGGGACACGCGGCCGCAAAGTCAGGGGTGGCTGTTGAACCCTCCACCATAACGGATATGTTACTGTAACCTCCAGTGCAATCTGAGAGCTGCATGAATGAAGCTGAGCTGGCCTGTGGGCCGCCAGTTTTTACAGTATCCTCATCGGCGGACATCTTGTTAGCTTTGTAGAGCTGATGCAAACATTTAAGTTTTTCTCTTGATCTGAAAGTCACAGAGAACAACAGTTAAAATAAAGTTTTTGAAATAATCTGCACAGTGCCACCAATTTGTGCAATTATGATCAACAATATAACAGTAGGTTAGTTACGTTTATATATTATGTTTGAAATAAAAAATATCAATATCCATAAGTATGAAAAGGCAAAGCAAGCAACTTAACTTTAACAAAAAATGTTTGAAATAAATAAATAAATGACATACAAAAAGGAGAAGTAAATACTTATCGAGTCCTACCCCCACTTTTCATATTTCTTAAAAATATTTTGTGCAACGCTGCAATATTCCCAACTTTAAAGCATCTGCCGGCCCTATCTCAATGTGCTGATAATAATAATACATTGCTCTTTTAACAATGCTTAAAAAACACTTTGCAGGATGACTGTAATAACAACAAATATATAATGCACATCCTGATCACACATGGAAACATGAGCTGCAGGTCATAATCAAACATTAACAGCGGTTACAGGAGCTTAAGATTTGCCTGGAGGAGATTTCCTGTGGCTGCGATCTCACACACTTAAGAGTGCAAACTTGTAGTCGCTTGTACCCGCTGAAGTTCCTAAGAGGCTATACTTGTGGGATCCAGAGTCCAGGGACCTGTGCCCTCCAGGGAGCAGCTCACAAACACGGGGTCAGCTCAAGTGGACGTCGTGGTCAACTCCTCCGCTTCCCACTTGTCATTTCAAAACATGGTCTGGTTTATAAATCCAGAGTTTCAGCCGCACAGTGATCGGACCGAGGGGGCGACCTCTGGGTCGTGTCCGCTCGGGGGTGACTGACCTGAAAAGTTTCCCTGGCTGTGCTGGACAGTTATCTAGTTAGCAGCTAGCTCCTAGCTTCTCCTCCGCGGGCCACAACGTCGAGCAAACGTCCCGCTGCACAAACCGCGCTATCTGACGAGCAGCGGAGGAGCCCCGCTGCTGCCCGAGCCCCGTGTGGGAGTCGCCCTGCCCGGGGTGATACTAGCTCCCTGGCGGCCTCCTGCTCGCCTACAACTCAAGTGTGTGTAGTCGCCATCAAAATAACAGTCTCACCTCGCAGTTCTCCTCCCCGCCTCCGGCCGGACTGTCACTACCCCGCACTCGGAGCTAGCGTTAGCCTGAGCTAGCTCGCACACACACTCGTACACACACTCACACACACACACACACAAGTGTTCCTACACGGCGGCAGGTCGACGCACAAACACGGAAGAAAACAAAGCGCTGTGGCCGCTGAGACAGCTCCTCTGTCCCCCACCACCGCCGGGTGAGACTTCCTCAGTCAGCTCCTAGTCCTCCAGCGTCGGGCAGGTTGCAGGAGACATTATTCGCTCCGTGGTAGAGGCGGCATGGCGGCGCATCCGGGCTCCGAGCTGTAGCCCAACATGACTGGGGCGGAGATCTCCGACCAGCGGCCGCAAGATGGTGAGGGGGGTGGAGGCTGTCTCCATGTGATGATGAGCCTCACGGATCACAATAATAAAGGTTAACACGAGGCCGGCGACTGCCCAGATGTCCTCCTTATCGGTCGCTGAGTCCTCAATAATCGATTATAGTCGAAATGAATCGATTGATCGTTTAGTTGGACACAAACACAGGTCATAACTGAGGCTACAGTGATATGATACCTCACATTTTGGACATCTGAATTACTCAAATAAAAAAGTATTGACCATTATCCTATGATCAAGTGGATTGATCTGTTCTCCTTATTAACAAGTTGAATATTGTCATAATGTATCAATTAACTCTTTACTTTGTCATAAAAAAAGGACTTAGCTGAGGCTTCAACATTAAAATACCTCACTTTTATGAAAATAATAAAAAATATTGACAATGGCCTATCAATACATTGGTTGACATGTTGACCTTATTGATTAAATAGGTCGAATATTGTCGAAATTAATCCATTAATTGTTTAGCTGGTCATAAGGACAGGTCCTAACTGAGGCCACAGTGATATAATCCCTCCCATTTTGGACATCTGAAACACCTCAATTTAAAACTTGACTTGTGTTTAAGGGCGCCATTATGTTTCTATATCTGTAGTTTAGACTTAGATTTGTCAAAGAAAAACAAAAAGTGTATAGATTTTTGTGAAGATCGGTCAATGTGAACATGTTCCGGGGGTTTCGGGGGGGGCACCGTTGAGCCATTTTGCCACGCCCATTGAAAGTTCCTCCAGAATACGTACATTTTCACTACTTTCAAATTTTCTGCAAATTTTGCTAAGAGTTTTAGCATGTTAAAGCCAATTCATTTGCCTGAAAAATTATAATAATAATCCTTACAATTTCAATAGGGCTCAGTGCTCGGGCCTTAATGAATTTATTGAATAAATGTTTATTTGGAATAAAATAAAACAGGCCATCAAATTGATGAATGATCAAATTGAACTTAATGAATCATCACTTTGATCTATCTGTTGTCCTTATTGATTAATCGTACAAACACTGTTCAATTTAATCAAGTAATCATTTAGCTTGTTTGATTTTTAAGTGGATACCATCCCCATCTCTACACAACAGGCCATAACAAAGGCCTGCAATCCATTTATATAGATAGAGGAGTCACCTATGGAGGTAGAGAATGTAAAGGCCATTTCAAGTTCATGGTTATGTTGCACACAAAATCATGGCTTGATTTTTAGATGTTTTGATCTCAAAGACGACTTCTTCTTTTCTTTGTAACCACAACATCGCAGCCACGGCGACCATCCACAGACCAGCTGTTGGTGATTTGATGACGCCATCACAGTCAACTTCAAGGCTCCAAATTACGTGGTAGGTTTAGGAAAATGTTCCTAAGGGAGCAAGGGAACCTCTTGTCACCTCGACCTCCACATAATTGTGATTATTCACCGGAGCAGCTTTGGCAGGGTCTGATCAAGGCCAGTGTTCATCTGTCAGCTTGAAGATATCTGGTTGTTCTTGGTCGGGGCAGCAAATCGGTCTGTGCTGCTTACTCCACATAAAATTCTCTGAAAGACTTTTTACTCTATGACACACCTCTCTGGACTTGAAAATTTATGTTTTAGAACTCAGAGGTTTAGATAAATATATATGTGTATAAATGGTCCGCATATATATATTTATAGCACTTTTCTTGTCTTTATGACCACTCATAGCGCTGTACAGTACAGTTTATTGACATTAACCCATTCCAACTCACATTCATACAATGCATCTATGGGCGGCACTTGATGACTGCTCTACCCCCTCAGCCACAGCTGCCCCCCTATTCACATCAGTTACATTCTTAATTTTCCTTGTACCTCTTTGTTCTGGTAAAATAAACACGTGACACTTGCTGACCATTTGTGGTCATCAGTAACTTTAAGTATCAGTGAGTGGTTTGCAAATAAAAACAGAGGTGTATATGTGTGCAAATGAGTGACAAGTAGTTTGGTTGTTTGTGCATTTCATTTCTGGGGGTTAATACTACTGGACTGCTTGGATTTAGGTTGAGTACATTCTTTAAATAGGCTTCTCTGCCGTCTTGTCACTGTATCATTCTCTGGTAGCTCACCGACAGCAAGGTGCAGACCAGTACAATACAAAACACATCTCATTTCCAACATAACACGCTTCATACCCTAAATGTTATTAGCTTTGTTGTGTATTATAAATTATGACAATATGTGGTTGACAGTGATGAATGCTAAATGAAGCATGTTGGATGGAGAAGAGTGCAACATTTACCACAGCCATTTCATTTAGATGAAATCGATCAGTTATGTCAGCAACAGAATCTTTGCTTCTTTCAATGAATACAGCCATTGATTTGTAAAAAATACAAGGAATTTTAGAGCATATTATTCACTGAATGATATATCAAATGACTTAAATGTTAAATTTTCATTTAGAAAATATTGTCATCTCCAAATAAGACATAGGCTGTTCCCTGTTCCCTAATTTAAGCTGGACAGCACTTTTCCTTTCGGGTGAGAAAGCTGACTTTGCATTGAACTAATGGACTATATACTAAATTAGTCAAAATGGGAGAAAGCAATTATGTAAAGAGATACTGTGCTGAGGATGGTCAGGAGGAAGTCAGAATTTACTGGAGACTTAAGCAATTCTCCAAATAACCACTAGGGGGAGACAGAATATGCAGTAGAACAGGTATGTGCGCCTACAGAAACAAACCTTCAGTTTTTCAACTCACTCTCCCTGCTCTTTCTCCCTCTCTTGTTATTAATCATCAACTACATTTTGTTGTTGTCATATGAGTTCCATGATTGCATCACTGCAATTTGACACTTAAAATGTTGCTGTTTAGCTTCGACTATCAGCTGGTTTATTATGGAGTAATAGAAAAAAAAGGCAACGACAATATTTATTTCAGAAAGTAATATTGTGGTTGTGAGAAATACATCGTGGTTAGTGTGATTAATGAGTCAAGGCAACAGAGCGGCCCCATTCCACCCACAGAGAGGCTCCAGCCCTCGAGTTCTGCAGCTGTTGCAACAGTAGTATTTGTGTTTTTTAGGGGGAGATCTGCCTCCAGTGAAAAGAAAGGAAAACACCACCAACCCTCAAGGAATCTGTTGAGGTTTTGTTTTGAAAGGCTATAACTCAATCTGTAACTGGAAGATAGCTTTACCAGGTCCAGGAACATTCAGCAAAATCCAGTCATTGTTGCTGCAATAAGTCCTCTCTTTTAACAAAAAATATATCTATTCCCAAATAACAATCAACAAATGCTGTAGCAGCTTTAACTCTAGCTTTGGTTTTTATAATGTGAAATCCCAGTATGTATATCCTCTTAAAACGGAAAATCCGTTAAAACATTTTAAGGATTTTACCACCTGCTGGCATGGGAGTTTAAAGGTTTAGTTTCATAAAAATTATATGAATCCTGTTGAAATGTTGCCACATGCACAAAGGCACACATTTTTATTATACAAGCTGAAAATATTTTGAACACTGTTCATCTCAAATGACAAACATGAGTCAGTTACTCTTGCAGGCTTACATGACACTTGCAAAATGAAGTTTAATATAGTGTTTGGAAATCTTAAATATGAATAAGGAATACTGTCCTTTTCTGTCACTGCAGATTTGACAAACAGGGTCCTCAAACTTGATGTTCTCCGTTGTGTTGACAGCCGCCTTCTAATTGGGTCTCAAATCAGCACCACAGACTCTGTTGGGCTTACTACTCACCCCCCTCTAATCTCTTTAGAAGGGGAATATAGGAGAGAGGGTACCTGTTCCCCCTCCGCCTCTGTCCCCCTCTTTTCTCATGTTAATGGGGGTGCGGTCCTCGATCCCGGAGACCATCTGCCCTTCCTCGGGGTTTGGGCCCCAAGCACTCCAGACGTGTCCCATTGTCTGTGTGTGTCCAAGCAGAAAGTGGTGAG
The DNA here is from genome assembly GCA_038501795.1 of Pseudopleuronectes americanus. Classification (NCBI taxonomy): domain Eukaryota; kingdom Metazoa; phylum Chordata; class Actinopteri; order Pleuronectiformes; family Pleuronectidae; genus Pseudopleuronectes; species Pseudopleuronectes americanus. Next base: position 10,213,926 of record CM076728.1, on the reverse strand, counting down.
TACACACAGGTCTTGTGGCCCAAAAGGCTCCTCCATCAAGGGTGCGAGCCTGCTGTTCACATGAATACGTGTGACAGAGCTCGCGTGCCCCCGTGTGCAGTAGCATCCGGGCGGTCCAACCATTTGTTATGCTGCGTGTCAAGTTCAGATGTAATGTGTGGTGTCATTGAAAGTAACCGTCGGCTATGGGATGACTCAACAGTTCAACGTGCTATTTAAAGTGCCTTTTTTATCAGTACATTGATCCAAAGATAGCTTTGTTATAATTCATTTTTTCAACACTAAAAACAAATCAAATACCACACGAACAAAAAAATAATAAACACAAGGTTTATATCAGTGTGATAAGACATTTATTGAATGATTGTCATTGTTACAGATACACTGAAGGTAGAGGATAAACCAGTATGGCTCTGTTGACATGCATCATCCCCCCACTGAGCTTGATCAAAATTGGGTGTCTGTGATGTGACAGATGCATGAATCAACTGAACGACACCAAACCATAGATGGCCTTTCTGGATTTCATTATTTGGAAGGACAATAAAGTGACAGAACCAAATGTCATTGTTCGGTATTGGGGGAAGAACAATTGCAAACATGCCACAGTAACCTTTGATGTAATTAATTTGATCGCAAACCAATTTATTCAGCAGATATAAGAAAAGGGACTTGACTAATAAATGTAGCTAATATTCACTCATTATACATGAAGTAGATGAGAAGAACACGCTGTTGGCAAATTAGTAATAAAGGGTGTTTTATTCAGACTTCACAAGAACAACACGACAATTTCATTGAATAATTCATGTTTTCTGTTGAAAAGAAAAAAGATCAGACATATTAAGGGGAATGATATATAGTGTTAGCAATCTGGTGCAGGTCAAAATAAAAATCTGGATCTAGTGGATTTATATGTAGCTTCATAAGGTCACTGTCGGGCCCTGGTGAAGATTTGCACTCTGGTTTTTGGTAGTGGTTCTGCCAAGGTGTGCGCACAGTCTCGGACCCTATCTATGAATCTTCATGTCAACTGAAATGGCTCCCAAGCGGGTGGCAGACAGCAGTGACCAGCAGATTATGACTTTCCATCGGACCGTCCCCTGCTCATTCTCAAAGCAACATGCTGCTGGCTGCATTGAAATTAGTTATTGAACTGTCCAAGCAAGGGGAAACAAGGCCGCTTCAGAGGCACAGCACACAATGAGCCAGCTGTCAGTGGGAGGGGCCTGCTCAAACCAGTGTTGTAATGGATAGTACTTTAGTGCTGCCTCTCCCTCTGAGAGCTGATAGGTGCTCCTGTGCAAGGCCGCCATGCACTGACTGACACTGACACAAGGCTTGATTTAGGGAGCAGGGCTAAAGAGAGCAGCAAAGAAATGTCAGTGTAAAGTGAATATAGATACTCTGTATGGGCCCTGCATATCAACAAGTTACATGACAAAGCTTAATGATGAGAAAATACATATAAAGGTGTTGCATTGAATTTCATTGTACAACTAGATACTGACCAGCAACATTTTAATTACATTTGCACAAGCCTTAATTTTGAATAGCGCATAAATAATGACCGATTTAAATGCACACAGACGCTCCTCTCTAATCCCCAGAGGCTCCTCATTTGCTTCCTCACACCTGTTTTACATTCAGAGGTGTGTCTCTCTCTCCGAGCGTCTTGTTCGCCGCATCAGAGCTTATGTCCTTGCTGAGTGTTTCATACTTTGAACTGTGCGATTTCCCACTATGCTGAATAATGGACCTGTGCTATCACGCTGCAAAGAGACATGTGAGATAGAAAGAACCCAAGATATGTGATTTCAATTTTCTGGATTAGAAACAGAAAAACACAGTAATTAACGTGTTGTTCACAAGATCGTACAATGGGCTTTACAAAGTATATTTCATCTCCTTTATTGTTACAGTCACCAACACGATCACTGGATGATGAAACACCCGTTGTAATTATTGCTATGTAATTTTCATCAACAGCAATATAACACGGGAAGTTCAATTAAACATCATTATAGCGCAGAGATGAGGTGTAATGCATTATTGATATACATCGGATTTGTTTAGTATTTAGCTGTTTATCAAGTGTAGAATACTGGACGAAATATTTAACAGCAGGAAAAATCGTTTTGAAATCATTTTATTTTATCGTCACACATAATGCAAATTTGTTTATCGTCATGTAGCTTATTTACAATAAACATTAAACACAACAGCCTCACAGTCATCAGACAGAGCAGGGTATGATACTGCAAAACATCAGTAAGACCCCACACACTCCACAACACCACCATTATGGGGAACCACAGATTAGTGGTGTGAGGATAGGGGAATCCTGTTTGATGATATAAACCAGCATTTATCATCCGAGACATTCACTTCAACAGTCAGAGACGCTCCCTCTTAGCATCCTCTTTGAGTTAGCATGTTCAAACATGTACCTTCTCACTTCTAAATTTAGAATTGAGTCATAACGACCAAGGTGTTAAGTGCACAGCATTAAACTGCACTGTAATATGTAATTACTGCGTTGGGTTGACAGCGCTTTATTTACTGCTGAGCATTTTTTCCATCTGAAAAATGGGGTCTCGACCTAATGAGTTCTCACAAGACCACGTGTAACTTATCAATAGGTTACCCATAATCAGCAGGATAGAGGCCCACTAACCTCAATTATATTCCTTTAGGGGGGTTGCTGTGCGCTAACCAACACGAAAAGAGCGTCTGATTTCTCCTGTCTGTGACTGTAGCTGTAGCATGAGGGAGCGTGACACATTATCTTTTACATGCAGCGTTACCAGCGGCTTACAGACGTTAATCTGATGTAGTAAAATGAAGAGCATTTAATACACTGTCCATACCAGTCCTCTCTTATCCACACATGATGGGGTCAATGCTTGTCCCTCTATATCAATAATTGTTTTTATGTTATCAATCATATTTATCACGATAAATGTCATGTTATTATTTCTTTTCAAATTAAAGACTTCATGCTCTTGAGTGAAGGTTTTTGTTTTAAACTTTCTCTCTCTCTCTCTCTTTCTCTCTCTCTCTCTCTCTCTCTCTCTCTCTCTCTCTCTCTCTCTCTATCTCTCTCTCTCTCTCTCTCTCTCTCTATAGACTTCTCATATTATTGTCATATTTAATGGAATATAGTCAAAGTGCATGGACCTAATGAAACCATCTGAAAACAGTGTGTTTTCCTGTATTGCAATACATGATTAACTTAACAAACAAATGTTAAGACTTTTAAGACTTACTATACGCGTATAATCAGGCACAAGTGAGAAGCAAGAGATTTTATCGATGCTCCTAACAGAGTGAAGTTTAGTTCAGTGGGGATTCACCCACACACCTCATCTCGTCTCGTATATCATCGTCTCCTGCGAGGCATGCAAGTCTCTCCGAAGCCTCCCTCTACCTCTGCTCCCTCCCAGTGCACAGTGAGCTCTACCATAATATGATAATCCAAACCATAATTTGATATGGTTTATACAGCGGTGACTGACCAGCTCTATGATTATTTGATTCCAGACCAAAGGAGATTCTTCTCAAATTTCTTGCATCCAATTTGCAGGATGATACATTCGTCCTGGACTGATGAGGAAAGATCATAAGGAAATGCTGCAGCACACAAGCAGTGATGAAAATTCATAATGCGAAACAAATTGTATGAGGTGTCTGTTGGTGAAATTTATGGTTTGGCTTGCTGAGTTGGAAAACAAAAGGGATCCTTGAGCAGATAAAATAGATTGGACTGGATTGAAAAGCTTCATTGGCATGAAATGAGAAACATGTCCAGAACAAAAAAATCAGTAAAAGGTGCACAAATCTTTGGATTCAGTCCTAATATATACAACACATGAAAACTAACAAGGTTAGGCAGCTGAAGCAAAGTTACCAGCTCTGCTGTAATGCACAGTGGTGCTTTGTGCTAAATGATAATATCAGCATGCTCAGTATGCTCACATTAATAAAGCTAACCTGCATATGTATAGTTGTAATGCTCATGCTGTAAGTTAGCAGTTTAGATAAGTAGCTATTTCACATGTATGATTCTGCATTACGTGAAAAATGAATTGATTATCAGATATGTTACAGTTCACCCTGGGGAGGGGGTGTTTCTCTTAAAGCATTCATCATCAAGGAACCATGTTTAACTGTACAAATGTTTGTGCCAATGCATTTAATGCATGTGAAGATATTGACTAGATAAGCACTTACCTGCTGGTGTTGCTAGAGGAAAGGTCAGCGGATCATAAAAGTCCTTAGGATCATCCTCTGGGGACCATGAATATACCAGATTTCATGGTGTTCCATTTTGTGATACAGTGGAAGCCGTATATAGTGATCAAGGGTTTATTTGGATCAAAATGATTCAGACAGAATCTTTCCTGATACAATTGCTGTTTGAATAATTTGGTTAGATCGATGAAGGATTCGGCTTACAATCTTCATTTTGGGTCCTTTCAAACACGTTCGGACTGTAAAAATGATGTTTGTAGTTTTTAGCAGCTCTCTCTGTAATATACTGCTCCTCTCTTTGTCCCTATCGCTGCCAACCGAGTAGAGCCCAACCTAGCGTGCCATCTCCACTTGCTTTCCATGCGTTGCTTAAGTTTACAAAGTCTGTTTGTGTGTGTGTGCGTGCATGTCGGTGTGCTTGTGTCAGTGCGAGAGATGATTTGAATTAATAAATGAAGGCGTGCAGCTATGAAGAACGATTTTACTAGTTTAAGAAAAGCATTGTTCATTACGAGCGGAAGAAGAGAGAAAAGGTGATTGACACATGATATCGCCATTACCTTTCCCTGAAGTTCTGGGACTATCATACCGAAGCTATACAATTTGCTTATAGTGATCAATTTGTCCCTGACACACATGATCACTGGAAGCAGTTTCAATTATGTTTAGGCCGGAACCAGCATCACAATCCATGAACCCACATCTCTAGCATGGCTTTCAAAACCACTTGTATTCCATACACGATGCTCATGTTTCTATAGTCAATTCGATATACGCTCCACTTGCTTGCAATCATTTTGAGTCTACAGTAAAATAGTTTTAACGCAGTTAACAAGCCAGTTAACTGTAAACCGCAAATGCACATAGCAAGATTACTTCATTGTTTTAAGGAACCTATCGGATTATGGTACTGATGATATGATTGTTATTCAGAATAATTGTAGGTCATACAGATATAGATTATACTTAATTTAGAAAGCAATTTTCCTGACTGACCGAAACCCTTGTAAAGTCTGACACGGCCTATAACAAAATGTCATCGCAGAGATGTGCTCTGCCTCCAAGGATATTTATAGGACTCATTATATAAACCTGATCACTGACAGCAGCAGCCTATGGGTACTGGTAAATCATGCTCCTCCTTATTGCAGCTGCAGGTTGTCCTGTCAGCTCCTGATCTGAGCTTGGCTGTCAAGTTTTAGGAAATGATCGGCCTTGAGTATTACTCAGCAGAATTCACAAGTGATTATCACTTATTCAACAGAATGTGCAACGGATAATGCTGCATCAGTCACATTAACGTCAAAATGATTGATACAGTTTAAGTTTCAGACATTTGCAGCTTCAAGCTGGGAGACATGGTCTTTAATTCAAACATTTCATATTGTTATCAATTGTGACCACAGACTGTATCTAAAGATAAACGATATAACACTAAAAGTGAATCAAACTCTTCTTAATCAACTCCTGGTGGGTGGTTGTGTTATAGGTCATAAACTCTGCCTCCTCCATGTTCGTTGATGGGAGACGGATCAAACTAAAAGTCAGAGTAAATGTAAAATTTTCTCAAAGATGGTTTCTGTCATTTTAGTTAGTTCTCGTCACACTGACTCTGGCTCAAAATGACGTCAAAAGTGCAAGATAGACAATCTTCATATAGAGTCTATGACTTTACAGTTAGAGAGAAGATGTGAGTTCAGTCATGCTACAAGACACAGTTTCACACGTGCATGAAGGGACATTCATTGGCTCTGATAGAAAGTCTGTTATCTCCACCATTGCGAAAGTGAGGAAGTGATTATGTGTGTGTTGTTTCTTTGTTGGGTGCTGTGTCCCGGTTCTGACCAGGGTCATGTAACAACTCTGTTAATTTAAGGCTGAAATGAAATGTCTACAGCAACAGATGAATTACAGCCTCTCATAAGTCATTATACCATGTAGCATTTACTTTATAAAGTCAGCATAAACACAGTTGGCCAAAAGCACTAAGCAGTGATTGTCTGAGAACAAAACAAAAATTGATCAGCCCTGGTTCCGGTTGGACCATTAGGTGTCTCAGTTGGTAGCACTGCCGAGTTCCTCTTGCTGATCTTTTTATGTTCCTTTGTTTGTATGGATTTCTTTTGTAGTGACCTTTGGGTTGTGTTAACGATGACTAACACAGTAACGTGTTTGAGAGAGATCCTCTGTCCATGTGTTGGACCTGTGATGGACAGCTGACCTATCCCGGGTATTTCCTGCCCATCAGCCAAATGTCTGCTCGTGCAGCCTCACTGTGATGCTGGTTAGTCATAATTACAGTCACATGTGGGGAAGTGATAGGCGTAGGAAATGGATGAAGCAGTGGCTGCTGATATTTTAAACTTGTGGGAGGACTGAATTGGCTATAACAAAAAAGACAGTAGATCCCCAGAGAGGATAACATTCAAGAGACTAATATAATCCATATGTTGTTTTCTTCATGTCTTAAGGGCTACAGTGGTGTTGCCTCAGATCCAGTAGGTTTTCTTTATAAACCGCGTCCCAGTGCCTCTGTGGTGAGTGTACAGGGATTCTAAGTGTCTACTGTCAGGAGGACAGAGCAGAACCTCTGCTGCTTTGAAACATTTATGTGGCACCGCTGATCTACATTTGCATTTCTCTTTCTTGTCTGTGCTGGCAGGTGTTAACCTGTAAAGCTGGAGCCAACTGTCACAAAAGATATGCATGGAATTGTTTGTGCATGATTTTGAATGCACACCTAGGACTCCGTAAAGTTTTATATGATTGTTTTACAGATACTAAAGTATATTTTATTTCAGATTTCAGACATTTTACCCAACATTTATGTTTTCTATATTTTAAATATGTTCAATTCCTCATTTTAATTACGATTTATATAAAACTCACTGCTGCCTCCTCCTGATGTAAACAAGGGATGATAAGAGACGTGCTCTTCTTGCAATCATCATTTGAGTGAACGCTGTCACAGAACAGCCATGTTACTCCCCGACAAGGAATCGACATTACAGGGGTTGTCAGGACAACCAGCCATGATTCACAGAGCCTCAGATAGGCCTCCACCTTGGGCTAGAAGCACTAGCCATGAGACTGAGCAGATGCTGTGACAGTCAGCCAATCACAGGTGAGACAGAGGAAAAAGATGACATCATAGGCAAATTAGGGCAAATGCAGCGAGGATTGTGTTTGTCGTGTCCGCCTCAGGCTTTTATTTTCACTTTCACACCTGGAAATCTGTTATAAAATCTGTAAATGTTTGGCAGATATGTGTTTGGTGTAATTTCAAAACATGGAAAATATAAATTTTTGGGTATATGTCAAAAATTGTGTACAGAACATGCATAAATCCTTTTACAATTTAAAAATAGAATTCAGCACAATCTTGAATGCAATTCATTACCTGTTAAGTGTAGGGAATCTTCTTCTTTGATCAAAATATCAGTGATATAAATTTCATACAGTATTTGTACAGACACTACAAAGGCTTAGGGAATAGAATAAAAGCTCTCGGGTGTCATCATCACACACCTACAATCTCTCAATAATGAGAACTAAGATTATTCTGAAAGATGTAGATTTCCTACACAAAATCAAAGTATGCTATTCCACGTATGATGTAAAATGTGTTTGAGTTATATGCAGGGATCTTAATCCCATTTAGTCAAACCTAGTCACATTTTTAACGTGTGTTACGTTTACTTTGTTAAAATCTTATCTAAAAACAGCTTTAGATTAGATTTTTTTTTATATATAATGTTTATCCAATATCCATGAGGTATTAAGAGCTATAGCAACATGGACTTCTGCTTTTCAATTCTGCGAAGGATCCCCACACAGAAAGAGGTGCCTCCCTCCCCTCTTCCCACTCAGCAGGTTTGTTCTGTCAAACAGCAAACCAACGCTGTCTGGCCGTTGGCTGCCTCCTCCCCCAGACCTGCTGCCTGCATTAATATTCAGCCTCTCAGCCAATGGGCAGAGCAGGGCGGGTGACATCATGGACTAGGGAACAGTGAGCAGCCAGTGAAGCATCCAGCCTGCCGAGCAAGCTTTGCGTTTTAGGGTCAGGAACTGGTCTGACAAGAGAATGGCAATCCTGCCTTTAAACTGTCACTAGTGCTGCTGACGATGAACCCTCCGCAGCTCCGGGCCCAAAGGCGAAACCCCGAGCAAGAGAATGTGAAGACATATTTCAGGTAATTCCCTCTCTGTGTATGTAATAGGGGATGTGGATGTGGAGGGGGTGGGGGGGGGGAGGCAGATGAGGGAGGAGAGGGAGAAGAAGAAGAAGAGGAGAAGGAGGAGGAGGAGGACGAGGAGGAGGTGGGGGAGGCTGTGTATGTACGGGTGTGCTTTGTAGCCTTTTTCTCCTTCTCCTTCCATTCTGCAGTCTGCCCTGCTTAAGGAGGCAGCTGTTTCCTCAGCAGTCTGTCTGTGAGGGCGAGATGGAAATGGATGCCTGCATCAGATGGGCTGGACATGTTTTGTATTACCATATAGCCCCTGCATCACATCATCTCTGTATGTTCTCCCTTGTGCCTCACACATAGCATCTTTATTGATGGGGAGGTGTTATAATCAATGGTGGCGTTTGTACAGGCCTTGTGTGTTTGTGTGTGTGTGAGTGTGTGTGTGTGTGTGTGTGTGAGTGTGTGTGAGTGTGTGTCAGTCCTGGAGAAATGCAGCAGCTGCAGTGGCATCACTGGCACAAAAAAAATGAAGCAATGCTATTTTGGGTCTGTAGACCCGAGGCTGACGGAGGGATCGGAGCTCTATATGCTGTGCATGGGGAGGTTGGGTGTGGGGTGATCGATGGTTAACATGCTCATGGATGCTCTTTTGTTATCTCTAACATTGAAGGTTTTTCTAGGGAGGGTTCCACGAAGAAATGCCTTTTGATTTCCACTCCTGCATGACACTGATCTCACACACAGAGCAGATACGTGCCTCTGTCTCCCAGCTCCAACATGGATGTGTGTAGCGGTTTCATGGCGGCTGGGGTGACAGGGAGATATACAACATCTGGTCACCTGACTTCATTTGGGATCGGAGTGGGGGTGGGGGCCGGTCCTGTGAAAGCTGAGCTATTCCGCCTCGGCTCCTTCCACAGCCATGGGTGGTGGAGGAGGATGGAGAGGGTGCTGGATGGGTGTCACCCCCCTCCATCACCTTTTTAGATTGTGGTGTCAGAGGGGACGTGGAGGGGCTGAGGGAGATTCCTCTCCCAGCAAGCACAGTCATCCTCAGGCCGGTGAGGATGAGCAGGGCCTGATGGGAGACCTGTTGTCTGGCGTTCGTGTGAAGGAGGGATGTTAGGGAGTCACGTCAGTGATGGAGGGAGGGCGAGATGGTTGTAGAGGGGAATTGGGGGATGGGGTATGGAAGGTGCTGTACTCTCTTTGAACACCGGCCTGGTCTATTGATACAGATACATGCTCTTCCATTCACCAATATCCAGACTAACAACACAAGCATATTTTTGGCTTAAAACACAAACTGTCCCTTACCATCACCGCCAACACTACTCTCCTGTCCTGAACATCGTTTGTTGATCTAAATTGTTGTTTTTTACGAAAACACCATTGAGAATTTCGCTTTTATTTATGCTGGTCCAGCACATTACTCAGTATTGGTCTTGGCAGGAAAGACACAAGGCCTACACTAATCATCTAATGCAGCTACCATCAGACAGAAGTGCTGTATTTACCGTTGTGTTTTTTAGGCTTGTATACATCCTGCTGTTTTCAACTGATCTGTGAAACTGCTGCTGGATAATTGGTCTCCTCTCCGGGGCTTTAGAAGCTACGCTCCACATGCCACACTCTTGACACATTTATCACACCTTTATTCTCACACGTCTGGTCCAGCGTTGAGATGCACAGCTAAAAGCTTGATGGGTTTGTACAGGACGTGCCTGACATCAGTTCCATGTATTCAAACCTGCGTATCGGCTGTTTGACTCTGCATTGGTTACACGCACCTCATGAAATTTTCATACGTGCAACGAGAAGACACGCAGACAGAAGCTGTCATTGGTCCAAATTGGATGATGTCACCTGTCTTACAAAGCAAAAGTAAAACTGCACCTCTCCGTGTGCTGTTTACAGTGTAAACATGTAACTCTGCAGGCAAAAGCCAGGTTTAGCTTTGATGCAAATGTTTCCACAACTGTACCTGACGATGGATGAACAATGAACTAGGGTTACTTTTATTTGTATTCAACACAGCTAACTGCTGTCATTGGATAGAATAGCCTTGCAAGACTGAGGGGAGGGGGTTATTAATAAGTTACCACAGGAAATAGATCAATAATCTTCATTTATAGTATCTGTTTTGCATGCAAGGTTATGACTTTTCCTTGTACGTTCTGCTTAAATAATGTAAAACTTTATTCTAGCTTGATTTGACAGAAAGGCGCAGTAGGGTTCATCTGAGGAGATTATACCTGGACCTGCTTATCTCTTTCACATTTGGATAAATGCAGAGAATGTTTAATTTTCCTTATTTATTTTTGTAATATGATCATCTGCCCAGAGTTAATATCTAATTTGCCACCCCATCTAAGCATAAATTGTCCTGCAGCTTAATATTACGTGGTCGTAGAGGACAAGTTGGTCCCCCGAAACAATGCAAACCATTTATTTTTCCATTGTGTTTTAGTGTGCCGCTTTGGGCTTCCCCATGTTTTCCATTGGCCGCTGTAACCCAACACACACAGCTTCTCTTACCTCACCTCAGCTAACAAAAGCAAAAGACACAGGACCTCATCATAGTCTGTAGCCTGCTAGCTGGGCTGGCTGAAATATGATAGTAGTGTGCACACACAGAACACACACACACACACCCACAAGTAGGCCTCCATCTGTTGAGGACTTAGTGCAGCTGAGTTGTGCTGCTATTGTTGAGGACTCCTGTTGACAGTTTGTAAATGTGTCGCGGTCTCGTGCCGTGCGACCGTGCGCGTACATGCGTGTGTTTTAAGGGCACGGCCGCCTAGAGCCTAGCGGTAGTTTTGCGGTAGGTGTGTCAGAGCTACAGCCTGTGTGTTGTGGATTAGCATGTAGGATTGGAAGCCATCTGGCCATTTTGTCTCCGTAAGGGGAGGGAGAGTATAAGTGAGAGAGATGGATGGAGAGAGACAGGGAGGGAGAGAGAGAGACAGAGGAAACACACTGACACATTGACACAGCTCCCCTCCGTAATCTCCCTACTTGATGTCTGTTGCTACTTAGAAAAGGGTTACTTGTCTGTGTGTGTTTGTGTGACATATGATTGTATGGTCTACAACTAGAGATAGTCCTTATGTGACCTTTCCTGTTTCTGAGGCCTCAGGACATTCGGAGGTGGGATTCAAGATCCCCCCAAAAAACGTTGAGGTGATGCAATGATGGTGAAGACGTCCCAGATGGGTCGAGACTGTGGAAAGGAAAGGATGAAATGTGGCAGAGGAGGAAAAGGGTTCAGGGGGTTTAAAAGATTAACACGTTTCAGTGGGGGTAAAGAGTTTGCCGGGAGTTGCAGAGAATGGCATCTGAACTTGAAGTTGATTGAAGATGAACAGGCTGCAGGAGGTAACACGTTGGAGGCTGTCAAGTGGAAAGAGTGTCCAGAGAATGAAAAGTCTGCAGCAGCGGGTTACAAGGTTACGATGTCATTTATCCAACAAAAAATTATTGTTAGAAGTGTTATAAGCTCACATTTTTAACCCTATTTTATTGGCTGTGCCGTATTTTCTGAGATTAGAAATGTACCTTATGTTCCTGGAGCATTATCTACAGGTATAAGCGCCGCATTGAAGAAAATAAATTCCGAGATTTCAAGCATAATGTAGTAATATTACAAGAATAAAGTGGTATTTGAGAACAAAGGCGTAATATCACCAGAATTAAGTGTTTTTTTAAATGAGAAAAGGGTCATAAAAAATGTATATCTTAGGAAATAGGCAGTTTAACTCCTTCTGGATCCAAATCGTGAACCAATCTCATTGTTTCCTGAAAAGATGAAAGTCCTTTGAAGAGAACTCAGATTTAATGTAACAAACGAATACGAGAAGTGTTTCATTGTTTGTGAAACTTATACTAAAGTATAACTTTACAAGAAGCTCCACATTCATCATGTTAAGGCAGGCAAGAGGTTGATGCGATATCACCTTCTAAAATGACATGTAGCCTAAATTACGACTTTTAACTGTAATATTTTGAATCTATTCTCTTGAGTTTACAATTTATTTCTCATAATATTACAATTTAATTATCAAAATCTCAGTTTTTTACCCTTCAAGTGATACTCTCTGTACTCTTTCATACCAAAGGATATCAGACTATTTGGAAAACTTTAATTACAATCATGGTAATGCAGCAAACCTTGATATTATCTGTGGCCGAGGAAAAACTCGGACACAGTTTGGTTTCAGATTTCCAGAGAAGCTGTTTTCTTAAACACATGAGTGTGTTTAAGAAATTAGTGCTCAGCAATTATAACGCCAAGTCCTGCTGACACACTGTTGCTTCAGATCCAAGTAACTATGAGCAATTTTGTGTCTTCTCTCAGCTGATTGTGATTCACTTCTTGAAACACTCTCATCTGTCTCATGGTAAAGTTTTTCCATGCAAAGTCAAAATGCAGCCAGGCTGAATGAGTTTCAGGGCAGAAGTTATTATTATGAAATGCTTGGGCAGGTTTAATTATCTGAGAACAGTAAAACTAATATTATTATGTGCTGTGAAATTGAAGAACATACCAGAGGGCCAGACTTTTTAGCTACAGGGTGACGTGGAGACACAAATTAAGTATTTTACACATTTTAAATTCAGCAACAAATCTACATACCTCCCCCCCAATACAATTTTCTCATCCTGTTCTCCGAGGGGGGCATTTTAACCCTTTCAACTCGACTCAGAGTTTCGTGCACCAGCTGGCGTGGCAGGAGGGAATCCACTCCCCTCTCTGCCTCCAGCTGGCTCTCAAACATTACCCACCCATGCCACACTAATGCAAAAAACAAAGAGATGCTGGTACCTTGAGAGCATACGATACAAGGTGCTGCCTCACCTGTGCTTGGTGCTCACATCTTTCCTGGACATGGTAGTAGAAGGTCAAGGCAAACAAGAAAATTGCATTAAACAGCGAAAGTGTAGCTTGGTTCAAAAGTTAATTCAAGTAGCTTTCAATCATTGTTTTGATTTGTGTGAAACTAAGCTAATGGGCCTGTCTAATTGCTGGCAAGTCCTCTTCCAATGCAAGATCAAGAAAACCTAGAGATGTTAATAGCGAGAAAAAACTGAGAATGTGTCGTATCAACCAGAGGAAACCATTACTGTGTCGAGTTTGTAATCTTGAAAACTGATTTATTCTATGGCTGATTATTTACAGTATATTATTCCACTCATGTGTTTATACAGACACTGACGTAGAGCTGGGGTTATTTGATGGAAGCAAGACATGAGGTTCAAGGCTTTTGGCATCTCTGTAGCCTATAGGTGCATCACTTATTATTGTCTTCAGGCTGATCTTCCGTCGTTTTCCGTGAAGCATCCACTATACCATCGAGAAAAGACCATCTATAGGTTAAAATAGGCTCAGCGCTGTTAAGTTATGACAATATCCACTGGACTGAGCCAAGAGAAATCACAAACTTCTGCATCCATGTGTTCATTTTTGTCCCAAGATTAAATTGACAAGTGCAGAAGTAGAAGCTCAATGCCAAAATATATCAAATAATACAAGATGGACCATGTGCTTGTACTAGTCTAACAAACGTGGGCTTTGTCAGACAGGAAATACAATACAGAATAAACTATAATACGATACACTCAATATGACACAATATAAAAACAATACACTTGATACTGTACATTTGATACAATACGATATGTTACGATACAACAATACCAACATTAATAATCACTCAAGGTGCCAACTGAATATCACTTTACACAGTGGACAGACACAGGGAAGAGGAAATCACACATGTCTCCAGAATCAGATAAGTGGAAGACACATTTATGAGATTTTGATTGAAATCAGATGACGACTACGAGCAGTCAACCAGCCAGCTTTCATCCATTTTACAGAATGAGTTACATATTTTAAGCTATAAACTCCTTGGTCGTCCTTTTCAACACAAATTCCTCAACTGATGCAATAAACTGTTTCACTTTATAGCATTTTCAAAGCAAACTGTCAGAACAAGGTGCACAGCCCTCATGTCAGCTGTGACTGTTCCACAGTTGCATTTATTGCTTCAGATTTAATGTTGTTTACCGTTGCTGCTGACATGTGATCATCCAGCAAAAGGGAGTGTACACACAGCTGATTAAATTACCTTGGAAAAACGCTGTTAACCAAACTGTCGTTATTGAGATTGTGAAACTTATGTGACAGCTTTAGGTTTGAAGACATGAGGGGAGCAGCACATGGGCCAGGTTCACAAGAACTAGATATTAAATAACACAGCGAGCTCTCAGGCCTCGGCAGCAGGGGAGTGTGTGAAAGGATGACGCCTGATAGAAAGAAGAGTGCTGGTGGATTTGTGTTCTGTGGGGAATATGAGCGTGGACCAACCTGCCTTCTCCCTGCTTTGTTTAAAATATGAGGATTGTTATCCCACACCCTGGGAGCAGAAGGTTACTAAATAGTAGGTAAATCAACCAGGGAGCTGTTGTGTGGTAAGACCCACTGAATCCTTTGACTCCCAGACAGTAATTAGTGCGATCAACTGAAGAGAAGATAAGGCAGGTTTTTTATCACTGTGTGCTTTTTCAATCTCATTAGTGTTGCTGCTGATTGGCATCGCACAAGATCAGAGTGGAGTTTTTCAAAAGCCAAACAAAAGATGCATCGGAGTCGTCTCATTTAGATTAAACAAGAAGTGTATCAGTATAGCACCTTGTGTGGTTTTGAAGCAGATTACATGAAAAACAGCATCTAAACTCAGGAGTTTAGGGACTTGTTTATTTTCTTTTATCTTCATATGGTATGAATTTCCAGCTTTGTAACTGCTGGTTGAGCGTCATTGTTGTGTCATTTTTGTGTGATTTGAAAGGAGAAAGAGCAGTGATACACTCAGAAAGTAATGATTTCAGAAACATAAAATTTACATACGTTCAATGTTATATTTAATTATGATTAAATATAATAAAATTAAGTGTTTTCTATCATGCTGGGAGTGAACAAATTTGAGTGAATAATGAATCTAACTTAATGAAGGCCTAAAAAAATGTACCTGGAAATGTACTATGTAATTGAAATACATAAAGTCATTGTTACAGATATAGAAAGCTAATAAGGTTTAAAAAGTGTCACAGTTTGTCTCCATAAGCTCGATAACACTGTGTTATTGAGTTCTTGTAGAAAATCCAGAAAAGCAAATGACTGAAGCGAAACAACATCAGACACAAACATCCGTGTGGTGGCTAATAATAGATCACTGGTTCCTGATCATGTTGATGAATTTGAATACATTTGCGTGTTTGCTCGGGAGACGAGAGTTCAGATCTCTGAGGAATCCAATGGGTCAGCGTGAATGGGCATTTAACATGGAAGAGCAACTATTGCATCCATTTAGGTTTGCCTTTGATATTGTGTAATCATGCTCTAGTTGGCATATTATGAACGGGTATAAACCTTTTCTACCAACACGATTAAAAGATGTTTTTCCCTGACTTCCCCCCCAAGGCATGTGTATCTGCTAAAAATAGAAGTTTGGAAGAAAAACAAACAAATTGACTCAGAATTATTTTTGTTTAGTAATGAAACTCGTGATTTTCACCGCTGTGAGGCAATTAGCAAACGATGGAGGGGAGAAGTGATTCTGCGTTTTATGAAAGGTGACAACAACTGAGTCAATACTTAACGAATGTGTTATGAAGCTCAGGTCTAAGCGCAATCACTATCTCAGTGGGTTAATATATCAATTTGAACCCTGTTTATTCACAACTGTGGCAAAATTGTTTGAAGGAATGTTTCTAGTTTTCATCCTGAAATTGAAAACAGCTTCTTCTGCACCCGACAACATGTAAGTTGATGATGAACTGTCTCACCTGCCACATGTTCCCAGAAAACTAACGAGGACTTGTCCCTGTTATGAACCAAACCTTGGCAGCTGTATGCAAAGCAGAGTAACTGAGTCGAACAGGAGGGGGAACAAACCAGACTAAAGAAGGTGGAGCCTCTGTAACTGACAAAAGCTGTTATGGCAGAACTTCTTTTTACACTCTCAGTCACAGTCTCATCATATTGAGATGTTTTGGAAAGTTCGGGTTCAATTCATGCTCTCAAAATGTATAACACGTTTGTCAGTTGTCAGGATTACGCAAAACTACTCCTCCTATTTCCATGAAATCTTGTGGAGAGGTGGGACATGACCTAGGGAGGAACTCAGTACATCTGGATCAGGCAGCGAGAGAGGAATTATTTTCCTTTTCTTTTACACTGTGACATTCATTTTTTTTCAACATTATCCTTGATTTCTCAGAGAATAATTCATGGTGGTTTCATGAGGGGACTGAAGGTCCTTGTTGGAGATATGACCTCTAGTTCACAGATGAAGATAAGTCGATTTCTAATGCTGACGTATTTTGTGTTTACTTTAAACAGTCCAAAATGTAAGTGTAAAAATAGCATGTTACAGGTTAAACTATATACAATGTGATAATAAGTGAGTTTTAAAGGTGTTTATATGCATAATGTACAGACCATATAATGTCAACTCTTGGCAAGAAAGAGAAAAATCTTGTTTATGGTCATGTAAAAGTCAAGGTTAATGACTGGACATGAACTCCAGTAATGCAAGAGTGCACTCATAATGAGAAAAAGGTCAATTTAATAGCATCAAAAAAGACTCCATTGTCCTATGTTGAATAACAATAGTTACATAAACAAAAACGACTCCAAATAAAATCTTGAAGGAGATCAGGTTGTTTCCTCGAGGAAGCTGTGGCTTGTTTGGCCACATGAGGTTTTGATCTTGTGACCATAAATTCTGCTCATGTTCCTCTCCAAGCCTTTTTTAACAGAATTGAACACCACTCCTCCTCCTCCCTCTCTCCCTCCGTTTGAAATTAAAGGGGGGATGGCATCGCATGGCATCTACACTGTGGCTCTGTGTGTTTTTATATTCTGACCTTGACAGGCCAGCCATGGGAGAGAGGAGTGTTTATGCAGTAACACGCTGACATCCGTGTGTCGTCAGCCATCAGGGCTTTAACATTTAACATCTGGGTGAAGTGTATTTTTGTTGTGCTTTTAAGGTTTTCTTGATTTTTGTGTGCGCGTGTGTTGTTTATGTTTTGGTTTTTCAAGTAAACTGGCATCGCTGCTCTACCGCAGCTTTTTAAAAATACACTGTGCAGTGGTCATTAAAACCAAGATAAATAAGACAACAATAGTTCCTTCCTCCTTATCCTTTGAATGTCCTCTAGCTGGCCATCCCATCCAAGCAATCAGCATCCTTCAAAGAAGCACAGCCAAAGCTAAAGCCAAGTCAAACAGTGAGTGTGTCCTAATCAGGGGCATGAAGAGCCAGGCTTATGGAGCCCTCCCCCCCGCTGCGGGGGCCATTACTGAGCCGCCATGGGCTCAAGATTAGAGTCTCTTCCTGTGTTAGACATTCAAATTCAGCATTAATGTTTGAAAGAGAGTGAAAATGCCTGCTCTTCATGGACAGATTCATATTTTATGGGACAGAAATGCGAAAACATCCCCAGTAATATATGAGTTGAGCTGGTGTGGTGGCTTTTTTAGACACTTGAAGGTTTTTATGCTGTTGTCAGCGTGACAGCTCCCCCCAAAGCATTCAGAAGCAGAAGGAAGTTTGAGGCGGTAAGATCTGACAAATTAGCATCTCCTGGATCAGTGGTACAGCTGGTTTACATGTCGAAAAACAAATCAACAACTCATGAATGACTGGTCTCTTTTAGTTCCTGCTGGGATAGTTGAGCCTGATGTAAGACTATCCTCAGTATCAGGCAAACAGCAAGCGTAGCGTTGATTTATGATGTCGAGAGACTGGCCTATGTGTGTTTCCGAAAGAGGAGCTGCTTGTTTCGGGGACAGTGCACTCGCTGACTGACTGCTTGCCTGCCTGTCAGTCTGCACAGTAAATAGGTCAGTGTTTTATGTGAGTGAAGACTCAGAAATGTCTGGGCCTCCATGAATCGGCCATCTCTTGCTGTCTAACGGCTCGCAGGCTGTCAGGTGATAAGCCAAATGGCCACACGGTAGAGTAGTCAGGACCAGAGTGAAGGATTTGTTTTATTTAAAGTCGGTAATACATCAAATTATGAGATTCTTTGTGGTTTTCTGTGGTTTTCTGTTGCCGCGGGGGGCTCGGATTACTTGATCACCACAGACTTTGAGGAGTTTTTCAGCTCCAGCCTTCAGCCACACTGTTCTCCAATGGCAGTTGTTCGCTGAAATTTACGAGCAATGCGCTACCTTCACTGTTTTATGTAAGTGTTCTGTGTTCTGGTCCAAAGAAGGACACAAGAAGCCAGGAAGTGCAGCGTGAAACGACCTAGAAACCTCATGAAAATATCAATTTCCTATTCAAAGGAGTCTTAACCTCCTGCCACCTCGTCATCATTTCATATTGCAGCCATTGATTTTTTTCTTTCCCACTGTACTTGCTGCCAGACAGATAGAGACCTGATCGATGAATTCCCAGTTACTGTTGACAGGTCTTTCTTGTGCCATGTGAACATGTTGCTGAATCCACTTTTGTGTATAACTATGAAAGCTGTCGGACAAACTGAGTTCAATGTGTTCAGATGATTACGCTAATGGATTAACAGAGGCATAAGTCACAGCTGTATGTGTCTTTATAATAAACTCAAGGCAATGTGGATACATGTATATAAAGGATTGAATATTGAATGCTTTTTAATGCAGCTGAGCATCAAGCAGAAACAGTTACAGTAATTGTCTTTCTCTCGTTTAAGGATTTCTGGGGATATGAATAATGTTTTTTGTTTGTTTAAGACAAAAGAGAAGTGGCAGAGTTCACATTGTTTTTAAGATATGATTTAATGTGAGCTACCTTATATCAACAATAGAGTGTAGATGGACATGACAGCTCCCCAAAAGTGAAGCCAATGTGCCTCAATTGCCCCCTGGTGGCTGGCTGCAGTATAGGCTATGAACCCCGCCTCCTTCATGTTATTTGTTCTTGTCACACTGATGTATGTTCAAGTCTTGATGTTTGAGTCTGACTTTTGATTGACTGCCACTCCTGGTCGTTACTGTGGAGACCCTGCTCCACATGACGTCATCGGCACAAGATGGCAGCGTTTATTTTGGGTAGTTTGGTTTCATTTCTGGATAGTAAGAGGAAGTAGAGCCGCGTCTACACAGACTCATTCATGCAGGGGGGCAGTGTAGCCAATAGTTCACGACCGTAGGACATGTGGAAGACCTTTCAACAATGGCGTAACTTTTTTGACGATATAATTCAAGAGTTGGAAAGAAATGAGAGACATCTATATGATGATACTTGTCGTGGTTAGAAACCCTGTGCTGCCCTCAAGCTGATGTATTGATTTACAACCGTGCCAATGTAAAGGATGTATGGAAGTTTGTGGGCAGTGATGGTTCCATCGATTGAAATGGACGTATCTCTTTTTGCAGCATGAATCAGCATAAATGGTTTAGTTTCAGTGTTATTTTGATAATAAATTAGCCTCAATCCACAACTGGGGATTGTGAAGTGAATGTTTATAAAGCCTTTTGAAGCCATTGTTAACCAGCATGGTGAAAACATACAGCTGTATTCTGGTCAGTTCCACACAGAACTTCCTCCTGTATCTAGGTGTTGCAGTATTAGACTAATCTCCATGTCTTCCCTGTTACCGTCAGAGCTTCCGTTTTTTTCCCCCTCAGGTGTTATGATAGCGATGATGTCAGCGACTCCCAGTTGCTGTCGCATGTCAACACTGTGACGCTCTTTTGTAGACACTCCTTTGTAAACAGAGTTCCTCCAGGTTTGGTTGTAACTGACACGCCTAACCTCCAGCGCCAGAAAACAATCTGAAAAATGTATTAGCACATTATGACCATAAAGTGTGACTCTGTGGCAGTGTGGTAGCTATACAAAAATAGTGTGGGGCCCCTTTAGCTAAGTTGGATTTACATATACAGTTACTTTTATTTAGTTTATTTATGAGTATCGTGACCCAATCTGGAGTAAGTCACCTTTTCATAAATCTGTTTTGAGACGGGGGAATTCAGTTGTTTCCCATGGCTACAAACGATTTGATCTAAATTTAAACACGAGCAGGGGGTGTTTTTTATATCGACAGTTTTTTATTAAGGTAAACACTTCACTGTTGATGCCACTCTCTGGCTCTGTCAGTGTATAACTTATTACCACAACGTGCAGCATCTTGACTTAGATAAGAAATGAAATCTGATACTGAAGGACATCATCGTTCAGGCTGCTGGATAACAAACAACATCCTGCGGTGATTTTGAATAGTTAATCTTGTTTAAAAGGCCTCAGTGTTGAATACTCCAGCTGAGGGAGAACGAATCCTTCTTATTCTCATTATATGAGAGAAGAAGGGATCAAAAACAGTCCAATTAATAAGAAACATCAAGATTATGTTGATCATCTTTTTTTTTATCTCCAATGTTTGATCTTCAAGCTTTTTCCACATAATAAGAATTGTCAAGTATTTTGTCATCTGGTTCATATGAATATAAGATAAAGACAACCTGTTGACACATTTTAATTTGTATTTGATGGGAAGAAAAACTGTCAGATTGTGATTAGAAGAGATACTGCTCAGCTGTTCTGGAGACGAGATCGACTTTCTCTAGTTTGATATTTATAGTCGATACGATGAATTCAGCATATAGTGACAATATCAACGTTATCATTATCCGTATCGTATAGATCTAGGTCTGTGTGTACACGTGCTTGTGCTGATGATGAACGTGAATATGGACCTATTGATGTAGGAGACAGGCAGTGATTCAGAGGTGAACCTATGCTTTTTATTTCTAGGTTCATGTAATGTCAAATATTAAAGACCTGTTCATTTATAAAGATTTTTTATATTCGTTATTGTTTTCCCTGATAATATTTCTATCATTTCCACCTAAAAATCCTTTTGTATGATTCTTCAACATTTCCCAATCTGGCGTCTCTGAGGTGATGAGAAAAAACTGAATTTACACTAAAGAAATGAATCAAAATATCCACCGGTCTTGTTAATAATTAAGTTATTTTGCGTCAGCACAGGATTTTTTGCTCCACCTTTATCGAGATGTACAGCCATAAAGCCGCTGCAGAGTTGTAAAGACGAATGATGCCTTCTGAGACACTCTTAGTACCCGTTCTGTTTGCTCAGGTCACTCTAGTTCATGAGGAAGTGACACGTGACTGAGAAATGAAAAGTGTATATATTAAGATTTGAGGAAGCCGAGGGGAAAGCCCGGACGTCTTGTGTAATAATGCTGTTGCTGTCGACACATCCGATGTAATCATGGCATCAAGTTACATCTTTCTGCTTTAATCAAATTCCATCTTTCAAAACCAGTTCCTTTGGTTTACTAACAAAGAGTAGGGTGTAACCAACCAGAGTTGGTCTTGTGCACGCTGCGATGGTTATGTAGAATTGTAAGGGCCTCTGTGCCGGCACATGTGTAATATGTCAGAAGCAGTGCGCACCGTGTAAGAGCTGAGGAAGGCTCTTTGTTTGCTAATGTAGGTCTGCACTAAAGGGGGCGGCCGGGATGGCCCGCTTTCTTGGCCGGTCGTGCTGCCCATCACATGATGGGCTTGGCCTCGGGGGGTGAGGCAGTGAAGGAGTCCTAAGATGTTGGTGGGACAGGGAGATAGAAGACGAGAGGATGAGTGATGGGAATATTAACTCTTGCCAGTTTCTTTTAGAATCAATTCCTGGTTACTGTGATTTTTTGTAGCTCAAGATTTTTTGAGTCTTTTGCATCGTAATGAACATTTCGGGGTTAGGTGTCTCAGGCCTGCAGATAGGGTTGCTGTTGCAGGATTGCTCAATGCTACAATGCAAACATAGGTGTTATATCTGTCTGAATAGGACCTCCACCTTACTCCAGTCCTACTGCTTTAGAAACCAGCCATAGAGAAAATTATATTCCCAATGTGTTTATCACTTGTCTGGGGCCAAAATGTCACTCTTTAATCTAATAGCAGACGTTTAGTAATATAACAACAGCAATAGATCTACCAGTTCAATTATCTATTATTTCACCCAATATATCTTTGTGTTCTCGACTGTTTGATTTTGAATTTGAAAACATTACACTGGGCTTTCTCACATGTTAGAGATTATCTGATAGTTGTAGAGCTTGCATCTGACCTTTGTTAAAAAAACCTGTTAAAACTAGAATGGAAGGAAGTAGAGTGCATACTTCCGCCAACCCATAGCAGTCTCGTTATGGAACCATATTTAAATTTCCTAAATGTGGATTTTAAATTGGATTTTAATGTAAGCCAAATAACGATGACTTATAAGTGTCAGTCCCATAAATATACCTGATTTCTGAGAAATCCAAGAAGATGTTGAAACACGCCCTATCTCACAATGTTAAAGAAAGCCCCAAAAAATCCACCCCCTGATGAGGATCCCCAACAGTGTATTGGGTTCTTTCCGGACACATACCACATCCATCCATCAAATTTCTTGGTAATACATGAAGTAGTTTTTGCTTTTAAAACAACCAACAAACAAAACAGGAGGTAATCATGTAGACAAAACAACAACATACGCACTTTTCCTTTGGCTATTATTGTATTTTGAACATTTACCTGGGCTAAGCTCTTGTCAAAATTTAAGTTGGGTGTGTTTGGTCTACTGAAAGGAATGTTTTAACAGTTCCTCACCTGTTGACATCCTAACTGATCTATGATCAGACTCCTCTAACTCTAACTCCTCCTTCTCTCTCTTCCTCTTTACAGGACATTGTGAGTGCCACTAAAGATGTCTGATAGTGCTGATATTGAAGAGAAACCACCAGCCCCCCCCTTGAGAATGAACAGTAGTTCCCGAGATTCTTCATTGTTGAATCACGCCTCTAAACCGCTTCCAATGGCTCCTGAAGAGAAAAACAAGAAGGTCCGCCTGCGCTCCATCTTCCCCGGGGGAGACAAGAGTGAGTATCCCCTCTCTGGCTCTATACATGAAAAAATCTAAATAAACCAGCCTGTAATCAGGTTTTTGTTCTTCTCCTGCAGCAAACAAGAAGAAGGAGAAGGAGCGTCCTGAGATATCCCTCCCCTCGGACTTTGAACACACCATTCATGTCGGCTTTGATGCTGTAACGGGAGAATTCACAGTGAGTATCTCTCCCACCTGACGACCAGGCGTATAAACAGCAAGTGATTCTAAAATCCTCCTCCCGTGGCAGAGATCCAGGCACACATTCTAAAATAACAACTCCCTGAAGTGATGGAGTCCACTGATGTTTTTCCCCTCACCTAACGTTGGTAATAAAGTCACTTGAATGAACATCATGATCTCACCTCTATCAGGTGAAATCTGAATTGAAATCCTTCAGTGTTTCTCGGTAAATAACATTTTAGTTGCAGTTTGCAGTTGATGTTTTATTCCAGCCAAAGCCTGGATAAACAATCTCTTTGTTTTCATTAAATTTAGTTAATTAACAGACCTGTTCTAATGTTTTTATGTTGCTTTTATGTTTTGTACCTCCCCCAACCCCCAGCTACACTAACCAGGTTTACTGCAGCATATTAGGAAGAAATAAATCATCTGTTTGACTCAGTTCACTGCAAATATCTTTAACTTTTAATGTTTTTAATCACAGGCCCCACTCAGTGATATTGCATTACACACATTAAATTCTGCCTCCTGAAGAGGATTTTATTGCAGGTGTATTATAGTGTAAGTGCTCGTGATATTCTTTTCCACACTTTGTTTATGGTAGTCAGTTTCCCTCAGGAGATTGTAATGCTAATGTCAGATTAAACAATGGAAACATACTCACATATTCATGAACAGCTAATTAAATTTGGTCGTAAAAAAAAGATCTGACCTGGCTTAACAAAACCAGAACTTCTCTGGTATTAAAGCAGTAAAGTCTTGTCTTCTTCATTTCTCCTCTAATCCAACTTTACACTAATGAATAATTTGTATTCAAAGGATTTGACTTCCAAATGAACAACCCTCAGTTCATGGTATCACTTACAAGTACTTCCTTTTCACAAATAGAGCCCTATTACCACAGTCTGGTTAAACCAGTCCTGTGGTTTACTGGGTAGAAACTATAAATTACTGATTGCTCCTTGATCCCACTCAAGGTAGCATCTCTCTGAACACCACTGCTTCTGCAGAACAGTGGACTTACTTTTTCAATCCTCAGGTGTAAGAATAAAGGACAAAACTTTCCTTTTGTGACTTAAACCTCTAAACATTGGACCTCCGTCTGTTTGCTCAGGGTATCCCGGAGCAGTGGGCGCGGCTCCTACAGACCTCCAACATCACCAAGCTGGAGCAGAAGAAGAATCCACAGGCCGTGCTGGACGTCCTGAAGTTCTACGACTCCAAAGAGACCGTCAACAACCAGAAATACATGAGCTTCACCTCCGGAGGTGAGCAAAACCAAAGCGCTGATAACCATAACACAAAAAGGTTCAAAACACATGTGTGAAAGATGTTTTCAGTGTGCCATCTACAGTGATGTTTTCTCTATTGTTACAGACAAGTCGGCACAAGGGTACATAGCCGCAAACACTCTGGTGAGTTGTTTTTTTAACCTAAATTTTCTTTGGTTAGTGTCGTTTTAGTTTGACAAAGTATTCCCCTGTTACAATGACACAATTACTATTTAATGCTTGATTTGTAAAAGAATTGTGATGTTGTTGATTAAGAATGCATCTCTTTGTTGGAGGCGGCTCCTCTGCCTGTTTATGAGTGTTTTTATCTCTGCGCTGCAGATCTTCTCCTCTCTAGAGTGTCGGGTTATTACAGTAGAAAAAAACGTAACAATTGGAAATCAATCCAGTCTCTGGTTCTAAACCATTCACCATCTCTGCTTTAATTCATTCCTTTTGAAAAAAACCTCATCGTATGGAGGGTATTTTAGTTCTTTATGATTTATTCAACAGTGTAATAATATAACAGGTAAGTTACAGCATTATGTGGCTTTATATCATCATCTTAATCCTCAGAGTGATTACACCGCCCCGACTGCACCTCAGTAAATCTCTCTCACTTTACTCTCACCAACTCTGTCTGGGAGTTTCGGGGATAGACTGTGCCCCTTCGAGCACATTCATTTCACACAGGCTTCTCCCTGTAATTGGCAAATTGTTTGTGTTCCCCTCCGGAGCCGCATCGCTCCGACTACGCACCGCAGTGCCACTCACTCTTGCACACGGAGAGGTTGACTTCTGCGGGAGCTTGCCGTGGCTCATTGTTTGCTTTTCCAATCCACTTAACCAGATTTTTGAAAATGCCCATGGACAGGCTTCACTGGAGGCTCAACTGCATCTAGAAGGGACTCCCACTGTGTTGACCTCATTCCTTGCCTCGACCAGAGTAATCTATGCTTTCAATGCCTCGGCCCGGCGCACGCTCGGCCGGGTGAAGAAGTGGAAATCCAAGTCTGTTCAGTGAGACTCGCTGCCCAGGGCAAACTATACTGGGAGCACTTCACGCAGGGCTATCGCATGAAAGAGCTCTTTGCCAGTGAAGGGCGAGCGGGTGTGGCGTTCAGTCTGAAGGGTTGTGCGAGCCCAGTGAGGGCTTTCGAGAGCATCTCAGCCTGGGACTGTCATACTGGTCCACGACTGCAGAAGTGACTCAGCTTTTGTCCGCAGTGCCGCAGATAGTCGGCGAAGATTTGGCCACGGCGTCTGAGACCAGCAGAGCTACAGGACAGGTGCCAATAATTTTGGAAGCAAGTTTTCTAGAAACTGCGACAGTCACCCGTCCCGAGCTGCTTCCTCGTGCTCTCTGTCAGATTATATCAACATCCAGTCACCTGCTAACCTGTAATACAGGCACATGATTGAGATCTGCTGTTTTATTTTCTTACATTCTCCTCTGTACTCATCATGTTCAGCCCTCGTCTATCCTGCAGCTATGCTGTCATCAAGGATTGAGAAAAATAATGCCCAAAATGCATCAGCACGATGGCTATCTGCTGGCTATTTTGTGAGATATGTATTTGAGAAAGCTTGACCTCAGCTCAGCGTGCACCTGTAACAGAGAACAGTGGCGGTAGAGAAGACACTCTGTGTTGCATCCTAAGCCCACTGACTGAAAAAGGCCCATTTGAATGTTAGATTCAAGGACAGCAGTAAGAAAACTTAACTGTCTGTGTCTGATTGTCCCTCATAAGGACACAGTTACACACAATGAAGGTAAATGTCGCGATGCAAAGTTCACCAAAGTTATATTCCCCGGGAGGCCACGCTGCTACACTCACGTATGTGTGACCGTGCAGTCACATGCTAAATCCTGTTTTTAGCCGGAAACACTTTTGATTTTATCATCAACAGAAATGAAGATAAAGTGATAAACACATTCTTAACAGTGTTTTCAGATCTGTTCTGTGGCCTCTCTTTAACTGACTGGTGACTCAGTGTTAGTTTTTCTCTCTGGTTTGACATGTGAGGAGCTTTTCACTGTTGAACCATCAGTTAAGTTAATATGTTTGAAACAGGAGGTTCTGGATATATATTTTTCCCTTCAGTGTTTGTCAGACCCACAGCACTCGTCTGTCAACTAACAAACACAGATCAAGTGTTCACATAACTACACTCGCAACGTTGATAGTTTGTTTTGCAGAGTGTGAGCTTTGCCTCACGCTGCACTTGACATTTCATCTCCCGTCTGTTGTTGAAATTACAGCTCAGCTTCACAAAAACCCTCAAATCCAGCACAGTTGGTACATGGATGCCACAATTTTCAGAAACGGACCAACAACAATACGGAGGAGCAGAAGATTCAAAGAACATTTTCACACATCTGTCTTTTATGTTGTTATGCTGTGTATGCTATGAACGTTCTGGACAATAATTAACAAGGTCTAATAACAACTACTGCAATTAGAATTAAGGTACAGATGTGACTTTTCCCACAAGGTGGACTACACTCACATTTTGGGAAGAAATTGCAAAACGAACAGGAAACAAGGGGCGTGGACAGTCCTCAGGTGGCCTGATCTGTCCATGTGATGTCCTCCCCCTGCTCTCTGTCAGGAGGATGATTTTGGGACGTGATGTCCATCCCTCAGTTGTAGCGGACCCCTGCCCTCCCCTCTCCCCCCTCTCTCCCCATGAAGTCCCCTTACTCTTAAACACTGTGTGGGTTTTGTTTTGAGTAAATCCTCCAATTTTCAACCTTCACATTCAGAACCGGCTGCTGTCATCTGGGCCTCCTGTCAGCCTTAGAACCTGCAGCGCATTATTTGACAAGGTAACTCCTCCACATTACTTTCCACATGATGTATTTCTACATTGGCTTTTAAAGCAAAATTTCCACCATTAAATCTCCTAATTTTCTGCCAAAAAAGAATACCTGATTTTGAGGCACCCTCACTCTCTGTATTGAAATTCCATGGGGGGTGTGATTGGATCTGTTCGTTTTTTGATGACAAATGTTTTCATTCTCGATCTCACTCCTTCTCTTTTTTTCGTGAGTGGACTGTGTCTGAACTGGAGGGGGCAGGGGCGCATGTCCCAGAGGGTTGTGATTACTGTCAAACTGCATGTATGAGCTCATACTCCTCACAGATTAACACACATGACCAATAATGTGCCTTTAACTTCAGCAACATCGTAGACTTTATCGCATGGCTCTGATCAAATACAAAAAAGAAAAGCGAAGAAATGCTAGCTCTGCTTCCAGTTAGCCAGATTCTCATTTTTGCACTGCAGTCTTGGCTCGGCCCTCCCGCAGCAGGTCAGAGGCCCAGCATGTCTGACTGGGACTTTTCCTTCAACCCGACCCTCTCCCTTTAATCACTAGAACTAAGCTGCACTGATTCATGTATGCATGACGAAAATGGGAATGGTTGAAAAACGTTTCCATTCCATAAGAGGAAGTCGATCCAAGGCTAACAGAGTTTTGGAGTGGGGAGTTGATACTGGCTGAGCGACCAGGCATAATAAATATGTCTGAGGAGTATTAGTCATGCTTATTAAAAGGTATCTTCCATACCGAGAGGATGTGGACAGCTCATCCCCATACTGCACATTACTGCAGTGTTGCGGCATGTTGTTTCTTTTCTCCTATGGCACAGTCAAATCAGAACAGTTTGTTCTGACTTAGAAATTCATCTTCATCATTGGTTCGCGGCCCACCTGACCAAACCCCTCAACTTAACCCCCCCCTGAGATAAACTGCACTGAATGGCACCTCACCCCTTGAGTCTCTTTAGCTCTCCCCCCATAATGCTTTCCTCTATTATTAACTGTTTGCTTTTTTCTTTCACAAAATGTCAGATGCTCTGTTCCAGCGTAGGACAAATGTTGACCACATGCTTCTTTTTTTGACTTAAATGTTTAGGAGTATGTTGAATAATCTGTTCTACTGTATGAATGATATGGTTTATATATCTATTCATCGTCATTAGAGAGACAAAGTCCTCTTTAACCTCAACTGGCCAGAACTCAAACGCTGTACATGGCTGGTTTGGGGTTTTCAGGCTCTTTACAGTGGTAGAGAATTCTATTCCAGGTTGCTACGTGGCACAAGTATCCACACTAACCTCCATGTCCTCTCTCCAGGGTGCCAAAACATCATCGTCAGAGCCCCCGATCGCTCCACCTGTATCCGAAGAGGAGGATGAGGAAGAGGAAGAAGAAGAGGAGGAGGAGGAGGAGGAAGACGACGAGGACGAATTGCCCCCCGTCATTGCACCTCGGCCCGAGCACACCAAATCTGTGAGTTCCCACGCCGTGATGGTTGAGATCCTTCTCCTCTCCGTCTGCCTTTCTGTGACACTGTTCCCCTCTTGCAGATCTACACGCGCTCCGTCGTGGACCCACCAAAGCCTCCCACCCCCGTGAAAGAAGTGTTGACTCCGCCGGAGTCACAGGTCCAGCCGGACAACACGTCAAGCACGATGTACCGCAACACTGACCGCCAGAGGAAGAAGTCCAAAATGACAGACGAGGAGATTCTGGAGAGACTCAGTACGTGCCTTTAGATCCACACATGATTTAACGCTCATCAGGACAGAGTTTGAGAAACTTACAGAGTCAAGTATAGATGTTAATGATTCATTTAACTGTTAAGTCATATTTTCACTTTGTAGATGATGGAGAAATCCTAAATCCTCTCTTTTACATGTATGTTTTCCTAAAAACAATCAAATATATAGACACTAAGTCAGAAATCGATCATAACAATCTGAAGACATGACCTTGTTGTCCCATGTGAATCTATGCATGAAATATGCATAAAACAATGCAAGGACACTTTTTCCTAATCTGTGGCCTTCAAAAGACTGCTCCTCTCTGTTATGCAATTTTAGCACGTATTACCAGCATCAAGTAGAGCTGCATGTACTTAGAGTACATGCTGCACCAAACAGACTGAAGTAGAAAGGCAGAAATGGTTCTGCAGTGATGTTCTCTGTGTGTCTGTGTGAAGGCTGTCATGACACTAGCTCAAACATGGCGTTCTGTGTTTTCTCTCTCACTCAGGGAGTATTGTGAGCGTGGGGGATCCCAAAAAGAAGTACACACGCTTCGAGAAGATAGGACAGGGGTAAGTCCGTCCGTCCGTCCGTCCGCACGTGCACATCAGCCGCAGTTTCTGAAATAGAGCGATTTCAGTGGCAGTCACTCTCTCACCGGGAAACACGCAGCTCCAGTGACCACTTCAGAGCGCCAGAGAGAGGGTTAGGTTCAATGACTGGGAGAAAAATAAGAAGGGGGGGGGGAAATGAGAAGTGTTTCCTGGAATGGCCATGGGGCAGATTAGCTCTGCCATCCCCCCCCCCTCTCTCTCTCTCCCTTTCTTGTCTTTCTTCTTTTTTCTTAAGGATGACACTTTTCTATCACTCTCCCTGTTCACTACATCGCCAGAGAAAACACCTGTGTGGCTCTTATCTGTTGTATCATGCACTGTGTTTCCACATCTGACATCAGGAAGCTGCTATCTCCAGCAGTAGATAACCATCTATTTACTCTCCACTGCGTTATCTATTAGAACCAGGAACTGCTCTTCATTATTCATAGCCCTCTGAAAGTAGACATGTGCTGCTGAGAGTAAGAGAAAGAGGAACGACTCTTGAATAAAGCTTTTTTAGTATCGTGAAGTTGCATTTCCAAATAAGGGCAGAACGGCTGCATACCAATCCTTTGAGCTTTACTATTAGACACCATGAAGTCCTTGTGGATCCAGTATCTGTGCTCATCACAGGTGAGTTTAGTTTCCATGGTGACATGAGCACATACAGTTGCTAATGAAAAACACCAAAAAGGGTTTCTCATGACGTCATTACCACTTCATTTAAGGCAGGGATATTAAGTATCACAAGAATAAAAACATCTAACCTTCACTTTTTCTTCACGTAAAGCAGGTTATGATAGGCCAGTATATCTGTGGTCTAAGTAGCAACTTTTAAACAATGGACCTATAATGGAAAATAACCTTGAAAAAAATTTTGCACACTTCTCTGTGATTATCAATGTCTATGAGTCATTTGAAAATAATTAAATTTCCTTTTATTAACGTGAGTTTGATCTTTTCTTACAGAGCATCCGGAACTGTGTACACTGCCATCGACATAGCAACAGGCCAAGAGGTAGAACATCCTCATACTGTGTGTTATTTCTTTTTTCCTCACTAAGCCATCAGGCTTTCTCTTGTTCTGAGTTACAAATCCCCCGTGTTGTGTTCTCAGGTGGCCATTAAGCAGATGAACCTGCAGCAGCAGCCCAAGAAAGAGCTGATCATCAATGAGATCCTGGTGATGAGGGAAAACAAGAACACCAATATAGTGAACTATTTGGACAGGTCAGTTTACGCTCTGTAGAAACCTGTATCAACTCATCGAGTGACGCCTTAGGTTATTCAGTTTCCTTTCATATGTGTAAAGTGGAAAGAAAATGAGCAGGTCGTGCTATTTGATAAACAGCAAATTCCAAAGTTATTGTTCATTGAATTTTCTTGTCCTTTATCTCTGCCAAAGAGGTTATGTTTCACCTCTGTCCGCTTGTTTGTTACAAGATTTACACATCAATAACTGAATACATTTCCATGATACTTGAAGGAAGGAAGCGGTATAGGTCATTTTGTAGAGATAGGATGTTTTTCTGCATTTCACAATTTTTTCAGAGAATAATTCATGGATCTTGACTAACAAAGAATCTGGCATATTTATGGGTCTGATGCAATTTTGTGGAATTCTAGCGTTATTGAATTAAAGGGAACCGTTGGCAGAATTGAATTTAACAGATGATCTTGTTACTGCAGATATTTATCTAGGGTCCTTGGCACTCGTAAAAGGCGATATATAAATGCAAGCCATTATTAATATTATTAGTATTATCTAATATGAGAAATACAAGGCCCATACAAAGAGGTCACACCACTCACACAAGACATCAGGAGGAATACGGCACGGTTTTCTGATTGTTAAAGGTTCTAACACGTCTCACACTGGTGAATGAATATATATGATCTGCAGTAAGAGGCTGAACGAGGTCAGTGCACATTGGAACCACAATGACATTGAGGATCCCTCTGAGCCCGTCTCTCTTTTCTTCCTCATCTCCTTCCTCCTTATCCTCTTCGATGGTAGACAGCCTTCATCACAAAGGCACATTACTGCCACCTGCTGTTTAAACCGCAAATAAGAGTGACACTATACAAGCATCCAGTTTTCTTTTTACATTTTTAGCACGAGGTCCCCTTTAATTTCATTAAAACTGCCCTGCTGCTTTTTCCATCTTGCAGTATCATGCTTGAGTAGCTTCTGTTGTCGTAATTGACTGCACCATTACACACAGTGCAACTCAAACTGTTCAGATGTGTGTGTACTTATTTTTGGGGAAATTGTGTTGGTATTGTACTATTGATAATTTGCTACGGAGTGATGACACTTTATTCACGTTATTGAATAAACCACTTTACGAAATACCTGCTTCACTAGTTCAGAACCATGCATTTTAAATGTTTCCCTGTATTTTTCTTTCTTTCTCTCTGCACTGCTCAGTTACTTGGTAGGAGATGAGCTCTGGGTGGTGATGGAGTATTTGGCCGGAGGCTCTTTGACAGATGTAGTGACGGAGACCTGCATGGACGAGGGCCAGATCGCTGCGGTCTGCAGAGAGGTAAGACGCCAAGTTCAAACATCCGCATTACTGCAATAGAAAAAGACTGTCCAAGAGTGTGCTTAGTTAGTATAGGGCTGCTTCAATGAGTGGGTGTTATTAAGATATCATTTTTATATTTCATTTTCTTTCCCCCTTTTTTCCCTCTGCAGTGTCTTCAAGCTCTGGACTTCCTTCACTCCAACCAAGTGATCCACAGAGATATAAAAAGTGACAACATCCTCCTGGGGATGGACGGCTCCGTCAAACTTAGTAAGTCCCTACTTTTATGACATGAAATCTAAATTGGTAAAAAGCATGATAGACGTAAAACAAGTGGTTCAGATCCAGTTTTTAGAAACATGGCAATGTTTTAAATGAAACTATAAAAAGCAAGAATGACTAACTCAATGTCTCCCTCTGCAGCCGACTTTGGGTTCTGTGCCCAGATCACACCAGAGCAGAACAAGCGCAGCACAATGGTGGGAACGCCCTACTGGATGGCACCGGAGGTGGTGACTCGGAAGGCTTACGGGCCAAAAGTGGATATCTGGTCCCTGGGTATCATGGCGATAGAGATGGTGGAGGGAGAGCCGCCCTATCTGAACGAGAATCCACTTAGGGTAAAACACAAACTGCAGCCACAGCACAGGACCTATGATGTTAGCTAATGTTAGCTGTCCACTAGATGTAGTGGACATAAAATATATCCAGATCTTGATCATCTTTTTGCCCACATCCACCGCCCCAGGCGCTGTACCTGATAGCTACCAATGGGACTCCAGAGCTGCAGAACCCAGAGAGGCTGTCGTCTGTCTTCAGAGATTTCCTCAACCGCAGTCTGGAGATGGACGTGGACCGCAGAGGCTCTGCCAAGGAGCTCCTACAGGTGAAACTGAGACTCATGCACCTGCACACACTTTTTGCACCGTACTGTATCATGTGGGTGATGTGGCGTCAACAAGGTAGTATTATATTAAAAACTAAATACTGATCAGAAGAAAATGCACAACCACTTGAGGTGATGGCTTGTAACCAAACCTGATGCTCATAGTCATGTGTAATTATTATTTATTTCTATCTAAAACTGGTTGAAGTACAGTTAAAAGTAGCAGATCTTAATTCCACTTAATTTTCATAATCAACTAGCAGAAGATATGTATGGTGGCCCAATCCAAACACACAACAGCAAATAAGAAAAAATTTATGAAAAGTTAACTATGGTTTTTAATTCTAAAAGAAAAGGAATCAACAGGAAAGGAAATGCTGGCAAAACATGTTCGTGATTATTTTGTGATTTGCACATCAGGGCCACCCTCCCCCTAACTAAACAATATCCAAATCTTACCTAATACAGTCTGTGTCAACATTAATTATTAATTAATCTGCAAATATTTGTAAATCTGGATCTCTGTTCGGCTCCACACCTTCATATCCCTTTCTATCATCCACAGCATTCCTTCCTCAAGCTGGCGAAGCCTCTCTCCAGCCTGACGCCTCTGATTGTAGCTGCGAAGGAAGCCATAAAGAACAGCAGTCGCTAGGGGCGTGGCCTCTGTCCGCACCCAAGGCTGGAGCCCCGTCTGTGTTGTGTCCGTTCATGGGGGCAGGGACCTGGGTGTGTGCGTGATGGTGGGTGACCCGACAGCGATGGCACAAGGATGGGGGGGGGGTTATGTGACATACAGTGACAGCACAAGGACAAAAGAACCCCAGGCCTCATGTGCAGGACGGACATCTGGCCTTGCAGCCTCTCGGCCTATGCTGCTGAAAAAAAGACCTTGCCTCTTCGTTTTCCAGCACTATGTACATGTAGAGCAGTCCATCACAAGTGTGTGTGTGTGTGTGTGTGTGTGTGTGTGTGTGTGTGTGTGTGAGCGTGTGCACATCTCTTTGTGTCATTTGTCTTGTTTGGGAGGCAGTTGCTCCCCAAACCCCCCAAAATAGGGGTGGAAAAAAACTGAAAAGAAAGTTTGCTCAGTTTCAAGAAGAAACTTCAGGAGTAAAGAGGAGAAACTTGGAACTCTGAAGAGCACTTGATTCTCTCCTCTAGTCCGTCCACGGAGCACGATCACGCCAACCCTGCAACGACCAGCTGATGCAAGAGAGCGACTCTGGACCCAACCTTTGCCTGCATGACCACAGCTCTGTGCAGAAACACTGTTACTCCTCTGCAAATTGTCACATCTCAACATGGTGGCTTTGTGTGTGTGTGTGTTTGTCTGTGTGTGTGTGTGTGTGTGTGTAGGGGTGCAGCTACAGGGGAAAAACTCATGAATTATTTCACAAGACCTATGCCAGCTTTAAACATCCTCCAGTAATCTGCTTTGTGTCAGTGAAGAGATACAGGTCTCATATTTCCTTTGAGCCGGCCTCTTTCACAAAGTTTCCGACACACTTGTAGATATCAATTCCCTGCGTGTGCCTGATTTTCATCAAGATCCATGAATTATTCTCTGAGAAATAAAAGAAATATAGAAATCCTTCCTATCTCCTAATGGTAAAGCAAGTGAAAAAAGTTCCTGGATCCAACCTCTGCCACAAATTGAATGGCTTCTTCCCTGACCCAAAACCCTTCGTCCACCAAGTTTTGTGTTAATCCGTCCAGTAGTTTTTTGCATAATCCTGCGACCTAACACAAAAAATGCAGATGAGAACATAACCTCCTTGGCGAAGGTAATCATTTCTAGTTTAATATAATCGATTAATGGGCTTTTGCAAAAGATCAGTATAACACTGACATGTTGATGAGACCTGTCACATAATTAAATCCACATTTTGTAACTCCTTATTTCATCTGATAAGAGAGGTAATTTAAAAATGCATTTACATACACACTGTGCAGATCAAGATTTTAAGACAGTGGGGACACAGAAGGTCATGTAGTTGTTTACCTCCAGTTAATGGAAGGCCCGGTGCCACACTTTATCACAGTGTCCCAAGCATCCTTGTATCCATAGACCTATAACAAGATGACCTTTGAGAACCCAAAAGAACATTGCAAGAATAAAAACCCATTAAATGATAATGCATTCAAACTTAAATGGTCAAACCAACACAGGCAGGAAGAATTTATTTGAACAAGTAGTCGTGTATAAAAGAGAGTGGCCTTCAGTAGATTGCACAACTCCGCCAGGGCCCAATGGTTTCTTCCCTGACCCACATCACATCCTTCCAACTCCTTTCATTATAATCCGTCCTGTAGATTCGGCCTAACCTTGTTGACATAAAAACGAACAAGGCAAATACATAACCTTCTTGGTGGTTATGTATTTGCCCCCTGCCCCCTTCACTCTGCTCATTCATGCCTCTGTGTCCTTTCCTCATGTGATCCATAGGTTTAGTTTATGTCATGATCTGTTTGGATGTGTGGCAAATC
Organism: Pseudopleuronectes americanus; assembly: GCA_038501795.1. NCBI lineage: Eukaryota > Metazoa > Chordata > Actinopteri > Pleuronectiformes > Pleuronectidae > Pseudopleuronectes > Pseudopleuronectes americanus. The sequence continues at coordinate 10,178,026 of CM076728.1, read as the reverse complement.
AGAGAGGGAGGGGTGGTGTTCTCCACTGAGTAAAGCAGCTAGTGTCATTACATGATTGTACCTTGTCCCGATGAGCGCTGAAAACAGAAGAAGGTTCATTTTGTCTCCTTACATTCCATCCCAACCTTAGTTAGCGGTTTGAACTCATCTCTGTACAGAAGGCTTTCCACTAGGTGTCGTAGCTTTGTCGGGTATTTCCCCATGTAGCATCCCTCAGTGCGTGAGTGTGTGTGTGTCTCAGTGGATGCGTGCTAGGGGGCTACCTCAATCTGCACTAGAAGATGCCTCACCCGTGTCGTCCACCTTGACTCTTGAGGGGCGGGCTAGCTGCTCAGTGTTATTGCACCTCCGATGTACAGCAGCTGTGCAGAGGATGCAGGAGGCAGCAGGATGCGACAGGATCCATGCATGTAAAACAAAACCATACACTGTATCTCATCTTCGAATAGGTAAAAGATTGTTAGGTTATGTATGTATGTATGTAAATACGATGGGAAAACCCCCCTTCCCTTTTTTTTTCAGAAATATGTAACTTAAGATGACAATATTCAGGTTGCTCGATGGTATGTATCAATAAATGTTTTGCACCCTGGAAATCAAAAAACAAAAAAAGAAGAGAGAAGAACAGAAGAACAGAAGAACACACGCACTCCTGGATCCAGCTCTCCTCTCACCTGGGGCTTCACCGGACGGTGTGTGAACCCAGCGCTCTGTGTGCGGGCCCGCACAGTCTGTCCTGAGTACCACTGCTGAGTGTTCGTACATGTATGTGTGTGTGTGCGGTAGGTGTGTGTGGGGGGAGGGGGGGGAGGGGGGGGGGTCCTGTCAGGAAGCTGCGCCGGCCCTGGGATGCTTCTTTTTTTTCTTTTTTTTTGGGGGGGGGGCCTCTCAACCCCCTCCCCCCCATGTACAGGTCTGAACTATATGAGCACAAAGGTGAATTTCGGGACAAGAGACACCGCTGACGTGCCCCTTTCCTGTGATGGCGCCTGTACATTCCTATCTTCTGAATGTGTAAACCTGTACACGTGGTGTGAAAATTCCTCTATTAATGTGTATCAAGAGAATGGAACAAAGACAAAAAATGTTACTTTTTAAATTATTATTATCATTATTATTACTCTTATTATTGTCTAGCTTTGTAAAACTGCTGAACCATCTGGCATACCTCAGCAGGCCTCTCCCCATCTCTGGAAACGGACTAAAACGATGGATGGGGGAAATAAGGTTTTGGATAAACTATTTTTAATTGTGGTTGAAGCAATAGACTTTTTGAACTTTGAATTGTGCATGGCTATGTCTTGAGTGTAAAAAAAAATAAACTACAAAAAACTAAATATTGCAGTTTGGGAACTGGACTGAAATAAAAGAGGAAGAAAACCATAGTTTTCGTGACAATGCTTGTGATGAGGATGTTGTGATGCTGAGGTTTATTAATGATTGTGAGGTGAACTGATGCGAGACGGGAACAGAGGCTGAATTAAAGAAACAGACAACACATGGATGATTAAGTTGTACATGCTGTTTAGTAGGTTTCTCCGCATTGTGATGAATACAGGTCATAAATATGAAAATCATATGGTAAAGACCATATTACTCACAGTATGTGTAGTGTAGCAAATAGAGGGATGGTGTCTTCACAAGCGACCTTGATAAATGTCGATATAAAAATGTTGTATAACTTATAGAAACATCTGTTTGGAAAAGTCATTAGAGAAATTAAAAAGGAAAGAAGTTTGTATACAAAGTAATTAACAGGAAGTGACATTCAGTCTGTCCAATGGTGCCCTGTTTCTAATAGTGTAAAACTGATCAGAGTGATCACATGTTCTCTACAGTGGTGGAAATCAAAGCTGCTGGTTTTGGTGCTTCTGTCCTCCACATGTAGTTCTGTGACTCAGCAATGACTCGGCTCTCTCTCTTAAGTCACTGAAGGCCGAGGTCACATGGCCAGCAGCTGAGTGGATGAGACAATCCTCACGCCGATGACGCCGGGCATCTCGTCGGCCATCTGCCGGCCTCGCTTCCTCAGCTGGAGGCTCTCGGGCTCGGGGTTGTCCTTCACCGAGCCGGACAGCACCACTTGGCCCATGAACTCGTCCTGCACCGCGTTGCTGTTCCACACCTGAGGAGGAACCAGTGGGTTTTAGATACAGGGCAAAATGTCACTGTCACACAGTATAAGGTGGTTTTGTGTCTTGGTGTTGGTGATTGTGAGTTCAGACAAGCATGCGGCCCTGGACCCTCAATTATCATGTTACAGTCACTTATAAAGAACATAGAAGTTATATGTGAGCGATGAAGTTTAACATTTAACATTTATATTATCTTCAATATATATTAACGAAAAAGTACATATGACAAAGTTCACAAATATTGCTTAAAATCTGGTTTAAAAAAAAGATACACACCACTTTTTAAAAACCTTATGGAGCTGAATATGGTGAAATGCCATTTTTTTTCTTTTTCTTTCAATTGTATAGTAGAATTAGAATTTCAAAGTTCCAGACACATTATGTACCATCTAATGGACTCCTTTTGCTTTTAATACTTTAAAAACACACAGAATTATTGCATTAATTGTCTTTGAGCCTAGAACTGACTAACTGAGATGAAGGACAGACAGACGCCATCTTACCTGCACAGTTACAGGCTTCCTGGGCTTCTTCCTGTAGAAAATGGCGCTGGTTGTGAATTCTGGGTTCAGTGTGTCCTTCTTGATGCTGGAGCGCACCGAGCGGCCCTCACAGGATATGATCACATATGGGTCTCCACCTGCATGAAAGATAGAGTTAAAGACATGCTTCTATAGAAACTGGCGATATTTCAGTATCTAAGTGGAGCTGTGTGAGCCTCCTCTGACCTCCTGGGTTGTCCTGGCTCTGCAGCCCCTCAGCTCCGTGGACGTAGACGTGAGTCACGACCTGCGGGTATCCCAGAAACGAGCTCCAGCATTTGACTTTGGGTTTATCCTCTATCAGCTCCCTGTGAGAGTACAGGAGGATTACGGGACCAGGAGAGAAGTTGAGTTACTACATCTTGATACTCTGACCTTGATATTATCAGCTATCAGACAACTGAAAGACTGCAGTGATATTATGTTTGTGTCTCAACAAATAAGAAAAAAAACTGCTTGGACGAGCTCTAAGTGAGTTAAGAGGATCAGGTCATGTGTCATAAACTTGCCAACAAGAATGTCAGAAACAAAATAAAATCTCTGTCCAAGAAAAGCAGGGGGAGGGTGCTGTTAAATTAAAAGGGATTTAATGTGAACATTCTATCAAAAACCATTATGGGTTTATTTTCCACTTTCCAAAACATTCATTTGTGTGATTTTCTTGGACATTATCCATCCATGAACAGTCTGAACAGAGGGAAGCTGTGTTCTCCCTTTCCCTCGTGTGTCTCACATCTGCCAAAATTACAGATTTACACTGACTCCTCCACACACAGCCCTACCTGCAGTCCGCATCCACGTCCGTAAATATTCGGATCATGTAATCCCCCAGCGTCTGAGGCCTGAAGGTGGTGGGGAAGACGACGTAGCGGCCCTGCGGCAGCGTGCACCTCATGAACACTGACCGGGCGTTGATGTAGGTGGAGGTTCCCACGGCCTGCTGTGTCACGATGTCATGCATCCGATACTTCCTGTTCAGCTCCACCTGGAGAAGGGAAAAACTGTCATAACCAGGTTTCTCATGTTCCACATAATATTTAAAACCAGGATAATAGTTCATATTAAATACAAACTCATGCATTGTTGTTAGGCTGGACTCGATGGACTGTGTTTAGACTGTGTGAAAACTTAACCTCCCAGGTAAGTGAGATAGATGGCATCATGTATAAACACTCCCAAAATGTTCCACACAGTATGATATATGAAATTAATAATTTATAAAACATATGCAGTACACACACAATCATGTATCTGCAGGAGTAATGCTGCCTACATGTATTCTCCTGCCCCCTGTTGGCAGAATAGTGAAAATCTAATTCAGCAGATTGTAAGTGTGTATTTTTTTCAGTTCAGGGTTAAGAGATATCAAATCCTGTGTAATGTGCATCTTTACATTATTTATTTATTTGTAAAATAAAAGTTTTCAAAGAGGCCAATTGATTCAGCTACCAAGAAAACATTTCACTGAAGAAGCACGTCTAAAACAGAAAAATGTAATATAGGTGTGGATGGTAACATATGACTGAGGGAGTGGACCCAACATGTGGAGTCATTCACATAAAGCAGGACAAGCTGACCATCAATGACACAGCTTCAATTCAGGTTCATAGAGCTCACAGCAGGTCAACAGGCCACGTGCACACGTGCTGCTTTTTTAATCCCACGCCCTGTGTTGTTTATGGCTGTCCAGAACTTGTCCCCTTTGGCAGCACTTCTGTCAGCGTGTTAAGAGCGTGTGGTGTGTGTTTGAACTGAACCTGATCTCTGACAAGGAAGTCACTCTACAGTAAATGTGATGTCAGTTTTTTTATGCCACAAACGGTCACGTGGCCTCATGTGATGGTTTCTAAAATACAAGATCGAGTCGAGACGTGTTTAACTGCCGATTTAAAGGAGAAGTACTTTGACTTTCTTATCAATAATCAGTTAAATGAACATAGAGTAAAGTTGAAGCATTTACAAGTCTTGAGCTAGTTTACCAACTTTTTTTTCAAAATAGTGTCACAGATCTTGTCAGATTTATTTTTGTCTTTTAATTATTTGAATTCATTGGTTGAGATTGGATTAAGGAAAGTAATGGGGATAGTGATAGGGGTAGGCTTAGGGCTAAGGATATGCATTAAGAATAAGGATATAGTTAGGGTTAGGGTAAGGGTTAAAGGAAAGTTTGTGCTTTCAGTTGTTTGACTTGTATTCTTGTATTTGAAGTTCTCTCCTAGCCCTGCTTTTGGAAGCTTTGGAAACTTTATCTGGTTGAGATCAGGACTCTCTGACCTCTAGGTTCGGCACCAAGATGGTAAGGTTTAGGCATCCAGGTCAAGGCTTAGGGTTAGAACAAGTTGGTCAAGGCATTATGATCTAGAAAAGCTATTTTAAATGGTCGTCCAAAGGAGGCTTTCAAACTTCTGACCTCTCAATTTCTTTTTTGTTCATGTCAGGATGAGGTGTGTGTCTCTGTTCTGTTTTCCAGCCTGAAACAATCAACCTAATTGTGCGCATTCTTTGTGTTTCATGCTTTCTTGAAATGGTGTGTTTTAGTTTCTGATAGACCGATCACGTAATGTCTGCCTGATGCTTTAAAAACTACAAGTTTTGCCAGAGAAAAGGCAATTGAAGCCAAATTTTCCCACAAAAATGAGCCAAAGTTTGATGGAATGGCTCTTTCCCCCCTTAAATAAACAAATATTTGACAAACACCATTTCCTCTGGATGCATTCATCTCTAGTGAGTCTCACCCTGAGCTTTGTGTAATGTTTCACAAACCCTTCATATCTCAGACAGATTTTTGTCATGTCTTTTGGCACTTATCATTCAATATGTTGCATCAATCAATAACCGTTTCATTAGATCAATACAGTACTGTTGATAGTGTCTGTGTTGCACAATATATTACCTTAAAGATAATAAAGCCAAAGGTTATATTTTCTCCTTGACCAACTCGTCTGTGGATCTTCAGGTCTTTCTGTTGCAAGGAGATTTGAACTTCATCGACCTCCTTCGTCACGTTAAACAAATACTGTAAGAGAAGAAGAAAACAAGTTAATATACAGGTATGAAAGCAGGTGATGTGAGGAGAACGTGCAGCCAAAATGTGCAGCACCTGTGGATTTTGCAGGAATGTCTGCTTGTGGTTGGCGCAGCCGCCACAGCGGTTCAATAGAGGATCTGCATTTTTGGTCCAGCTCCCAAAGTGCACAACCTCATTCCACGTCTTGTGGAGGCTGATCAGCGAAGTGTTGATGATACGGCAAATATCTGCATCTGTGAAGTACTTGCACCAATCTGCGAAAGACATCCTGTGAAAGCAAACACATGTGTTGTTACACTGTCAAAGAGGAAATAGACTCAGCAGGGGGAGCTTTGCATCTGGAAGAACTCACCAGAACTCTCCATCGTCCTCCACCGTGATGCCGAGGTTGCCCCTCTCTGTGTCCCCAACCTTTGACCATTCCTCAGAGCTGATGAACAACAAGTAAAGCAAGTGGTTAATGCAAATGAAAAAATGTCAATAACCCAATTCATAGTTTAAAATAGAATCAACACAAAATCCACAACCTGAGTATTAAAAATCGTCTGTAAGTTTGTCTTTTAAGTAAGCAAATACTCACTGTTATTCCAGTAGAAAATGTAATACTTTCAGTACATTTGTATCTATTTGTTTGTACTTAGATGCACAGAAGTTACATTAGATTCCAAAATTATCTTGCATTAGGAGTTTAGATTGATCACAGCCTCTGTCTCTTCTCTCCATTCAGGAACAAACTTCCCACCTTTAACTTTAATCTATTAAATGAAATAGAAATTCTAACGAGGGATAATAAGTGAATGTTGAAATGCTCTCACCTGTCACTCCAGGGTCCTTTCCACTCAATCTTGCCCCAGGGGTTCCTCATGCGCATCAGGGGGATGGTTTCATTCTTGAAGTACGCCAGCAGCCCGTGACCCAAACGCACCTTCTTCACTGCGGTGATGGCGTACGCATGTCCTTTCACCAGCCCGTTAGCCATCTTGGCCTCGATTTCATGAGGCTCTGCCTGGTGAATTTGTAAACAGGAACAGTCGACTAAGTTTCTCTTTAAGTACAGAAACAAGGTGAACATTCAAGAGCAGGACAAACCTTAATGGAGCAACTTATGATTCCTCCACGGTCGTAGGCCTTCAGTAGGTCCTCAAACAGCTTGTCTTGTTTTTCCTGGTCTTTGTAGTAGGCTTCATCCTCCAGGCTAATGGATTCAGCCACAGCGCCACTGAAATCCACCACAGCTTCTCCAGTGTTTCCCCCCTCCAGAGACTCATAGCAGCCGGCGAGCCTGCACACACAGGACACCACAAGTTTAGTTACATATAGAAAGAGATGCAGAAAGTATAACATTTAATAAATTGGTAATAAAGTAGCCTAGACGAGAATGGATTCTATATATTTGTTATTTGCAATACATACCTAAATTTTGACAATACACACATAAAAAAACAGATGTTTGCTCAATATCCAGAAAGCAGTAATAGTTGCTTGATTATACTATGCATTTACAAAATATCTTGTGTTGTTATTATTAGTATAATAAGTAGTAGTATGTATAGGTAACAATAACTGTATTTGTTAGCAGTTTGTTCTAATACAGACAACCCTTAACAACATAAAATGTCATGTTTAATAAAATCAATAATACGTATATATAAAAAAGAAAAAGACAGGGGACAATGTGATTGAAGTTTACGGACTTGGCGTAGGCCTTCTCCAGCAGGGCGCTCCAGAATTCATTGTTGTTTTTTGAATGACAGTAGATGAGTTCTCCATTGACTGTCGGCAGCCGGTCGTCCACCACCACATCCAGCCACTCTCCAAACACCCAGAATTGAAAGTGGAAGATTCCTGCGTAGCCCTCGGGGTGTTTAGAATCCCACTCCTGTTCCTTCCAGTCAGGGATCACCTGGAAACACAGAAACATCAGTGAGACTAATGAGGCGCATCCTGATGTTGTGTATCTGACGAATTTAGATAATCATATATCAAACATCAGTCATACAGCATTTAGACATAGAGAGATCCTGATATCAGACTTTTTATACAATATATACCTATACAATACATATATGTTTTAATATATCCTTCATATGAAAATGTGACAATTTGACAACACATGTCATCTACCAGCAAACACAATTTGACTGATAGTTTTAAGTCTATTTGACAAAGGAATTCCATTTTGCAGTCAATCGTTAGTGAACCCCCTCAGGCAAATTCCAGTGCTGGTCACATTTCATCCCTAAAACCTACAGGCCTCATTGATGTTTAGTTACCAGCAGCAAATACACACAACACCTCGACTGCTCAGAGTGAACAGACAAAGTTAACTGACCTTCTTCCAGAGGTCTGGCTTCAGGGCGAGACAGGAGCAGGCAGCCACGAACCAGCAGTTCCCCACCACACCCTGGTTCAGGTCGTGGGAGCTGATGCCTTCCACAAACAGGTGGGGCTCATTGGATATCTCCTGCAGCAGAGAAAGTGACGAAAATGAACAAAACACACTCTATTCTTAAAGATGTGTGCACATAATTAAGTAGGTTTTGTTGTCAGTCATATTGCATAATATCTTTTGCAGGAATATCTGTATCCATAGGCAGATGCTAGTGATGGACCATTACCACAACAGACTCACTCACCCCTGGTCGTTTCCACTGCACTGAACCAGAAGGCGGTTTCCTGAAATACAGCGATGTATTGATGGCTGGAAACTCTGGATCCTCGAACAGCGTCTTGTCCCTGATACAGTTGCTCTTCAGCTCAGCGTAGTGCTGGTTTTTGTACGGGGCGGCAGAGGAGAACATGGTCCAGATGCAGACACCTCACAGCTGCAGACTGAGGAGAGACACCAGACGTTTCTCAGGCTCTATGATAAAATGTTATAAACAGTTTTTAGTTGTCGTTGTGCGGGGGCAGGAGCTCCCTCCAGCCACTGACACTAAGCGTTCTGGACGAAGCCTGCTGGACTGGATTGTGTAAACGTCTGTGCTGCTGCACTCCCACAGCAGACGATGAGACAGAGACCCGCTGAACTCAGTTTACTGATGAGCATTAAGCAACACTGGGCTGTGACGACAGTATATGACATGGTTTCAATGGAAAGAGAAGATGGAAAGCTGAATTTGTAAAGGTATTTTTAATCTATCAAGAAATGTATTTATAACAACCTTTATTCTAAGTTTTTTTTTCAGTTTAATACCATATAGTGCATTTAAAAGATGTGCTGTACTCATGATTGAACTAGAGACGAATACCAGTCGTGTTCCCTGGGGAGTGAAGATATTTTAACCCCTTGACCTTTGTCCCCTCACAATGAACCCTTGAGGCTGAATTTGAGTCATTAAAATGATTTTGGAACCATCTTCTAGTATTTTCCCCAAGAATAACACATCCCAGCAAACCAAATTTAATTTACTGGAAAAAAGAAGTTCAAGGTTGACTGAAAGTTTGCTCTTGGTAAGAGCCCTCAAGAGAGTTTGTGAGTTTCTTTAGAAGTAAAAAATAAGTAATGAAATGTCTGGGTGAAGAGTATCAACTTATATTACTCATTCACAATATGTTTACACATACCATATGTATAAAGTACATATATGTTTCAGAATACATTAAATGCTGCCGATTTTAATATCATATATAAACAGGTTTTAGTAAAATCCTAATTGTTTTTTAAATACATATCTTTTCAGAATATATAATAAACAGAAAATATTTTTACATTGACGGTATTTGTAGTCATGATGTCTGTGCGTACAGCTGATAACACTTGTTTAGTTAATAAGCAACTTTTATTACTAGCATTAACCAGAATCATCAGACAGACCACATCATGTTACTGCTAAAGTATGTGTGACAGCTATGTGTACCCAATAAACTGCTCACTGAGTTTCATGTTTGAGTTTCAATAAGAGTATGTTAAGTTTTACAATAAGTTTATATGAAGTGTAACTTTATTTTGAAGCATCTATAACAAGTTTCACACCATGTTTTTAAATAGCTACACATTATACATATATCATGAAATGTACAATCCTAAGTAAGTTAACTGAGGATAGATGGAAAGGGTAGAGGTCCAGGCAGTAGCACACACTTATTCTCTCCTGCTCCAGGTGGTTTACCTGAAGTTCTCGCTCTCCGACTCACCATTGACCTACTTATGCATGTACATTGTCAGAGCCACACCCATGGGCTGTGTTTGTTCTACTTCATAGTCGATTCTATCACCTGCTGTCACTGTTTCACCCTGCACTGTGACGTCGAGAAGAAGGAGCGCTATATCTTCACATGTCTTAGCTACAAGATTAAAAAATAAATACAAAATGACTGTAGATCTAAAACAACTTGTGGCTCTTGTGTGAACCGAGGTCCTGAGCCTGTTTGTGCTTGTGAGGGAATGTTATCTGTTTGAGAGTTCCTGATGAATGTGGTCAGGCAGGTTATTTTTGGTGGGTTATTTGTGTAGCGTAGCACACATCTGTATACAAATGTTTGCCTCACACACTGTTTATTGTCACACTCTCAGTTTGACTGGTTTAAAATGTGTAACAATGGACCATTCTATACATGTCGGTCACAGCTTTGGTCTTTTTCAGTGTTGTCAGGTGATCTGAGATTGTGATTTAAACTTCTGAGGTAAGAGTGTTACTTGAGAAACTAAAGAGGTTTCATGAAAGAAAAGAAAAAAACGACATCCCCCAAACACTGTGTATGAGAAATTCCAAATGAATTAGAAGAGACTGTAAATATAAGGTTGAAGTGTAACACTCACCTGTGCTGAGCTGAGTTATCCCTCCAGTGATCAGATCAAACACATTCACGTTCCTGTTCAGCTACTGTTGGATGTGTGTCCGCCTCAAACCCACACTTCCGTTAAACCACCCGTCACATAAAAAACAGCTCATCCGTGAAGTCTTTCTAAAAAACAACAATCCAGCTCCCTTCGGTTTTATCCTCTGGCTGCGAGGACGTCCCCAAAAACTTTTAGCCAAACTCTGCCTCTGGAAACTGGTCTGACGAGCACCTCTCTGCAGCAGTAGGCGTCGTACAAAGGCTGATATGGTGACTGCAGCAAGGGAGGGAAGAGAAGAATGAAACTGAACACCTTTTACCTCCCACCACCTAGCAACAAATAGGTGAGGCAAGTAAAAACCTGTCCTTTTGTTTAACAATAACAACATTAAACGTAATATTTGTGCCACAGTCTGGATCTAGACAGTCTGGATGTATTTGTGTGAAATCATTTGCTTCCAGTTATCCCGAGGCCGGTGGAGCTAAACAAACATAACCATTAAGCCGTGTGCAATCTCCACACTGCCAGTGAACTGTGGTAACGAGACAAACTGGCAGCTGCTCAGAGGTCTGGCCTCAACTTTTACAGGGCACAAGAAGCACTTTAACTCCCTCAGATGACAAAAAAAGAAAGATAATCTTGGATAAGTCCAGCTTCAGACTGAGGGCAAAGGAGGCAGCTTGAAAATGAAAGGAAGAATGCTCGGGCTCGGCCAACAGTAATAAGGTAATTAACGGGAGCTAGACAGGCTGAAACTGGAAACATGTCTAAAACTAAAATTACACTCACTAGTACACATCTCTCTGCCATGGCCCAACAGTCTCCTTAAATGCACTTACCTTGCACCACATTTTAAAAATCATAGATATTGGTCTACAAAATGTGATGTTTTTTGATTATCAAGATCCATTAATTATTCCCTGTGATAATGTCAATAAAATTCCATGTCTCTTTATGTTAAAGACAGGGATTTGAAACAATTATTGGACTCGCATCCTGTTGTCGGATTCACTCAGATTTTAATTAATTCTTCCCTGACCAACACCATGTCCCTCCAACAAGTCTCATGGAAATCAGTCCAGTTGTTTTTCTATAATCCTGCTTACATACAAACACAACAACAACACAACAGACAGACAGACAGACAGACAATGGTGAAACCACTGCTTCCTTATCAGAGGTAATAAAAGTAAATCATTAGGATAAGAAGTGACACAAGAGAAAATCAATGCAGGGTTTCAGATAAGAGCAAATGTTTGTGAGAAAAGTGTTGCAGTGTGTGTGACATAGTGTGTGTGACGTGAATTGAAAAAGAAAAGACTCCACTTATTGTCACGCAACACAGTTAAGCCTGGTAATCTGCTCTTGTGTTGCTTTGGCAGACGTCATTGGCTAAATGAAGAAACAGTCGCCGGGTCAAAAGGTCACTTCCTTGTGGGTGTGTGTTTATTCATATACCACAGAATCCTTCGACAATCAATTATTTGTTTTTGTGTTTACCTCGTAAAACAACACAGAAGAAAATCACAGAAGTTGGTCCGTCTGTTCATCCGTACATCTGTCCTTAAGACAACTACTCAACTTGTCCACTTCCTGTTTGGTTTTGAGTCTATTACGTTCTTTTTTGTGGCCTATTAATAATAATACTGTGGATATTTTAGTTTATTGTTTTATGTGTGAGTGAGTAGTTGATCAGAAAAGAAAGAATGAGTAGTAAGAATATTCTCTTGTGTGTCAGGTGTGTTTACTGTGAACCTGAAGAAGTGCCTAATGCAGACTGACTATTTTGGGGTTTTGGACTATTAGCAAGACTAAATAGGACATTTGACAAACTCCCTTCAGGCTTTAGGAAAGTATGACTCACTTTCACATTTCAAATATTAAGGCTCCACATATTTCACAATTAGTGTCTCACCAAACTGTGTGGGTGTAAGGTACAATGAAGCCTCCGGGACTGTTAGAGGAGATTCCGACTTTTCATTTGTGTTGTTACAAAAGCAACAGCTGACAGCTTCTTGCTCTTACTCCAGCACAGATCTGTCCCATGCTGCAACACATCATCGTTAGACTAATTCCGCTGTCATCTGTCTGAAAACCCCTCCTCATCCCCAGAGACATGTTTTTATGACACACGTTGGACACTGTGTTTGAATTTGATTAGAACAGGACGGGTTAAGGAGACATACAGCTCCCAGGAGGCCAGCAGCGGTCCAGACAATATTTGTGAACATGAGACAATTTATCTCAGAGCAATTAGGTGATGAACTTTAACCCCTAATTTTGCCAAGACATGAAATTAGAAACAGACCCAGAGAATGACAAGCAACCAAATGGACAAAGGTGAAAACAGAACCTCCTTGGTGTAGGTAATGACTTTTTTCTTCTCATGAGAAATTTAATTCTTATTACCTCAGTCAAGATAGTGACTGATAACTGCATTTTCTGATTCCAATTTAACAATACTGTTCATCATCAACAATATCATCATTGTCTGCTTCCCTGTGTGTGACTCCCTGTGACAGAGAAAATCAAATTACAGGACACACACAAACACTGTTTGTATTTCTATCTTAGTGAGGACACTCATTGGTATTATGCATTCCGTACAGGCAATGTTGGCGCCCTAGGCGAGATTTCAAATAGGCGTCTCCCCACACATACACACGCAAACTGTCATGCCTTCCCAAGAAGTTTTGTTTTATTAAAACTATTTCTATTACATTTCTACTGATGCATGTTGAAATAATTGTATTCTTTGCTTTGGGTTTTAAGTAGAAAAGCGCTATATAAATACAAAACCATTAACACGCACACACACACTTTGGTCAGTAGATGGCAGAACATTCATAATACATGTTATTAGATATGCTGCTAAAAAAACGCATCTGTATGTTCATATATCCGGCAGTAGAGGCCGCTAGAGCCCAACTGTTGTACTGAAAGTTCAGCACGTCAGCTCCAGAGTCATAGTATGGCAGTAAAATGGGGGAGCAATGAAATGTGCTGTAATAAGCCAGCATCAACATCCTGCATATTCTATACAATTAATATCGTATTGTGTTAATATTTTGTGTCAATAGTTTTCAGTGGTAGTCAATGAAGTTAAGGTTTTTGCTATATAAAGTAAACATTAGACAGTATTTAGATGGCCACTATATTACATTATTTTTCAGATACATGTAGGGATTATTGGATGGCTGTAGAAGTAATGAAGATAAAAACAGCTGACAGTATTTGCGATGCCGACAATAACAAGAGGGTCATTGTAAGATCTGCATGATGTTTGTACTAATCATTTAGTTTATGGTATTATCTGTTGTTCATATACATGTTTCATTGATCCTCACGCACAGATTTTATCAATGAAACTGGTATTAAACCTTGATGATTTATCTGACGTAAGTACTTTGGTTCACAAATGTTATGACTTGAATCAACAGTTAGAATTGCTGATGGTGGAGAGAGAACATGACGCATCATATTTCATCAAGATCATGAGTTTGGCTTCTGCCGAGCGAGCGTGAGAAACAGGTTTCCTGTTGCCATGGTGATGAGGTTGGTTTGAGTAATGATTCACACGTTCACAGAATAACTCACTAGTCTTTTAACTGTTCAAAACAATTCATTCATTTCTAGCACACAGTTGGTGATAGTGTTGTGAACATGCAGCAAAGACATAAACACGTCTGCTCAGCTGCCCTTATTAGGACTTTGCACTGACCTCCATGCATTGTGGACATGTGACCTAATCAAAGCCTTATCCCTAACCTTAACATCCAATTCACACCCAACCACCTTAAATTAACCCCAAGTCAGTTTTTTACCCCAAACCTAAACCAATTACATTAAGTTTTCATTACAACTGGGTTTCGGTCCCCATGAGGTCCTCTGGTCCAGACAAGACCAATGTTTATGATGTAAAAGGTCCTCAAAAGGGAACAAAAATGAGTATGCACACTGTTTTCAGATTTTGCTGGCAAGAAAATTGTATCGTAATTTAATGAGGAACAATTGTTTCTTACATTTCTCTACAATGTGTAATTGTGTACAAAGAGAAGACATTTTAAGCCAGAGCAGTGAAATACGACTGTTTTAATTTTGCAAAAGGATACCGGTTAAAACATTGAATGAAGCACTGAAACAAGCCACTGTGACGTTGCAAAATACCACTTAAAAAAAGGACATTGTATGTTTCCAAGAAAAGAAGTCATTCAGTCGATCAGGAAGGCAAACATGAAAGAGCACAGGGAGCGTATTTACACCGAGATAAAAGTGTCCCTCGACTCGTCGGGGAGACTTCCTCATTCAAGACATTTCAAAATGTTTAACAAACAGCTGTTGACAAAGAACAGGCCTTACATGTCTCGTTTCATTTATTATTATCAAAAGACATTTATCTTTAAAAAACAAAAAGGCACCACTGTAGGTGATGAATTCACACCATCCATCTTACATGGTGGTGGCCGGTTTCACACAAGACAACCAACATTTTCTGTTTATGTTTAATACGCTGTAAGAAGCTGTAGAAAAAGAACATTATTATTATTATTAGCATGGAAGGTTACACAGAACTGAGAGCTTGAGAAAAATGACGACAAATGGGGCTTTTGTACAAAATGGTGGGTGAAGTGAGGTGTCCCTGCTGTCGGATTGGCTGATGTTATTAACTGTTTGTGCTGGTGTGACAGTGCCCCCTGCAGGAGAAAGGTGAAGCTCACAACACCAGATCTTTTTTCCTTAGAATTTGTCTTGAGTATTAAGTGGGTGATAATAACAAAACAGCTAAGATTATCCAGAGGGCAGACACCACATCACTCCTAATACACACACATTCACTATGGATTAACTGCATGGAAATTTCAATTTCAGCTAATTTCTCATTATTCTATAAAGGTATAAAAAAAAACAAAGTCATCCTCCACACGAACGGAAAAAGAAAAGTCTTAACTATTCTTTAATCTGAATGCATAGTTTTAATTTAAAGGATGCTACATGTGCAGCACTTTTTAATCAACACATTGAGAAATTAATTGTGGTCACGCATTGCAATGCTGGCAAGTAGACAGTAAAGTGTCTGTGATGAATAAGTAGCTCCCTGCTTTGTGCTTCAGTGTTTTGTTTTTCCAATTTTGAGATTCTCAGGTTTGATTCCCTGCAAAGTCCGAGAATACTCTTCAGTAGATTCGTAAGACACACGATGCAACTAGAGAAAAACAAAATCTAAAGACTAGAGAGTTGCACACAGAGGCTTGAATAAAGAGTTTAGAGCTCATGTGAGCAACTTAAACCTAGAAATAAAAAATTCCCAGACTAGTACCCTTGATATAAATTAATAAACTTTGTTAAATTTGAAACCCATTGAGCCATGCACATTGGATGAAACCCCACTAACACCAAGCGCCTTAGATGAGCATGATTTATTCTTGATTTTTGATGCATTAAAAAGCAACATGCATAAATCTCCAGGTGTGCTTCCTCCAGAATATTAAAAAACTTACATAATTTCCCCCCTTTCTACAATTCCATGTCTAAAAATCATGCTTTGGCTTTTGAGATGAATATTTATCTTGAATTTCACACACTGTTCGATAAAACATCTTCATATTGGTGGTGAACTGGTCCACAAGGGAATTATTTAGACTTCGGTGAATAAAATGACTTTATAAAAAGGTCCCAACTGTTCTTCCTTTGGTTGTTTTAGGTCCTTACTTTCATGATCATTCACCGATATCATGCACTGCAGTTTGTGAATATCTAAAACACAGAGGGTATATATAGCTTGAATAGCCTACAGAGGGTCAAAATAGAGGAAACACCAACATAAAGGATTCCTGTGAGGGCGACGTGAGATGCCTTTTCTTTAGCCTCGTCTCTGATTGGACAAAGACCAACGCCAATTTGAGCCAGAATATGGATTTTCAGATCTCCGTGTGTCTACGGTGGTTTAAATAGATTATAGTTTTATCATTTCTGGTGTAAATTCTGTCGGGAACACGAATCCCCCATCGAGGAGGCGTGGGCTCCTGCCCAGTAATCCTCTTCAGTCAGGAGCTGCATCCCACACATCCTCACCCTCTGCGGAGCGACTTCATTTTGGTTGCTTCTTTTACCATACCCTGTTATTGTGTTGAGCTAATGTTAAGACGGACACTATAGAGACGTTATGGAAGCACAGCAATGGACGGAGATGTTATGGTGGATGTAGCTATATACACATTTACAGACTTTCTCTGGCTTCGCAGACGGGTTCCTCTCACACGGAACCGTTACCTTTCACACTATTAAGCGCATCGGGCAGGAGGACATTGAGAAACATCCCAAATACAAGTGATTCAATAGTCAGCTTTGACTTCACACCCCTAAAAATATCAATTTGCTGCTTGAGATTAAGTGACTTAAAACTTAAAGTCTGTGCATCCTTTAATGAAACGTCTGAAACCAAAGTGAAAACTTTACCCCGTGAAATCTGTGGGTGAGAGAGCTGTTTGAGAAATAGTGAAACCTCCAAATAGAAACGTGTCGGAACATTAGTGAGCTGATTGTTACAAAGTGGTCAAAAAGTGAATCGTTAATTTAAAAAAAAAGTTTAATTGTTTGTGTGACCCTCAAGCAGCAAATTGCAAATTGTGACGTAGGCTAAGGCCTTAAAAAAGAGACAAAGACGTGGTTCTCCGAGACAACAGGTGGCACTGTGAGTGACGGTGGAAAGCAGCAGACGTATAAAAACTTCTGTGTTTCAGGCCAAAACAGGAGGCGGGCTGCAGGGGGAGAGTTTACATGGATTCGCCCTGAGAATCATCGTCATCCAGAGATAAGGGCAAGTAGAGATCCTGGAAAACAAAAACAGTAAAATCACATAAGGAGCATTTAATGATGGTGTGGTAAAATAGGGTAACAAGATGAAACGGTCATGAGGAGGAGGAGGAGAGTTGACCCCGTACCTTCTGCTTGTTGTTGAGGGCTGGACTGGTGGGGGTGGAGGTGGGGGAATGCTTGGAAATCGGGGTGGACAGCTGGCTGCTGGAGCCCGTCCCGTTGGCTGAGAGAGTGCCCGCAGATCAGAGAAGAGAGAGAGGGAGGGAGGGAGGGGGGAAGAAAAAGGGGTGAGGGATGGGAGACGGGGAGGGAGAGAAAGAGGTAAACAGAGGAGTGGGTTAGAAAAGTGTACAGGGAGAAGCCTGAACCTCTTTCCTTGGCTCTGGAGGAAAGTGGTGCCTGAGCCGAGGCCTCATTTGGCCGCCGCGTAGAGGGACGCTGTCTACGAGCCGTTTGTTAGACGGCGTTTTGTTCACTGGGTCTGCGTCTCGCCACGTTGCTAGGCTTCCCTGTGTGTGGAACATTGTGTTTACATCTGAGAGCGGTGCGATGGGATGCCGCCGAGCGTTTTAACTGCTGTCAAAGAGTTTTTTTGTCTGCAGGAGATGAAAAGCGTTTTTTTTTACTATGAGCCAGATGGCCAGAGTCAATTTGGGCCAATGTGAGTTGAAAAAAGCCGACGTGGAAAAAAAGAGTCATTGTTAACCAACTTAATGCCACTGGCTTCGTTTAACCACTCAGTCGGATAAACACACTCTCAAATGTAGATTTAAGTAGCTGTTGAAAGGACAAGCCCGTCCAAAAACAGAAAGAAACGCACATCCTATTATCCCTGGGTCTTAAAATCTGTGTATCTGAAGATGAGCAGATCTCCCACCATGACTGAACTGAGAGTTTCCAAACGTCTCTCTGTATCAGTAAAGTTACAAACACTGGGAGGTTTGTCTTCTACAGTTGAGAGCTTTTTTCGTCCTCTGTAGAAAGTTGAGGATCACAGTGTTTCTTCAATTTCATCACAGGACCATGGCAGACACAGGTTTAATGCACTCAACTCATTAAACCAGTACAACTGACATCAAGGCTGAAGAAAGTGCTGGTATAAAGATCACTGCTCTGGAAATCACATACATTTTAGACTGAGGCTAGACAATGTGAATCTGCACATGTATTTTTTGAGCTGTTGGCAAATAACCAGCTGTGAACCAACTGATCTAGAGACAGATGATGCAGTAATTTATAGTTGCTAATGTTTGCCTATAGTTTTCCAGTAAGCAGCCTTAGCTAGGGACATTTTCAATAATATACTATATAAAGTATAATATATATAAGTATGCACACATCAGTTAACCTGACAATCATCAGGCTAAATATTTGTCAGGAATTATTTTCAATTTTTTTATATCACAAAACAATAAGTAGCATTTAATTAGTATATTTAAATGCATTGGACTTTTAATATAATATTTCTTCTCCACCAAGGAGGTTATGTTTTCCTCTGCCTTTGTTTGTTTGATAGTTAGCAGGCTAACGCAAAAACATGACACCGATTTACACAAAACTTGGTGGAAAGAGGTGGTTTAAATTTTAGGTGCATATCTGGATCAACGGGCGGGTCCAGGAAGTATCTTTCGGCTTCATTAATATTTTGAGATGTTTCCTTAAAAATAATTAAATGATTTTGTTGTAAAGAAAATATTTTGATATTTATGAGCGAGTACAATTAGGTGCAGATCCAGTTAAAATCTAAATCTAGTGAGATAAGGCTTACATAAGACAGATCCATTAAAGTAGGTGTAGAGCACGAGACATTAAATGAGTCACGTCTCACACACACGTTTCCTCTGCTACAGCCCTGTGATCTCTGCTGACCTCTCAGAGGAGATTCAAACTCAGTTAACTCTCCAGCCTGTTGGCCAACCATCTGCTGTGTTGAAGGCCGGCCTTCACCGATCAATGATCAATAAAATATACAAGACAGCTGAAGGCCTGAGGGAACCTGCTGAGCTGGAGATCACACCCCCTCACACCGCCCACCACCACCACCTACCTTGTAAAGTGGTGTGAACATGAAATGTGGACTACCTGCATCCACCCCGAAATCTGTGAGAGCACCGACTCTCTGCATTTACCTCACAGGAGATTTCACAGCTCTGTCACCTGCCCCTGCTGGAGAGACACTGTCACTGACCCTCACACTTTACTCCTCTACAGTGCCAGGGAAAGAATTAGAGCGTTTTTTCAATGCAGGATTTAAACCCGTCATTTGATACATAACAGAGAGAAGAACTGATGCTGCATATTTTGTATTTTAGTGTCACACCTGCCCGTGTTTAGATTTCATGGCACCAACTGTTCAACGTTACAGCTATAAACTCAGGTAGCCTAGTAACACTGAGGTTTTACACCGTTTTCCATTGTTAAAAGCTGATGTTGACATAAAGCATTCAAGCATGTGCAGGCATCAGTGTCTCAATTATGTTTTCTTCATGGATATTCTTAAATGCTAAATTGGGAAAAAAAACAGCTAAAAGTAGATTTCAATGTCTTTGTTTACTTTTCATGTTTTATTCATGGGTTTAAAGCAAAGAATCATTATATTACAAAGACTGGATATAACTGTCCCCCATTCTCATGAATCAGGGTATCTTTTAATAAGGAGATGTTGTCGTTAGATCAAAGATCTGGTGTTGTTGGGACCCCACAGGAACAACTGTCCCAACACAGAGAGGAAACACAATTTATAGTCCCTCTAAGCATGTCTTCAAATTACAAACAATAAATGGATTACTGTCGATAGAAGGACAATAAAAATGTAATTCTTCTTTTCTATTCACAAGTATGAACGCCAGTTAAAAGAATGTTTGATTAGTGTCCTTAGCCATCTTCCACCCAAATCCATCCTGAAGCCATTAAAAGCCTGCTATTCTCTTCATAGTAAGGTCAAGGGTCAAGATCAGCTACAGCCCCCGCACCACTGGATTTAGTGTCTTCACCCCAGGAGCTACATCACTGTCAGTCATATCTGATGTTGCATTCGTTTTCATTTCCCGCAGCAGCATTAGCCTCGTTCTACTTTCTACCAGCCCTTTGTTCTGATTTATGGAACAAGGCGAGGTCAGGTTCTGCTCCAGTTTACACCGGAAGAGTTACAGTGTGGGCGAGATGGTAATGGGCTCACTTGATTCAGCAGGAGACTTGGTGCGCCTGATCGGAGCAGGACTCTTCACTGAACCGCGCTGACCTTTGGGCGTCTTCATCACCCTGCACTCTGTGGAGACAAAAGAACATATATCACTTGTTTCCTAAACTGCACGAGTATAAAATACACATATTGTATAAAGTCTGGATAAAATACATTTGAAGGTATTCGTAATGTCTGCATTAATGCTATAATAAAGCAAAGCTAGTCAATAGGCACCGCTAGATAATACCAATGTGAGAAAATGGGGAATTTTTGTTCTTATAGGGATGACAATTCTAAAAATCCAGTAAACATCTCATTTGCTCCCTGTGGCAAAGCAAATTCCGAGCGTGGCTCCTGGTGTATTTCAATCTATTGACCTTTGACCTGTGATGTGTGCTGTGTGTGACGGTGCATTAACACTGCAGCTAAAAAATACCAGTTTGACTCAGACAGCCAGGATTTGTCCTGTCACAAACCTAAGAAACCAATCCTGTCAGCTTGTGGGTGGAGCTGAAAAAAGGCTCCTCGACCAATGGTCAGCTGTGAGGGCCTATTATGAACATTAGCATATTCCTAGATCCTAGTCACGAAACGAGGAAAGAAGGTGTAGAGAACATATTTGAGCCATTTGAATAGCATGAGGGGAATATTTTCATGACAAACATTTTGAAAAAGCAATTTTGAGGCACAAGGGAGAGTTCCAGGGATTGGCCCTTAAAGTATAATATGGACTCATAGGTTATCCTGATCATGTGTAACGCAAACCTTTCTAAATAGAGATTTAATCAATCTGAATAAAAATGATGTCATTGCAAACTGAACGGCTGCCTGTTGATTTGTCATTTTGACTGGTGGAAATGAAATGACCAATGCACTGGTCTGACTCCAGCCTCATTATTTCTCCAGCTTTAATGTCTGTGAGGCAGAAGTTGATTTTTAATTACTCATAAATTGGGCTGAGATAGTCTATTTTAAATTTTTTCTTATCTTTCATTCATTTTCACAACACAATAAAAAGCATTAACTGTCTAATTCCAGCATTGTGTCTTTTCCCCCCTGAGTATTTTCAGTAACACACCCAGTTTTGTGAGACAGCAAAGAAAAAAGAAGGAAGGAAGGAGCAGTTTAAATTTATGTATATGTGCGACAGTGAGAGTTTATTTTTATCACATAAAGATGTATGCAGTGTATAAAGAGTGGCTGTATTAATCAGGGCAAGCAGACTCCACTCCCTGCTACCCCTCCCTCTGCATCCGTCCCCTCTGTTTGTACTTTCAGCCCCCTGCCCCCCCTCCTCTTTTCCACTTTTGATGCTAATTATACTATCTGTCCTCCCTCCGTCTCCCGGGATCGACCATGTCTGTCTCCTCTCTCTCTCTCTCTCTCTCTCTTTCTCTTACCCTTCACACACTGCTGCATGCAGACACACAGTACATTTGTGTTCCATTGTTTTGTGCGAGGTGTGCCACCACGCCTTTTGACAGTGCTTCAGACTGGCAGCTTGTCTGGTCCACTCACTGGTGTCAAAATAGCCCCCCCCCCAGTGTGTCTGCACAGATTTCCCCTCAGCCTTAACTGACGCTGTTGCTGCATAAACAAGAGTAGCAGGTACACATGTGTTCCACTCTGTCCGCACGTCCATCTATATAGATTTGTATTTAACGTGAGTAGTGAGTGTGAAAAAACCCCACATGGGATTCAGATCTATTTTGGTGATTCTGCCAAACCCAAGATTAGAAGCATGTATCAGTGTGGGGGGAAAAAAGGCTTATTTCATTGTTATTGCTCGTGTCTGGTACACTTTGCATATATACTTAATTATTACCACGGCTGAGGAGGTTATGTTTTATAAAAATAACAACTATCATCTGGCTTTTGTCTTCAATGTGAATTGATACAATCGACATTCACTCCCGGGTCAGATGACTCTGCAGCAGACACAGGTTTTTAAAATCAGCTCCGGCTTGGATCGGCAGTGATGGAAACATGACACCAGGATGAATGTGCTAATTTGGTAAGACAGCAAGGTGCCACAGTTTTCGCTGCATTTGTGAAGTCAAACATGAAGCAACAGGGGTAAAGAAACGAGGAGTCACACCCATCTTTTCATTTTAGTACATAAGAGTTATAAGTTAGGAGGATTACGCACAAATTACTGGATGGATCTCAACGAAACTTGGAAGGATGTGGGATGGTTCAGGAGAGAACACAGAGCACACATTCTGGTGCAGATCTAGATCAGACAGAAGATCCAGGTTTTTTCCCCCCCCACATTATTTCGAATTTTTTATGTTTTTCAGCAAATAAACAAATCATGCACTGATATGAGTGTTTTACATTTAGTGCAGCTTGATTGAACTTAAGGGGACAGCCTTAGCGGTGGTACTGAGAGCCATTCTAGCTCATTATATTATCAGAATTACCTTCTAAGACAAAAGGATTCGATCATAAGCATCAAGACTGATGAGCACTGTGGATACACAGTTTTCTTAATGTAATGTGATGTTTCACAGACAGGCCTCTCTCCTGTGTCTCTGCTCCACTGAGGACAACTCAGTCATGTCTGGATGCTCAAGACTCTCAGCCATTTAATTCAGCATTGCCCTGAGGTTTTCATAGATTGAACGAAACAATTTAGATTTGGTTCCATGGGGGCGAGTATGCTGAGAGGAAAGGGCCCAGGTCATTATAAATAAACTGGAATCTCCATCCTAACCTGATCTGACAAGGAAGCAGGAGCAGAGAAAGGGTGAAAGGAGCACGATGACAAATCAGCCCTGTAGTGAATCAGCGCAGCGTTTAGATTTAAAGGACATCGGTGCGATACTGAATGCATGGAGGAGGGACGCTGGGTGAAAATGGGTTGTTAAAAATAGGGTTCTTTCAAAGTCTGCGGGGAGCGGAGAGACTCACTGAGAGGATTGGTTTCACATTTTCTCTCCTCCACTTCTCAGCAGTATCAGCACTAACAGATCTGCTGGCCTGAACCTGTCACCGGACAGATTAATGGCTCTTTCTCCTCTACCTTTCCCTCTCTCTGCTGCCGGCTGCAGATAACACACTTCACTTGCCGCCTGCCGCCTTTTGTAGGCCTGCACCTCACATGTGTAATTTTTCTCCTCACAAAGCTACAGTATGGAAGTGAGCATCACATCTTTTACAGGGACACCGGGGTATTCATCCCACCCCTGGAGCAAATTAAGTCTCCACTTTATGTGGGGGTTTCCACATAAAGACATGACAGTTTATATTCTAAGGCTCCATGATATTGAGACCGAGGGATTCATGTCAGAAACATGTTGAATTTCACAGATCTTTCTCCATTTTCTAACCCCAACGCTTATTCTTTTCCTTCAGTTTATGTTCCCTTTTTTCCCCATCTTATTATAAATAGGAGATTATCAGGCTGATCTCGTCATCATTAGGTTTACAAACAAGATGGTATAAAACATAGAATCTAATATCTTGAAAAATACACATAATAATATAAATTTGATTCTCTAGCCTATACTGTAAAGTTTACATTGGTTGACTTATAAGAGTTTACCAGTAAGATTAATATTCTTTCAAATGACCTATGATTTAACATAACATGCAAATTATTAGTTCTTTAAATCAAAATGCAGATATAAACAGTGCAAAAGCCCTCTTGTGCATGCAAGAACATTTTCACTGCTGTAATGTGGCACTGCGGCATGAATAATTTATAATATTTTTGTAGAACAAGGTACGCCACACAAAATATCATGTTTTCCGTACATTTATATAGAGTCTATACTATTATATGATTTAAAATACTGACTGAAGTTACCCTGACCATTCTGATCAAGAGAGAAGTCGTCCTGGGCATAGCGGAATTTCTCTGGTCCACATGCAATGAAGACATCGTCATCGCCGAAGAAATCTTGAAGGCAGGTCACCTGTGAAGACAGGAGACAGAACTTATGAGAAACCTGATTATTTGCCTTCAACTGGAAGATCAAGAGAAAGACTCTGCAGCCAGGTAGGTGGCTCTGTGAGGCTGCACTGTGCACAGCAGGAACTAACATCAGCAAAAAAACATGGTTTCAATAAAAACACCAAGCAAGTACGTTGTTTACCATTTCCCACACAAAGGTTTTCCAGGTTAGAATTTGAATATTTGCTCATAAGCACTAAACACAAAGTACAACTAAAGCTGATGGGAAAGTCAATAGCCTTGCAATCAAGTATTGGTAAAAATTAGACTTTTGATCTGATGATGCTGCTGCTTGATGAAAGTTAAAAGGATCATGGATGCTGTGGCAGCGGAGAAGTAGCCAGTAGAAATATTTATCAGGATGAGGATGAAACTTATAAATGGCTGAGCTTCTAAGATTTTTCTCTCTGAACCACTGACCAACAGACCAACACTGCGGTAGAGCCACACACGTCAACACGTCTACCTTAAGTGCAAATCAAAGCCTCTACACTCCCTACTGAGAGACGTAAAGACACCAAGAGAGTGGATTGGCCAGGAGGGAATCATCTGTTCGTATCTATCTGGTTAAATGTCTGTTGGGAATTCATAATATAATAAAGTGTGAATGCTTATTCTGGACTAATCATCCATTAAGACAGCATGAGGCATTATCAATTCCTCTGCAGTGGAAGCACCCTGAATGATGGAGTCATATGTTTGATGAATGTAAGTAGTGTTAAAATGGTGAAATATATTTAATATAGAGTAGAATAGCATTTAGTAGAATGCATACCTACATCAACGGTCCCCTTATGAAACAACATTCAAATTAATTTATCAAAAAATTATGAATTATCTCGAAAATGTTGAAAAATGCTCTACCTCACAATGTTAAAGAAACTGAAAAATAATTCCTGTAGCCGCCCAAATTCTGATCTGCACCAAAATGTTTGGGGTTCTTCCCTGACCTATAATGCATTCCAGTTTCTTGGAAATCCAGAGGTAAAAATAAGGACACAGTCTGTGGATAAAGTCTCTGAGTAAACAAGGATGTTGTCGTCTGCCAGCCACAGGATTTAGGCAGCCTCAGGTGGCGCTGGTCGGTCCCTTTGTCTGTGACTTGTCTTGTTAACATGCCTTTAGCTACAGTAGCATCATTAACAAAACACATTCACACAAAAGGCATAAAAAGGCTCAAACAGAGAGGATAAAGTTACACCTCCGCTGTAATGTTTAAAAGACTCAACCTCCGTCCCCTGGGACTTTTCACTATAGCAGCTGTTGACACAATATGGCCTACTTAGTGGACAGATGTCTCTGGGCCACACCTTCTCCGCTGCTCCCCAATACACAGGCCCTGTTACCAGCTCAGGCTCGCCTATTAAAGCCATTCAACCCAAAAGACCTTTCCCCTTTGGTTAAGGTGTTTTGTTTTGACTTCCTGGTGCAAGTTAGATTTGTTCCAGAGCATCTTCATATCATTTTAAGTTCGTATTTCAACAACTTTTGAGAAGTTTGATCCTTTATTACTATAATTACTGGATCATGACACATTCATTTAATTCCAGGTGACTTTCAGGGCTTTTTTCTTACTTTTTCTAAAAAACTAAATCTCTCACAGACGGAGCCCATCTGTAGGTTTCTCTGAGTGGCCTGAAAGATTATCCTTGGTTGGGCCGTTCGCCAGGATAGTCAAGATGCATCAGGGTTTCCTTTGTGATACACATCCAAACTATGAGCTGCAGATAATTTGGGAACACCGCACCCCAGCAGCTGCCCTGTTGGTTCTCCGTCCTGCTAGACGAGCTAAAAGTGTGCGCTGGTGACTCGGTGGCGTGGCATCCAACAGCTGTACCCTCTCTGCCTCCCACAATGTTCCCACAAGATGCCGGCTGGCAGATTCCCCGCTGAGGTACAGACACGATGCTTCGACTCCAGGGATCAAAATCTAATTGGTTTTTCGGCCGGAGGTTGAATTTACAGGCTGCACATTTGTTTTTTTTTCCTTGTTCATTATCAAGAGATCAGATACATGTTACTTTCATTAGGTTAAACCGTTGTGCTGCAGTAACAGCACCCGACAGTTAATCAAGATGAAAGCATTAAGAAAGGTTCCTTTTCCCTCATGGCCACAGGGGCAGAGGAGAGGAGATGGAAAACACAGGATGGAGTGGGGCGAGAGGGTGGAGACTAGTCCACGTTTTAATGGCTTTAAGAACAGAGCTGATTAAAGGGATAAAGTGTTTAGCCAACAGACTGCTACCTTAATCTCGCTCTTAACGGAATCTCCATTAGAAAAGATGATTAGCTTCTCTCTGTTGGTTTCTGATTGCAGAGGACCACTCGGCGGCAGCGGTGCAGTTCTTGCCACTCAACGTGTCCAGAGTGGGGAATCAAAAATGACACAAGAGTTTGATGCTCTAGTACAGTGGCCATTCTAAACCCTCTCATCTGGAATGTTGGTTTGGCCTGTGGTGATGCTGGTTGCAGCTTTCTTTCAGAAACTGTGAAAGTGACCTGCAGTAATGGAGTCACTGCAAATAAAGACCAGCTGCAGATCACCAGAGCTGAACCACCGCTGCTGCACAGAGAGCTGTTCATTCAAAGTCCAGCAAAGCTCAACTCAGTACACAGATACCCAGAACTGGAGAATCAGCCCTGATGTCAGGATCGACAAAGTCACTTATGTTGATGAGTCCCAGGCTTTGCTACTACAAAGAGCTGGTCGCCTGTCTTTTCAAAGTTTAATAATATTGAACATATTGCAGACAGATTTCTGGACTTATTTGATAGATTGTTTGTCTTGTCTCACACATCTGGGACTGAAGGATGCTTAATGAGTGCGTACCTCCACCGAGGCCAAAACTCTATCTCGCCATATGAAAGAAGGGGAAGAAAAAAATCCTGGGTCCACCCGATTATCCCGATAGGCTCCAAAATACCGATCTAACCCCTCCATAACATTTCATGTAAATCAGTTCGGTAGATTTTAGAGTAATCCTGAGGACAGTCACAGAGCAGTGAAAACCTCCTTGGCAGATGGAGTAAGTCAGACTTTAAAGTGCACTGTTGAGTTTATGAGTCTCAGGCTCAGTTAACTCGCCATGAAGAGCTTTGCCACGTATTTTTTCATCACTTCTGAACCAAGATATTACTAAAATGCAACATGTCAGAAACCTTCGAGAGCATGATGAGGAAGTTCATGAAAAGGCAGCCGGCTCTGAACCTGGGCACATCCACCCTTCTTGTCAGTACTTAGCAACAACACTAAATCCTATTTAGAAATCCTATTAATCCAGTTCCCCTGGGTGATCACTTGAGATCCACATCATACAACGCAGGTCTCAGACCAGGCCTCTCTACATCATTAAACCTACAAATAATTCATATACATCGTGTATCAAATGTCCTGCAGCCTTTCGAATAATCATCCAAATCGGACCTGCATGTGCACAACCTTCTGATTACAAACATTATCATCAGGTATTATTTTCCTCTCATTGGCCTATGGACAGTAGTTGTAAGCCTCGGTAAGTTTTGACATCTGTCTACAGTTGACAGACACACAGGAGGAAGACCGAATCGCTTTGCACGCAATCACATCGAGAGCAAAATGTCAGCGTCTCTTTGAAACGTGGCTGCAGTGAAGAAAGGGCAGGCCGGCTCGGGAACATTCGGATGTAGGTTGAGAAGCATCCTCTCTCAATTTGAAAAGGTCAGTCAGCTGCATCAGACACAGCCACCTGGCAACGGGATCCAGGAGGAGGACAATATGAAATGACATGATGTCACTTTGATTTCTGCAAAGCCTTCGTGGTTATTTACACACTGTGCACGCACCCAAACGCACACATAAGAACCAGTATGTATATATTTATTGACGGGTTAATCGTAAAAAAAAGCTTTTATGAAGAACTGGCTCTTTCCAGACTCCATGTGCCCCCCCACCCCCTATCCCACCAAGCCCATCCCTAATCTCTGCCTCACCAGCTGTCCGTACCAAAAGACCCCCAGGAAACCACTAGCCCATCCACCAAGAGCTATACGCTCCCATCCACCAACTACACAACAACTGAATTATTCAGAGTTCCTTATAGACCAACTGACCAATCATCCACAGATGCAGATATTTCATTTGGTGATGGTGGTCAAGTGGTAAATTTAGAAATTGAGAACACTGTAGTTGGGGAGATAGAGGGTCACAAGCTAGGGCCATTTCTCTAGTTTGTCTCTCTGCTGCTATATGAATGGTCACAAAACTACTGGCAATTACTTCAGGAGATGTTTGATAGAAGTCTTAAATGGAGCAACCAGGTAAAAAGCCATTTGATGCTCTGTCCACACTAATGCGGATATTTGGCAGATTGAACCTTTTCTCTTTTCCTCAATTCCAAAGTTTTCAAAACCTCTGGTTTCTGTGTGTCCGAGTGTCTGTGTGTGTCACACAACTATACAACAGTTGGTAAAGGAACAGTCATAATGATCTGGGCTGACCAAGGATGTAACCCTTTGAAAATGGACTTACTGGGAGTTGGTCCCAACTGTCTGCAGAAGATTTTCTGTTTCTGATCCGGTTTAAAATCTATCCAAAATAAAAACCATAATAGCTGGAGTCTTTCCTTTAGCAGCAGCAATCCAAGGCCTGTCTTTCTCCTCGAGTTTTATGCTCTGAATGACGTCAAATGTGAAATATGAAATTTGTGTTGATAACCTGGGGTGGTGCCGGAGAGCGGTGGGAGAGGAGCAGGGGAAAACGGGCAGATCTCCAAAATGATTAATTTACAGTTAAAAAAATAACTTATCCAGTGGTGAGACATTTTTTGTGCATGATTTTAAATTAAATATTTTATGTCAATGTGTATATTGGACCAACTTTGATTACAAATTTACGAATTGTTGTGCAAATTTTTGAGGTACGAGGCATTTAAAGATGTTTCAAGAAATGACAGAGTGAGCAAAATTACCAATGTGGGCACTGGTGGACCATTTCTATTAATTTGTGTGAAGTGGCAGAAACCCTTCAAACAAAGCCCATGTGTCATTTGTCTTCAACGTGCAGCTGACCTATATTCACTTCAGCAGAAATGAATTAGCGGAGAGAAACTGGACCTCAGGACTCATCAGTCACTGTTACTCCACACTTCCATGTTAATTGACCCCCTTGCATAGGAAGTAAAGCTGATCAATGTTGCATTGTAGAGTTCTGGCTCCCTGTCGTGACCTGGGCGTCTCATCTAACCTGCTGCTGCTGTGACTAACACTGAAGACTTAACTCCAGCGTTAATGAGTCAGCAAAAAATAAATCCTTAAATAATAAAAAAGTACTGCACTGTAAAGCTGTCTTCAGTGGGGGTGCACACTGCAGCATTTTCTATTTTACTGTGCTTTCTGTACATTGGCAGATAAGAGTACAAGGGATACTTCAAAGGGGAAATATTCTAAGATTAAGTTTAAAGTTGTAATTCTTTAAGAATAAAGTCGTAAATGTCGTGTTACAGGGGAAACTTCAGAGGATAAGCTTCAGAGAAATGTGGAGCATATCTATAATATAGTTAAAATAAAACACATAATCCTTGGCCCATCAGCATCACATTATCATAATAATTGAGGACTTGTGAAAGAAACGTCTATTCCGAAGAAGCACTCTTTTGTTGGGGCAGGAAATGTCTGTGAGTGGTCGACTGGTTCGTTACATCTGTGCGATATTCAAATGAATTAGTAGTTTCTCATGAGAGAATATTATTCCTCATTAATTATGACTTAATTCTAGTTATATGACATTATATTCTTTAATATGACCCTAATATGTCACAGGCATGTGAAGATGTGACTGCCTTAGGTGTAAGGTTGAGTGCATAGTAATCAATTAAAGTTTGTGATAAAGAAAACAACAAATCCTACAGTGAGCAGATACATTTTCGTCAAATATGACATTGTATAGGCTCAGGATTACCGAGCTGTGTAGGAGGAAGTGTAAAAAAAGATTAAAAAAGGCGGAAAAAGAGCCAGTAAGACCTGGTTTGCAACCCATGAGGAAACACCCACACACACAGGTTCACTGTTGGATCAATAGCAGCCTCTGCAATGAGCAGAATATTCCTCCAGAACACTGTCTCCATTTTGTCCATTTTATATCAGTGTCTCACAGACAATGAATAGAGCTTGAAAAACATAATAAAAAATCTTATTAAATTGGCAGATTTTCTAAAAACAGCTAGGTTAACAGATGCAGTCAAAAACCCATATTTGGGCATCAGGAAGTGTTTCTCGCTGGTTTCTTCTCTGACCTGTCGGTGACCTTGGTGCATCAGTACAGTCTGAGGGCTGCTGCAGATTCCCCCCCCGGATGCATTTGGAGCACAGATGAGCCAGTTAGGCTGCAATATCTGCACAGTCATGGGGACCAGCTGGTGCCTGATGTTGTTTTAACCCCGCCCCTCCCCGAGCCCCCGAGGAAGCAGGCTTTCCATTTGGATGACTGATGTGGTCTTAACATTATTAAATCCTGCCACCAACCCCCCCGCGGTCATGCTCACTTGTTGATGTGGCGTTCTTGCAGGAAAGGGGGTTGTGGGGGGGACAGAGGATGCATACGGGTTTCCATGCCTGCCCGGGATGCTTCATCGTGGGGGCCGCGCCCCTCCGTCAGCCTGACTATCTGCCTCTGTGTCTGTGTGTGTGTGTGTGTGTGTGTGTGTGTGTGTGACTAATATGCGGCTGTGGTGACTTGTGTTGACAGGTGAGGAGCAAAGAGCAGGCAGGTAAGACCCTGCATAAAGAGCACACTCAGCGTATTACAGCCATTGTCAAAACCTGAATCCATTACAGCGGAGCTTATTGCCATGACAACTGCTTCTGCAGCATGGCAGAGAGCAGGCAGACTGCGCCAGGGCTGATAACCAGTAAGAATCAGGTTTTTCTGCCCCGTTCCTGGGTACTGGGAGCCCTGAACCCACGCCTCTGTCCATCTCCCATTCAGTGAAATATTTCTGCAGCATCAGTTATGAACTTTTAAAGCGAATTTGAATCTTTTGTTCCTCGACAATGACGGCGTGACCTTGTGCCTGAAGCATCCGTTTCTTTTCTTCTGTGACTCATTTTATCATATATTTAATCTTATAATATATTTTTTATGTCTTCATTCTTAAACCAGCTTGGAATAAAGGACACTCAAATCTGTCAAGTGACTCCTCTGCAATCCTGCATCAAAGGCAATTCACAAGGACAAATCACACAGCCACACAATGGACCCTCCAACACACAGTTTTCTTTTTACAAATGATATTCGGATTTGGCAACCCCCCAAACTGCAATTCTGCTGAACACGTTGTAGATCTTAAATGCAAATCAGAAGTATTCTCCTGTGCAGACACCTCTCTCAAAGAAGAATGCAGAATAGAGTGCCGGCAATCAAATAAACCCTCTGGTTTAATGAAGCCTTTAGAAGCAGTGAGGGCAAATCAAGAAAATTTACTTTTTTGTATGCGCTGTGAGGAGCGGTGAATAATTACTCCCCATCAGCAGAAATAAAATGATCCTAATTTGCTCTTAGAATGGAGAATGACTCCTGAATCCACCGGCCCCACCCTTCCTGACTGAAGTGAAAAGCACTGACATTTGAGGGGAAAATTGGAGTGATTCTGTTCCCGGACAAAGAGAGGACGACAGGCTGTCTTTAGAGTCGACACAGCAGCGAGGCATACACCAAAATCCAGCCTGAGGAGCAGTTATTTAAAAATTGTATAAAATATAGAAAACACAACCTGTGCAACCTTTTAGTCGAGCACAAATTAATCTTTCACAATCAAACATCACTACAGCCCATGATGGAATGTATACAGGTAAAGAGATAATAATGTGACATGTGCTTTTCTTTTTTTAAACCAAAGACTCGCATTGATAGACCCTCACACCCACTACAGGATGTGGTATCTGACAGACCAGTCCACACCAGCTGGGCTCTCTTTGTGCCCGAGATGTGGTCTCCTAGCAACCGGTCCCAGCAGCTATCGCAACGGAATGGGAAGAGGAGGATCAGCGGAGAGTCAGGGAGGGGCGGGCCCTGCTGCTGCATCAATATTGCCTCTACCATATCACCTCCACCACAGAGCAGCTGCAGTGTGCCTCTGCACACAAAGGCGCCGCAATAAACGTGCGCAGCATTTTCACCACATTTCTGCGCATTGCCACGAGGCGCCGGCACGAGTCAATGGACACTGATCATCAAATAATCCATCCATTGCTACCGCGATGACAACAGGATCAATACTCTCTGATTGGGATGGCTAAAGCATGGGCAGGCTATTAAATAAACTTTGTGGGAAGCAATAATCATAAAAAATTCATAGCAAGGGAAAAAGGAAAAGGGGATGAAACCTGACCACAAAGATGAATGCACAAAATATATCAACGACTGTAACATCCTACAAGATGATAAGAATGTCCAGACAACACAAGTGTTTCTGTAGGAAGAAAATCTGTTCAACGCCCAGGGCAGCCAGACTGCACCCATGGGAGAGAGCATTAAAATCAAACTCCCTAATCTATCAATTCAGCGCTCCGCCCCTCCTCCAATACACACATGTGCCTTATTACTACAAAGTAAAAAAGAAAAAACCAGGAGGTACAACCTACAGGAGCTCAGCAGGCCACAATCCCCTGTCCATCTGTAATGAATAATACAGGACAAAAGGTCCCCACACGAGGATTTGTGAACATTTAACCATATCAAAGAGGGCGCTGAAGAACAGATGTCCGTATGCTCATCCGCACATGCTTCCGCGACTGCTCCGCATCCACGCCTCCGTTCAATTACTCACACTCACGATAGTCTGGAAAACCAAAGCTGTGTGATCTCTGCAGCAAAAATACAGGTGAGATGGCGAGAGGTTTAAGATGAGGTCACTCCCCACTGCCTGAAGAACATACATGTATATAACCCAAATAACCTTTTTCTTTGGACCCCAGAACTCATTAACATTTTATTTATTACTTTATGAAGTCATACACATCTTGATATAGAGGATATAGACGACACAGACGATCTCAGAGACCTCTCCACATCCTCCCAGTTGAACTGCCCCTGCCTGGTGGCTGTTTGTCCTTCCAGACTGTTCCATTAAAGCTCAAACATGAATAAACCATCAAGTCCTTTTATGGCTGTGAGAAGAGAAAACAATAGTCTTCCCCCGGGAGTGACTTTTAGCCCAAGTTCATACAGATCATTTGATCTCTGTGCTTTTGCATCTGTGCCCAGATTTTAACCTACATAGTAACTTGGTGATAATAGTCTATACAAGAAATAATTGTACCGTTATATGTTACAATGCCAAGCCCTCTATCAAACACAGTCTAACATGAAAAAGATGTTCTTGCCTTTACTAGAGATGTTCTGATACCAGCATCAGAAAGGCATGTGATATTCTGGTGAGGCATCTGCCAGTACACAAATCTAACAACTTCATACCATGTTGAGTAGTACATTAGTTTAATTCAGATTAAGATTTTTAAATGTACCAATATCAGTATCGGTCAAACAAAAAAATCACGGGAGGGACAAATGCCATCAGAACATCTCTGCCCTTTACAGATGTGAAGTTACAGATTGACCGGGCTATGTATCTTTGTGGAGAAACTTTCTAAAAACTGTAAGAGCCAAAGAGAAAATTTGAAATGATGTATATACCAATAAAAATACATAATTTGCTGATTGAATTTAGCAGGTAAGCAAATTAGGAAGCAGTACGAACTAGCCAATCAGAATAAACTCAATGAGCCAGTTACCCAATGGACATTACGATGCAGGGTTAAACATTTCAATAGAGTGAAATAAAGATTGTTGGAGGTGCAGCATCATGTTCATTAATGCCACTGTGAATAAGCACTTTTTGCTCATAATTAAATTCCAGACTAGGATTTGTATTTTTGTAATTCAGGCAGCATATTGCCTTTAATCCCACACTGTGGTGTATATTACAGAGTTTTGACGTCGGTGCGTGTTTTGAGTGCCCACAGCCAGCCAGTGGAAACTGGCTTTCTGCAGGGTCCTCTCATGGGGATTCCTGTGCCCTGAATTCTGTTTGGCCACATCAGCCAGAGGATCCCATTCAGTGAACTCCAGAGAGTCGTCAAGCTCACTCAGGACACTTTACTCTGCGGCTTCAGTAACATGGAGCAGGACGTGTGCATTTAAGACCTCAACAAGTCAAGCACCATCATCACATAGGGAATTAATGATGAGGATTCAGCCATGTATTTGACAGACTGTGTCTCTAGGGCGATTGGAAGCTTTAAAAAACTTTATAACTCTCAACCCCAGATGTTTTCTGAGGTCAGCATATTGCAAGGATTTTAAAATGTCCAGAGTTAATTCAAATTTCAGCGTTTTATTTTAATACCTGCATGCACCACCCTAAAGCAACAGAAGGGAACAAAATGATCAAACACAACAATACAGGGCTCGACTCTTTGTACCTGGCCACAGTGGATGGAGAGCAGATCTTCCCAGGACTTGAGCTTTTCAAAACGCAGATCTACTGATGAAAAATACCTGTGGCCTAAAAACAAAAGGCAGGTGGACAGGACACCAATGACCTTAACCACAGGACAGGAGAATACGCTGTGTGAGAGTGAACGTGAGAACAAAGAGTGGAGACAATGAAGGTCATTTTTGGCTCAGGTTGTTCTCAAGGTTCTCAAGGTTCTCATGAACTGGGCTCCTGTTGACTTATGGTCAGAGAGGACAATAGCATTTTGTCTTCTTTCTTGCATTCACAAACACATAATATGGTTTCCTGCTTCTTTTGATGCTGGCGATTCCAGCCTGGGAGTGTGTGGACATAAGAATAATGACCCGTTCTCAATCCAGACCACAATTGTTCCTATTGTGGAACTTTAACTTATGTGCTCCACCATCTTTTTTCCCACACCAGAGTTTGATATGAACATGAAAATCTAGGTACTTTTGAGTTTTAGCTGTATTGAGTTTTTCATTTGCAAAATATGACCCAATTACAGGTTTCCAGATGCAAGTATAGAGTGTAACAGTGACCGACCACTTTTAGATCAGCTCTGATTCCAGAAGTACATTTCCCATAAATTTTCTCCATTGACGGTTTAGAGAAACCGTATAAAAAGAGTTTTAAGTTTAGAACAAGGCTGAACAGCTACGAGACGAATCATGACCAAATATTTGATGCTGAAAAGATATTGGTACAAGGGTACAAGACTACTAAATCTTTTTAAGATCAGAGAAACTACACATCCCATCCCAATACAGACTATTTACCATTTAAAATGAATAGTAACCACTGTTAAGCTCTAATCGAATGTCTTATCTGGGAGCTTGATGTAATGACGGCTGAGAGTGAGACGTACCTGCTTGCCATCAAGCGTGTAGATCCTCTTCACGATCCCACTTTCAAGTTTGATGGCCTCTGTGATGTCGGTGAGGACCTGCTCGAAGGAGTGTGCCGTTTTCTTGTTGAGCAGAATGCGCACAGCCTTGCGTGGCTTCACGCCACTGCGCATCACCGTCACAAGCTTGGGGCGAACAAAGTCCTTGGTCTCCCTGGGCTCGCACGCGGCCTTGGCGGCTAAGGACTGCATGTTCTTCTGGCTCGCGGAGGCCTTTACATTCACAGACCAGTTGGGGTTGACGTTCTTTGTGTAGTCGACCTTCTTGTACAAGTTCTCTGATGCACAGACGTAGCTTTCCCCTGCGACGGCAAAATAAAAAATTGGGGTTAGTGTGTTGTAAGACATTCAGCCGTTCAACTCTGACACCCGAGAGTCCCAGAGGTGTCCAATCAGAAACATTCCAACCTGCAGGAACTCAAATGATCAGATGTCAAAACCAGTGGGAGACAATTTAACACCTCTGATTTCATCTCAGTTCGATCTAAAGTCACAACTAAAACTCGTTTTTGTCTTTGTTGAAGAATATAGTGCAAACAGCATATGGTGTCAGTTTGATTTTCAGACCTTGCTGAGAATTAAAATGGTCTGTTGCACAGTGAGCATGAATAATGATGTACCATAACTCCCACCTGCATATGCATGTCTGGTGCTATAAGAAAAAACTAAAACTTCAAAGATCACCCATGAGACCACAGCACAACCCAGTCCAACGGTACCTGAGCTGCAGAGACAGATCTTCACACTTTGAAGACTCATTCTGGTTTTGAATTTAAAATATTCCCTTCGGCTTCATTAGACCTATATAACGAAACATAATGAACATTAAAAGGAGGACTTCAGTAAGGACAGTGCTGATAAAAATGCATATACAATTTCATATTGTTTTTCATCCCTAATTTCCTTGTGTCACCAATAACCCTTTGTAATTCCTAAATTGCCCGAAGGAAACAAACATGGACAGTGAACGCGACGCTAAACATGGTCATTTTGAACAGGGAAAGAACTCAGATTAGTCAAAGATTAACAAGATTATACCTAAAAGAGGAGTAACTTCTGAATCACAAATCCAGACTTTATGTTAATTATGCCGCCACAACACACTCAAATCCAACTAGACTCTTTTACCACCTACGCAAGAATCATGTCAAACAGAACAGAGAGTCTACGGAGCGAGAAGGTACAAAGCAAATCTGACGTTCTAAGAGCCTTTGATCCTCGGGGAAATCATATAAAAAAACTGCATAGAAGTAAGAGGATAACAGCTGCAGATACAAGCTGTACATAAAATGGCCGTGTGCCCATCAGGGATATTTTAGTTTAATTTCTGGATGGGGTGGACATCAATCTTTATATCTAGTCTTGGAACTTACAAAGAAAACAACCCCAAGTTAAACTGCAAAATTTACATTTAACTAGATTCAATTTTACAGAAAACAGTCTACATCATGATTAGTGTTCTTCTCTGGATATGTAAAGATCTGTATCAGGATATCAGATTTTAGTCACATTGCACAGCTCTAACGTCAGAGATATGCCAATACTCAAAAATGTACTTCTGAATTGTCCCGTCCTTCTCACAGCTCTCTAAACAGTCTACAGTAATTTTCTTTGTCATTCACTGACCTACAGCAGATTGTGCTGAGCAGCTACAGTTAAGACAAAAGGCAGCAGGGGGAAGAGAGATAAAGAGAACATTTGGCAATGGGGAGAATCCAGAAGGCAACAATTAGGCCAAAAGTGGAGAAATGACTGCAAAGACAAAAGGCACACAACAGGATTACACTGTGCACAAGAGATTGAGCAATTAATTATAACCCACAAGAGGAAGCACAGCGAAATGCCCCCCACCACCCATAGTCTTTACTGTGCAGCCCCTTTACTGCACTCACCACACACACACACACACTCACCAAACACACTCCCATCTCGTCTAAGCAGCTCAAGTAGCAGAGATGATCGCCTCATTTTGGATAAAATAAGCTGTGGTACTTCTTCAAGCGTCTTTAGAGAAGTCTCATAAAATAAAGTTTCTCAGCAAGAAGGGTAGAGCTTAAGGTTGGGTCTCTTCCATAGATTTTAAATTTGATCCTGGACACATTTGAATATTTAGATAGATTTAAGAATCTGGCGAGATCAAAATACTGTCCTCAAAAAAGGGGTTTCGCTGATTTATGGCTTTCCTCTGTGTATGCACGGATCATCCTGTCGGGTGCCAAGGAGATGCCATTGCCACAAATCTGTCAAAATCATCTTTGGCAACTTCCACAACATGAATCTGAATCATTTCTTTGCTCGGATCATCCCTCTGATGCCAAATACAGACACTAACAGATATAAAGGCAGCTGCTCATAAAGCTTGAACAAGTGATTATCATCCAAAGCAGTAATAGTTTGAAATTAGTCAGAATGTAAAATGCCTTGACTAATTAATCCGGTTGTCTTTTAAAGTTTTGAATACAATATAAAAAAAGATTTGGAGGTTGAAAATCCCTCATAAATTGGCACCGGACATTTCTTTTTTAAAGTCAGATCCTAACGCTGTCTGTTAACGAACCATTGATCCCATGCTGAGCTGCAGAGAGCTGATGCTACAGCTCAGTACGAACCATGCTGGGTCTAAGCTAAACATCCGAAAACTGAGATCCCTGAGCCCCATTACGACCAAGGCAGAGGACCTGCTTTCAACTCCGTCAGCGGGAAATCTTCAACAGCTGAATCATGAAATACCATTTATTATGAGTAACATGGGATATAAACCAGTTTGTGAACGAACGATGTGAAGTCAGGCAAAGAGAGAGAAACTTACAAACTGCTAGCAGTTAAGAAAAGTGGACTGCCCCAAAGTAACCCACCAGATTAAAAGTTACTACATCATACGAGAGATTACAGGAGTCTAGACCAGACAGATAAGACTTCTAATCTCAGAAAACTGGAAATGTTATTCTTCTAAATCTCCTCAGCGCAGAAACTGACTTGATCTTCTTTAGCATGGTGGCCTTTACTGTCTCAGTTTGATCTCACCAGGGCAGCTCTACTGGCGGACAAAGAAATTGATAATCCAAACAATCCGGTATCCCACGAAGGAGATGCATTAAATCAGATAAGTGCTTAGGGGGGGTGGGGGTCCTGCTAAAACAATGCTTACCTTCCTCTAGCTCATCCATGGATTCAATCTTCTGTGTGCCATCAATAGTAAAGATGAAGCGGACACCCTGGGGCAAGTTGATGTGGTCGGAGAGCGAGCGGGTGAGGTCAGCCAGGAGGGCGTCAAAGGTGCGAAACCGGTCGCCCGCCACGGCGTACACGATGCCCTTGAAGTAGCGGTCTCCATTGCGGTAGAAGCGCACTTTTTTGGCTTTCTTCTCATTGCTGAGGGTCTGCAGGGTGCGTGTGCGGTAAAAGCTGCAGTGGGCGCTGTGGGTCGGGCTGGGGAGTCCGTTCAAGCGTCCGCCCCTGGGGGTGCGGGAGGTCTTGTCTCGCTCGTCAAAATGTCCAAAGTCTAGCTCCATGATGACTGAAAGTTGTGATGGTTGTGATGAATGTGTGGTGGTGGTGACCAGCTCTGACGAGTCTAAGAAAAAAAGAAAAACAATGTTTGTGAGGCATCGTAAAGTAAAAAACTGTAACAATAGTATATTATTTGTAATACAACATTGGGTTTTCATCTTTTGGCTTGTTCCAAAAGCATTGGCCAGCAGAGTCGGACATTAAAAATATCAGGAACACAGCAACAAGTAAAGTCAGACTAAATATCCATCCATCTAATCTATAATATATATTTTGTAATCATTCCACATTTGAACCTTAGTTGAAGCTGTCATCACATTTTACTCATATTTTGTAAATCGTTGGTATTTAAAGGTTCTTAGGATAAATTCAAATCATGCACCTTTAACCATAACCAATTAACAATTTATGCTACAAGATAGACTGGCGAGAGCAGCTTTCCCATTTTAAAACCAGTCAGTACCTGTTAACCTCCGACCGGAGCAGAGTTAAAATACTCCCAACCCAGAGCAAAAACTCATTAAAAACATGAATTTCATATCATAATATATATTTAATGTTGAAAACTTTTACACAGCTGCAAAACATATATACCGTCCTAAAAGAGGACGTTATCTGCGCCCTGCTTAAAGCCCTGCTCCACTGACATAATCTCCTTATTCATGGCGTGTTCTTTAAAACACGAGTGATCTCAAATCACAAACTGAGAAGCAGAATAAATAAGTGTCGTGCATGTCACTTGTTTCACTCGCAGGTCTTCATTAGCGGACAGCACTTGACAGAATCGACTGAAAGGTCAAAGCTCTTTAAACACAGCTCAACTCTAAGTGGCTTGTTAACGACACATTGGTTTGGAATCTTCTGTCTTAAATTCATTTTATCACAATTTCATACAACAGTGAGTCACTATTATTTAACAAGAGCTGCATCATGATGACATCATATGTAAATTTGGTTATTTCTTCCAAATGATGAAACTAAATTGTTCCACATGTCCGTTGTTTCCTGAACAACAGAACACTGATCGTTGTTTATTAATGAATTAATCCATAGAAGCCGACATTACTCATTTGATTAATTTCGACTGCACTTTTGTCTGAGCTTCTCCCACGAGAGGAATCGTTCTGTTTTCAATCAGAGTAAAACTTAAACCTCTTCAGGCTTTGTTCTGCTGCTGAACTGATTTCATTCATAATTTTATTGTCTAATCGATTGATCTGGGATTTATCACATTTGTTAATAAGACAATTGAGCTTATGATATCCATCTCCAACATCGTCCGGTCCTACTTCCAATGAACATATTATTAAGTAAAGGAAAATCCCTTCAGTAATCTCTTCTCTGTCCCTATCACCATTTTGTTTCATGAAAACCAGCCAATGAAATGTTGTCTGACACTACCCATTCACTCACTGAATCTTTCTTTTGTGGTTTCCCACGATTTAAAGTAGGGCTGAACAATACTGACAAATTATATCAATATGGATGTTATCATGATAAACAAATTAATAATTTAAAGTTTAAAACCGGATTTTGTGAAGGTTGAGGCTTTAAACTCTTCTTTATGGGCAGAGCAAAAGACAAAACACGTTACAAACCCTAGTGTCGATCGATAACGTGTTAAACCTCCACGCTGCGCTTGCATAATGCATAAGCAACATTAGAGTTTGGTTATATTGCTGTGGATGAAAATGATTTTGTGATAATCATTTATATGTCGTTTAAAGCCCTTTATACTAGTATGCTGTACAGTACAGCATGCAAGGTAAGACACATGGTGCCGCCACCCATCCATGTGGTGGGGCCCTCCACGCTCAGCTTGAACCCCAGAGCTGCTGCTGCTGCTGCTGACTGGCGTTTTATGACAGGCTCCCTGATGAGGGGTGGGACTTGAGCAGAATGGGTGCTCCTCAGCTGACAAAGGCCAGGTTTGGAGCCCATCTGCTGCAGCATAATGGGCAGATCGGAGTGTGACCCTTCCCCAGTGGAGCATCAACGAGGAAGGTCCATTGTCTCAGACAGTGACATCACCACTACCACCACCACCACCGCTGCTGCTGCTGCTGCCCAGTCCAGGAGGTGCAGCACCATGCTTCTCCCAGACAGGACACTCATCAAACAGTTCCAGTGCACAGCTATGTGACATGACATCATGATCGCCTCCCTTTTGTGGCAGATCGATGCACTGCAGAGGTTTTATCATGACATTAAATCCAGATTCACATTTTAAGCAGCAGCAGCAGCAACACTCATGATATATATTTTTGTCCTGCTCCTGAACAAGCCTCCCACTCCCACTCAACACCACAGCATGACTCTCTCCACATCAGAACTGATCCACACACACACACACACACACACATATCTACTTTATCTCTCACATCCTGCTACATGAAGCTGCATCACATCACATCCACAAAGAGAAAAGTTTCCCTGATGCCTCACTTCTCCTCCTTCATGCAGGATGGAGGAGATGGAGGAGATGAGGCCACATGGCCGCAGAGCAGCAGCTGCACAAAATGCAAGTTTTCCTCCAGAAAAAAAGAGGGGAGGGGCACTACACCTCCTCACAATCCACCTGCTCACATCTGATCACCTCACATATAAAACCATTCATCCAACACGTTAATGCCCACTGAGTTCACTCAATTGACCCACTCGCCAGTCCAAAGCAGCCCAGTTTAATGTCTCCCCGGACCAGTAAAGTCTGAGGATGAGCCCACCAAGCGGAGGACTTACCTGCGTCTCTGCTGCTGCCGGCGGAGGAGTGAAGGGTGTGTGCGCGTGAGTGTGAGTGTGGAAGGGGGGGGAGTGAGTCTCTGCAGCAGGATGGAAGAAGCACGCCGTCTCTCTCCTCGCCTTTGTCTGCCTTCAGTCTGAGAGCCGAGCCGCTGCTGCTGCCGCCTGCCTCCACTGGGTCCTAAAGCCAATGAGTCTCGGACCCGCCCACCGTGGAAATAACCCGAGGTACCAGTCAGCGTGGGGCTGGGGTGGAGCTGGGGATCAGTCCCACCAGAAAGGTGCATGGCACAGTGGAGGAGGCGTGCGTGGATGAAAAGGAGATTATTTTACAGTTGGGGTTAGAGAGCTCATGATGCATGTGAGGGTTCTGTAATCTGTCTTGAGCGATTCCTGATTTCAGGTCCCTACATTTATTTTCTAATGACTCTACAAGATTTTCCATGGA
Organism: Pseudopleuronectes americanus; assembly: GCA_038501795.1. Classification (NCBI taxonomy): domain Eukaryota; kingdom Metazoa; phylum Chordata; class Actinopteri; order Pleuronectiformes; family Pleuronectidae; genus Pseudopleuronectes; species Pseudopleuronectes americanus. The sequence continues at coordinate 10,135,486 of CM076728.1, read as the reverse complement.
AACTTAAACTGGGTCAAAATCATCAGAGATTTGTCAAGTTTTGAGAAAAAACTGTTGGAGCCACAGTTGGGCGTGGCCATCAGAATCACTAGGAGGAGTTTTTTGCTCAATTGTGCAGCCAACGGTGGCCTCTTTGGCCCAATTCTGAAGCTTTGACAACTACCTTGTTCGGTCTGGACCTTCAGACTTTTCATTTTGTCAGAACCTAAATAACAAGTGAGAAAGATGCCTCAGAGCGAGGTTTGGACCAGCGAAACTAAATATTGTGTGACCAAAAGACGTGGTCTCGGTCCAGAACCATAGTTTGGTTCTTTTGCAGTGAGAATTTTTTTTTATATAGATTGGCCTTTCTGATTGATTGCAGGAAGTTGAGACAGCATTAAAAAAGATAAAGAAGTAAGTAAAAACAAATTGAGTGAATACTAAAGCTAATTTCCCATGTCAGGGGCATGCTACAAACCAATCATTGTTGAGTAGAGGTAGACACAGCAGATAGGTGACTACGACAGGACGCACGTATGAAATAAAAAAGTATTTAGCTCCATAAATAACAATTGGAACCCAAAACTAACCAGAACAAATGTAAACAATGTAACAAAATCCTGAACCTCGATTTGGACGATGCACAAATATCTGTTGATGAAAGAGACAGAAACTCTCCACCAGAATAAATGACTTTGTATGAATTTACAAGTCAGTTTGTGTGCTGGATGTTACCACAAGGTATTTTCAAGATACTACACCGGCAGGATCTGTCACACTGAGGAAACCAAAACACCTCCTCACTATGAAGCCAGCATTGCTCACAGTGATGTTATATTAGATTACAAAGGGGGACGGCGATGTAAACCTTCCTCAAACTTGTGGCTCTGTAACCGGTTGGAGTAAAAAGCTTGTGCGCGGCACGGTGTTCATTTCACTGAAAGCTCTGCCGGGATACTCGGGGCTCCACAGTCAGTGTCACCCACCGGGGGAAAGGTGAGATGTGGAGCTTCAGAGGTGTCACACGATACTCCCATCAGGCCGAGATGTGCAAAGGGAAAAACACAAACGCTACGTTGGGCCAAACTTCGCCAAACAAATGAACTCCATTGTTGTGAAATACCTTGAAGAGTCTTGACTTCTGGGCCTGAAAAACTGGGCCACAGCACAAATGTACAGTATAAGGTTGCAGGAACAAATCTTCTTTGGGCTGAGGCTGGATGAGAACCAGCCTGAGGGCAGATAACACTTCACAGTGTTTTACTCACTTTTTAATACTGATGTGTTTTATTCAATAGCACAAGACATGTTTTATACACTCTGTGATACAGAAAATAACTTTCTAAGCCAACTATGGATGAAATACTTTATTATTCCAGAAATTCCTTGGATTATCAAAATACAAAATGATGGTTTCATTGCACACAGATCTTCTTGGCCGGAAAGCTGCATTCTTCACACCCGTCTCTGCTGATATTGGCTCTGAGATCATAGAATATTAACTTTATAAACCCCCATTATTTTATTAAGAAATACATCACAAAATCAGCGCCAGGATCTGCTTCAGGCAAATAAAGACCTTGGACATTCAGAATTAAATTAAAACCATGTTTTTTACATGCAAATATATATAAAAAACTTACAAATGGAATCTGATGTGATTCACTGGTCAAATTATACAGAACAACATAAAAAGATGTAGGCAGTAGTACTTGTTTCTTTCATTATCCAAATGGTTGCACGTGTGATTTCTTCTGGGTTGAGGATATCCACTAAGCCTGGTGTGAAGAAAAATAAAGATTATTTATACTGTGACAATCTTGTTCATTAATACATTACTCTATTTAAAGACTGAAGATGTCAGTTGCTCTATGATGGTCAGTGGATAACACGTCTCTGTTTATAAAGAGCCAACAAAAGGGGTTGACTCTTTTCACGGCGGGACACACTCTCTTTGTCGTCTATTCGTCTCCCCTCAGGCAGAAAAGCTTCACTTTAAAACTCAGCTGTTGTCACATTCTGGAGCCTCTCCTTTGCATGTCAAGCATAACTCTAATTCACTCTGATCACTGGCTGCTCCACACCTCCCTCTGTGAGCTGCTGCCGCCCACTGCCCCGCAGTGTGACGGAAGGGGAGAGAGTGTCGGGTGCGGGTGGGGGGGGGTAGTCTATCAGGATGGGGGGCAGATGGGACGTGAAGCAGATTTGGATACCTGGCTCCCAGTCAGGCGCTGCGTCACGTCGAGCCTCGTGTCATGGGGGAACATGTGCTCAGCGAATGCAGAAATCTGGTGCTTTGTTAGTATCAGAAGGAAAGACAATGACTCGGACATGGACATCTCCTTATGTCATTGTGTATTATTTGGTCACACAAATAGTTTAGATGTCTTTCACCAACCAAGAGCAAACATTTACCCGCTCTCGGTTTTCTGTTGCCCTTTGATGTATTCATGTATTTATGTATTTCAATGTTTTTCTTTCTTGTGGCCGATACTGTGTGCCCGTTTTTCCATTGAGTTTTTTTGCCTGGCTGCAAAGCAAATCTCGGGGACAATAAACTTGAAGTCACATGCTTGAACTCAGCTGTAAGGGTTTTTCCTACATGACATCAGACTGAATTCATTTGATATCATCTGTGTTAGTGTCCACTCATTTTTAACTTATGTTGTGCTCATTGAAAGTGGAGATATCCATATACTTAATCCTCGATGTCATACAAATAACCTCAATGTCTTTCACACATGAGTTTATTCCATGTGTTGCACATATTTTCATACCATTGTAATATTCACGGATCATTTAAAGGTCCCGTATGTAGGATTTTAGGAGGAATTGAATATATTATTCTAAATTATAATAACCTGAAATTAAGAATCAATGTGCCTTTGATTTGTTAGAATGAGCCTTTATATCTACAATGGGAACAGGTTTTCTTCCACAGAGTTTCTACAGTAGCCCAGAAAGGACAAACTTGGCCTTCCTCGCTTTTATGTTTCCTGAAGGTCACCATTATTTCGTCTTAATACTAAGAAGTGTGCCAATGAATAAAACCTCCAAAGTGCTGATATTTTTCAAGATGAGCAAACTGAAATCGTAGGTCAAGGTTCGAGTCAGGTCAACCAGGGTTTCCAGGGCAACAGGCATATGATAAATAATTTGCCCTTACAGATATTGATTTCAATTTGGATTTAAAGACATATCGAAGATTATAATTGTGGATCAAATCAAAACGTGCAGTTCTTCTATTTTTCAAATTTATAAAATAATATCCATATATCGTCTGCTGGTCATTCCTATTGCTGTGCATTGCAACAAACAACAAAACTATATTTGACATTCAATCATGTGCATAATGTAAATCCCGTTGATAAAATGTAGACACGTATCCATGGTCAGGGTGCACATTTAGATAAGGTGTCTCTGGATCAGCAAACCAGCACACACAGCAAAGTACAGTGACAGTCTCAGAAAGAGTGCTGTGCTGTGCTGGATCCGTCCATGTGAGGAGTCTAGGTGGACTGCAGGATAAGCATAAGTGGTTCACAGCTGGTGTGAGGGGGGAACACGAGAGAGGGGGGGAGAGGGCCGGCCAGCCAGGGGAGGGGAGGGGAGGGGAGGGGAGAGGAGAGAATGGCCATAGTGAGGGCTTGGGGGGGGGCTGTGTCCATGACGACCGATGGAGGAGGAAGTAAACAGATGTCCACAAGCTGGCAGACAGGCCCTGAGTGGTCGAGCCACAGAGAGACAGGTGGACATTCAGGAGACACAGTGGGACTGCAGAGACTGTGAAGCCAAGCAGGGCTCCGTGTGTCCAGCGCAAACACTGGAGGCTCTCATAAATAAATCTGTTGTTGCATAATTAATTGAACTTAACATAAACAAAGCCCTTATTTGGTGCTTTTAAGACGTGCGGTCATCACCAGGGAGCCGTGAATCAAAGATTTGTTCATTGTTGTTTTGACAAATTAAACGAGCTTATTGAATGTTTTCTGAGGACTACTACCAGACTCTCTCTCTCTCTCTCTCTCTCTCTCTCTCTCTCTCTCTCTCTCTCTCTCTCTCTCTCTCTCTCTCTCTCTCTCTCTCTCTCTCTCTCTCTCTCTCTCTCTCTCTCTCTCTATCATTAAAACCAAATCTTACTTAACGACATTGTACTTTAGGCACTGGCTGCATGATCTTGTTTCAATCAGACACTAATAAACTGTATTCAAATACCTTAAAACAAAGATGAGAATCTTGGGGTCCTTCTTTGGTTATTAACAATACTTGGATTCGGATTAACTAAACAAAATGTGTCTCCAATATAGTATTGTCAAACTATTAAGACAGTCCTGCGTAAAAAAATTCTCAGCCACTTGATGATTCCCAAATCGTAACAGGCTAACCCAGCATTTTCCTCATCTTCATGACTCTAAAGGCCGTCTCTTCCACTTTGATGTGAGTTGAAATCCTGACTTGATGTGACAGTGAAGATGATGCGGAGAGAAAACCCTCATCACAGCGGTCGAGGCTTATCCGTCACTCACGTTCTCATAACACTCTTCAGCATTTTGTGGAGTCAGAGCAGCAGCAGTGGTCTCAGGACGAAACTTTAACACTGGAGAGCCATCGCATTAAAATCCCCTGGAAAGCTGGTAAATCGGAGGGCAGGAAGTGAGGGAGACATGCAGTCGCCTCCCTCAGTACCAACTGTCAACGGGACCTTCAGCAGGATACTTCAAACCCAGCTGCTCGCTTAACATCTAAGAGACTATGAAGAACTCAGTGAAGGAGGAAAAAAAATGCAACGTTTGAACGGGTCGAGGGTTCAAGGAGGTGACTTTGAGCAAACCTCATGTGCTCTGACGGCTGTGATGTTCAGGAGACAGCAGAGTCAATGTGACGCCACCGGTGCCACATGTCATCAGACGTGAGCTGCGAGGTTAAACATGGAGGGACAGATGTGAGCTCAACAAGCTGCACAGTCCAGAGAGGATGTTTGTCTTAGTGTGTCTCTTAATGGGCCACTGGAGACGATCTGAGCATGTCCATCAATGAATGAATTGATTAGTAAATCAGTTTATGAATGATTGGATTAGACTGTGAGGTAACATGTCGGTCTGTCACCCTGTTCATCGTGTTGCTCTAAACGGAATCGACTCTTGTGACCTTGTGACCTCTATAGCGCCACCCTGAGGTTGGCATGTCTGGTTTTGTGTGAAATGTCTCAGCTACTGTTTGATTGTGTGGTGTGAACTTTGTTCTGCACATTAAGTTCACACTCAGGATGAACTTCAATAAATTTAGGAATTCTTGAACTTTTCCAAACATACTCAGATATTTAACTTTACTAAAAATAACCATACCACAGTATATAAACACTCAAAGAAGCACTCAAGTCCTGCAAGTAAAAGACCAACATTATTTGTATCATAATAACTGAAAGCACCAAATATAAAATTACTCATAATACAAATATGTTCATTGGATAACCAAATGGATAAGAAATAATTGTATGCATTATGCTCTAATGTTGTAGCCAGTAATGTTGGGCTGGTACTACTATATATCTCTGTAAGACTGTAAGATCACATTATTATGTATTTTTTGTTGATAATATGTATATGATGAATCTGAAAAATGCCACATGCAATCAAATATGCAAACAAGTTCCTCAAAATCTTACTAAAATACATGACTTGTGAAAATGTACTGGCTTCCTACTACTGACTCCTCAAAAAAAATCACCATGAAGTATTTGTAAATCCAATCTGTCTGTAATATGTGTTTTGAAAACAAAGGTTAGCATGTGTAGATGATAGGAGATGGTTCATAGTGCACATGTTACACCTGATAAACATCAATATTTTAGCATTTTTCTCGTGTTAGCCTAGCATGCTCAAATAACATCTAGCTAACGTCACTGCTGTGCTCTCAAAAAGTGTGGAGAAGTATCTAATAAAAATGTAAAAAAAATATTTTTCCCATTTGTTTCCTATTTCTTTTTGATTTTAAAAGTAGTGTCATGTTATACTTGATAATAAAAGTAAGATGTACTGAAATAATAATATAACAATAATAACTGAAGGTATTAGTCAGTGAGTAAATAATCCTGACTCATGTTAAAACTGTGAAGTCTGACCACAGCGTGACTCACGATGGTGTTGTTACGGTAAAGAGAGTGATGAGCCGGGCGGACCTCTGTAGTAATGGCAGCATCATTTAACAAAGCCTAATCAGTTACCATGGAAGCTCATTCATGGCTGTAAAAACCTTGAGAGGCTTATTCTGAGCCTAATGAGCTGCAGTCGCTCCGGAGAGAGCACAATGAGCAACAGAGCATCACGTCATAGTTTCTGAGGAAGCATTTTCATCCTCAGAGGCACTGAAACATTCCTCATTATCAATTCACCGTCTGATGAATCACAATGGTTTGACATCATCATGTGTCATTTTATATTATGCCTGTGCTGGAATGTGTGAGTCTGTATAAAATCGCCAGGATATCTAAAACATGGAGGATGGGCTATAACAGGTTTGTAGGTGGGCAGCTCGAGTTAGAATTAGGGACAGAGGACAGGGGGAAAAAGTACAGGATGACCTGGATTTCCTGTACGCTCGTTCATATCGCCATGTGGGGAGTCACCATTGTGCCATCTCAAGTAGCTTTGTCTGCTCGGCAGAGTTTCTAATGAGGGGCTTCTGGAGGAGGATGACAGAGCGCTCTGGCTGTTCTGCCGGGGGAGGAGGTGCATTTAGAGGAAATGAGAAATGCTCTGTCCATGGATATGTCTGATACTAGACAACCCCCACCCTCTCCTCCGATGTCCCACTGGCAGCCTGGTCGTACCATTAGGACTGAGAAGGGTGGCATTTAGTCTGAAACTCTCATTATGTCAGACACACTGAAAACCTCTAATCTAGGCACCTAATGATAGGGGTGGAATTAAACCAGACTGGGCAAGAAAGCAGCAGAAATGGAATCCAAGGTCCCTGAATCAGTTTGGTTTGTACATTAACACTTGAGTAAAGGCTGTGCTCAGAATATTCACTTGTATTGAATTACTTAAACTAACCATCAAACCATCGTTTTCCTATTTATCAATTGCAATGTTACCACCTTCCCCTATGCTTATATTTACATGGAAACCATTTTTCAAATATCAAGTTAAAGCAAAAGGTCTGATCAAGACACTGTTATGTAAATATGATTTCCTAATGACCTTAATACCAATAAGGTCCTACTCTAGATAAAATCAAATTAAGAAATGTGGAGTCTGATTATGTCTGTATGTATAGTATACGTCCCATCGAAGTTTTCAAAGCATTTTACCACATGCATGACACTTTGTAAATAAATTATTCAACCAAACATGTGTGAAGAAGAAGGTTTGACAGACTCCACTTAGAAAATACATTTGGCATTTACTCGTGCTAACAAAGGGCTGCTTTTATACATGTGTTTCAAATGGTTCTCAATATGGTTTGTTGGAAGTTCTCCGCATATTTGAGAAAACAATTTAACGCAGATGTTTCATGCAATCAAGGAGTGAATTGCTAATTTTTTCTAGATCCAGGTAGATAAGTGCACCAGCTTAATCAATCACTCAAATTAAAACATTACTCATATAGGACCTTTCAAACAAATCATTTGCAGCTCAAGTTGCTTTACAAGCAATTGACTAAATGTTTATCAAATGATTAATAAATTCAGAGACCAGGTAGGTTTGGTATTGTATGTATCTTTCTTGCTGTTTTCTTCAACACTTGAAGGTGTAGCCTGGTTGATCATGTGAGGAAACATTTAGGCCTCAGAAGCAAAATGATATTCATATTAGCTCCTGATATTATTTTATTCGATGGAAATATTCCACAGTTTGGTGGCGTGAATGAAGAAAACCCACACTGTCGTCAAATCGAGTCTAATTTCATACTTGTCATTTTGTTTGGTGGATTTATCAGGTGTTACATTTTTCTGTGGCTGTTCATTGCAGATATTAAACCCAACGTACGCGTGAGCTCGGATTAAAGGGTTTGTTCCTAAAGCAGGTACAAATATCGGTGAGCTCGGCCCACACACATGCCAGGCTGTGTGGAGAAGCCAGAACTGGATTAGCAGACACCAAAAAGCTAATCAGCGGCTTTACTGTTAAAGTGTCACAATGATTTTCAGCCAGTAACTGGATTTTTCATGTGTGATCCTGCTACACCTCATATCCACTGAAAATACTGTATATGAGGGGAGAGAAATAATGTTTTAAATGGACACCAGTAACCATAATGTCACATGTCTGCCATCTGCTGGATCATTAGCACACTACAGCACATAAACCAACCCTCAGTTTTTAGTGAATGACATTAAAGGGATAGTTCACAAAGAGAATGAACTATATACCCCAACCTCAGAGTCTGTAAAGACTGAGTCAATGTACATAGAACAGTACCAGGGCCAGTGAGACAAATTCACACCACTTCATGTCGAAATCTAAATCTGGACTGTGTCTTTAAACCCCATAATGGATTATTGTCTTAATTGAGAGGTGGAAGTTAATCTTCGCACAACTTTTTAATCTTCTTATATATTTCAGTGTTTTTGGCTGAATGTATCAGAATCACTTCCCCTCTTATGAAGGTATAACATGGTTTAAATTTACCAAAAATGTGGAAACTTTGTAGGTTACTTTGGGTTTTAGACAAGTGGTAAAGTACATGTTATGTCATTTTATGATTTGTTTGGTGTTTGTATTTAAAAATTCACCTTAATTAAACTTTACATTCTGTGTTACTTTGAATGCACTCTACCTGGTGTGATTTAGTGTTATTGTTGTTGCTCCGGTCTTACCTATATATTATATGTACTGTGAATTACCTTGTTGTAAATGTTAATGTCGTGGGTGGGGAAACACTGTCAAATTCATAAACTCCTTATTTTAAGCGAATTTACTTTCTGATTATAAATACATCATAAAAGGCGGAGGGGTCTTAACTAGGTTTTCAAAATAAAAGCCCCAAACCTGACACGACTGCCCCTCTATACTGTAGCACGTGTGTGTCCAGTTTTCCCAAAGGCTGTTGTCATCCACTAAAAGACTACAGTTTTAAAAGTCTAACTTCTCAGTATCTCTTTATATCCAGTTTGTGCTTCGTTTATTTTACTGTTGTGTTTTTGTCACTTGCTTTTGTTTTTATGTTGGATTTGTGCCTTAACAAATGGCCGCCAATCACAGGCTTACATATTATCATGATTTATTAGTTATGAATATTACACTTCATATACAAAGTAAAGGATTATAGGTTGATGCATTATTACCAATTAATTATTATGTGCAAACTTATAAAGTGTACTTTATTTTATAATGCAAGAGGAATGAGTTGGACTGGGCAATGAAACAATATCAACAATGATAATAATGTAATTAGTATCGATAGTAAACATACATAAGTCTGATATAATGCATTAATATTGCTGTTTATTAAGTGTTTGTCAAAGAAGAGTTAAAAAATAGACTTTAAAATTAAAAAATTATAATGTGACATGTATTATTATAATTATAGATATGAACTGATGTGATTATTTACATCTCTATATAATTATGACTATATGACCCATGCCCTGGAATAAAGTAGATGTCATTCTTTGCCTGGCCCAGCACAACAACATTTATTTTGAAAACCCGATATAACCGGATGTCTCCCAGTAAACTTTTCCAGCTGGACACACACTCGCGCACGCACACGCACGCAGGGCAGTGCATGCTATGGTGGTAGACGACGCGCGAGGACCGAGCTCATCTCCCAGCAGCGCCCGACCCGCAGCAGTGAGCGGTACCTCTGGATGAGAGGAGGAAGAGGAGGCCGAGGAAGAAGATGTCTGTGAACGAGGTGTACGTGTTCCGACCCTTCAAGCTGATCGCGCTGCTGTGCGTCTTCCTGGCTCTGTGTCTGGACCTGGTGGCTCTGCTCAGTCCCGCCTGGGTCACCGCCGACCACTTCTCCCTGTCGCTGTGGGAGTCCTGCTCCCAGTCCGACGCACGGCACCCGGGAGAGGAGCCTGAGTGGAGCTGCTTCTCCACGCTCACATCTGGTAGGAAACGGTGCTTTGACATGTTGACTTTCATTCCATGTGTTGGTATTTGTAACTTTTCTTGTACGGGGGGGGGACAGTTAAAAAACTACTGGTGTTGTAGCACAGTGAAGTGTGATGTGGAAAAAAGCATGAGCTGCTTGTTTTGGAACAACAGAAATCCAAAGGCTGGAAGTGATTTCTCTCCACTTATCATGGCACATGCGTAATGCTGTGGTAATCGTCCCTTGTGTTGTTGAAGTGTGGTTTTAAAGCAACGTGTTATCAGTGGATTGTGTTCCTCATCAGCCACAAAGAGGCTACGCACACACGCACACAAACACTGCTAGAAATACACAAAGAGTAGTTGAGTATTTGTTGAACCGAACCACAGCAGCCCTCGCCCCCTCACCATGGGCACAGTCTGAGTTAGTTGTCCCTCCCTGTCTCTGTCCAGCAGCTCGGGCGTTCATTGTTTTCTTGTGCTGCTGATGAATTTCCTCTCTCCATACCACAGCGGTGACGTGGTGTCACTGAGGACCAGCAGTGTGATGCTGAGCCCAGTCACTGTGGTGTAACCACAGCTCGGGAGCAAGCACGGAAAACAACAGAGTTCGAATAGAGACCATGTTGACTTCGTAATAACTCTCACTGTTGTTATCCGCACAGAGATAAATACATGGGTCAAGTAAGGGCTGGAGGTGTTTAGTCTTTGTGATTTAAAAAGTGGGATCTATTGGCTTATTGAATAGAAAAGATAATCCTAGTGATGTTTTCACTAGTGTGTTTCATCTAACTTGTGCAAATTGTTGTTTTCATTACCCCAGCGTTATAGGCGTTTTATATTTAAATACTTTATATTTACATTGGGAGCAGGTCATCTCAACAGAGGCAGCCATGTTTCTTAAAGTCGTCCAAATTGGACAAACTCAACAACTTTGGAGTTTTTTATGACAACAGGGGAGGGGTATTCAGCTGGGACATGCACCTTCACCAAAAATCCATCTTTAGGCATAAAAGAAGTAATAATGTGAAATAAATTACGACTGATTTGAAAACCTTATCTTGGGAAAAAAGTTTTTGGCCATATCACACGTTTGTAGAAACATAGTCCTCTTGGGCGCACAAAGAGTGAAAACACTCCAAGCAAAAGTTCAGGCTTTGAAGAGACACAATGAGCATCTTCCCCCATCGTCCTCCACCTCACCAGGCCCGGACCCACCAGGCCGCCTTTTGTCCAGCAGAGAAGCCACATGACGGGTGTTTACGCCCTCGACCTCCTTCCTTTCTCCCACTGGGGGGAGGAAACCCACATTAAACCTACCGCATTCACCCTCATTTGGCTGGTGGCTGGTACATTGCTGTAGGTTGGCTTAGCTGGAGCCTCGTCCCCGTTATACAGACAACAGCTGACTGAAACAAAGGGGAATAGATAGCTTAAAACAAAACTTGCTAAATATATATATATATATATATAAAATATACTTGAACAGGCGTGAGTGTCTTCTGCTGCTTGTCTACCACCATCCCAGACTCAAACAGGCGCTTGGTGTGGCTCAGTGCTCTCTGATATTGTGGAATGTGTCAGGGTGAATACGGGGCGGGTCTGTTGCTGTGAGTGTCTGCAGAGCTCATTAAGGCGGCGGCTGAGGGGGCGTGTGTTAGGGTTAAAGGTGCGGTTCACCAAAAAGGCAAAACAGATTCATTTACGCACATATTTTCATTAGGTATCTCCAAAGTTATTCAGTTACAGATAATCTTTAGGGCGACGACAGGCAGAAGAAGCTGAGGGCGACTGAAGTAACGCAGATGAAAACAGTATTAACACTCGCAGCCGCGACGAGTGATGGAGAAATGTGATGTGAGAAAACTGTTTTTCTTTTTGTAGAGTTCACCACATAGAGGCCACGACCACATAATGGAGCAAAGATGTCGGGGGGGGGGAAGTATTTCCTGAGGGATGAATGAAATGAGGTTCACATGTGTCAATGTCAAAAAAGGTTGATTTCTACCACACTGAAGACAATCGGCGCTCAGAGAGACAGGGACACACCCAGCTCAGAGTGTTCACTCAGCTTCATCAAATGCAAATCATCCTTTTGAGTCTCGTCTTTTGAGGTCGGGCTTTTTGTCTCCTGACGGTGACGAGTGGGACATCAAAGAGAGGATACTCAGCGGCACAGGCAGGGATGGAAGACTTCAACGTTTCTCCTGAATGCATTTGTATCTGGTATCAGACTCTCTCCCTCTCTCTTTCAATGCTTTTCAAAATAACAAGTTAAGCTTAGTTTAAATATTAAAAAAGCTCTAAAGGGATGTGTAGGTATTTCCAGGGACGAATCCTCTGACGCACATGGAACCGATGAGGTTTTTGCTTTTCCAGCAGGAGCTACCGCAGTTTGTTTGCAATAAACAGATTAAATGTGCTGTTGAAAAGCCACTATGACATGGAAGAGGTTAGCGTGAAGCGTAAACTATCACCAATACTGAAGTTCATAAATAAATGGAGTTATATTAAGCCTAGGGTGCAGCTGTGGTTGGAATATCTTCTGTGATGTTTTCAGACGTAAAAAAAATTGGGGCTGGGCATTTTCAGTAGTTAGCTTTTCACATATGGTGAACGCAGCGGGAGATTCTAAGGGTCAGACACATTCCTAACAACAGGAAGAACTCAATGTTTATGTCTACAGCACTCTGACGCCGGCCATTGCCATCGGCAAAAACTTGTATGGTCTAGTTGACTTCATCGTTTGGAGTCTTCTGCGCATATGGCTCCTCTTTTTCATTCTGAGATATTTGTGTTCTTTCAGTTTTCTGTCCGCCGCTTATAGAAACGTCACCAGCACGCCCACTCTCTGTGAACTCTCTGGACATGTTCCTGCTGTATTCTCACATGGGCTCTCTCTGCCATTTGACCAGGGGCCTGTCAGGAAAGTTTCCAGAAAATGTTTGGGGTATTTACTTTATTCAGCCCCTCTAGAACAAAATTGTATGGACACCAGTGCAAATGTCTGAAAGCATATTTTAAGATAAGGAAACCTGTAATAACAAGTCAAATTTATTTATATGGTCCATATTCACACATCACAGTTTGCCTCAGTGGATTTAAAGGGATAGTTCATCCAAAAATGACAAGGTCCTACATCCTATGTCCTCGGCTACACTGAGAAAAACTACCCAAAAAATTATTTACAGGGAAAAAACTTGTGTGTGATGGTGCAAGTACAACAGACGTCCCTTTAATTGTCCAATCCAGGTACATTCTACTCATTTAACCCAGTTACTGTGACGACTGAACTACCAATCAGGCCTGAGTTTTTTCTGACGCTCTTGTTTTCGTGCTTGTCAGCAAAGCGCTTCAATTCAACAATCGAGCTTTTGTGTTTGTGCGTGCTCTCCTCCCTTTCTAACCTGCGTGTGTGTGTCCCCTTCCCGCAGACTGGCAGATTGCCACGCTGGTGCTCCTGGTGGCCGGCGGCGTGGCGACTCTGGTGGCGTTTCTGGTGGCCCTCATATCCCTCTGCCGGGGGACTCAGAGGCAGCACTACCGCACCGTGGCCGTGCTCCTCTTCACCGCGGGTAGGTCTTTACCTCCACCTTCCCCCCATCACCTTGCCACCGCACGGCTTCTCAAAAAATCAGCCCCTATGAATATTTATACAACATGTTGGAAACAGAAAGGCAGCTCATATGCATTCACCACAACCCCAGCAATTTCCATACACACAGGGTTTTTTTTCTTTTTTTCCCCCGTTCCAGTGCTCACTTTAAATAAAAGGGTGCAGAAGAAAAGAAGCTTGCTTGTTGAGCTCATTTTTTTCTGTGGTGAGGAGCTGCAGGCTTGTGTGCCAAGAAGAAGTAGCCGCAGAATTTGCAGACTTACCGACACAGTGAAGTCACTGAGAGAAAGAAAACCACAGACTCCTCAGCCAGCACTGGCCCACTGCTGGACTGCACTGTGCGCTTTGTGAGAATGTCCCGCGGTCGAAACTAAAATTTGACACCGCAGAGAGGGAGGATCTATATGAAGCACACAATTATAATGAAAGTTTTAGCAGAACACATTCCTTCATATACTATACAGGCGTGGAAGTAACTGCCTCGCAGCCTGTGCTTCTACTCTATTTTAAGAGCGGTGATGAAACGCTAACCACTTACCAGCGTTTAACTCTGCCCAGTCCTGCCCAAGTTTCCAAAGTAAAATTTGATTAAAGAATAAATCAGACATCCTGTTATGTGTCACAAGTAATGTTCCACCTCCTGCAGTTTCTCATCACGCCTGCAAGTTCAAAGGAGGTGATGGGAAATCCATCCCCTTCTTGGGTTTCTTGATTTCCATTTCTCTCTTATATCAACTGTAGCTTGTTTATTCATGACCGTTAGAGGTGCTGTCCACTTAACTTTGAACAGAGTTGCTACCACTGCCTAGGAAGTCATGTTTCCACCCTTGTTTCGGTATTTGTGAGCAAGATTACACAAAAACAACTGATTGGATTTCCACGAAACTTGGTGGAAGGAAGCTTGTGTTTAATCTGGTGCAGATCCAAATCAAAAATCTGGATCTGGTTTATTTAAACGTGGTTTCATAAGGGGACTGTTGGACTATTGTTTGCAAATTTCTTCTTAAAAAAACATCTATCAGTGGACCTTGCAAAGATAAATCAATCAAAGCATTAGTAAGAATTCCACGTCCAAACAAACCTGAATGTCCATATTTGGATATTTTAGTTTTCCCAGGGAATTAAACATGGGTCTGGATGAAAAAGAAATGAGGCACATTAAGGGAACTAATATCTATGAGTGTGTGTAATTTGGTGCAGTTAAATTAATTTAAGGGGACTGCTGGGTCTTGGCGTTGGTATTTCCCTCTGCTTCCGTTCTTTGTGCTCTGTCCGACATTTAACATGCACAAGCGTGGTTTGTGTCGATTCACCTACTATTTCATAAAAAGGGCCAAACCATCTGTCTCTTAAGTCTTATTTCTCTGGAAACACATAATTACATCCATTATTTATACTGCTTACCTGAGGGTCACGGGCGACGGGGGGCTGGAGCTAATTCAAGTTGACATTGAGGGGCGGGGTAGTGGGGGGGTACACCCTGGACAGGTCATTAACAAGTATAGTACTGTAAGATGTCGAATAAGACAACGAGCTGATAAATCTATTATTTTACATTGGGTTTATTTCCCAGTAGTGGCAGATAGATCAAAAGAAACTGTCAGGTTGGTGGTGGAAGGTCGATGTTGGAGATATTGGTCTTGTTCTGTCCCTGAAAATATCAGTGACAAAGAACCAGTGTGTGCAGCCATTTTAATGACCACGTCTGAATGACTGTTGGCCATTTACTGAAAAGCGTGGGAATGCAGTGTTATCCTTTCCTGTGTGTAATTGCTTTAAGAGCCTTGCGAGAATAAGGCCTGCACACAGACACACACAGTCCTCAGCAGCAGCAGCAGCAGAGGGGATGGTCGTTAAATGCCCGTTGGCAGCAGCGTGGCTGTGGTATTTATTTTCGGTCCAGAAATATGACCTCAGCGGGGCTGCGAGCTCAGTATGGACTCCATCAACACCACTGCGTTCTCCAACTGCCATCGGACCTCTTGCACGCCCACCGCGGCGTCCTGTAGGAAGGAAAGGTGGAGCCACCGCTACAGGGAGTCCTTTCCTCAAGAGTCACCGAGCAGCGCACGGAGAGGAAACTGCTGTGGGGACAGACCACAGTTCCTCTTTGATCGCACACACGCACGTACACGCTCACGACAACGCTATAGTCCATGATTCGAGAATAAGGGTGACAATAACAAAAGGGCTGAGGATGCAGCTCTACTTTTTTTATTGCGGTTATGGTTCTTCTTAGTATTATTATATTAAAAAAAAATTATTCATTCAACGTTTCACTAAGTGAAGCCCCTGCACAGACTTTGTCTTGTGCTGTTTCAGTCAATCACTGTCGAGGGAAAAAAGCCGGCCACTTCACAAGAGTCCTTACTTTGAACTGAACAAGAAATCCACAGGGAGATGTGTCACATCAAAGTGTGTTTGTCTTTTGATGGAGGTGTCACACTCTGCAAGAAGTAGAAATGCATTTTGTTCCAAATCACTTCCTTTGTCTTTTAAAAGCAAGGTATGTATGGTCCACCTAAATCGACAATCAAAGTTTAATTATGATCTTATACATTATAAGCCAAATGCATTCAGGGTAGTTTTATCATGGTAAAAGTAGTATTGGACTTGTTTAAACCTGTTTTGAGACATACATCGTTTTTTTTGCTAACAGGCTTCTAAAAACACACAGTTTTCTTTGTTCCCTCCGACAAGGTCACCTAAATGACTTAATGCTTTCAGCAAGAATATAACTGTGAGTGGAGGTGTAGAACTGCTGTATGATTTTTGGATCTCATGTTTGACTCTCTCTCTCTTCTTTGTGTTCCAGTGGTTCTGCAGGCCTGCGCTCTTGTCCTCTACCCGATCAAGTTCATCGACGGAACTGTTCTCCAGACGTACCATGAGTTTAACTGGGGCTACGGGCTGGGCTGGGGGGGCCACCATCTTCATGCTGGGCGGGAGGGATCCTCTTCTGCCTGCGGACGGACATATACGAGGATGCAATGTACTAAGTCCCACCTCAACCACCTCCCCCACCCACACCCTGCTTCTGGAAATACACACACATAAACAAACACGGCGTGTGATACTCCTCTCCACCCTGCGAGCACAGACCCCGTTTCTCTCTTTCTCTCGCCGTCTCACTCTCTCTGTTATTTTTAGACAGGTTGTGAGGGCCTAATTCAGGCCAGGGGCTGTTTGTATAGGGCCTTCACACCCACCCCCACCCACCCACCCCTCTCCACATCGGGCCAGCAGGGTCCCTCAGCCCTGCCGCTGTCAACAGTGAGGTGCAAAGGCACAGAGAGCTTTCTGGACAGGCCCCGAGCCTCCGATGCTACTGGACGTTTCCACAGTGCGTTGGCCCCGGATCCCTCTATTGTCAGAGGAACAGGACAGTAGCTTCTCCCTGACATGTGATTGTGCAGTGGCTGGACATTTAAAGGGACTGACGCATCTCCACAATGCCTTTTTTACAAATCTTTTTTTTAAGCATTTTGCGAGGACAGGTTTGTTGTTCATGTGTTGATGGCCTCATATCCCACTTTATACATATTGAAAACCCAAACTAGCCAATCACGTGTTCTATGGCTCAAACGTATCTAGCGAAGCGAAAGCCTCCTGATATTAGAAGTGTAGATTAGTCACCTGGAGCGATCAAGTGTTTGTCTGAAAGTAAAAAATGTAAATGTGTACAGAGTATTTCTACATGAAGAAGAAAAAACAGCTGTAGTTTTCGGGGATTGTTAGAAGTGTAAATTATTGTTAAAATAAATAATTCTTGCTGCGATCATGTGGCATTCTGACAATTTCACCTTTGACAATTTCACCTTTGACCGACTTCTTAGAGCAACGCCTAATAAGAGAAAAAGCTGCCAGACTATTTCACACCTCAGAGGAAGTTGCACCAGGCTGTGTGAAAATGTGATGCATCGTTTAAAAATAATAAGCAACATTAAAACATTTATTAGTTTAATAAAGAGGCATACTTTTCAATTAAATTTAAAACCGTCTGAGAGTTGGCGTATCCGTGTCATGTAATTACTGAGATCATTTTTACTGCGTTGTCATATTATTTACTTGTCAAGGATGAATGTGCTTGAAGGATTTATGGTTGTGTTTATTAAACATTACAATCGTTGAAAAGGTTAGTCATTTTTGAAAAGATATAATTGATATTACAGTTTACAGGTCAAATGTTGATGAAAGTCGTGTTACATTTTTTGTGGGTGTTCAAAACAAGGTGTCGCTGCCACATGTGAGCAGCCCGGTGTGAAGTCTCCCTGTTCACACTTGTTTTTAACTCCACGGAGTTCAAACTGCAACAGCTGCTCATAGAATGGTTCTAAAGGGAGGAGCAGTGTGAACGCTCCAGCTGCGGAGCTCCAAGAAAACAAACACGACACAAAACACCGATGTTAACCTGATGCTTGGCTTAAAGTTGTGTTTGAATGTGTGAGGTGCCAGCTCAGTGGTTGTCTTATAATAGCAGCGACCTCTCTGGAATCTTTGAAATGTGACTCACCCGTCAAAGGTGATGTCGTGGTTACATCGCGGCAGAGCGATCGCACCCACACAATATGATGTGTGCGTTTGTGTGTGTTTTCCACGACACAGATCTTGCGCATGTTGTCATTAGTTAAACATTAGATCACAAGGTAAAATATTTAATAAACAAGTGAAACATTGACTCAGAACAATTTATTCTAAGAGAAATATTCTAAGACTCACACACACAATATATCACTATATCAACGTTTATACAGTACCTCAGTAAAATAGGTTATGTTTTCATCTGCTTTTATTTGTTAGTAAACAGGATTTATTTAAAAGCTATCCAACCAATATCCAATACATTTTGTGGAGGGAGGACGAATCTGTTAAATTTTGGTATGGCATGGATCTTGATGAAAATATTCAGGCATGTTAAGGTGACATATATTTCCAAAGTGTTCAATTTGGTGCTGATCCAAATAAACATCTGGATCTAGTGAATTAAAATGTGGTTTTATAAGGGGACTGCTGGAGGAAGTTTCTAGGTTACAAATCATCCTGCAATGGTTATTTTGCTTTGCTTTTTATTTGGAAGGAAGACGGTTTCAAATTGTTCACTCTCTAACTTTGGTGTGTTGGAAATGTCAAAGGTCAAAATGTCAGGCGGTTCTTCATTCTCAGCCCTCCACCCACACACAGTAAATGCATCACATGCCTCTGCTTTACGTGGTTCACTTGTCCGACCACACCCACACTATTAAGTCCTTCCCCAACTACTGATCATTCCCGACAGTGTCTGGAACTGGGAGACTGAAGTTGAGATTCAATCATTTAGCTGAGAAATGTAGATCCAGCATCAGTTCTAATGTGGATTACATTGGTTTGTTTGTATTAACTCTTTATCTACGCTTTTGTGAACATGAACACATGACAGAAACAGAGAGAGAGAAAAAACATTGCATCTTTTAAAATGAAGCGTTTACTTTTTCTTTTAGATTAGACCGACAGGAAGAAAACAAGTAAAAATTTGTAATAGATGTGTATTATTATGTAAAAAAATATCCTGTGTGACTGGGGCAGCTGAGGATCCTTTCTGCAGCTGCTGCTACATTCTCTCATCTCATCTCCGAATACCTTGATTATGACTGCCGCTTTTCCCACGGCTGCAGAGGAGCAGTTCAACTCATGTCAGCAAAGGAAGCAAAACCAAACCAATACACACATGCAGTATATTTGACTCATTTAGACATTGTGAATCTCATGCGGTGGATAGTATCTGTAGTGGAGATGATGCAGCCTCTGGAGCACGGCTGGCCCCCAGGTACAGTAACCAGCCAGACCCTGCACACTTTCACTCTGCAGGGACAGATTCCAGTTACTGAGCCCGGGGGACAGAGTAAGACAAACATGGGCCCTGACGGCTCCTTGCCTGAGGAGGGAAATCATTGTTTGAGGGATATGATTACATTTAAGGAAAATCCGAGGAAAGTACGAATGCAAACCTGAAGTCGTCCAGTTCTCCGTGTGATCCTCGGCAGAAGGCAGGGAGTCCTCTGCAGACGAGGGTCAACAGAGCAGTGAGGCAAATAAATGGACTGAAAGTAACACCTGGGCTATACATTACCCTCCTACCGGCCCTCCATCAAGCTTGGCCCCGCCAAAATTACACATTAACCTCGAAAAAGGTTACTCACTCCTCCACTATCAGCTTGTGCTGCCCTGCAGTCTGCATGGTCCAGATAAACCCCAAGCCTGTTCACGGAAAACCTGGCATGAATACAACGATCCAGTTACATGAAAAACACGTCTGTGCTTCCTCTTATTAATTATCTTCCATTATCTTCAGTTTTCTCACGTATTTTCTCACACATTTATCCCTACACACACACACACACACACATGTACGTGGAGGGTATGGAGCTGGTGTGGGAAGCAGTCAGCTGCCGAGGTGACCTTGAGGATGTCAGTGAATGTTGGATCAAGCACAAACAGTAACAAGCTTGGAGTCAGATGGTCACTTTCCCAACGTGAAGGAGAGTATCACACAGTGGAAACTCTTCATGCAACGTGTACTTATACTGCTAAATGATTAGTTCGGTGAAATCAATATGTGTTGTTTGAAGTTAAGAGAATAGAGTTTGATTATCGGGAGCAAGGAACAAACCTGCACTGGATCATTGTGATTAATTAGGTCAATGATTTAAGTTACCTCTGGTCTTCCTCAGGCAAACACCCACACAAAATGACAGCAGCTCAGTAAGTGATTCAAACCTAACAGAAATAAAACTACTTCGGTTTTATTATATGAAAAACATTGACTATAAAATATCCGTGGACGATAAACCAGTAGGATGAACACAACTTTCTAACTTCACTCAGCACTACAGACTGTTTTCATGAAATGCTTCAATTATTGTTTATATCATTCTGAAGCAGCTCCAGAGCATCTCCAGACGCCAAACAACCCGTTTTAAATGTGATGAGAGATTGTGTTTTCAACAAGATCAAGCGTTGCATCATAGTCATTTGAATAAATCTGTCAGAATGTTCTTATCATAAGTTAAATAAAAAATACATCAGTGTGAATAGCACCACAGGGGAAACACACATGGGAAAAAAAAACTTCCACATTTACACTTTCAGTCCAATTAGAGTCTCCAGTCAATCTAACCACATTCAGCTTGTCTCTGGACTGAGTGAGAAAACACAATGACACAGACAGAACCTGCAAACTCAGACAGGCACAGAAGGTCCCGGGATTCAAACCAACATCCTTCTTGCTGTGAGGCGACACAGTGCCAACATGATAGCACCTATTTCAGTTGTGAATGTGATGGGTGCCATGCATCATCTGAACACTAGAGGGCATCATGAGCATTAGAAAAACAAGGTTGTTCACGCTCAACCATGACACACTCCAAAGTAAGTTCTCAGTAGATCAGGTTTAATTATCAAGTCGTCACCACTATGTTTTCCTTTTTGAAATTATGAGGAGCTACAGGGATCCCCCTTGTACTGAATATGAATACCCATTCTTCTCATTCTTCTCCTTCTTCTCCTTCTTCTCCTTCTTCTCCTTCTTCTCCTTCTTCTCCTTCTTCTCCTTCTTCTCCTTCTTCTATTTAATAACTAATAATTTGAAACCACAATACCTTCAAATTAGAAATGAGCTCAAATAGGCCACACATAACAAACACAGCTGATATCTGAAGGCTTGTGTGAAATATTTTGAAATGAGGAAGTCTTTTACACAACACAAATTGCATTGTATTTTTTCTTTCAAGAATCTAGTATGTTTAAAATACATGTGACTACAGTTTTGTTTCCCGGGACCCATCTAACAGAAACACCTTTAAATGTCTCATTGTTCTCTGTGTCTTAATTTATTCCACTTTACTTTCACTCAACATTTTGGTCTGTTGCTCAAAATTAGTTTTTTTCACTTATTCTGACGACTTGGCATAAACCTCCACTCAGAATCAGTTAGTCTTACACATATCAACCACTCTAGGTCTATTTCTATTCGGAGAGATAGTCTCCAATGTGTCAACAAAACAACACAAGTAAACAATGCTTTATCAAATGCTCAGCTTTCTGTCCTGTAAATGTATTTCTAATCAGATAATACCTCATTTACACATTTAGATATAACATTTCAGAAAACTTGAGATACAAAAAGCATTTGTCTTGATGGAAGTTGTAAACTGGGGCATTACATGTGGATTTTCTCCTATTCACTTGTTGTGTCTAACTTCAAATATCAATTGAAAAACATAAAGTGAGTTTAAAATGTTTCTCTCACACATAAATATTTGAAATAATGACAGGAACTGCACCATATACCCCTGAAATTAAATTAGACATTTTATTGTGTAAAAGTATAGTTTTATTTTTATTTTCTCCACAATATGCTGACACATCAGTATCATTCAAAAGTCCAGGATTCACTTCAGGTTTATTGTAATGTTAATTACTATGATTTGCTATGCTGTGATAATAATAACAAAAAAAACACCTTCTGACACACTGAAATCATTAAAAAAGTCAAGGCAAGGCAAATGTGCACTGTGACGTCAGTGATGTGTGACCACCGTCATGAAATCTTTAAATAAACCATTTAAAAAAAGATTCAAATCTCTCAAACTTAGACTGCCAATTCT
The DNA here is from genome assembly GCA_038501795.1 of Pseudopleuronectes americanus. NCBI lineage: Eukaryota > Metazoa > Chordata > Actinopteri > Pleuronectiformes > Pleuronectidae > Pseudopleuronectes > Pseudopleuronectes americanus. Next base: position 10,113,200 of record CM076728.1, on the reverse strand, counting down.
GCAGCCGATGAAAGTCAAGTTGAGTGCAGTAACATAAAACCATTACACATATTTGAACCCAGTGTGCCGGATTCACACTAAATAAACCCTCTGGCAAGATTTGAGGCAAAAAGGAAACAATTAAAACTTTTCCAGTTAATAAGACATCTCAGAACAATCGTAAAAACTGAGCAGTTGCATGAAACAATATAATAAAAAGGCAGAGCACAGAGAAGCAATATAATACTGCTGTGCAAATTATTTGTTTTTGTAAATACCCTCTTGCAGCTTTCAGTCTAATATGTAGCATCTACACTCATGTGTCAGCAGGGGTTGAAATCAGGCAACGACAGGACACCATGTTTCAGAGCTTCGTGGTGATTTTCCATCACCCTTATCCCTTCAGGCCTCCGTCATTGTAGGAGCTGAACTTCTGCCAAACAGGTCGGTTAGCAGAGAGTCAAGCTTCTTCGCTTGTCTCGATTTCCTCCTGGAATGGAACCACAGTGTTGCAGTGAGTTTACCATTCAAATGCATTGTACATTTCCCTGTGCATGGATCATATACTGCACATGTGTATGTACTCACAGTTTGAGCATTGTACCTAAACCCAGAGTCAGCACCAGTGTGGCAGTAATGGTAACAGCTATGTATACATAGACTCGTACCATGTCCCATTCTGGTTTTTGGCTGACTTCTTTCCTTTCTAAAGCACACACACACAAATCAGACAAATTTAAGGGATTGATATCGATGGGTTTATGCAGTTTTGGGGACAAATCCAAACAACAATTTGAATCGAGTGAATATATTTATTTTCAAGTTTATTTTCAAGAAAACATCAATCAATAAACCCTCCTTACATCAATCAATCAAATTTTTATACAAACAACAATAAATCAGCAAACATATATATATTTATAAACATAATGGGCACACATTTTCATATTAAAATGAAACGAAAGAAACCCCAGTATTTATGTTGAATCTAAAGGAGGCTATATACAGTTACTTTATATATTTAATTAGCATATAATACGAACCACTGAAGGTCAAATGTTCCCACGCTAATAAAAGGATCAGATTTGGATCAGCGTTCGTTTAGCTGTTAGCTATTTATCACAACAAGCCTGGATTTGCAATGACCCAGAACATTAGCTGGAATGGGGACAGGATAATAAGACTTTGGTGATGTAAGTTAATTGTAGTAAATTTAATGTGCATCACCTGGGTGACAGGTTGGACGACTCCAATCACTCCAAAAGCTTTTGTCCACGCAATAGTTGTGTAATTTCGACCGCACCCTGAAACAGTTTCTATCATCGTCGGGGATGAGGGGCAGAGTCAGGCTTCTGTCCGTGGTTGAAATCTGATAATGATAAACATTCAAAGAGTCAACATTCACAGGCAAAACCAATCAACACATCTTCATCATAGGATTGACTCAAACAAACTAAATAAAGAGTGATTGATGTGTTTGGTCTGACTGGCTGAATAAATATACATATTTTCAAGAAGTCACAGTTGTGTTTAATATCTTACGTGACACACCTGCAAATAAAACAGGATGGATATGCCCTCAATTACTCATCCATCACCTCTGTATTTGGCTCCCTATTTCAGACCACAAGTTTTCATTATGTATGTCGTCATTGCTAAAATCTGTAGACGTGCAAAAGTGTGAGAATCTTGTTCCTGCCAGTCTGACCCGGGTTCTGTTCACATTGCCTCGGGTTTTACGTTTCTCTGAGTGGTGATCATATTTGTCACTGTATCCTGACTGCTTCCTGCCTCGGATACCAACACCCCTGAGAAACATAGCTATATATCTGTAATCTTGTTTTCTGTAGTAATTGATGAAGTCAATGTGTTTTAACATTGCTCTTTTGTTATGGGTGTGTTTCCACATTAGCTTTTAGTTTTTCATCATTTTTATTGTCCCTTGCTCCCTTGTACACTTAGTGTTGACATTTCAGTGGACTAAAAATAGAGACGTGATAGATCCATGCAGAGGAAAATAAGTGAATGGCTGGCAGCAGGTTAGGAAATGGACATTCCGGGAATGTAAACTTGGAAAAATAATAAATGAAAATGCAAAACAATAGCATTAGCAACTGTAAAATAAAGGCAACTGTAAGATGCTCTTGCATACTCTTTGCCTGCCCAACTCTCAGCCCACCCTATCCTGTACACTGTGGGTGGTTCTGCAACTGCCCATTCAAAAGAAACTCAGGTGGAAAGATACACACCCGCGATAGGAATTTCAGAAAGAATGGCTGCTGTTGGAAAGTACAGAGATTAGTTTGCTATCTTTGAAAACAAAAACAAATCCAAAGATGTGTCACCCATACCAGTGTTATTTTTCCGTCAGGTCCCTCTTGACTGTGTTCTACCTCCCACTCAAGGCAGTGTTCAGGAACACTCCCAACAGGACTTTCCCACCCTATTTCCAACTGCTTGTCTGGACTGCTTTGCAGATACAGCTTCTGTGGGGCCCCAGGCTTCACTGCGTGGATATGAAATTGAAACATAGCATATTATAGAATGCGAGAAGTCATAACACAAGGACAGTAATGACTCCATCCTCACTGTTGCTGTGGCTGCTCTTCTACAGAAAGCAAACACGCATGTACCTTGGTCTTGGACTTGCAGGGATGTGAATGTTGGTTTTAGGGGTCCTTTAGGCGAGGTACCATTCAGGCAAAAATTGATATCAGTGAAATTAGGGAGGTCGTTCTTCGTGAAGTTGCAGCCGCTCCTGACTCCACCTGAAACAATGTATTTCGGACACTCCTCAGCTCGTTCCAGCTCCCTGTGCCTGTGGAGGAGAAAGACCAGAGTAGACGACACCCAGTGCTGTTATCTATTCATCGGATCTGTTGGTGAGGTTTTATGCTTGCTTAATTCTGCAGTGGCCTAAAGTTCATGGTGCTTAGTATCACTGACACCTGAACAAAATGTGAAAGCTTCTACAGGGTTTAAGAGAGATCGCAGACGGCTTTGGTTAATCCCAAGAGAAAGGTGCGCTTTACCCTGCATTGAATTTCACATGAATGGTCTGCCTACGTCAAGGATAAAAGCAAGAAAACGGCTACTGCTTGCTCACTTAGGAAGCTTTCATCAGAACCTCTCCCCTCGGCTGCAGCTCTCGTCCTGTCACCTCGGATAAAGACTTATTTAAAGACTTGGGTAAAGACTTAGGTTTGATAAAGCGTCATGAATCTACAGCAAAACAAATGAAAAGACAGATGACATCCTCTCACGGAAATTATTGAATCCTTGTGTTGGCTCCAAGTTGACCACAAGACTTATAACCTCTTGGCTCAGTCAGGTTGGATTTGTTAATGAAGCCTAAGGTACATTTATCACTAAATTGTGTGTGACAGCTTTTTATTCAACATCCCAACTTATCACCAACACTTTTTCAATTTCTTTTGGAAATAAGTAAATACAGTTAATGAGTTGTGAATTTCTGCGTGTGTGTGCTCGGGAAAAACTCTGGTCCACAGCTGTGATGAAGACCTGTTTGCACACATGCAGCTCTGAACCCACAAATGAAAGGAAGGTAATAGGCATTAATTGCTTCCACCAAGGACGTTATGTTTCCAACACTCTCCATTTGATCGTTGCTTGGTTTGTTTGTTGAAGCAAGATCACCCAATAAAACACTGAATGTACTTTGAGGAAACTTCAGCATGGACTTGGAAATCTTGGATCACTTACTTTAAATTGTGAGACATTTTTCATAGATGATTGAGTCTATCAGAAATTGTTCCATTGTGTTCTTCAAAAAAGCTTAGAAAATTGGTACAATTAACCATTGGTGTTCTCTAACGTCCACCAGGTCCTTTGGGAGATTTCTTGGAAGAATTATAGCCACTATTCAATGAATGGAATTCATTGACCCCCCAGGTCCCCCTCCTCCTTCCACAAAAGATAGATGACAAATTTCCATCGTATTAGCCCCCACCTAGATTTCCTGGAACCTGGGTGCGACACCTGAAAGTCAACTATCCTTTACTGCCAACATTACTGCAACAACACGTTCCTGTAGATACATGCTGCACAACATCAGGAGAATACGCCCCCCTCTCACTCAGGAGGCGGCCCAGGTTCTGGTCCAGGTTCTGGTCCAGGCTCTGGTCATCTCAAGCCTAGACTATTGTAGCTCCCTCCTGGCTGGTCTGCCTGCTACTGCCATCTGACCTATGCAGCTCATCCAGACTTCAGCAGCTTGACTGGTCTTTAGCCAACCTAAATTCACTCGAACTACTCCGCTCCTCCGCTCCCTTAACTGGTAACCAGTTTCCTTCATCCGTTTAAAAACATTAGTAGCGGCATAACGTACTGTGAGTGGATCAGATCCAGTCTACATCCAGGATGTAGTCAAACCTTACACCCCAGCCAGTTAACTCCACTTTGCATGTGCAAATTGGCTTGTTGCTCCCTCACTGCCAGTTACCCACTCAACCAAATCACAACTGTTTGCTGTCTTGGCTCGTAAATGGTGAAACGAGCTCGCCAATAACATCAGGATGGCAGCAAGTCTACACCTCTTCCACCGCAGAATAAAAACACACCTCCTCCGACTACACCTTTGATAAAAAAAAGAAGAAAATTATACTGTCTGGATTCTTGTTGTTCTGGGTTTGTACCGTCATGGTTGAATAAACTTATTGTAAGTCGCTTTGGATAATAGTGTCAGCTAAATGAAATGTAATAATGTAATTGAAAAAAAAATTACTGACAGCACAGGAGCACTTCAGGGTCCAATCAGATTTTAGCCATCCGTTAAAGCTTATGCTTATCAGATAATCTTTACCATGTTTAGCATATCTGGTTTCTAATGAACGTAAACCCAAGTAGTCGAGAAGGTGAAATTCGGACCTGCTGCTTGCTCGAGGTGAAACATCAGATCCCCAATCCAAATACAATTCAACAATCATTTCTTTACACAATTCCAACGCAGTCCATCAGATACTAATGTTATAGATAGAAAGGTTGTCAATGTTCTGTTTGTTCTATATAAGAAAAGGGAGAGGATCCCCAAAGGTGTTAACAAAAATAAATATGGGTTGGCTCCCTTCAGTTATACTGAGGAGATAGTTCTCAGTGGATTTGAGCTAATGACCACTGCTGTCATGGCTACAAGGTCTAACGAGGTCTTACCAGAAATAAAGATTTTGCTGCGAGCTGTCTGGTATCTTTGGGTTTCTTCCCCATGTGCACTCCATGTTCTCCATGCTATAGAAGACACAGAGGAAATCCTTGGCCCTGGAACCGAACACACCTAAAGGTAGAAAGATCACTGTTGGTTCGTATGCGATTTCCCATAACAGCATCCTATCGGGTCACACATAGAACACCTCAGTGACTAACCTTTGTTGGAAGGTTTCTGAACCAGTTCCGTGTAATTCACACTCTTGACCAAGGTGCCATTGGTGCAGGGTCCATTCAGCAGCGTGTACACTTTCACTCTGACGTCTTTCATCAGGTCGAACTGAGCGTTGTAGGACCTCCAAGGCGTCCTGATGGCCTGCACAAACACAACTCTGTCGTTAGTACAATTTCTTTGTGTTTAATATAATACATTTTAACCAAGGTTTAGTCTTGCACATATAAACAAGCATTCAACAGCTAGACAGGGTGGAAACATAACCTCCTTAGATGAGATAAGACCATCTGAGATACAGTATGTTCTCTGTCACCCAACCATCCGTTTTGCATCTACCTCCATGTGAGTAAGTTATGAGGGAATTTTCATTTTTAGGTGAACTATCCCTTTAAGTTTCAGATTTCTGCCACTTCACTGTCAAGTTATGAAAACCCCCATTGTCTGCATGCACATATCCTTCATAAACATATACTTATATAGAGTATTTCATTACGTTTGTCTGAGGTGGAAAAATGTCATCCGAGCAAAGTTGAACACACATGTGCTAGGCTTCATTCAGGTAATCATACACAAATAGTTTACTATGGTAGATTACCATCATTTTTAGAGAATATATTGTAATTTACTTTATAATCTGTATATTTATGCTTGAATGCTAATCACTTACCGTCCAGCTGTCCTTCTTTGGGTTGTAGTACTCTAGCTGGTACTGTATGGTGCACTCGGTCATGTTGATCAAGCTGGCCGGGGGTCTCCATGTAACGTCAAGGCGTCCAAGATGACCAGGGTCTAGAATCACGAGGTCCTCAGGAGGATCCACTGAAGGGAAGAGATTTATTACCTCTGGTGGCCGTGTCCATATTATAAAAAACTCAGTATGAGTGTTGACACCCAGTCGGACCCCCAGTACAGTGGCCCTGAAGTCAACTGAACAACATGCGACATGTTTAAATCATCCAAGGATTTAAATCTGTTTTAAATAATCCAACACGTTTAAAAGGAAAAGAAGATCATGATATGCTGTAACTTTAAATTCTTGTTTTTTGAAAACGATTTTAGCATGTGAGACAATCTTTTCTATTGTAACTGCAGACTCATGAAACACCTGAGCTTCTCCTGGCTCTTGAGAGCATTTTTTCTGTTAAATGAATTAAATTTGTATAGAGATTTATTAAATTTATTATGCACCACATTAAGTCTATTTACCATTTTTTGATTTGGTTTCCACAGTGTAATAAAGCATAAACAAATGAAGAATTTTTAAGTTAATGAATGCAGACCAACCCTTAAATCCAGTGCATTCCTTGCAGGTTATCAGGAGCAGCATCAGTGCAGCTGGATATGTCACAGAACGTTTCATCCCCATCAGTGTATTTAAGATTGTAACCGACCCTGAAATTAAAAAAAATAACCAAAATAGAAATACCTTAAGTCTGTCCAAAAATAGTTTCAGAGATACTTTCCCTGGGTCTCAGATTGTTATATAAAATTAGATAAATTAATAACTATAATTGCTGCTCTCACAGCTCCGGACCACTGTATCTGAGGAGGTGTTTTCCTTCTGCAGCAAGTTAAAACAAGCTGAGGCTCAACATGGGCTGGACTCTGTGCAGACATCAGACAGAGAGGGACATGTCAGGAGGAGGTTATGTGGTGTTTCCAGTGAATTTCTCCCTGAGCCATGCCCACAATAACTCTTTGTTAGTCAGAGGGCTACAACATCAATTGTCAGGGTTTGTTTTTTGTTTCTTGTCCCATCAGATACTCTTTAAGGAGGTTATAATTGTTTGATGATGTGTAAACCCCCACCAGTGTGAGCCAGATACAACAACAAAGTGTTTCCTCAAGGATTTTATTGGATATATTTATGGGGAAAGTCTTGCACCAGCAACAATCCCAAGTGTCAGTAAAAGAAGAGTACAATATAATAAAACAAGTATGAACAAGTACAAAATATATATATATAAAGGGTACATGGATTATATGCTAAATAAGTGCCTGAATAGAAATAACAATAGAAATAAAAGAAGTTACATGAGACAATAGAAAGTACTAATGACCAAAATGTACTCAAGTAAAAGTAAAAAATACATTGAGTAATGTTACCTAGCCACTCTGATTTGATCAAAGATTATTGATACTAAATGTAGTGGAGTAGAAAGTACAGATATTTGCTGATGAAACTTGTAAAGTTACTGTAAAGAACAGTAACAAAGCATAAGTACTTTGCTACTTACAACCACTAATTACATATAATTTTCTCAGAGGTGGAAAAAAATGTATATGTAGCTTATGTTACTGTTGATTCCATCTGTGCCATAGTAACACAGCAAACATATACTTAGTTAATCCAGTAGAGAGTTGACTCAGACACTAGCCACACCTGGACTGCATGTTTGCCTAGTTTGAGCTCTGATCAGCTGTTATCCTTGACATTTATTATGTCTCATATATCTTACCATATCTACAATTAGGTAATTCTCAAAATGGTTGGTTGTTGTTGCACATTGACCCGACACTTGTGAGGGAAACAGCTCCTGGAAAAGAGACATTCCAATATCCCAAAACAAATGTGGGCTATTTTTAGGTAAACATGCGGTGCCCCAGGCAAGGTGTGATCACAAGGTCACCCTCAAGTCGCCCATGTGGAAAATTGTGAAAATGGCCCAAGTAACACAGATTTGGGGCAACTTCGGTTGACATGCAGTTCTTCTACTGTTTACTTGTGTCCCACATCTGGTTGACAGTGCCATCAGTCCACACAGTATACGGGTTGGATATGGGATGTGAGCCAAATCTGGGGAAAAACTATATTGCTGTAGAGAAAGCATGTAATGAAGACAAGCCAGTCAATGGTGCAAAGAATTTGACTTTATTTCATATTGACCACGTTTGTATGTTTTGTTTTTTTTTCTTAAGAAAACCCCTTGGATTTATTTATACAGATGATATGTACAGGTTCAGTCATTCAGTATCGTTGCATGCATTTGACTTGTTTTAAAATAGAAAAAGCTTGTCGTGTACTTGAGATTGACTTTTCTCGGCAGTGCCGCATTTAGACATAATTAACAGTTTCATGATATCTCGTAACGAGCAACTCTTTCGTGGCACGCAAATCAGTCAGCCGTTACAGACGTGACCTAGTTAGTGCAATGGATTCATCACATACATCTGAATCACTGCCTGTTGAAGCGTGTCCGTTTTACTCCGCCTCGCAGACATTTATGCAACATAAAGTTATAAGTGTGCTGTAAAGGGAGTGGCACGTAAAAAGCAACCTGAAAAAAAAACAGTCAAAATTGCTTCTGCAACACCTACGAATCAGTCGGATCTGTACAACAGAACAACAACAGGACTGGGCAGTTAATGAGGTAAAACGTGTTAAAATAACCTGCATACTGTGTGTTGGCCAAGCAGAGCAATCCTGTTAAAGGATCGGTTCATATTTGTTCACGTCAGCCTTAAAACAATTCAAAATTTGTGTGGAGAGAAACATCAGTCTCTACAGTCGTTGCTCCAGTTCCTTTTGGCCCTGAGGAAATCTCTTTGTGATAAGATTCCAACAATGATGACAGGGAGTAAAATACACAGTCCTAGCTTTGTGTAAAAGAGTCGTAAGAGTTCAAAATCGATTTGGCTTCTTACAGTCTTTTGGCATCAAATTCCATATTTTTGTCGGTATCCCTCCGCCAATGAAATGCCTCGGCGTGAGAGAATATATCACCCTACACACTACCCCATGAAGCAGATTAACAAAGAACCGATCAGACTCGTGAGTACCTCATACTTCAGAAACCACTGCTGCAAGGATTTCCTCAAAAGCAGAGGAATTAGTGTGTGTGTGTGTGTGTGTGTGTGTGTGTGTATGTGTGTGTGAGAAAGACTTTCTTTATTTATCAGATTATTCTTGAATTACTTCAACATTGTGAGATTTAGCATGTTGCAGCATGTTCCATCATTTCTAAGAATTCACGAATCCTGATGAGTGATAACCAGCCGGACTTAGGAGGCTTATATCTGCAAGTTTTTGTTCTATGGTGCATATCCAAACAAAGATGGTGGTGATTATAAGTGTTTTCATAAGGGAACTGTTGGCAGGACCTAGTGCTCTAACTTGCTAGTTGAGTTAATTTCTCAAATGCTCCCATGATTTATAATATGGACGTTTGTCTCGCGGGTGTCTATCCTTTAAAGAGATGCTCGTATGTTTGTTCAGGACCATAGAAGAGGAGCTGTCTGCAGAAACAGAGAAGAGGACCATGTAGTTTCCAGAGGTAACTGTTTTTTGACTGACAGCATGAGGCTCAACACAAATGTAATCTGCTGAACACACTGAAATCAAAAAAGGTGCAACATCTCACTTAGTGCCAACTTGTGCATATTTTACACTCGAGGCCTGATAAGCTGGAAGCCCTGTACAACTCTGTAATCAGATCTTTGGAGCATGGCTTCACAAAGTCCGTCCACGCAGCCAATTCAGAGGAAGCTGAGGTTCTCATGAGGTTCAAGGTGGGATGTGTGACCATAAGGAGATAAGAGGGAGATTTGTGCTACAAGGACCAAACAGTGATTTAGTCAGTGACTCAAACCTCAAGTACAAGTAGACTTCAACAGACACACAGAGCTCTACAACCTCTTTTACACCAAAATTAGCAGCAGGGTTGTAAAGCTGCTCAAGAAGGAGATTGACTCCTTTTGTCAGTAGAGGAGTTTGACGTTATGTTCTCTTCCTCCGTGGATCTTGTTCGATGTCACAAATGCACAGAGAGCGAAGGTGCTCTCTCACCTCACTGTTTGTCAAATTAGGGCGATCACTTGGGTGACATGTGTCCATCACTGCCGATTAAATCTCGTGGCTACTGCAGAGTCATTGGACCCGAGAATGCAGACAAAAGCCGGATGTTAGTGGGCGTTAGCAGTTTTCTTGACAAGAGGAAAAAGCGGCTTGACGCCCCTCCAGATCAGCAGCCAGCTTCTGTTAGACAGAATCTGACACATCCTATTCACTTGTATGTGAAAAAAGAGGCATGATCTGTAGTCTGAAACTACAGATCATGGGCTGGAAAGAAAAATATTACAGGCGAATTTAATAAACAAAAGAAACAATTTAAGAGATCTTGACTTTAAGGCACAATGTTTGATGTTTTTTTCTTAGATGTTGCACTGCTCATTGACACAATGCCAAGAAAACCAATTTGTTACATCTTTACAAGACATTGAGTCACACGGCCTGTAGGTGAATAAGCAAAGCCTGTGCCAGATTACTTCATCGATAATCAACCAGTGTCATATCAGAACAGATCAGGAAATGCTCGGCTCTGTTCAAACCACAATGCCCTCTACTGTCTTGTGTGTAATGTGATTCTGGAACACACAGTGCCACAGGAAATTTTTCCGAGTAAAAAAGACTTGCACGCCAACAACCTGACAAAAAGACAGATGTTGCCCTGCAGAGAAAAGGAATGCTTTCCTAAACCATACAATGTTATGATTTGAGACAACACGTCTGTAAAGCTGGTCACACAAACATGATTGGCTCTTGCACAATGTTTGCGGCAGAATCGTATGCCAGTGTTAGCTACTATAAAAACCTACCTAGAAAAAAAAATTGTCAGGGTTCAGGCACACAAAGCAAGAAAATACAAATATAAAATAAGTGAATAAATACATAAATAATTTCCCTGAAATCATAATGAACTGTGGTTGAACCCACAAACAGCAGGGCGGCCGGGCTGTGAGAAAAGACCATGTCATTTGCGGGGGAATTGCATGAGTGATCATCACAGGGGCCTGTCACTCAGACCCCTCCACTCAGAAACACACACAGTACGAACAGGTTATAAATGAGGTGAGGAAACGTAATACAAATCTGCTTTATATATAACATGGCAGACCCATGATCTGAACTGAATGAGAAGCAATAACTGAGATGAAAGTATAAAACCGTTAGAAAAGTTTAGGATATCATTTTTTAAATATGGAAACCTTGAATGTACACTGCAAAAAAATGCTACAAAACAGGAGCTTCATGCTTTTGGCAACAGTCAAACATGTTCTCACAGTGGTCCGATATGACTTCCCCGGGTGCATGCAGGTTTGTATTGAGAAAAAAACGTCAGCAGAGTTGTGCATGATCTGTAAATATGTCAAAAACCACACCCGTGTTCAAAACGGGCCAACTGTAGCTCCCTTCAGAAGGGGCAAGCCTTGCATTCTCCCTCGATAAGCAGAGGGGATGCAATTGCTAAAATGCAATACTTGGCAAATAGGAATCAGGCTTGGATACTGAACAGGGGGTGCAGTAGTGGACCTGATGCAAACTGTATAAAACAGAACTCTTGGAAAATGCCAAGTACTACTCAAGAAACTCATGAGTGTGAGAGCCACTCGAGGTCAGGCAGTGGTTTGGGGTTACGAAGCTTAGGTCTCCGTGGTGAAAAAGAGAGTTACATGTCGGTCATCTCCTCACTGCCTGTGTGTCCAACAGCTGCATGGAAAAACGCTGTTAGCACTGGCACTTACGGGCTCGGTAATACTGAGCGTGTTGAGAGGGGTGCAAAGGTCGGTCTACAGACCCTCTGTCTTGTCTGTCCCTTCTCAGCAAGCCCAAATTGTGCAGCTCAGGAAAACACACATTGCAAGTCCACACACAGAAACGATGACCCCATTAACTATAGAGCAGGACACAAATAAAGATGCGATGGACAGGAAGTGGGCGGCGGCTGACATCATTTGAGGAGACGAGAGGTATTTCCCGTCTCCTGTTTCAGTCAGGCAGAAAATCCACCGGGTCCTCACCCTGCTGGGCTCTCTGGTCCCTGGAGATAGGGTGTGGGTTCGGGCTGGGGGGCAGGAGTTGGCTGGATGGCTGCAGGTTGGATTCATCGTTCAGGCTCATGTCAAATGGCCGACAGCTGTGAGGGCTTCAGTGCAGGCAGATCGAGCAGAGCCTGGACGGTCACGCCGACCTTCACCAGGCCACGCTCTTCTAGGATGTGATGGGGCAGGCACAGCTTGTCCTGAGATCGCACAGAGACGACACAGAGAGACTTTAGTCACAGCCAAAGAAACTAAAACAGGTCGAGGTCAGACAGCTTCTCCTCTCAATCATATAGGGTTGTTAATCATGGAAAAGCTACTACGAGCAGGGCACACTATAGAGAGAATTTGAATAATGTGTAATTGGAGATTTCGTCCAGAAAACAATGATGATACATTTTCTTGTCAAGCCCATTACAGTAGCAATAGGAGAAATTACCTGTGTAACACCGAGCTTCTTACAGGCATCCAAGAAGTTCTCCACATTCCTACGGCATTTAGCCATGCTTAGCTTTGGCTGGAAACCAGAACATATCAGCGATGTTGGCAAGTAAAAGCAGAACAAAGAAACAACATATTATTAATCAATATTAGTAACTGCCATTTTTCAAGTATATATATAACTGAAAATTAAGTGTGATGTCCGTACCACTGCGGGTGACGGTACATGGATGCTGGCGACCGACCGAGGACAAATGTGATTGGCTAAATGGGAGAGGACGACTCCATCCATCAGAGCGGCTCCAACATCATCTGGGAGCAACACCTTGAGTCTGGACTCGATGTTCTGCAAACACATAATATAGATCATGAGATAGACACAGTACAGAGGTTCTTGGTTCAAATCCAGACACCTGTCGCACCGTCCAACAACATGCTAGATAGATTGTTTGGCTGGTTTGGTTCCATCCGCCCCATAGCCTCAAGGAGAGGCAGTACAGTTCAAAGATTCATGTTCATGTTTATAGCAACCCAGGGCAAACCTTAATTTTAATTAACAATAGACTCAAAGAATAATCTAACTTTTTCACACAGGAGGTGTTGCCAGATAGATTCCAAAGAATACATGTTTGACATCCCGGAAATATACGCCCCCTTCTCACTATGGAGGCAGTGCAACTCCCTCCTGGCTGGTCTGCCTGCTACTGCCATCCGACCTCTGCAGCTCATCCAGACTGCAGCAGCTCGACTGGTCTTTAACCAGCCTAAATTCACTTCCACCACTCCGCTCCTCCGCTCCCCTCACTGGTTACCAGTGGCTGCCCGCATCCTTTTCAAAACACTAATAGTTGCGTACCGTGCTGTGAGCGGATCAGGTCCAGTCTTTGGTCAAACCTTACACCCCAGCCTGCTGTTTTGAAAGTTTAAAAATAACCTGTAAGTAACGTTTACTTTCCTCAGGTACATCAATGTATGTGTAAAGTCACCCATCTTTAATTATGCTTTGAAAATAGTTCCTTGTTCGAAAACATTGTAATATTTATAAGTGTCAGATTTCAGCTAGGGACAATGCGCCCCATGGCCCCAACCCTGTATCCGTGCCTGCTTATATCGAATAATATCGACTCAACTTTATCAGGACATCATCTGAAGTTGTGACTCATTTGAATTCCCAAATGAGAACACTACTGACGTCACATGTTCTCTGGACACCTGAATTTGCCTCCATGGATTTACTGAAAGCTATTAACATTGAGACAAAAGCAGGATCTGACAGGCTTTGGTATTTGAGTGACTCATTGCCTTGTACAAAAAATGCTCAAGGAAACAAACAAGCCGTGAAGCCTCTGACCTGACGCAAGAGTCCAATCTGCTCCATTTCCTCTCTCAAGTGCTCCATCTTCCTCCTCATAGTGAAGCTGGGGTCTGTGTTGGTGTACTCTTGCCGACTTCCTTTGGTGAAGGCTGAAAAACACATTTCTGTTAGTTCACGAGAAATACACAGAAAAGACAAGCCTCCGTTGTTTGATAGCTACAGTATGACTGACTGTAACAGCAGGTTCACCATCTGCTTCAGGTCGGGGTGAAAAACAGGATTCGTATGTGCACATTCCACCAGGAGAGCTGGGCACGTAAAGTGTATTCATGTGAGGCCAGAAACCAAAGCCCCAATATCTACTCGCATCCAAACAAAACATCTGGATATCATTTCTGTTAAATACACAAGGGTGGCATAGCTTTCAAACAAAGATGAAAGAAATATCACTGCAGGTTCAATTATCCTAGCTCCTCATAACTGTGATGATTAACGTTACCAGGGTTACATCCACACAGCCTACCCGCAGTTTTGATTCCTGCTTGGTGGCTATTGCAAGTGGGACCTCTTTGGCTTAAAGTGGCCATAGCTTTATTGAATGCCGACATCGTGTTGCAGATTTGGCTTATCCACCTTACTGCCAGCAACGGGAGACTAGGGCGAAAGTAAATACGAAACATTTTGGCTGGTGTCGTGCTGTCACTGCCACTGTGCTGTCACTGTACTCAGGAGTACTCAGCTATTAAAACCAGGTCTCTCAAAAACGGGCTTATCCAGAATAGTGAAATTGTGAAATGGAGTTTGCATGCTCAAAAACAGGATATTTCATAGACTTTTTAATAAACAGGATACTAGTGCAAACATAAACGCAGACAGTGTTTTTCCACAGAATTCCACCCAGCATGAGTTCTTTCCCATAATTCTAAATGAGCCTGTTCCTCTCTGGATGGTTCCATTGAAATGGCAGCACATACAGATCGTTTTATTTGAGTTGGCGGCTCCTAGATTTCCTGTAACTCAACTTCCTGTAATATATGGCATTAAACCAGATTCACAGAAATCTAACTAGGTATATATAGTCAAGTACACTACTGTACACAACAAATAGGAGGTACTTGCACTTACATTATATGCAATCGACTACATTTTATAGGGTGGTGTGGTAATTCTTACATCATCTATTTAACAGCTGAAATTTATTGTTTTCGATCAAGATTGTTTGTACAAAACTAATGAAGAGTTTATGCCACCTTGTGTTTGTGCAACCACAATAGATAAAAGAGTAGCATTGATCCTGCTCTGTCTTGTCCTTAACAGTTAATGCACTTCTTAATAAAAAAAACAGTCAGCAGTTTCTGAGAAACCTTTCCCACTTCCATAGAAAGGATGCTGCTCTGCCAACAAAAAATAGAACACTGCAAAAAGATAGGACACTGCAATTTTATCTCACACACTCTCAGCTAAAAAAATATACAACTAAGTTTCTACTCAGTGACAAATAAATGAGAGAAAGTACAATTTGAGATTTAACAAGTTTTCCATTTTAACTAAAGAACTGGGGTGTTTGGTGTCTGTCTCATTACTATCTTCGGAAAGGGCTTGTAAACGGACACGGACTTTGAAGCTTGTCGTGAACTTCCTCACGTCCACCACGCTTTTGAAAGATGTGGGTGTTTATCCATGAGTTCTCTGAATATCAGTGAACAGGAAACCCTCTGAGCCCTTAAAATAAGACAATAGCAGTGAAACAAGCGGCGTAATCTTGTTACCTGATCTTGGTTTTAGTCCAAACACTGTCAAAGTGGTGCTGAACTCAGCGTTGCGCAAGCCCTCCTAGACAGAAAAAATCACATACGTTCAGTCAACACTTTTCAATTAACTAAACGTTATATTATTACTATAAAACACACTTACATCACAGTCGTCGTTCCCGCAGTTTTTCCGAGAACTCTGACACTTGTTCTGTCAGGAAGAGAGATATGTAGATGTAGATTTTATTGATAAACAAAATATTGGGGAGATGATCAAAGGACAACCCAAAAGGATGTTAGTAGTGGAATAATACATTTGTGTGTGTATATGCCTGAATGAATGAACTCTCTTTGTCTTGAGCCTTTTCTAACCCATTTCATCAAACCATGTTATTACCATTTTGGAAGTGGAACTCCATCCTATGTTATTCTATTCAATCACCATACATTGTTTCACACTGCAAGGTTGAATCACATTATACCTGGAACTTTTCCAAGGATCTTCGTTGCTACCTGATTCTTGTTTAATAGGCGTTTTCCCATGTATCTAGCTATGCAGGTTTTGTCACCAGTCTCACGGATGATACACCCCTCTCAGTTAGTGTTGATGTTTGTTGATGTTTGATTGCATGGTTGTGCAAAAAAGATGAAAGGATAGGGGGGAGGGATGTGGTAAGGGCTCCGGGATAAGCCGGGAAATCTGTTTCACTTTCATAAACATTGCTACAGGGACATTTCCAACATTTGCTCATTTTCCGAGGAAATATGTCATGGATCTTGATGATTAAAAAGTGAGTGTGTGTAACTTGGTGCAGCTTGACTGGATTTAAGGTGACTGTTGGGCCTTGGGGGTGACTATTGCTCTACTAAGTGTTATTCTAGTTTGCCATTGATTTGAGACGTCTTCCCTGGAAACTAATCATCCCAGAGCCAGAATTTAGCCTCACACCACTATCCATGTTTGTTCTGTTTCCATTTGACCAAACACAAATTAGGTGCTTGTACCTTTAGATAATCTTTCCTCAGGTACTTGTTCCTTCTGCGATCTTCATTCTGATTGAGGATGGGTGGGACATCGGGCCACCTAGGCTCGGAGTCTGACTGATCCGTCTTCAGGCCGCCGTCAAAGGAACAGGAGGACGAGGGCTGCAAAAGCCGACAGTTAAAAATAAGAATCATTCTCCGCATCCTCCAGAGAGAACAATATAAAAGGAGGAAGAAGAGTATTTACCTGTCCGCTAAGCACTGATGCCCCACTGCTTCCTTCATCCAGAGAAGCACTAGAAGAAAGTCACAGCAGCTTTCCTTCATCTGGGTCTCAGAGGGAATTTATATCGCATATGTCTGTACTGTGCATCAGATTTAAGCATTTATGGAAAGAATATTATCAAATGAGGATAGTTTGCAAAGTAATGCCGTGAATATCTTTTCTTAGAGTGGCATGTATCCTCCTTGGTACACATGAAGTTTCTCAGGGAGCTTGACAGGAAGCTTGTTCCATGCACTTTGGAGAAGTCGACTCGGTTCTCCTCTAGACGGAGACTGTCTATATGTCTCCTGCCTAATCATGTCACACTCTGTTTCGGTTGGTAACAGTATTGGCACAGTTGTGTGTATGTGCCTACCGGGTTATTAGGACACCATTGTTGAATTGAATATTGCGTGTCGTACATTGAGCTTTGACTTTGAGCCCGGAGCCATTTGTCATCATGACAAGTTCCCAGGAATCCTCACCTATACCCCACTATAAATATATGCTTCTGTTGAGTGGGCTGAGCTGCTGAACAGGTTCTGGTACAATGTATGTGATTAATAACTTACCTTCGAGCAGTCTGAGGGGGAGCCCTTGGCTTGCTGCTGGAACTTCCAGAGTGACTTAGGAACCTGCAGGAAAACAGAGATTCAGCTACAGGTGCAAATAGAAAAAATTAGGATGACACATAAAACATCCTGGAGTCTCACAGAGATATGTTTACAAAAACGGCCGGAAAAGCAAAACATCTGGGATGAGTCATATTTAATGGAAACCACTCTGCACAAAGGACGGGAGTGTATTCAGGAGTTCCCGCCGACAAGACATTTGAGCAACAGAACTGATTTACTCAAGGCTTATCAAGATTTACAATTTGCATGAACCAGCTTGTGGTAAAAGTGCTCTAATTCCACTTAAATCAAAACATTGTCAAACAGAATAGTGAGTCATAAAAGATCATAAAACACGAATGATGCATGAGACAGTGGCTTTTGAAAATAAATTTAAATTTATAAATTTAAGAGATGCAGATGCATTTTAATATCCCAAACACATGCACAGACATGCAAAGGCACACTCATGCAGGTAAGGACATTTAATCTCTGCTTTTGACCCATCTGTGTGCGGGACACACAGAGGAGTGAGCAACTATATACAGCGCTCGGGGAGCAGATGTTGGGGGAGTAAGGTGCCTTGCTCAGGGGCACTAGACTGGGTCTAGAGAGACTCTTGGATTTTCATCTTTTGTTGTCTTTCCGTGGAATCGAACCAGAGACCTTCTCTGCCCATAGTCCAAGTTTCTGCCACTAGACCACCGCCTCTCCAAAAGCTTTACTACTTAAGTACACAAAGAAAGACACCAGAGACTAATGTGACTAATACCATGTGTCAGCCGTATGACACGCAAACTTCGAGGAACTGATAATAGAGAAAATCTCCCCCTTTACCTGTGCGCCCGGCCAGTCACTCTCCGTCGGTGAATAAGACTCTCTGCTCTACAGATTAAGGATCGCCGTCTAGAAGCCGTACATCAAATGTGCGGTAGCCGAGTCAGGGGAGAGAGCAGGGAACAAGAGATGATCAGGTGAGGACAGGAGTGAACAGAGAGAGAGAGAGAGAACGAGAGAAAGAAAGAGAGAGTAAAGTAAAGCAGAGTTTGATTTGTAGGGGGGGGGGAGGTCACGTGGGGGCTGATGGGGTGATATTTGTGGACACTGGGCAAAAATGTCTATCTGGATATTGAGAAAGGACAGAATGAGCCCACAGACAAGGGAGGTGATGAGAGCGGCATGTTACACGATGAGGAGAAGGAGAGAGCATCAAAGGAAACATGGATTTAAGCAGTGCAGCGAATGAAAAGCTTGACTAATGTGCAGCGCTTTAGTGTCAGGTGATGGAAGAAGGAGCGAGGGCCACGCACCTGTTCTGCTGCTCCTGCTGCAAAAGCTGAACGGCGATCTTCCTCAGATCCAGCACTTCCTTCAGCTCATCGTCCTCTTCCTCAACCAGCTGCTCCTTGTCAGAACTGCGATGAGGTCAGAGTTAAGTTAAAGGGCGTTGCCATCACAGAGGATCCCTCACACACAACCTGCCAGCAAGGTACAGTAATCTGGCCCAAATTCAATAAACTTCTGCAAAATCAACCGTCAGGCAAGTTAAGGGAACTGATGATAAGGATTATGTGCAATGCTGATCTGATTAAAAATCTGATCAATTCAAGTCTGGTTTCATGAGGGGACTGTCGGGCCTTGCAGAGGTACGGACCCTCCTGAGTGACATGTTAGTCAACATTGCATATTATGGTACAAGATTGTGTGATGATTAAATAATGAACTCACCCTGACTCCTCTTTCCAGCTGTCTTTATCTTTGCTTTGTTGAGACATGTGAAGAACTTTCTCCAGTTCCTTAAACACACACAGTGACACCATAATAATCACAACAAATTGATTTTGATCGTTCTCAGAAGAGGGTTATGGGTTAGGGTTAAGGATAGATACTACACAGTTGACATTTGTCATCATCCTTTTCCCAATTGCTTGCAAAAAATACATTTTCCACATGTGAGCGAGTGCATGATGGATAGTTGCCTACCTTTATACACGAGATATGACTCGGCTGCCCTTCAGACTCTAAAAGAGCAGGATCCTCATCGTGGTTGGGATCTATAAAGTCATAGAGATCCTGATCTGATAGAGGGAGGAAGCATCCGCGTTGATCAAATAAACTGTTAAAATGTCAGGCACTTCATTCAACAACCCCGTGTCTCTGCTATCTCTCTCAAAGGCAATGTGTGATGCTTATTTTGGGTAACCTTTGCAAGAGTCCATTTTTGAGAGGAGCGAGAGGGCATCAGCACGGGCTGTCTCTGAAACCTGGGAGTGCAGGCTGACGGTGTCGTCGTCGGAAGGCTGCGGGGGATGAAAAGAATGAGGATTGAACTCAATTATTTTTATAATAAACTTCTCGTTATTTCTATATGACCTGATTCCACTTCTACATAAGCTGATTCCATTTCCTGCCATCAGTTTGAAGTTCAGAATTATAGCCCACTTCATACTTCTGAACTTGAGTCTGACTTGAAATTTTAGACTTGATTAAGTCTCTGCAGTTATTCTATCCATAATATATGATTGCTTCTTGTGCAGTACTTTGGCTTAGCAGCAGGGGCAGTCTAGCTGTGTCTGTCACAGAGGTCGATTCCTCCACATACACACGGCTCATCATTCTAAACCCAGTTATTCCCCATCTGTCCACCAGTCCGCCTCATGGAGCTTCTTTCTTTACCAGTTTGTGACTCATCCATCCTTTTTATTAAACTGTTTTTCTCCTCTGCTGTTGACTGCGAGGCTTAATATTGGTTGAATAAAGACATCCCATTGCCACAGACCCCACTGGTAAAGCAGTGAAACTCACTGGTAATGCATTGGCATTGCAGTGACAAGTAAATGGTGTGTGATTGAACGCTGACCTCTGTTGTCGACAGCCTCTTGTCACCGTTGTCGCTCCCGATTCCAGAGTCAGGCCCGTGGTTCTTACTGGGGTAAATATCTTCTATGCTGGAAATATAGAAAACAAACAGCTCGCTAAATTTTCTGTGCATTGCAGTACATGAAAACATTTTTATTTGCATAGGCACTTGATAAGATGTCATTTGATTGCATGAGATAATAAAAACACATAAATTAATTAACATACAACACAACGGAAGGAAATATTAATTTAGTTAGTATTTAGCTCAGTTGAGCAGAAAACCTCTGCATGCCTGATTGTTTTTCACAAATAAAACTTTCCAGGTTATCTGGCCAGTTATGTTTTGGGAAGTCTTGCCAGCAGACAGATAAGCAGGAGCCAATGGAACAACGCAATACTTGTGTCTGTACCTATCTGTGAGTGGCTGTGGAAGGCAACGCTTGCCGAGGGAGGGGAGGTCCAGAGTGTCTGGTTTCTTATCCATCCGACACGCTTGGATGTTCAGGTACTTGAATATGTGCACTTTGCCCTTGAGACAAATCTGAAACACAAGCACACACAAAGAGATTTACACGGAGAAATACATCCATCTTTCCACTAGATGGTGCAATTGTGCCAGGCTCATTAGAACGTGAGGGACACAGAATCCTGTCAACTCAACCACATTTACAGGAAACCCAGAAAACCCGCACTTGTGCTGCATAGTCAACACCACATATATGGCTCAAATCCACATCAGTGGCACGAACACCATAAAGTGACTGCACGTACTTGTGCGGGTGGAGACTGCATAGGATTGTTGTCGAGGATGATGTGCTGCAGCTGCCTGAGTTTCCTGTAGGACAGGGGAATCTCTGTGATCTTATTGCAGGAGAAATCCAGTCGGATGAGGGGCAGGTCAGCCAGCTCTGCAAGGACAGATAAGGCGATAGTTTGATAAAGATGTGATGCACTGCTTCCAACACAGCGTTTGTCCTTTGATGAGTCAGACCTAGTCAACAAAATGCAACACCACCCTTATGTTTTTTCCCTACGGTTGGTTAGAGTTCCCTAGACACTAGAACCCACAGTTCCCACAATGCAAACAATAACATCTGTACATTACAGTCTTGGTTCCAGCCTCTCCTTACAGCACCATCTTCCACTTAAAAGGTGCAAGCGTGTCAAACTGTTTTTGAATTCACTCAAAATTCAAATACATGCAAAATGTATAAGAAGAAGTATCTGCGACTGCCTCTGTGGCCTCTTCAGACCTGGTATTAACATCCGATCACAAGAGGTCAGTGTTAACATCGTCTCTTCAGGAAATAGAATTCCTCCTGAATGCGACCACTTGTTATTCGATCCCGCCGCCCAGCTCAACATGCAAATAAACACGACTGTCACGTGTGTTTCCTTATGTCAAAATATGTGGTTTGATTTTACAGAGGTGACAATGTGCATGTCACCTCTGTAAATCAAATCATGGATACTGAAAAGCTTAGAGATATGTTTAAACTAGAGCGGGTCGGGGGACGTCAGCTGAAGGAGCGATGCTTCATACATGGCCAGGGTCTCTTTTTGTCTCTTTCCAGATCTCAGGACACATTTAAGTGAATTTAGACCTCTACACTGAGCACTTGTGATCGGATCACTCAGGTCGGAAGTTAATATCGGGTGTGAACAGGGTCAATGTCTTTGTTACACAGAGGTCAAGCTTGTGAAATTCACTTCAGCAACAAAAGTGCACAGAGCCATGGGCCCCCAGCTTATAATTTAGCTTTTTATTTTGACAGAATATAAGCACAATAAGAGGCTGCATGGTTTATTGTGTAACAGTGGATGATTATGTAACAGTGGATTTAAGCTGTTGTACTTTGTTTGTATTTCAGCACGACATGCCAATCTGCCGCTGTGGAGCATGTGTTTCTTGGCAGTGAGGAATTATATACCGTCAAAAACAAATGTCATAATTAAGCTTCTTCAAAGAACATCACATATGACTGACTGACCCTCAGGCAGCATGTGAAGACAGTTCTTCCTGATGTTGAGTTCTCGTAAGGCGTGAAGCCGCCCCACCTGAGCTGGCAGAACCTGGATCTCATTGCAGCTCACGTCCTGCAAGGGGAGACAAAGAGTCGGAAAAAAAGGGATTGCCCCGGTTGCACAACATAGACTAACACACACATAAAAGGCTATACACACGCTCACTCACCAATTCCATCAACTCTTTGGCCTTGCCGATCTCCTCTGGGATGGACACGAGCTTGTTGTTGCTCACAAGCAGAACTTTGAGGGGGAGGCTGAACAGGTATTTCGGCAAAACGGACAGGAGATTTCGACTGCGGAGCAAGACAAAACATCCACTTAATTTAAAACTGCACTCAGAAGCATGTAACAGCGAGTATCTGGTGTCTGGGAGTTGAGTCTCAGCAAAAGGGGAAATGCCTCTCGTACATTGAGAGCATATACGCCCTGTTGCTGCACTGAAAGGGGAACGAGCGGCTCTTCACAGACACAAAACCAAGCACACATCACTGATCCCAATAGTGTTAGCAATGACCCACCTGATGTCAAGGTACGTCAGAATCTGCAGATTGATGATGGCCTCTGGGATGCACTTGATGCAGTTGTGGTAGAGATTGAGCGACTCCAGGGGGGCGAACAGACACACTTCTGGAGGAACTTCTGTGAGACGATTCTTGGACAAATCTGTAGGGTGGAGAGACGGATGCAGATAAAATGTGTGTACTCTGAACCAACAAAAAACATGAACCTAACACATGATGTGGACATTGTGCATTGTTCTTCCTTCAGACATTAGTAGCCATGGGCTTGCCTGATCAATATGTTTCAGGGACAGAGCAGAGGGTGTGGCTCTTCATCGAACACCGGTCTAACATTACACCAGAATCTTGGGCCTTAATGTTTTACTACTGGCGATGATAGCGCCACTATTTCCATTATCGATCTAACTGGAGTGGCACAGCGAAGCATCTAGATTTCTATGAATGGGTGGAAAGTGATGAGGTCAATTCCTACTTCTCAAAGTATTTAGCTATTTTACCTTTCTGAGCTTGATCATTCTATCAAATTTGAATGGTGTTTACTCAAACAAGTGAAGTATGTATTTTTAAACCTTAATTATCCCCTTAGTTTTGCATGTTAACAAGTTAACATTTTTTAATTAGCAATTCAATTACAGAACAATGTAGGCCAATGGGGGAATGCATTTAACCTGATGATGGCTCTAGGTTCAGTCATAAACCATGAATATCTGTACCAAATTTCACAAAAATCCATTCTCCTGCAGGTAAGAGTGGGTAGTTCTATTTGCAGCAAGTATACAAATGTAGTCCGTGTTCAAGCGAAGCAAAACGAGCAAAGCCTCAAATCTGCATGTGGCTCCTAAGATCACTTATTTACATACTGGCACTCTTGCCCGAGAACATCAAAGCAAAGAAGCACTCAAGCAGACATTAATGGTGAAGATTGATTCTCAGCTGCCCTAATTTCTCCCCCATTCATATAAATCTTTGAGTAATTTACAATTTTATCATAAAACATCTCTAAGACATCTGAGATCCGTAGTGTAGAGGCTTGCAGCCCCTCGTCTGCTGTTTAAAGGCTGTGATGTTCCTGCTTCCAGATATGAATAAGATGGAGTCAAATGGAACAAACAGAATATTGCTTGTTTTTGCTATTTTAACAGCCAAACTAGAGACAAGACTACAAAAATGCTATATATTCCCAAAGGGTTATACTGAAGAAGAAAAGAGCAGATTCATAAAATCCGATACTTGGACTTTTACTATTGGTGCATGGTGAAAAGACATAAAGCTCAGTGTGTGTTCACAGTGAAATGGAAGGGCTCCTCTGAAACGTGAGACATGCATAAAGACAATCATAACATATATTTATATATATATATATATATATATATGATGCACCACGTTCGTGCTCATTCCAGTGGTCTACACATCCTGCATGTCTGCATGAGTCTGAGCTGAGGCCCATTATCCCTCAAGGTTGCTGAATCACTCACACAGCGGAAGACATGCACATAGTACATGCGCAGAAAATCCACACTACACCCTCTGTGTTGGTCCTCCGATAAATACAACCTGACACAAATACAGCGGCTATTAAAACAGTATTAAGTATTCTTATATGATACCATACCTCTTGATACTGATTCATATTCCATTTATATTTCTCACTGTACTTCTTATTTATTTACATATTCCACAATGCGTAATACTCTGCACTTTTACTGCCTTTTTTTGCACTTCTGGTTAGATACTTAACTGCATTTCGTTGTATAAGTACTTGTACTGTACAATGACAATAAAGTTGAATCTAATCTAATCTAATAAAGCATTTACAAAATGTGTTATCAGTGTTTTAGTGTTATATTAACAACATGTAATCCTCACTCTCTGAGGTACCAAGGGGTTTTGAGTACTGCCCGACTAAAATGGAAATTTGGTGGCTGATGCTGATACTGATATTAAATAGTATCGATATATTTGCCAATATATTAAAAAAGCTGATCTGTAATGAAATATTTATGTATGCTGTTTTGATAACTGTATTTCTTTTCTGTTATGAAGTGATTGATATATGTTGGAACCCCCTCAAAAACG
Source organism: Pseudopleuronectes americanus (assembly GCA_038501795.1). Taxonomy (NCBI): domain Eukaryota; kingdom Metazoa; phylum Chordata; class Actinopteri; order Pleuronectiformes; family Pleuronectidae; genus Pseudopleuronectes; species Pseudopleuronectes americanus. The sequence continues at coordinate 10,088,150 of CM076728.1, read as the reverse complement.
AGATGGCACATCTCAAAGCATTTATCCTCATACATAAATCGGAAATCTGAATTATTTTGGGGGCTGATGCAAATACTGATGTTCGTGAGAAAAGACGTAAAATATCAATACGGTCGATATATATATAATAATTGGAAATGATTGTAGGATGCCGTTATCAGACCATTACGACAAATAGATGTTATTGAGGGCTTGATCTATTACAGTTTAAATATTAACCTTATTATAAATTACTAGAAACAAATAGAAAACACAAATGTTTTTTAAAATAATATTTCAAAAATCTTTTATTTGTTTACTTAGAATCTAAACATTAATGCATATGTTTTCAGCATTCCTATTCTGTAGAACAAAAGTTTTCATATCCATAAACACCAATGACCAATACCAACGTGGAAGGCTCATATCTGCACTGAAAAGAGCAAAACTGTCTGTGTCTGTGCTTTTAATTTAATTCATTTCTGACAAGCTTTAAGTGACCAACAATAGACCGACAGGCCTCTCTCTGCAGCTGTGGTCTGAGCTCTGACAGCAGCCAGTAAGCAGAAGTGAGACGCAGACCATGACACAGTCAGCAGCACAAAGGACGAGAGGTCGAGGGGTTAAGGGAAACAGAAATTACCACATGGGTAAGGACCAAAGCTGGGGTCGTAACGTGTACTTGTTTTCCATTAAGAGTAAATACTGCTTCTCCCTGAGGCTTGGCCCTTGATGCCGTGACCCAGCTGTACACGGACGACTCCCCCACCTCCCTCCCTTCAGCCCCTACAACTAGGGATCCTTCGGCAGCAGTTGCATCATGTGGGTCGATTGGAGATGGGGGGGGGAGGAAGTCTGTGTGAGCCTATCCATCTCCACCCTTGTCTCCCTCCTCCAACCCATGCAGACCGTGCACCATCTGCAGCCCTCAGTGGGTGTCTTATCCACCTGCTGGTCGGGGAGAGCTCCCGCAGGACATGGCTGGACGGGCAGACGAGCACTTCAGGCTCCACTCTGCCTCACTGCACCCTCACGCCAGATCAGCAATCTAATCATTTTAGTGGGTAATGCAGATCATGTCCGGCTACGTCTTCCCGTGACACAGCAATGTCTACACTAACACCCTGCTGGAGTGCTGGAGCCAATAAGAGACTACACTCCCTCTCCACTGAGAGCTGCTGCAGAGGGATTTGGAAACGGGAAATATATCTGTTGATGACTACACTAAAAAATTCAAAGCGTCCATCAGCTTCATACAACAGGACATAAATATCATTTACAAAAGCATCCCGGTATCAAGAGCAAAGACCGCCGGGAAACAGACACAGAACCACTTCAATCCTAAAGCTCCCTTCTTTGCCAATTTTGTTAAATAATTCAAACAAAGACAGAACACAAACAAAACATGATTAATTGGTTTAATTATCATGTCGGGCAGCAGATGAGGCCACAGTTTCTGGACGGCAGGTCCCGGGTGTGCTCTGCAGGGGGTTAGGAGCATGGCAGGTACCTCCTGCAGGGATTAAAGCTATAAGTGCTCCTGTTATCAATCTGCTCTTGATAGCTGAATGTGATTCCTCATCAGGTTTTCTGAGGAGCCATTTCAAGAAATATACTACAATATAATTGAATGAAATTGAATCATAAATTTGATCCATATTCTGCCATGGAGGCAAAGAAGCATTTAAATTGACAGTATAGTAACTGGCCTGCAATATAGCGACCTGTGACCTCTGCTTCTGCCTAATGTCAGCTCAAAGGATAAGTGGTATAATGGATGGATGGTTTATATTAATACAAATAATAAAAAAAAGGAGTAAATCAATAAGTAAATAAGTAACAGTCGTTGTTAATGCATAACAAATATAACCACAAACTGCAGCCTATGATCGCAACCCGAAAATGAATCCCAAAAAAACATATATATAATTCAAAATGACTTGTTTTTTTCAATATCATTTTCTGGTCTAAATCATGCACAAGCTATTTTCAGTTCTAGCTCTTAAAATACCACAAGTTTCTGAACTGAGTGTCTCCGGATCGCTCTCTTCATGTCTTCAGAAGCTGAAGTTATTTGGGGGCTCAGCGAGCTTGTCAGATATTTCCTAATAAAAGATCAGTATCATATTTCCAAACTTGTGGCTTGCCACTGAAAGGAATAATCTCCAGTTAATGAGAAACTCTTTTAATATCCTGGAAACAGACAGAGGATCATTGATTCAAATCTCTAATTACAAAGGAACAAAAAAACACAAAACACTATTTTTATAAGTAATGTGTTTAATGTCATAAGATCTCCAGTCGATAAATGCAATTCTCTGTCATAATTTCATGCTTAGTTTAGTTTTACTGACTAAATATTTAACAGCAGCATCCTTAGTGCCATGAGGCATTGTGTTCTCACTGACAGGTATGCATACGTCTTGTCCAGACACGCAGCAGCACATGAGAAAGAGCCTGGAAAGAGCAAACACCAGTCTGGACCTTTTTTTCAGGCTACACTTATACTGCTGAATACTACTAGTAATGAAAATCTGCCATTCTCTCATTCTTCTGTGTGTTCTGTTGTTTGTATTCCATGCAGACAAAAATCTACCAGTTCTTTTGAGTCCCCTCCAAGCTGCTATTCTCCAGAGACCGTGCGGGGATATTTGATTTTGATTTGAACCATATTAAAGTAGCTGCTGTAAGTGCATTGTTGTGTTTTCAACCATCAGGGCTCTTGAGGCCTTTCGAAAGAGTCAGCCTGCAATGTTCTTGTACTTGAGTGACTAGACACTTTTTACACTGGTTGATCATTAAACCCAAGAATGCCACTTTGGTACTCGTGTCCTTGAGGAGTCTTGAAGAAACAAACTTTTAAAGAATGTAACAACGGAGGGGCAATCTTACAATGTGAGATGTACTATGTGCTTCACAAAATCCAATGAAATGGGCATTTTTCGTGTTGCCACCTGTGTCCGCCAGCTCCAGTAGCACCAGTCTAGAAGTATGGGCATGGTCCACATGGAATGTTGATATTCAGTTTGTTCTTGGCTCTCAAATCCCCAACACATGCACCCTCAGTTAGAAACAAACATCACACTCCTTTATCTTTTCTCTGGCCTCACATTCTTTCCCTGTGAAATAGTATTTGGCTGTTACATATGACACCAAACCCTTCAAAGTGCAAGATGTTGAACGATTTGTAGTTTGATGACGTCTTCAAAAAGGGGAAAATAAACTACAAACGCATGCACTTAAGAACCTTTTAAGAAGCTATTCTTAAGTACCCTGTAAATAAACCATTATGTTCTTTCAGAAAGAAGTTTGTGGTGATTATTTGTATTAGCTATACCATACAGTACTGAAGTTGAAGCACATCCCACTTTCTAATGTGTGTCTGTGTGTCTGTGTGTGTCCCTAGGGGCACAGTAATGGCAGGCAGGGCACATCTGCCCTAGGTTGATGCTGCTGGCCCCCAGCTTCTCTCCAAGGTCAGGGCAGCGGCTCGGAGCTCCTGCACTTTCCCATGGGAAAACAAACCAACTGGAGCCAAACTGTCAGTAGCACACTGCAAACAGACACCCTAGTGTGAGCTGGCCTCGCTCTCTGTCTGCTTCTCCTCTGTCAGGTGGAGACCACTCAGTTTGACCCCGTTCTATGTCATTTCTAAAACCAGCAATGTGATGGATCGAAAATAAAATAAAACCCAAACATGCTTGTGGTTAAATGTGCAGCCTGGCTCCAGATAGAGGAAATAAAGTGCAAAGAGACAAACAACTGAAAACGGTTTCAGAGGATCAGACAGTTCTTCTTTTTCAGTAACTTTGTCTGGGGCTGTTGAATCCTTAAACTTCTACCACTGACCTCTGCTGTTGTCCACAAGCCGTGACAATGCACCCTAACGCACTCTAATGAACGGTAGCTCAACCAAAATGACAGGATGAGTGTTAGATATACTGAAGCAAGGTTACGGAGGCCCAGACAGGGTCAAAGGCTAAGCCTTTAAAATACACTTTGGAGCTAAAACCTCAAGTCTGAAGCACTTTTGTGTCAAAAACCGTTGCAGCGATACAAGGTTCCTATAAAATTGATTGCAAACATACAATAAAAAGACTTTTAAACAGCTTTATGAAGATTAAGATCGAGTCCAGCACAGACCAAAACACACCTAAAGCATCACCATCAAGGCCAGAGCATCCCACAGGTGAGACGGGGTGTAACAGCACCAGTACATCTCATCTACCTCCTCCAAGGCTCAACTGTCCCTTTAAATTCAATCAGGCTACACCAAATTGCACACACTCAAATATCACATCCCTAAATTATTTTATTGCATCAAGATCCATGAAGTGTTCTCTGGGAGAAAAAAATAAAGACAATGTGAAAGAATGTTGTGGATCCGCCCCCTGATCCAGATCCAAGTTCTTCCCTGACCTTTACCACATCCTTCCACCTAGTTTCCTCGGAGGTGGTAATTATGAAGCATGCAGACTGTCAACAGACTGTATCTTTATCTACAAAATGACCACAGACCATCTGTCTTAGGGGGTCAACTTGAGAGATGGGGAAAAGTAATCAGGCGGCTGCACCTACTGAGTTCAATACCCACTGACTTCAAGACATTCAAAATACCAAACAAGTCAATTGTCAGGGAACAGCTTGTTGTTTATTCCGTTCCAGAGCCTTCAGTGATCTGTGAGCGTCTCAGTGATGAAACAGAAATGTGAAAGGCTGCATGCAGCGTCGTGCAGCTGTTTCTTTTCACAGCAGAGATAGCGCGTGTGAAACTGCTGCTGCGTGGTGTGGATCGCTCTTTGCACGTTTGAAAGTGAGAACTTCCTCTGGCACACCCTTTATCCGAGGGAAAGAAACAAAGATTTGAGGGGGGGGTGAAAACACTGCAGCTTTCAAAGTGACTTGATTGGAGACAGAAACATGTGCTCCCTCGCTCATATCGCTTTGATCACTGTCACGTGCAACCGTGATTGCAGCAGTTCTTTCAGAATCCCATATCCAACGATCTCAATCAATTTGGACCATCTCGTTGTAGATGGAGGCAAGCTGATGAATTATACAGAGTGTGATATCTGTTGCATCTGTCACTCCCACGACAGAGAGCCAATATATTCAGAGCTGCAAGCCTATCGCAACCCATTTAAAAACGACACCATTACATCACATCAATTCACCAGGCTCGACTCAAACAGTGGTTCACGTCGGGTTTGGGATCCATTGCGAGCACTGACTGGATTTCAAGGTCTTTTTGCACAACTGTGCCTGACACTGAAAATCAACAATCTGCACTGACGTCCAAAACGTGTTAAATAAACCTGATCACTTACTGTGGTTTGTCTCAAGAAGCTGCAGCCAATGCTCCTCATAATCTGATCTGTTAAATATTCAAACTTGATCTACAAGTCTCTCAGTTGTCCAGGAGGGAAGGCTTTTCTCTGAGCTATACCAAAATGTTTGAATTGAAATCCCCTGTGGATGAGGCTCGCCAACAAACCAGAGTAACGCCATATGGTAAGTGGACACCTCAGAGGAGGAGACAGTGATTCTGAGATAGAGCATCGGCTGGAAGTCTGCGATAATGACTGAGGAGGTCCCACTGAGGGTTAATGAAAATTACTACTCACTCGATTTACCTACAATTTAAAGATAATCTATTTCTCTAACACTTCCACAAAATCCCCAAAGATGGTTTATCTTTGGTATGTTGGGGTATGATAGTGGAAAAAGCCTGTTCTACATGCTCACTACAAATTAGTATGTATGGTTCGACACAGCCTTCAGAAAAAACGTGAGTCTAATACTGACCTACTGAGTGAGCAGGCTATTGGAGCAGCAAGATTTATGGGTGATTATTCCTATCACCTCCTGCAGAAACTCAAAAAATCTGATAATAAATTTCTATCAGCCATCACATAAAACCAGATTCAGTGTCTTCCTCCCCTCTGACAGAAGATATTGCACCCAGGCAGGGAGAGGGGAGGGGTGCGAGGCTGCAAGTACCCTGCATCTTTTGTCTGCTTTTGGCGAAAACGAAAGGATCGCATGTGCGTGCACTAAATGCTCACTAGGACTCGTATTCAGAGAGCGTGCATTTTTACACCTGGTCCCTCGGCTCATCCACATTCTGCCCCCGGTGCCGAAATCAAGCTGCAGCTCGGCGTGCGAACCGCTGCACAGCGCGTGACTTGGGTGCGCCTGCCGTCTCATTCATGTGTCTCAGGGGCTGGTGGTGGGGTGGTGGTGTTGGCAGCCACTGAAAAGCTACTGGCTTCTACCAAAACAAGCGCACAATAGCAGCTGAGCCCCTTTAGTGCGGTGAAGAAGGTGTGATATATGAGGCCAGAGTGCACGGCGTAATTACAAGCAGGATGTGCGTGTGCAGATGTACACGCACACCTCATTAGTCGGAATATCCCCTTTAATGATTGTCACCTACACACGTTGATGCGCCCCTGTCCAGAATAAAGCAGACACACACAACCACCATGCACAATGCGTAAAGCCAGAGCGTAAAGTCAGCAGCGCGTTCTGACCCTGGGTCTGTCTCTTTTCACAGCGACCCACCTGCTTGTGTTGTGTCCGTCAGATCGTAGCTCATGCCCGGGTACTCCCTCAGCTTCCTGCCGCTCAGGTTCAGTATCCCCGAGCACACGGCATCATCCAGAGTCCGGTCCAGGCTGCGGGCCGTGTGGTGCTGCTGCTGCTGCTGCTGCTGCTGGGGGTGCTGCTGTAACTGGCTGATGCCCGGGCTCCAGTTAGGACCGCCGGAGTGCTGGGAGTTCTGGAGAGCCGCGGCAGCTCCCACACCTCCCTGACTAGACGCCATTTTCGTAAAAAAGAAATTACTCTTACAATAATAACAGCGCACAGCGGCAGACTCTCCGCCCATGCGCACACTGGCCAGGGCGCATTCACCGGGACGAACGCTAGGGGATGGGCTTCTGAGGTGGTGATGATGCTGCTGGTGGTGAGGATGATGATGATGATGATGATGATGCTGATGATGATGGTGAGCAGGGTTTGGTGGCCATTTTAGGCTTTTAGCCTTTCTCAACCTGCTAATACCTACACCCCAGGAGGGCCCCTTCATAAAAAACACACATATAATTTAGTCTCTAATGTGGAGCGCTTTATTGACGTGATTTACGATAAAAACTGTATAAGACACTAGTAATTGCCATGTGTCCCCGGTGCCACATAATGCATCAGATAGCAATAAGCGAGATTCAAAATACATCAACCATTAAACAATAATTCACTGGTTGTCGATTATTTAAAAATAAAAAGAATACAGGTCAAATAGAACTGTGTAGAAAGGAAAATAGAATGAAATACAATGATGGTATGACCATATCCAATATCTTAGATAAAAGCAATTTGTTGGCACGAAATGGCAACCTGGTTTTATAGGATAGAGTGAAAGTGAATCTCCTTAGATGATGTGATAACTTCTAGAGCAGCCTTCTTTTGAGTGGGAAGTGTATGGGTCCTTAAAGGGCATTTTTATTTCTACCCAATTTAACACCAGAGGGATGGTACAGTTGACCAGATGACTCTTTGTTCAGCCCAAGCACCACTCAACTGCCCCACAGGTCCTATGGTCGGCCCAGATACACCCAGTCAGCCACTGCAGGTGTCCCTCTAGTTAACCAAAGCATCCTGTATGGGCCAGACCCAATGTCCCATAACTGTCCCTCTGTTGAGCCAACCGCCAATATGATAAACTCTGCAGTGATTCTTAATTAGAAATATATACGCACATATATATATATCAAATACCATTTTAATGCATATATTCATACCATACCTGCTTATATACTTATTGCAGTCTAGATATGCATATATGTAAACATCTTGTTCAATGTCTCTTTACATATAATCCACAAATACAGTATCCTCGTGCAATCACCCTGTGTCACTGCACTTTATTTTTTTTCTTACTTCTGTATTATGCTCTTTCATTTCATTTCATTCATATGTTTATTCGACAGGGACAAGGCTCATTAATCAACAGCAAAATGACTGTAAATGAGCCAGAGTTAGCTCAACAGGCAAATGTGTCCCAGGCCAGTTTTAGAAAATGGCAACCTCCAATTCAAATGAAAAGAGTTGTTAGTCAACACATATAAGCAATATCTACAGACCTTCATACGGGTACATAGCATAACAACAAATAACGACACAACATATGTGCACATATCTGATTATCAATAAGCTATTTCTTCAGCTGACCAGTGAAAGAACGATAATAACTTGCTTTCAGAATTGGCAACGGATTCCATTCTTTAGATGTTGTCCCGGAGAACGCTGATTGGTTAAAGCACCTCTTATTGTCTATTCTGTACTTTGGGACACCTGTCTACCTCAATGTGACAATCTGTTGCCCAATAAAGGGATTTTTCCTAGTGTGACATCAAGGAAGTTTATCTTATCTTATATTATCGTGTAGAACCCCCCTCCACCTGTGAAAATTGTGGCCCCCTTACAGCCCCTGATTTAGAAACTTCCTACATCCACCCCTGGCCTGTGCGAATAATGTGCATGATGACACAATAATAAAAACCCGTCATGTTAATATATAAATATATAAATAAAGGAGGAAGCAGTGTGCACATGAAGGATTAACCCTGGAAGTCAACCATCTCATTTGAAAGTACTGCGAGTGAATATGTATGAGCGGTGAAGCAGCCTCGTCGCTGAAGGAGGCGTCCTCTCTCCCGGATCTCCAGTCGGACATCACGCCTCCTGGCAGATAGCGTGTTGTGATACAAACACATCGTCGTCGCAGCCCCAAAAAAATGGTGAAGCAGTAGCATGACACACGTTGTAAGTTACCGTCTCGGCCACAGGTTGCGGGTCTATGTGCATGCAGTGTGCTTTATTTATCCTGTGCGGTCGCTCGGTTGGTTTTTGTGGCGACACTCACTGTTGCACTGAGCTGTGTTAGCTTGTATCTGCAGGGTTAGCAGCTGGTTGTGATGCAGATGGAGGTGGGTGTTTGCATGCATGCGTGTGTGTGTTTGTGATGTTGTTATGCTCGTGGCTGATGAATGGTGGAGAGACGAGTCTTGTTTGTAAGTGATGCAAATGTAGAGACTAACGCTAGCTCACCTGCTAACTGGAAGGGGGGGGCGTTCAGCTACAGCTAGCTGAAGCTAACGTTAGCTAGGTGAAGGGAAAACAGCCTGGGGGAAGTCCAGGCCTTTTTATTAACATTAAACACTGAGCTACAAATGGACCCAGAATATATGTTTAATCTTATCAGGTTAAAACAGCCACACGACGTGGTGGAGTGACATGACATTAGCTAATGCAAGTTATTCCCATTCCCACATATGTCTGAGCAGTTGTATGTGGGTAAACATTAGCACTTTAGCCCAGTGCAAAGTTTCTCTGTGTTTACAATCTGACCGTGTGAAGGAAGTGATGCTGCACGAGCCAAATAATCTGAAGTGACTCAACCTGCAGACACAGCCTCTTCCTGTCCTCCACACACAGCAGTAGGGAGGTGACTCTTCACTGACCCTGAGGGAGAGATGCACAGTCTGTGCACACAACGTAAAGCATGACGGACCTTTTTCATGGACTCCAATGTTCCAGTATAACCCTGATAAGTAGAATAGTCTGAATAAGTCACTGCGACTGATGACCTTACCCAGGACAAATGCTCTGTATTCCTTCAGTGCTTTTCCATTCTCGATGATCACTACGTGCTTTATGGTGCCATTGTGCCCTTCACACACTCACATTCATACAGTGCATGTGTGCAGGACGTGTAGTACTTGCATTCTTAGTCACATTATTCAGACATATAGCCGTCTTCATCCTATTAGAACATCCTATTGGAATTTTCATAGGATAGCATCGCTCTTGCCATCAGGGGCTTTTCAGCTTTCTAACTGCCTTCCTGAGCAGACAAGGCTTTCAGCGTTAGTGACTTCTTTTAAATCATTTCTTAAAAAACATTGTTATAGATTCTCATAGTGTTTTCAACGTTTTCTTTTCATCTTTTCATATTTTTTTCTATTGTCGAAATTACAGGTTTGATGTGTTCAGGTTTTGATGTGTCCAGGTTTTCATAAGACATATATAGAATATTCCCTGGGCAATTCACGCAGACCTGATCGAAACCTTGACTTATTCAGATAAATAGTCTTTTTTTAATTTGTTTCATCTGTTTCTTTGTTTTGCAGTTTGAGAATGGCAGATAAAAAGGGAAAAACTGTGATCAAAACAAGGAAAGAACAAGAAAAGATTAAGAAAAAGGTAAGGAGGTTGGGGTTAATGTAATATCACATATCATTTAGTGCTTTTCACTAAATGTATTCCTGTATATTAGTAATCACCATCAATACTTTGACATTTTTATCTAAGGGATAAAAACTAATACATAACTTTATTCTCTGCATGTCTCTGTTTGACTTTTTAGGAGGAAGAAAAAGCAGCAGAGGTTTTTGAGGAATTCTTGGCCTCGTTTGAGACCAACCAGAAAAGCGGAGTAAAGACTTTTGTCCGTGGTGGTATCGTGAATGCAACTAAAGGTCAGAACCAAAAATGTCATCACTTTCAATTTAGCATAATAATAGGACGCAGCTAGCTCTCATTTTCTGTTCCTCTGTGAAAGAAATTCGAGCTATTAGTTTTTTAAATGAGAAAAAGGAGAACTGAAAAGATTAACTAAAGAAAATCATGCTGACTCATAGTTCCCACTTTGAGAACCAAAAGTTGGCTCTGCATTATCACACTGATGTGAATAAGGCTCTTTCAATACTGAGCAGTTTTTAAACCTACTCTTACACATGAAGACAAGTGCTTTTAATCTAAATGTTAACTAAAAAAGCAGCTGCAGGATGGAGACTTGAATTCTTATCAGTCTGTCATGGAAGCTGCTCAGACAGAACGGGGGCAATTGCAGAGCCTTCTCCACTTTCTACTGATCTAAATTACTCTTACCTAAATTACAGTTTGCACACCTTGTGAATTGTTGAGTTGTCGGTGTTCATGAACTTCTGTCCTTTTTTTCAGAGGAGGAAGCAGCAGAGGTCAAGAAAAATAAGCTGTATCGACCTCCGACCAAGTTTGTCCCTGGGTCCCAGAATGTCTCCCCAGTATCATCCTCTGAAAGCAGAAAGGCTGTAAGATGCATTTTAATGTCTACGTGATGGCGTAATTACTGAAATCATTATAAATGCTAACACAATATTTACACTGATCTTTAAATGTTGTTTACGACCTCTCAATTCGAGCGGTGCAATTGTTCAAATCAGTTCTAATGGCTGCCTGTTTGATCCACAGACATTTAAAAGAAGGACAGATGAAAAGAAGAAGAGTAATCTTGAACTTTTCAAAGAGGAACTTAAGCTGTAAGTTTTTTTTGCAAATCAACCGGATATCTTTTTATATATTCTATTTTCATGTGCAAGCCTGTTTTTAATATCTAAAAAAAAATGCAGAATACAAGAAGAACGTGAGGAAAGACATAAAAGGAAGACAAATGACCCTGGAACAGGAGGGGGAAGTGTTGGAGGTGGAGGAGGAACATATGGCGATCTGGATATACCATTATCAGGTCGATCAAGTGAGGGTTCCTCTTCAATATCAATGTTTTACTAGTTGAAAATGTTACTATCCTCAAGTTAAGCCTATTTTTCTTCTCCTCAGCATTATATGATGACCTGACTGTGCCAACCACAACTAACCTCTACATCAGTTGCATTAGCCCAAAGGTAAAGAAGCACCCTGACTTTGTTTGGTTCAGGGCAGCCCAGATGAACCTTTCTCACTCTCATACTGTTTTCTAATATTTCAGATGAATGAGGAGTTGCTGTGCAAAGAGTTTGGTAAGTATGGTCCCCTGGCCAGTGTGAAGATAATGTGGCCCCGCACTGACGAGGAGCGCAACAGGACCTCCAACAGAGCCTTCGTAGCGTACATGACACGGAAAGATGCAGAGCGAGCCCTGGCTTCACTTGATGGTACAGTTGACTCTTATAAATAGCTTTGCTTTATATAATAACCCTCCTCCCTTTGCTTGTTTTTGTATGGTTATGTTCCACACTGACTATGCTTGAGGAATAATGCTTTGTATTGCAGGTAAAACGATTATGGGTTTTGAAATGAAGCTGGGGTGGGGAAAACCAGCTCGCATTCCACCTCAGCCTCTCTACACACCGGTGGGGGTGAGGGCCACGCCGCCTCCCCCTTCCGGTCTGCCTTTCAATGCCCAGCCAAGGGGTCGCTTCCGCAATGACTTCACTAAGCCACTGGGCGTGTCCAAAGGGGAGCTTGACAAGGTAAAATTAGGTCTGGGGAGGACTGTGTGACCGTTATTATGCTGTAATGTGAATTTTCACTCAGCTCTATATGCTAATTTCTCTGATCAGTACTTTGTGTTAAAAAATTTTTTTTAGAAGGATAAGGCTTTTAAATGAGATGATTGAAAATATATCATTTTAGGCCTTTATGCTAAATTTAAATGCAATTGTCAATAATCACTGTTAAAAAAATGGGAAATATATGAGGATATTGTTGTATGTTTGTTTGTTCATTGAATTCATCCCCATGTTCATGTAGTTATGTATTACAGGATGCAGTGCTATGTACAATGATGCAGTGCTATGTACAATGCAGTGACAGTTTGACTGTGTGTAGCATTAATGCCTTTTAGCGCTCAAATCTTTCAGATAAATGTAGGTAGTTTAGACGGTTCAGCATTGAAGAATAATTTACTGGAGTAATTCACCTGTGTCACCCTGCCCCCTCCTCCATTTCACTGACTGTGAATGCTATCGTGGTTCTCTATGCTGTCTGTATCCTGCAGTGTTTCACCTGTACAAGTACTCACTTATTAATATTTTCACCATTTGGTTTGACTTCACAAACAGACTCTGTCCGAAGCCGTAGTCAAAGTGGTTATCCCAACCGAAAGGTACACACACTCTTCTTACTACGACTGACCAGCTGTTAATAACAACAAGTGTTACAGGACGGAGGCTGTGGTGCACTCCTCTTATTTCCCTAGAGCAGGAAGGCCCGAGAGCTGTTTCTGCATTTGATGTCTAGCACAAGCATTCACCTCAGACTCTTTGTAGTGTTGTATCACTTTCCGTTGTCAGTGGATATTTTGACATTCTAGCTGGGGGTGCTGATTGTAGATGGCAGAAGTCACTCCGGCCTCAGATTTCCGTGCAGTGAATGTTCTTAGTATATTTTATACAGACATTTGTATTTTCTCCTGTAGTTTGTTTGAGTAATTCCTTGTTATTTTGAAGTGAATAGCTGCAGACTTTGTAAATGACTCTAAGCTTTATTGATTTATACCAACATCTTTGAGCCCTTGGTTTCCCGTGGGCTGGCTGAGACACTGCAGACCGATACAGCTAGAAGACAGATCGATTTTTAATATTAACCCGAGCCATGATTATGTCAGATGTAGGTGGATGCCAATGCTAAAAACTAGGTAATGAGAAAAAATAACTGACTGCCGTGGCAGATGAGACACAGAGTCAGCAACACTGCATGAACAGACTGCACACCAACTCCACAGTAACTATGCTACAGGATGGAGCTTCTTGTTGAAATGTTATCAATAATATGTTGATTTAAATCTGTCTCTTTCTAGATATCATTCTTAGATTCTCAGGCTTTGTTTTTTCCTTACAAGAGAATCACTTAATCGCTTTGACATGGAGCCCAACAGAATTACATTGAGACCATTAGTTTGGTGACTATACAACAGTCTACAGTTGAGAGGAGGTAGTGGTCATAGTAACAGTCTTGCATAGTCATAATAATTAGTTTCTTCCCTTCAATCAAGGCAAAACTTTAAGCTTGGATTGTGGCTTTCAACATAAGTCATTATCTATGAATGGATTGTTTCGATTTTTTTTTACCTGGAAATATTAAAACACGCTGACACAGTGCTAGTCCCATTTAGATGGGGGGGAAGGGAGTGACAGTTTTGTGTAATATCACCTAATTAGTAACATTTAGATTAGATTTAGTCAGCCAGCAGTTTGCATGGGGTCAACAGTTCACTGTGAACAGGTATCAGAGAACTCATGTAGTATCTGACAGAGACAGTTTGACACCAACCCAGGTCTGATACTCTCCTCTCTCTCCACAGGAATCTATTATTACTTATTCACAGGATGATAGAGTTTGTGGTGCGTGAAGGACCCGTATTTGAAGCCATAATAATGAACAAGGAGAAAAACAATACAGAGTACAAGTAAGTGGGTGGTTCTCCTAAGTAACCTTCTGAAGACGTAAGTAGTAAAGAATGTTTAATTTCCTCTTTCTTTGCTGCCTCAGGTTCCTTTTTGACAACAAAAGCCAAGATCATGTGTACTACCGCTGGAAACTGTTCTCCATTCTCCAGGTATTTCCTTATTAAAAAGATGCAACCTCCAGGGGTTAGTCTAGAAACCTGAAAACTTGTCAATCCTACTAATTTACTTGCTAATCACATTTGATTTGGGAATAGCCAATTTGAATCCTCCCAATCCTTACCAGATAGATATTTTACCCCATGAAAATCCCACTGGTGTAGCTCTATGTAGGTATCCATGTATCTGGCCTCCATTTCCACAGGGTGAGTCCCCGACAGAGTGGAGAACCACAGATTTCCGTTTGTTTCGAGGAGGCTCCTTGTGGAGACCCCCTATCCTAAACAACTACTCTCAGGAGGAAGAGGGGACAGAAGCGGAGGAGGAAGCTTCTCCTGAGGAGGAGGTGAAGAAAGGGCAGCTCAGAAATGAGTAAGTGTGTCTTACATGTATTCTCAGGTTTGTAAATGTAGTCAAAAGTGTGAAATGTAGACCTCTCATACATCTGTACCCAACCATTTCAGGCACAGGCTGAGACTGGAGATGTTGCTTAAAGAGCTCACCCCAAGCCGAGAACATATAGCCAGCGCCATGCTGTTCTGTCTTGAGCGGGCAGATGCAGCAGAGGAAGTAGTGGGACTCATCGCTGAATCTTTCGCTTTGCTTCAGACGCCCCTTCAGAAGAAGGCAAGTGGCTTCTTTGAGGTCTTTCTATACAGGAGCTTACACAGAATGTATTTGTGAAGTATTTTTGTCCTCGTTCCCACAGATTGCCAGATTGTATCTCGTGTCAGACATCTTGCATAACTCGTGTGCCAAAGTCGCTGGTGCCTCATATTATAGGAAATAGTAAGAGACTTGCCACAAAAATTCTTTAACACATTTATAACTTTCTGTTTCTTCTCCGTGTCACAGTGTTGATGTGTTTTGTCCTTGTCTTTTCAGTTTTGAAACAAACCTAGCCCAGATATTTGCAGACCTTAACGCAGCACACAAAAATATACAAGCCAGGCTGCAGGCTGAGCAGTTTAAGGTATTTCGGTCTTTATTTACGTCACACAAGGACATTTACCCAAAAAGAACCACAATAAATAAATCATTTTCATATATTATCTCCATAGCAAAAGGTCATGAGTTGTTTTAGAGCATGGGAAGACTGGGCCATATACCCCGAGCCTTATCTCATCCACCTTCAAAACATCTTTCTGGGCTATGCCAAAGCAGTGGAGGAGCTGCCGGAGACTGTAGAGGTGAGCTCAATGTTCTACGGCTCATTATGGAATATTATGACGTTTTTCTAATGACATTTTGACAATTAGAAAGCTGTTCCTGTTCAGAATGTATTTGAACATCACACAAAACACGAGCAGTACAAAAGTATATGTCTCCTTGTAGAAATCATCTTTTGAGCTTGATGGTGCGCCCATGGACAACGCACCACTAGATGGGTTACCTTTGGACCGAGCTCCTGTGGACGACCTGGACGGCTGCCCTATGGGCTGGGACCCTCTGGACGGAGTCCCTGCCGATGACTTGGATGGCGTTCCTTTGGGAGTCGTTGTGGATGACATCGATGGAATGCCCTGTGAGTAACATGCTCCTTCGTTTCCTGTTCCTGTCTTTTATCATCTGTCCAAGTCAGGTGTCTCAGATCAATACAGCGATCCACCCAATTGTGTAGTCGAGTGTGTACTCTGGTCTCCATGGGAACACGGCATGCAGTGAGTTTTACTTCAGGGATTAGAAAAGGTCATCAACTTAATTAAATGCAAATGTTAACGATAATCATTATGTGACTTTTGGCATTTTGGACACTTTCACAACTACTCTGTGGGGTCTGAATTAACAAACCAAAATCTAATCAGACAAAAAGAAGGGGTCTTGATCCTGATCAAACCATGGCTGGGTTTGTGTAAAAACACTTTGATGGATCGTTCAGACTTTCAGACCAATTGTAAGAAGTTATAATAGAAGAATAAGGAGAAGTGGAGGCCAGAGTTGCCCAGGCACGGAGGATTGCTTAAAGCTATACAGTTAATTTATTTTCTTCATTAAAGTAGAAAGAATACAAAGTGCTGAATGTACCTGATTGGATATACATGTGTCATACAACATTATGTAGTGAGCTTGCTAAATTGCATTGTCAAATCAAAAACCTTCTGGCTTTAATATAAATAATGCATCTAAAACGTGAAGCTTGGTTAGGACTTTCAGGTGTTGAGACGTCTTTCAATTATACTGTGTCCTTGTCCTGAACCAGCTGTCTTTCTTTTTTTCCCTCAGTGGATGACGGCAACGCTCCCCTCTCCATAGTGCCTTTGTCTAAGTGGGAGAAGACAAGTGATACCAGAACTTTCTCTGACGGTAAATCAGGTCGAGATAACTCTGTCGCATATCACTTCCTCCCGCGACCCTGCTCATCTTTCTCCTTTGTCTCTCAGCCAAGGCCAAGTCTAAGTGGGACACCGTGGCGGAGCAAGACGGTGAAGATGAAGTGAATGTCAGGTGAGCACCCAGTGTTCCTTCTCAATGCATCATCATATATGAAACACCACAAATGGTTATGGAGATTTACAGTTGTCCTCTCCCTCGTGGCGACAGCGTCAAGTCGCAGGACGTGGAGGAGGACTCAGAGAGTGACAGCACTGATGAAGACTCCGGCAGTTCATCAAAATATGAAAGTGCAGACTTCCAGAGCTCCCTCCGAAGTTTTCAGATGTCTGAGAGCAAACGTAAGAGGTTGAGAGAGCTGGAGGCAAGTGCACATTTATTTAAATCTTTATCTAGGTTAGCTGAAAATAGTGTTTGAAACACTGTGGTCATTTTTAGTTTTCACTGACATTTGAATAGAACAGTAAAGAACATACATTAGAGACCAATAGTTTGCTGCCTGTCTGTGTTGTGATTCTCAACCATTCTGAAAATATATAAGTTTCGAGATGAGAACTGATAAAATGGGTCTGACACAGGTGAAGGTTGTGAAGTTCCAAGATGAGCTGGAATCTGGCAAGAGGCAGAGAAAGTCTGGAATGAACATACTACAACAAGTGGAGCACTACAGAAACAAACTGCTGCAGAAGGTGAGCTATTGGACAGCTATTAGCATAGCTTTGAATTTATATTGCAATCATTTAATCGTACATAAATATTCTGATATATCACACATTTAATTATACACCGTTAATATTAACCCCTAGTATTTTTTCTGCAGTGGCAAAGATGTGTAATAGAAATGGACTTTAAATACAAACGGGGTAAAATTAAGGAAAGTGCTTGTTATAAGTCCTGAACATCAAGAAAAGAACTATAACTGATGTAACATACACGAAATCAGACAGTAATGGGAAACAGCACTGCCTCAGGGCCAGCAGTAAGACAGCTGCAGATTTAGTCCAGTGTGCGCCACCTACAGGGAAGTAAAGTTTAGCAAAAACTATTTAAGCTGCTGTTTGTGTTGAATCTGCCTTCATTTAACTGGAGCCAAGCTAGTGTTGACACTAATCATGATTTTAGTTTGGAGAACTTTGTCTAAAGAAGACACTAGAGTCCATATATATTAGATATAATATATGTAAGACTGCATTTAAATTCCCTAGATCCGGATTTGGATCTGCACCAATTGGAATAAACTCAAATGTCAGTCCTCTAAACATGTCAGATTTCCATCAAGATCTGTGAATAATTCTGAGAATTCAAGGAAAATGTGGGAAAACGCCCTATTCACAGTTATATCAAAGTGGAAGAATGTTCCTGGAACGTGGATCATTGACAGTTAATATTTAAGCTACACAGAGGAAAAAGCATCTGAAAGAATGAATCTTCATGTTGGGATTTTTCATGTGTGATATGTTTTTTTCCAAATATGTTTCCATTTCATTGCGTCTGGCCCTGGTCGGACATTGACTGATTTGCTTCCCCTTGTAAAGAACCTGCAGGCTGTTAAATGCAAATGTGTTGGATTTTGTTTCACAAGCCAGTTCCATCTGGTGCTTTGCATAGAAGCAGCTATCTGATCAGACGGTTATTTAATTCTGTCTACTGCAGGAGTTTGAGAAAGATGAAGAAAAGACCGAGAGATCATCGTCGAAGTCCAAAGACCGGTCAAAAGAGGACAGAAGGGACAAAGACCGGAGCAAAAGAAGTGAAGATGGAGACAGAAAACAAGGACGGAGTCGAGATCCCGATGACAAGAATCAGAAATCGAGGAGTATCTCTCCTCTAAGGTTAGTGCCCTTAGAGGTTGTTTTTTTTGTAACGTACTGAAGTTTTCACCCTGATTGTCGTGTTTGAAATCACTCTCCTTTTGTTTCCGCTCATTTAACAGGAACAGGTCTCCTAAACGGTCCAAACGTTCCCGATCACCATCTCCTGACCGAAAGGCAGGAAAGTCCAGATCCCGGTCACCTCACCGCTCCCACAAGAAGACGAAGAAGAGCAAACATTGACTCTCAACTCGGGACATTGCCCTCCATTCGCTTGCTGGTGTCCATGGGTTGGACGCTGCCCCCCCCCGCAGTGCTCTTTAAACAGACGGACACTTCAGTACGCCGAGTCCTGACTTACACTATCCATGCAAGATTCAGCAGCCTTTTGTATCATGAAGTTTGAACACTGTAACTAATTAAATATATTTTGTTTTAATGTTTGTTTTTAAAATGTCAACCAGAAATGTCGCTGCAAAGATTCCGACACAAAAATAAATCACTCTTGGTGATGAACTGTGTGTGTGTCTGGAGGAAATGATTGACAGGGCCAGGTATCACATTGGTACTCTGCTGAATTGATTTTCAAGGTTACAACAAAAGCTTAACCAGCAGTTTGTGTGGATTTTTATTGAGGAAATTAAGAGAGCATCATTTGGTTGTTTACAAAAGCAGTAAGTAAGCAATGTTACATAGTAAATTTACAGTACTATCTTATATAATGAAATGTGCTTTCATTGGTCAAAGAAATGTATCAAAAGTATTTCAGAGCCAGTACTCGCTGAAAAATCCTATGATACCCAGCCCTGATCAGTTGGAACTGTGTACAGATCTCCTGTATCAAACACTGTATTTACTGTGATCCGCTGAAATGTTTCTTACTTGAGGAGAGCTTCAATTTTGAAAAGCGATCTAGATTTTTTAGGCACAAATAGTTTGTAAATGACATTTCAAACCACTTTGCTCTCAGGACAAATGGTTACATCTGTTAACACAAAGACACATTAAAATTTGAGACGTACATTAGGACAGTGTCTTGCACATGTTAGGAGTTAATTTCTCTGAAATGTGGAAGCAAAACAGACGAGTAAGGTGCCCATACTATTGAAAATAGCTTTCTAGCTACACTTAGTCTCCATACAGCTATAACTTTACACATCTGAACAGGTTTCGTTTCAGCTCAAACCACACAGACAGTTGGCATTCAGGCCTAGTCTCCTTTTTCTTAATGCCAAACCATTCACAGTTGTTTGGTATTAAAAAATAAAAAACAGAAATGTGACAGGGAAACACAACACGATCTGTTTTGTAGAGTCAATTTCTTCCAACCGTTCTCTCCATCCTTTTAGGGTCCCTGTTGTCCTGAAAACGCTCCAGACAACTGTCTCAGAGCAGTAACCGTTAGGTAGTTGGGTGACGATCGACGACTCCTGTCGGGCTGAGACGCATTTGTAGGACCAGTGTTCACGAGACAGGCCTGACCGGGAAGGTTTTCACCCTGAGTTGCTCAGAACTTTTTTACATTGATGAAAACCTTGATGGCTCCAGTGAAGTCGGCAGAGAGAAGAACCTCTGTGTGGTCTGTCTTCAGGGCTCCTGCAAAGGGAAGCACAGTGTTACAGCACTGATATGACCGTCCTGTCATGTAAACTGAACATGAGAGAATTTAAGTCAACGTACCTGAGGGTATTGTTTCTGAGTCTTCGGAGTCCAGGCTCTTACACTCTGCTTCTGGTTTCTCTGCCGTGGTGTCCTGTGGAACAATAAGGCCTGGGTGGGGTGCAAAGATGGCGGAGGTGACCACTGCATTGTGTGCTGAAAGAAAATGTATTAAGTGACATTAAAGGTGGTGCAATAATTAGACAGGAAGTTATTAAAAGCGGTTTGTGTTTCAACACTCATCACAGTTACCTTTGATCCCTTCCCAGAAGTCATTGCGGTCTCGTCGTACAGATGTGAACTTGCTCAGGTCGTGGTAAGTGCTCCAGATGTACACGTACTTATCCTCAGAGCCACTGACAATGAACGAGTAGTCATGGCTGTAGGAAGACAGTCACACAATACAAAAATGTTTGCATAAACGGTATAGCCAAACATGTCAAAGGGTTACAAGAGCTGTTTTCAGACATGGACTCTGGAAAATGCTTCTGCTAATTTTGCATTTCACATATGAAGAAAAGCAGCAGGAGATTGTCTGAGTTATATGTGTTCACGAAAAGAGGAACATGTTGCATCTGGGTAGAGCGTGCAGGACATGACTTGTAAATCGGCTCTTATCATCTCTTGAATCCTGTCTCTCCAAATTGGCATATCGGTCAGTGTCGCTGTGAAGTTTACTGCCATATTCTATAATGGGACTGGCTCGAAAAGTTCTCCAAGCACCTTCAGTATCAGCAATGCTAGTTCAAATTGCTCAATGCAAAGTCATCCTCACCTGAAGCTGGCCTTGATCTGGCTGCTGCTGTTGACGTAACCCTTGTACTTCATGGACAGAGACAAGTCCCTCAGGTCATAAAGGCGAATGCGGGAATCATTTGAGGTCACCAAAATCTGTGAAGGACAAACAGGACATTTGTCTTAAAATAAATCTCTTGGATAGACTTCATTACATGGACATCAGTCATCCTGTAGATGTTGCTGTAGTGGAAATCAGATGTTACCTTATTCTCTCCAGGTAGAGGTTCGATGCCGGTGATTTTCCGTCCCACTTTGTTCCTGCCTCTGGTGGACCTCACGTGAATTTGGGTGTGGTATTTCAGACGCTAAAGTGACGCACAGACAGAAAGATTGATTAGATATAACCTGGAATGAATACTGTCTGGACATCAACTGATAACAGATAAAGAAGAAAGGAGGGTGATCTGGTTACCTCGGTGTCGTAAAAGATGCATCGGCCGTCGTAGGTGCCAATTACAGCATACTTCCCATTTTGGCAGAAGTTGGCAGCAGTGATGAGACGAGTCTGGCCGTCCACCTCGTTCCAAAGGGCCACCTTCTTGTCAGGAATGTTCCAGAGCCGTAACTTCCCGTCCAGAGAGCCGCTTAAAAAGTACCTGTCATCCTGAGAAACGAGGACAAAGTGTTACTATAAATACATTTGGATAGAAGTCGGGTTTGTGTGGATACAAGTAATGCAGTGTGAGTCAACTTACTCTGGGATGAAAAGCAATGGCTGTGACGAAATCGATGTGCTGAAAGCAGCAGAGACACTCTCTCCTGGATATGTGCCATAGTCTGACAGTTTTATCCATGGAAGAGGAGAGCAGGAAAAAGTTCTAGATTGAGACAAAAATAGAAAGATTGTTACGAGATAAAACTCAGCCGTGCAATTCCCTAAAATATGTGAAGAGCAGGGGACAAAAGGGTGAAGAAGAGACAATATGACCGTCACCTTAGACCAGGACAAGTCCAACAGGTCAGCTGTATGACCCTTGTACTTGCAGAAGGGGACTTGACGGAAAGGGGCATTCCTGTCTTCTGTGTCTGGGTCCTCTGGCACACAACTTGCCTAGGGTAAGAGTTTATTATGTCATGAGCCACAAGACTATAATATAGCAATAATCACCCTGTTAGCAATTTATTCTGGAGGTCTGACAACCCATACATCAAAAGTCATTAATGTCACTCACCCCAGGATCATTGTCAGATTTAGAGGAGCATAAACTTTCCTGAGACGGAGATGGTGAAACGCGACCTGGAGGAACAAAAAGAAAAATATTACAGCCAAAGCCGAGCTTCTGAATTACAATAATCACTCATCTAAGAGACCACATCTGAGCTGCTGATGAGGCTACCTTCAGTGTTGTACTTTAATCTCATGTTATTGAAGTAGTCAAAGGCAGTCTTCAGGACCCAGATGCGAACCACGTTATCTTGGCCAGCAGTAGCCAGCAGCCTCCCACAGTGAGAGAACTTCATCGTCCAAACAGCGCCCTGAGACCGAGACAACGATACTGTAGTACATCAGTGCACATCCATAATTAAACATAAGAGACCAATCGAACTGAGCTCCTCTCACCATGTGCTCTCCACTCAGGTCCTGCACAACCTTAACCTGATCAAAATCAAAAGGACCCTTGAAGCTGTGCGCTGCCTTGAACTTGGCGGGCCTGGTGTACGGCATGCCCTCATCATCACTGGATGACGGGTCGTCCTGATCTGTGTGAAACACTGAGCCCACAAAAGAAGAAAAAAATTCAGAACTGAGATTATCAAAACTTGCACGGCAGCAGAGGCATTCATCTTGAATGAGCATGTGTTGGCTTTAAAAATAATGTAGACCCTCAGACTGATTAATTTAGCAAGTGCTGTGTTAGAGCAGGTACATTTCCTCCATGTCTTCATAAATATGTAGAGTTCGATCCACAGGTATTACCAATCCTTTTAAAGTGAAACATCTTCTCCTCAGGAAATAGAGAGAGTACAATGAGAAATTAGAATCAAGCTGTTTATCCTGTTATCATTGTCAACATCATTTTACAGATAGTAATCTCTACCTGCATTGTATTGTATTTTGAATTATTAATATAAAACTAATCACCCTGTTGTGAAATGTATGAGTAGCTTATGTGCATTGTAAAATATAAAAACTCACACTATACTGTACAAATCTAGTTTTGAGCAGCACATTTACAATTATAGTTTCTCACACTGAAACACACAATCACATTTGAAGTGTTTAAATATCTTCAGAAACAGCTTTAAATTGCTCTGATCTTTTACCTTCATCCCGCACACTTTTGACTTTGTTGACTGCCTTCTCTCCGTACTCCCCGGCCAGATGCTTGGCTTTCTTCACAGACTTGCCCAGGAACTTTTTAAACTGGGTTCTGTTCATAAAAATGGGATGGACAGTATACAAAAAATATTAGATCTTGTAACGTATAGGGGAAACATGATTTCCCAGCAAAACAATTCAAGAAGTAACTACTCCTTACGTTTTCTGTTTCAGTTTCCCTCCATCTGTGTCTGTCAGTGGAGCCTGACACTTTTCATCATCATCTGACTGTGCTGCATCGTTCCTGTTAGGAAAAGATACCACAGAAAATAGAACATTTGTTTAACTGTGGGGGAAATGTTTTAAACATATTTAAACCATCTTAACACAATAACACTGCAGAGCTTGATTTGATGGTTTGTCTGGATCATTATATTCTGTCCATGTTTGACCTTTAGTTGTATAGTGTGTTATATTACCACACAAACTGCTTCTTATTTTGAAATTTGAAGTGTGGCTCTAACACTGTTTTCCTTGTCTTTTTATTTAAATTTTATGAATGCATCCAAGTCTTCAAAACACACTAGGTCTCTCACTTAACAGTTTATGTATGGGACAGATAACCCTGCCCCCCCTCCCACTGAGACAAATCAAGTCATCAGCGTATACAGAGACAAATATTCTCTTCTTACGTAATGTACTCCTTAGTCCTTCTCATGATGTGCAGAGTGAGAGGGTTAATTGCAGCAGGGAGTTTCTCTTCTGCCTGGATCAGAGGGATCTCTTCACCAGTGTCCAGATTCTTGATCATCACACTAGCCAGGATTTCCTATTTTAAGAAAACAAACATTTGGCGTGTCGAAGGTTGGGAGAAGGAATGTGCAAGAGGTTGCCTTATGAAGAAACACGGAGGGACTCTTACTTCATCTGTCAGTTCTCGACCAGAGTTGGAACGTGGACGGTGAGGGCCTGGAGTTTGTCCTCCGCTCTGAGATGGCCCCTGGTCATCCTCATTTTCCTAAAAAAATAAAAACATCAGTGGTGCAATAGTGCTGTTGATAAGCAAACTGTTGCAGCCTATGTGGTTCCACCACCATTAAAAACAGGTTCGGTTCCCAGGCTTACTCACCTGAGCCGTTACCACCTTTTCCCCACTGGTGGCACTGGCCAAATCCAAGGAATGCTGCAGCTCTTTGGTTAAACTCCTCACAGTGCTGCTGGGAGAGACCAGGCCAGAGGGCTCCAGAGCGTCGTTGCAGACTGGACCTACTGTACACACTGAGCAACGATCCATCAGAACATTCCATAACTCAAAACACAGTTTAGATTTAAGAAACATTTATCGACTTTTGTGTCGTTAATTATAATTTACCTTCCAGTCCAAATGGCCTCAGACACTCCTGAGACCTCTTGGAGGGAAGCATTTGCAACGATGGGGGAGGCGGTCTTGGCGGAGGGCCTCCACTGGGAGGGGGTGGGCGTGAGGGAGGAGGCTTCTTGGTGCTGGCTACAATGTCTGGCTCTACAGTGAATTGACGTGGTGGTTTGCTCGGCCCTGAGGAGTCAGAGTCAGCCGGCCTGTCTGTGAATGGTACCTGTTCTAAGATGTCTGCAGGCCTTTGCTCCTGCACCCCGTCTGCAACCACAACAGCCCTGTATGACGGAGTCTGTCCTATAGTGCTGGTGATGTCTGGGGGCAGTTCTTGTGACCCAGCTGACGGCCCTGGGAGATCTGCGGGATGAGGGGCGGGTATTGAGCATGCTCCGTTTGTATCTGCACTTTCCTGTTGTTCCTCTTGCCTCTCAACAAGCTGAGGTTCGACATTTGCCGCTAATATCTCCACAGGAACTTCCTGAGCATTAATCTCTTCCTTTGGCTCCGGCTCTGCTGTTACATCAACATGTAGCTGATCTAATAGCTGAGCCACTGCACCCACCTCCCCAGCACTTTCCTTTTTACTCTCCTCAATGATGCTATCAATGATCTGTGAGGAAGAGAAAATAATAATTATTTAATTTAACGATGCAAAATATGTGATGCAAGTTCCCATGTTTATCTCAAGTACAAAATAAATAAGTAACGTCTGTTTTTAAAGCAGTCATCACAAAAGAAAAGGATCAAAAGTGATCACACCATCCACATAAGACCAGGATGGTGTGGGAAAGGACATTTCTAAAACCCATGGTGATAGATGTTGTCTCAATTTGGGCTCAAACGATCTCACACTTTATTCAAACTAAATAAAAACACAGGAATAGGACTTAACTCCAATATTTTGACCATCTGATGAAAATAATGTCCTTTGGGGGAAAGCAGAGAGAAACATTACCTGGAGGGGATCATCTTGCTGAGTCTCAGACGTGGCCGTGCCCCCGCTCACCTCTTTTGCAAGCGAGATCGGTGAAAGCTGTTCAGAAAAACAATGGGAAAAATATGTAACATACCACAGATGCACAAAGAACATTAGTGAGGTCGAAGACCAGCTTTCATTTACATTATAAGAAAAGAGAGAGACAACTTTAGCTTTGCTGAAAAATCAATGTTTTCAGTTCTGAGAGCAAAGTTCACTCCTGGTTCCATTCCAATGTCAGTTCAGTGCTGTGTTACAGTTAGAGTATATCTTATTTGCAATCTGTCACGAGCAGGGCTTATTTGAATTCCCGGTTTAACTGTCGGGAAAGGCAGGCAGAGATTAATTTGCATTTAATTTACATTTTCCTCGCAGGGAAGTAGCACCAGCTACACAATGAAGGAGGCAGGCGACCAGGCAAAGGGCTGAATATTTGCAGACCTGACTCATAACTCAACAGATTGCGTCACACATTTTCACATGTTATATCTTAAAAGTTGAATTCCCTTAAGGCAAGTGCAGCTACAAGGATAACTAATGTAAACAGTGCAGTCACCTCTAGCTAGTCAAACACTCAATGTTAGAACAGTGATAAGTAGGGCTCAGTTCAGCCATCGTTGCCTAAACCTGTAAAATACTTAACCAAGGCCGGTTTCTGATGCAATTTTTGTAAGTAGCAAAGAGACAAGTGTTTAACAAACACATTTAGCAAAATAACAAAGAGGGGATTCTGGTATGATGAAATGTAATTTGAACTTCAACCTTTAACGTGAGGCCCATACTGTTTACAATAATCACTCCAACAGCAAGTCAGCACGAAAGTATACTGTAAACTGCCTTGTTTCAACGGTGCCCGGATTTAGATAAACATACCTTAGGTGAAGGAATGACAAACTTTGTAGGAGACCTAAAAACACACAAAGAGAAAAGGTTACAAGATGCAACAACAAAACTCTCTGGATGAGCTCTAAGACAAATACATAGATACAGAGTTAAAAAATGAATAGTGATGATTCATTCCTGACATGTCAAATTACACAATACAAAGGTGGCGTCAAATCTCTCACACTTTTCCACCTGTTATTTCCCATCATTTAAGGCAGACAACACCATCCAACAGACAGTGTAGCAAATTAATTTAGTTGTAAGTCTATCATAAAGTGATTGTATTTCCGAAAATTACTTTGTCAATATTCAACGTTTTAACTGGGGCCATCTGAACTTCCGCCTCCAGGCTCCCCCACACTGACAGCCGGTATATATCACGTTGGTGTTAAAACACACAGTTGTTTTGAATGGAAACTGTCGAACTTCATCTCGGCTTCAGCTTTCAGGGGGAACCTGTTATCACAAACAAATCCTGTGCTGCCGGGATCTCAGGGATAACATCATGTGATTCGTATGTGGGGACGGACTCTCCCTGAACTGTCAAACCGCCGGTGACCTGCACGTCTGTACATACAGCACATTGCAATTGTTATAAAAGATGACCAGCCACTTAATTATAACTTACTTGTCTTCAAAGCAACTTGACAGAGTTCACGTTTCTATTACTTAAATAGTATCTTTGCCAATTCAACCGGTTAGTTGCTAATGCTAAGTTTGCTAGGCACATACAACTTACAGGCGATAGGATACAACATAAAGCAGTCCCATTAACAACATTGTATTATAGAAAATGCGTTTCCTTACACTTTAGGTGATGGAGTAAAATTGACGTCTTCAGGAGCATCATAAAATTCCTCGGTGTCACTTGTATCTGACGCCATGCTAACGTGGGTTTAGCTCGCTAGCTAGTCTAAGTTAGTCGCCAGGCAGCTGTCTAGAAGCCTAACCTGCGAGTAAACAGAGGGCTGCACGCATGTGCTTGTCTCTCTATGGACACTGCCCCTTTGATATCGGCGTTAGGATTTAAAACCACTTTCTATTCCCACGTCACGCCATAACGTCTCAGTGAGAATGCTACAAGCAGCTAGGCTAACAAATGCAATCTAGTCGTCGGACTGAGCGACACCGACTGCTCGCTAGCATCCAGCGCTGCTTTAAATTCCTCTCATTCGCGATCAAGTATCCTCCATAAAAGCAGACGGCAAGAAGCGCCTTTCCCAACACGGTGTGTTTGATGAGCTGTCAAGCTAATGGGGCCAGTGTGGAGCGCGTCATAAACACAACACAAGAAAACACATCTGAGAACAGGAGGAGAGTCGAAGGGCGGGGCCATAGGGGCGGAACACAGGAGCCCTCTTCTTCTCCTTCACTCTGACTGCAGCTGCTGGAGAGGTTCCCGTCAAGTCCGCTCCCCGCTGGACTTGTCGAGTAACTGCAGGCAAGGTGGATGAGCCTAGGATGTGCTGATGCTAGATACAAGAGATAGATAAAGATAGATAGATAGATAGATAGATAGATAGATAGATAGATAGATAGATAGATAGATAGATAGATAGATAGATAGATAGATAGATAGATAGATAGATAGATAGATAGATAGATAGATAGATAGATAGATAGATAGATAGATAGATAGATAGATAGATAGATAGATAGATAGATAGATAGATAGATAGATAGATAGATAGATAGATAGATAGATAGATAGATAGATAGATAGATAGATAATAGATAGATAGATAGATGATAGATAGATAGATAGATAGATAGATAGATAGATAGATAGATAGATAGATAGATAGATAGATAGATAGATAGATAGATAGATAGATAGATAGAGAGAGAGAGAGAGAGAGAGAGAGAGAGAGAGATAGATAGATAGATAGATAGATAGATAGATAGATAGATAGATAATAGATAGATAGATAGATAGATAGATAGATAGATAGATAGATAGATAGATAGATAGATAGATAGATAGATAGATAGATAGATAGATAGAGAGAGAGAGATAGAGAGAGAGAGACAGACGTTAAATATAAAGTATACTAACAACTGTACATACTCCTTAAGTAAATGATACACAACAAAGAACTAGAATACACAGTAAAATACTGAATATAATAGAACAACGATTAAGCCTATAAACAACAGACTAAATACAAGATATGGCAAAGTATGATCAACAGACAAGTGTGCAAAGTAGAAGTAATTGTTTGCATTTGAAAACAATGTAATGATGTAGATTGGAATATGAATTACTAGAATAAAATATGACAATAGAAAAAAAAGACAAAAGAAAAGGAGATTATGTTTATTCATTCCTAGGAGCTGCAGAAAGGATTCCTTGAAAGAAAAAAATATGTTTGACAGAAGATTGTGTTATAGCTGTATTAATTGTATTCATTACGTCCCTTGTTCGCTGATGGAAAGAGCTAGAGTGTCATTCACACTTCATTAAAGGCAAACAGTGCCCTTAAATTCAATCAAGCTGAATGAAGTTTCACACACTCAGAGAAATGGTATCCTCTGATACCATCCATGATGCAATCAACTGTAAAATGGATGAGTTCTCCCCCCTGGGCCCATACCCCAAACTTCCACCTAATTTCAATAAAATTGGTTAAGTCGTTTTGTTTTAATCCTCCAGACAAACAGTAATGAAAACACAACCTCCTAAGTAGAGTTCCATAGAGGTTCAAAACTTAGACTTCAATAACGACAACAGTAAACTTCTATAAATCACAATGAGTTGGTGTCACAGCAGTGCAGAAGCTTGTTCCAGGCTACACGCGCTCCACAGAAACAAGACTCTCCTTTAGAGCCTCTTTATTTAGTAACGGAAGTTTTGAGCCAATGGGAAAAGATGGCCATACTCTTCCACCAATGAGAAGTTCGGATGCTCCGGCTCCCCCAGTAAGCGACAGCTGCATTGGACAGCACCAGGAAGGAGGCTCCCGTCGTGTAAGTGGATTTGAGGGCTCGGAAAGAAAACAAGGACGCTGGTTAACGTTGGCTCGTTGTCGAAGGTATGGAATCTGCTTTTTAAAAGTTTACTGAGTGTATTTAAGATTAATACACTGGATAGAATACCGCACATAGCGTGTTAAGCTCAACAAACAGCAGGTTGACAGTGAGTCACTGTAATTTTATGGGGGTGGCAAAGCGACCAACCAGACTAACTAACAACTAACCCAACTAACTCATGTTAAGACCCCGCTGGTTAACACTCTTGTTGGTTGATATAACACAGCTATACCACAGTGGTACAAACAGCAACCAACTCGGTAAGCTTACAGTCGACTGTCCTGATCTTATGTTAGATCCAGCTAGCTAATGCCCATGTTAAAAGGGTTAGCTTAGCTAGTTAGCATTAGCCTGTTCCCAGTGGAGATGTAAGGACAGAGTTGAGGCAACATGGCCAGAAAACAAGCGGTGCCCACGGCTGACAGCGCTGCATCTTGTGACAGTACATCGGTGTCGTCCCCCGGCTAACAAGCACGAACATTAAACGATGGTAGCCCAAAGGCTTTGCTAGCAAAGTCAGCTTCCTCGCCGAGGACTTAGTTTTCTCCCAACATGTCGCAGTTAGCTCTTTAAATGACAAACCCCTGCGACTTGTTGAGAATGCATGGGAGCTTGCAGCACCTAGCACATTGAAGCTGTGAGCTCCATCAGTTCTGTGGGACTTGTGTCATGTACCAAGAGTAGCTCCAGCGAACCCAGCGGCGACCTCAAAGGAAAGTTTACCTGTTTACCATTCTTTAAAATAAAACAACACTCGAGATCAATGTGAGCACCGGTTGTTTTGAACGTCTTTTTCAGCAGAATTACAGGAAGATTGTTCTGTCAGGTGACGCAAGCTGAAGATATTTTTAGCTTCCATTAGCCCAGTTCTGTGAAAAGCAACAAGTTATAGAAATATGATGCAACTGTCACATCTCGGCAGGAGGTTAAGGGGTCAAGAAGTACCCACCCACCTTTATCAATATACCAATATGCGTTCAAAATGAGCAAACGAATATATTCATATTATCACACTGTCATTAGTAACGTAGCTACAGGCAGCACATATAAAATGTAATACTCAAGTTTGAAAACTTTGTTTTTTCTTAAATGACAGCTTGTGTTGCTGCTCATTGCTACCTCAGTTTTTTGTGGAACTGGACTGTTACCTGTGATCTGAACTACAATAATGATTTGTTTACACATGTATATTGTGATTACAGAGCACCATATTTGCTAACTTTAGAAGCGTGGCCTATTGTAAAGAGAGGCTTCTCAATTACAACATCAGAATATTGATAATCGTTAGCAATGAATTGTATCTAAAACAGTGTGGTGTACGTCAAACAAGCCCAAAACAAATAGGTGAGGTCTGTTAAAAGTGCAGATGTGAGTCTAACTTACAAATACTGTTATTACTTTGCAACATCTATGAGCAATATTTAGTTTTTCTTGGCTGAAGAAAACTGAATGTTTTTCCTTTGCCGAATGTTTATTGTATGGATGACAGACTTGTCGCAATTGTTGAAAATGCCATCTTTCTGTTTTTGAGGTGAGGGTATGGAGCACCCTGTTCACAGAGGGGAGACGATGCCCATCGGACCGCACGAAAGGTAAAGAGCAATATCTCATATTACATCGGTTACTTAGCCCTTGTGAAAATTTCGATTGATTCACCTTAGCTAAATATGTTTCACTTAACGGCTCACAAAGCTTTCCAAAATGAACAAAAATGTGATTGTTGGGAGAAGAATTTATTTTCATTGCAGTCAAGATCATTAATGGCCACCAGGCAAAATTACTTATTTTTAAAATAAGTTCCTGAGGACACAGGATTGTTGGTTTACCATTCTCAAACTCTGTTTTGAAGCAGTTATCTGTCTTGGTATCAGTCTTGGCTAGGCTATGGGTCCAATTTGGAATGTAAGGGTTTTAATCGGATAATCCTTAATTAGATTGTGAGAAAGACAAGCACCGGACTGTTGCAATGACGGACAAGGATTGAGAACCATTGCTAATCCCTTGAAAGACACTGTAGTGCTTCTGCTGCATGAACTTACCTGTGACAGTTTTTTACACCTGGATGGCCTGTTCAATATTTGCCAGTACTAATTCTGTCACTCAGACAGGATTGTTACACTGTAAACAAAGACTGAAATAGGGAGTTTATAATTAACTAGTCGCAGTGTGTTTTTGTGACTATATTTACCCAGTGTGCTGCTTATTATTTCTAGTATGAGGGAAAACAATTATTGATGAGGCGACACCCTTTTCCTTGTTTCTTGACTTGGCTATGGAGTTATATTAGTATGACTGTGAACTGTTTGTTTGATTATACAATATAAAGTGTACTTAAAGTTAAATGGCCTGACCGACAGGGATTGGAGGAGGAGATACAACTAAAATGGGTCTAATCGCATTTGTATGCTAGATGTTACCAGGGTTTATGAATATTATATCACTACACCATCAGTTAATAGAGCGCAGTGTGGCTAATCTGTTTGGGACATCAGCTATTGCTGTAATATGGAATCCTTTTTTTCTTTTTTGTTGAGTGAAATCAAAGTGAGCATTAACAATCAGCCTTCAGTACATCAAATGTAATGCGAAATGATTGGCTTATCAAGAGACATCATTTACATTATGTTTGAACTGAGATCTGTTGGCACAGCACATCTCTGTGAATAGAAGTTGCCAGGAAGCTCATCATTGTCCGGCCCTAGTGGTTAACTGTACCTTCTCTCTGACAGCTTCTAAATCACTATACCTACCCCTGTCTTACCCCATTAACTGATAATTAGGCAAGATATGCAGGTTGACAAATTATGTGGCCACCTATTCTATAATGTTACATTCTTCTGTTAAAGTGTCTGAAAATGTCATTTGATCAACCTTTAAAAGGCAACTACAGCTTTCAGGATTAAGCTCTGACCTTGGATAAACCCTTGTTATCCACAAATATTTTCTGACCTAGTTCCTGCGCTCAAGTATCAGTGCCTTTTTGACAAGGCAGTCTACAATGAATGCATGCATGCACATTGTTTTTTCATAATGACAACCATCTGAAAATCTTTTTTGAGGCAGATACTGATGTAAATATTTAGGAGGTTAAAAATCAGGGAACCTAAACAATTAATTTGAATGCATTTTTTTTTGGTTCATCAGTTTCAGGCGTCAACAGTGCAGATTCTCTAAAAATCACATAAAATGTCCTGATTAATCAGCGCCCCAGGTAAAAGACTACCAAAATGGCTTCTTTACGCAATTCAAGAGTTGCTTACCACTAAGCGACTGGAAGGCATGAAGCAGCTGCGGGATGTGTTAGACACAGTAGATGTGAGTAGTCTGATGCCATGCTCTAATATTTATCAAGCTCTGGAAAGTTATGAAAGACTTGGCCTGATCATGCTGCTGTTGTTGTTTACCCAAAGTCAGCAGTCTTTGCTGTGTCAAGCTTTTACTCGGCAAATTATACTAAGGTGGGAAGACCACAATCTTACAAAGAAAATACAAATTAAAAAATTGAAATGAATAGCATCAGTGTGATCAGGCAGCTGTGA
This sequence comes from Pseudopleuronectes americanus, assembly GCA_038501795.1. NCBI lineage: Eukaryota > Metazoa > Chordata > Actinopteri > Pleuronectiformes > Pleuronectidae > Pseudopleuronectes > Pseudopleuronectes americanus. Next base: position 10,055,120 of record CM076728.1, on the reverse strand, counting down.
CAGCAAAAGTGGATAAGGCACTTAGATTTCCAAGAATAAGGAGCACTCTACCCTTCCATTGCATTAGAATGTGTTGGGTTTGGAATTATTTGGTTGGGGTCGCAGACAAGAGTTTGGTGCTGATATTCAGGAATGTTTATTGCAGAATATATATATATATATAACTGCCTGATGCACTAGCATGAAGTTGCAGTTTACAACCAACTGAATACTCCTCATTTCATTCTCCCCCTTAATACGTGGATGAGAACCTACGGTGGCCTACAGGTAATATAAAAAGGCAAAATCGCTCGCTTGTGCCAGTGTTTGGTTTTGTTCATTTTAGGCTACTGCAGAAACATGTCACGGGAATATGGCGAAATTCATGGAGATGGAACCTGCTTTTAATGTAGATGTAAAGGGCTCATCTTTACAAACCTCACAAATATTTCCTGTGATTAGTTTCAGTAATAAAGACATATGTTAAGGGAAGGAGTTTGAGAAAATTTATTCAGGATTTTTACATTACAGTCACAGCTCACAGTCTTAAAACTTAGACTTCAATTGTGAAAAGACATCTTGATTTAAACATTTCCTTTCTATATCCACTAAAATGTCATTAGGACTATTTATATAATCCTTGCTAACTTATTGTTTTCAGAAAAAATACTGATAAACTTGAAATCCAAACTTTGTTGATATACAGATAAAACCTCTCAAGTTTATCTGGAAGAATTAATTTTAGCATTGTTACTGATTTAATTAAAATGGACAAGGCCATGGTGAGCAAATAAATGTATTGAGTTGTATAAATTTCGTAGGAGGTTTTGTATGATTTTTCCTACTACTTAATCAACCCCTTTCCATAGTAATCCCAGAGCTGTAATCACAACTCTTTTAACAAGGTGGCACTGTTGCTTAGCTACTGCACTATTCACAAAAGCTGTAAGGGTGATGGGAAGGCAGGACTACCTCCCCCTCCTACCACAAGGCAACTGTGAATGCAGCAGGGCAAGCAGACGCGGTGGATGCAATCTATTGGCTTCTCAGCGCTGCCGCTAAAGTCACAACCCTGACTGTAACCCGCACTGCCTCTACCAGTTTATTTCAATAGCTGCCGCCGCCGCTGCCGCTGCTAATCTCCCCCCCCTTAAATGGTGTGGGCAGAGTGGGATGGAAGACTGCATTGGAAACCTTTTCATGGAAATGGTCTTTGCTGTTGGTATTGCTTTAGCACCATTCTGGTGACAACAACATGCCGTTGAAATGGAAAAGCGGTTCTCCTGTCAGCTGGAAATTCCCAGTGCCAGTTCTTAAGACATCCAGGTCCTCACCCCTTTCACCTGCATACATGTGAGTACGGTCTTAATAGCATTTATATTTCACCATTGTGGTAGTGTATTTGGAGATAGATTTGGTTGCTTTTCAGTTTTGGATATGTGTTTATTTTTGTATTATTTTTTGATGCAGCCCAATTTAGGAAGAATGCATTTGAGCCATGTACTGTGTCAAGAGATTGCCTTGTCCAGCATGCATTTTACATTTTACTGGCTGAATGCTGTGCTCCTGGGCTGAAGGACTCATTTTGTCGCTAGTCTGGACATGGCAACCGCCACATCCCGACTCTTGCCCTCTCCCTATGGCTATGTTTATTTGGGAACAGGGACTCAGCAGCTTGGGAGGAGCCTGCCTTTGTCAGGATGTCTGGCGTGCCCTGGTTTAGAAGCTATTGTCATCTGCTACTGTTCAGGAGGGGGGAAGGGTAGAATAGAAGTGCTTCACACAGCCTCTCGCCATCCTCTCTCTCCACCCCTTCTCCTGTGCTCTGCTGAAAAGGACAAGTGTCTTGTTTGACTTTTGATCAGTAAAACGACTGTCGCCCAAAACAGTGAGACAAATAAACCGACAGTTTTCAAGACAAGCTAAGCTAGATGATTACCTAAAGGTAGTTTCATAGGCTAGTGGGGCTAACCAGAATGAATGGATTTTTTACGAAATTGGATTTATGCAGTCCAGTACATTTATCTTTCAGCTTAAGAGCTTAATATTGTTAGTTTTAACGAAATGTTTATTTTGAACATTACTGTACCGCAGCAAGAACAATGTGCTCTTACCTCTTTTTTTGCATGTTTATTTAAATGTCCTCAGTGAAACAAGTGATATCTGCTGCATGGCTGATTGTAAATGTGCAGATACAAATGTCTGTACATTTAAATAGGCTCACCTTCAGCCATGAAACCAAACAGAAATCTTAACTTAGGGATATCACTTTGTAGACTCTTTACAGAACCACACAGTTCTTTATTATTGACAGTATTGACATGGTAATTATGAGCTTATTCTTTATTTAATCAGGGTAGTTTGGCTGGAGAATACCTTGGCTCATACATGGTGAATGCTCAGTCACTGAGTAGCTCTGCTGGAGCAGCTGTGGGTTAAGGTGTTTGCTCAAGGGCACCTTAGTGAATTTAGCAATAGAGGGGAACACACCCTTCCCCTGCTTTGCCTTTTTCATCTTTTTTTTTCATCTTTTCTGGAGTTATGTATGTGTTTTTCTCTATTAGTGAAATATCCTGTAGATTTCTATAGCATTGTTTATACTGCTCATTTGAATTTTTATATAAATCAGTCATGTGCTGTAAATTTATGTTTAGCACATTATGTTATATTTAATCATCTCCCTTTTTACTTGTATAATTTTGATATATATTGGCAGTTTATTTCAAAACAGTATAGAATAAATCCTGCATCCTGACTTAACTGCTGTACATTACACATGAGTGCTGGCGTCTCCTCCTGCTACAGCATTAACACAGACCCAGTAAGAGTCTGTATAAATCTCGTATGTACAGCATTTACTTCATTTTCAGCACTTGACATTGCACAAAAGCTAGAAGAGGGATTTCACACCCACATGTTCATGTCTTTTCGCGGACTATGGCGACTCCCCCCATGAAAGCACAAGGATGAGAGTGCATCACGTGCATATGAGTGGCCGTGGGCAACACTTGCCTGTTTTCATAGCAGATAGGGCGCACAGCACACACTGTCAAGTCAAGCATATCCAGGCCACGAAGCTCCACCTTACTCTGCCCAGTGTTTCTCGGCCCCACCAGACCACCGTCTATTTTAAAACATGTATGTTGTAAGCTGTGTTTTTAGGCACGCTGATATTGGGCCCCCAATTATAGGTTACTCTGTGGTCAGGGAGAAGTCTCTCTTTATAGGCCCTTTGAGTGGTGCCTCTGTCTGTTTGTCTTTAGAGGCATTTTTAACTCTGTATGCTGATCAGGCAGTCTTTGTATACAATATGTATACAAAGCAGCAGGATGATGGATGGCACAGGTGATTTTTTTTATATCGTACATACATAATGTATAAAGAATTAAGATCTGTTTGCACAATGTACTTTGCTGTTGTGAAACCACCCTGATCTATATATAGACTGGTGAACTGCCTGTGGTGCAGATTTCATGCTAGCGAGGAATGGTAAAGGTTCCCTCCCAGTATGGACCCATGGAATAATCTTCAGCTCAGCAAGAAGTCATTGAGTTTATCTGTCATTCCACAAAAAGTCCTTGAAATAAATGTCATCCCTCATCTGACAGTGCTTCAGTACCAAGCACTTAATATGTGTGACTGCTGTCTTTAGTAATCACCTCTCGGAGGCATCATGGTGAGCAAGCAGCCTTAACGGTTGCAATGCCTGTTTGATGCCAGTCGGGGACCTTTAGCACATGTCATCACCTCTTTTCTCTCTCCCTTTGTGCCTCGCTGCTTTTCATCAACAATCTCAGTGAAGCAAAATTCTACAAAATCTGCCTTTCAAACACAATCACATCTTTTCACCTTAAAATGTTGTTTAAAAACATTGGACATGATTTATCTGCTCCTGTCTCTTGGTTATAATGATTTAGATGTTTACATTCGGGTGACCATATTACATTTCATACAGATTCCATACAGAAGCTTTGAAAGTCTTTTGAACTGACATTTCCCAAATGTGGATGCTTCCCAAGTCTCATGTGGCTGTTAAATCCTTCTGCTGCAGCTGAATCCTCAGTGCTACTGCTGTGAGACAGTTTCTACAATCTCTGAGTTAAATAGCCCATTAGTTTACATAGATTTCTTTAAAACCCACTTCATTTTCATCCTAAAATAAATTGTTTGATCAATTAAACAATGCATCACTTCTAAAATCAGAACATAGTTGATTTTATAGCTGACAGAATACTGAATAAGGGCTAGTTTTGCACCTTTGAACATCAACTCCCATGGACAAAAATACATTTGAATGGTTAAAACTTAATTAAACTGTGGAATTATACCACATGGCCTCATCTGATATGTCATTGTGTTATATGTGCTGATTGGATTATTTGACAGCAGGCATGTTAAAACTACACTGATGGTCTTAGCCATCACACTGTATGATTTCAATGGACGGCAAAAAATGCTGGTGTGCTGATATCAGTTATAAAGTAGTTCAACTGAAACAGCCTGCTCTTAAATGAAGAAATGAAGCGAGGTAAATTATTTAATGTGCCCTGTAAATGCCTGACTAGACAGTTAGTGATCACAGTGTATGAAACAACATATGATAATTTTCATAAACATTTTAGATGAGCTTCCTTAATTGTTTGCTTGAAAGCCAAAACAGAATATTGAATGCCCCCTTCCTGAGAGCAACATCTGCCACTGTTTTTAAACGAGGCCAGCATTGTGTCATGGAATGTTTTTTCATATTCATAGTGACCAGTTTTACACACAACACACACATCAGTCTTTGGTAAACCTTAGACACGCGCCCTGCTTCTGGGAAGATGATCAGATTTAAAGCACTATGGTGGAGCTTTTAATTTACCTGCCCTTTGAAATGGACATTAAGTTCTTGCTGACTTGGAGCCATTTTGCAGAAAGAGCAGTAGCCACCCAGGGATCATTTATTTTTACTGAAAGGCCGGAGGGGAGACACAGCCAGTCTGGCTGGCGGAGCATCAAGTGAGTTCAGTCAGGTGAAAAAGTCATGTCAGTGCTCATTATGCACACACGCAGACACACCAGCACATGGACACACATTTGCCTACTGAAAGCTGAGGTGTGATTGGTTGAGTTTCAGCGGCTACTTGACTAGTCAGTGGAGCACTTGTTATGTCTGATAAAAAAATTATCACAAAATACTAATACATCATAAAACTCCTTCAATAGAAAGATCATAAGATTCATTGAGTGTCTGTTGAGATATAAACTATAACTTGAAATGTAAATAAAAGTAAACTTCTAAATCCTGACCTTTCAGCAGCTCGGGCCTTAGCTACTTTTCTCTCTGTCAGGTCCATCTTTTCACACTTGTTGCAATGGCTTGTCATTTGGATGCAAATTGTTTCCCCTCTTATTTCCACTGGATTGGATTTCTCACTAGCTCACATTATTGAAGGTGCAGTGGTGCACTACACACAGTCAAAAATATTTAGAAATTTCAATATTTCTGACATTTATCTGTATGAAGCTGCAATTAAATGACCATTTACATCGTCTCACATTAGGCCTACACCCCCAATACTAATGCATTGTAGTTATAGAGCATTAGTAGTGTGTGAACATAAAGCAGTCATTTCAGCCTTGACTACCAGTGGTGAATGCAATATGGATAACAACAAACTGCTGTCAGTAACAGCTCCACCTCTTTGATGGTCAAAAATCTTACTTTGCCAATGCTGTTCCTTGTTCCTGGTATTTTCTGCAAGTAACTGCAGAGTGGATAATATCCTTACTTTTTACGCTGACATACACGTTCCCAGTCTACATGAACGGTCATGTGATTTCTGATTTGTAGCCAAAACGCTTGTTTTTACACTCAGTTAAACTGCATTGTGGAAGTGTGCTAAACTCGCTTGAATACAAAACCATGCCTCTCTCCTCATTTGATTCCCAGCAGTAATATGCTGACACTTCTCATGACCGCTTTTCATATCTCTTGTGAGTCTGGATAAAGACCTTGGGTAATCTTACTTGGCCTCGTCTAAATATGTGGACAGATTGTCCTCTCCGGTTGAAACTGTTGTTTTGAGACTTAATTGTAGGTGCTTATAAATTCCCCAGCCTTTTTTAATGTAAAAAACTGTGACCTCAAAGTGCTCCCTGATTATAAAGTGTAATTACAGACTCATTATATCGTACAGACGGGTGTGATTATTAGCCATTAGTGGAACAATTATCTGGAGATCATGGCCAGCTTGTCCTGGACAGAGTGACCTGCAAATACTGTACGTACCGGAAATATCAGTGGACTTAATGCTATATAGGGTCCTTGACAGTTCTTATTCACTTCCGTCCACGCAGACGCAAAGAGAACATCATGTGAACTTTACACAGAAAGGCCCCTGCATAAACGGGATTTGAGCCTGGAACCTACTCGCTGCGAGGCACTCGAAAGTGTGAGGAGATGCAACATAATCCCATGAGCATAAAAGCATCATGCAAGTCACACATCTGGCAGCATATACTTTGTTGACACCCTCGGCGGTTGCAATCACATTCTGTGTACTTTATATCTCAAATATATCTCCAATTCAAATCTTTTTAATTCTTTCTTCAATTATAGAACCTGCTCCGAGTTTTTCAGTTTACAGTTTCCACAGCAATGTTTTTAATCTCTGAAGTTTTTATGTGATCAAACTTTTGAAAGATGTAGTATTGAGTTGCATCTACCTATTCAGTTGTGATAGACAGCATTAATAAGGGAAGTGCCTCATTTTTGTAATATTCTGATGATCTGATCGCTTGCTTTTTCTACTGGAACTCTTAATAATAGACGAAAAAGGAAAGGAATTATCTCCACTGAATACATAATGGCTTATTTTTGTATTTTCTGGCATCAAAAATGTCTATATTTATTCTGATCATGAACATATTCACTTATACATATTGTAGTCTAGCTACCAGATGCATTGTCACATTTTAGATGCGCGAAGAGAGAGAAGAATTTTTAAGATGCACAACTACCTCCTTTTCTTTGTGCGGCATTGCCTCTTGCTAAGTATGGTGGGGAAACAGGGAAACAAGAGCTGCATCCAGAGAGAAACTTAATTTCCCTATCAGCTGCTGATTATTCAGTAGAGTGGATGTAAAAGTGTCATTGCTGCCAGTAAGGTGGAGAAGCCTGGAAAACTGAGCAGCAGCTGAATTGAGGCATATTATTAGGACTAGGACTACTCATGCAGCTAGTCAACAACTAAGCAGAATATTTTTTGGAAATGACAACTACAGAAATTCCAGGAGGTTATCTATATTACTTTAGCTTCAGTTCAGTAATACTAGTGCTACAACGATGTTGCTGCTCCATCATTGTTGCTTATGTCATCTTTTGATTCTGTGGACTTCAGTCGTCTCTAGTATGAACTAATCTGAAATGTCTTCATTTTTTATTGATGGCATAAAATTGTGCTGTATTGCAAGAACATTGTGTTCCATTGCCGTACATTAGGGGTTTCTATTTTCTGCATCTCTCTTCAGCGTGACTGCATCATTAGATGTTTCTTTTTCTCCAGAAGCAGAAGATATTCAACATGTAACGTTATGCTTTATTACATTGCTCAGTGATTAAAGGCCGAATTGTATCCCCATGTCAACCGTTTGTTTATATATTATTTGCGAAGTATATGCAAAAAAAAGTGTGCTTCCAATAAAGATGCTTTCTCAAATTATCAATTCACCGCATTATGTCCATTAGAGTTCTACGCTGTCCTACTCATTGGTTATATCTGCAGGCGTAGGTGGTGGTATGAAGTCTTCAACAGCAAAGAGTGACATAGCTTCTTGTTTTTACCAGAAATAGGTAAATGTGCTGAATCAGATAGAACTCTGACATCCATTCAGGGGGTCTTATAAGTGGATTCCTCCGCGTGGGTGTTTGTCATTGTTCTGCTTGATAGAGCAAATAGGGATTTACTCTCTGACTTTGCTCACAGAGGTTTTCAGAGAGCTGCCCTTGTTTAGTTTCCGGGCACCTTATCACCTTTCTATTTTTTTATATAAGTGGTTTGGATTCAGGCGCTGGAATGTATGTCCAGAGAAAACCGGCAAACAGAGTCCTATAATCCCCTATGGTTTTGTCCATGTGGCAGAGGTATCCTATAATCCTATCATTAAATAAATAAAATGTTGCTGCTGCTCTTTTCTTGCTGCTCCATCACATCCACTGCTTCCTCATTGTCTGTGATTTGCTCTCAGGCTCTTCCTTAGTTCCTGTTGAAACAGCATGTCACGTTAGGTCACAGTAACCAAAAGCAAGTTGAAATTTGGAGTGAAACTTTTAAATGGCTGTGTAATGCAGTCTATAGACACATTGTGTTTGGGATGATAGTGTTTCCTTCCCCCCCAATGAAGTGGGGGTCTGGAAATGAATCCATAAAGAATTTGTCTGATATAGACCTTATCATTAAGTGCATCATCATGTCCAATACAGCTTTAAACTGACCCCGTGCGAACACTAACCCGAGATAAACCACACCACACTGCTGCAAATTCATTCTTGGCAATACTGATCTTGTCAGAAAAGATGAGGCATGCATTGTTTTGATAGACCTGGAAAAAAATGTCAACCTATCCTTTAACATGACTGTAAAAGTATTTTCTAGTAGTTTCCAGGAGTTATTTTGCTCCATAAAACATGACTTTGCCATTTCAGCTGTTCTGAACCTGAATTGGACGGAATTAATGAAGTTTCAATCAGAGTATGGCTAAACATGACAAGACAGCAAAGCTATACTCATTAATCTTTTAAGATCCTTCCACTCTCATCCCTGGGAAAACGCCAAGTTGACTTTAGCTTGGTGAACTGTCACTGGTGGAAGGACGTGTAAGATTTCTACTGACATAAAGAGACTGGATAGATTGTTCATTTCATAACTTCCTTGGTTACTTTTCACTCCTCGTTCACTTTCAGTCCCTTGTTTTTCCTCACCTTTAGCTCTGTCTAGGATTTTTCATTTGTCACCAATGATGTGTATTGACAAAAACATTCTTTCAGTTTTTGTGATAATTTAAATTTGCTCCTTTTTTTAACATACATTTATCGGCTAGTGTATATTTGATAAAAAAATTGAATGTTGTTTTAGATCAGGTACAACCCTTATTTTATTAGAGATTTGTGAACATCGTTCTGCAACAGACAGCTTTATGTACAATGGGAATTGTAAAGAAGGGTTTTTAGAGATGACATTTTTATTTGATCTATTCTTTTATTAAATCAAAAGAAATAAGTGCCTACCTAGAATTAACCCATAATTGGCATCAGTAGAAGGCATTGGACAGGCGAATAGTTTGTGAATTCTTCTGTGATGTCTAATTGCTGCTATAAATCTTTATTTATAATAACTTCTTTATTTACAATTGACATCAGACAATAACAACAAACTTTGTCTCTGTTGGGTAATGACAACCAACTTTTATGTGGGATGTTGTAGCTGTTGTCTTCTTTGTTTCGTTCCGGCAGCCACCAACACTCCTTTGTGGTTTGGACAACCCACTCTCTCCTCGCTGCCTGTCCGACTTATCACCTGACGGGGTAAATGTACCAGTACATTTCCTGTGCTGTGTGTCAGTGTGATTGTGACCACTGTTCCAAGCCATGCCAGTTTCTCAGCGTTCAGTGGTGGTGATGTCCTCAAACTCCTTCTAGCTGTGGTCAATGATTGTCTCCTTGTAAAATGTACCGTGTTACTGATCCCATCCACCTGTCCTCATTTTGAAATTTGTACTGTATCGTCGTAATTACTCGTCAAGCATGTGTGGGATGGATCAGAGTTATACCTTGTTTACCTTTCCTCCTGTGGTAGCAGAAATCTTTGTCTTTGTTGATGTATCCTCATTGGTCTTCATACTTGTTCCCCAGTCCTTGCAAGGCATGTCAAAGGAATGACAATTAGATTCAAGCCGACCTTCTCTTAATTTCTATCCAACGTATGCCCCAAATGCCTTTGGTGTAATCTTCCTGCAAAAACGACTACAGTCGATTGCTTAGTCTGCTGAAGTCGTCTTGGTGTGTTAAGAAGTTTCCTTTGTGCCGAGTGTAACTTTCCTCATAAAGGTAGCTGAAGTCTCATTTAATGCATCTGACACTTTGGGGGATCATCTTTGCACATTTGGAAATTCTTCCAGATTCTTATATTTTTTTCTGCATCTCCCCCCTTCCCCTAATGTATATGGTGTTAAGCAAACAACTTTTTTGTGTATTGCCACATTTGAAATAAGCGTTGATCTGGTGTTTTCCAATAATGTAAATTATCTCATATGCCCTTGCTGGGGGGTTATAGTGTGTCACTGTTCTAGTGTCAGTACTGGTAACATGACCGCACAGCTTGACCAGAAAGACTACTGCTAAGATTAAATGTCCTCATTTGAGAATAACTAGTCATAATTAATGTGATGCATGATGAATACAATAATAGACAAATATGTAATACGCTAATTTGGTTGAAGCTTAGAAGCATTTGGCCTAGTATCCAGCATCATGTTCTATTTTTGTTTTCATTTTTTTCAGATTCCCAGCATTCTCGTTCAGTCTGCACCTATGTAAATGTTGCTTTAAACATTATTATTATGAGCATGAGAGTTTCATAATAATGTGCACATTGCAAACTATTCCATTTCTCTTCATATACAAAGCAGAGTACAACAAAGGTTTCTGCTACTCTTTCATGTCAAGTTGTACTCTACGAGGTTATGGGGGTTGTATTTGACATGTGTTATAAAAGTCTCCACATTATGTGTCCCTTTTTTATTGGTGGCTTTGTTTATCTGGCTAAATCAAAGAGTTGAGCCTTTGGGAACATCAACATATAAATCCTTTATACCTTTTAAGATGACAAAGATCATTGATTCCGTCACCAGTTTAACCTTATTCAGAGTCTTTATGGCCGCATTTCTGCTTAGATGTGTCCCGATGTAATGGATCTAAAGTCAAATTAAACCTCCTTATCAGATGTGTCATGGTGTGCTACCTATAAAATAATAAAATGACTCAGGACAGGAGTTTTTATGTAACCCATCAGGTTTAGGGACGCTCTGGACTCTGGGCTATGCTCATAAGGTATTCAAGGCTGAGAGATCTGATCAAGCCCCTGACGCAATTCATTAATACAAAAGAAAATACTCATCACAGCAATTACCTTCTCCTGTGATAACAGGAAAAAAAACTAAAGTAGTCGACCAACATGTTCTTCAGGGCGGATTCCTTCTGGCTGTTACTGTGATCGTTGACAAGCATCATGGTAACTGTCCAGAAGGAATCAGGAGATATGGACTGTCGGAAAAACTGATTATCTTTTGTTGAAGTAAAAAGGAAGCCAGGTTGTCTAGTTTGTGGGATGAGGTCGCAGGGATGAAGATGTACTGTGATTAGCGAGCTAATGGCTAATAGTCTGAAACCTCATTCAGAAGGAGAATTTACTAAAGAGCTGTGTTGCTGCTGCAGATCTGCTTGAACCAAACAAAGTAATACTGTTACTATGTACCAGTTTGTTTTGAAGAGCCGTCACAGAGGAGGTTACTGGTACAGCACGAAATATTGAAAAAAACACTGAAGGACACCACAAGACATTTTTAGAGTTTCTCAGCCAGTTCCAGCCATCGTATTAAAGAGGGTGATACGTTCAATAATTTAGTATGGCGAACAAAGGATGTTTTAAAAATTGAAATGACTCTTGACAGGAAAAAGTTTCCACATCCCTGGTTTAAATCATTATACCCGGTCCCGCTAGAGCTGCACTGGAAGGTTAAATGGTTTGAAAATGTTTTTATTCCTCACCAGTATTGAGGACATTTGAGGTGTTATTGGTGACATGTATGTAATTTTTATCCTGCCCCTAAAAATAATATATGTTTTTTATATTTGTTCTGTTTTTGATTCACTGTCATAAGGAGAGTGAATTTATTTAATTTGAAGTGAAATAAGTTTTGTGTTATAATGAACAAGTGCATTTGGTTTATTGAAAAATATGAATATATTAAAACCACAAAAATATTGTATATCCTAACAAGGACCTTAAATTGCTTCATTAGTATATAAATATTCCACCTAAAAACTATTGGTCTTCTCCATCTGACATATGCTGCCTGGGCCTGTTTGAAGACTGAGCTGTGTTGATCCAGACAATTTTGTAAAATAATTGTTTTTTATCAAAACCAGGTGAATCTTCTTCAGGAAACAAACCTTTGCAATCCAACAGGCTACAGTCATTGAATATTAGAGAAGAGATATATAGGGGAAATTAGTTGTATTATTTTCAGCTCATAGTTCAGTCAGAATATAATCCATATTAAATCTTCATTGATTGTTATGCATCCTTGGGCTTTACAGCACTTCTGTCCATGCATCACCTCTTACCACAAACAGTGCAAGTTGAGGGTTGGTTTTCACCATTATTATCAGTCTTCTTTACAAGTCTTTACTTTTGGTGTAACACAACCTTCACCACTCTTAAGCTCTGTGTGTCTCACCTCCAAAACTCCAGCTTTTCTAGAGCTGCTCTAACAGATGGGTTGTTTTGAGATATTTTTTTTGACAAATTACTCTGTTAACACCAAGGCTGAGTGTTTTTCTTTCTATCCAGGCAGCAGTCTCACTTTTGAAAACAAGTACACAGGGGCTTGAAATCAAAGTCATAGCAGTGCAGTCCAAGTTGGTTATGAAATAGCCTTTTGAGAGGGTTTTGAACTTTGGTAGCAGATAACAAATGCCTGGCCGGGTTTTTTGTTCTACAGACTGTTGAGAGTTTTTGGTCCCCAAATGAGCCTCATACTCAAACTGTTGGCAGTTTGGTCAGCACACCATGTACCCATATTCCCTTTTGGGTGCCGAGCCGCACTTGACATCTTTCCACATTCATTCACTGTGAGACAGATCACAAGTTAGGGTCCTAGTTATAGCAGTTTTTTATTCTTATACACATTCTTATTTAGAAAATCATAAAACACAAATAATATATAATAATAACTGGACTATACAGATCGTGAGAAACACATAAAAGTTCCACAGACCAGATGTTTTACTTGTTATTAGGCTGGTAAATCAGTTAGACACTGATAAGGTACTAGTTATCACTACTTAGTTCTAGGCTACAGTTATTTTAAGCTAAAATAATGGCCTATTGTTAAAGGTCAATGTAAGCGTTCCACAGATATTGAGCTGACATTTCTTTTTTTGTAAAATGTCTGGTGTAATTGGTAATGTGAAAAATTCCCCTAACATGGAATATATTATTTAGACTATCCAAAGCAGAGAATTAGCTTGAATGTGTGTTATGATTATTATTAATATTCACGAAACCGCTTATAAGATTTATTTTGTTTAAGTGGTAAGGGCTGTAGATTGTATCACACACACACACACACACACACACACACACACACACACACACACACACACACACACACACACACACACACACACACACACACACACACACACACACATACACATACACATACACATACACACACACACAAGTACAAAAGCACTTGGCTAGGCCATTGGGAGCAATTTGGGGTTCAGGGTCTTCAAGCACACTTTGACATGTGGACAGGAGACACTGGGGACTGAACTGCCAACCCTGTGATCAATGGATGACCTGCTATGTCCTGAGCCACAGCCGCCTCCAGGGAGATGGTCAATTTTGGAACTTAACTAGGTCAGGGTCTCTGTAAAATACAGGATTCATACTGGGATTGCAGTGAATATCCAAGTTAAATGCCATGAAAGCCATCAAAGAAGTTTTCGACCTGACAGTGGCAAAAACTCAAAGGTCAGAGTGTCACACATATCACTGGGATGGTTCATCTCCAGAGGATGAATGCAAGATTTCAACACTTTTCAGAAATGCATTTATACTATAATTTCTTTGGAGTTCAAATGTAAATATATGAAAGCGCAAGGATCATACGACTTCTAAGAGTCAGAGAGAGCTTCTTGCGAAAATTGTCTCCATAATATTATCTATACCTAACATTTTCTATTAAATCATTTTCAAATAGTTGTGTGTTTTATTGTGATGTGTTTATTTCATAAACTGTTGTGAAGCACTTTGATACTGGTATTGTAAAGTGCTATAGAAATTAAAGTAATGATAATGTAAATCTTCCCTGTCCATAGCTGTTATTTAATATGTCTTATAGAATAGATGGATATTTACAGTAGCACACAAGATCAAATACGGAAGGAGCCAATCATATTTTAGGCCACTGAGGAGTTTGGATTATCCTCAAAGGCACTTCCTTGTGCATCCCCAAAAAGCTATTTTCCAGATTGGCCCAGGTCTGCAGACCTGCAACTTTCAAGTGACCATTTTTTAACAATTAGGCTACATACACATAATATGTCCTTAAGTAATGTCACTTTGGAACACTTCTCTGTCCTACTTTCCCTAAGCTAAAATAAGATGGAAATGTTTGTTTGTTTTAAAACCTTTTTTGAAGTAAAACTCTGCTTGCCTGTTTTTCCTAATAGATCCCTCGTGGAGGACGACGACGCTCACATGAAAGTTGCTCTGGGCTATGGTGATATGGGCGTCCCTGCTCACCTTCAGGCATCAAAGACTGGAAACACGCGGTTCTTCACAAGTAACACACACAGCTCAGTTGTTCTTCAGGTGAGAATACAGACAAGCCACTGACAGTGACCTCTTTAGAAAAGAATGTTAGTTAAAGTAGTCATGGTCTAATGATGACGATAATGTTTACATTCTTTTACATGTGTTTCTTTAGAGTTGAGATAAGTAAATAAGGCTGCACTAGTCTGTCAGACTTTGCTGATTGCAAAGCTAGCAAGACCTGGCTGGTTTTCTTTGCATCATGTATGAAACAAATGTCAGCTTTATCCAGGTTAATCTAGTCCAAAATCTGAATTTTATTTATTTGCAATTCCCGAACATCACAACCTCTTCATAGCATGAATTACTGGGTACAACTTAAAGCTTAGATAAAATTGAAGTAACCAAACCAATTGGGTTTTTGTTTCTTTCTAATTGGACTGTTTATCCCAAAAAGTTTAAAAGCTTTAATAAACTGTAATAACTTTTAGAAGTCACATGCTTTGTTGTGTGTACTTTAAGAAGTCCCTTAACATGTGAAGATCATAGCACCATATTGACATAAGAACACTTAAACCACCCTCCTGCTGAGGTTTAGTCACACTTTATATCTCACCTTGTTAATAATAGCTGCGCTCTGGAAACAAGAACAAAATCAAGAAAATAGCTCCCATATAGCAGAGAACTGAATAATCTATCAAAATTATACCATTATGGAGAAGCAGGCTGCTTCAGCATGTCACCACTTTGCATATAGTTACAGCCACTCTGAAGTTATTGCGGGATGCTTGTGTTGCGCTGTTTGTTGCTGCGGCAGCAGTGTTTGCCCTTCATCACCAGCTTTCATTAGAAATGATTGGCTGTTTGCTGCCTTTGCTGCTCGTTAATCTTTGGGTGATGGAGCACAGTAAGGGAATAGTAATGATTTTTTTATAGGCCACTCCCTCATAGTACAATCGGTCTTAGTTGGAAGCAACCCACCTAAAACGTGATGAGTTTTTCATCTTTATCTTTTCTTTAGATGTGGTTGACGGAGAAAACAACATTGGGGGAAATTAGGTGCATGTGTGAGGAATGTGGTGCGAGGTCGACAATAAGTCTGTATGTGTATCATTCTCAAAGTGAGCTCAGGTGAGAACACAGCAGGAGAGTATTTAGAGGATTCACCACCAGGCGGTGTGTCGATGATGTTTGAAGTTCATGACAGATGCAAAACTGCAGCCGAAAAAACATATTTATCTCATGTTGAAAAAGAGTTTTCATACAAAACATCTCCTCACCACAGGGGAATTTAATCTTTACGTCCTGTGTGCTTAACCACCCCATCACCTGAATGCTCTGGAGATTATTCAGTTGTTGTGAATGCATCTGACATGAGAATCTCCTGCTGCGCTATTTATGTGTGAAAGGAAACTTTCAGTCAAAGTCGGGTCACCATTGTCTGGACATTTTCCCCCACAGACTGGCCGTGGGGAAACAGTATTTTTGTTGGAAATAACATATTTGCACCATATGTAGTGGCTAAAATAGACATGGCCTACTTCAGTGGAATAAAATCATTGCACATTTCAGTAACTCTCATCTCTCTTTTCTCCGCCTCTGTTAGGGATTTGACCAGCTGAGGATAGAGGGTTTGCTATGCGATGTCACGCTGGTGGCTGGCGACGGCGATGAAGCTTTCCCTGTACACCGCGCCATGATGGCCTCCTCCTCCGACTATTTCAAAGCCATGTTCACAGGTGAGTCCACAAAGCCTCACACTGACCGGACAGTGGGTTAGCTATTTTACGGTTAATACTGATATACTATTTTCATCCGGAATGTGGTTTGTGTTGTCTGACCGATCCATTTAATTTCCTGGTGTCTTCTTTCCACTGCACTGTATTCTTTAGTAAACATGAAAGTTATATAACAAATATTATATAACAAACCCTGTGAAGTCATTGTCATGCATTCATAATGTTCATGGTCATTTTTTTGAAATGAATTGAAATCAAATGTTAATGTGGGCTATTGACCAGAATCATCTCCTTGGCACACTGTATGCAGAGGAAGGAGGACCTTGAGTACTTCTAAATACATACAGCGGTATGAGGATATATCAGGAATAATTAAACGGCACTCAAGATTTTTTATTAAACTAGTATACTCTACAAAAGTTATTTTATTAGTATAGACCCAATTCAATCTGGTAACTGTTAGTAAAAGTAACGTTTCTGCCTTGATAATCCATTTATTGTCTGTAGCCTGTTAAATTGAGGTGAATATTTTTTATGTCTGGAGCTTTGAATTTACCACTCTCCTCATTTGCATTACAAGGTACATGTATAATGAGCGATGAGGGTGAGTTTAACTTTCAAACAGCTGACGGGGCTACTTTGGATCTAATTTTATGGCAGTTGTAAGTTTGGACATTTGACATTTAAAATATACGATGAAGATAGTTCTGCCATAAGAACAGAAGAGGATCTTGTTAAAGTAGGAGAAAGAGGAAACTGTACTGGCAGTGAGGGATTTCTTGTGTGAGCAGAGATGCTGAGGTTTCTTAGACTTTCTATCCTTTCTGAACACGTCTTTTGACACAGGGAATATCTCACTGACATTAATGCATAATGGCATATTCATAAAAGCTGCAAGAATGTCATTTTTCACTATAAGTTTAATTTGATTTGTTAATTCATGTCAGGTTTATCCTTTCAAATGTGTGTGTAACGGCTGTGTTATGTGGACTGTCAAATAAGATTGAGTTGCACAGCATCTAAGCATCCACTTGTATGTATCCCCTCCTCTCTCCTGATGCAGGTGGAATGAAAGAACAAGATTTAATGTGCATCAAGCTTCACGGAGTTAACCGAATAGGCCTGAAGAAGATCATCGACTTTATCTACACAGCCAAGTTGTCACTCAACATGGAGAACCTGCAAGACACACTCGAGGCAGCCAGTTTCTTACAAATCCTCCCTGTGCTGGACTTCTGCAAGGTCTTTCTTATATCTGGGGTAAGCAAGCAGAAGCACAGCCACAGCTAATCATTTTCTCCACCAGTTGTAAATAAGCTGTTGTTCTCGGTCTGTAACTCACAACTTACAACATGTTGGAGTTTATTCCTCATTAAACCACCTTAAATTCTGTTGGTTACCTAAACATAATTCATGTTGACCCCTGTCACATTGCACATTATATGTAACACTTCCGTTCTTTAGGGGACGACTGCTGTCTCCTCTGACACTGATGGTCATAATGCTGCGACTGCCTCTGTTATGATATTGTTCAGGTCCAGATGATGACCTTGGTTGCCACGGTAACTGCCAATATCTGCAAGCTGGGTTTCTTATCTGAGCCTTTTCATCCGTCTTGAGAAGTGAATGTTAAACAGTGCGATGTTTTAAACCGGAGACAGATACTGAACTACGGTTTGTGATAAGCGACCCACGATTGAACCATAGAAATAATAAAATTCCTTCAGATGAGAGTCTGTGTGCGACTTAGAAGTCTCACTGATTAACTGAAAAGATTTTGGTGATCAAAGGTCCTGCTGTTTTTGACATCTTGAACGTGATGTCTAAAGAATCTCAAGAATTCTTCAACTTTTGATCATTTGTCACTTGCACCAACATTTTCAGATAAAGTGGTTACATTTCAATCGTCAAAGGTCAAAGGTCACTGTGACATTATATGAATTTGTTTAAGAAGAATATGCAGAAATATGTATATGGAAACTGCACTGGTTGGCAGAGGCATACAACTGCATTGCGGTAATTGTAGTTATTTAATAGTTCCTAGAGCCAAATTGATGATTTCAAATGATTCACTTCTCCTGCCAACGATGATATAAAATACACATCAAATCATATTTTTAAATCCACTCTTACCTGTAGAGTAGGTGTTAATTTGTCTCTTATTGTAGAAACCGTCAAAGCTAAATCACTATTCACTATGTGGTAATTAGGAATCGTTTTGTCTAAGGAGATGAGTTTCTGGATACAAGATGGCAAGATCCCGTAACTCATATCTTTAAATTACTTCTCAATGTCAGTTAGCAGCTTTCTGACATTTTGATTTCTTCTTCCATACAGGTTTCTCTAGACAACTGTGTAGAAGTGGGCCGCATTGCCAACGCATACAACCTCACAGAGGTGGACAAATACGTCAATAACTTCATCTTGAAGAACTTCCCCTCACTGCTGGGCACAGGAGAGTTTGTGAAGCTGCCGTTTGAGCGACTAGCTTTTGTACTGTCCAGTAACAGCTTGAAACACTGCACTGAATTGGACCTGTTTAAGGCTGCCTGCCGCTGGCTACGCTATGAAGACAGTCGTATGGACTTTGCCTCAAAGATTATGAAGAACATCCGCTTTCCCCTAATGAACCCACAGGAGCTCATCAATCACGTGCAGACAGTGGACTTTATGCGCACGGACAACACCTGTGTCAACCTTCTCCTGGAAGCTAGCAACTACCAAATGATGCCCTACATGCAGCCAGTTATGCAGTCAGAACGGACAGCCATCCGCTCGGACAGTGCCCACCTGGTTACCCTGGGTGGTGTTCTGCGCCAGCAGCTAGTTGTGAGTAAAGAGCTGCGTCTGTTTGATGAGAAGGCTCATGAGTGGAAGGCACTGGCCCCCATGGACGCACCCCGTTACCAGCATGGCATTGCTGTCATTGGCAACTTTCTCTATGTGGTGGGAGGCCAAAGCAACTACGACACCAAAGGCAAAACAGCAGTGGACACCGTGTTCCGGTACGACCCCCGCTACAACAAGTGGATGCAGGTGGCTTGCCTTAATGAGAAACGTACCTTCTTCCACCTCAGTGCACTCAAGGGACACCTCTATGCTGTCGGTGGAAGGAATGCCGCCGGGGAGCTCGGTGAGTTTATTTACCTGCTTGTTTGTTTTATCTGTACTTTTAAGTAACAACTAAAACTTCAATTAATATTTAATGAGATACACACTTAAACTATCAAGGGAAGACATGAGGGAAGTGTGCAGTTTAATAAGGCTGCAAGCATATTAACGTTGGTAATCAAATGTTGTGCCTACACTTCATTTCCTTTTTTCAACATATCACATTTATAATCTGAGAGGACGTGCACATGATCACAAAATATACTAAATCAATACATAGGCAAGACATAGATAATCCTGTGGAACATGTCAGGCAAGACACTACAGGTTAAAAGGTTAAACATCTTCATGAAGATATCACCATGAATAAATGATATATGAACAAATCTGTCTATGAAAACCTTCAGAATAAGTGCTACTGAAGAGGAGATTTCTGGCTCAAGAGCATGAGGAGAAAAACTACTTGCATCTGTTATTGAAATGTACAGATGCAAATAGACAGACTGAAGGAAAATATACACTTTGGTTTAAATACTCAAGTAAGCAGCTCAATTAATCAAGATATTTATATCTGTTCCGGGTAGTTTGGCTGTTGAATGTTTGTGAGTAACCAATGTGGAATCTCTGTACCCGTAACTGTGGGACCACAGAGAGGTGCCACCCAATACTTAAATTCAGCTCTGTGCCTGCAGTGGACAGAGCGAGGCCACTGTGTGAGCAGTCGACTCTTCTGAGTTATAATTAGACCCAAAAGCACAGCCTCAGTTCGCTGCCTCTCTACACAGCTGACTTTTACTGCTTCATGTGCCACCGCTCCTCCACTGCGTGTGCCTTATCCTTCATTTTTTTCTGGATGTGCCTATCCCCTGCTTAATATTTGTTTTGAGGGTCATACGGATGCGGCTTTAATGTTACAGCTACAATGCTGTGATTATACATAAAAGAAAAAACGAATTATTTACAGGAGCAGGTTTCAATCCAAACGGGTATACTGTGCAATTTTTTACATAGACAGCTTTTGTACAGATTCTAAATCTTAAAATGACAAGAATATAAGGCTCTCATTTTAGGTTTTCTTGGAGCTACAATTCATTTGTAGTGTTAGTTTTAATAGAGGTTTGACCAATTGTTCTTTTTTTAAGCCTGTTGACTTTGTATAGGTCTTTTTAGGAATTTAAACATTGTGTACTCCAGTCATATGAATTAGACAAACAAGGTTCACTGTGTTTACATGGTAATTTTATAATTATTCAAGATTTTTAATTTAATTTAATTTTCTTGCTGAGCAACATCATATATAATGCACTCTAAACTTGTTTAATGGTTGTTCAGGTTAACCCAAGCAAAATGTGTAGATCAGCTTGTTTGTGGCTTCTAACCAAGACACAGTGTTTTGTTCCCTCAGTGTTAGGGTTATTGGTACCAATCAGATCATTCACAGCATCATTCGACCTCGTTTCACCGCCCATGTTGGTGTAACTGGTTCTTTTTTTAGAACCAGTTACACGGATCTACACTGATGTAGGTCAGAAAATAATGCCACAGAGCGACCACTGACAGATATCATCAGCTCCCAGCTTGTGTGCTATTCGTTTATGGTGCACAGCCTGCAGACAGAGAAACTCCAGCTCATTAGGAACGTGACCTTTTCTGCTGATCGTTGGAAAATCTGATTAAATCCGACTGAGTGAAAAAGAGGTTCAGTTTAAATCGTTGTACCTGTAAATCAAATAAGCCAGAGACATCGGTCTCTGGACGTCTCTTGAAGCAGCAACAGTCAGAGTTTGTTTGTGTGTCAGTCTATCATTTATGAGTTCTTTATTGAGGGTATTTTAATCATCATACATTCCTTTTCCAGTCCAACCCCTCTCTGAGTTCATTCAGTTAAACTGTTGTGTTTTAGATCAGCTAAATACAGCCGTTGTTTTCTGATATATCTGCACAACTTCCTCTGAGCGGCTGCACAATATTGTGCCTCATTCAGATTGCCTTTGATCATAGCTGTTGAGCAAGCAGAAGGTGGTGTTCACTCATTTTCTCTACTGAGATTTTACTCAGCTCGCCCAGAGATGGCTCACACTTCGTAGTGGTCCTGAGCTCACTGCTGTTTATAGTACCAGTATATTGATTTAAACCAAAGCCTTTAATAAATCCATGCGTTTTCCGTCTGAGTTTTTTCTTTGAGGTTTAGCCATCCCTGCTTGTGACATGCAGCCAAAAGCCTGCTGTCTCTTTCATCCTGGCATATGCTAATGTGACTTCCCTCCATCTGCAGGGAAGATAAC
Organism: Pseudopleuronectes americanus; assembly: GCA_038501795.1. Lineage (NCBI taxonomy): Eukaryota > Metazoa > Chordata > Actinopteri > Pleuronectiformes > Pleuronectidae > Pseudopleuronectes > Pseudopleuronectes americanus. Next base: position 10,033,418 of record CM076728.1, on the reverse strand, counting down.
GAGAAGATAACATATCTGTTAGCCACAATACTTTGATCAAATTTACACTTGTGCTCTTTATGTTTGACGATTGCATTTGAGGCAAAGATAAAAAAGTAATAAAGACCACACTGACTCCAGCTGGTTGTCCGAGTTACTCTGCGCCCAGTCAAAACCTGTTTCTAACTAGAATGACTAGAAAAATACACATTTTCATTCACAATATCCAGATTATTCACAATAGCAGTACACAAATAATTAGAAAATGTGGAAGGACACCCTCCTCTTTTTACATTCCTTTCTCCTGTAATGTTTAAGAAAGTGCAAAAAAAAACATCCTTAATTGGATCTGCTCCAGAAGTTAATGGGTTCCCCCCCTCCACCAAGTTCCAATAATATCAGCTCAGTTGTTTTTGCTAAATCCTGCTAACAGACATGAAAACATTGCTCCCTGTCGACGGACCCTGGCTGCTTGCTAGGGGGCCACTAGGACACTATTCACTCACTGACAAGCATCTCTTATGAATCTGTGTCCTTATTCCTGGTTCTCACAGATATAATGAAACCAGCCTCAGGGACATCAAGATAAAGGATCTTACAATCTCCCTATTTCCGGAGCAGTCGGTGCAATCAGTGCTGCTGGGGTTGTTGGGATGTGTACTCTGTATTTTAAATCCGCATTTTAGCTCTCACACTGAGACCCTCCAAGGCCTCATTTGCTGCCGTTTGTCCTCCTTAGTTGTGTCTTGACCTACTTTCTTCTAATACGTTCTTCTTCTTTTTTCTTTCTCCTCAAGCTACTGTGGAGTGCTACAACCCAAGGACAAATGAATGGACATACGTTGCCAAAATGAGTGAGCCACATTATGGCCATGCTGGGACAGTGTATGGTGGATATATGTATATTTCAGGTAAGTGGCTTCAGGGAGCTTAAGAAAGTTCATTTGTATTCAACCCAAATAAAGAGGGATGTGAAATGCTGCGGGAACGTGGTTTACTGCCATTGAGTCATAATTGGAATTAATTTTAGTTTTTTTCGCAGTTTATAATTAGATTATTTTTCTCTTCCGCAGTGAAGTATTTCATGGAAATAAACAGCTGATTACATCTTATTTCATTCAAGGCCATAAATTCTACTCTGTGGTTACATCATCTGAAACCTTTCCTCCGAGCTCCGCTTCATGTATCATGCATTGCCATGAGTCATAGACAGAGGGCTGTGTGTGTGCGTTTGTTCATGTACAGTGGACATTTCAAACTGAATTTTTGTATATGATTCAGTTGATGATTGATGCATTAAAGGGATAGTTCACAGAAAAATTACAAATTTACTGCTCATCGAGACACCACTATGCCCTTGGAGTTGTGGGTCAAGTGTTTGCGTCCAAAAAAACACTTCTGGAGTCTCAGGGGTAAAATTTGTTGCAGCCGAATTCGATACAATTGAAGTAACCGGGGACCTATAATTCACACGTAATAAAACAACAGATAAACGCATCATGTCTCCCTACTGCTCGTGTGGTGTCATGAGTGACAGTATGTTTAGTTTGTAATGTCTGGATGGGTTGTAGTTCATTCTCAACGATACAAATATTATCCTGCTGTAACGGAGCTACAAACAAGGCCAGCTTGAAAGTGTTAACTGAAAAAACCCTGGATACCAGGTCTCTGCCTGTAGCTTGCGAGATAACATGTTGAGAAACCCACGTTTTGATAATGATAGGTATTTGTCTTTCACACTTACAGAATATTGATCAAACAATTTCTCACTCACTTGATTCATCCATGATGAGTGCTTAGGTGAAGATAATGTGTGTACGTGTCAGTGCTCGGGGAAGAGTGTGGAGACTGAGACTTTCATCAGCCAATACTCTTTTAGGTGTCACCTCAGTACTCGTTGACTTCATAGGATTGAAAACAAATCCTGCATTATGGAGATGAGCCCTAGTTTCTCACTGTGACTAATCCAGAGTGATGCTACAAAGGAAGGGGAGGAGGGGAGGTGGAGGTGGAGGAGAAATTGGGGAGGGATGGAGCAAAGTAGAGGACTGAAACCTGTGTAGGAGGTGTAACACAGAAGAGCCTGTGTTAATCCCTACTGGCCGTGTGTACCGCCTTCATTCTGCAGCACATAAACATGTAAAAGGGAATCACAGGATTTTTTTCTTATATGTATGTTCTATTATGAAGGAGATTGGAAACAAAGAATCTGAATTTAATCAATGTACAATCCACAGATTCTGGAGTATCACCAGTGAAAAGCACCGGTTCAACATAAGATCTTGTGAAAATCTGTGAGCATATTTCACCAAAGACATAAACATTAGCTCTTTGAATACTGAGACCAGTAAAAACTGCCATGTCCGGATTTCAACCGATACACATGAGCATCCATGGAATGAATATTTAAAGAAGTGTAATATTGCCAGTGAGGATAGACTGGTTTCTTTAGCCTCAGCAAATTAATACACATATATATCTCTGCATGAGCCAGAAGCTGTACTTACATTTACGCCTGGGAGGCTTTGGCAAAAAAAAACATATATAATATATAATATAACACTGAAAAGCTCTTTAGCAGTAGTATTAAGCTTGTTTACATTGAAAGGTGCTGACCAGCATACACACTGCTATTAGATACACTCCCTGCTTTGTGATTACTGTGCACAGCACCAGTCAATTTAATTACTTAATCCACAGATTTCATTACTCATGCAAACCTCTATCAGTATTATGTGGCTCTACACACGGCAAGTTACATCCCCTATTAGCTCCAGTTATGTCATGTAAGTGATGTGTTAGTGGTCCTTAATAGTTATTCTACCTTTATGGGTCTCTGCTATCAAAAAAAATGTTTCTATATAAAAAAATATATATATTAAATCAAAAGGTCGGCACTTCTACCCCTTTTCCGTTTGCCCCCGTTCCGCACCCAACCCCAAACTCCCCCTGCCGCCGGTGTCTTTCTCATAGGAAAAAAATGCTGCCCATAGAAAGTGTTATATGTCTATGACTGTGTGTGTGTAAATGGTAAAAAAAACTCAAGGTGGTCATCAAGACTAGAAATGTGCAGACCATAGTGTTGGAGGACGAATTGTTCCTGTACGTAAAAAGCCAATAGTGAGTGTATTCCCTTTAATTTGATTTGATGTCATTTATTGCTTGCTTGATGGAAACAGGCCAGAAACTCCTACCTACCTTCATATATAATTAGATCATTGTTTATACAAGCAAAACTTTAACAACATTTAATTAGTGAGTTTTTCATTTGGCAACCCCAAGAACTGGGACATAATTGGGAACACGCACTGCTCATGATTTGGCAAGTGTAACATTAGCATGGAGTGAAGATGAAAGTCACATTTTCACTTATTAAAATAAATAAACTGAAGCGATGAATAACGTAATAGTCATGGATGAAGCTAATCCGCTGGTAGCCAGCTGTTTTTTTTTCAATCTTTCAGCCTCAGTCTGTACTCTGCAGAACATTGGGATTTATGGCTCACCCTTTTGATTTTGTAATGGGTTCTTCTTTTGTTGGTTTCATGTTTCAATGAGGCAGGTATTAGCCAGCCAGCTGTCACAAGGGTAAAATAGGGGTCATGCTCTGCACCTGCAGCAGCTACAACTTTGTGAAGGTTATAACCCAAGACAAGGAACGTGCATGGCTCAAGTGCATGGCTCATTGTAAAGTGCTCTGACCTGTTTAGGTCCGAAAAAGCTCTATATGAATTTGGGGTATTTAGTATTTACTGTTCTGAATAGTATAAGTGCTTTCAGTGCAGAAGGTAGATGTAAAAGAGCTTAAGCCATTTGAGGAATGTTGTTGGACCAGCACCTACAGTCTCGCCACAGTCTCACAGTTTAGCTGTGCTGTGCTGTCTGAAGGTATCCCGTCAGCCGGATGAACCTGGCAAATGCACTATGCCCACGGAACATCACAGCTCAAGTGGCGTGGCAGAGTTCAGACTTGAGTGGCGAGCCTTTGCAGAGCCACTACGCCTCTGGTCCAGGGCCTGATCTCACAGATGAAGATCGGTGTGAAGAAGAGCTTGAGGTCTACGTTATTTATTGAGTCATCTTCAGCGAGGACACTATATGCACTGGATAATCTAAATCTATTATTTCTTCAGTAATTTGTTGTGACGTTTTAATGTATTTGCAAGAAAAATGTTCATGACGGCCTCATAACTTTGGGTTTAAATCAGAGCAGACAAGGATGGTGATGTGTAATGTATGGGTGCATCTCCCCGCTGGATCATTACTGAAATGTTGCACGTATTGACACACTTTAATTGCAGCTCTTGCAAATAATGTGGGGACTGTGTCTGAAATCACAACCAGTTTGTTATGTAGTGCCATGCAGTATGTTCTTCTTCTGCAGTTTTATTTGTGGCTCATTTCTCAGCGTGAAATTTATTCTAAAAAGTAAAAATATACTGAAGGAAATGAATAAGTTAGCGTGCATCGCATGTACACTACCTTCTGCCAGCAATCCCACAATTCAAGTTGTTTAGTTTTATAGATGTGTAAATTACTGTTGTGGAACTCAATGTCCCGTCAGTTATAGCCCGATATCACAATGACTCATGCAAGTGTCACTGTAGAGTTAATGATTGTCTATTATATAGTGAGCAGTGAATCAGCGATTAAGGAAGTGACTTAAAATACAGATGAAATTTAATTTATTTTTTCACTCAATGACTGTGAACCACACAGAAATGTCAAAAAGCTGCAGAACAAATTTGCCAGTATGAGTTCAGGAGTGGAGAAACACTGGTTCCTCAATATAAGTTAACTGAATGTGGACAATAAAGAAAAGCACTGGGTTTTAATGTGAAGGGAAAAGAGAATCCAATGAAATGGGTTTTACCATCTGCGCATTGCATGTTTTGTGCAGAGTTGATCCTTAAGCAGTCTGATGGTACATGCGTTTGTTCAGAGATGAGTACGGTTCACGAGAAGTTTATACTGGGATTTAAGTCTGGATGCTTTAATGATAATGAGCTGTATGTGGTGGACTCAATGATAAACTATTAGCATATACAATATAATACAAACTAGAGCACGCCTGATGTGAGCTTTTGGGAGTAAATTCCAATTCCAATTATCCTAAGATATATATTATGAGAAAACACTAATACTTTGTGCCATCTATGGAAGGGCAAAAGCTTTTAGGCTCAATTTGGCTAAACCTTGTCTACTCTTAAAGCCTCACTTATGGTTCCTGAGTAGACATAGGGACACCAGGATGCTGATCAGACATCATCATATCAGGGAATGGACAAAGCCCTTGAACTGCATCATAATAACTGCCTCTCGAGAGGACTTAGAAGGTCCCTTCTACTTCAACTCCAGCGCTGTTCTCTTGTCAGGATTTCAAAAGCGGTCTACTTGGATGAAGAGAATGGATAGTTAGGCTATCTTTGGATTTGATCAGTTAAGGACGTGCAGCATCACAGATCTGAGTCATGGCTGCTGAATAGACAGCTTAGGCCGCAACAATAAACCAAGCACACGATCACTGGGCAGCAGCAAAAGAGAGAATCTGCCTCTATTCGGCATGCTCTGCAAATCTTCACCTCATTTGGTCCTAGTCAATCTGGCAGGGGGAGGGGGGGTCTGCTTGGCGGCTTGGCGCCTTGGCTGCTACCCAAATGCATGCTGGGATTGTGTTCCTCTTTATTTTAAGCCTTCCCTGTAGACATGTCCTGTTTTTATCTTTCCCCATTTCCCTCAGTTTTTCATGTCGCGGCATCCACAGACTGTTGTTGTGCGTATTTGAATCAAAGCTTTGTAATGAGCTCATCATCAGCGTTAGCTCGCGGTTCAGAAAAGAGGCTGAACGAACATCGTTGTCACTCTGGCTCCGAAGATTACACTCAACCCTGTTACGTCCTGGTTGAGTTTGAGTTTAGGTTAAATGAATGAAGATTGCGTAAAAGGTGATATAAACAATTTACAGCCTTAATTCTGATTCTCCTTCTTCATAATGCTTTTGAGGCAACTGTGAACATTCTTAGTAATAGGGCTGATCCTCTTCATGGCCCAAATAAATACAAATATAGTATTTCATTGGCGAATTTGTCAACAATAGGCCTGTAGACAAGTCTTCACAGCTGTTTCCCTCCCAAATGATCAGCGGAAGCTAATTTGCACTCTTTCTTTCTTTTCTTTCTGCAGGCGGAATCACTCATGACACTTTTCAGAAGGAGCTAATGTGTTTTGACCCAGATGCAGATAAATGGACTCAGAAAGCCCCCATGACGACGGTGCGTGGCCTGCACTGCATGTGCACAGTCGGGGACCGTCTTTACGTGATCGGGGGCAATCACTTCCGGGGCACCAGCGACTACGACGACGTGCTCAGCTGTGAATACTACTCCCCCGCCCTCGACTTGTGGACACCTATCGCTGCCATGTTGCGAGGCCAGAGCGACGTGGGCGTGGCCGTATTTGAGAACAAGATCTATGTGGTCGGCGGCTACTCGTGGAACAATCGCTGCATGGTGGAAATAGTACAGAAGTATGACCCCGAGAAAGATGAATGGCACAAAGTGTTTGACTTACCCGAGTCGCTGGGCGGGATCCGAGCCTGCACACTCACAGTTTTCCCCCCTGAGGATCATTCGGGCTCGCCCTCCAGAGAGTCGCCCCTCTCGGCTCCTTGATGAGTAAAGGGAGGGGGGACCCACTTTGCTCACGCACCCCTAACCCCCTCGCCCCCCCCCCAACCCCCCTCAACAAACACACCTTATAGACATTGTTTGCACTTCCTCTTTGGACTACATCTGTACTGCATCCCCAAGTACCTCCCACTCCCCTCCAGCTGTGCAGAAACCCCTCCCGAAGTGGTGAAAACCTACATACCGATCCGATTTGGCAACCTAATTACTTGTTAATGTTGCATACTCGGTATATTTTGGCAGGAAATACCTTGACTTGAAAAGTGACTTTGCAAATCAACTTTTCTACCTGATGTCTACAAAGTTTTCTTAGGTCTCGTTTCTGTAGGCGTTCTACCCTGAGATGCTGACTTACCACACTGAGCGTCTCTTCTAGTCTATGCCAGGTTAGCTGCAGGTGACCCCAGAGAGCAGAGGCTTGGGGACCGATGAGCTCCACAACACAAGCTGGTTTTTAACTCAGGGGTTGGCCCAGGCCCCATCGACGTCTCTCACTCTCTCTGTCTCTCTTACAGTTTCAGTTCTTTCCTGCGGTCGCTATGAAACTGTTAACAAAATGGTGTTTTCTAAATTTAATAAACATGGTTTTGAAAGTAAGAAAATTATGTCGTCATTAATGACTGCAGCAAACGCAAACCTCAAACCCCCCAAGCAGTGGATATTGATGGACATTTTGAATGTGCACAAACTTGGTCTTATATATATAAATTAGATTTTTGTAGGATAATGATTAGACTGGCTGGTATGGATTTGATCTGTATAAAGTGGAGGTCATTGGAAACCAGTCATTAATCAGCTGTGGGAGAGAAGCAGGCTCCCTTCATCTTGGTTTTGTAAACTTCATTGTACTGAATGAGCTGCAGGGGTGAAGCAGATCATTCCAGCTGTTTGCAGGGTTGACTTGCCCGATATTAACAGATTGTACCACTCGCTTGGACATAGACATTCAGATTAAAGCATTGAAATTCCTAATCCAAATTATTACGCTACAAGATTACCAGGAATGTTCAGTGCTTTCCAATCAATACCTTTAGTTAATAACGGTGGTTAGAGGTTTGTTTCATTTGCTAATGTCGCTCCACCTCTCCCTACTGATTGCCAGTAAATACTGCTGACCAGCGCGAACGGAAAAACTGGCACTTCAGCCACTGAGGCCGCTCCGACTGGAATCGAGACAGACGGCTGTGGGGCCAACAGGCTGCCCACCTGCTCCGGGACGATTACAGCCTTAATAGAGCAGCATATGGTGTCCGAGACGTCCGCCTCACGCTGCTCCCAGGAACAAAAGGTTTGTGTAGTCATCAGGTGAGTTTGGTCTGGTGATTTAAATCCTCATTATATTCTCATCGTATTCAATTAATGAGACGCTGCAGTGGTGTCCCTCATCTCAGGTTTTAATGGCTGGTCCCGCGGTATCGGTGGCAATAACCTTTCTGTTTTCAAGAACTATATGCTTCAACTTGCTAATTTTCTATATAGAAATTTTATTTATAGTTATTAATTTAATTGGTAAATCGAGTTCCAAATTTGTAATTAATGATGTCACTTTTAACATCAATTGCACAACAAAGTCCTTCTTTGCTTGGTTTATTGGCAGGTGGCAACCAATTTTGAGTTGCATCACTGCCATCTACTGTGTTAGTGCACCATTCCTGGAGGTAATGCAATACCAGGTCGATGCATGGAGTGGACAGAGCAGGCCCCTATTCCATCTCCCGGTTCTTAAAATCAATTTAATATATGGTCCCTGGATAGGGGACGCATTAATCCTTTTTACAGACTACTACTTCTTCTGTTCGTTGAGACCATGACAGCAGTGCTTGATCTGCTCCAGGGTAAAACCCAACAGGAACATCTCATTATGACAAAGCAGAGGGAGGAAATACACATTCTCAAGAATTGGCTGTTTGCCACGGAAAAGCTGTTGCGTCAAGCTAATGAAAAATTGGATGTGCAGCAGAAAATCGACAGGGAAGTTAAAAGCCATATTCATGTAGAGTGTAAGAGACTATATGAGTCACAAAGAGAAGTAGATGAGAAAAACCACCATCTCCTCCTTCAGCATGAGGACACTAAGATGATGTGTGCCACGAAGTTAAGTATGGCATCTATCCTCAGCATGGATCTTGAGTGCAAGTTCGACAACACCCCAAAACAGTTGCAACAGCAGACAGAAGAAGACATCCAGGCAGCGAGAGAGTGCAGGGATGTCTGTGATGAGAAGAAGGAGATGCAGGTTGAAGCCACTGAGAAGAGGTCATTCAGAGAGATTTGGCTTAACCTCTCAGATGATGTGCCACTAAAAGAAGAGGAAGACCAGGAAGGTACTGAGCTCCTAAGGGTCAAAGAGGGTCCTGAGGTCCAAATGATCAGAGAGGGTCCTGAGGTCCAACTGGTCAAAAAGGATCCAGAGCTCCAAATGGTCAAAGAGGCTCCTGAGCCCCATATGATCAATGTTGAAGTTGAGCTTTTTCCGGAAAAATGAGAAGGAAATGGTTCACCTCACCATGAGTGATTTGCACCAAATCACACAATCTGAGGTCAGTCGGTTGTGGGAGGAGAAAGAGAATACACTGAGGAGCCAGGAAGCCACCATCATGCAGCTCCGGGCTGATTTGGAAAGGCTGAAAAAGAAAAAAACATTCAAGAGAGTCCACTTCAGAAGAAGAAGCCCAAGAAGCAGAACTGTATGTTTAGGCTATTTGGATTTCCTAAATGTGTGGAAAGCACTGAGTGAAGTCAAAGAATTCCGGAAACTAGTGATATTACACAGACAGTTACATAAATAAACAATTATGTGTTTCCATTTCATTAAGCTCTCAGTGTCACAGCGCCTCCTTCCCTTGTCTGGTCTCCCCTCCCCGTTTGCCATTCTCCCTCTGATGATTCGGCGGAGGCACGGCCAGTCTATATACCAAACTATCACGAATAAATATATATTAATAATTATCATACAAAAAATACCTACAACCTTCTAGTTTGACCTACCTTTATTCACCACGTTTTTTCATCACCACTGGAGGCTTGTTCACTTGATTGGCGAAGCATGTGGATTACAATGTTACTCTTTACACATTAGCACAACACACATTCGTGGTTATGTGTTTCTCCACATGGCTCCTCCTCTCCTCCTCTCCTCCTCTCCTCCTCTCCTCCTCTCCTCCTCTCCTCCTCTCATCCCAGGCAAAAAATGACCCAGATTCTCCAGGCTGCTGGGTGTGTTTGCATACACATCCCTCTGTTGACATTGTCAGTCAGAAAGCATCACTAGGAGCGGCGAGGAGAGGAATGGTGTCCAATGTGCCTCTCGCCATGATGAAATACAGAGCCCCAGATCCCTGCTGTCCTCTGACTGCCTGGATGATGGAGTTAATGGCTATTGATCCCTCTGGAAGGCAGCCAACGTATCCTGATGTTACACCTGCTAAACATATTCATCTTTTGAACTCACAAGCTGCCTTCCAATATTAGACTCCACAAAGGATTTGGGTCTCAGATGAAGTTTTAATCTCTTTTCTCTTGCTCATCATGAATATTCAGAAAAGGTCAAGTCCTTACTCTCCTTTCCAGCTCTGTCATCCGTTATGTCTGTATCCAGAATAATCTGTCCCCGATCGTTCTCTCGTGTGTGTGTGTGTGTGTTTATAGCTGGAGTGGGAGGGGTACTTGGGATTTGTTTTGTTCAACATCTGGCCATGCTCAGTCCTTGATTTGAGTTCATGCCCTAGTATTTCATCTAAATGTGCAAACTGCATAATAGTACATTACATGTAATTTAGCAGACACTTTTGTCCAAAGAGACATTTTTAGTACATTTATGAGGGGCCATTTCGGGGTTCAGTATCTTGCCAGGACACTTCAGCATGCAGATGGGAAAGAGTGGGATTTGAACCAGCGACCCTCTTGTTGGAGAACACCCACTTTACCCCCTAGGCCACGCCACCCATCTAATAGTGCCCTCACAATGTACATCATAACCACTGTTAACACTTTATTCGATGTAAAGCTCAAAGATTTGATATTTATGTGCACAACGTTAAGTTTTGTAGTGATGCTCATGGAGAGGGACTGGTGTTTAGGTTTTAGACTCGTGTTCACTTCCAGTTTTTCCTGGAGTGGAGACTTGATAATGGCGCCAAATAATGGTGGTGGCCCACGACCGCGGTGGCAGCTGATGATGGATCCTAATTTGCTGCAGTGGACAATGAGTGTGGACTTAAGTGGCATCCGATGGTGGATCATGATCTTGCTGGCTGCTGACCATAGACTATGTGAAAACTAAAAAAGTATTTCTCCTCAGACACTTGACCCTTCAAGTATCTGACCTTCAGTTATCCTTCAAAATGTTTACCCTCATCAATGCTGCTAAAACCTTTATCCTGATGATGTGTTACTCTACACTTGACATCTATTGCACTTCTGTCCCTCCTGGGAGAGGGATCCCTCACACGTGGCTCTCTCTGAGGTTTTTACGTATTTTTACCCTGTTAAAATGGTTTTTAATAGTTTTTACTTAGTCTTGTTGAGCGTTTAGGACAGAGGATGTCACACCATGTTGCAGCCCTATGGCACAAATCGTGATTTGTGAATATGGGCTATATAAATACAATTTGATTGATTGATGAGTAACTGGCAGCCTGTCCAAAGTGTCTCCCCTCCTTCAACCCAAATGCATGCTGGGATATGCTCCAGTACCCCCTTGACAATGAGAAGGAAACAGTGTAGTAGGCAGAGAATATAAATGTGGATGGGGGTTGGGTGTAGCTTTGGTGTTCACAGGTAGGGCTATGTCGTTTGCACTAAACTGTCTGATTCCCCTTTGAGGAAACAAACACTATGTTGTTTCTAATGTTGCAAAGTGAAGAGTCACTTCCTAAAGATCAGCTGAGAAGAACAGAGAGGCTGGAAACTGCTGTGGGAAAACTGCTTTACAACGTCCTTTACAAACCCGGTCAAAACATATCAGTGGTCAAACATTTAAAGGCATAGCCCAAGCATACAACACAAATCTGATTTAAATGGGACATATTATGAAAAACTCACTTTTGTAGTGCTTCTACAGGGTTAATTTGGGTATCTGGCAATTCTTACGACCCAAAAACTCTGGAAAAATAACAACTCCGGCGATTTGTTATGGTTCCTCTAAGTCAGAAACATCATACTTGAGTGACTGCGAATGAGCTTCCGTATGCTTCTCTCGTCACAAGCCAAATGGGAGTCTCTCTAACATGGCCTTAACATATCAACCTGTGGTAAAATGGGCATAATTTGTCTCCCTTTAAAAGGTCCCTCTAAGATGTTATTACAGTGTTTACATTCTTGATTTTCAGTTTAGCAGTATAACATTCTTAACCACTTGCAAATTCAAATAAATTGTAAAAGACAATATAAAAACTATACACAATGAGTTTTTATTAATACACATACACACACACATATATATATATGTTATGACTATGTTGTGATATATGTCATGACTCCATATTTATGACAATAGTCCTTCTGAAATATACAGTAGTTCCTTCAGTATTCCAGCAAAGAAAAGAAAGAACATTATTATTGTTTACTCTTAGGGAAGCATCATACATGATCACAAAACAGAAAGATATAGCTGAAGACCACTGCTATTTTAACAAGCTTGTATTTTCTCATTTATTTATTTATTATTTATAATCTCACTCTAATGTCTGTTTCTATTTGTCACGTGTTTTTTCATGCGAAACGCTATTTCCATTTTAAATACTTACATACATATGAGCATAAAAGAATGTTGTTTTAAAAAATGCACCTTAAGAGATAATTTTGGAATGTCTCAGATGCCCCATAAGATTACAAGGCGCTGTGTCATGGCAGATGGCGGACGGCTCACTGAGGAGGACTCCTTGTTGAACACTGTCATGATTCCTGCATGTGAACTCATGTGAAGGGCGAGAGAGCAGGTGCCTCGCATGTGCGCATGTGACAAGGCCAAAGCCAAAAGTGATCGATAACTCTCCTCAGTTTCAGCTTCCTCAGCTCTGTCGCTTATAATGCCAGATTACCATGGTTACCTCAGCTCTCCATCCAAGGAAACGGTGAAAGAGGAAATTCAATGAAATTCTCCTCCTCTTCTTTGAGAAACGCTCTCGCTGTTCCACCCTGCGGGAGTTGAAAGGAGAGCGCGGACCTGTGTGCAGCAGTGAATGAACATGTTCGGTGACTGAAGGGCAAAGGTTAGCAGCCTCTTCAAACACAAACATTCACTCTTGTTGTAGAAATGCTGCTGTGCTGATCACTTGCGCCAACTCATTGCCATCCCTACCAGAGGAACTCATTTCCATTTCCATTACATTATCCCCGAGTACACGCCAGAGGGGGCTTCGATTTCTTCACTGCTCTTTGCAATCATGACCTCTAGTGGTCCCTGTGAAAAACAAATGAGAGTGGCGCTGACTCACTCTGAGAGCGTTCTGAGAGACGTCTGGATGAAAGATCTCGCACTCTTGTCTTTGCGTTGACAAGCGGAGGAAATGTGAACTAATGTACACCCCAGCTGGATTCAGCCCTAAACCCTGAGCATCCTTCCTGTAACTCAGACCATTAATCTTTGTATTTACAGAACTGTGGTTTGAGACAACACAGACAGACACTGTGAAAGACATAACAGGAATAAACAGGATGCGATGCCTGCAGGAGGGATAGGGGTGGGGGGGCAGTTTCAAGCACCACCCACTTAGACCAACACTTTCCTCTGACGAAGGCCATGTGCAGGAGGATTAAAGCAGTGCCTGTTCACATTTCTTGCCCGGCTGTAGAGGATGGTTCAGGTCAAATAATGGGCTCTGATGGATGTCTGACCTACTTAGAGCATTTCATGCCCTATAAAAGCTGACCCCAGCGGGCAGAGAAAGCAGCCATTAGTGCCCCTGCTGGTGGGATAGACTACACTAATAATAAAAATTGAGATTCATTTTCCCAGGGCTACGTACAAATTAATTTGTCATGAATAATGAATTGCCTGAAAATGAATGATGCTTCTGAGTAGGTTCGGGAATAATGTTGTGAGATGAACGGAATATTACAACCTACAATCACTCTCATTGCAGTAAAGCCTCTTAAAGCCTCGAGCAGCAGCCTTGAGAATTTGCTTAGTAGAAGGAGACTGATTTCATGTACACATGAAATAATTACTCCTTATTAGGTGTAATGTCATATACAACACAGATGATAGACAGCATAATGTAAATAAGAAAAATAATTCAATTTAGCAAATGCTGCAATAAAAAGGGAATACGTTTGGTTTGCCAATTAGCTTAGTTTCAATCCTGTTTATTCTTTATTTCCACTAAATTTTCTATCCTTGAATGCTCTCTATTCATTTTGATGTATTAGACACCTTTTCAAATAGTATAAATATTTCCTCGTATAAATCATCGTTATAATATATATTATATTTTATGTATGCTCATTTGTAATTTACTTAAACATTAAAAAAAAATGATTTGCATTCGTTATATTTACAGATGTAATCTTTGCAGATTCATATTTTACAGACCTTATAGAATATCTTTACTTAAACTACTACTTCTACATCTGGAAACTGCACACATGCGGGTGAACCAAGGTTTGCAGACATGAAAGCATGAAACAACGACCTGAAAGATGCTAATAATCATCACAGTTAATGTGTTTCACAACACACAGTCATTTGATCCATTGTTAATGTAAAATATTTGATGTGCCGTACTTTTTACTGATGCACCTGCGGTGTTTGAGTGCAGGTGAATTATCCCACTCTGAAGATCTGTTTAGCCTCATGTTACTTTAAAGTGTGCTTCTAATGGGCTCTGAGTTGAAAATGATCCAGATTTGAGGACATCATTATCTCTATGATTATGTTTTTCCTTTTGTGCTTTTTCCGTGCACTCTGGCCTCTTCCCTCGGGGTTGGATGTAAACAGAAGAGAGGGATACTGTGACTCCCCTGCATGCGGTGACAGAGGCCTGCTCTGCATCATGAGGATCACATCCCATAGATAACTCCTCAGATATCTGCTTGAAGAAAATACCTTTGACTTACCCTAAAAAATCGAATTCTCTTAAATGTCACAACTGCTCCCGGGACTATTTGACATTTCATATTTAGAGATAGAGTCAACTTCTCAATTATGTGTTTTTAATCATCATTCGCCACAAATGCAATGATCCCCTTATGAAACCACATTTAAATTCACTAGATTCTGGATTTTTATTGGGACCTGCAACAAAAGATTACAGATTACACAAATACTCACAGTCATTATCGTCATTGTTGGTCATGCAGACGGCATTTTTATGGGATATTTTATTGTGAAATCTCGCAGCCATGAACTGAGCTCATTCCCTGTCATCACTGACCTCTTTACCAGAAAAGCAACGTGAGTCACCAGTTAACTGAATGATGTGATTCAACATGACACCACTTGATTCAGAAGAGTCCTGTCAACACACATCCCAGCTGCTAACCAACATTTGCCTGCAGCTACAAAAAAAACCTGAGTCACAAGCATCTTGAGATTTATCAGAACCAGTTTGTCTGCTTCGTCGTTGATATGTTGAAAATCTAAAACAGGTCACCACAGCAGAATAATGAACTGGTCACACTGGGCCCCTCCGGTCTCTCAGCTGTTGGAGACAGACCCTGCCCCTTCAGGAGCTTTGTATCTTTTGTTGCAAAATCCTCTTTTCCCACTTGCTCATTCCATTAAATCCCCCGCCCTAAAAATCCTAGCATAAGCAAACTATTAGCTAATTGTGTAAGTCCGTCTATCCCTGGTGCCCTATGATCTTTAAATATCACTTACTTTGCTTTTAATTACATTTATTTGTGATTATTTTAGTTTGGGATTTTTAGATGATATTTTAAATCGGAAAAATTCATCAAATAAATTAATCTACAAGCGCTCCAGCATTTCCATCAGTGATGTGAGATTTGCCAAGAAGAGTAACATCATCAGTGTATGAATTTGAATTAAACTGTGACTTAATGTTGAAAATAAAATACCATGTCGAATTATTTAACCTAAATTCAGGTAACGTCAAGTTTTCCCTCGAAGTATTAATTCAAGGTATTAATTCATGTTAAAATAAGATTTTCAATGGCCTTGATAATGAAAATGTTGGTGTTTACCAAGTCGACTAAAATTCTCTCGATGTGACTCATTTCTCGTTTAAGCATTTAAACAAGAAC
This sequence comes from Pseudopleuronectes americanus, assembly GCA_038501795.1. Lineage (NCBI taxonomy): Eukaryota > Metazoa > Chordata > Actinopteri > Pleuronectiformes > Pleuronectidae > Pseudopleuronectes > Pseudopleuronectes americanus. The sequence goes on along the minus strand of CM076728.1, from coordinate 10,017,546 downwards.
ATCAGAACAGCCACACCCAGCTGCCTCACTCTCATTTTAGATCCAGGACCAGTTGGCTCAGTGAGAAGTTTTTTAACCTCGTGTATTGTTAAGATTCAGAAATAAATTCAAAGTTTGTAAAAATAGTTTATTTAAAAAGGCAAATAACATCATTTTGAAGTAAAACTTGTTTACATCTACTTTGTCTTCTAATGAGCACATGTTGTTCTGCACTGCTCTCAGCAGCAGAACAGCACTGCTCTATCACTCTGTGGTTTTGGTTAAACATATTCAGCTTTACAGGCATTTCATCTCAGTGTGTTTTAAACAGGCTGCTGCCGTGTCATGATATTGCGCACATGTAAACCATCTTTAAGGAAGTCCTCCCACTGTGAGAGTGACTGCACTCAGACCGCATGTGTGTCACAGATCTCCAGGCCATTTCAGCAGCAGAGAGAAACAGGCTGTTGTATCTCCAAATTACACATGTTAGATGACTTCCATGCAGCTTGGAGTTGTGAAGTTGTCCGTGCATGGAAAAGGAAAAAAGCCAGGGGCGGTGGAACGACTCCGTGGCAGCAAGCGGAGCAAAAAGGAATTAAAACCTGCCTTTGAGACATGCAGGCTTGAATGTGCGATAAACAGGGTGGATTTAAATATTGTACTTTCTTCCCTTTCCCATCATGGCCAAAAAAAAATGCCTGAAGCTCCTCACCCAGTTCTGGAAGTCTGGAAATCTGAGCTGGAATGAGAGGAGCCTCACAAAATCCAGATCCGCTGAAAGGCTATTGTACGACAGCTGGGAAAACAGCACTGAAGACCAGTGCTCCTCCGGTGCGCTGACACAACTTCCGACTATAAGACAGATGGAAAAACTCACCCGTCCCCAGAGCTGTAAAACATCTCAGCCCAGTTACATTTCAGCCCTTTCAACAAACAAGTATCATTGTTTTAAACTTTACTCAGTTTCTCCAACCTTTAGTTTCAATCTAATGGTGATCATGATACCAAACAGTCTCTGCTGAAGACTAAGGGCTACAGAGCTTTTAAAAGACAGGCTGAGTCACTAGCTTCCTTCAAATCAAAGCTCAAAAATTACATTTCCATAATTTTACCATATTTTTTATGATATTGGTGCTATAAAGATATTTAGACTTTTATTATGATACAACACAGAGTTCACTTTTGGGCCTAAGAACAGCACTCACTCAAAAACAAACTGGATCAAATGCAAAGACGCAAAGCTGAAAACTAAATATTTTCTACGCTCATGAAAAGCTGATGCTTTGGAGATAAAGACATGCTCAGAAGTTCCTGATATTTCAGAGCTAGAACAGTGTATTTTTGAAATGCAAAGAAAAAAACTCATATATATATATATTAAACCTTACCCAACATTCTTATTGTTTGTTGTCTGGAATTTAATTTCCGGAAAATATAGATCAGATAAGGAGGCTACAGTATTTTTCAGCTTCTTGTTTTCTTCACCACTCAGGGTGAAGTAAAACATCAGCAGGCAGACAGGTTCATGCTCAATGATGAGACTCGCCTCCTGCTGCGCTCTAAGAAAACCTCTCTGTGCATCAAACCTCAGACGATATAATGGAGTCAAAGTTAATTAACTGCAATATCCCCAAAAAGTCTCACGGGACAAAGTCTTATCTTGCCGAGCTCCCGGTTGTGCTCTGTTTTCTGTTCACTGCGTATCAGCAGTGTCATGCATGGAGATGCTGGCCTCCTGCTTCCTTTGCCTCTTGTGCCTCCAGAGCAAGACGGCCAACAAGAGGAGCAGCAGGAAGCCCAGCGCTCCTCCGATGAGTCCTGCTTTCAGAGGCAGACTGCTGTCTCTGGGCTGGTACATCCTACACGAGCCGGGACTGGATCCGCTCTCGTTCTCTGCCACCACACAGACCTCTGCAATGGTCTCTACGATGCCCAAACCCCCACTCCTTTCTTCCTTCCCAAAGATCTTCCGCTGCTGGCCTCCTACTGTCACCTGATAAGTTGTGACATAGGAATAAGGTGCACACCACTGAATCACAACGTCCGACCCATTCCAGGACACCGATCTTAAGTCGGGAGCCTCCGGAGCCTGGTTGTGTAAAGTGTGTCCCGGACACGAGCATTTGGTGGATGCTCGGAGCACAGAGCAGGAGACCTGACCCTCCAGACAGGGGTCGTAGTTGCATCGTTGAGGAGTCTCTACATCTGGAAGATCTCTCCCGGGTACGAGGGTGGTTGTCTCGTCCTCAGGTCGGTCGTAATCTTCCGTGGAAAGTCCGAGGGCCTCAATGGAAAACCCATGTGGCCTCTGCGGTCCCATGGGACTCGTGCCTGTGACTTGTGATGCCGTTGGCAGGGGAGAGCAACCGCTGATGAAAAACAGGCAGACGATCACCGGGGGAAAAGGACCGACCCTGCTGGCAGCCGACATGCTGCCTGGGGATCATAAAAAAGTAAAAGTCAGTTGTTTTGCATAGGAATGAAAAGGACAACTCCCTTGGGTTTCCAGCTATGTGTACATTCAGATTTAGTTTCTTGTTGACCTCGAATAAAACAACATTTATTCCCTGGTGTTGAGACTTTTAGAGATTATAAGACTGCAGAGGGAGCGACTTGTCAACTGATTTGCCTGGCTTCAATACAAGCCAAGTTTCAGCTGAGGAATATAAAAAATCTCCCTCACTTTGAAGCATAAATTGTTGAAACTAGAGGGAGGCTCTCGAGTAAGCACATGAGTAAAATATGAACACCTCATTAGCAGAAATGCATAACTCTGCTGCAAATTGTCAATGATTCATAGTCTTTCCTCCTCAAAGGGCTTCTGGGAATAACCCTCATTTGTTGAGCTTTGTGGGTACTTCACACTAATTCCACATTCCCTTCTGTCTTGCACAACAGGTCCAAATGCCTCCACACCCAAGATACAGCGCTGCCCGGTCAGCTTGATCAAGTTACAGTAATGTGCGATTTCCACAGCAGAGTCTAAATGAAAGTACCTGACATGCGCTGAACACGCTGAGGGATAACAACGAAGTCCATTCAAAGGGTAAAACATGTTTGTGTGTTTAAATGCATGAAAAACAGAGCAGGAGGCTCCACTGAACACTCAGCTGTATGAAACTCTAAGTGTCTGTGTCGAGTATGAAAAGTTATGACCTTACCTGTTGCTTGCAAAATGAAAGTTTGTAATCTCTTTTGAAATCTGAAGCAGCTTCTTCTCCTCGTCTTCCGTCCACTTGCTCCTTACTCTTGCTCTCTCCTCCTTTATATATTTTCTCTTCTCCCCAACAATCACCTCCTTCTTTCTGTCCTCCCACAGTCCCCCCTCTCTGCTATTCCCTCCTGCACCAGCTCCACCTCCCTCCTCAGCTAAATGGTTCAGTAATGTGAGTGACGGACTGAGTGAGTGAGTGTACTTGCTATTAGTGGTATCACTGCTATTAGTAACATCGCCGCCGTCTGATTTGTGGTGAGGTAAACTCCTGAACTCTTGTTGCGTTCCTCCACCGTGTACGTTTTTCAGAGCATGTGTGACTTGTTGATGAGCTGTTCTCCTTTTTAGGGTCGAGGGGATTTGAATCAAACAGGGAGATCTCTGTTCCATGGCATTGATTCACTGGAACTACTCATTCCTGACATAATCGGTGGCTACAGACAGCTTATCCCATCCTCCCAGCCGCCTAACCCCTCACCTAAATACAATTTATGACTTGACTTGAATCATAGCAGCTAAAACTGAAACATCCTGTGCCCCTGCTGGTATGAGCCTGACTGGACTTGTTCTGGGGATTATTTGTGATGCATGAAAATGACAGTATGCAAGTTCACAAACAATCCAAATAATTCAAATAAAAAGTGAAACTAGAATGGGACTATACCTCTATTAAGGCCCGACAATTTTTAAACAACATTTAAATTCACGAGATCACAGATTTCATTTGGTTCTTGACCATATTTCACACATTCTAAAATATCAGCCGCCTTATTATGCATGATTTTTTTTCGTATAGATCCATGAATTACGAACTGAGAAATCAAGGAAAAGGATGAGACATTTCACAATGTTAAAAAAGCGAAAACAGATTCAACCTCTGATCTGGATCATGTCCCACACCTCCATGAAATCTCCTGGAAATCAGTGGATTCATTTTTTTAATGTAGTCCTACTGCAATTACAAACCGAATCCTCTTTTGTCTGAAGTAATAAGAAGAGGTGTTGATTAATTTAATACACCAGAAACATCGCAATAAGTAAACTCCACACAGCACTTCCATGAGAGAGGGCCTGAACAAGATGTTTTGTTTGTGGGAGAGCTGTGGCGTTGGTTAAAATCCAGCTTCACGCTCACATTTCCACCCTGCCTTCAAGCTTAGGCTGAAGACAAATAACACAAAATTAGCTTTCATTGTCCTGAGCCAGAGGAATTCACCAAACTGATGAAGTTACCTCAGTTTGCTCAGTCAAGCGGTTTTAGCAGATGACTCATATCCCTGGTATACAGCAGGCAATAAGAAACCAACAGGTATAACATAACACATTTTTTTCCACAAGAAGGAATGTAAATTATCTTAATTCGTTTTATCAGTATTACAGTTTTATCAGTTGTTTCCCCCCTTTGGTCTCTCTTTCTTCCTTAAATGATCTTAATTTTTTATATCAGTATATTACATTTTTGTCGGTCGTTTATTTCTTTTTTGGCTCTCTTTCTTCCTTATTGCGTCCGAGGACACACAGGAAGGAGTGTGGGTGTGTAAGTGTGAAGGAGATGCATGTATTTGCATCTAGGATACGTGTGGGTACAGGTTGTGTAATACAGGTTGTGTTTAATATCTGAATCTAAGGCTGAAAAACATGTATTTATATTTTTGTCTTATTTCACGTTTACGGTAAAGGGAGGTTTTCCAACCACATTTAACACCAGGACCAAAGATGGTGCGACTGACGACATGAACCAGTAAGAGGCAGAGATGAAGTCACATATACTTCCTAAGAAATGAACTGAAGTCATGCAGATGGTAACGCTTATATAAGCCCATTATACACGCCCCTTCTTGCCCATGGACTAGTCACTCTTTCCCCAGCCACCACATCTGGCTGACACAGGTCTGGTTTCCCCCCGTCAAAACACAACTCCATAAGGAATCAATTATTTTTTATATATAAATGAAATGAATTAAAATGGTTACTACATTATCCTGTTGTGACAGATCCATGAATCTGCATTACAAACAGCATAAGGGTTTATATTTACAAATCATGTGCAGATAAGCTACCGTCATGGAAACTTGGTGCCTGCTGTCTGAATAATTCTGCCATTATTAATCTATTTATTTATTCATTTCCCCATGGTTGTTTGATCAAATCATCAGCTGTGATTTTTATCTCCGACAACCTGAATGAGAAAAAGGTAGATCAGCATCAACAGGCCAATGTTTATTTTGTATTTCTTTGTTTCATTTTAAAAAACAAATTCATCATGAGAACATCCAGGCAACTTGGACACACAGGAGTGAGGCACTGCAACAAACATTGGATAACAACGCCTGCAGGCTGAATTCAGAGGACTCCACCTTTCTGAATAAACAAACATAATGTGAGACAGAAAATGATTCATTTGAATTAAATCCAGATCCAATTCTAAGTATTTTGCAAAATCTTTGACAAATTACAGAATATTCTTTCTATTTATTTTTAGTTTAGAGACTAACGCATACCACAGCAATAAATAATGATATGTATATAATTAACACTAGAATTTTTATAAAACATTAAATAATATGATATATAATAATTATAAAATTTGTTAAAAGCCAGACTAACAGGATGGTTTTTCAGTTCATGTTTGAAAATATCAACATTTTCAGCTCCTCTCAGATCCTCCTGTTCCGGCATGGTGGCTGAAGACAGCATATGTTTGGTTCTGCTTTGTGGAACAACTAATAGAGAGGAACCAGAGGTTCCGAGAGGGCGTCCCGGTTTACAAACATCAAGGACTTGCACAAGTGGTCCGTGCAAGTCCATGCAGTGCCTTTTAAGCTAGTACTTTTTTTTTAAACCAGCAGTTTCCTCTATTTTCATGTTTGTGAGGAGCCGTTCACAAAGGGAAATGTCTAGGACATGTTTAGGGTTTATTACCTGACTGGAACATTTATTATTAAGGCGGCCTGCAGTGCCTCCTAGAGCCGACACCGGTGGATGGAAAAAGCAAAGAGCTTGGCAGGGCCTGTGAGTCCTCAGTTATGTAACTGGGTGTGGGTGATATTATTAATTTGTGCTCATGATGAGCTGAGCCCCTTGTGTTGGGTTCCAACAAACAAACAGGCCACAGCATTGTGCGTTCAGCACATTGTCTGCCTGAGTGTCCCTCTCCACTCTTAGGATCTGAACTTGTCCTAACCTTCAGGTCAACAATATACGGGTACATTAGGTCCAGAAGCCTATGGTGTAATTTTAAACTGAACAGAGCAAACTTCAGCATTTCTCCTCAAATGGCTGCTGCCTCACACTGAAGTTTGGGTTACTATTCACCCCGAACCATGACTGAAAGGCTGAAAAACAGGATGCATGTTACACTTGCTCTTGGGCTACACACTTGGCTCTCAATTAAATAAATCTGTCAGACTTGGATGAGCAGCACTTAAAATGTCACCAAATAGCTATTTATTTGTGAAAAGAGACATGCATCAAAAGTCCATATGCTCCACATGCTTATGTGCTCAACATTTAAACATGTCTTTAAAGGAGAAATGATTCATAATTATAAGCATCATTAAAGGAACTATGGAATACCTCAGTGTATGAATATTTCATTTTTTGTTACATAAAATAGTGACCAATGTTTGGTATTTATTTTGGCATTATAAAATATATTAAATTCGTTCCTGTTTTTAGTGTAATTTTTTGCGAATTGAATCCTTATGATGGTTCACCATATTGTATTCACTATATTCTTAAAAGAGAATAACCTACAGGAGGAAAAAGTACTAGGTCAGTCAGATATTTATATTTTATATTATATATATATATAATATATATATATATAAATATCTAATATATATTTATATATTTATATATATTTATTTTATCCGCTACTGTATTTATTCATCTTCTGCCTGGTCCTGTATATATATTCTTCATTCACAGCCGTTATCCTGATCACCGTCCCTTTACAATTACATACACCACTCTCTTACTTTATAACTATAGTATACTGTACTGAATTTGAACTGTCATGGTGGACATTATACTGATGTCATCGTCTTTTCTTTCTTGTTTTACCTGCTGTCTTGACATGCTCTATGTGCCTAAGAATTGCCCTTTGGGGACAATCAAATTGTTTTGAATTCTTATTTTTACTATTATTATTGTTTGTGTTGTTGTTTTTGTTATTGTTATTATGATTATTATTATTGTCATTAGTAGTATAACATGCAGCTTCAGGTTATGTTCAGGTAAAGATAATCTACCCCTCAGGCTTGTGATCTGTTCTCTGGAGGAGATGGAGCTTCCTTCGAGTCAACACTCAGGGCAGGATTAGCACCGTTCATGCGGCTTTGTCTACGTCATCGCTGTGCGACAGGCCCCAGTGTGAGTACAGTACAGTCCTGCGTACTCCAGCTGGAAATGGGTGAGTCTCCCCGAAGCCGCGCGGCCCCGGACTCTGTGAACCTGCGGACTTGAGTGACGCAGTTGAAAAACACTACTTGCGCACTCGTGCCGTGCAGCCGCAGTGTTTGCGCCTTGTTTTGAGCGGCTCGCGTTGTTAGCCCCTGAAGCTAGCAGGCTACCGGAGTCAGGCCCAGCGAAGAAGAGTTCACTGCTGTGGTTCCATCAGCGACGCCTCTCACGCCGCTGAACCGGCAGATAGAACTGACCCCAACATAACCCCCCCCACCCCCCACACCGTCAGCCCGCTGTTCTAGAAGCTAGGGCTGGTTCTAGTCGCACTGGATACGTTAGCATCGCCTGCAGACGCGGGGCTAAGTGCATTAAAGCCATGACTTCCAGGAGGACAGGCTATGCGGGTGGCATGGACCCCTCTCCATCGAACAGCGGCTCCATCCACAGTGGGAACCGCAAGCAAACTATCATCAACCTCCCCGGCAGGACCGACTCCTGCTACGACCGCAAACCCGATAAGGCTGCGTACGGAGCTGGGCAGGGGAACGTGACCGTCACGTCGCTCAAGTCCCGTCTGGCCCCGACCATTCAGACCGCCATGTCCGCCGCGGTGGACACCCTGCTGGGCGAGGTGGTGCTGGTGCTCAACGAGACCCAGCAGGAGCTGCTGCACAAGGAGCAGGAGAACGAGAGGCTGAAGGTGCGACTGGAGGTGTCGGAGAGGGAGCTGAAGACGCTGCAGGAGTGTCTGAGCAGCGCCCAGAAGCTCATCGACCAGCTGCAGATCTCCTACGGGGGCCCGCAGTCCATCGGTCAGTCCGTGTTCGCCCCGTCCCTGTCTTCCATGGCCTCCCTGACCTCGGGTCTGGACCGGGACCACCAGAACCCCCGGAACGTGAACGGAGCCGGCGTGGACCTGGGTCTCGGTGGCTCAGTGGACGAGTCGCTTCACGGGTTCGAGCCCAGAGATGACTACAAAATGTGCCAGCTGTCGATCCAACCAGATGGCTCCGTGACCAACCACGCTCTGGACTCCTTCACCTCCAACGCATCTCATATGTGCTCCGATTCCAGCCGGCCAGGTAAATACACACTGTGTGCTGTTGTGTTGTACTGTGTTTTGTGGATTTCCTTTTCAAAAAAACAGCCTGTAACTTCCTGTAAACGGACAAAGGATTACTTCAGTGTTTTACTTTAGTAGTACTTCTCCATAACCTTGTCTGTGTGTTTCGATTTGTCTCCAGACGAGAGGCAGTCTCAGGGTTCAGGTGGACCGTCCAGGTTTGAGATAAAAGAGGAGCAGGGACTGGTTTCAGGCTCCGGTCAGCCCGGCAGGAAGGACTCGGACGACGGAGAGCGGTCGTCTCACAACGTCGGGGACCTCAACTACGTTCAGGTGGGGGAGGGAGGTTCTCAGCGTTCATATACTCAGCCCCTGCGGCACCAGAGGCCTGTGCGAGAATGTAATGTAGCCTTGCAGCAGGGCGGACTCGACGGACACAAAGCTCTGACCAGGACTCCTGGGAGGGGAGACAGCGTTTCACCAGGCAGAGCCGATGACTCAGCAGGACCTTCAGCCCCTGACACAGTCGTGGATCCCGCTCTAGATCGACCTCACCACTGTCTGGAGTGTGGAAAGACCTTCCGCTTGATCTCCAGCCTGAAGAAGCACATCCGCATCCACACGGGAGAGAAGCCTTACCCGTGTGGGGTCTGTGGCCGCCGCTTCCGCGAGTCGGGCGCTCTCAAAACTCACCTGCGCATACACACGGGCGAGAAGCCGTACTCCTGCTCCGAGTGCGGGAACTGTTTCCGCCACCTGGACGGTTTGCGGAAGCACCGGCGCACGCACACCGGAGAGAAGCCCTACGTGTGCGCCATCTGCGGGAAGCGCCTGAGCCGCCTGCAGCACCTCAAGCACCACCAGCTCATCCACACCGGAGAGAGGCCGTGCTGCTGCCCCTTCTGCAACCGCAGCTTCAAGGAGCCGGCTGCGCTGAGGAAACACATCCGCACGCACCGGGAGGAAGGAGGTCACTTGGGAATCGGCGTCAGTGAAGAGACGGACCCTGACGCCATAGACGACATAAACAACCTCCACCCGGCAGCTCCATCCCCTCAGATGAGGTTCGGAGAGTGGGGGGCGGAGGAGGACGACAGCTCAGTGGCGGACTGTGTGTAGTGGAGCATTTCAAGAGTAACTGTCGGTTAGTAGTCGTAACATAAGATGTGAAACAAGGTGTTTTGACAGTTTGATATGATGAACACGATCATCTCTGTTCCATGCTGTTAGAATGAAGACATATAACCCTAGACTTTGAGTTTTGTTTATATCTGACATCTTCCTGTTTTCATGTCAGCAGCATGTGGTTTCTTTTCTTCAGACATTCATCAGGCAGCAGCAGCAGAAGTAGCAGCTTTCTGGTTTTAATTAGAGAAGTGGACTGGATCTGCTTTCTCACTTTAAATATATAAGAACACTCGACCTTCAACGGAGTCTCTGCTGATGCTGTTTAAGATCGTCCCCGGATGTTAGTCAGGATAAACAGTTTTTAGTCGTGACTTTTTTTAAGCTTTAGGTTGAGCTGCTTTAATCCAGTAGACAGGAATAGATGCATAGTGCAGGTTCATGCTTCATGTGCAGGACAAACCCTGCACGCTTGTATTTTGGGGGGCTAACCCAAAGCCTACAGTGTTATGGTTTAATTCAGTGATGTGATGATTGTGTGGGTCCCTACTACTGGTGCTTTATGAAACAGGATCCACAACAGAAGGTGACCAACATCATCACGTGTTGATCATTCCAGATCATTTCCAGTTTACTCACCCAGAGCAGCAATTGTTTCACTTTCATCTTTTAAGACCAAGAAAAACAGACATCTTAACTATTGCAATATTAATAAACATGCCACATGGTAACTGGCTCCTATTGTGATAAATGGACAATATACTATTGTCTCCCAGCTCTACCTCACTATCTATTCTCGAAAATGATAAAAAATACCACAAAAACACTCAATTCCCGGTTGATGGAAGTGGTTCGATTTGACTACATTTATAGCTCTTCCTCTTCAGCCCTGCTCGGCTCCGTCTCCTCTGTGTCAAGTATATCTCAAGTTTGAAGACGCCGTGTCCCTCAGAGCATTATATCTATTATTTTTCTTCAACCAAACGTGCAGGATTATTTCAAAGAGTGAGACGACCACTTCATTCAAAGTGTTCAAACATGGACCATTTCTTAGCATTCCTTCTTTTTACAAATTCAAGCTGCTACTCGGTCTAGAAAACCTCTCCTCTGTATTTATAATTATTGTTACCAGCCAGTTACTTGCAGTCACTAGCTGACAGACTCTGGTGCTTGCATGTGCATATCGGTTTCTCCAACTGGTGACGATGCCTCCCGGGTGTTAATGTAAATAAGAATATAGTTTTAGGCATTTTATCCAGTTTGATAACGGAGTGGACGTTTGTGGAAAAGTGGATGTGCAACCTTTTTTTTGTTTGTTCATGTACCGTGCTTTTAAACCATCATTATGCTAACATGATGTAAATATATCTTTTTAAATATCTTACGGATGTTGTCCCTGATGTTCTGATCCAACGCAACAAAGGCATCAGGTTTCACAACAGACGAATCCTCTCGGCCCTCTGAGCTGCTCTCTAGGTCTCTTGTGTCCTTTGCCATGTATACTACTCTAATGATCTCTATGTACATCTACAAGTGTAAGTCATTCTACAAGGCACTCGAAATGTAAATTATAAGTCAAGGAATACGATTTGCAGATTAACATAGTGCCAGTTGATCATATTTATTATTTTTTGTGTTACAAACATGGGGGCTTTGCATGTAGGTTTAAATTAAAAGGGCATTCTTCCTTAACAGATCATTCAATGTGAAAAATTACTTTTTTAAGCAGCTGTGTTCAAAACATATTCCTACAATTCACATCCATCCTGTTACCAACTGTAAATGTGACTATATTAAAGGGCCTTGTTTGTATCTCGTCTCTCTGTTGCTCATTACCCGACCACATTCACTGTCAACCTCTGAGATTAAATGAAAAGTAAAACCACAGTAAATTCATCCGACATTGTGACGCTTCTCTGCAAGACAAAGCCGACGGGGAGGATCTAAGGTTAATCCTAACTTTAGATCCTCCCCGTCTGTTTATACCAGCGTTATTTCTTAACTCTCATTCGGTGCATTTCATTGTATTGTGGGAGGAAAACCACATTAACCCTGAAGGAGAGTTTCCACGCCATCTGAAAAGTTGCCGAACAGAGTGCGTGCACGTGCTGCAGAGACAGATCCCAAATAACACCTTACGCCTTCCTCGATGCTGAGTAATGTTATCTGTTTGCATATACATAAACTGCTGTTTGAGGCAGCCTTTAGTGTGATTACTGAAGCTTAACGGGCTGAAAAACACGTGAGCGTACTGTGGCCTTCCATCCATGACACAATCCTCCGTACAGGGTTTTTAAAAGTGTTTTTGTATACAAGTCCATAGTTCTGTGCTGGATACATGATCCATTCTTATTATATATCTCTATAGAGCAGAAGAAACGTATCTGTTCTTTTTGATTAAACTTGTTCATCCTCTTGCGACGACTCAGATTCATCGTGTGCATGTGAACCTCCCCCATTCGTATGTTGGTTGGTGTGCGAAAGCAAGATTACACAAAACCACCTGACGGATTTCCATGAAAGTCAGAGGAAGGATGTGGTATAGGTCAGGGTAGAACCTTTTACACTTGTGGTGCGTATCTGGATCAGGGGGCAGATACAGGATTTTAGATTTTTTTTTAACTTTCTCTAACATGGTGAGATGTTTTTCAACATTTTCACAGTTTTCACAAGAAATACACAACGGACTTTGAAGAAATAAATCAGCCACATTTTGGGAACTCATATTTATGAGTGTGTGTTTTTTGATGCAGCTTGATTGAATTTAATAGGACTTTTATGCCATAGCGGAGATAGATGCTCTAAGTTTTTGTTGCTGTAGAAGTAGAACATCTTACTATAATGTGATATACCACAGTTTCTCTAACGTACACTGAGACCCAGTGGATGATCAGCCCCGACTTTGTGGACCTAAATATAACAGGCCCACAAACAGAGCCTTGACTCCTTGCACTGAAGTTGAGGTAACCGGAGACTCGCGTGGAGACACACAAACTTGTTTCAACAATCCACACCACAAAAGCAAGTTAAGACATCAAGTTTAAACAAGTGATGTGGAAGGCATTAAAACACATTCCCCCCTGAACACCCGAGAGCCCATGACTCATGAAACAAAAATAATGCACATTTCTTAATCTTAGCTTTATACTTTGAAACTACAGAATCCGATATTTATTATTCAAACAATAATTGACTTGGTTTTCAATAAGCAGTATATATAATAGGCTATGCAATGCAGTATTTACATGTACCAGTTTTCCTCAGTGTCTCGGCTTCAGATGGTACAGAATGCTGCCGCTTGTATTTGAACCTAAACCAAGCGCATGGGCCTTGATCTTTCCTATTATTACCTCCCTTCGGCTGCCAGTTAAATTTAGGATTTGATTTTTAGATTCTTTTTATAACTTTTAAAGCTCAGCACAGTCTGGCCCCCAGTTAGATTACAGAGCCACTAACTCTGCATGCTCCGGCCTGTAACCTAAGATCTTCCAATCAAGGGGTTCCTTACTTAAACCTGGTCACTAAGGGCGACCAGGTTCAAGGCTCTGGGATTCCTGCTTGAGGAGTTTGGACTTTTCAGTTCTTTACCTGTATTTAAATCAAAACTACTTAAAACCTATTTAAAACATAATGATTAGTTATTATTATTGTTATTATTTGGATTATTATGAGTACTAGGAGTGGTTGTAGTAGCAGTAGTACTAGTAGTAGTAGCAGTAGTAGTAGTTGTACCATATAACATCATCTGCATGGACATTACTTTTATTTATAAATACTTCTGACTTTTAGATTTTTTTCAACTTTTTATCATGTAAAATTCTGAATGCCAGTGTTTTTACATTATAGAATGTTATTGATACTTTTACTTTAAGGGCTCCAAATATCTCTACTCAGAATTCCCTTTCCTCTGGTCACAGCTGTATTTATCTTTATAGGTCATTCATTAGACCTGTTTATTTTTGTTTGGCGTCATTGTCTGCTCCGACGTCTGATGCTACGGTTTCAGTTTCAGACGGGAAGTAATTATGTTGTATTAAAAATACTCAGGGATGTTTTATGAGTGACCTGCGATGTATTTGCATTGTGTGTGTGTGTCTTGGCGCAGTGACGGCGCTCAGCAGCAGAGGCCGAGAGAAATGTGAGAGCGGCCTGTGAACTCTCCGTCGGCCCATGCAGTTATTTCCTCAGCGACTGAAAGTAAACACTCTCAGGTTTTTCAGAGGAAGTGACTCAACTCTCTTTGTCTCTTTTTCACTTTCACCCCCCCTTGCCCATGTGACCCCAAACACAGGCAGGCTCACGAGATCCCGGCACTGGTGAAACTTTGTGTTTTTTATTATCATTCACTTTTTCCCAGAGAGTCTGAGGTCAGTGTGGGACAGGAATGAACTGAGGTTTTGCAGCAGAGGCCTTCTTCTCTCTGGACGAGCTGAGCGGCAGTTTCCCTTCGGGCTGGAGAGAAGCAGGGTTTGATGGTTATTTGGTTACACGTGTAAAAGGTATAAGACTGTATCTTGTTACAGTTTTGGGAAAAAGCTAAACTGCTGTCACAAGTACCGTGGCACTCAAAAGAGCACATACCTCAGCCAAGGCCCAACAGTCCCTGTAAATTCAGTCAAGTTGCACCAAATTACACACACTCATACACACATTTCTGATTTTATGTGATTTTTATTTACTTATTATCGTTTATCAGAGTTTTTTTTACTTTTCAAGATTTTCAATTCATCCTGTGATTATGACTTATCTTAAAAATAAGTACACAAAACACACAGGAAGTTCATGATGCACTGCTGGAGTTTAGACCAACCATGATGGTGTTTTGGATTGGTGGTATGTGACAGATAAATGTCTGACGGGAAATGAATGGATGGAGATAGATTGATAGATAGATAGATAGATAGATAGATAGATAGATAGATAGATAGATAGATAGATAGTAGATAGATAGATAGATAGATAGATAGATAGATAGATAGATAGATAGATAGATAGATAGATAGATAGATAGATAGATAGATAGATAGATAGATAGATAGATAGATAGATAGATAGATAGATAGATAGATGGCAAACGGACCACAAACTAATATATAATAAATAAATATAAAGTAAACAACACAGATTTCATCCCTGAGACAATTAAATAAGGGCCAGTATAAAGTATTGAAAAATACCAAGCAATATTATGACGGTCTTATGTCCAGAAGGCAAAGTGTAATGTATAATTATCAAGCTGCTGAGAGATATGATGAATTGAAAAGTCTGACAGCAGTCGACAGGAACGTCTTAATTTAATGAGTCTTTGGCTGAAGTCCTTCTTGTCCCATCCTGACCACCTGTGTCCCTGCTGACAGTCTGATGACCTCAGACTGACCCTGATGACTCATATAATATCACAGATGTCTAACACTTTGTTTCTGGACATGCTACACTCACTGGAAGATGAGAATAGTTGATTTTCCCTCCTAAGAATCTCTCATCAGGCACAAAGGTGTGTATACAGCAATGCGTAATATGTTCTATATTTCTTATTTTCAGAGTGACACTCTCTGTGTGTGTGGGGCAGCAGATTTGGGGAGGGGGATGTTTGGAGAATGAACCAACAAGGAAACCACTTGAAGCTTCGCTCCTGCACCGCCTGGCTGGCCCGCTGCCAGCTTTCTCCAGAGAGGGTTGGCTCACTCCCTTCTACTTCTCCTCCCTTCCCTCTCTCTCCCTCTCTCTCGAACCCACATACGCACTCTCTCCGCAACCCTCTCCAAAGGAACAAGGCGAGAGAAAGAACGAAGAAAGGAAAGAAGGAAGAACCACAAAACTTTTCAAACAACAAGCAGGGACGGCAAAGAGACAACTCCCCGAAGATGCCAAGCGCGTCGCTTTTACGCACGGATCACTTGGGTACGCGAGGCTTTTAAGGAGAGAAAAGGAGGAGGGAGGACGCGCTCTTTTTTCCTCCTCCGCCGTATGAGACGTCAAAAGTCCGCCTCGGGTTTAAAGGCAAATAAAGCAGGCGCTGTGGAGCTGGAGCCGTGGATGTCCCCGCGCCTGTGTGGAGGGCAGTGAAGGATGCCAGGATGCCCTCTCTGATCCCCCATCTGCTCGTCATCTGGCTGAGCGTGCAGAGGCTGGCGTGGTGCACGGAGCGCTCCTCCACCCGGGAGCGCTTCAAGGTGGTCATCGCTCCCCTCATCTGCAAGCGGATCTGCCTGAAGGGCCAGTGTCAGGATACCTGCGAGCAGGGCAACAACACCACGCTGATCGCAGAGAACGGCCAGGCCTCCGACACGCTCATCGGACCGGGCTTCAGGGTCGGTGAGTGGACGGGCCCCGGTGGAGGCTGGGACGTTGCTGTTTATTTGCGAGGGGGTTCTTAAGTAGACTCACACAGGGACTCTCTCTGGAGTTATCAAAAAGTTAGACATCAAGATAAGCAGGAAATCCTCACACAACTAACCACTGTGCTGTGAATCTATCTGTTGATCACAGTGCACTGGATATACATTCACATGTATCTGCTGTCCAGACATTAATCTGTGAGGTTAACTTCTTTTAATAGGTGTTGAGACGGAAAACTGAGGGAAATATTTGCTCACTCATAATGTTCTTACCAGATGGGGTTGGGGGGGGAGATATTATCCCAGTGACTTTTGCTTGTTTACAAGTAAAAGTCCTTCATCTGTATTCGTACTTCAGCAGCAGTAAAGGGCTGGGAGATACATCAAGATAACATATTTCATATAAGTCAATTATCACCATAAGTGTCACATTAGTATTTATTTGAAGTTTAAAGAGGTTTGCTCCTAGGTGAAGGTTGTGGTTCCAAACACTTCTTTATGAGTATGAATTGAAAAAATATTACAGATCTGAGGTTGCTCACCTCTGTGCTTGCACAATGTATCAGCATTATATGGATATACATATTGGCTTTTTGTTGTATTGCTATTGATGAAAATGATATTGCAACAATGATTGATATTGTTTTATGGCCCAGCCCCTGTAGCAGGAGCCTCTTTAACTTGTGTCGTCTTTTAGAGTCTGGTTAATTTTAAACTTAAATTTGCAACAGTAACACATTTCACGTTCACATTGTTATGTTATCACCTCCAAAACAGCAAAGTAACTAGTAGTACGAATGTAGTACACATTTAATCTCTGTAGTAATGTAGTAAGTAATGGACATTGTCAAAAAGAGTAGACGCTGTTGGATATTAACCAGAAAAACAATCAATAACTTTATCTCCTTAAAATCGAACTTCTTTACATCTTACATTAAAGTAACACAAGCTGGTTTCCACCATGAATTCAGGATTTATGTCAAGTGGGTATAAACTGGGCTTTGTATATAAATAGGAGGTTAAGATGAGGTGAGGAGGGTTTACCTCTGCATTGCTGGAAAATGCTCCCATATTACACTTTAATTAGTGAAGCATGGCTCATTACGTCTCATATAAATGTACTCGTAAGATCTAAACTTTCCCCCCTCGACTCCAGCGTCTGGTTGGCATGAGTTGAGCCTTTACGTGCCGCATCAGATCAGCTGTGGTGAGACATGGAGTCTGGCAGTCTATACGTCAGCCTCTGGCCCGGAACCAACTCCCACCGCTCCGCTATTCCTCCCACCCGCTCAGAGTAGAGAATGAGACAGTCACCAGGACCAGAGAGGTTCAGCACAAGATGAAGTGAGCTCACCGGCGTCTATGGGGAAGACAGGGGTGCTGTGCCATAAAGGGTAGTCCGAGTCATGGCTGTCTTTGTGCCAGCAGAGGAGAAATTAGTTTGTCAGCAGGCTCATGCAAAAAAACTACTGGACAAAACTTGGTAGAACCGATTGAATTTTGCAGTGGATTTAAGAATTCTTTATTCATTTCTTTCAGTTCCTTTGATCTCCCAGGGAACAATTCAATGATCTTAAAGAAAGAGGGAAACAAATCAGGCATATTTAGGAGACCGAGAATTGAGTGTGAGAGATTTGTTGCAGATCCAAACAAAGAAACCGGATCTAGCTGATTTAAATGGCTTAGGCATTTTTTTAGCTGCTGTACTGGGACGCATTTTGGCGTGGATCCATAGAATGGGGAAGAACCAGGAATCTTGAAGGCCCCTTGACGGAGGTACATGGGTCTACTGATTCTAGGTTGACTCTGTTTCACCAAGGGTTGATAAAAACCCTGTATTCATCGTGAAACCAATACATTAAGTAGCACTATCGTCTACAATAATAAATCCCAGATGATAACAGCCCTTCAGAGGTTTGAGGCATGTGATGCAACGCAGAAATATCCCTGGACATTAGTGCCAGAACCACTATCTTCTGTCTTACAAGAAATGAAGCACATTCAACTGAACTGTTCCTCAAACTCACGTCATCCTAACTTTTTCTTAAAAGATAAGAAATGTCTGCCCACCAGTTGAGCCTCACACAAACTTTTTGAATGACCTTAACTTGAGGAACTCCTTTCAAAAATCACTTCTGTCCAGCACCTCAAGTTTGAATGTATGAAGTTAACGTGCTGTCGCATACTTTCGGTGAGTTTAGCAGCCCCTCACGATGATGACACATGTTTTTATGTTAGAATTTTAAAGGAGAAGGTTAAATGTAGTGCTACTGGATGATAATGACTCTCAATCAGTGCTGTGTATTCATCTGGGGCTGTAGAAATCCAGGACGTCAGTTAAAGCAGATAATATAATATTAATAAAACTTTATTTCTATTTCACGTCTATATATAAACAAATTTAAAAAGGGCTCTTCAAAATACATGGGAATGAAACAACACAGAACAATGCAAGACAAAACAAAAACAAGAAAGGTAACATAAAAGAAAACATTACAACAAACGTCCGTTAAAACCAGATACAAATTATACATTAGAAGTCTTTGCATACAAATCATATGCATGTAACTGACTCTAAGGTGCATGGTTGTGTTGCTTCCTACTGGTATCACAGACAGTGTTGCAGTACAGAGGAGCTGTACATGGGGATACTGATGTAGCCTCTCCAGCTGTTTTTCTTTTGGATGCCCATGTGGAAGTAAACAGGCTGGATTTAATCGAGGTCAAGTGAATCCCCCTTGTAGCGCCATTACATCGCTCTCTCTCCTCAACGTGTGAAGAGTCCGAGAGTTGCTTTGGGCACCAGGCCTTCCTCTTCTCCCTCACTTTCCTCGTGCTGCTTTGCATTTTGGGACTTCTGTGGCAAATAATCCGAGAAAGACATTTAAAATTCCAGGAATACCTCAGGGTGCTGCACATTGGGACTGGAGAGTGAAACTGTTCTGCAGTCACCTGTCTCCTGGAACTCACAGTCAAAGCGTCCAAAAACAGATCCCTCCTGAGTTGTACAAGGTTTTTTGAGCAGAGGATGGTGGGTTTCACTTCTGCTCAGAGAGATGATGTTCAGTGTCAGGGCTGGAATGTGGTGCGGACAAGTGGAAATGTCTCTCTCCCGTGTTAAAACGGCCATGGCTGGAGCAGCAACAATATGAAGACTTTTCCATATTAGAGCGATCTGACACCAAGACAGAAAGGCCGAGCAAAACGTAACCAAACCCAAACCTTTCCTCAAAAGAAAAGTAGTTCCTGAGAAATGGTGAAAATGCAGAAATACTTATCAGTGCCTTTGTGTGTTTCGGTATGCAACAACATCTCACTGTCTGTAAAGTAGTTCTCTTGAATTTGGCTGCGTTTTGTGGACGAGCCAAGAAACAGTCAGGTTCTAGTCGTGATAGATCTGGGATTTCTTCCAGCAGATGAAGATTGTTTTTATGTCCAGAACTATGAAAACAATACAGAACCTAACTAACACAGGGGAGATTAGAGTTGCAGTAATACTTTTTTGTTTACCAAAGCAAAAAGCTGAAGTTGGACATGATGAAAAGTTTTATGTGCAACATTCAGTTGAATTAAAGAGTGATACTCGAGAACTAGGTTGCTTGCTGGCACTATTAGATCTTTGAAAATCGCTTCATCGCCAAAGTGCAATGAATCCTGGGACAGGTTGGGCCGCAAAGGATCCATCCGTTGGAAACTGCATTACAAGGAGCCTTTGAAATGGAACACTCTAGTCAAGCCTCTGTGATGCAGTCTTCAAATGCAGCCGCCTTGAATTGAGACACAGCTATTGGTGTAGTTAAAACCATACCGATTTAAGCTTTAGACACTTTGTCCTGTGAATTGCTGTCAGATACTCTGGTGTAGTTGTTTGCTTCCTGACACAATCTTTGTTTAAAAAGAGAAATTCATTCATGAACATAAATCATCTCAATTTCAACCAAGTCATAAATGTAAATTATGACCTGTCTGATCTGAGCAGTGTGTGATTACGCCGGCGCAGCGTGAGACAGAAGGACAGACGACCACCCAGATGTTTTGAGCAGAACCGATCGTCTCAGTCTGCCGTGAACACGAGGACAAATCAGCTGAACGAGCACTTGGCTTTGTACTGTAACCTGTGGGGGGGCCGAGCCTCAACTCAGCTGTAACATTGAACTCATTGTCACGCAGACAGCCGGCGATGATAGAATATCTGTCACGGTTCAGCTAAGTAGCAGTTAGCGGACCTCATGCACCGGCCTATTTAACTTACATTGTACACAGTACACATCATAGCAGTCTATCTGCGTGATCATTATTCTACACGTGTTCTCCGTGTTCCGGCACACGCTACAATTCACACCACATACTTATCAGATTAAGAAACCTTGACAGCCGAACACTCACTTGACACATTTCGAATCCGCTGCAGTGACGGTAAAAACGTGCCAGATATGCTCCGCTCACATGTCTCCAGGGAATCCCACGTCCCTAATAGATCTCTATCTATCTCCGTGCACTTCTTAAAAACTGATGAAAGCACGGAAACTTGAAATCCTCCCCAGGCACGTTGGCAGGCGGATTAAAGTTGAGACTTTTACGGCCTAACGTGCCTTTTTTTCCCCTGGATTCCACATTGTATCTGTGTAAGTCATCATAAGGCCGTGCATGGGCTGAGGCGGAGGCGTTGTTACTCTTGATGTGCATCTTGTGCTGTTTATTACATCTGGATTTATGTTTTAGGACAGCGTTCATAAAGGATCTGGAGGGATGAAGGAGGGAGACGGGTTTGCATGTGATAATGGTGGGAAGTTGGATTTTTCAGAATGCAAAATTGTTGAATTTTTGCATGTTGTGCTCCCTTGAACCTGACTTTGTTTACCAGCCTTTCTTGTGTAATTATCTCCACGTGTTTGTCTGTCGAAATACCCAACAGTCTAAATGTTTTTTTTTCAAAAATCCTCAGCACATGAAACCATGCCTATCTTGAGGATAGGCAGAGGAAGAGAATGTGACAATGCCTCTCTCCTCTCCTTGGAGAATGTACGTTTTTGTTTCTCGTGTATGCCTCAGCAGCTTGGCTCCCGGACAGTCGTATAACCCTCATCTGTCCTCCGCAGCTCCTCCGCATCTCCTCTTCAACGGTCCTCCACCCGTCTGCTGCTTTGGATTATCCTCTTTTTCTGGAATAAATAAAAGCACTGGGCCTCATGTTGGACAGGAAATGGTCTTATCACATCGTAGCCTGAGCCACGTTTCACCTAAAATGGGCATCAAAAGAAGTGGATACGGCTATTTCAGGATTTCCCATGTGGTTCTGTATTTAGAGGAAAGTGACAGTAGTAGCCCTGTGGTTTGTTTTGGATTTCCCTTGGCATGGGTCAGAGGTCCATGGGAGCGATGAAAACGAGGACAAGTCGGTCAAACGCAGTCGACGGAGCTGGTTCGGCATTTTCTCTATTTAGAAGCCGAGTTTATTTTACCTTCCAGAGCCCTCTGCTCTTACCCACACACTCTTGTTTCCCCCGTGCCAAAACTTTGGAGAAGGCGGTCTCACACAGGCAACCGAAAAGCTGCATCACTCCGGAGTTTTTGCCACAGGCTGGACGGAGCTCAGGGGCAAAGTCTATTTATGCATGCTGGGGAAATCACACTTGGTTATTTGGGGATCTGCCATTTATATTAACCTTTTACTTCTGTTTCCCGAGAAGGACAGTATTAGTACTGTATGCAGTACCTTAAAACACGCCTTTGGGATAAGTGTGTTTATGGCCACATTAATCACAAGGGTGTCAACTCTCCATTTGGTACAAGTTATGGCAACAACTAAAGAAAGGTGTTTTTAATGGGTTTTTATGGGATTTTACCCGTATTTATATTTACTAAGGTTGTATTAAAACATTCATGCAGAGCATACACAAGTCCCTCATGAAATCAAACTCCTCCGAGCCATTACTTTCTGCAAGAAAAACAATTTCCAGGTTGCAAAAGGCATCAGAGAAAACAAAGCTGCAATTAGTGGTTTTTCTTTTGAACGTCACAAGGGAACAGTGTGCGTATCTGCATGCGTGTGTGTACCTAAATGAGTTTGGTGCTCCAGAGTGGTGTACTGAACCCAGCTCAAACAAACAGCCTTCTTTGCCATCTTTAACACTCTCCTCCCATTTGCTTAGCGAGGGGGAGAAACGGAGCAGTTATTTAAAGCTGCTCAGAGGAATGCGAGCGCTAGGAGCTGCACCCACACCGTGCAGGGACCCTGTAGCTGCAGAATTAGCCAGGGTAAACAGAACAACACGGCCTCGGCCAGCACTGCCTGCCGCCGTACGTGGCCTGAGCGTGTGCAACCTACAGACGGTACCTGCCCCGCTCTCCGGCGCTGAGTGCTGACTTTCCCTCAGGGCAGGTATCTGACATAATCTCAGTGGAGCACTGTCAGCACTCTTCTACCTGCCTCCAGTTCCTTTAGCCGAGGCTTTTAGACAGTCATTATATGACATCATCCGTATTCATGCCAAGACCCTGTCTAATTCTCTGGCTCTCTTTCCATAAACATCACTGCCAGAGGGGAGTGACAGGGCAATGCTGGATCCGTGCCCACGCGAGGACTTTTCAAACCGCAACGCATATTTCAAATAGATGTAAGAATCCCATTGTGCAAGGCAGAGTTTAATTTAGATTTGGATTATTGCTAAATCCTCAATGCAAGATCCATCCTGATCGTCCTGACAAAGGCTGCCTCCGTCTCTCAGGGAGGAGTCTGCTCGTCGTCATCGTCCAGTTTCTGTGAGGTTAACAAACTGTTGTTTAAGGCTGACTGTGAGGAGTAATGAATGCCTTCAGTGACAGTGGTGGACCCGGGAAAAGGGCCACGCTATTGTTTGGATAGCTGAGGCCGAGGCTGCTCAGTTTCAGGGGTTTGACAGAGCACTGAGAGTTCTACGAATGCGTACGCAGGTTTGTGTTTTCAAAAGGCAGTGATTATGTCATTTACTCCCAACGTCTGGCTCAGCTGCAGGAGTCTGACCCACTTCATACGTTGCTCTTTCTCACTTGGCGTGGGATGTGGTCCAACAGTGCCAGTTGATGGGAGGAGTATTTTGCGGATGTGGTTTCCTGCTTAGGACCTGATGGTAAAGGCAACCGCGTCATACAGTGATAGCCATTCCCCTATATTCTCTTTACAAACAGTAGGTCTTGCGGCATATGTTTCCAGTGTATGGGGCCCAGTGTTGTTTAGTCACAGTTCTGGTCATGGAAGATGGCAGCCTAGACACCAGACCAATCAGCAAGCTCATGTTTAGTCACTGGGGCCTGCCCGCTTTCTTACAGACTGATTGTAACTGACCGTGTATGTGAATTGGGGCCGGTTGGAAATTATGACCCAATGGTAATGGCTCAAAAGCAAGCTGGCTGCCGCTAGATCTGCTTTAATCGCTATTTTCATCAAGATCCATGAATTTTGCCCTGTAAATTGGTGTAAATGTCCAAAAGCCCCATATCTTGCAATGTTACAGAAAAGAGAAAATAGAAATTCCCAAAAGAGAAATTGCCAAACTTACCCAGAACTTCGTCAAATGCTTGTTTTTGTGTAATCCTGCTGATGAAAACACAACTTACTTATTGGAGGTAACTAACTGGACAGTATATATCGTCTAAAAGAAGAATGAACACTGTTGAATGTACTGTTAACGTTTGTCACAGGTTTTGATGCCACTGATAACCAACGTTGATAGTGTAAGGCCACAAATACATTATTCAACAGGAGCAAAACACCGTACAGGAATACTTATAGAAATGTAAACTTAGGTTAAATGAAACCATTGAAAACTACATTTAAAGAAGTTACTGTGTGATATGATAGCCCTGAACCCACTGATAGTTATAATACCTGACTCTGTAGCTCTGTGCAGCTTTTAGCCATTTGTAGCTCATTGTTTTGATTTCCCTGCTTGGACGCTGACCATGAGTCAGCCTCTCATGTAGCCAAGAGTCGAGAAGAGTATCCAATTCCAGCTCCGAAAACTCGAGTTTATTACTTATGCAGCTGTTTCAATCTGAAGTTGGTGTAGACCAAACCAGAGTTACAAGTCAAAGGCAGAGTTTTTAGAAAATACATTTGTTCACTTAATTCTCTGCAGTTTGATGAGAAGCTTGACATCACACATACTGTACATGTGTCCAAGGAGCATGAAGCTGGAGGCAGGGGATGGTTAGCTTAGCTTAGCATAAAGATTGGAATCAGCTGGTCTGACTTTGCCAAAGGGTAAAAATCTGTCTAAAGCTCAGTCATTAACACATTACATATGTTTGTCCAATAGAGTGGTTTACGCTAGGGACAGTTTTTGGGGCTATTTGTGTAGTCTGTGCTGGTCGCCTGTAACCTCACAATGAAAACAACATATGTGATATGATGACCATGACTGATGATGAGCTGTTGACCCGACCGAAATATGCAAGTTACAAAGAATGTTTGACTTCTATGTAATCAGTTCCTCCAGTGAAAGTCCAGTGAGACATAGTTTAGTCATGAGGTCGTGTGTGTCACCAGTCTGAATCCGGACCACCCATCCCAGTTACTCTACTGCACCAGGTTTCTGTATCAGCCTGGAAATAATCACATATTGATCCTAAAGTGTATTGGCCTCGATTTGTACTCGTCTGAGTGGGTTAAGGATTCAGACTGAATCACAGTGAAAGTGACTCAAAGAGCATCACCACAGACTTGTGAGTGTGAATCTTGCAGACTGGTTAAATTAAACTGCTGTTTGTATTTCTGCCACGATATGAGTGTGTTCACAGACGGGCTCGTGGTACCGTGGGCCTGCTGGGAGACGATGTCTGCACTCGGCTCCAGGCTCAGTGAGCTGGGGAGCTTTTTCAACTGTGGGTTGTTGGGCTGTAATTTGTTGTTTTTGCGCTGGGAGGGTGCGGCCAGCGGCGGGGAGCACGATGTGGAGGGGAGGGGCTGATGATGCGTCATCTCCAGACAGACAGGAGTGAGTGGGTGGGTGGTAACAGGGCACTCTGAGGGCAACCTTTCCTTTCTTTCTTTCTTTCTTTCTTTCCTTCTTTCTTTTTTAGTCATAGGATTCATTTGTTTTCTCTTTCTCTTGCTTTATCCCTTCCGTTCATTTTTTGTTTCTTTGTTTCTTTGTTCCTTTCGTACATTCGTTTTTTCTAGTAGTTCTTTCTTTCTTTCTTGTTTCTTTCTTTCTTCCTTTCCTACATTTGTTGTTTCTTTGTTTCTTTTACTGCCTGTGAAAATACATGTTCTCATCGCCCTCCAAAAATAGAACAGACTAATTTACTAAGGTAAAAATATAATTATCAGTATTGTCGCCCACATACAATTTTAAGCTATATCCTGTCGGTTACATGAGTCGGTCGTACTTTTTAAAGTTGGGGAATGTGCAGCTTGTTTTTCCTGAAAATAAAAAGTGTCTGGGATTCACAACAATCTCTCTGTGACTTCATACTTTCTATTCTCTGACTCTTATTTGGTTTTATTCCCTGACTTTCCCAGAGAAATATTATAATATCTTCGCTCTATCAGCTCAATGCTGTGAAGAGATCTGTCTTCCTCCTCTCGTGGTGAATCATGACATTATTAAGTAGTACCGCTTACTCATATGTCACATGAGGTATACTCTGTACGAGAGGAGCTCGAAGACAAAGTCCTTTTTTCCCCCTTTTCTTTCTGTCTCTTCATTCAGCTCCGTTCCCTCCTTCAGCTGGAGCGAGCGCTGCATGGGAAAATTATATGCTTCCCAACTGTCTTGGCACATACCTGCGAGCTGACGTTCTATATTAAATTAGGCTTTTTTTAAAGTCCTGACAGCGAAAGATAAAGTAAACTCGGAATGTTTTTGTAGCATTACTGAAGCCGTTTGGAGAAAATGTGGCGATATATTTAATGGCAAAATAATGTGTCCTCATTCAAGTTGTTTTTCTGCGCTAGACTGATTGAATTTGTGAAGATGAAATGAAACAAATGCAAGACGAGTGGTTGCTGAATGAGTTCCTGAGCTCCTCTGTTTTCTTTGACAAGGCTGTGTGGAAAATGAGGCTCATGACACTGCCCCTCCCTCCACCATTCAGCCAGGCCTCCCTGTTCATGCCTCACATTCACTCAGACCGCCACATTCACTCTTAGGTACATTTGATTTTTAATGACACACCACCACTCGTCTCAGGAATGTGTTAGATCCACCACGACAAAGGTGTGGTGCACGCAGCCCAGGACGGGCTGCCTCTGAGACGCTGAGCCCTCTGGCGACGAGGATGAGAGCCAGTGAGTGATCTGGGATCATAAATTCTGCTGATGAACTCCGAGGTGATGATGGGAAAATCCACTGGAAAAGTCGAATCCTTGTTATGATCTCAGCTTTAAAGCTTTGTTCTCCTTTCAGTATATAATGTGGTGCAGTCACATAACCACAGCAGCTCTCCAGGAGACACCATACCCTCCAGTTAATAACTCTGACACACACACACACACGCCCATTCTCATACAAGATCTGCAGAAAGCATTAGCCCATACATTGCCAGTATAGCTTGAGCTTGAGCGTATGAAGCACATCTGGAGCAGAGACACCTCGTGTGTTATTAACATGCAAATTAATCAGTCCTCCTGGAGCTCGAACAGAGATGAGACAACAAATTTAGACAGACTCCATTTGCTACTGGATTAAATAAGATGTTCCGCTGGATTTTCAAAACATTTTCATGGTTATTTTTGCTAAATTTTATACTTACATTTATGAGCAATTTGCCCCCAGCAGTCGCAGTTCGTAAAGCCTTCAGGAATTTCCTGAAATGTTTTTGGTTTTAACGGGGGTATACACACCTGAATACACAATAGTTGAAGGGGTGTTTGAAGGGATGGATGGCCACAACCCCTTGATCACATAGATAAATTGGACAACACTACCCCTTCACGGCCACGTGCAAAGCAAAGGAGTAGGGCCAGGTGGTAGGGCTGATTTGGACAGGCCACCCTCTCAATTTGTTTGTTGGTTGGTTGGTTGGTTAAGTTTTAAGCAGGATTATGCAAAAGCTGCTTAATGGAGTCCCACAAAACCTGGTGGAATTTTGCAGAAATAAATGTAGGGTTTTCCAAGGGAATAATTCTGTGTATGTGAAAGCTAGTTGTATTCAAGGACTGTTGGGCCTTGGCTGTACCAAAAGCCATTCTAGTTATTATAGCATTTTTCTTTATAAGTAGATCCATCCATCCATCCAACCATCAAAACCACTGTGGCTCTAATTCCATTTTCATAAAATCAGTGGTTGTATAAAACATGTTACACAACTGAAATCTGACATGTGCACACAAGTAAAGCCTCTACAAGGTGCAATACGAATAAAGTTTGATTTGCTGTTGTTTTGACTGGTCCACATTGCCCTAATATGAAAGTCAGTGTGTCCCAGTAATGACCTCATGTTACCTCACTTAAAATAATATACATTTTAAATGGGGGGTAAAAGAGTGTATTATTTCTTCTCCCCTTTCCCCCTCTCATCTTTTCTTGCCTTCTCCAGCCTTTGAATATATGATTTTGTTTCAGCAGAAATCACTGCTTTCTGGGCTGGGTTTGAATAATTCATGTAAATCTTTTTGGTCTAGACAACACCTGGGCAGCTCATGAGCCAAACATCTTTACGGACCTTCCTTGACACAGGAATAACCCTGTCACGACTGTAGAAGGAGATCTGTTGACAGCTTGTGTATTGTACTTGGCACTGTCTGTTGTATAGCATCACATTGTGCTCATTTTCACATCACACGGTTTCCCTCCCCATGAAACATAATCCCAAAAGTGTAACACGACTCCCCGATCGGTCGGAGTTTCATTATTGTGGCATTGACCCTGAGCCCAGACTTTCCCTACATCATCTCTCCTCTCTGTGGGTTTGAGATTGTGTAATCACATTTGGAAAGAGGTTCTTTTCCTGTCTCCCCGTGTCTGCGATTCCAATTTTCAACCCCCGCATTTTTCTCCCAGTTTCCTCTCATTCTAAATCCAGTGCTTGGATGAAATTGGAGCCATTAAAAGCTCTCTCAGTGTATGTCAGAAGAAAGTCGGACAAAGTTGAGTGGTCTTCTCTCCGGTGTGCCGCACGGTGCTGCCTTCACTTATTTCCTTGTGGTTAAAGGCCACCGTCACATGGCGGCGGATGGTGGAGGTCAGCTTCACCTCCGATTTGAAATTCTGAGTTGGCTGTTCCATTGACATCCTTGACTTTTTCTGCCCGACTTTCACTGTGTGAGGATGTCCCTGCTGTGTTTAAAGTGATCTAGTCCCCTAATTACGCCACGGCCCAGACTCCCTGGCAGTGCGCTCCTAATCACTTCCATGTGTGCACACTTGGCTCAGCAGGAGAAAGAGGCCTGCTCTCCTCTCCTCTCTGTTCCTACGCAACCTTTAGATACTTCCTATATCCAAACTTTGGATTTTACTTTTGTGACGAGTCTGTATGGGTCTGAAAAGTGCTTAATTTCAATTAATATATCTAATCTTTCCAGAAATCACTCGTGTATCTCTGTTCATCGTATTGGCTTCACATTTGGCAATTGTTTTTTTATATTTTGCGATTTTGGACTTGCGATACGCTCAATGTTGATAAACCAAGCTTCATCGAACTTTGAATAAACAGGTGAACAGCTCTTTGTGCAGCAGCGGTGGTGCAGCTTCAGGGTTCAGCAGCAGGTCTTTACTGGAGGTCACTTTTACAGTTTCAGAGAGAAAAGCTGCAACCAGCATCACCACAGGCCCAACAAACAGGCAGGTTTAGAACGGGCACTTGTTATAGTCAATTGCACAGAGCATTCTTGTGTTTACTTAACGACTGAGTCAGGGCTTTCTCTTCTAAACTAGCCTGTGTTTCGCTATTCCATTTGCAAAAGTTGTGTTTTGAGTCGTAGCACTGGATTGTATTGGATTGTGATGATGCTGAAATGATGTATGTGAGTTGCTGAACATGACGAAAGGCTGTAACACCTGCCACTTAACAGGTGGTTGTGGAAGGCATATGCTGTTTAGCCCAGTCATGGTACAGAGTAGGAGGAGCAACATTTACAGAACTGAATAACAACAATACAAATATCAGCATATGTTTACTTATTATATTTACCAATCTAATAACTTCCATTTTAGGAGTTTGGCTGCTTGATCAATGAAGGTTTTTGAGGAAAAATATGCTCATACTGTTTATGTTTGAACCAGCATGAAAATACGATCAAATACATATTTTTGGCTCGAATGCGGAAACTCAAGGATATTGGTTGGTTTTTCTTGGCTAAATCATTTTAGCCTAGCTGTCCAGTAGTCCCGTTGCCTCTCAATTCTCCCCCTCGACCCTTGGATGCATAGCTTACTTTTCCACACAACTGCTCTCTTTCTCTTTCTTTCTCTCTCTTTCCTATAATTGTTCTATTGTGCACGTTTCAAAACCAACTGGACTTAAAATAAACACAATGGGAGACCTACTAAAACTGCAATGAATACGGTATATGCCGCGAACTTGTCTCCAGCCAGTGGCTTTCCCATAGATTTCGAGATCTTTCCCATATGTGGGACTGTCAAACAGATCAGGGACTTCACCTGCAGTCCGTCATGCTGGTGTGACTTTTGCAATGCTTTGGCTCAAAGTAAAAATGTTATGTGGCTCTGCTCATGCAACTTTGCCATACTTCTGTTATATAAAGCTAAATCATGCGCCCGCTCATGTGAACATATCACCCCCTCTGAAGTAAAGACCTTAAATCAGCTGTTTCCCTCTGTTATTATGTGCTTGTGTTTTCCCTCTCATCTGATGTGATTCATAGCGATGAACCGTCGACCGGTGGGAGTCTCTGCACATCTTGGTTTGACATCTCTCCTTCTCTCTTTTTCTCCATAGTTGTGTGTCCCCTGACGTGTATGAACGGAGGAGTATGCAGCTCGAGGAAACACTGCCTCTGCCCGCCAGGCTTCACCGGTCGGCTCTGCCAGTTTCCACTCCAGCAGACGCAGCAAGCTCAGGCAGCGCGAGGCAACAAGCAACCCGTCTACCCCGTATCTCTGAAGCCAGACGGCCTCAAACTGGTGGAGCAGTCAGGCATAGGGCGGACCCAGTTGACGCAAACCCACTCGGTTTTCACCCTGCCTTTTTCACAAGTAGGGCACCACTCATCTGAAGGTACTTATCCTCTATCCCTGGTTGGTCTGAGTGAAAGTGAACATCAGTTTTGTGACATGTTTCATCCGTCTGATTTCTACCATTTCTCTATTTCCAGTGCAGATTAACGTGCGTGTTCACCACACGCCGGACACGTCTGTGGTCATTCAACCTCTCGACCAATCGGACGTCAAGACTCCTCACAAGACAGGGCCCCGCCTGCTCCCCCAGAGACACAAACCGAAGGGGCGCTGCTTCCAGGAGACCACACCCAAACAAGCTGTGAGTTTAGTTACATGCAAACTTCATTTATCTCTGTATTCCCACCGTTAACATTTCTCCATCTCGTCTTTCTTCAGTGCAACAGCACCCCACTTCCTGTTCTGACCAACCAGGAGGATTGCTGCGGCAGCGTGGGGAATTCATGGGGACAAAAATATTGTTATCAGTGCCCCAAACTACCAAGTGAGTGAGAGTGCACTTCAAGAAATCTCTGCTACTCCCAATCCCTATTTTCCAGTTATGTTGATGGACTTCTCTCTTTGTCAACTTGGCATATATTCAGGTGTAAAAGTGCAAACTTATTGTTTTCTTACAGTAATCAGTAAATGTCTATCATCCCCCTTTTGAAATGATGGCCCTTACGATCAAACAATCACTCCATACCTCTTTAAAAATGTGCCTGAGTGTGCAGATGAAAGTTGGTGGTGAAGTGGGTGAGGGAGTGTGTCAGAGGGGGAAAAAAAAAGCGGAAGAAATTACGGGAATTACACACAGACAGTGAGACAGAAAAACAGAATGTGGAAAATAACCCTCTACTTAAGCATGTTCCTATAGGCCTGCCCAGCGCACACGACTGTCATCACACTGCTGAAGATTGGGTTTCAAGAAAAAAGTTGGCTGCTCCCGTATTTTCCACTCTGCTATTATTCCGCCTCTCAGTTCTGCCTCAGACAATACCTCCTTTGACAAAAAAGTACCTGATACTGTGTGTCTGGTTAGTCTTTAGATAACTGGGGTCCTGCCCAGAGAGAGTTACATTCATATCCATTCGTCTAAATGACAAAAGTAAGCTGTTGTCTCATCGCCTGTTTCCAAAATGTTTGCAGGAGTTCTATCTTCCCGCAGCTCTCTAATAAAACGGCCTTACATGTTTTTACTCCCTCGTGGAAAAATAGGACATTCCTCTGCGTTGGAGGTTTCAGGCTCCTGAAGGGGAGGAATCCTGTATTGTTATGAGTCAAACCCTCATGGAAGACATTTGCCGTCTATTCTGTACCAAGCTACATTTGATTAAAGGCCTCATAAAAAACAGCTGTCATTAGAAAAGAAGTAAAGTGTTGAAAGATTTTTGAAGTTGGAGTACAGACGTATCCTCTTGCTGGCAGAGAGTTAGATGAGGGTTACATAGACAGAGTATAATGATGGACGACGCATCTCGACTTCCTCCCACCAAAATATCCAAGATAGGGTTTTCACAGATGTATTTGAGTTTTGTATCATCTGTCTGCTGCTCCTCTCACATCGTTTGCACTGATGCTTCAGTCATATCTCTGGTCTTTACCATGTCTTCTCTTCCCTCAGATGCATCAGTCAAACACACAATTGTGGAAGAGTACGGCTCGACCTGTCCACAAGGCTATAAAAGATACAACAGCACTCACTGTCAAGGTAACACAAGATGTAGACAAATTAGATCTAAGAGCTTGGTTTAAGTGTGTGTTTTTTTTTACTTATCGAGTTTTAATGTAATTACAGTTACCATATGATAAATGACTGACTATATAAAGTCTTTGGCAGTACATTCAAAATAACATTTAGATTTTTACACCCCCGCCTCCTGCACCTGAAGACATCAACGAGTGCTCCATGCAGGGCGTCTGTCAGAACGGAGACTGTCTGAACACACTGGGCAGCTTCAAATGTTCCTGTAAGGCTGGTTTGGTGCTGGACAGGCACCGATGCGTTGGTGAGTGAGAGTGCCTTCTGGGTCTTTTTAAACAGAGAACCCACTCTGGTGACTTTAAACTGTCATTAAAAAAAACTTGATGGTCGAGATTAATCACCAAAATCAAAACGTGTTCGAACCCTCCTCTGCCAGAGTCCCCAGCTGAGCAGGCGCAGTGCTTCCTGATGGCGTCCGAGGCCAGAGGCTGCGAGCACGCGGTGCCGGCCTTCCTCACCCAGGAGATCTGCTGCTGCACGGTGGGCAAAGCCTGGGGCCGCAACTGTGAAAGATGTCCTCAGGTGGGCACAGGTGAGTGGATGGAGACCAACAGGAGCAGCTAGAGACCCAATGACTTGAACAGTATAGTGTTTCTCTAACAATCATAAACGAAGACACTAGATACAGACTCAATCAGACAGAGAAAATGAAAGCAGTGAGGCTTAATAAAGAAAAAATAAACTGAAAAGTTTATGAATCTGCTCACAAATCCCATTTGTGGCTTAATATTAAATACCAATTTCATCAGAATATATTCAGTTTAGTTTGATATGTATAAAATATAATATAGCGATGAAACTTAAACTTCAGCTTCATAGCTCTTTAAGCTCATTTTGTGATATGTATGATGGTTTTATGTTTAATTAACAGTGATCATACACTGGGATGCAGCAATAAGCCAGAATCTGGATTTTCTCCTTATATGCTATAGTTATGTTCTATTGTCATAAGTTCTCATAAGACTTAGAAAGTGCTTGTATTTCTTTTCAATGCTCAGTGTCCTTAAAAGATGTTTATACGTTCATATATACAATCCACCGTCTGTGCTGTTGTTTCAGTTGTAATTTGTGCTTTTCAAATATCCAAAGAGTCATTATGTTTTTTGTGGTATACGTGAACTATCTGTGAAACCTTCTCCCCTTTCTCCTTGTGGTGCTCAGTGGCCTTCAGTCAGATCTGCCCTGCTGGTAAAGGCTACTTCCTCCAGAACATCATAGAGAGTGTGGCCTTCCCTCCCATCATCTTCCCCGGCAAGCCTGACAAAGAGGGTGAGTTAAAAAATGTCTACAGCTCAGGATTTCTCTAAGGTATCAAACATTGTTCAGCCTGCCCTTCTTTTGTTTTGTTCATGCAAATACACAGTAGTAATACTCTTGGTGTGTCTATGTCTTTTTTCCCCCTTAGAGCCAAAGCGACCGGTAAGACATTATTTTATCGTTGTTAATAATACGATGATAATGGCTGGTTCATTTTTAGGTGTTGTAAGATCTCATTCACTCTTTCAATCAGGAGAGGCCTCCTGAGACAACGACCACCGTGCAGGCTCCTACCACCACCAGCAGTCCTCGTGTTCCCCGGTAAACACACATGCGATACTAGAAACACACAAATTAGGATGCTCACCTCCTCCGAGGCCCAACAGTCCCCTCACGAAAACAAATTCAAATCGGTGACATGATCGATCTGCACCAAATTGCACACACTCTCATAACACACAGGATCATCAGGATTAAAGAATTATTTTCCTGCAAAATTGCCAAAGAAAGTGGAAAATAAATTCCTGGATTAACCCATTTTGTTATGGTGTAAATGTAATGGGCTCCTTCTTGGCCCATGTCCCATCCTTCCACCAAGATCCGATGGTTTCCATGCACAAACCTCTTTTGCGGAGGTTGTTCAAAGTTGTTGAAGCTCAAATGTTTGCTACTGTTTCTTCACATACTTCATCTGTCACAGTGAGGGAAACATTTCTGTCTTCCTGCTAACAGTAACAATAAGCAATCCTCCGTGGGTTGATGATGAAGTAAACTCTGTCCACTTCATCTGTCTTTTGTCGGATCCACAGTTGTTAAACCCACCCCTCCGACTATCATCCGAATGACCCCAGGCAATGACCCCTTCGAAACACAGACTAAAGTCTTTCGTGAGTTTCCCAGCAAACTTCAAACTGACTCATATATCTGTCCTGTATTAACCTGGTAGTGAGTTACTCCTGTTTGTGCTGGTTCATGCTTCATGCGCCTCAGAACGGGAAATTCCAGCTCTCCACATTCCCTGATAAGAATAGACAAGTCTACTTTCTCTGAAAAGCTAATTTAAACAATAGATTTATTTTATGATGTCACACACATGTTGTTTTACAATAAGACGATCCATGTTGCTAGAGTTAATATCACATAGCTCAGTTTAACATGAAGTTAAATCTACTCAGACGCATGCTTCTCTCAGGGGTAACGGATGCTTTGGGACAGTTTGGATGTTGTGTGCATTCAACCATGAAGCATGAACCAACCTTCAGGCCATGTTCACACTCTGCTTTGTGTTTTATTGAAGCAAGTGTTGCCATAACCATATTTGTACAGCAGGTTATGTTACAAATACTTCATTTCCATAAAAAGAAAATTCCTAAAAGACACAAAACTACGACCAGAATCATAACACAGTGCCTTTTTGTGAGTGTTGGAAAGTAGAGCCCGAACAATATATCAGTTTGCTGATAACATTAGCCGATAAGAGCATTTTGGTATCGTCCTTTATGTTTGCTGATATGCTCCGAAAATATTTATTTTTATTTTACAGTAGAGAAAAGATATGCATTTATGTTTACATTTGTTTACATAATTAAAGTTATAGATATTTCGTTGCATTTGTGTTTTTTTTTAATTCATAGTGATTTATTATCAAGTTTATGGTTAAACTTTCAATATAAAGCCTCAATTACATTTAAAAACATTTTAATGTACATATCGTCCGATTTATTGTACCTGATATCTTATACACTTTACTACGGATATCGGAATTGGCTCCTAAAAATCTATATCAGTCGGGCTTCCGTGTTTTCCACATTCTCAGATTCTGGTCTGTAGCACCTGTTTTGTGATTTCATTTATGATTATTAGAAAGAACTGCTGAAGAAATCTAATACAGCTTCTCTGTGTCTGTCTGACTGACACCTGTCATCGGCTCTGATGTGAAAAACTCAGAGGTCCTTCCAAATCTTGAATAGTGTGAACATGGCCGAAAATAGCAGAGCCTAGGTATTGCATGGATGTTCTTTGTCTATATACAGTGTATATTTAATGACAATATATTTATCTATATATATATATGCATGTGTGTATATATATATATATGATGCTGGTCCACTGTGTGTTCCCTCCTTGAAGCAGAGACAGATGAATGTAGACTAAGCAGGAACATTTGTGGTCGTGGCGAGTGTGAGAACAGCCTGAACGGCCACATCTGTCACTGTCACCCTGGCTACCATCTGAACCCGCAGAGGAACATCTGTGAGGGTAAGAGACGATGGTAGAGGCGCTCGCTAGATGAGTCGCATGGATTGGATGCTGATGAGTAACTTCTTATGCATGCTGGCAAACACAACTCAATCTCAATCTGACATTGTATTTGTTTTGCTTTATTGTTTGTTTCAAGAAAACATTTTGTGTCATTGATGGATATGTAATTAATTGGAAGGATAGCAACTTAAGTTAGAAAATTCTAACTTATAAATATTATTTCATACAGTAATATATTTAGAATATATATTTTTTAAATTCAAAAATAGATAATTGGAGCCAAAACTCTAAAATTATTGTGTTCCTCAACATAAATGAATGGTTTTTAATAATTTCAATCACTATTTTGGCCTCCAGAATGAAATTTGAATTGATTATGTGGGATTTAACAACTTTTAATATAGCTTTAGTTTCCTATTCAACTGTATGAATATTTAGCTTCTGTAAAGCAGCACATAGAGGTCAGGTTACTCAACAAGAGACGTTCTGCTCACGCTGCCAGAACAGTTGTGTGTCTTCTGTGGCTCTGAAGGGAACTTTTCAAAGTTTGAGAAAATATTTTGTCTTGGGCTGGGAGACAAAAAGTTTGTAGCAGAAAGCATCCATTACTACCTGGGGCTGTGAAGCTTGGAACGTGTGGGTATTTAACCAGTTTGGGGACGGGTCTAAAGAATAGGCGCTATCAAGTTGCATTGTGTTGGAAAGTGTAGGATTCAGAATTTTAAGAGTTTGACCTAAGTTAGAGGCTAAAAGTCAGAATGTCATGTCTTTAAATTTGTCCCTTTTTTAAAATATAATACAGAGTAAATCTTTTAAAACACAAGATTCTTATTTTATCTTGATTTTAAATCTGCACTTTTGCATATTTTATTGGATTTAATTGACTTAATTTCCATGATATGTATTTACATCACTCTTCTCTGCTGTTTTCCAGATGATGACGAATGTAAGTCGGAGCCATGCGGCCACGGCAGAGGCCTCTGCGTCAACACAGAAGGCAGCTACAAGTGTCTCTGTCGTCAGGGCTATAAACACATGGTGCAGCACGGCAGACTTAAGTGCATAGGTGCGTTCAGTTGAGTTAATTCAATGTTTTTTTTAAATCAGATATCCAAACCTGCATTGGCCTCATCCTTACTGTTTTGCAGATCAGAACGAGTGCTATAAGCAGGACAGCTGTGGTGTAGGAGGCCAGTGTATAAACCTGCCTGGTTCTTATAAATGTGAATGTCACAGCGGGTTTAGGAGCAAGTCCCACCGTCATCCAGCCTGTGAAGGTACAGAGATGCTGATTATTATGACACCATGGATGTTAGTGTGCAGGCTTTCCACTGACAAAACACTTATTATGTGTGTGCAACTATCATACACTTGAATCTGTGCCCTGTATGTGTGTCTGTGTCAGTCCAAACAAGGGGGAGTTTAACCTTTTCTCCCTTACTTCAGATATAAACGAGTGTTTGAATCCCAACACCTGTCCCACTGAGCAGTGTGAGAACACACCAGGCTCCTATGAGTGTGTTCCTTGTTTGCCTGGTCACGAGGCCAGGTCCGGCACCTGCTATGGTGAGTGTTAACCATAGACTATATAGGTGTTAACCCATGTGATTATCACGCAAAAAACTCAGATTCAATAAAAAGAGAGATTGCAGTTTTGTACAATATATGGTATCTTGCTGTTAATCTACAAAACTGTGAAAACTATCATGACAGATTATTTTTTATCTGCCAATAGTGTGTTGGGATTTATTACAGAGGAACATCTCAGATCAACATACTGTAGAGGGAAAAGAAAGATGTTTCCCTAGTACAAGATAAATATGATATTAGATATCATATGTTACTGAGTGGTTTCATAATCAGTCTCTTTGAAGTCAATCGAGCTGCTCCAGATTTAACACATTCATAGATATCAGTTCCTTAAATGTGCCTCAGATTTATTGAATTCAACCTTCCATCAAGTGTCATGGTAACCAGTCCAGTAGTTTTTATACAAACAAACTAACAAACAGATGGACAGAAGTGGAAAACTTCCTTGGGGCAGGAAATAAAAAAAAAGCTAATCAATACAACAAATGTGTGATTTATTTCCTCTCTTTCCTCCCTGATGCTTCACCAGACATTAATGAGTGTCAGAAGCCTGGCATCTGTCCTAACGGCCGCTGTGAGAACCTCCCTGGTACTTACCGGTGCCTGTGCAACGAGGGCTTCCTTCCATTAGCAGACAGCAAAGGGTGCAATGGTGAGAAGTTCTTATCTAAGCCTTTCACCCCAGTACACAGGACTGCTTATAATGCACTCAAGTGACCTGACGGCTGTTTGGTCCCTAATATGAATCATGAATCATCCAAGAACTTGTGTTTTTTTCTGCTCTTTCTCTCAATCAGACATTGACGAGTGTGAGGACGTGCGGCTGTGTGCCAACGGCCACTGCATCAACACTGAAGGCTCCTTCCAGTGCCAGTGTTACCCGGGATACCAGCGCACACAGGAAGGCAGCCACTGTGAAGGCAGGAATTATTCTACAAACCAATATGCAATTATTTAGCACCTTAAAGTAATATGATTTTTTTATTGTCAGTTGATAACTTATAAACATAAAGAGTGAGTAACAGGTTAAAGAAAACGTCCCAAACTGCTCAACACGTGCTTCACACTCCGACATAGTTGTTTTTATTTCCTTCCCTTCCCAGATATCAATGAGTGTGAGAGGCCATCAAACTGTCAGGGGGGCCACTGTATCAACAGCATGGGCTCGTATCACTGTGAGTGCCAGAAAGGCTACGAGCTGTTCGGAGGCAGGCGATGCATAGGTCAGTCTTCTACATCCTTTAAGGTCATGACCTTTACCAGAAATCAATGTGCTGTATGTCGTTCTGCCACCAACTAGTTACTAACTCATATGCAGGAGTTGATAGGTTTGTTTTATTCGCAGTATCTTAATTTGTATCCTTGTATTTAACCTTTCAACATTTCATTCAACTCGTTTAGGAGCTGATGTTACTATTAAAGATACATTTTGTCTTTGTCGTCTTTACAAAGTTCTGTAATAAATTATTTTATTTTCTCTATGATAAAGTAAATAATTATTTATTCATTGTAATCTAAACATCTCTATTTTGGGATTTGACCTAATAAGTAGTGTACTTTGTTTTTTTTCCCATCTCTATATGAGTTTGAGAGCAAAACTCATTTCCCTTTTATTTTGTAATGTTTTCACTCAAAACCCTGCACTTGCACTCCTGCCCTTCTCCTAGCACTAAAGCCATTTGTGTGTGAGTCGCTTTTTTTGTGCAACAAGTCTGTGAAAGTTCCCCAACCAACAGAATGCCAGGTGTAGTGTTGACAAATTAAATTGTCTCGAAAAGCAAGAGCAGATGTTTCACGCATGTACGAAATAATTCTCAGCGCGAGGAGAAGAGCTGAAACTGGAGCACAGAACATCCGTGAAGACAAAGTACAAGAGCAGTTTGAGCACAAGCAGAGCAAAACCAAGAACTAGCAGTAGCCTGTTGAGTGTGAGTGCAGGGTTTTGACTGAAAGCATTACAAAACATGAAAGACCAAGCTCTTGAATATAGATAAAAACTCTTAGTGTGCATGCAATGACACAATATTGGCCAATATTTATATATTAAAAATGTCTTCTCAATTTGCTAAAGAAGAAAACCTATTTGTCTGCAACTCACGTGGTGTTTGGGTCGAAACCAACTCTTGAAGCCACCTGTGTGATTTCCTTTTCAGACGTTGACGAATGTCATGCAGACAGATTCCTCTGCCAGCCCTACGGCTCATGTGAGAATTTACCGGGCTCGTATGCGTGCAAATGCAACCGCGGTTATATCCTCTCAGAGGACAAACACAGCTGTGAGGGTAAGCCTGCACGGATTCCCTCCTGCTCTACTGTTGACCCTCATTCATCCCAGAACCTAAACCAGGCCTGAACATCTGATCCCTGCTTGTCCCAAACCCAGAACATTTCTGCTCAAATGTAAACCACATCTGAAGCCTATAAGCCAAACAATTATAATCATTAGTCATGTTCTGTTTCTCCATTGTTCGCTCCTGCAGCCGTTCATGTGCTGATGGAAGAGAAGAAGGAGTGTTACCTGAACCTCGATGACACCGTGTTCTGCGACAGCGTCCTGGCCACCAACGTCAGCAAGCAGGAGTGCTGCTGCTCCATCGGAGTGGGATGGGGAGACCACTGTGAGATCTACCCCTGTCCTGTCTCCCATTCTGGTACATTTACTCTCTACTGTGTACACATGCAAATAAACTCACATTCAAGTCTTATAGAAGATTATCCTGAGCCATACAATGTATCTATATCTCATGCAGTGGTTATTAAAATCCTCTTGGTCTTCTTTTCCCAGCCGAGTTCCACTTCCTGTGTCCAAACGGACAGGGTCTCTACTTTGAAGAAGGACTCCAGTACAGCCTGCCTGCCTTCCATGGTACATATTTTGACAAAGTTATGAAATCGATATATAGTCTGCCAAATATATAGATTCCTATGGTGTCATAGTCGAACCCTTGGGACAAAGAAATGTAATTGAGGTTTAGTATTTTACAGTTTAACAATAAACTTTATTATAAGTAACTGTACAAACAAATACACAAATACACAAACAGCCAAATATTTTTAACTTGAATTAAAAAAATAAACACACATTTTTCATGTGAAATCTTACATGCTGGCAGATATAAACGCAGATTGTCCGTTGTCAGTTCCTAATGTTTACCGTTGTCATGACTCATGAGATCGCCACACTGACAACACTTCCTGTCAGTACTGAGGACAGATTATTCCTTTATCGTCTGCAGACATCGACGAGTGCTCTTTGTTTGCTGATGAAATCTGCAAGAAGGGCCGCTGTGAGAACACGCTGCCGGGCTACGAGTGCTACTGTCAGCAGGGCTTCTACTACGACGGCAACCTCCTGGAGTGCATTGGTGAGCCATCAGATACACCGCAAAACATGACACTTCAATGGATCCTCACGCAGAGCACAGAGCGGTGTTGCAGAGGCCTCATTGCAGATTCTGCTTTTTGCATGTTCTTCCTCAGATGTGAACGAATGCCACGACGAGTCTCTGTGCACTAACGGCCACTGCGTCAACACCGAGGGCTCCTTCTACTGCAACTGTAAGCGTCCCTGGACTCCAGATTCCAACAAGAGGAAGTGTGTGATGGCACTAGTAGCAGGTGAGTCCACTGGCATCTTCACCACATTTTGCCCAGCTACTGTTGGGATTATGTGGATCACTGAGTTAATCCCTTTACTCTCACAGATGTGAATGAGTGCGGGGACCCAGCCAATTGCAAGAACGGCCATTGCGTGGACACCCCGGGATCATACTACTGCATCTGCTCCCCCCCATGGACCCTGGCCACTGACCGCAACGGCTGTGTGACCCCCGAGGAGCAGGCTGGTGAGTGCAGACCCCCTGCAGTGCCAATCTTACAGAGAGCAACAAGGCAGCGGTGGGCAGGTTATATTAGGAAACGCAAAGAAATCAGAAAGAAATCCTAGTTTTTCCTGTTTTCATTTGTGGGAAACAAAACTGATTTCAGAGCCAAAGACAGTGAAGGACCCTTTTAATCATATTGAGCAGGAAAATTAAGCACAAAGCTTATCATTTGTTGAAATCAGAACTAATTCACAAATTATGTGAGTTTATATAGTAAATAAGTAAAATGTTTCCCATGCATTGTTAAGTGGCTGAAAGGGGCTTTTATCACCTTAAATGTAGCTCATGTTATGTTTTCTACGAACCGCAGCGGCAGGATGTTGATGTTAGAGGATCTATAATAGTCTTCCTGAGCTGAAACCACACAAACCACACAAAGTAAAAAATGTAATATTTCAATAAATAAACGAGGTCAGAACATGCTTTTTAAATCAAGGTCTAAGTTACATAAAGGGACATAACATATTCTTATTAGGGTAGAAAGTGACAAACGTTATTTGATAAATACAGAGGGGATGAACATGCATGTGAACTGAAAGCAGATGTGAAAAGGAGAATTAAGTTAATGATGGAGTGATTTGATTAAAACAGTTTGTGATATGATGACAACAGAACCATGTTCTCCATCTTTTCCACGTTTTCATCATTTCTCTTTCACAACACAAAATTGCTATTTATTATTCAAGGATAGAAGCCTCAGGGGCGCAAGTAACAAAAAAATGAAAATAATGGAGGTGATGAAAATTGGGAATTGAAAAATGTAGTTATATATTGTCATTTGATGTATTATTCAAAACTACATTGCTCTAATAATCAACTGGGCTGTGTTTCTCAACACCTGACTGACATTTATCATTTGCAACATCAATTCGGACTGAACTATAAATCAAAAGCAGTGCCCACAAACTTGTGAATAATGTCCTCAGGCATAAACTGTCACCATTGGCAGCAAAGGTCGGAAATTGAGCTGAGTTGGCGTGTGCTGTTTTATAGGCTTTTTTTGCTCCATTATGAATTTGGAAAGATTTTCATCACCGCCATTTTTTCCAGTTCTTTTTTGTTACTCTCACCCTTGAGGCTACTTTTCTTAAATGAGAAAAGGCGATTTTGTGTCGTGAAAGGTAAATGATAAAATGTCAAGGTGTGGACAATGATCAAATGTAGTTCATTTTTCATCATAACACAACAAATCAGCTGTTAATCAAATCATTCATGATTAATCTGTACATTTTTCATTTCAGATCCATTTTCTCAGTAACATTCTTCAGTTCACGTACATTTTCATCAGCCCTTTTTTGATGCTTACCTCAAATACGTTCTCCAGACAGTTTGTAGACCATTAGTGATGTGTTGTTTCTTTTAATGCAGTGTAGTCCTCATCTTTATTTTGGCTTTAATAAACAGAAAGTCTTAAAACCCCACAGAGTAGCTCAGGGTTCATGAAGTCCTACATGTTATCTAATTTTAACAAGAAGTGATTAGTTGCTTTTGTAATTTACCGTCATTGCTGTCTGAATGGCCAGTTTAAAAATATTTAATTGCCCTCTGAGAAATCTATATCTACGTCCATCCGAAAATACTCACTTTGTTTCAAGTTATATATCTAAACGGTTTTGTGACGGAGATTTCTAACGCTTCACATGATTTTTTAACAACCGGAGAGGTACATGGAGCTGAGTGCAACCAGATGTAACGTATACGCTGAGTAACATGCTCCGGCTCTGTAGCTACAGTTTTTGATAGGGCTGTTCTCTCCCCTTGTAAGCTATATGAGGGTCAGAGCGTGGAGATGCCGGCAGCACAGCTGGGTTCCTCCTGCTGGATGATGGATGACGCCTGGAAAGGCTTGATATGTAGGAATGGTGTACAGTATCACCCTGAAGCCATGTGCTGGTGAGGTGTGGTTGGCCGAACGCCACGTTGGAACAAAGGAGTTGTGGTGGCATTAGTTGTTGTTTCATAAAAAACTGGAGCCAGTGTTCAGCATGTCTTCAGATGAGTCCTGGATTCTTGAGAATAGAAAGTATGGATGCCTCTGTTACCACAGCGACCAAGGCACCTATGAATGACAAGAAAATTTAAAAATGGCACTGATGAGCTTAAAAGCAGCTTTGGACATTAAACCTCTGGATTTGTAGTTTAAGGGCGTGAATGAAAATGAATATGACTGTACTGACCTAGACCTCTGACTAGATTTTTATTAACACAAAATCAATTAAATCATCAATACAGGTTATAATGTATTATTATCGAGAAGAAAATTTGGCATGTATGAGTATAAAAGCAAAATATAGAGGGAAGAATATGTGGCTTAAGAATAACAAAATATAAAAGAGTTAATTTTCATTGCATTCAAAGAGCATTTCTAAGTCTCTTTTCATCAGCCTGTGTAGCTTTTAATAATTATGTATTTGCTAACTTAACTATAAGTATGCCCCTATACTAGAACCACTCCAAGTATATTAAATAAACCCAAATGGAGAAAAACAACAGCAATATTAAACACTACACAATTTTTCACTCCCCCATACAGAAGTAATCCTCATCCAAGTATCTGCTCTGTTTCAGCCCACACCTGCCTTCTTGGCATCGTCCTTCATTTTCTCTGCAAACTGCCTGCAAACATCTTGACAGATACAGATTCCTCAGTTGATGTGTTGCTGCAGCCAAGCTTCCTGTTTTACCCTGCAGCCCTCTTTTTT
The DNA here is from genome assembly GCA_038501795.1 of Pseudopleuronectes americanus. Classification (NCBI taxonomy): domain Eukaryota; kingdom Metazoa; phylum Chordata; class Actinopteri; order Pleuronectiformes; family Pleuronectidae; genus Pseudopleuronectes; species Pseudopleuronectes americanus. Next base: position 9,973,858 of record CM076728.1, on the reverse strand, counting down.
ATGCATGGAGCCCAGTGTGGTTGCATGTTAACTACAGACCAGCTGTACAGTGCATGACCAAGAGTTCAGTTTATACAGGGGAGGGAAATAACCTGCATGCAACATGTATGATAGAGGCCTATACAGTAAGACAACTTTAAATAAAGGTTATGGACACAATAACACTGTACATTACAAGATAACACAACGAGTGTAAGATATGCTGCATCCAACAGCCAAACCTGACCATTGCAGACTTCACAGTGGGAGAATTTATTTCAGAACTATTGAATTGAACTTGAACTCAACTGCACTGATGCTTGTGTTACTGTTTCCACCACCTGCCAACCAGAGCTGGCTCCAAGCAGATGTTCATACTGTAACCAGTGTCTGTGGTGCCCTTTGCAGATGTGAATGAGTGCCAGGACCCCTCGTACTGTAAGAATGGGAGGTGTGAGAACACGCCCGGCTCCTTTCACTGTTTTTGCGACCCGCCCCTCACCTTCAGTGCAGCGCTGAAACAGTGCGTCTATGACGGTGGGTAAAAAAAAACTAGAAAACGAATTAGCGTTAGCTCGCCTGAGCCTGACTGATCAAAATGAGTTTTGGCTTACGTTGACATCTGCCACTCATGTTGCTCTTTGTAATTCTTCTTAATTTGTGTCCCCATGCAGCCTGTAGTGCTTTTGTGTTACACCATTTCCCCTCTCACCCACTTAATTGCTAAATACCAAAACAAGATACCACAACTAAATATATAAATGGGTATTCAGGTAAAACAATATCAGAGTATGATCAGTGTCAGCAAAAGTAATTTTAGCCATTTTTCTGAATGTTTCACATATTTCTCTTTTGTCTGTGTAGTGTTTATTGTAAAATGTCATTGTTTTGGTAGAGAAAAGACTGAGAATGCATTTAAAAGCTGCTCATTTAGTGGAGAATGAACTCTCTAGGGTCATGGCTGCTTTTACATCTGTAATTAACACTGCAGCGCTGTAACAGTGTAACACACATAACCAGCAGACAAAATAGGATTTTGAACACTATAATACTCATATTATTTGTATTATTATTATATAATATCTTCACAATTATAGAAAACAAGGAATTGTAATTGTCCCTTATGTTCTCATCATGAATGCAACACGTGAATCAACTTTAATTTCAATCGAACAGCACAATAGGTGAACCCTGTCTCCAAGACCTTTGTTAACAATCCCTGGTTTGGTCTGTTTAAAAGATATAACAAGAGATCTGGCTTTGAGCATTTACATCAACTTATTGTTGTTCCCACTGCAACTCATTCGTCTTAGAATTTCAGGTGATTAGCTCATCCCCTCTAATAAATATCATGTTGATGTATACCCTGTATATATTATCACACATAAACATATATACTCTACATATAAGCTCTATATAGGGACACTTATTGATAAGACTTTAGGGATGATCGCATTTTAAACATGGTCCCTTCTTTAAATTAACTGTAGATTCAAATTTTAAGTGCAAATAATTAGTTTCATCTTAATAAAATAGACTTAAACCTTTGTAATGTTTCTATATCTTAGAGAGCTATTATTTTGTGTGGCACAGCATAATAAAAAAGTTCTATAACTACTGTAGGCTACACAGATACGTATTATTGGGCGAACTCATTTCTGCACTTTTGCAGCTGCATATTTGGAAAAAAGCTCCTGACCTCTGTAAACACCAACCTGTAACACGCATACGCATATTATAAAGGGAACAAGTTAATTTTATGTACTTAGTGGTTTTTGCTACTTCTGCTTGATAAACAACATTTCAGTCAGCAACAGTTATGGAGAAAGTCTTAAAATAGTGTCTGTGTATTGATGTTTTATTTTTCTTCATCTTCATCTTCAAATGCTGTTAACATCTGAAATTACGTTTAGCTGTAAAGTTATAAAATTGACCTACTATATATTTTTTGTGCACTTTCTCCACTGGCTTGCATGATACACTTTTACGTGATATTAATCTTCAAACAGCCTGAATGTGGCTTCCTGTAATGAACTTTAGATAAATCTGACCACACAAATCTGACTCAAATTATGTCTATGTTGTTTTTTTAACCCAGATCGCACTGCAGCCCACAAGGACGTGTGTTTCCTGCAGGTGGACGAGGGCTTGATCTGCAGCGAGCCGAGAAAAGGCCTGGTGGTGACCTACTCCGAGTGCTGCTGCCACTACGGCCGCGGATGGGGGCCCGAGTGCAACACATGTCCAACCAGACACTCGGGTGAGCAAGCTGCTGTCCCCGACTCACACGCTCAGCTTTTCCATTTTGCCTTAAGTCTAAACAAGTTTATTCCTTGTGCGCAGAGATGTTCACTCGTTTGTGTGAGATGCATCTGGAGACTGAGTCTGATGGGGAGCAGGATTTCCTCGCTGCTTTCGCCAACTACAACCCAGGTAGAACCGCAAAAAAAAATGAAATTCTAAGATATATGGAATTAAATGAGCCCTATATTAAATTAGGTTATGTCTTATATCCCATATTTTCTCTTTTCTCCTGCCTTGGTGTCCACAACAGGCGACAGCTCGGAGGAGGATTCAGATGAATGTAGCTGTGCAAATGGCCGCTGTGTCCGCTCCTACCTGGGCACCATGTGTGAATGTAACACAGGCTTTAGGCATGACCACTCTCGCACCCGCTGTATAGGTTTGTACTTTTCCATGAATCCTTTACTTCACTAGACTAAAACTACAAAAATACCTAGTGTTTTTATTGTCGTCTATCTGTCCCAATCTTGTGAACACGATATCTCAAAAATGACTTGAGTGAATCAAAGGTCAAACATCAGGGACAGTGTGACCTTATAAAACATGTTTTTGGTCTTGTGAACGCATCATCTCTGGAAAAAAAAATTTGTACAAACGTTTATTTGAACTAAAGGATGAACTGATTCCAATTTGGACATCAAAGGTCAAGGTCACTGTAACCTTTCAAAACATGTTTTTGTCTCGTTATCTTGAGACGGCCTCGAGAGAATTCTTTCAGATTTGGCTAAAATGTTCTCTTAGACAAACAGATTAACTGATTAAGATTTGGTGGCTCAAGGTCAAGGTGGCGCAACAAAATAAGTTTTGGCCTCTTGATCATGATATCTTCAGTTTGCCTTTAGGGAATATTTGCACATTTTGTCCATTTGCCCCTTGGACCCAAAGATTAATAGATTTCAGTGGTCAAAGGTCACGGTAACTCAGTCTGAAAAAAGGAATGTAGACTGCAACTGCACTGTATGGGGCAGGATTTGAACCGCAGGGTGATATGACTGGATTGTTGTATTTTAAGGACCTTACAGTTGCCGCAAACATTAATTAGTTTATGTAGCAACCTTGTATTTATCCCTATTGAGCCATGTTTGATTTACTGTCTTACACAACCTAATGAGTGCTCGTGTTCATCTTTCTTCCAGACATCGATGAGTGTGCGGAGCCAGGGGCACATGTCAGTCCTTGTAAGAACGCTCGCTGTGTCAACACCGCCGGCTCGTACAAGTGTTTCTGCAAGTACGGCTTCGTGGCCACACGCAGGCCAAACATCTGCCTCCGTCGCAGGACTCTGTAACCTCTGCGTGTCCCTGTGTTTATGCCCGTCGGAAGTTTGCAACACACACACAATCACCCCACACATGCACCTCCGTCTCTCAGAACAAACATGGGACTGTGAGTAGTGTGTGCAGTGAACCTAAAAAAAACGCGCTCTCGTCCGGAGCCTGATTGTAGGAAGGGCTCATATGATAGAACATAACATATCGATGTCAAAGCGATTTTCAACCACACCATTTCACATTTAAAGAAATTCAGACAAGTAATATGTTTGTTTAGCTGTTTGTAATTATTGTTTTTTAAACTGTTTTGTTAAAATTGTGCATTTTTGTAATTTTCTTCATCTTTTAATTCCCTTATTGCGTTGATCTTTCAACTCTTACTTTGAAATGCTGATGTCAAGCCCTCTCTTGTTTTAATAAGGAAATATTTTTCTACCAGGTGTTTCTGCTGCAGCCCCTTTCATATTTGTATACGTTTAAATGATATGACGACATTTCCCTTTACATTCCCATAAGTCAACAAAATGTTCAATTCTAAACGTTACTAACCACACACTTTTGATCTTGTGTTATTGTACATTTTGTCAGTTTTCTGTTAGAATGGTCCCTGTCCTACCCCTTGTTGTTGTCATTTGTTGATGTTGTTTAATATGAGAAAGCTGAAGTGTTTGTATAAATTGACATGTACACTTAAGTGTTTGTTATGCAAGAAGGAAAGGACATGCACTTAGCAATAAATGTATTGGGAATATTTGCTTATTCCAGAAATCCAAGAAACGTTGACACTCATTGACATTAATGCTGCATCGAAGTATTTAGAAAACCAAAGAGAGAGATGAGAAGAATTCAATTTAAAAAAGATGATTTTTAACCATTCATGTCTTTGTTGTTCTTGTGTTTCGGAGCATTGTGTTGTTCACTCATACTGTGGCTTCAGAGAGAATTCAGACAGGGAGGGGATGGAGGAGCCAGCAGTGACAGAGCCTCTGCAGAGACACACTGCTGGAAGCACCAGGCTGCTCCCAGCAGCTCTCCATCATAGATGCCTTCATGGTGCAGCGGATAAATGGAAGTCACCCTGCTGCCAAAGACTCTTCTACAAAGTAGTGACTTGAGGTTCTGCATACTTTTTTAAAAGAGATATCAGTTTTTGATTTTAATAAAGTTGTAAAACATTTTAAAAACACATTTTCTCTTTGCGTCATGGTAACTTCTGCCAAGGAGTTTCTGTTTCCGTTTTTTTCCCATGATTATGCAAAAACTACTTGATCCATTTCCATGATATTATATTGGGTACTGCGTATGACCCAAGGAAGAGTCTATAAAGGTTTGGTCCAGATCCGGATCACTGGTGAATCCAGGAATTTCTCTACATTTTTGTTGGTTTCACAGAAAGAAAAATTATGGATCTTGATGGAAAAAATTATATATTTTGAGTGTGAGCAATTTGGTGAAGATCCAAATAAAAATCTAGATTTGGTGAATTTAAATGTGGTTTCACAAGATGACTATTGGGCCTGGTCTTAGGCTCGAACTCTAAAGAATGACATGTAAGTTTATTTTTGCTCATTACTGTAATGTATCAATCTACAACAGAAGAAGAAGCAGAAAGGATAGTTAAACATGCTCTCTTTTCTTCTATATAAGCTCATTGTGATTGTGTAAAGTCATCCTGTTAGTGCATATGTCTTCCTGCTAGCTGATTCAGTGCAGGTTAACCAATGCTGACAGAGGAATTAAAGGGTAAATGCTGATCTCACAGTAGTCTGAGGGCACTGAGACGTGTGGAGGAGTGAGGGGTTGGGTTTATTCTCTCCAAAACCTCAGACATCAGTCTTTAGCTCTAAAGGTTTTCATCGGGTTCAGGTGTAGAGAGTGAATTCAGTGTGACTTTATCAGAGAACTAAGGCTGTTCCAAAATTAAAGCAGGCGCTCAGTTGTTTCGCCACAGATGGCACTACCCACCTGTAGAACACCACCATCTTGTGGCCTCTTTATGTTGCTACAGCTCCTGCCAGTAACACAAGCCAGTGTTCAGTTTAGTGGAGGCGACAACAAAATCCAGAGTCAGCACAATGATGTAGTGTTATTCATTAAGATGATGACATCAATGCCAGTGAATCCAGCTGAGACTGAATATATATTTGTCAGAGGACGTCACCAAAAGGCCCGAGTCATCCAGTTCATCTGTGAACACTCCGTATACAGTCAGTGTCCAGATGGTGACAGATATATGACATAATGTGCATTCAATTGCTTCATTCGGCACATTATGTCACCCAGGTTACTGTGTTTCCCCACAGGCGGAGAATCCGTTTGTGGAGGTGGGGCCCCTGCGCAGTGAGGATTACATACTGGTGGAGCACTGAATCAACTTTCCAAATGACAATCAAAGTAGCTGTAAATGTCAGACTTTAAGTAAGGCATCTGTCAAATCCCTCTATCGTGATTTGATTCACATCAAGTCTCTGATTCTTAATAATAAATCTAATTGTCAAAACCTTAGTAAACAACTCTCCACCAGTCTGTCAAGTGCAGTGTTGCTTTAATGGCATCACTAAAATGAAATGAAACCTGACTTCACACAAATCTATCCTCAATCAGCACTTAACTTAATTTGTAGGCTGATTGAATTTTGAGCTTGATTTGTTCAAACATATTTTAATATTGAATTAGACTTTAATTATTCACTGGTCTGTGAAAATATTGTACTAAGCTACAGATGTCCTAATTCATCCGTACACTTATTCCAGTTCCACACAGAGTAACACAGTTATTTAGTGGTTTAGTATCAACAAATAAGAATGTCACGCAGTAGACATACTTCAGCTAAGGCCCAACATTCCCCTTAAATTTAATCAAGCTGCACCAAATTTCACACACTCTATATGATATCAGTCTCCTAAATATGTCTGATGTTTTCCATTAAGATTCGTGAATTATTCTCTGGGGAATCAGTGCAAAGTTAAAATGATCGAATGTATATGGATCCAAACCAAGATTTAATGCTTCTTCCTCGTGCCCCACCTCTTCACATAATGTCCTATGGAGGCAGTAGAAATGTTTTAAGAGAACATTTACAACCCACACAAAATATCAGCTGTGGTATGTAACACTATCTGTCCCACAGTTTATCAGTTTATCCACCTGGAAAAATATTAAAGTCATCAATCAGAGGATTTTTGAGTTTTATTGCTTAAATTGATGTCAATGTACTGTCAGGTGTATTAATAAAATCAATAGTTCTCTTCATTCTTTCCTACATTCACATCTCAGCCAAAAAGCGATTTGATATTTTCTGAAAATGGGGCAAATCCTCAAGAGCTTCCACTAGAGGGAGCTGCAGGTACTGGTGCAGCCACTTTGTGAACATGTTCTCTGTTCGTCTAACTGGGTCTTCACTGTCATCATGTGTGCAGCGTGGTGAAGTCATCTCTAATGGAGGAGAGTATATTTCTATGTAAAGACATAATCCATAAGATAAGAACGTATTTAATAGGGCTTTTATGTCCATGAAAGATAAACAAATGACTTTTTACACACTGAACATACACTCTGGAACATGATGAATGAAAAAGGAAATTTTACACAAGATCAAGCATTTAATTATTCCCTAGACCTTTACACACATATGGTAAACATACAGTATAGTATAATATACATGCACAGTTCTCATCAAGTAATTGAGCACTATCACTTTACTATGTTACTTTTCTAACATACCACTTTAAATTTACAATAAAAAAAGAAGAAAACTCACTCCAATCTCATGGGTGTCAGTATCATTAAAGATATTACAATTAAATAAACTCCTATTTCTGTCAATTACTAGGGTCTATAAAAGTCTTTCAAAACATTTCTCCTGAGATGGGTGCAATATAATGATAATAATAATTAATAGAAGGATAAATGTGTAACATTTTGAAAGTGTTATATCAACTTTCATTCTTCTGCGTCATGTGCAGATGCTGCAGGTCTGTTTTAGACTGGCTGCCAATCCTGTTGTGCATTATTCTAAACACTATTATTTTCCACCTGCAAATCCTCTCAGGCAACATATGATTGAGAGTAAAGCATTATCATGTGATTTAACAATGTTAGCTGCATGTGAAACAGCTCTTCTGCTGATTTTCCGGCCTACTAATGAGTGTCATAACTCACTAAGCTGCCTGTCTGACTCCCTCTGAGGAAATCCAGATCTATACACAGTCCTCATCCTGTGGGCCCATTGAGTCACGTTGCACCATAGTGGCACCACAGCTCCTCACCGTCCTGGTTTCATTCTGTCGAATGATTGTATAATTTTAAACTGGAACAGCAGGGTGACCTCCAGCAACTAGTTTAGGGAGGAAGTGAGATAAGAAAAGGGACTGGAGAGATAGAGGATGAGCAAGAACCATGACCGAAATAGCCCAGTTGTCCTTGGGAGATGACTCGAAAAAATGGTAGGGGGAATATAAATACCTGTTATTAGGTCACACTGACCGGAGTATAACCCGCTGGGTCCTGATGGCTGCAGCCTGCAGCTACCAAACTTTCTTCTTTCTTGGTCAAATGAAGCTTTGGAAGATGGGGATCCAACATGACATAACATAACAAGATAATGATCATGTTTGTTAATGACTTCCATATTTCACATCTGTGACTTGGCAAACACAACCAGATAATCTGCTGTTTTATGACTGCTACACAGCGGTCTCATAAAGATTGACTCAAGTTTATAGTTAGAAACATCACAGCATCTTTAGGGCCCTCAGCCAGTCACTTCACTTCAGTTCAGTCATCAATATCCATGTTATTGCAGTAGTTGATTTTTACAACCAAACCTCTGCCAAGGTCCAAACTAAAGCATGTTGCACCACATTTCACACAGAGGAAACAGTTCTCCAAATGTGTTGGATTTCTTTTTTTTAAGTTACTGGGTGATTATTGAAAAAGTAAAAAAAACACACACACACACACACAATATCACAATGTTGAATACAGAAAACAAATCCTGCATTCACTCATTTTATAAATCTGCTCCCAAGTTTAATTGGGTCTTCCTTAGCCCACGCACCATCCCTCCACAAGATGTCCTGGAAATCGGTTATGTGGTTTTTGTGTAATCCTGCGAAATAACAAACATACAATTGCAGATGAAAACCTGAAATTCTTGGTGGAGGTAATAAAAAGAGGAAGTATGGATTGTCTACACAAGCCAGTGTTTAGGAAAAATACAACAAGAAGTGATAAAACATCAACTCTCTTGCTAATATTTAAACATAAATACATAAGTTCTAAGATTCATCAATAAAGAAACCATCACAGGCACTTTGAGATAAGTGAAATGGTTTAGCACAGAGAGATTTGCACGTCTGGCCAAATTTGGAAGAACCATTCTCAGTGTGTTAAAAAAGCTAATAAATAAACAAACCCAGCGGGGCAGGCACAAAGGGCGGATCAGCTAAAATGAAAGTAGCATGACGGGATGAATTATGCTCTTTGAAAAGGGGTTTGAGTCTGAAGTAAAACACCCAGTCGACTTTGATTGAGTGTTTGCAGCTGTGAAAGCTGGATGAGGAAATGCAGTATAGTCTATGCTACTGATTACTTTGTGAATGTGCCTTCTTTAGTCAAGATTTTAACTCATATTTTTTGGATATGTTTAATGTGATGCTCCAGGCCACAGGGACCTGCTTACAGTATCTGGAGTAAACCCTCACTATTCTTCTTTGAGCCTGTGTATGTCTCTCCCTCAGACACATTAGGGCCGCATACAGACCCCCTCCATGACCACCAACTAGAGTCATATGATTCAGCTTTACGTTTGAGAATATCAGTCACACTCATTATCCTAGGGTAATAAAAAAAACAACCATGCAGATCATGTCCACGCGGCTGTGAAGCTGTACAGTCGCACCGATTTTAACCAACACAAGGCCCCCCGACTCCACCCTGGCCCACTGCAGGCCCTGATGGTGACCCCACCCTGTCCATGTCCCGTCTATAGTGAGCAGACAGAGGGGGGTTTAGCTCAAACTGCTGCAATCTGCAGAAAGCACTGTGCTGGACACACTCTGGCAGCCAGCGGCAGCCTTATATCCTGCGCTCAGCTCTTTCCCTTTGTCATGGTGGATTGTGGATGAGCTCTCTGCTGGGGTGTGGGCCTGTGAGCCGGGGTGGGGACTGGGGCCGGGGGAGTAAACAGGTTGCGTGTGTGTGTGTGTGTGTGTGTGTGTGTGTGTGGGGGGGGGGTGCTGTCAATGCTGACCCACAAGCACACTGCTCAGATGAGTGATTTTTGAAGCCCTGGGGCTTTAGTTTTAGCCCTAATCACTTTACTGTCTAGGATCTGGAGAGAGAACCTGATGTGTTTCATAGTTAGCCCTCTGGGAAGTAATATGTAAATCCACCTGAACTTGAGGTTTTACATTTTGAGGTTGTATCAGGATAAAAGTATTGCTTGGTATTTATAAGAGCACACATTTGTATATGGGTCTTATGACTATAACATTAATTTAAAAAAACAAATAAACAAAAAGCCACAGGTGAAAGCATTATCTCCTTTGTGGAGGTTATAATGTAACTTAAGGTTTAAAAATATAAAACCTATTTATTCAGACAGTAACAAGGCTTTTTAGGTCAGAGTCATACAGTTAAAAACATTTACACCCGAGGGAGGCCAAGTGCAACTACAGTCTAATTAAGCTGCCACTAATAAGCATCGCTGGAACAGTTGAAGATTAAGAGCCTTGGTTGATGCCACCTCAGCAGTGACACAAATGTTCTGTGATGAACTTGGCTGATCTAAGATTCAAATCCTAAAAACATCTAATCCAAAATATAGTATTTCTGTCAAAAAAGAAACCGATCTGCAATTTTATGTCCTACCACCAAAACCCCAGGCAATTTGAATTACATAAAAAGTGACAACACCCACTTTTCCCATAACTTTGAATGACAGAGTTAAAGCCTCCCCTCACCTCAAATATCCATCAACCGCACTGTCAACTACATCTGTTGACTGAGGTTAAAAAGTCAATAAAATATTTTGAACAATAACAAATTTGATGAAAATCATTGGAAAATGATATAGCTGCAGTTCTGAGGACCCCGTCTTCTTGGAAAGCTTCAACTACAACAAAAAGTTTACAGCAAAAATGAAGAACACCGGAACCACGCTAACAACACGGCAAAGCTTTTTCATTACCACTAACTGCTTATAATGAGTAGCATGCTATTTACCAAACTGCTCGGTCCTCCCTAAGAGACCCATCATCCCATAAAGCCCTCACCACTAGCACTTTGTTGGTTCAGCTACACCCATACTCACAGATACACACCCAGCAGAGAACACATATATACATTTGGTGATGGAGTGTGGGTACCTTGGCCAGTGTCGCTCTCCAGGACACCCAACATAATTTTCTCTCCAGAGGGTCCAGATCTTCTCGAGCTCGAATCGTCAAATCACTGCTCACATTATAACCCACTGTGTAACAGAGAGAGATACCAGGGGATACTCTTCTCCTCGTCCAGAAGCTCTTCCAGGGGCTTTATGAATAACCCAGATCTTGATGACTTCCTCGGTGACACACACACTCGCCAGGTGCTGCACCGAGTCTCAGGAATAATTTAGAGTTCCGGAGCAGACCCTCAGAGGGAAAACGCTGGAATGAGCGAATCCTGAAAAATCAAGATTAGAGAAATTGTATGTTTTGTTGTCTCAGGATGGTGGTGCAGTGGTTGGCGCTGCTACCTCACAGTGATAATGGTTATGTGTTCAAACCCCAGCTGGTATTGTTTATTCCCAGTGTGTGTACGCTATACAGCCTTTTCCTGTGGTCCAAATTCAAAGACCCTCAAGGGAGCTACAATTTATGGATGGATTGATATTTTGACACAATAGAAAGTGACAAAGAAGGTGAGATGCTTCAGTGAATAATACTGTGATCCGACTGTATCATGTATGTGTATGGTAGGATATACAGTATGCATGAATATACAACGCCACTAGGGACTTGTTGTTCATGAATTCTTTATTGAGTCCCTAAAAAAAATCCTCCACAGTTAAAAAGGAGATGCCTAGAGACTTTGAAGCTTTGAGGATCAGGGAGATGTTTAAGTGTGCTTTGAATGAGGGTGATGCATTCACCAATCAAATAGCATAAAAAACTCCCTCTATGTAGAGTCCTCGTTTAGAGATCCATTACCTCTTTCTACTTCAGGTCATCTTTATCTTTCTAATCTCAAAACCACCTGTCTGTGCTTTTAATTTATAAGACTATTGCGGTTTGCACTTGTGTATTTGTATGCAATGCTGTTGTAATTGCATTTGTTGGACTCCCTAGCAGGGGCGGATCCAGGGGGGGCATTGGCCTCAGCTATAATCTGATTGGCAACTAAAGAGCCACTGTCCTGTCAGAAAAAAAAACTGTCACTTACTAACAATACTAACCACAAATGTGACAATTTCTATACTATTTTTTTACTGCAATGTTATTGAAGTCTGCTTCTTGTCAGCGGGGATGGAACTTCACAAAACATTGAACTAGAAAGCCAGGTTCATAACTTATTTTGGGTCCCCTGGAAACATTTCTGTCATTGCTTTCACAATTTGTAGCTCGTTCGTGTAATTGCATGCGCTGCAGCACATGTGTCGTCAAATCGATGAAGTTGTTGTCTATTTTTCTGTTATTTCTTAATTTGCAGTGCGTTGAGCAAACAATAAATGATATTAGTGGGCAATCTTCATGTGTGTGTGGACGTTAAGAAAGATAACTGCCCCCCGATTCAGGAAAACCCTAGATCCGCCACTGCGCCCCCTTCGAAAATAAGATGGGGGCTCTCGTTTCAATACATTCAAATCAATTCAATATATATTGTAGTTTTTCAACGCTGCTGTTTGTAGCGTGCAAAGACAGAGATGGATTTTGAAAGGAGCTTTTTTGAAATACAAAACATCCCTCTGTTTTCTTAGATGCTTTAGCACCAGGGACAGCACCACACACACGCACGCACGCGCGGAGCATCTTCCTCCCTCGCTTATTGTTCAGAATACAGTGAGAAACGAGGACGGTGTTTCCCATGTGACTGCGAGGGGTCAGCAGCACCCACCCACTCCTCCACCCACCTTCCACACACACACACACGCGCACACACACCTCCACCACCACCACTCGTCTTTCTTCTCCCCGGTGAACAGGAGCTCGGGCAGCGGGAGTGTGCGAGGTACGGTTCGGCCCTTCGGATGCTCGGCGGCGCGGGGAAGAAGCTGCTCCTGCTCCTGCCGCTGCTGCTGCTGCTGCGGATATCCGCCTCTCACCTGCCTCCCGACCGCGGGCTCGTCGTGTCTCCTCTCCTCTTCCTCCCGGCGCTGTGAAAGCCAGATAGACAGACAGAGCCAGAGAAGAAAGACTCGCTCGCAGGGTTTCGTAACGCTCTGCACCGGTGCTAGCAGCAGCAGCAGCGGCAGCAGCGACGGAGGGATTCGTCATTTTTCTCTCTCTCCACAGAGGATGCGGATTTAACGGAGAAACGTTATCAGCGTCACCTGGGATCTTTTTTTTTCACCGTTAAAATTCGAATTAGCTTCGGTTGGTAGCGGAGGAAGATTTTTTTTTAACACACACCGGTAGAAGCCACAGCGACAGGCTTTTTGTTTCCAGAAGATAAACCAGGAGGTGAGCGTGTTTTCTTGAACATCTTTATTTCATCCATTGCTAGCATCACCAGCAGGCTAACCACTAATAACAAAGCTAATGAAAAGAGGGGGAGTGTGTATGTGTGTGTGTGAGTGATATTCAGGTGACTCCTGCTAGCATCCCCCTGCTATTAGCTTCCCGAGCCCACACGTCTTGTTTGACACTCTGACACAGATGTGGGTTTAATGCAGAGCCCCTCGTTCATTCATTCCTGGTGGGAGCCAGCAGCCCGGTGGAGCTGGTTCTGACTGCGGGTTCCTCGGTACTGGTTAGTGGTGTGTGTGTGGGGGGGGACCTCCTCTCTATCTGTGTCTTCTTGCCTTTGTTTGAATCGGTGTCAAACGCAGCCACATAAATCTGCGTGTTCTGTACAAATCCAGCGTGTGGATCTCTCCAGCCGTTCAACACCTCAGCTATCAACCGAGCCGCTGCGAGGTCCACGCCAAGGTTCTGAATCCCACCACGCCGAGATGGGTGGGGGGGTACAACGGTGGGAAAAGCCGCTGTTCGATTCCCTCCTCCCGACATTGTGGGCTGTGTGGTTATATTAAATGATATAGGATCGTGATTGACTCTGCGTGCCTGGCCTATAGACTGTGAGTCATAGCAGGGGGGTGCATCAGGTAGTGTTGTGGAGGAGGGCTCCCAGCTACAATAAGTTGTTCACATCCCCATTGAGCGTTTTAAAAAACTGTTCCTCTGATCGAGCAGATGAGCAGGGCTGACATTTGCTGGCCACCACGTGTAGAAGCAGGTTTCGTGGCCCTCAGACAGCATCACCCCGTTGAAGACAATGGTAGAATACATACAACACATGGGTGCCATATTAATGTAATAAGCTTTTCCTCTTTAAATCATCATTGTTGAAGAGCTTTTTTAATGTTTTACCTTGAGGTTTTTGTATACCAATGATGTTGGCACACACACACACACCCCTGATGAAGAACAGCAGTAGTAAATTGGTGATGAAGGAAAATGTTTCACGATGGATTGTTATAATTTGATGGTTTTCTGAAAGCAGAAACAAGAGATGAATGGAAGAGACACTGTTGGAAAGAATCGTACAGCAGTTAAAGGGAAGGATAAAAACAAGCCATTGACCAACCTGTCTTTTCACCTACATTTACAAAGTGCTTTTTCTAGACCAGGACTGTTCACAGGATATATGTGTTGTTTAAAGGACAGTTTGGTAAGAGATAAAGATGTCTCCATCAGGAAAACGATCAGTGTCCCTCAGTAAAAACACACCTCAGGTTTTCGGCTGACTTTATATCCAGGGCTCATTGATTGGAAGCTTAATGAAATAAATCACAGTCATCTAGAGAGGGGTCAGGTGTTCGCTTTGTTAAACTTAAAAGGCCTTGTCCTTGACTTCCACATCCTCCTCTGCTTTGTGACCTGAACATCTATTTAATTGAAATAAGGTCACTTTAACAGAGTTGTAGTTGAGATTATTGTCTAACTTAAGAAGGCAGCTAAATAAGCAATAAACAAAAGTATTAAACTATAAATATTTAATTTGTATCCATGTTTTTTGCTGTCCTTCCTATGTTTCTTAAAGGAATAGTTCACCCAATAATGAAAATTCACTCATCTTCTTACCACTCTGCTGATGGAGGGGTTGGTTTTTCTGTGTTTTTTACATATGAAGAATCAGTCATTTACTTCAATTACATTGGATTTGGCTCCAACGATGTTTACCCCTGAAACACCAGATGTGTTACGTGTACTCAAACACTCCATCAGCATAGTTTGGAGTAAATAATGGGTGCATTTTCAGTATTGGGTGAACTATCCCTTTAACATTCTTAATAATTCCTGTTAAAGACTTCCATCCTGAATCTTTAAAATGTCCTACTCGGAATTTGCGTTTGACTGTCGTTCGCAATGATTGGGACAGCCTGGACATAGCATTGGATAATCTCAGCAAATTATTGTTTTTGTTTAGCACTAATAGACAAAGTTACTGCTCAGAGGAGAACAGGTTATTTTGGTACCTCTCCCTTCTAGATGTTTCACTGCCTCTTGTTAATTGATATTTGGTTCTTGCTGATTCCTGTTCCACTGTCTCTAAGGCAAGCAACAGCTTTGTGAAGAGTACACTCATCATACACTATATAAAAAATGGAGCATCCAACTGAGGTTTCCTTCAAGGAACCTTTGTCCATGTAAACATAGATATGTCATGGAGAATATTTTCTTTCAGCATCTCTACACCCAATACAAGTTTCACATACAAATCAGCACAGATACTAGCTATGCCAACACGATTAAGAACCAAGTAAATAATCTGCAAATGAGATGCATTGCGAAGTCACACACGGTAGCAGAAAGTCTGAATTGGTACCAGCAGAGGGCGACAGGCTGTATTTCTGTTTCTGCTCACTTGGTTGAAATGATGCGCGCGGAGCATTGTCTGCAGGCGGCCTTCCGTGTAAGGTTAAAGTAGGCCACATGCAGTTTCTTTAATAATTAACAACATCTCTATGGTGCTGTGGTTGAAGTCTAGCTGCAGAGGCCTGCTGTGATATTAGCACCTACAGATACAGCTCTGAGCACTAAATATGGAAATTACTATGAGAACAACACTGTTATTGTTATTTAAAATGCACTTGGGTACTTGGGTAGTTATTGTGATTCTTTGTGTCATTCTTAGCAGTTAGCTCTACATTGGTGATCCCAGGGAGAATACGTATCCAAAAAAAAATCACAATAAAACACATCAACAGGATCCTTTTGACTTTGCTGAGTAAGTTTGTTGATAATTCGTGCCCTAGGAATTGTTGCTTAATTCTTGCCCTGTTGCAAAAACTGTAAAGCCTTTTTGACGGCGAGACAGACGGGTTGTGATGATAGATAAAAGAGAGATAACTGTTGGCTGGCTAGATGGCTGTCTACATGAACAGCATTCAACAAAGGAACCGCACTGTGAGTGTGGGCCCCCCATAGTGCTGATTCTCAAAATCCCTCTCAAAAAAGCATTTTTTCAGTCCCTGCTATTCACACATTCATTGTGCTGCGGTGAACAATATCACTGACAGAGCATGTCATGTGTAATTGGTGCCGCTTCCTGATGTGCAGTTCTTCATGGAACAGTTTGTAATTTAGATCTCTGTTCTGTAACATCTCAAAGTGCATCAGAGGCTTCAGTATGGTGTTGTATTGTGCCTTTGTTCAGACAATCTATTCACATACCCTGGAAGGCTTTTGGCACACGTGTCCTGTGTTGTTAAGGCTAGAAAGCGACTGTTGACTCCGGGTCAAAATGTTTCTTTCTTAATCTGCTGCCATGACGCATAGACAATGAGAGAATCATTATCCTGCACCCACGCCTGTGTAACTGTTGTTGGACCTGAAGCTTTGGAAAATAAAATACATTTTTTAAAATATATTATGTAAAATGAGATCTTCTAAAATCTTACAACCTATGGAAGTTATGAACTATAAGTTTCATCCATTGAGATTAGGTGTAATAAGACTCATAACTTTGTTAATGAAAAGTTGATAAACTGGAGATGTATTTGAGCATTTTACTCATTGGTAAATACCAACTTCATTATCATAATAGAAAAAATATTAATCAGCACCAATTTTACAGCTAATTTATCTCAACAAAATGTGACTTAAAAGCAAAGAATGCATTTTCTGAGCTTTTGTGTCTTGCTTTCCTTTGGGAGTATCGGAAACACTCCCGATGTCAAGTATGAGTTGATAAATAATACATTTAGAACCTTGTGACCTAGGCTTGTAAGCTATAAAACTTGTGACACAATTATAACTGTAGTGCAACATGTAAGAGTCAAAGTTGGAATCACAAACACGGCTAAAAGCTCAGTGGCTTAGGGAGAGGAATACGGGCATGGCAGGGTCACATGTGACAGCCGCCTCCACACAACCATCTGGAAAACACGACTAGTTTTTAACAACTTCTTCAATTTCTGTATTTACAGCACTTAATACTGTTGGAGTTATATTTACAGCATGCTCTTAATTCCTGGAAACCCTCTTTTTTAAGGCATCTAATAACAGATGGTGGTGTTATGATGCAGCTGGTTTTCCAGGTGTAGTTCCGTTGGTGCTAGCAGAACTGCATTAGTCTGGCAAACACTCTTGTGTTGTGCTTGGCTCTGCTTTGCACCGGGTGCAAGATTAGATCCCTAACACACAGGAGCAGACTTATAGACATGCCAACAGGCCCAATGTCTGCACTTGGTATTCTGTGTTTTAAAATGCCAAGAACCAATCCACAGTGGATTTGCCTGATCCAAATTTAATTCACTGATGTTTTTAATTCAGTCAGTGCCGTAGATCGATGCTGCTACTGTGATTTCCAGCCAGATGTATTTAAGAGCACTAGCTAAGCTAGAAAATTTTCTTTTTATTTATAGTGTAAATCTTTGAAATTACCATATTTGCCTGAGTGTGAAGAAGATAATGAGGGTCGTTTCACTATAAAGCATAAAACTTGTGATATGCATATCATTTGGATAAGTTGGATTTTTGTGGTTTATTCTTCAGAAAATGTTTTGTTAAATCCTCCTTTTAAATCCTCCCCCACTAACTTGGGATTTGTCAATGCTGCACTGCTTCAATGAAGAATCATTAAAAAAGACTGTGTAAGACAGTATTGTCTTATTTAAATTAAAATAATATACTTCACTTCTGGGTATGAGATATAGGAAAGATAGTGTTTGCACTGGCACTTCTTCATTGATTGAGTAAAATTGCCACTAATATTGTATTGTAATGCTAGAATTTAAATATGGTGTAATTATGATTTAGTTTAAATATGATTTCTTGACAGCCGAAAACTAGTTATGTTTAAAACTATATCTTATATTAACTTACTATCAGTTATGATTAAGAGCTAGCAAACTTCTAAATAGAAAGATAATCAAATGTTAAGTACCACTCTGCTGTGGTCAGAGTTGGTGTCTTCAATCAAAGGAACATGTGTGCGTGTGGAGGGCTTTCTGGCTGCTTGAGTTTTTGATGAATGTGATGCTACAGGTCAACAAAGGACCTTTGCTGTCCTATTCAGCTGGGCATTCAGTTCAGGATCAGCAGCCTGTGGAGGGGCCTCCGATACGTGTGTGCCTCTGGCTGCTTAATTTCTGCAAACAGGAAAGGTTCGAACGGCTGGACTCAACTCTCTGCTGACTCCTCCATTGTATGGGGCCAGCTTGGCGGGGCAGGCTTTGTGCACTGCATTTTGGGATCTGCCACCACACCCTCCAGCTCATCCAGGCATCACAGGCATGCTGATTATGGGGCAACACAGAGGTGCCACCTAAGCTTAAATTCATATAATTAATTTTATGTAAACTTTGCTGTAAATTGGGATTCTCTACGGCCATTATGATTCTTTTTCACAAAAATCTTTAAAATGTTATAATTAAGTGTGTTTTAAATACCAGTATCATACTATAGCTTTTGGTAGTAATTGTATGGCTAGGGTAATGGCTCCTTTGTTTGGCATCACTAGGAGTGGCTGTGTGTGTGTATGTGTGTCTTGCTTATTCCCCTGGTGCGTGGTGGCTCTGTGGATGGCTAATGTGCACGGGCCTAATTCCCTGCAAGGGACTGATTGTTGGCTCTATCTCTCTTTTCCTCTCTCCCTGATTAACGGGTGCATTGACAAACTGGCCAGCTGGGTCAAGGAAGCAGGTCTGGAGAGGGAGGAGGGAGAGTGAGACAGAAAGAGGTGGTGGCTTTGCCTATAATGCTGCTGGCACTGTCCTGCTTTCTTAGCTGGTGTCACTCTGCTGTGAGGAATAGCCTGATGTGTGTCTGGTCAGAAGCTGGGGTTCAGCCTCGAGGCATTCGTCTGTGTCCCAATTTCACTCTTGTCTTTTTTCAGAAGCACAGGTTATTGTCCATGTAGGCCAAGCCTTTCCACTCAGGTGATAATATAAAAATAATAATTATATTGAATGCATTCTGTCGTTGAATCTGTTCACTTGCACTATAGTTACCCGGTTATTTCAATGATGTTTTATTAGCAAAAAGGATAAGAAGGATATTTGACGGATTAACATTTTTTCATTAAATTAATGTGTGTCTGTGGATTAGGCCTTGAGGGGATTTCCTTTCATAGAACCTCCTTTATGCATGCTTTTGTGTCACATCTGTTTGTCGGACTGCCTGTCTGTGTCTTTTTTCTATGATCAGAAACACAGTTGAAAAATAAATTGCAGTAGCTCTGGGGCAAACATCTGATGCCCCTAGAAGACTTGTTTATGAAAAAAGGACTGGAGAGGCCCCTTTATTCTTTTTAACGTTACAAAGCAAAGTCATATTTTTGGGTTCTTTTCTGTCTCTGATGGGATTTCTTTCTAGACTGGCAGAGGTCAATTGTGTATCACTCAGACTCGCACTATTGTCAGTGTGCAACCGACCCACTTTCTGTGCTGAATGCAAATACACTATATGGTTAGATCATGAGTGGGTTCATTTGTATGTGTGCCTTTTAGAGGCTGTGTGTGTGGTGGTGGTGGTGGTGGGGGAGGTGTAATGGGTCAGCTCAGCTTTCATGTGCGGTTTCATGCCACACTGTTGTGTGGGTGAGTGGAGGATGTGTACAGTAGGTTGTATCATAGTAGGTCAGGGGATTGTTTGTCTGATCCATTGAGGAGCGATTAGTGCAGACCCTGAGCTGAGCCTCTTCCTATCCACAACAACGGGAGGGTTGCCCTCCATTTGCCCCTGCCAGACTCTTGTGACCTCGCTGCTCCGTCCCCCATCCAGCCCCTGCCCTGGTCCACTCCCACAGATAGATAGTAATGCACATCATAGCTGTCTGGACTGTCCTGGATGATCGTTTGTGCTTTTTGTGGCTCTTGCCTCAATGCCATGACATTTGGGTTATTTAGGCTGGATGGAAATCTTATCACTTAGCTCATTTTCAGCAGCACCACGCCACCGTCAGTATCAGCCTTTCGGTGTGTTTAATTGGTTTGTTGTTTATTTCTTAATTGTCTCCATAATGTGATATTATTATTTTCCAGGGCATGGAAGAGTTATTTTTTGTGCACTGATTTAGTGATCAATGCATTTTGGAGAATATCCAATGTGGAAACACGGGTTTAGCTAAACACACTGACTACCTACACTCGTGTTTGACGTACTAGCCAAGTCCTCGGTTGTCAGTGAGTAGAGAGGTGACAGGTCGGAAGGAAGTGTGGAGGCGTTGCTATTCCTTCTTCTCTAATCCCTGCATTTAGTTTCTATTGCCAGCCACTTCTTAATCTGCCACTAATAGGATTTGCTGAGATTTTGTTGAATTTTTTTATAGGTGAAATGTTAAACTGGTTTGACTTGGCTTAACAATGGTGAGGTATACTTTAGTGTTGTGACCCAGGACAACTATATGGTCTGAGGACTCAAAACTAAAGCCATAAATATTTATAAAAAGGTATGCCACTATCTGACTCTGTAGATATAAAACAGAATACAAAGTAAATGTACATTTACGTTAAAAGATAATTTACATTAAATTAGTACATAACACATGTATCTATTTTAATGGCCTACTAATGTTTTAAGTAGATGTTGTGTTGATATTGCAATCCAAAATTACAGTGGCTATACATGTTTTCAACAAAATCAGAGCCTAATTTACGACAGTATGACAACATCCTCCTTAAAAAAAAACATCCAAATATACCTTGGTGGCCTATTGGATAGAAATTGCATAACACATAACTACAGCAGCCCTTGCTCAACTATGGTCATGGGCCTTTGATTCTTCCCTCTCATTCTCCCTGGTTTTCTGTTTGTGTCTACAATGCAGCAATCTCATATCTGCAAAATTGCCAAAATGTATGTTTAAAATATTTTAAAAAACACCACAATAAAGCCTGCAGTGATAGTGTGACTCAGTCACACATACATGTATCCCCATGTTACCCAGATACAGATAATTACTGTGATTTAACTGTCTCCTCTTGTAGCTTAAAAAAGAATAGCTACTGGTGCTGTGAAATGACATTTGACATTTCAAAGTGGGTTGGGTATTTACATCTGTGCTTTCTCCACCCCCCCTTTAACTCTGATCACTTTTTTTTGCATATGATGCAAGGAAGATATGGGTCCAATGTGGCTAAACATTAGCAGTATACAGTATTGATATATTTATTGGTTCTGGATGCTGTCTTTTATTGATTTCCAGGTTTGATTCAGAGGATGTATTTATTTGACATGACATGACGAGTCCAGCAATGGATCCAAGCTGACACTTTAGTGTTGGCTTCATATTCAACAAAATACAGCTCTTTCATAAGCTGCTGTCATGTTTTTCATCACACTGCAAATAAAACGGCATAGAATGAATGTGTAGTCTCATTCATTTGCATTATGCTGTTCAGAAGTATCACTTCTTTTGTTCCCAAGGATTCTGCATCGTCTCATTATAGCAAAATATAATCTAACATAGACTAAACTCAACTCATACCATGAATGAAAGCACATGATTGGCAGTCCTCCGTGGAGCTTGGCTTAAGAATGCCTCTTAACACATCACCATGACCTTACTTCCATCATCTTTGTGCACGGTAACACAGCCACAGCTGCTAGACAAAGCAAAAGATAAAGTCTCCTCAACCTCGTCTATTAATCTGTCCAATGCTCTTAAACAAATGGCCCCAGTTAGTTAATGTGTCTCTGGAGGGGTTTATCTTGATGTACTGTAGATCCCCCTTTGGGTGTCAGTGCATAATACTTAGGCTGTCTAGTCATAGGCGCTTACCGTACCCTTTTTTTTTCTCTTTTAATCAATGGAGTGAAATTATTATCAGATGAGCCCTATTACCGATAGAACATATTTGACATGTGATAGCAAATCTATTGACTCTTTTTACTTAGATATTTATATCTGCATGTGTGTAATAGTTATTTACCTGCTGCCACCAGCTTAACTTTTAAGTTAACATCATTTATATGTGGGAAGTTAAGGATCCATCCATGTTCCTGTAGAGGAGAGTTATGTTGTGTGAAAGGTCAAAAACACAGGTGGTCATTAGAGTCATGTGGCTTCAAATAGTTCAGCAGCATTCAAAGGATTTAAAAGCAAACATCAACTTTCAGTCATTTGTGCAGTCTTGCAAACCAATTCTGTGTATTTTAAATGATGATGTTTGAAATATCTGTTTTATTGAAAAATGAATTTGAAATTGAATATATGTATTGGAGTGAAACATTACCATAGGCTACTCCATCTTCTGTAATAGCTGGTATCACAGCTTGTTTCTGACAGTAAAATACCAGTATTGATAATGATCCATCCATTCGTCCATTTAATTAGATGAAGTAGTTGGGCCCTATTAATGTTAGTGCATATGTAAAAGGTTTTAGCAGTTATACTTATGTTTATAATTAGCATGGGCCATTAAATACCTTATTTACTTGACTTAGTGACTAATGACTAACTGTATTGTAATTAAATCAAAAGTTGTAATAAACTCTCCCAAACAGCAGCTCCAGAAGCAACACATAAGAAGTATTAAATATGCTTCAGTGTCTTGATCTGTGCTGTTGTCTTTGCTGCAGGGCTTGCAGCATCACCGCGAGGGGTCGGGATGTTCATTGTTGAACGTGAGAATAGATGAAATGAAAATGCTGCACTAGAGAAATTTAAAAATAACATTTTGAGTTGACTGTCAAATATATCCGTAAGCTACAGCTATCACTACAAAATGAACACATTCATGAGATTCACTTGACCGTGGTGGGTGTACTGCTGAGGGCCCATGGGTGTGCAGTGTTGAGTTTTTGTCAGATAGAGCAGGGGCAAAGCATCCATGTGACCTACACCATTGATTACGACAAGGTTGGATCGCAATACTGGTTGGCTCAGACAATGCAAGCTGCAGCTACAAAAACATTCAGAGAATAATCTCAAGTGAGAAATATAGACAGAGACCTTCTTCTAATGTTTTTATTAGGCCATCTTTAATTTTAAAATGCATATCAATATTATGCGTGTGTGTGTGTATGTGTGCGCCTTCCTAGATTTTTACGTGTGCAAGTCAAAATCCAATCAATGTAGATTGAGGTTGTTTTTGCCATTGACACCGATGTTATAATGATATTACTGGCGCTGCCCCGGCTTAGAGGAGCAGTTCTATTCAATTACTGGTTGGCTTACCTAATGTCTTTATAGCAGTTGCTGAACTTATCTCAAAGTTTTTATCTCATTACATACTCGAGCAGTTGTGCTGTCCAAGCTACTATTTGCATATGACTGTCACCTGAGAATGTAAAACTAAAGTGAAGCTGAGCGGCTGTGTGGAGAGTGTGGGTGCTCCTGTTAAAAAAATAGATTCTTGGTTTCTAAACTGAACCTCCTAAACATCGGCTTCAAACAGATCAAGGCTCAGTCTTATGAGCTTCCGGTAGTAAGCAATGTCTTCTCCCTTCTGTTTTCACAGACTTTTTGGCCTTTTTCTGTCTCTTTTGATTTGTAGGTTGGATGTGTTTTCCTCCAGCTTGGACACCATGAGCACCATCTCACCGACAGACTTTGACAGCTTGGAGATCCAGCAGCAGTATAATGACATCAACAACCGCTGGGATCTGGCAGCAGAGACTGACTGGGATAATGAGAACAGTTCAGCACGCCTCTTTGAGCGCTCGCGAATCAAGGCTCTCGCAGGTAAGCAACACTTTAGGCCACACCAAAGCACAGTGCCTGCATGAAGTTATCATGCATCGACTGCATGTGTGAGCTGATGACAGACAAGTGTAATTTTATTTCTTTCTGTCAGATAAGCAACATGTATAGATTCATTAGTAACCATATCTTCTCTACACTTGCTTTGCTGATGTGCAGGATATGATGACAAAGTCTATAAGTCAATAGGGAAATGGTCAGGTAGAAATGCTTTGTTTTCCGGCTTTCCAGACAGCAAGTGCTTATGGAAAACTGCTAGATGGAGGTATAGAAAGTCATCATAGCAGCAAAAAGGCTAGAAATTATGCATAATTTAACACTAGCAAAACTAGATGGTATATACACCACTCAATCACAACATCTGTGTGTGAACTTTCTAGTTTCATTAGAGCGTCGGTAATTGTTGGTGGTTACATCAAATGCATTCCAATACTACATGTCACAAAATGTCATGGGAATAAAAACAGATGTCATGTTAACAAAGAAGTCAGAGAAGAATTGCCCTTTTTTCATCATTCAGTGAGCAACCAAGATCTGATTTAATGCTGCACACAGCATAAATGTTAACCTCACTGAGTTATTAGGGGTGTGCAGCCTGTCGCCTGCAGTTCTTCATCTAACAGTTCACTGTGGGTGCTGATTCTTGTTACTCCCTGTAATATTTCAATGAAAATTGTCGTCATCTTGATTTGTAGATGCTTTTTTGATAGAAAATAGCAATGTGAAGTGAATTGTGAAGCTCCAGTAGTTAGAAACAATTTCAGTTGGCATTACCAGTAATCCAAAAAGGCATTGGCTGTTATTTGATGACAATTTAGCATTCTGCATTCATATCCAGATATCTTTTTATAGTTTTGACATTAGCATTAACATAACTAAACTATATTTCCAGGTATGTCACTACAGACTCAGTTTATGGTACCGAATATATATATATATATATATATATATATATATACACATATATATATAAAACCAGAAGATAATGTAAATATGATATATATAATCCTTTTATAATTATAAGAATATCTTGTGTTTAGTCTGATGTGGTAACTTGTTTTAAAACATTTTTAAACATGTGACTTGACAAAGAGACCACATTCACCGACAGAATCACTGACTAATTGCATTATGCATAAATCTAATTAGGTTCTGTAGACTAAGGAACACACTTTAATTGATTCTTTCCCAAAGGCACATTTTTTTATAGGGCAAGACAGAAATACCTCCAAAAGGAGGACATTACCAGGGAGCTGTTAAGTCAATCCACCAAAGAGCAATAAGCATTGATGCAATAAGGAAGACTCTGCCTCAGTGTTAGGTTTGGTGAAATCCTCCATCAATTGGACACAACCAAGAATATTAAACAGTGTTATCTTAAGAAATTCTGTCTGTTCTCTTCAGTCTGCTCAATTAATGATTATTGAAAAAAAAATAACATGAACATAGCTGGAGCTTCTTGCATGGCTATGCCAAGACTGGTGTCTTACCATACTTACAGACATGTGATTCTGAAAGGAATTTCATCTTCCATTTTTTTCTGTCATATAACAACAGAAAATACTGGATTTATTTCATGAAATATCCAGCTCTTCTAATTTACAATGGCAAATTATTTTCAGATTGAATTGCAACAAATACTTAGGCCCAATGGTTCTTCACTGAATCTTATTGTGGCCCATTTGTCTAGACACGTATTGATTTGTCTTGTAAGGAAGAGATGAACCCCCTCTATTAATAGTCTTAAGAAGTTCAATTATCATGGAGAATCCACCAGAGGGGAGTAAGAGGCAGACCAAAACACACACTCATGCACACAAAGTAAAAACCACATAGCATGGTGTTAGTCAAAGTTAAGATAAGCCTAATTTGACTCACAAATACAGCCTGACTCATTTCCTCATGCTAACAGAAAACAGTTATTTTCTTTTTACTTGTATTATTTTTGCTGTCATGTAAAGAAAGCAGCAGAGGGCAGTAAAACGTGTGCGTGCGTGCGTGTGTGTGTGTGTGTGTGTGTGTGTGTGAATACTTGTGATACCATCTCTGTTTAACAAGTGTCGACTTGACGTTCACATTCTTTGACATGCTGTAGCAGCTATTTGCCCCCAGGCCCAGCTCCTGCCCATCTTTTTAAACTGAAATTCAAATGTCAAGACCTTTTGCATTCTATAGGCAGCTACTGTCTTACGCATCTTTCTCATGTTCTCATTCAGTGACACTGCCTCCCTGTAATATGATTTCCTCATTTCCGGGTTCACACCTTCACACTGCAGTTTTTGTTTTTGAATACTTTTAAGTGTGATAGCAGTGCACCACTTGATACAGCGCAGAGAGAGCCTCCCCTGTGTTAAGATCATTGTAATTTGCTTAGATAACCACTTATCTACTCGTCTGTACTGTGGAGCTAGCAAGGCAAACTACGCAAATTTGCCTTTAGAAACGGCCTGCTTAAAACAAACAGTAGTAAAGAGCACGATATTGTACTTTGAAAAGCATATTTTCACTTTTATTTACACTAGTAATTTTTACTAGTCTATCTTTACACTGTTTAGCAACATCTTTGGCATAGATGTGACAAATCAGTTAGGAAACCACAAATTAATATACACATATATGATGTGTACATGATATCACTTTGGTCAGACCATCATAAATTATCATTAATTCCAGTTTGCTTTGATGGAAATAAACCCCCTTTGGCAGGCTTTCTCACCGTTTGTTTTCATATTTATTAGTATATCTGAATGACTGATGGGTTTTAAAGGGAGGAAACTGCCCTAACATAACATGTTAAGATGCATATACCAGACACACAAAAATTGCCATCGCGGCTGCCTCTCATGTTATTTCGAATTGCAATGTTTGGTATATGCCCTTTGGGATCTTAAATTACCATTACTGGGATTTACTAGTTCTCCCTCTGCATGTGACCACAGCGTAGCCTCTGCTCCTCAGAAGGAAGCCTGTTCTCTTTGGATCTCATTAGTCCAGTTCTCCTTTATAAACATCGAGTCACAGAAGGCCCGGGGCATTTGGTCATCTAATGAGACCCATCCAGATGCTACTAGCTCATCAGCAGTACAAAGATCAAGCGTACAACAAGGCCTTTTAACTACTGGACCCTGATCAGACGGACCATCCACTTGCAAGAAAGGCTGTGACCTTAGACCCCTGTGTTTACAGTACTGTGCAATTTTTGCACATACCTGTATTTGGTAAATATCTGCCTAAGTCACCTCTTCCCTCTCTTTAATGCTTTTATTATATTTTTTCAATTTCTCTCTGTGTCGATCTATAACTGTTGCAGGACCTTGTGAGGTATGGATTAGTGGGATTGTTCTGACTTTAATGAAACACTTCTGACATGTTTCTATACTTCTTTTTAAGGTGGTTAAAAACATTGTTGTACAAATATTTGGCAATTTTGAAGTGCAAGCATAACTTAAACTACATACATGTGTGTATATAGTACAAGTCCTTTATTCTTACTGACTAACTTCTTTATACCCCCCATCACTGCTTATAACACCCTTCCTTTCATACAGGCATGCACGTTCACACTTTCAAATCTTGTTGAGACAGGAAAGAGCTTTTTGTGTTGAGACTTTCTCGACAACTTCCTTCCTGTCTTAAACATCTTATCATATGGCAGAACGCCCTAGCAAAGGAGGGGAGATCAAACATTGTCTTAGCGAGCGATAAGAATAAAAGGGAACCACACAGCGAGACAGGAGGATAAGACGTCACAGTCTTACGGGGACTTTCGTGAGGCACCTATTTGGCAAGCCACACCCCGCTGCTCCTTGGAATTAAGGTGGAGTTTAATAATCCTGCCTCAAGCTACACGGAGCAAAGAATTCTAATGGTTTAGTCCACCTCTACACCTCCTCCCTCCCCTCATCCTTCCACCATGTTCTGCCTTTGTGCTCCTCCCTCAAACACACCTTATGCAAATGCCACAATTTTCAGAAGGCACAGCAGGCTTTGTTTACACAGCTATCCGACCGCAGCCAGTTAGCCTGCTCGGCTGTGCTCTGCTTCAGCAAGTGTGAGTTGAGAGTTTGGAGGGAAAGGAATTGCCACTCGAACCACGAGGGAGTGCAACCAAACGATTTTTCTTTGCTCAGAGGCCACAACTGTGGTGAAATTCTTCATAGGAGGAGGTGAAACCAGAGAACATTTTGTTCTTCGGTTTTGTTTGAAATGCTTCTTTGAAAAACCCTCTAGCCCAGCGCTCACTGCTGTGTCTTCATTGGACAAGTTGGGACATACAGTAGAAGAAGAGAAGAACAGGCGGCAATATTTTCAAGCATGTGTTGTGCCTAACTAAGGCACAACACTGAGGGAATCTGGAAAAGCCAAGTTTTTTTTCTTTTGGAAAACACTTTAAAGGATTTGATACATTTTAGTGGGCAAGGGTTGCTCTGCTGTGCTATGTACAACAACTCCCATTCACTTCGAATCTGAGAGGAATATTTAAGAGAGAGAAAAGCGGCCATGGAGTGGGACCAGAGGGAAAGAGAGCACTCCTTGTCCCCAGCAGCATTTGTTAATCAGGTGCAATACTCAAACATCTTGGAAGGAAGGTTTAAACAGCTACAAGGTAAGAGTTGTACTGACCAACTTCTATTTCATGTGGTAATTTGAAATATGCTTATCTGTTATATTTTTTTATGGTTTAAATTAGTTACGCAAATTCATTTGAATATACAGTTGTCCTATTAACATCTCAGACTAGAGTCTCAAGGTCTCTAGTGTGGCTTATGGAAACAGTTGTTGAAGTTTCAGGTTATTGTTGAGAATGTGATAGGTTGAGAATTGTTACCCTTTAACACATCCTGTTGATTTTTTTTAAACAGGAAATATGGCTTTTTTGGCTTCTGTACAAGTGGTAGACCTACAGCAGGTGCTTTGTGTACTGAATGAGTCCCCAAATAACAAAGCATTGTTCTGGCATGAGTGATTATCTGTGAGAGGTTGAAAAGACTCTTATTTAACTTCTTATTAATTACTATTTCAGAGCATAATGTAGAGGGTATCAAGTACAGTTGTAGTAGATATACACAGTAGGCTCCAGCTCAGCTCGCAGGCAGGCAGGCAGGCAGGCAGGCAGGCAGGCAGGCAGGCAGGCAGGCAGGCAGTATGGCCACTGATCACTGGGCCACCTGTCCTTTCTTATCTTATTACGATACATGGCTCCGCTTTGACCAAAGCCTGTTAGGTCTGTGAGGTCTTGACCATATAAATCACACAGGCCACTGGTTGTGACTTAGGAGTTTAGAAATAATGTGAAAGTTTTTACATGGTCAGTGTTACAACATAACAACATTTTATGCTAAACTTGCATTACTAATTTAATCAAACCTGTATCTCCCAAGTACTAAACTAACATCTGGGAATGCTTGTGATAAAAAATCTATTTTCTTATTACCATTTGTCCCTTTTAAGAAATCTTGCATCATTCTGTGGCTTGTTCCTTTGAGCTTTACAAATCTTACTCACTGGCCATGCGGTAAAGAATCTCCAGTAGCATTGTGTGTATGTGCAATAGTGTGTGAAACTGTCAGTCAGTGGTGTGCAAGAAGATCACTGTTTTGCTAGTTTCCTGTCCCTCCCTGGTTGCTGTCTGGTATGGAGAGCTGTCTTTGAGTTTTCTTCAGGGGCAAGTCTACTCTTTCTGCATGTTTGACATTCTTTTAGTGAACCAACAATATTTCGCCTCCCATATTAGATAATAACTTCATGGCCTTTGAAGAAGACATTGTTTGTGACGGGACATGTATGTGTACATATATTTACCTAGGTCTGTGCAGTCCTATATAAATAAAACAAATTGTACACCTCCACCCGGACAGCACTGGTGCTCCTGACTGGAGATAAGACCCATGGAAAAGATTGCATCTTTTACCTCAAAGAAAATACAAGATTTACAACATTGTCTGAGTCAACCATGAAGTACACACGCAGGGTACACTCCTGCACGTCTTTTTCAACTTGCCAGGGAGCAAAACCTTAAACTTGCAGTGTCATTTTGGGGGCTACTGATCAACAACCACATTTTTGCTGACAGGATTTATTCACACTTCCCTAAGAATATTGTGAAATGGAGCTGTTTAAGAATATCTAAGTATTAGGATTACTATGTATGAAACATATACTTTACTATTTTTATTTTCTTAGTTGGTTATCTGTGCCTGGTAATGCTAGATGAAGTTTGCTGTAAATATACTCATACGCTCACATACTCGGACTCACAAACACATTTTGGCAACACCCAGTTGTATTTCCAGTTTGACTACCCCTGAGGCTCAGTCTTTATGTTACTCCCTTCCTCCCTGTGTTAAATCTGCTCTAACGCTTAATTATAAGATCTGACACGTTTGGCGTCATTATACAACTGCTTCACACAAATGGAAACCTTCCCAACATGTCTTTCGTCATGGTGGAGAGGAGACCATGTGACTCATGTGACAAAATGTCTGTTTTGGGAAAATTTTACCTGAGCTATACAGTATTCTTGTTATTATAGTATAGTATTCATTTCATTTCATTTTGAAAATTTTAAGATCTTAACAATGAGATGTAATGGCTGGAAATGGTTGAGGAGTTTCAGGTCCTATAAAAGTCTAACACCAGCTCTAAAGACATTAAGCATTATCTGACTCTGGTAAGTGATATCTAACCAGTAAACAATGAACTGAGTAACTAAATAACTTTGGCCAAGGGAGACAGGATTAATGAAAGACTGGGCTGCAGCTTAGTTTAAGTGAGAGAAAAAACTTTAATCCTTTTTCCATGGAACAATTTTTAATAAAAGAGGGAGAGTTGCTGTTTAGTAGTTTTTTCCCCAGCCCATCCCAGCATTATTCTTTGCCTCATTAAATCACCACCCTAGTATTAATCTTAAAATACAAATCACTCTTACAGTGTCTGTTGCATGTACTATCTAATTGACAAATGCCTTACGCCTAGTAGTTATTGATTTCTGTGCCAAGATACCGGCATGATGTCTGTGATGTTGCAGTCTAAAGATAAATAGAATGTGAGTTTAGTGTGGTGCAGGGTCCCTGTTCAAAAGGTCACTGTCCCATTTACCTGGCCCCTCTGAGTCACTGCTGTGGACTTTCACCTGTCAGGCTTTAGCAGGGTGGCTTTATTCAGACAGACTTTGACACTATTAGTATTTTTCCATTTTTTTTACAAACACTGGAAAAAGTTAGTTTCACACTGTTGTGTCTAGTTGTGTATAATCAATGTACTTTTTCATTCAGTGTCACATTGTGGGTCAAGTTTCCTGTCTTGAAATTGTATATCCTAAATTGATATTTCCAACAGCTCTGACTTTAGTGGCCTCCAGCTGCAAGCCGGAGAGAGTCGCATTACCTTGGTCAGGGTTTGCCATATGTACACACACACACACACACAGAAACACACCCATGCACACACATGTAGGTGCACATGCACAATGCTTTGTTTGTACAGTTTAACTAATATTGACAATTTCCTACTTGGGAGGGCAACGAGAAAGTGCCGTCTCGGAGGCATCGGGACAATTACTGTCTTGTTGACATTTCACACCCTTCCTCTGTCCAGATGTTATGGCTGAGAGGTGTCTCTTTCTGTCTCCTTTCTCATGGGATTGGCCTTGGCCAGTCCTCCTCTTCCCTATCCTCCCCCGTTATCAGTTGCCACTGCAGATGGCACAGAGAGGCATGAACTCTCAGTATGAACAAACCTGTGAGAGTTGGGCAAAAAACACAATGTGTTTCTCTACTGGTGACCTCAAACCGTTAAATGTGTAAAAATAAGTTACGCCACAGCGGTTTTTACCACAGCCCTAATTTCAAAGTTATAAGCAAAGGAAAGGCTGTTCGCTTTTATAGGAAGAGAAACGTCAAAGTGTGTGTTCATCTGTATTTGCCATATTGCTCACTTTTCATCATACACTCATTAATTGCTCACTGTTTATTTGAATATCATAGATTAATTGATCTAATGATAAGCAGAGATGAAGGCTGCAACTCTGTAGTGGGTAAGACTGGGTTGGATGAGTGAAATATTATTTTTACTCAATAACTTATTTTTCTACTACTTCCTAGTACTGTAAGAGATTTAGTCGTTATAATCTTTATTTGAATTAATACACAAACTTATATAAGCTAATATATAAAGTCAAATTGCCTTACGCCTGTTCTTTTGCTTATCCTATTTGAAGGTTCATTGTATAGATGTCCAGTGACCCATAAAGAAAATTTCTTAATGTGTAATTCTGTCTTTGTACAGATCTAGACATTTACAGATACAGGAGATGGACATGTTTTTGAGTCAAGCCATTCATTTTATTCCACCTGTTATTACATTGCTCAGCTCACAATGTGTATTCATTGATGGATATGTCAATAGGTGACTCTCCCATCAAACCTCTCATAGGTGTCAATAAAAAGGACAACTGTGCACCATAAAGCTCTGATGGTTTTATTGTTTTCTCTGCACTGTATTCAAGATGCAAAAGTGTCTGATAGCTGCATTAAACAGAACTATCGGACTTCTGTACAAGCTGTTATTCAAAACAAGTTTCACACTCATTTGAAAGAAGTTAAACTCCCATTACTGAGTGCCCTTCTCTGCACCCTTTGGCACAATACCATAATCTTGTCTGTGTGGGAATGTCCAAGAGAAGGTCATTAAAGCTGATTAAAGGAGATAGACTAAGGGAACTAGTTTACTCATTCTTTCTGAGCACAGGGTTACCAGAGTCATAGGCCTAGGGTGGGTGAGAGACAGAATATCAAAAGCATATGGAGTCAAGGGTGTTTACTAACTACAAAGGGAACCAGTAATGACCAGGGACTTGACCTGAGAAGGAAAAGACACAAGATGAAGTTGTTTGCAACTTTGACTTAACAGTCTTTGCTGAATCCAAGCCAATACTGCCATTGACCTTTTCTATTTATCTTCTGAAAGTGTGGTACATATTTGCAAATACATAAATGATAACAATATTTCAGCAAATTGAAAAGTTGAGACTCAAGTCTGCAAAATTAAGTCTGCCATAGTCATTTGTTGCCAAATGCAAGAAGTGCTTACTATGATAAACTATTTGTGAATGGAGGCTCTTGCCCCCTGATGAAGTGAAGCCAATGGGAGCGAAAAGTGCAGTGTCATGCAGGAGTCATTGAGAAAACACTGAGCATTCATTAACGAGAACCAGGAGACAAACTCAGTCTGGCTGTGTCTAATCTTTCGCCACAGTGGAGTTTTTAAGACTGGCATTGACTTTTGCTCTTTAGTCAAAAGAAATTACCACCACAATTATCTTTGTCTCTGTGATGGATAAACAAACGATTACATCACTGGGAGGGCCTGATCACTGGTAGAGACAGCAGTGGTGACATCTTGTACCAGGTCAATGTCTGTTGTGTACACAGTTACACACACCAAGACGGAGACTGAAATGTACAGGTCAATAACGCTTCACTACAATCCAAACATTGTGAACAATAAACAGACATAATCTTCAATTAGTTGTGATCAAATATCTGCAGAGTTAAATCCCATTTGGGTTGAATCATAAAGCTTCCAACCAGCTTTTGGCAGTATTGGATATTTAGAACACTCTGTATTTGTATAGCAATCAAGAAAATTTGTCATCAATGACATTAAACTTTGCATGCTGGCAGCTAGAAAAATGTTATCATGACAAACGGTGTATTGCTGTCTGAAAGACACAGCCTTTTCTTAAGGTCATCCCACTGTGTGTGAGCTTGACTCCTTCTGCAGACAACTGCCTCAGTTACACAGCGTGTACTGTCAGAAACTGGTAAGATGACAGGTCACTTTATAGAAAACGTATTAAAGAAAGGGTTAGATCAAAACAGCAAAGACCCATTGATAGACATAGTTAGCTTATTTATAAGTATTTAATTGTATCAGTGATGTCTGTTCACTCGTTAATTCAATTATTGAACCATGATGTAACGTGACTTGATCTTCACATCAGTCAACACTTGCTCATGTAACGATAAATGACCTGCTAAATGTGTACAATGAACTTGGGACATGGTGCATGTGATTACAGACTTTTATTAACCTACACGTGTCGTCCTGATGCTCTCTTTAGGTGTGTGATTCGATGTTAGTATTGTATCCTTCTCAATTGTATCTTCAAACATGATCTGAGCCCCTATGTTGCCACGCAGACAGGATTAAGTCTGCCAGCATATTTACTCATATTACGTGCAGATAATCAGTCATTATCAGCACCGTCTGAGTTTGTTTGGAGTTAAATACAAAATCAGTTGTGAGTTCAGTACACAGTGGAAAGGACATGGCCCCACTTTACAATCCATGTTCTGACATGTACTTAAAGCTTACTACCAGTGACAAACATGTTCAAAGTGACTGGACATGTCCAAATAGTTTTGGAAACCCTCAATCGGGCCTCTAACAACTAGTTCTGATACACTATTGGAAACATTTAGAAAAACGTGGCACCAAAAATTGTAATCACTAGTTATTCCTCTCAAGGAGGAGAGGTAGATCTCCTGTATGGTCGGGGAATTTTTTTAATTCTTTATTTTATAATATCTTTATTTATTTGAATGCACTACAAAGTAATCTTGTTGTGCAGTTGTAGTTGTAGAGAAGGTATCTTAAACTAGATTATTTAATCCATGTTAGACACAGTATATACTTGCTAAGATTCATACCATTTTCACAGCAGCCAATATCTACTTTGTACTGATCAATGGGGATATCAATATCAAAGGGCGGCTGTGGCTGAGGGGTAGAGTGGTCGTCCTCCAACCTGAAGGTCGGCGGTTCGATTCCCAGTCTGAACCATCTGCATGCCGAAGTGTCCTTGGGCAAGATGCTGAACCCCGAATGGCCCCCCCTTAGAATAACAAAGTGCTGGGATAGATGCACTGTATGAATGTGTGTGTGAATGGGTGAATGTGAAACTGTAATGTAAAGCGCTTTGAGTGGTCATCAAGACTAGAAAAGTGCTATATAAATGCAAATCCAAATCCATATAAGAATACATGGCAGTTATATTGAATCTTGTTGCCTCTGACTTTAGGACAATGCATTTCAGTGTGGGAGAACTATCATTTTGAATTGTGCGTACTTAAAGGCTGGTGTGTAAAGTATTTTCAAAGGGATTGTGATGACTCAAAACTAGCTAGTAATTACTAGGCTTCTTGTCTTAAGCTCATTCTGTGTTTCCCCACTCTTCTCTCTTGTCCCATATGTCATTTTATAATTGTGTTGGCAGGCATTTTGCATGATCTGACTGTTTAGAGGAGGCTTAGTCCTGATCCTTTTTTTTTATCTTTTCTCACCTTCCAGTCACCATTTTCATAGGTTAGTAAGATGACAGATGACATTGCACAAACACAATCCACAAATGTCACATTGTTAGAGAAAACTGCTGCACCAGTTCCGCCCTTATCTACTGACTCTGCGACTGATGACAAGTTTGTGTTTGCTTGCTGTAACGAGCATACACACAAGAGACAGATATCTGTGTTTGTCTTTCTTGTGTTCTTGTTCAGCAGCCTTGTTATTAGTACATCACCAGTAGGGAAGCAGCACGTCTTCTTTAGATTCCCAGCCCACTGCCCCACTACCTTCACCTCAGTGCAGGGTGCTGTCACAACATGACCAAGCTTCAGGAGGAATGTAGGCTTCTCCTCTTTACTCCACCTGCCACAGTGATCCACCTCGGCCGGCTCATTGAACAGATTCAGAAGTCCCCAAAACTCAAGTATCCCCAAACAACTTGCACATCATATTACACCATATTAAAATGTTTACAGAGCCAACTGGATTTAAAATAAAGCAGGGATGTTTGAATGAGTTTTCCACGGCTCCGGCTCTTCAAATGTCTGTAGGCCATGACCATCACCTGTTTTGAATTAACATACAGTATCTTTGCAGCCAGATCATTATTTTTCTTTCCAACATTCAAACAAATTACATTCTAAAAAATTCTAATATGTCTGTTCTGAATCTGGACATTTCAATACACAACTTATGTCAACACCTCTACCGGATACGTTTCAATACCTGAATTACATTGATGTAGATGTTAAAACATTATCAGTGACAGTCTTTCTTTTTTTAAAACCATTAACTGCAGTTCGCTGTCACTGTATCAATTCAAGAGAGAACATCTTTAGTCTTGATACAGCGGAAGCACCTGCAGCTTGCAGCAGCTTCATGTTCTGTGGTATTCCCCCACCCTAGAAGGCTTGTGGTTAATTTCACAATGTTCTTTTTTTAGCTGACAGTTGGCACAGTGGTTGATTCCACAACATAGTGTCTTTGTTCACCTCAAAACACCCCATTTAAAACATTAAAAGATAATAATCCAGAAGAACCGCCATGTACTGACATCAGGGCGTGATCTCGTTGACCTCTTTTTAAAATGACTTTATTTTAATTGCTTATCTTTAGTCTCTGTTACACAAACCATTGAGGTATTTGGTTCTTGAATTTGGGTTGAAGCTGGGTTTTCAATTTTGTTGTATTTTAAATGATTACATCTTTCAAACTTGGTGTTTACTTTAGTGAAAACAAGACCTTTACAAACATTTAAATGTGTTTTGGAAGTAGGAACCTGATCAAATCTACCTTGATAAAATATTTCATAATATTATAATCTTTATTATTACATAATAACATGTTATGTAATATATATACAAATTAATAAACTGAAGTTCAAGTAAGTTGAACTGAATTGGGGTAAGGGTTAAACATTAAGAGTTTTTAGTAATTAAATTATTTTATATTGTTCTACCTTTACTTTAGTTTTTCTTTGCTTGTAAGTAGGCTTTGTTTTGTTGAACTCTTTAGTACATGGATGTTTCTCAGATCTATTTTCTGTCTGCTTCAGGCTTGTTCTGTGTGGGCATGTGTTAGGTACTGTGCACTAAGTACAATTCTTGAAAAGTGTTTTCAAAAGGCGGGGAGACCTTGTGTCCTAGAAATAAGGTCACCTTGTTAGGTGGCGGAGCAGGATTAGCTTCTTACTCCCCTGGTCCATATGTCTGAGCTGCTGTTACAGCTTAATTTATTGTAATTCTTTTTTTAGTTCTGCTCCAGTAACGTTACAACAAAAGTGCTCATTAAATGTCATGGCCTCTACGTGCAATTTTGCATCGTCACTTTTCACACCTGAACTCACATTGGCAGCGCACACATGAGCAGAGCCATCAGTAAACGTTGGTGTTAAGAGTGAAAACCTCTCACTAAGCTGTCAATACAGTGACTCCTGGAGTCTTAATTGTGCAGCTTATGAACTGCTCAGGGCAAGGGCTTAAGTCCTTATGATTTACTGCTACCTGTCTGTCCTAAGATTTTATCAAAGCTGTAGACATTGGTGTTTGTATTGAGCGAAGTTAATTTCCTGTAAGTATTTAGTTCTCTAATAGGAAAGGAATGATATTTGGACTTGAGGAATCACCATCCATAGAGGCATTCATGCAATGTAACTTCACCTCCTCTTTTTTGCACTTTGCAGATGAGCGTGAAGCGGTTCAGAAGAAGACCTTTACCAAATGGGTGAACTCTCACTTAGGCCGAGTGACCAGTCGCATTGGTGATTTGTACACCGACCTACGCGATGGCCGTATGCTAATCCGCCTTCTGGAAGTGCTCTCAGGAGAACAGCTGGTCAGTATCACACAGAAACTACCATTCTCTGTCTCAACCCTGACCCAGGCACCAGCGTGGCACTCACATGACCTTTTACTTCCTCTTTGTTAATTCCTGCTCCCTTTCCCCTCAACTCATGGTGTAATCAATTTGTTCAACAATGACAACATAGGTCTTCTTTCCCCACAGCCAAAGCCCACCAAGGGACGCATGCGTATCCACTGCCTGGAGAATGTTGATAAAGCCCTGCAGTTCCTCAAGGAGCAAAAAGTCCATCTGGAAAACATGGGCTCCCATGACATTGTGGACGGGAATCACCGCCTCACACTGGGTCTCATCTGGACCATTATCCTTCGCTTCCAGGTAACTTATAAAGTAGCAGAATATAGCACTGCTCATATTCTCTCTCAGCTCAGCTGCCACATTTCTCCATGTCTTTCAAAGAGAAGTTTGACTGTGAGACATCTGGTCTCTGCATGTAGTCCATCCTCAGGCAAACTCACAAAATAGGGTAAAAGGGTTACTGGGATGTGATTTATGGGGTAATTTATCATGTCGTTATTTTTGTCTTGAACCTACTGTCATGACCTGTGAAGTTTGTCAACTATTCCTTAACTTTGGCATAATACACAGATAAGAGAATATATTAATAATGTGGAATCGTCTAATCTCAGTTTGAAGTAAATTAATATTCTGCCTACAGATCCAGGACATCAGTGTGGAGACGGAAGGCAACAAGGAGAAAAAGTCAGCTAAAGAAGCCCTGCTGCTTTGGTGCCAAATGAAAACTGCTGGGTGAGAAAGGAGAGACAGAGAGAGGGCTTAATAGCAAAGGATCAATACTGTGAAATATATGGTGTTGCTGATTAATCTTGCTTTGTTGATTTTATGATTAATCATTTCTGTTCTGACCTCTGCAGATATCCCAACGTCAACATTCACAACTTCACTACCAGCTGGCGAGATGGTCTGGCGTTCAATGCCATCGTGCACAAACACAGGTCACTGACTTCTTCCTGTGTGATGTGGAATGCAACCCGACCCTTTTAGGCCCATACAAGTATATTATTAACAGTATTCAATTATACTTTTAGCAGTGCTCACTTTTCAAATGAGAATTTTATCCTGCAAGGCCAAAGTATCCATTATCCCCTCCGCTCTTTTATCTTTATCAAATGATGAGCGCGTGTCAATTTACTATCACACTTCTATTTAGGTCTCCTCACACTCGTCCCCTCCTTCACACAGTCTGCGGTATGGCTAAAAGGATGAACATAAAATAGGGAGTAAGATGACCTAGATCACCAAAATAATAACCCACTTATTTTCTATGAAGAGCTAAGCTTGGATACTCACTTGCACACCCTGCTGGGTAATAATAGCACCAACAGCTTGGGTTAGGCCAAAGGTCTACCTTCAACTTTTGTGTCAAGTAGAACAGAGAGCATTGTTCATGACAAAGAATGTCTTAGGTGATAATTGATACATGAATGATAATACTGGTTTCACTGGAGTTACTGAACCATAAGATATTCATGTAAGTTGTGATGATGCAGTTTACATGATCACACCCTTGTTCAAACTACTGAGGAGCCGACACAGGATGCATTCAAATATTTGGAATGTTTTTTTCCCCTTATTCACGATATCATTACTTACGTTTCTTGAATGAAGAATATGCTTTCTACATAGTCATGGTGCAGTTTCAAAATCTAAGAAGTTAATGATCAACGAAAGTCAAAGGCAAAAACTAGTAATTTTCCATCTCCTTTCCATGTATTGGGAATGCCAATCCATGCTTACTGGCCTTCCAGACATATATTATATTGAAGTCAGGATGTATAAAAACATGGTTTTGCCCAAATTGTGTAATAATTGGCTGAGGCAGTTTGCATAATCCACATATGAAAAGCCTGTTAGCTTGCAGACTTTACGCAAATTCAGTGGATTATTTTATGTATCCTGCTCTGAAAACAGAAACACATAGTTCAGTTCTTGGCAAAATATTATTTTGCTGTGGGTTGATGGTTAATGAATGATATTGCCATTTGTTGTTGTATTAATTAAAGTCCTAATTGTTCCCCTGATTTTGCAGATCTGACCTGATTGAGTTTGACAACCTGAAGAGATCCAATGCTCACTACAATCTTCAGAATGCTTTCAATGTGGCTGAGAAGGAACTGGGCCTTACCAAGCTGCTGGACCCAGAAGGTTAGTGTGTAAAACAGGAAGCACTCCTGTACATAACACTGATGACCTGACACCATCCACTGAGACATTAAGCTGATGCCTGCTCCCTGCAAGACTGACGGGTGTTGGACTATAGAGGATTACCGGAATTAATTATAGCTTAGACAACACTAAATCACATATCAGCTATAGTGACTTCACAAAAACTTTGTCTGAAGATGGTAATGATTGGCAACAAATAAACTGATAATTCAGGCTATTTTGAAAGCCATTGTATAGTTTGTGCACGCTGAATTTTTACACTTAATAGACAAGAAATGGGGGTTAGGGTACAGATGGATAATGCATTCTCTTTTTCAGATGTCAATGTTGATCAGCCTGATGAAAAGTCCATCATTACCTATGTGGCCACCTACTATCATTACTTCTCCAAGATGAAAGCCCTGGCAGTGGAGGGCAAAAGAATTGGCAAGGTTAGCTCTCACCCTGTGCATGAGTGATTGTGGGTGCGTGTGTGTGTATGTATGAATGTATGCGAGTAATACAGTGAGTAAATGTGTGCTGCGTGAGCTGTCTTCAACTACAGATCTCTCCTTGTTGCAGGTGCTGGACTATGCGATTGAGGCTGACCAGCTGATAGAGAAGTACGAAACCCTGGCTTCAGAGCTGCTGCAGTGGATTGAGCAGACCATAGGGACGCTCAATGACAGGCAGCTCGCTAACTCACTGAATGCTGTGCAGAACCAGCTTCAGGCTTTTAACTCCTACCGGACTGTGGAGAAACCCCCCAAGTAAGTAACAGACAACTAGTTTAAGACAACTCAGTGGGGATCCTGTACTAGAGGATCCAAAAGTGTGAAGCAACATTAAATTACATAGAGTTTGTGTTTATCTCTACAGATTTACAGAGAAAGGAAACTTGGAGATTCTTCTCTTTACTATCCAAAGCAAGATGCGTGCAAACAACCAGAAAGTCTACATGCCAAGAGAGGGCAAACTTATCTCAGACATCAACAAGGTATGAGTTTGTATGAGAAGAGGTTATAAATACCTCCTTCCATCGAGAACGTTTCTAGTTTCATATTGTAATGTCATACCATAAGTTTTTCAATTAGTCTGTGTGCTTCTAGCAAAGTTGGTCATTAAACTTTATGGTTGTCAAACACAGGACTGTGTGGTTGCAGTCAATTGTCAAATGCGTGTAGTATATGTATCCTTGTTGCTGGACACCAACTTACCGAGTTATTTTTGTGTTTTCGTTTGTGTGACAGGCATGGGAGCGACTGGAAAAGGCAGAGCATGAACGTGAGCTGGCGCTGCGAAATGAGTTGATTCGACAGGAGAAGCTGGAGATGCTCGCTGCTCGTTTTGACCGCAAAGCAGCTATGAGGGAGACATGGCTGAGTGAGAACCAGAGGCTGGTGTCTCAGGTAGAGAGATGAACCTTTATTCTGACTTCATAACATTGATTACTTTTACTGCAATATGTTGCTTTTCCTCTATTAGGACAACTTTGGAACCGATTTGGGAGCGGTGGAAGCTGCCACCCGTAAACACGAAGCCATCGAGACAGACATTGGGGCATATTGGGAGCGTGTGGCTGCTGTGGAGGCTGTTGCAAAAGAGCTGGAAGCAGAGGGATACCATGATGTGCGGCGTGTAATTGCTCGAAGGGATAATGTACTTCGACTCTGGGAATACCTGAAAGAGCTTCTGGTTGCACGCAGAGAGCGTCTGAATGCCCACCGTGACCTACAGAGGCTGTTCCAGGAGATGTGCTACATCATGGACTGGACGGCAGATATGAAGGTAAAGAGCCAATCATTAAAGTGAAGGCCTGTAATATTTTAACAAGGTTAAATCTGTTTTAACGTATGGGGAACTACTGCTTCCATTCATACATTAGTTTGGCTCTGTTTTTTAATTAACAAAAAGGAATTTCCTAATCACATATGTTCACAGCAGCTTTAGTATCTGCACTTAATAGGAGTAATTAGCTTTTTATAAGCCTGAGCTGTGTTGCCTGTCGTTGCTGGCTTTACTGAGAATGGCCAAGCCTTTCTCCTTAGGTGGTTAAATTTATTGACACTATTTCCGTATACTACGATATTAATTCACTTTGATTGTTCCAGTCTCAAAAAGTGGTATCCCGATACAGAATTTTACAAATTAGGCAACCATTTAAGTATAGTTTAAGAAGACTGGCTTAAATGTTTAAAAAGTGTGCAGTATCAGTTAGTTTAATTATAATCGGTAATATCGCGCATGTTAACTCCCAGAAAATATGATTCTAGACATCTGATAGGGTTTGTTAGACTTTGTATTAAGAGGTTGATTTTGCTGATATGCTGTGGCATTAAATGCACTGTATAGGTGCACTGAATATTAAGCTTCAACTTTCATTTCATTAATTACATTATTATATTACATGTCATTTGGCTGACACTATTGTCCAAACGACTTACAATTACTACACTCAACATTTTATGAGTTTAATATGAGCCCTTTTAGGGGTTCAGTATCTTGCCAAGAACACTTTGGCATGTGGATGGGGAAGAGTGGGTATTGAACCGCCAACCTTCTTGTTGGAGAAAGACCACTCTACCCCCTATTATTTTTGAGTAATGTTGCTCCTGTTCTTCTGTCATATTCTGTTTGTGGACACAATATCTGACATGGTTCCCTACCTGGGTGCTGCTGCAAGGGAGTTACATTTTAAGTGGAAAAACTAAATATTCTCATGGGCTGTGTCCTCTGTGTGTTTCAGAATCGTCTGCAGTCTCAGGACAATGGCAAGCATTTGCATGATGTGTTGGACCTTCTTCAGAAACACAATTTGGTAGAGGCTGACATTTCAGCTCAGGCAGAGAGGATCAAGGCAGTGCAAGGAGCAGCACAGCGCTTCACTTCCTATGAACAGGGTGAGTTTTAAAACATACTTTAAATCATTCCTTTTATAAATCCCACAGCTTTAGTTTGACATATTTGTGCATTATATCTAAGCATCTTGTATTTCTGCCTTTTCTGTATTTTTGCCAGCCTACAAACCATGTGAGCCAGGACTAGTAGGTGAAAAGGTTGACCTGCTTGGTCAAGCCTACGAGGAGCTTGGTCAGCTTGCCTGCAAACGCAGAGAGCGGTTGGAGGACTCTCGCCGTCTGTGGCAGTTCATGTGGGATGTCGGAGAGGAGGCAGCCTGGATCCGAGAGCAGGAGCAGATCCTGGCTAGTGGAGACTGTGGGCGTGACCTCACTTCTGCTCTTCACCTGCTCAGTAAACATGAGGCTTTCAGAGATGAGATGGCTGCCCGCTATGGTCCTCTGAGTAATAGCATTGCTGCCGGGGAAGCTTTGGTTAACGAGGGACACTTTGGAGCCCCAGAGGTCACAGAGAGGATTGAAGACATCCGTTCACAGTGGGCACATCTTGAGGAGGTGGGTGATGAGCATGACTCTTTTTAGATTGTTGCTCACAGTATAAAGATATTTTCTCCAAATATATATTTTTTCTGTTATATATTTCTGTTTTTGTAATTCTCTTGCTCTACCTGTCCCCCAGACAACTAAGCTGAGAGAGCAGAGGCTCAAGGAAGCTGTGGCCCTGCATCAGTTCCAAACAGATGCCAGTGACATGGAGGCCTGGATCATGGAGACACTTAGACAGGTGTCAAGTCAGGAGTTGGGCCACGATGAGTTCTCCACTCAAACTATAGCTCGCAAGCAGAGGGAGATAGATGAGGAGATCCAAAGCCACCGCCCCGTCATCGACTCCTTGCAAGAGCAGGTTCAAGCACTACCGCAGGCCTATATAAAATCCCCTCAGGTAGGGTGCTTTGTTTTACTTTCTTCTTTAATGTTGACTTGCCAATTAGAGTTCTAAATTATGGTTTACTGCTGACTGTAGGTGGATGGCCGCCTACCTGCTATTGAACAGAGCTATGAAGAACTGGAGACTCTGTCAGTAGCTCGGCGGCAGGCTCTGGAAGGTGCCCTGGCTCTTTACCGCATGTTCAGTGAGGCAGGCGCCTGCCAGCTCTGGGTGGAGGAAAAGGAGCAGTGGTTAGACAGCATGGAGATCCCAACCAAACTGGAAGACTTGGAGGTGGTGCAGCAGAGGTCAGTCAGTGTTAGGAAGAGAAGGGATGAATGTTGCTCAGTTCATATCCCCCAAGAATATTCACGGTGGAGACATTGAAACTGAAGTTCAGATGTGAAACAGTAATTAAGACAAATTTTGTTGCTCTAATGTATAGAAATTATCACTGATTTTTCATTTTAATATATACAGAAAAATCTTGTCTAAATTGCCATTTTGTCTTT
The DNA here is from genome assembly GCA_038501795.1 of Pseudopleuronectes americanus. NCBI lineage: Eukaryota > Metazoa > Chordata > Actinopteri > Pleuronectiformes > Pleuronectidae > Pseudopleuronectes > Pseudopleuronectes americanus. Next base: position 9,929,778 of record CM076728.1, on the reverse strand, counting down.
AGAACTAGAAAATGAATGCTGTTTTTTTATTTAACAATTGCAGATTTGAGACTCTTGAACCTGAGATGAATAATCTAGGCACTCGAGTCACTGATGTTAATCAGGTGGCAGAGCAGCTGCTGAGCTCTGACAACTGTAGTAAAGACCAAATCCATCAGACAAAAGACCAACTCAACAACAGGTCAGCACTAACAAACAACGCCAAATAAATGTGTTTTGCAAAGAAATATGTATGTACTTTACTACTACTAACCTACATATTGCACTTTATATGGCCTCAGATGGACAGAGTTTGAACAACTGGCTGGTCAAAAGAAACATGCCCTCGAGTCTGCCCTCAACATCCAGAACTACCACCTGGAGTGTAATGAGATCCAGACTTGGATGAAGGAAAAGACCAAGGTGATTGAATCCACTCAGAGTCTGGGCAATGACCTGGCTGGAGTGATGGCACTGCAACGCAAACTCACCGGCATGGAGAGGGACCTGGAGGCCATTCAGGTATGGACATCTTACATGCAGTGACTTATAGGATAAAGATGGGAAACAGTAAAAAACAATAAATACAAAAAAGAATTCAGTATCCAAACGATCTTCTTGTCCTTTCAGGGCAAATTGGATGACCTAAGAAGTGAGGCAGAAAAGCTGGCCACGGAACATCCAGATCAGGCAGGAGAGATCCAAGGCCGCCTGGCTGGGATTCAAGAGGTGTGGGAGGAGTTGAACGCGACCATGAAGCGACGTGAGGAATCACTGGGTGAAGCCAGCAAGCTACAGGGCTTCCTCAGGGACCTGGATGGTTTCCAGTCCTGGTTGTCCCGCACCCAGACAGCCGTGGCCTCCGAGGACATTCCCACTTCTCTGCCGGAGGCTGAGAGTTTACTAGCCCAGCATGAGAATATAAAGAATGAGGTGGATAACTATAAGGAGGACTATGAGAAGATGCGTGCAGTCGGTGAGGAGGTCACCCAAGGTCAGACAGATGCCCAGTACATGTTCTTGGCTCAGAGGCTCCAGGCACTGGATACTGGCTGGCATGAGTTGCGTCGCATGTGGGAGAACCGCCACAGTCTTCTGGCCCAAGCCTTCGACTTCCAGACTTTCCTAAGAGATGCAAAGCAGGCGGAAGCTTTCCTGAACAGCCAGGTTAGAGACAAAAGCACAATATAAATTAAAACCTGTGCCAGAGAGCTGTGGCTTTAATGAAACAAAAACCATGTATCAACACACAACTTTCTTGGGGTAGTGTCAGGTCCAGCAGCCAGCAACAAACCCAGAACCACACGTATTCTTCTTCATACATATTTTAGTTCAGGTTTCTGCCTGTATTACTTTTTATAATGATTGTGTTGGGAGTGTGTTGACCTGTAAGTGGCCCATAGGCCACGATCTGTGTAGGTGTGAGCCACAATACTAAGTTCATTTTCATTTAATAAGAATCAGAATCAGATGAATCAACTACTATTTAATTCTTAGTAACATCTAAATCAAATATTGACTTAAAGTACACAATATCCCCAAAGCTGCAGCACATGATTATAACTTTTTGCTTGTTTTATAAATGTATCACTCAAAGTGACAAAATAAAGAAAAATCATTGGAACTTGATAATTGCATAAAATAAATGTTTTAACATTCCTTTCATTTTTGTGTAGGAGTATGTGCTGTCTCATACAGAGATGCCTGCCAGTCTTCAGGGAGCAGAAGAGGCCATTAAGAAGCATGAGGATTTCCTCACTACCACAGAGGCCAGTGAGGAGAAGATAACTGGTGTAGTGGAGAACGGACGGCGCCTCATCAATGACTCTAATGCAAACTCGGATAAGATCCAGGAAAAAGTTGATTCTATCCAGGAAAGGTTAGTAACAGTAAGAGAAAGCAGAATTTTTTTCCTTTTTCAATAGATATTTGAAGGCTAACTTTCTCCTTAATTTTCTCCAGGCATTTTAAGAATAAGGAGTCTGCAAATGAATTGCTGACGAAGCTTAAGGACAACCGTGAACTTCAACACTTCCTCCAAGATGGGCAAGAGGTAAAAACGTCTTTTAAAGATTGAATGAAATAATGGCATAATGAATAAAGATGTTTTAACATGTGAAGTTGATAATGCTTATTCAGAAATTCTCTCCTCTCCTCCATAGCTCACATTGTGGATCAATGAGAAGATGCTGACGGCACAGGACATGTCTTATGATGAGGCCAGAAATCTTCACAGCAAGTGGCAGAAGCACCAGGCCTTCATGGCAGAGCTGGCCTCTAACAAAGACTGGCTGGACAAAATTGACAAGGTGACACTACAATTAATCTAATTAAAAAAGGGTAACTTTGTGATAGGTTTTGTGTTTGATATGAGGACAGGTGGTGGAAAGGTTTGCTGATGACTGTTATGTAATTGTAGTCGATAATTGATATTGATGTTATTATACAGTGGGGCCAGTCTGCTTGCCTTCATGTGGCCAATTACAGTTATACTAATGTTATTAATTTAAATATAAATGTGTGTATGTTTCCTGTTTCTAACAGGAGGGTCAGGCTCTGGTGGCAGAGAAGCCTGAGCTGAAACCTGTTGTCCAGCAGACCCTGGAGGACCTACAGCGTCAGTGGGAGGAGCTGGAAGGCACCACACGCACCAAGGCCCAGTGTTTGTTCGATGCTAACCGGGCGGAGCTCTTTACACAGAGCTGCTCCTCTCTAGATGTCTGGCTGAAGAACCTCGAGGGTCAGCTGCATAATGACGAATATGGCAAAGATTTGACCAGTGTCAACATCTTGCTCCAGAAGCACCAGGTAGACGACACTCTGCAACAAACCATGTCCATATCATCTTAAAATCAAGAATTACTGTTGTAGTATGGAGCTTTAATATCATATTGCACAATAAGTAGTTGTCATGGACACAAAACACTTTGGGCCAAAAAGATGGATTTCAATGTCATGAAACACCTACAGCCATTAAATAATTAAATCTGACCTTAATGTTGAATATATTTTTCAGTGCATGTGGTGGAACATGCCAAATCTGTGTAGTGGAGACTACCAGATGCCTTTCCTTCTTTTCTTACATCTTTTTACTGTCCCTGTATAGATGCTGGAGCACCAGATGGAGGTCAGAGAGAAGGAGGTGCAGTCCCTGCAGTCTCAGGCTCTGGCGCTGTCCCAGGAGGATGCTGGACTAGCAGAGGTTGATGGTCAGCAAAGGCGTGTCACTGACAACTTCTCAAACCTCCAGGAGCCTCTCAAACTGAGGAGACAGAGACTACTCGCCTCCAAAGAAGCACATCAGTTCAACAGAGATCTGGAGGATGAAATTGTGAGTTGGATAACCTGTCTGACTACTAACATTAGATAAAGAAGTGTGGAATTTTACTCAGTCTGTTTTTCTATCAGCTATGGGTGAAAGAGAGGATGCCCCTGGCAAACTCCACAGACCATGGAAAAGATCTGCCTACCGTTCAGCTGCTTATCAAGAAGAACCAGGTAAAGTGACCTTTTGCATGTAGGATCATATAATCATAGTTAAAAGGGACACACAATTATCTTAATCTTAATGTAACTGCAACACATCAGTGAACACCCTCTCTGTTTCTGAATCAGACATTACAGAAGGAGATCCAGGGCCACCAGCCTCGCATTGATGACATCCACAGACGAGGGATGACTCAGAGCCAGGTCGATGGAGAGAGACAGTCTGTCCTAGAGGAGCGTCTCGTTGAGCTGAAGGACCTTTGGGACCAGCTGATTGGCGAGACAGACAAACGTCATGCACGTTTAATAGAGGCTAATCGCGCCCAGCAGTTCTATGCTGATGCAGCGGAGGCCGAAGCCTGGATGGGCGAACAAGAGCTACACATGATGTCAGAAGAAAAGGCCAAGGTACACAGACAAAACTAGACAAAGATTTTCCACTGGTTCACAATCGCATGTCCTTAGAAAACTTGATAATTTCCTGTTTTTCTCTCAGGACGAGCAAAGCGCACTAGTGATGGTCAAGAAGCACCAGATCGTGGAACAGGCACTCGAAGACTACGCCCAAACCATTCACCAGCTAGCCAATAGCAGCCGTCTCATGGTCACCAGTGAACACCCAGAGAGGTGAAGTAGATCTGAATATTGACAGTGACACACGTCTTCTTAAGCACAGGTTTTAAACCCACAACCACTGACAAATCTGTCCTTAATTTTTCATTCAACAGTGAGAGAATCACCTTACGGCAAGCCCAAGTGGACAAGCTGTATGCCGGGTTGAAAGACCTTGCTGAGGAGCGTCGTGGCCGGCTTCAGGAGAGACTACGGCTGACCCAGCTGAAGCGGGAGGTGGATGACCTAGAACAGTGGATTGCTGAGAGGGAGGTGGTTGCCGGCTCCCATGAACTAGGACAGGACTATGAACATGTCACAGTGGGTTTCTTTTCTTTTTTCAGACAAATTAATTCAGCTGAATTAATTATGTTGCTCACATTCGCCCCGATTTTCTCTCTTCAGATGCTGAGGGACAAGTTCCGGGAGTTTGCTCGTGACACCAGCACTATTGGCCAAGAGCGAGTAGATGGTGTAAATGGATTGGCAGATGACTTGATTGAGTCGGGTCATCCTGAGAATGCCAGTGTGGCTGAGTGGAAGGATGGGTTAAATGAGGCCTGGGCAGATCTGCTGGAGCTGATTGACACACGCACACAAATGTTGGCTGCCTCCTATGAGTTGCACCGCTTCCATCAGGATGCCATGGAGGTGCTCGGACGTGTTAAGGAAAAGCATGAGGCACTGCCTTCTGACCTAGGCCGTGACCTGAACACTGTCCAGCATCTACACAGGCAGCACAACACGTTTGAACATGACATCCAGGCCCTCAGTGGACAGGTCAGCTATCTGTTGATTAAGAGATGTGTATACAAGATTCGAGGAAGAGCCATTTTAATAGAATACTGATTGTCCCCAATTCCCTCTTGACCTTGTAGGTGAACCAGGTGCAAGAGGATGCAGCCCGGTTGCAGAAGGCTTATGCTGGAGAGAAAGCTGATGACATTAACAGGAGTGAAAATGCTGTGACTTCTGCCTGGGAGGGCTTGCTCGAGGCTGGTCAGGCCCGCAGGCTCCTCCTGCTGGACACGGTGGAGAAGTTCCGCTTCTTCAACATGGTGCGAGACCTCATGCTATGGATGGATGGGGTCAACCTGCAAATTGACGCACATGACAGTCCAAGGTGAATGTCATTTTATTACTATGAATTCTGTTGTGATCAGTGGTACGTGTATATTCAAAATGCTCTTTTCTGTTGTCCCAGGGATGTATCATCTGCAGGGCTGGTCATTGCCAATCATCAGGACATCAAGTCAGAGATTGAGACCAGGGTTGACAGCTTTACTGCCTGTACTGAGATGGGAAATACTCTCATTAACAACAATCACTATGCAGCTGATGAGGTATTATACAATGGGTCACCTTCACTATTGTTGTATTCAGTCATGATTTGAGTAAGAAGAAAATTTGTTATTATTTAATGTTCCTGAATATTCTTTGATTCCCAGATTCGGGAGAAACTGGTTCAGCTCCAGGAAAAGAGAGACAGGATCAACAAAAACTGGCAAGACAAGATGGACCATCTACAAATTGGTAAGCAGGCTTAACATGTGTTAAAGTGCGTGCAAGGGGACATTCAATCTAAATGTGCGATTGTGAAAAAACGCAAGAGATAAATTAATGTGGGCATGTTGCTACAGGTTAGAGATAGCAAAGAAAATACAAACAGGTATGTCCAGTTTGAAGGCCTGGGACAAAGAAACCACACAGCAATTTATACTCCAATTATAAACTCTAATTGTACAGTTCAACTGTAACGATTATCATGGCAGCCATTATTTTTTCTTCTGTCTGTACTTGTGAAGAAAACTGAACAATGCTCCAAGGTTTATACTACACATACTCTACAAGGAATGTGTACTATTGCTACAGCAGTACCAAGATTTTCTTTTTGGTTTGCCTACACATGTTTTTATTGTTTATCTCTTGTGGCTTTGGTGTCCTTCCTTTCACCAACAGTCTCTCTGAAATCAAAGAAGCTTAAGAGCTATTGTGTGTTATGTTAGAGGATGTACAGCTGACTCCCTATCTATTTATTGATATCCTCCCTCTTTGTTTCTGCATCTCAGTGCTGGAGGTGCTGCAGTTTGGACGGGATGCCTGTGTGGCAGAGTCCTGGTTGGCAGGTCAAGAACCTCTGGTGCGAGCAGCAGAGCTTGGCGCAAACGTGGACGAGGTCGAGAGCCTTATAAAGCGTCACGAGGCCTTTGAAAAGCTTGCTTCAGCCTGGGAAGATCGCTTTGTCCTACTGGAGAAACTCACTACAGTGAGTACAGAGACATCCTAATTACATGAACAATTCACATCTTGGTCAGATTCCTGCCTGGCCTGGTAGATGCACTATATACAGAATGCCCTCACTTATTTAAATAACACCACTACGTTGTCATTTTTAGCTTGAGGAGCAGGAGATCCAGAGGAGGCGAGAGGAAGAGGAGAGGGCTCGCCGACCCCCCACACCACCCCCAGTCGAAGAAGTGGCACAATCTGAGGCAGAAAGTCATGCACATGATTCTGCAGCCAGGTAAATTAAAGGGGGCTTATGAGAAGAGTACAATGGTTGTGGTGTATTTTATATTTTTGTTAATAACAGTTTTTTCCCATCTCTTTAAACACAGAACCAGTCTGGACCAGACCACACTCAATCAGACTGTGTCAGTGAATGGAGTACATAGTGATAATGACACATCTCAGGTAAGACATAGTTTAGGTTCAATACTTTTGAGTGTCACTGTGTTTGTTCTCTGTTGCACTGAAAATTATTTTAAAGTTTTTCAAATAATCTTTTGTGTAATGTACTGTAATGTTTTTCCATGTTGTCATCCTTGGATTTATTTGATTAAATCTGTTTTAAAGTTAAACAGAGAAGCAATAGTTTAAAATACTGGTAACTGGCATCGTTGTTCCCTCGAAACACTCACTTGGTATCAATTCCCTGCAAAGTCTATAAATATCTGAAGAGTTTGCAGCAAACCATGAATAAAATAAAAATATACAAGATGTTTGCTTTGGGTTTTTAAAGAAATCCAACGCTCTAAGTATGTAATTCATACAGTACAACACTTTGTCAGTTTGTGTCTCTGTCTCTGTCTGTTCACGTCCAATACACAGACTTGTTACAGTGCATGTCATATAATCAGATGCATTGCTATTACCCAGTTGAAAGAAACATTTTCAACTCTGAAATATATAACTTTTCTAATCAATAATATCTATAAGCATTGTTTTATTATAGAGACAAGCAGTATAGCTTTGCTTATCATTTTATGATCATGTAAACATTACAAAGAAGTGGTATTTCTGAAAACAATCAGGTTTGCAGGGTGACATCCTCTCACTCACCCCCTCCAGGGACACTGATAGAATTACATTGTAGGCCCACCTGTGAGGATGGGGGTTGAGACTGGGGTAGGATAAAGTAAACTCAATACTAGGAAACAGCCTACAGTGGCTGCTGGAATAAACCTACAGTATGTTTAGGTCTGCAGCTGATACTCTAGAGAAGAATCAGTCAAAGAGACGGATCCATTTCTGTATGAAGTGATCAGATTTCTGCCCCAGACAAAGACAAATTTAACAATTTTTTATTACGTGTTTACCAGCAGTCATTATCGCTACCGTTGTCAGTGGGAAAGAAATCAGAACCTAAACGTGTGTGTAAGCCAAAGCATCCGGAGCGTGTGAGTACCAAGCCGTGGATTTGGCTTTGTAGCTTCCCCGTCGTGCCCTTCACAGCCTCTGCTCAGCTCCTGGTCAACTGCAGTGCCTCTTTATTTTATCAGCCATTGCTCTCTATCACCGATACAATCCATTGCTTTTTTTATCTTAATTTAATTTTTTTTATACAATGAGCCCCATTGCTGTTTAAAAGCATGATGCAGATTCATGGAGATTGTCTTCATGGATCACATAGGCTGCCTGCAGGTGCATTTGTGCTCATATTGACCAGGACAGGAGTAAATTTAAATGTGGAGCCCAGAGTTGTAAATGTGGTGATATCGTAGTTCAAAGCTTTTTTTATATGTAGTTTGTTTTAGTCTGTCCCTTTATGTGTACACTTGTTGTGATGAGTAGTTTCAAGGAGTCAATTATCAGTTCTTTGTAGAAAAGGTTAATTGAGGAATTAATATTGTATAAAACTATTTAATATTTAATATTCAAATGGTAAACATTTGTTTGTTACAAGATGGAGTCATCCTTATTAATTTACTGAGGATTTGCTGAAAAAATGAAGATTATCTTTGGAATAATGGTATTGACACATTTGTATTTGGAAGGATTATGTGTTTATATAAAGTGAGTCTGGCAGGTGCAACATAATGTACCTCAGAGAGGCCAGACACTGGAGACAGAAGAGAGATTTACTGATATTTTCAGGGAACTATTCAGAGTGTTAAGATTAATCTCTCACAAATAAATGTAGAAGGTTCCTTTAGTACATTTTATTTTTTTCTAAAAAAAAATATATGTGTTAATTATAGGATGCACCTTTCCGAGATGTGTGTTCATTTTAACTGTATGTCTTACGCATATGAGTGACTTAAATGGCCTGTTAAATATCAGTGTACTGCAACTGTGGTCATGTGGATCCTTTTAAACCCATGCTCTGCTGTTACCTCAGGTAATCACACACTGCCATCAGCGCTTACGTCATCATGGCTCTTCATGTGTGGCTGTGATTGGTTTGCGTTGCTTCTCACTGCTCCCACCCCTTCAAGGTTGTTTTTTTCTTTCTCTACCTCATTATACCCACATTCACGTCTGGTTTGCACCACAGGGCTCAGAGTCGGAGTCGGTGAACGGGCCAGGGAGGGACAGTGGGCTGGCTTCTTCTCGCCTTGAGCCGTCTGCAACGTTACCAGGCCGGGGGGGAGCAGAGTCCGATCCAGACACCATGGAGGGGATGCTCTGTCGAAAACAGGAGATGGAGTCCCACAGCAGAAAGGCAGCTACCAGGTGAGTGTTCTTACGAGGGGAGTCAGACAACATAATAGACTTTGGAGAGGGCAGACACTGAAGAGAGGTTTTAAGAATTTATAACAATGGTAGATAATATTTAAAAAAGTGTTATGGATATAAAAATTTTACTTTTTTGTATGCAACACATGCTGCTTCCAATGCGGTTTATTTTCTCCCATAGGTCTTGGCAGAACGTGTACTGTGTCTTAAGAAAAGGAAGTCTGGGTTTCTATAAAGATGGCAAGAGTGCCAGCAACGGAATTCCATATCATGGAGAGGTACCCATCAGCCTCGGCGAGGCTGTGTGTGAGGTAGCAAACGGCTATAAGAAGAGGAAACATGTGTTCAAGCTCAGGTAAGAGAAGAACAATAATTTCTGTTACCAAACTGCTGTTTCACTGCTGGATTTCATAGATATAATAAGAGCTCATGATGCAATGCCAAGAAAATAACAAAACAGTGAGCTGTATTAGACTTCATAGCTTCTCTCTGAATAATGATTCACCTCTTCTTCTGTGTCTGCAGGCTAGGGGATGGAAAAGAGTACCTGTTCCAAGCCAAGGATGAGGTGAGATATATATGACAGTATTACATTCATAAAATTAAATTAAGACTTATATAAATTTATGAAAAAATATCTTGTTTGCGTTCCTCTGTCTGACGTATAATAATGTTTTCTGTCTGTCTGAAGTCGGAAATGAGCTCCTGGATCAGCTCCATCCTCAGTTCCATTCCAACAGGATCAGGGGACTCCCCCGGAGTTCCACGGGCCCTCAGCCGCGCCATGACGATGCCCCCCATCTCCCCCAGCTCAGGTGAAGCTGGAGGCGTCACCATGCGCAACAAAGAGGGGAAAGACAAGGATCGAGAGAAGAGGTTCAGCTTCTTTGGCAAGAAGAAATAGAACACTTGTAAAATCAGTGATGGAAACTAGATTTGTCAAATTTCAACACAGTGAAGCAGGCAGAATGAAAAGTACAAACAGGTCAAACTAACACACTGCTTTCAGTGCAGGCCCCAAGGAATTTGTCCACAGCTACTGTACGTGGCACACAGTGAACTTTGTTTCTTTACTTTCTCTCCCTCGCCAGTTTTATCTGTCATTTATTTTTTCGTTCACCCAGTTCTTATTTCACATTTATCTGCACCCAACAATGAAAGCCCTCATCCAAAGGCAGTTTCAGCCAACCAGCAGAGCTCAGTGTGAGTCAGTAACAGGTCTGGTTGTCGTTAGCAGGGATCCAGGCCCAGTTCACTTCCAATCTCCTCTTCAGCACGAATATTTTCTTTTCTGTGAGTCTGGACGAGCAGAGTCATTTAAATGCTGTGTCACTAATAAAACACTGGATGGTGGCTTTCCACTGGGGTGCACTCTGGTTTTATTCCCCTCACTCTTAAGTGCTCTCTCTTTGGGAAGGATCACATCAGTCTTTTTTTTCTGTTCTCGGTATTGATGTTATTAACCTGACCAATATTATTGCTATTATTATTATTATTATTTATCTTTTGCTGTTGCTGGTTTGAGAAAACTAATTTGACAGTAGATAATCTTGATTCATGTTGTGGAGAGAAATAAATTTAGTTTCACTAGTGGAGAATGTAGGGCTTGCCCTTGTATGTATTTCTTTTATGACAGTTATTGAGGTGTTTTGAGAAAAAATAAAACTCTTTCAATTTTAGCAGCGTGCAGTAAGTGATCACACGTTTCATTGGGAAATGATATATAAATATATATATATTTAATAAGTGGTTTTATTTTTTATTTTATCCATAATTTTGCCTGTATTTGATTATTTCTTTTGAGTGATCTTTTCTGCTTGATTTTCACCTTTTTTCTGTACAAAGCAGATAAGATTAGTTTTCTAGTGTGTGTGTGTGTGTGAGCGCGTGTGTGAGTTGTGGTGCTGTGGATTTTGCACGTTTATGTTATTCCTAATTAAACGTGGCCAGACTGATGCTGCTTTTCGGTACGCAAATGTAGACAAAAGCCAGACAAACTCAAACTCACAATATTACTGGAATTATTTCATCAAAATGCCTTTTCTTTTTTTTTGTTGCTTTTTATTATATGTAAGAAGAAATTACCAATGAAGTTCCTCAAGATGGTTTCATTATTTCTGTTTCTCTCTATATCTATTTCTGTTCTCTCTCCATCTGCTGTTGTGAAGGCACGGGGCAGTGTGTAGATTAAAAAGCTGATGCTGACGGGTCTATTGCAGGTGACATGAGGGGCGTGGAAGTGATAGGCAGTGAAGAATATGGTTTGTGTGTGTGCTACTTGACAGAGAGAGGTGTAGTGAGCCTTACTTGATCCCACTACAGATACACTGAACCCTTTTTTTTACAAACCCACCTCCCATTCAAACAGTCTTAACGAAAGCTTTCTTAGTACTAATGATAAGAATGTTAAACGTGTGCCCTGTGGCAATGATCTAATGTATGTCGGTGGATTGTATATGCAGGTAAGATATGAATCAACAGAGGGAGAAGCCCTGAATTCTCTCTGAACCGAGCTTTGCGCTCTTGCATATGTGGCATGACTTCGTGTAAGTTTATACTCGATGTGTCTCATCTGTTCTCTTCTGTGTTGGTGTAATCACTTCATATTCAGGGTTGAGAGCAACCAATTATCTGTAATTGGCATTTACATTCATCCAAGATATAAAGGCAATCTAACAAAGATCCATGTTTAGTCTCTTCAAATACTGGACATAATTGATAGGAAAAATGCATTTACAGTTTATTGTGAAACTAGACAGAAGCTCAATTACAAAGACACACCTAGAGACCATTGGAGGGGTCGGCAACTGTTTAGTCGAGTCACTCACTTAAATCCAAGTGTTAATTTGCCTTTTGTCCCTGCCAAAAGGCTAAAAGAAGTTTGTTTTGAAAACCTTCAGTGGGTTTCATTTTTTGCGGATAAACAATAATTTGAGTTGTCTTCGATGTTTAAAGTAGCCTGGATGCGTCACAGGCCTTTGCAGGGCTGATGAGTTCACAGGAATGTCACACCAAACTGTTGTGATAACACACACAGGGGGATGTAAACTTGCATTTGGTTGCAGTCTAAGCTGGTCGGCCTTATTTTTCCAGCTCCTAACGAATGTGCAAACGCTGTTCAAATCCGACACCTGACATCCACTTTGAGACGATTAGTGATCCGGGTTAATTTGACACCACCTAACATTGCCTTGTCTCTGTCAGTGGGACTTAGCATCCAGGGTGCGTGACAGAGCTCCCTATAGATACAGTCCACTTTAAGTAACCTCAAACTAAAAGTTCAACCAGTCAACGAGGTCATTGCATACACAAGTGAGCCGACGCAGTTTAGCACATCGTGGCACAATTTCCTATGAATCATTCTCCCCCAGTGGACGAGCTGGTTGTAGTGAACACTGCACATCCTCCATTCGCTGTTATAGGGAGTTCAAGTTCATAGCTCACACAGGTGTGTGTTTTCTTATCAGCTCATTTGAATGTGTGCAGATTCAAATTAGTTTTGGGCCAAATTGGTCACGTGAAGCAAAAACGTCCTTGACACACTGTACACGAGCTCTCTCTCTTTCACACACACATTGGTACTGTACTGTACATTCAATGCAGAATGACCTGGCGATCCAGTCTTGTGGGAATGTCCTCAGCTGGCTGATTCGATGTTGCATATGGCACCCTTTTAAAAAAAAAGTAACACTGTGCTACTGGTGAGCTTCGAGCAGAACATGGGACGTGTGTATTATTGATGTCAAAGAGATGAGTCTTTGGTTATGAGAGAACTTGTCACAATGGAGAACTTCATGAAGAAAGAATTACAACTTTTACTTGTTGAGTAGTAGATATGAGTGAAAACAGACTGGTGATAATTTTAGCTTCCTTTTTTTTTAGAGGAAGGCAGGATCTTTGCTGTCTAGTGGGAGCTTGTATTTTTTCCTCCAGTAGTCTGTCTTGCAGCATTTGATAAGCCTGTTCGACAACCTTCATTTCTGATTTACTTTTGACGAATGTCTGTTCCTCCCTCTGTAATTCAGAGCTGTTAATACCACTACTATTATTAATTGCTATTATTATCATTATTGCTACTGTTGTTACTATTACTACTACTGTTACTAATGCAACTTATTGCAAAAAGTATAACTGCTGTCCATTTTCAGGTACGTGTCTGTAATACCAGACCCTTCCACACGATGTCAGTGTGCTGTGGAGCATTTTCATTACGAATCGAAAATAATGTTTGTTGACTTGTGTATCTACATCTAATATTAGGAATAATAAAACATGGTTTAATGAATCAAATGTGGTAGTTGGGTTTTTTCTATGTTGAAAAAAATGTGCTATAGAGAGAGACGTTTGAATTATGGTCACGTAACAAATCTATGAAATGCAAACTATTAAACTGGGACTCAACTGTTTAAATATGTGCCGTAATATACGTCAACTACTCTATTTTATTTGTATAACGTCAATTCTCTTTACACCTTGAGATGACACCTTAGGTCCCACAATGAGCAGGCACAGCAAAGAGAATAGTAATAGCATAGTAAGTAATCGGAATGTATGATTGGAAAAAGTGACCGTAAATTAATTAGTTAACATTTTCCAGAGGTTCATTTAGAGGTTGTGTACCTGGTTAAATTGGGTAATATTTTTAATATTGTGCATCTCTGAAGTTGCCTGAATCACAAAGGCCAGATTTATTAAAACAAACAGGCGAGCTATCTTGGTGAGAGTCAAAATCCAAAGATTTTCCCATTTCCCATATTTCAACTCTGAAGCAACTTTCCTCTCAATTGCAAATTCTTTCAAACCAGATTGTGTATTGCAGCCTTACCTTAGTGACATCATCAGGGCCGAATAACACTATGAATGATGTCATCAGGGTTGTTTTCACCGAGGAGTTAGTGTTTCACCTTGTCTTGTGTTTTTTGTTTGTTTGTAAGCGAAATTAAGCAAAAATACTATTGGACAGACGAGCACAGAACATGGTGGAAAGATGTGCTACGAGTCAGAAGAGAACCCATTGAGTTTGGTGCAGATCAAGGAAGTTTCTTTGACACTAGGAGATTCTTGATATGTTATAGGTCTGATATTTATGAATGTGTGCAATTAGGTGCAGATACAAATAGAAATCCAGATCTAGTGAATTCAAATATAACTTCATAAGGGGACTGTTGGGCCTTGGCTGAGCTAAGTACTAGACTGAGAGTCATTGTTGTTAAAGTTGCACAACTTTCCACCACGAATAATTCAGCTGCAGAATCGCAGCTCTTTGACCACTCCTGCAGTGACGCATCCGTACCAGGAGGGGGCTCCCGACACCACGCTCCTCGCTCTCTGTTGCCTGCAAGTCCTCGCAGAGGGCAGAGTTCCCCGGAGCTACTTCCCCCGTGTGTCAAAGCAAGATGGCAGCTGTTGTTGAGAATGTTGTCAAACTGTAAGTGCTGCACCTTTATTCCTTCCTTACCTCCGTACCGCCGCGCGCACACCGCCACGACTCCCTCACACTACACGCGGCGTGTCGCTAGCTTAGCTTAGCCTAGTTTAGCCACAGTGACTTAGTGGGTTTAGCCCGTGGGAGCCGTCGTGTGTGCTCACATCCTGGTGTGGGAGTGGAAGTTAGCAAACACGCAGTTTTGACGTTTGTCAAACAGGCACCGACGAGTCTGTGTGATGGAACGTGTTGTTGTTTATCAGTAAACACGTCCGCAGAGGTCGCACAGTCACCTGTTGTGTCTGTGGAGGTCCGCGGTTCCCCCCCGCTACGCTCGGTGCTAACGTCAGTGGAGGGCAGCAGCTAGCCGCACGCTAACAAGCTAAAGTGAAGAGTAGTAGTAGTAGTAGTGGCCCACGTTGTCAGCGGACACACGGTGGAGAATGAATGAAAGCCCGCTTCACAGCCCGATGTCACGCTGGAGATGCGTGGCAGCTCTGAATGTCACGCAGTTACTCTGCGGAAGTGTCCGAAGGTTCCACTGACTCACACCAGTGGGTTCGGAACGTGCTTCCATTTCCGCTGCCTGCACTTTGTGTTCAGTGCAAACTAAACATTTCAGTTTCTACCAAAACTTTGCTCTGTTTTCCTCTCCCTTGATCATTTAAATGTCCTTGTGCCCTGAGATGGATGGATATATGATCTATATATATATATATGATCCTGGTGGGAAATTAAAATGTCATAGCAGCCGGATATATCAAAATAAAATGACATACAAAGTAAACATACTTATAGTAAATATACAAGTTGCAGTGGAAGTGCAAATAAAAACTCAAACTACGACAGAATGATATATTACATACACAAGGTTCAAAGGTACTCATGATACTCTGTAAAGAATGATGGTGATGACATCCTGATGAAATGATTGTAATTTTAATAGTAATGTTAACAATAATTGTAATAGTGCACGTGCTACACACTATTAATAATGTACTTTTATAGTATAGTAATACTAATGATAATGGCACAGCTTAAAGTTATAATAATAGTTGTTTAAGTAATAATACAGTAGAAAGAGTGTTGTAATAAAGTAAGATATATTTATGACCATCATCATATACACACACACTATGTTAGTTATATACATACATCAAAACAAAGTATATGGATATGATGTAAAATATCCATATAATGTTTGTCTAATCTAATTTTTTTTAATGTTTAAGTTTTAAATATTGAAGAGCTGATTTAAACTAGGATGGCATCCAGTAGAGCCCATACCCCACCAAGGCCCAACAGTCCCCTTCAATTCAATCAAGATGCACCAAATTTCAGTGATATAGAGAAGGTGTCTGTTTGACTTTATTTATGATGAAAACACAGCTCACTTTTGACTGTGCTGACGACTAGGCTTTTTATTGTTGATGTACAAACAAACAGGGAACCTGCTGTGGCACTGTCACAAAGTATTTCCTTCTGGTGAATGTGCTTAAGGTGGGAGCACAACAAAGAAACTGTCAGAGGGGTTCAGAAGTTGGAAGTGGGTCCCCTCTCTTTATGGAGTAGCCTGCTGATTCATCTTTCAACCGACGTCTGACTCTGGTTTGGTTCTGTCAGGCTCGGGGAGCAGTACTACAGAGATGCAATGGAGCAATGTCACAACTACAACGCCAGGCTCTGTGCTGAGAGGAGTGTCCGGATGCCGTTCCTCGACTCGCAGACCGGCGTAGCTCAGAGCAACTGCTACATTTGGATGGAGAAGAGACACAGGGGACCAGGTGAGGTACCAAACAGGTTCACTGGAACCTTGTCTAAGGTTAAGACCTAGAACATGAAGTTCACGTGCAGTCATTATTAGAGGTGTTTTAAGAGAGGTAAGAGTCGAATGAATGGGTGAAAGAGAAAGATGGTGAGTAAATAATATGGAAAAAAAACAGAGGAAAAATGTATGTAGAGTGGATATTTGAGGAAAATAAGCAACAAACGAAAGTGTGAATGCATAGAATCAAGCTATAGCCACATGCCTTTTTTAATAAAACCGAAAAATAGATTTATAGAATGGTTTTATATTTATGTATTGATTGTTGAACACAATAATTCTGTCCCTCAGGCATGGCGCCAGGGCAGCTCTACACCTACCCATCCAGGAGGTGGAGGAAGAAACGGCGATCTCATCCTCCAGATGACCCCCGACTTGTGTTCCCTTCTGTCAAGTCAGGTATTGACCTGAATGGACAGAATTTAGCTCTGCTTAGCTCACTGAACCGTGTCACCTTTATGAAAGGCTATAAAAGTTGTTTATGTCATTTTATGGGCTAATCAAATACTTTATTATATTGAAATGTGACTTAGTCCGTCAATATCACAAGCAGGCGCATTAAGAGTATTCCAACGTTTAGTTTTTCTTCTTGCATCTTTGTTGTATTCATAGAGGTGGATTTAGCAGTGAAGAAGGATACTGTGCTGTCTTCGGACGGCAGCAGCCTGGAGGCCCTGCTGAAGGGGGATTCCTTGGACAAACGTACGACCACAGAGATCCGAGGGTCTGAAGAAGATTCCAACACGAGTGATTACACTGGAGTCTTGAACCCTGCAGCTCGGATCAGAAAGGTACTTGTTTTTTGCCGTTAGGCTCAAGATATATTTAGAGTTAAGAAAGTAATTTTACTTAACTATTTGCCTCGTTCTCTTATTGCATCATCACAGAAAATCGTCGAGCCTGACGACTTCCTGGACGACTTAGACGATGAAGATTATGAGGAAGATACACCTAAAAGAAGAGGCAAAGGGAAAGGGAAGGTAAATAACGTCTTCGGACAGGAATACAATAAGTCCATCAACTCCATGTGTGTCACAGCCTTTGGGTTTACACATATCAGCTCTGATCTCCCAATTCAATATCAATTCACAAAGTCCAGTCAGATTCTATCATGTAACTACCAGGATGGGATATAAACTTTTAAAAATGCAAAGATTTAACAGCTACTGACATCGGGTGGATAAAATTCACAATCCACCTATTACTAAAGTAGAAATTAGTGACTGAAATCTACTGAACACTTTCTTACTTCACCAGAATTTGTCTGGAGACTGGTGCTTATTTTCACCCTGGAACGTGGGTGAGGGTGAGCATTGATACAATAGTGTCTATATACCGGTTTCTCTGTGATGGAGCAGCACTGTAAGGGCCAATTACAAGTTTAAAGCTAAATTTAACATAACTGCACCACATTACCGGCTTTCATAGGCAATATCCTCACCCGACATCACTTAAGAGCTAAGCTCAATCAGCATGCTCACTATGTTATTCTCTGCTATTTGACATATTATTGATGTAGATTTTATCGCTACCTGCTGACCCAACATGCTTGTTTGACTGTTTTTAGTCATTTGTAAACGGATGTTGTGCTTAGTTTTTTTAAACTGAGCGAAAAATACCTGTTCAGAAAATAGTTCAATTTGCGACCTCTTATAAATCAAACAGCCCTCAATGTACCACTCACAACAGGTAAACACTGAATGCACAACACTTAGTTCATTTGTTTATTAAGAAAATACAAAGATCAATTCTGGGATTTAAGAATAAGAAAAACTGCAATTAATCATAATGAGTCTGTGTTTAAAACAATCCCGATTGTTGACTGTCATGTGTCTGTGCTCAGGGTCGAGGAGTGGGCAGCAGCACCAGGAAGAAGCTGGATACAGCAGCACAGGAGGACAGGGACAAGCCGTTCGCCTGTGACAGTGAGTCATGCTGGTGGAGAGTGGAACATGTGAACTCAAGTTAAAGACATGTTAATAGCTGTAATGTTTGTAATCTAATCAAGCAAGACTTTGCCCCAGTTCCCTCATTCTTTATCATCCTCCTTTACATCTTCTTCCTTTTCTCTTGTTCTCCTCCTCCTTATTCCCTTCTGCTTTTAGACTTCCTGTTTCTGAGCATCTCTATAGAGACAGAAGCTTAGCTGTGCTGTTTCTGTTTGTCAATAGGATATCAAATCTCTCTTATACTTGCATCTCAAATCTTTCGTGTGATGTTTCTTCGACTCCTTCGGTTTTGTCCAACTGTTTACTTGCTTGATGTGATTCGTTTTTTTTCTCTTTATGAAGCATTTTCACTTTCAGCTGAACTTCCCTGTCAGTCTAAGATCCTATTTCTCTGAGTCTCTGTCTGTGCTCTCTTCTCCTTCTCTTCTCTCTTTCAGACACTATCAAACAAAAGCATATTTCCAAACCTTCTGAAAGAGGTATATTTCTCTCATTCCTTTTTTACTCCCTCTGCCTTGTCTTTTGTCTTCACTGCCTGTTTTTTATATCTGTCTGTTACCAAGTAGATTTGCCCTCTCTTGTAGTTCAGTACATTGGATACAAGTTTTATTCTACACTCTGTTTAAGCTGTCGTCTCTAATCAGACACATAGCAGTTGCAGCCAGTAAGAGAAACTCCCTTTTTTTTTACTTCCCACAGAGTTGGATAATCTTAAGTATTTCTCCTGCTCCAGTTTTTTTTCTCTCTGTGCTTTGTCTTTTGTCTTGTTATTTAATATGTTCAATTTGACTGGTTTATACTGTTTCCTCTTACTTCTCATCACACCTGCACCCTGTTAGGTTGTATTTAGTGTTTCATGTTTTAGCTTGAACTGCTGCCTGTGCTTTTGACCTTTTGAGGAATATTCTTTCATGTCTTCATGCCACCTCACAATCTATTGGCGTGAGACTCACTGGTCCTTCTGCAACAAGATGTTCCGGAGAAAACTGTCCCATAGAGTTCTTATTCCTTTAGATCGCAGTTTGATGAAACGGAGCACAAGGCTTTAAGGGACTGAATTTAGAAAAATTATGGTACTGAAAGAAGAAGTACTTTGTCCTTTGGTGTTATCTTATGACAGACCTCACATACCCTCTGTGACGACGGCTGCTCACAGTGGCGTCTTTGTCCTCCCTAGAGTCAAACAATTTTGGCCTCTTCTTCCCCCTCTGATGGTGTAAACTCTGATCAGAAACATAAATATTGAAGGTATGGAGCTGAGGTCATATATCCTTACAAAATACCCATACATTTCTTAGTTTATTTATTTTTAACACTAGTGAGATACTGCACATCAGTTACTTTGTTAAAACCAGTGTCATAGAGGTTGCTCACCTTTGCAGTAACTCAGTGCCTGAGATTTAGTCCTTTTGAGCTCTAATACATTACTGTGATAACACCTGTATAGAAACATCGCCTCACAGCATGTTCTACATTTCCCCAGACTTCTTCACCTCTAATATCAGTACATGCAAAACATATATCATTGTGTCTTTATTGTGTTTTCAGGGTTTCCCCCTCCCTTTAGCGTGTCATACAGTTTTGTCTGCATGTACAATTCAGCCCCAGGCTTCTCCCATCGAGAACCGCCTTGAATGCTTTGTTTACATTGCTTGCGTTTTCCCTTTAAGTGTCTATGTCCTCAAATATCAAGTAACATGGCCACCTACTGGTTAGCTAGGCCATCATCCTTGTTGCTATGGTTAGAGCAGGGGTCTTCAACGTTTTTCAGGCCAAGGCCCCCAAACGGGTGGAGAGATGGAGCAGGGACCCCCTACTATATATATCTAACCTTTGACAGATGGAGGTTGTCAGACAGAGGTTTAAATCAGCCTCTCAATATGTTGGATACATGTTAATTTGTATTTGAAGACATATAAATTTGTGGGGAAAAATTGGGTACAAAAAAATGAAAAATTATAATTGTCTAATCAACCAAGCATTTCGCGACCCCCCTGCAGTACCTCCGCGGACCCCCTAGGGGTCGCGGACCCCCTGTTGAAGACCTCTGGGTTAGAGGTTACAGCTGATCAGGAGGTATGGCATTTCTGACACACATTCTAAGTGATAAGAAAGTATGTCAGCTGACCAATCGGAGCCGACCAAGAGCGAAAACGACACTGCAGCAGTGTACATAGCATATACACCTATTCAGGCTTCTTTAAATACCAATTTTTTGGGGGTGTTGTCATACCTCATCACCTCGCCACATTAAAATAGATGAATTTGATTTGTTACACTATTTCAGTATCTGAGGGCAGAGAGATCAGAAATCACATTAAGTCTGGTCATATTTGTCTGTTGGGTCTTAACAGTCTGTTTAGATAAACTGTTTTAGACTTGAATAAATCTTGGTAGCTGCTTCCACCACAAAATGTTGACACAATATTTATTAATAACTATTATGTCCCTGATTTCAAACTAAAGGAGTTAAAAGTTTGGATAGACCCTTCTCGTGTACAGTAGGCATAGTTATGTTTGAAGTAGGAAACTGTAGCGCTCTGGTTCTTTAAGCAAGTCTTTGTATCGACTTAAAAGTTCCAACAATCTGGATGATGGGAAATAAACAATAACAGCAGGTGTTTCTGTTACTTTCAGCAGGACTTGCAGTGTTTATTGGTCAGAAGTGAAAAACCTCACACAAGCACCATGAGGGACCAGTCATCCTTTCCATTAGTCACCCTCTTTTAACCGCTGACTCTGTACAACCTGGAAGTTACTCATGCTTTCATTGTTTTACATGTTGTGTTTCTGCTGTTGCTGGCAGTCTGTGGGAAGCGCTACAAGAACCGTCCCGGCCTGAGTTACCACTACGCCCACTCCCACCTGGCTGAGGAGGAGGGTGATCAGAAGGAGGAGGTGGAGATCAACGAGCCTGCCAGGCCGCTGCCAGATGAGCCTAAAAGTAAGTGAAACAGAGGTTTCATTTTTAAGCTGCTCTGGTTGTTGCCCAACTGTACTGTCTTGTACTGTAAGTTTCCTTGTTATTATTACTGATGCTCTCTGGGTGTTTTAATTTTGCTTCTCAGCTCCCAAGAAAGGCCCGGATGGTCTCGCGTTGCCTAATAAGTACTGTGATTTCTGCCTGGGAGACTCCAAAACCAACCTAAAGACTGGTCAGTCTGAGGAGTTGGTGTCCTGCTCCGACTGTGGACGCTCAGGTACATTCAAGAGAGGAACAATTGTTTATTAATGTGCCACAAATAATCCCACTGTTACATCTGCATAGATAAAGTGCATAAAACAATTTCCCTCAATGCAGGCCACCCGTCTTGCCTGCAGTTCACTGCTGTGATGATGGCCGCTGTGAAGACGTACCACTGGCAGTGCATCGAGTGCAAGTGCTGCAACATCTGCGGCACCTCGGAGAACGACGTGAGCTCCCCTACTATCAGACATTACAGTGCATGCTAAACTCCAGGTTGTTTTGGCTGAAGGCTCAAGTGTTTGTTGTTGTCATCGCTTTTATTCCAGGATCAGCTTCTGTTCTGTGACGACTGCGATCGAGGCTATCACATGTACTGTCTCAACCCACCCATGTCTGAGCCTCCAGAGGGTGAGTGAACTACATGAAAGAAACAGTGTTCCGCTCACTAGAAGATAAGGAATCCACTTGATTTACAACATTATCAGACCCTGAAAGCCTCAGGTCGGACAACACTGAAACTTGTGTAATTGTGTTACTTAGTCAGCACTGACTGTTTGTAATTATTATCCATAGTTTGTAACTAAAATGAATGAGCTTCTTATTAAAGTGTTGGTACATTTGAAGAGTTGTTGGTTTTCAACAGCTCCTTTTAAGCTTGATTCCTTTAATGTTTGAGAACGCAAAACATTTAAATGGAAATCAGTTTTTAGCCGGAAAACAGATCTATGAAACCTGTATTTTCCTTTGATAAAGTGTAAAAAAAGTTAGGCATTGGTCGAAGATATTTGAAATATTATAAGCGAAAAGTGAAAAATGTATGTAAATCCTAAACTTTATTATTGAAAGCTATAATTCAAAATATAACACAAATCCAAACAAATATTGAGAACTTACAATCAAAATGTGTTTTGTTCTTTTTACACATTGTAAAAATAAGTCACATATTTTCTAACAAAGGTTTTTGTATGGGCACGTATCAGAATGCATAAAGACTAATACCAATATGTCTGAAAGGTTCATCCCTTTCAGACATATTGGTTTTGGTCTTCATCCATACTGTCAGGATGTCTTTCCTCTACGAACCAGTCAGTGGACGTCCTTGCAGCCTGAAGATCAAGGACATACAGAAAGACATTGAGCCAGTCTATGTGTTAAACCATCTCTCACACTTAACATTTGTCTGTGTTCTCACTCAGGGAGCTGGAGCTGTCATCTATGTCTGGAACTGTTAAAAGACAAGGCGTCCATCTACCAGACCCAGAACGCCCCCCCCTCGTGATGGCCGTTGCTGCCCCGCACACGCTCATCGCTCAACTGTCCCAGCAGCAAATGTGTGGTTTACCCTTCAAGACCGATGATGAGCTCCCCCTGACAAGCTGACCTCAGAGGGAGTGTGTTCAGAACGGACAAAATATAGTGAAAAGGGAGATACACCTTACCAAACAGGTCTCACTTAGCTTCAGATATGACTGTTACACAGTTACAAGCTCAGATTTAGCCCCAGAGATTTTTATTTTCACCTCTTTGCCACATAGCCAATTTGATTAGTGCAGAATTTTTGGATTCACATTAGCATAAACAGCAAAATATGACTTATTGTTCAGCCTTTCTACACATACACAGATATAAAGTTGTTAAACCCTTGTCTATATTCTGCAGTGTACTGGATTTATGACTAGAGCAGAAATAGAGCTTGTCGGATTAATTAAGCATGCCAATGCTTGCTCATCGTGAAAAAAAGTTTTATAGTATTTATATATTTCTATGGTATATAATAGTGTTAAGTATGTACAGATTGGAAAAAGAATGGTCATGTAATGGTCTTTATATTAGTGTCCATACCATCATTATGGAAAAATCCACAACCATTTATTTTCTTTTTGTGGCACTGCTGATATTTGAAGATTAACTGTGTAGAGTCAAAGGGATCTGCTGAGACTGTAAAATACTTTCCATCTCATCCACCGACACACACAAACACACCGAAACAGGGATGTCTAGTAAGAACCCTGACATGCATGTCATAGTGGCTCCAAAGGCTGAAGGACTTCAGGGATGGCAGGTTAGACTTGAATCAGGTTGTTGACTCTTGGCTGCTGGTAACTCGAGATTCACAGAGTTCAAGAGAACGCACAAGGACACACTGATGTGCATGTTTCATTCAGGCTTTGGGCTCTTTGCTGACAAAACTCCAGCAGCTGCACAGTTCAAGGTGATACTTGACTTCAGCCTGCACACTTGGCCCTTTTCTGACAGATGTGCAAAAGTTGTGATGATAATTCTAGTCAAATCAAAAATGAAACCTACTTTCATTATCAGCCAGGTTCATGGATAAAGTCTTCATCGCTGTGTTCTAGCAGTTTGCTATTCATGCAATATCTGCAGATGTGACACCACTAGATGGTCACCTGCTGACAATGTAAAGCAATATGCCAGGATGAGAGTGACTCACATACAGTCTGTTAAGGCTATAATGTGCGATAGTGTAAATTTTCTTTCTCAGAAATGATTACAGATAGGTGACTGTGACAGCAATTGTGAATGGTGGCTCCATATAGTAAACATATATGAAGATGTGTTTGTCCTATGGAAAGACAGCTGTTTTTGTCACTGCTTTCATAGATTTATTATGCAATGGTTTCCTTCTGTGGCAAGGCTTAAAGCAAAATGTGTGGCTGAACTGCTAAAGCAGTTACTTTACCTCAAAGAGAAATAGTATTTAAACACATGGTGAAACATGCTCAAGATAGATCGGGCAGACGGATGGATAGTAATGAACAGAGCAGGGTCTTGGTTCAGTATCTGCACATTCTACATTTAAAACAAGTGCATGCTCAGTAAACATCTGCACTCTCATACGCTTCGTAGTCGTCTCAGCGTTAGGTCGGGGAAGGTGTTGGGAAGTGATGTAATATAATTAACCATGCTGTCATGTCGTTTCAATAGCCAACTAACAATTACTAAAGAATTACACAAATATATCTCGGTTTCTTTTCTCATCACGTTTTGAACCTACTGTTATGTAGAGACAGGGGCTACTAGAATATTCTTGCAGGTTGTTTTTGTACTCATCGATGTTTGCAAACCTGACGTGTGGGACATTTTGGGACTTAGGTGGAAGTTGCTTTCTAGTTAATCCTGTGATGGCCTGAGCCGCTCTCTTCCAAACCTCGAAACGAGAAGCAAAGCCTGTCGTGTGATTAGAGGCAAACTATGGAGCGGCACCTTCAACATTGAATGGTTAAGTAATGATGGACCAATACAATTTCTAGGCTGAGTTCAGACAGAAGTGAGACACAAGGAAGTACACCTTTTGCTGTCAGGTTATATATAATTCAGTTTAATACCATAGTATGGTTTTCTGGTTTCCAGCTTTGGGAGAGAATTGTTCAAAACAAAAAATGTTTAAAAAGGTTCATAGGTTTACTCGTTAGGTGAATTCTCTTTGGCTGGACTTTCATTTTGGGTTGTAAAGGAATGTTATTGTATGAAATTTGTCTTCAAGAAAATAAAATACTAAGCACTATAACTTGCTGTAATGTTTGTCTCGTTTGTGAGGATTGCACCACACATGGAATCAGAGAAAATCATAAAACAGAAATAAAAAATAAAAGAAACCTGGAAAGTACCAACTATAAAATATAATTATATTAAAATATATATAATAACAATTAAATTAAAAAATTGAGTTAAATACTTTTAAACTGTTCAATTAATTAAAGTTACAAATTGGGGGAAATTAAAGTAAAAATGTATTACTTTAATTTAAAGTTTAATTTTAAATTGTTTAAGGAAACAGAGTAAAATTTAATTAAATATTTTAGTTAAATTAGTTTAGAAAATTTATTTAGAATAATTTGGGTAATTGAGTTGAATGAATTCAAAAAATCAAGTTAAATTGAATTAAATTAGATGTTGATCTGATGAAATACCTGGGTCAAGTTTGCAAAGTAAAAATGTGGAAAATGGCCAAATTGACCACTAAATCCAAAATGGTCGACTTCCTGTTGCCTTTTTAATAATGCACTGAGAGACTTTCTTGTGTGTCTGGTTATGATTCACAACTGTCCTCATTTTCGTGTGGATCGGTGAAAGCTAACTAAGGGGCTTTTCCGTAGGTGGCACTGTTGAACCATTTTGCCATGCCTATTTAAAATTACTCCAGAATATAATAACCTTTTGGGGTTTTGAATTTCCTGCAAACATTGGTCGGAATTTGAGCATGTGTAGGCCCTGAAAAAGCACCAAAAAGGAAATAAAATCCTTCGAAATGTAATAAAGCCTCCCACCGGAGGTGCTCGGGTCCTAAAAAGGTCAAACTATTGTCTGTACAGTAAAAGAGTGAAATGAACAAGTGAACAAATTAATTCTATTGCATCTTGCTCCAGTAGATGGCACTCAAGGATTAAATGCCGTCTGTCTCATCATCAGTGCTATCTTGAGAAAATACCAGGAGATGAATTGTTATTGCACATTTCTTTATTGCACTCAAGACACAACAGTCTTCTATGATCCAATACGACCTCTAAATCAATCAATTTAAACTGGGAACACATCGTCTAGCTCCAAGGTCGCAGCAGAACAAACGCAGTGTCCTCTGCGGGCCGTGAAACCCAAGTGGTTCTGCTGCTGCTTCCCTCTTTCACCACAAAGAGTGTATTGAATTTATTACTAGATTTAAACACAACAACTCCTTACTACCCTAACAGCTGAGTATGTAAGTCCTCACCTGGCACAATGACATAGATGGATAATGAGGATGTGAGAAGACTGTCTCTTCTCAAGGTCAAATTCAAAAATGAACTCCCAAAAAGGCCAACATAATAGAAGGGAACTAATTATTATTTTCATTACCTTTTAACCTCAAATATTTTTTCTCAATAAATTACCCAGTGTTGTTTAATGGTTGTTTCACAAACTCAAAGAGAAAAAGGCCAAATCCTCCTTTTGCTTTGACAAGTGACTATTCAGCATTTTTTCCAATGTATAACTCAAAACAAATAATTGATTGATCAGAATAACTGTCAGTTAACTTTCTGTCTGTCAACTTATCAACACTTTATTAAACATTTAAAGTGTGCAAGTAGAAAAGTGCATCTTTTGTTGGAGAGGATAATTCTTTTTTGGATCTGACATTTTAAAGGTCATCTGTTGCCCTTAAACCACATCAAGATGCATTATTGGGAAGTATAGTGTGTCCAAATCTGACTACACTTCTGAATTGTGTCGCTAAAAAAGAAAGAATGAACAGTGGAAAAATACTATTCATGTTTTTGTGAGAATTTAGTATGAAAAGGGGAAAATATTTTACTGTCATTAATTGGTATGTGTCCAATTAAAATAGTCCAAGAAAAACTAACCTCTTATAAATTTGAAGATTCTTTTCAAACAGTTAAACAATATTTCGACTTAATTTCAACCTGTAAACCGGAGTATCATTTTTTTGTGTTTCCCCTCGCATGAAACGAGGAGACATGAGGTTGAATATGTCGATGAGTCAACACTGAAACAAAAGAAAAACGCCACGGTGAAAAGATTCAAATATGAAAATACACAACTGCAGTAGATTTCATAACAAAGTTAACGTCTTCACGTTCCCCTAAACAAAGTGACAAAATATCTATTATTTCTGTTATAATAATTATAATTCACAAGTAGGTTAACAATATGTAGTTTCTTAAAAAATATCAAAAAACAGCACAAATCTAGTCTCTGTCAGACATTTGTTGTAAAACTATGTCAATTATTTAACATTTACAAACGGTACAAAGTGTTAAGTCAAGTAGACAATCATAATTATACAGCCATCCCAAAGAACAAAAAAATCTCTCATCCCTTTGGTGGAACAGATTTTAAATTCATGGGTTCACACAGCAAATACCAAAAACGGACAGCACGTCGTCATCAAAAAACCTAAAAACACATTTTTATCAACAGGAATGAAATGTTTTTTTCTCTGCAGAACAGAAAAGCAGCTGGTTTATATATATGTGCGGAAGATGCAGCATTATTTGCTATAATACACACAAACACACAGTATAAATATATAGTTTTATAGTTTATTATTGTAGTTTTTCTGCGTGTGCGCTGATAGGAGTTTGTGCTCTTTGTAAAAATGTTCCACCAAAGTGACTTAAATCTCATTAAATATACAAGAAACAACACAAACATCCATTGTCGTACCTAAACGTGACGTTGTACAACTAACCTGCACTCAAAGTCTGTGACACTCAAAGAAGAACATTATATTCATTTCGTAGTAATAAGACCTCCTAAAAAATACTGTAACAATAGGTTAATCCTTTTTTCATACATACACTAACCTGTACCAATACTTGTTTCTAGGTAATGAGTCATAAATCTTTTTAAATATTCTCACAATAATGTGAATATCTCACATCTGTGTTTCTCTTCTAAAAGTCCTCTGACACATACACAGTGCTCTTTGCTGCACAGCTAAAATTCCTCGTCATGTTTTCACAGGTTCTTTGCTGCTACATTTGAATGCATGTAAATATTTCCACAGCGAAGGTTTACATTCAAAAACATATTCAAACCTAAGGTCGACAGTAAAGTTGATAATCTGATGGTTGACAAAGTATTTAAGTATCACTTTCTTTTTAACATCTTTGGAGGAAAGATGTTTATTGAGTGAAATAAAAGTCACCAAAGCCGCCTGATGAAAACCCTTTACTACAGAATGAGATTCAGGAAAACTGGAGGCCCAAGAAATTCAGATAAGCTTCACCAAATTTCAACATTATATGATAATAGTTGCCCAAATGTGCCTGATGGTTTTCATCAAAATACACAAATTATTTCCTGGGAAATCAATGAAAACATTTCCCTATCTCAAAATGTTAAGAGTAAAACAAAACAAAATCCTGTATTTGCACCTAAATTTAACGGATTCTTTCCTGAACCGTATCCCATCCTCAGACAAGTATTCGTAGAAATCCTTTTTGTTATTTTCGTGTCTAATCCAAATCACAAACAAACACACGGACAGGGCTGAAAAGCACAACCCTCCTTGGCGGAGGTGATCAAATAACTCTCTTGTTAAAATTAACTTTCATTATGTTGTTAATAAACTTTTTAATGATCCGTAGATGAGTTGCTCGGCTGTAGCAGCGTTCAGAACACAAACATTAAAAATAGAAATAAATAAAGTTGAACAGCAGACGGAGGAGACGAGCTGCAAGGACGGTCCCTGACAAGAGCCGGACCTTTGTGTCATTAAGAGCTTCACAATGCATGGGACATTAACGATGAATGTGATAATCAATAATAAGTTTGTCATTGCCTCAAAGGGTGTTAATAAAAATACTGATAGCACATAATTCATTATCAAGAACGAGCAGTTTCGATTTGTAGCTAATTTTTAACAGGATTCTTTGGAATTAATAAAATGTATGTGTATTTAAATTTATATGAAATATTAAGTCACATTGTTACAGAATTGAAATTTTTGCTCACTTAGGATTTATAAATATCAACAAATATCGGTGCACAGCCACAACACTGTGCAACAACCAAACTACGACCAGAACAGTTAGTTTCCTGATCTGACACGTTAAAGACTTCCCTACACTGCACTGCACGAAAAGGAGGAAAAAGACAAAACAACTGTGCTAATGATAAAGACTTCAGTGTGTGTATGTGGGTGTGTGTAGTTGTATGTGTTACTCTATCGAATCTTACGGAGGTGCACACACACACTCTCACTAGGAACACATCAACGCTGTCACTCTTTTGATTTGGCTTTGGGAAAGAGCACGTTGTCGTAGCCAGGTAGGTTCCTCGGTGTGTTGGTCTGACAGGGCTCGACCTTTGACCCTTCAAGGCCTCACATCTGCCCGAAGAGGATGGAGCAGAGCAGGAAGATGGCGTAGAGGAACAACAGGCCCACACCCAGCCGACGATCCAGCTTCCAGTGGTTCAGATGAACACTCGTCACCTGCGGGGGGGAAGACACAGTGGTGAGGGAAAGATGAAAAGATTCAAGAAATTATCCTGTAAATCTAGAACTATAAGATTTCTAATACTAATAATAAGATCATTTCAATTATTATTTTTATTTAGAGATGTTTATTATAAAGTTTGAGGTTAATCTCCAAAATATTAAGCATCAATTACAAGGCTTTGATAACAGCATCTTAATTCCGACCGCCCATCAGGAAGGTTTTCACTAATAAGTATCGAACCCGCAAAAATCCATATCGTTCGGGCTCTAGAGATTTAGACATTTTATTTTGTCAGTTATTAATCATTTAGAGAGCAATGTTTGGTGTGTTGTGTTCACTCACTGTCAGAAACACGGACGCCAGCAGCAGGACGACAGAATACACCAGTCCTTTATTATTTATGTAGACCTGTGAGGAAAAAACAATAAGTGTCATCATTTTATGACCTCAAACAGATGTGATAATCCAAAAGTTCAGTCAAACGCACGAAGACACCAGTAACAATGATTTGTATATTGGAGGGATAAAGTTAGTGCATACTGATGATCCATTTTCCACCACTAGGGTGCGCAGAGCCCAGGGGAAACCCAGACCCAGGAGGATGTCAAAGATATTGCTGCCTATAGAGTTAGACACCGCCATGTCGCCCATGCCTGAGAAGAGACAGCAAACGTGACTGAAGAATGGAAACAGGACTCAGAGATACAGAATAATAAGTTGCACGCTGTTTTCTTTACCTTGTCGTGCTACAATCAGACTCGCCATGCAGTCCGGCACGCTGGTTCCTGCTGCCAGGAAGGTTATTCCCATGATGTAGTCTGGGATGTCCAGTGTGTAGCTGATGATGGTGACCTGATAAAATGAGAATTCAGCTTTACAGAGCTGCAGGAGTGATGTGCTTGTGCTATACCGTAACGGCAGCTTTTCACAATACAGTGTAGACCGAGGGAACATTTCAAGGTGACACATAATCCCTCTGTGCAGTGCTTAGGTCCTGCCTCCTTACCATCCACACCATGAAGTAGGAGAAGATGGCGATCCACAGGGTGGAGGCCACGAAGGTGACCATGAACCAGCGGTGCCAGCGTGGCTGAATACAGTTCGGCACGGTGCAGAAGAGCAGGAGGCCCAGAGGCCACGTGATCACCCACTTCACCCTCGCACCGCAGCCACCTGTGAAGAGAGAGAGCCGGGGCCGACAGGATCAGGGATTTAATCAAGTGGAGCGATCAACCCGGCTGGACGTTGAGGTAAACAAATAAATTAAACCACTCTGATCTACTTAAGAAAGGTTTGCATCTTCCTCACCTGGTATCCGCACAGGACTGAAAATCGCATAATCATCCTCTTCCTCCTCCTCTTGCTGACACACTTCGACCCCCGGCTTGTCTCCCACCTCTGCTTCCACTATCCCCGGCCTCCCTCCTCCGTTCTCCACGGCGCAGGAGCCCGTCCTCTTCAGGCTGTTGTTGGTCGACCCGCCCTCGACCCGGCGCTCGCCTCGCTGTCTCGCTGGTGTTTCGAGGTCCGGATCAGCCTCTGTCTCTGTGAGGGGAGAGCGGGACGTGTTTGTCACAGAGCTCCAGTGGCGATAGGATAACCTGTGATGTGTGGGTCAGGTACCTCACTGATCACCACGCGTCCTGCCATGGAGAGCCTGGTGCGGGGGGAGAAGTGAGGGGTGATCATGATGCGCAGGCCGGCCTCGGAGAAGGACAGTTTGTGGGGGTTAAGGATCAGAAGCTCATCCACCATGATGACTGGATGAGGCTCCTGACCGTTAGATTGTCCTGAGAAAAAAGAATCAAACAAATCCCCGTAAGTAATGGACAGACATTTTTTTCACAGACTCATATGACACCACTATGGCCTTTGACCTCTGAAATGCGGTGTTAGGATTATTGGAAGGAGTTCCTGACTAGGAAAGTTCACGTTAATGCCACCTCAGGCTGGAAAAACACTTGTGTCTGCGAAACAAACAAAATCTGCAAAGGTTTTGTTTATGAGTTGCTGACATCATCACCAATAGACCATAATTTCAGCTCTAAATTGTAGCTTCTAATGTCAACCTGTCACTTGCTACACTTGCAAACTGAATCACGCATAATTAAAATCACAAGAGACTTTTAAGCCAGTACAGATATTTTGGAAATGGGTGCCAATGTGTTATTTAAATACCAGCCTCCAGGTTTTTCCCAACTCAGGTAATGGGACGTTCCGAGTAGCATGTGAGTTTGAGTCTAAATGAAAACTGCTCGAATTTGAAGAAATGCCATGCAGGCAGACTCTAGATGAAATGTTCAAGAGGCCACCATGACCTTGACCCTCGACCTTTGACCACCAAAATCAAACCAGTTAATCTTCAACTCCAAAAAAACGCTTGTCCCTTTGGGTGTTCTCAAGATATCATGTTCACGGGAATGAGACGGATGGACAACTTGTAAACATAAAGCCTGTCGCCGGTGGCATGAAAACCTCGGGGTCATGTTTATCAGCCTGAGCAGCGACCTCCTCTGACCTTTGTTGAGCAGCACCATGGACGTGTTGCATGCGGAGGCGTCCTCTCCCATCTTGTCCTCTCTGTGGTCGTCTGATCTGAGGCAGCACGGCTCGGCGTTGCTCAACTGACGCGTCACCAACGCCCGGAGCTGGGAGTTGAACCTGTGACCGGACAGAAGCTGTTAGTGTCGACGCAGAGCCAGACATGATGACTGATGGGGAAGTTTGTTGTTTTATTAAACTTACTTCATGATTATAATGTAGACTCCATACATGGTCATGAGGAGCAGGGATTCCCACCTGCACAGTGAGCAATAGATTTGTGTTAGTTTGGTCTCAAACTTACCGAACTTCCATTATCCTGCTGAGCACAGAGCTCTTTCTTCCATGCCTGCTATATAGATGTGATAAATATACAAAATATTTCTGTACGTAGTGAAATGTGCATATTCAATAAAGTTCAGCTCATGCCAAACTATTTCAATATTATTGCAAATGGATAAAAAGCATATTTCTTATGAATAAATTATTATATTTTACAATATTTAGATCTTATCTCTTCTTACTTTACCTTATCTTATCTTGACCTATTTTATCTTATCTTATACTATTCTATACTATCTAAAGATTTTGCAATTTGATAAAAAAAAATTGAATTTCTTCATCTTATCGATTATTTGTGTAACTCCAAAAGTTTCTTTTGTGAACTTATATCAATTTATATTTAGTCATGAACATTTAAAGCTGCAGAGAGAGACTTCCTTCAGGAGTGTTTAGTCATATTATCCACATGGAAAACAAATGCAACACAACACCTAAGGAGCTGTGCACACTTCTACACACACGGTGTACCTGTGTGTGCACATCTTCCCTAACAAGCACCCCCACTGATCTCTTGCTGTCCCCCCTGAGCCTGGTCAGGCCGCACTGCTGCACATGTGCAGACTCAGATATTGTGAGCAAGCAGTGACTTGGCAAACTCAGCTACTACACAAATCTGCAACACAGTGGATCCAGAGGAACAGGGGCTGAGGTGAAATACAGCCAAGCGGCTTTGGCTCCACTCGCTGCAACTCAATAACAGTCTGTCATTTATCACTGAGGAAAGCACTGACATTAAATCCAGGATTAAATCTACTCTTTCATTAAAACCACTGACATATACAACAATGGAGAGCCCTTTTTTTTTAAAGGCCAAAAGAAAACCTTCACAACAGCCTGGAAGCATAAATGAGCGTGTTTAGAAGGACAAGTCTGCACAAAAGAAATCCATCTAACAAGCTCCAAATTGCCGAGGGGTTGCCACAGATGACACAGACCTCGTCCACACAAAGTAGACAAATGAAAAGTCATCTGACAGCAGAATGTAAATTGATCCTGAGCCGACTCTGTAATGACCAGTGGCTGACTGGAAACACACAAGGAGCTGTTTTGTCTTTTCTTGAACTGAATCGAATTGACGTGCCGCCCAATCACGGACTGCCCAATCACCTTGTTGACACCATCAACCTCCTGATTGTGAAGACACAGGTTTGAGGAAGAGGTCGTGACCCCAATCACGAAAGAGATGAATTCCCACATCTGAATGCAGAACACAGCCACTGTGGGAGTGCTGCTACAGAAATGTGAT
The DNA here is from genome assembly GCA_038501795.1 of Pseudopleuronectes americanus. Lineage (NCBI taxonomy): Eukaryota > Metazoa > Chordata > Actinopteri > Pleuronectiformes > Pleuronectidae > Pseudopleuronectes > Pseudopleuronectes americanus. Next base: position 9,896,263 of record CM076728.1, on the reverse strand, counting down.
CATATGAGCACTGCTGGATGAAAACAATTATTCAGAGCATCCTATTTATCCATGCATTTTAATGGAACATTATTGTTGTAATTTAGCTTTTTTAAATGAGCCTAAAAGTAAATCTGTGATGTTTCCGTGATGATGTAAATGTGAGTTAGTGTAAACAGGAATTTCAGCTCCTTTACTCCACGTTTAAAGAAAGAGCAGGAAGTTTAAAGACCTTTCAAACAAGCTGAGCCTCCAGGATAAACCTCAACTGATTTATACTTTTAGTGTCTGTTAAAACATTGCAAACATTTTCTCGTGCAAGAAATAAAGCAACTACTGCAACATCTATGCAGAAGTGGTCGTTCACCACTTCAATAACACAACACTGATTGCACAACAACCAGTGCAATTTCAGTCTAAAAACGTTTTTTTCCAGACTCATAAAATCTTGTCATTCTAAAGTTTAGAATGACAAGATTTTGTCAGAAACTCGAACAGATTGTTTAGAATCTAAACAATCTGTTCGAGTTTCTGACATCCTCTGGCCTTAACCCGCAGGGACTGTCACGATGACCTGCGACTGAAATCTTACCAGTTCACCTTTGAATCAACTGGTCAAAAGGCCACTGTGACCTTTGACCACTCAAATGTAATCAGTTCATCTCTGTCCAACGGAACGTTTGTGCCAAATCTGAAAGGATTCCCTCGAGGCTTAAGATAACACATTCATAAGATAAGATAATCCGTTATTCGTCCACCAGTGGGGACATTTGCATGGTTTCTGTGACCTTGACCTTAGTTCAACCATCAGTTCATCTGTGAGTCCAACTCAATGTCTGTATAAAATATGGAAAGATTCCCTGGAGGTCTTCCTGAGGTATCGTGTTCACAAGGCAAAAACACTCTTGACCTTCAACCATCAAAATCTAATCACTTCTTCTGTCCCTGAACGTTTGGACCATGTTTGAAGAAATTACATGCGGACACCTGAGAGACAATTGCATAACACAGGAATAAAAAATATAACATAAATCAAAGTGTATGAGCTCACCAGACGACTCTGGCATCATAGATAACCTACAGAGAGAACAAAATAGATTAATTGACACAATGTGGAAAAGTCAAAGCACAACAGGTTGACACTGGAGGAGGAAAGCAGATCTCACCCCGATGAGGGCCAGTACAGAGAGGATGTAGTAGGAGGAATCTCTAAACAGAGACCACCATGTCAAGACCACTGTCTGAGGAGTGAAGTCATAAATGTTAGCGTTCATTCTCAGTGAGATCTACACAGAAGATGTTACTAAAAAAACATTTTGTTTAAATGTCTACCTGGCCTGCAAAGATCCCACTCAGGCCAATGATGACCAGGATGTTGAAGACGGCCGAGCCCACGATGGTGCCGACGCCCACGTCTCCTTTAGTGATAAAAACACCTGCGGGGGGGAGACACAGAGGGACAGGGGGACAGGGGGACAAAAGAGGGGGAATCAGATGTGTCCATTCAGTGTCTCGCTATGTTTGGTTTCAGATGAGATAAAAAAATCACTGCAGCAGTCAGTCATTTCCTGTCGGGTTCTGTGGGCGGCTTTACAGACACCTGACACACACAGACACACAGACACAGACACACACACACACACACACACACACACACACACACACATACACACCTAGTCTAGAGGACATTATATCGACTTACATTGATTTGCCATAATCTAATTTTCATATTAAACCTAACCCAAAACTAAATCTAACCTTAAAACACGTTTTCACCTTAAAATGTAATTATTTTACATTACAAGGATTCGATTTTGTCCCCATAAGGCAGACAAGCCGTGAGATTTGGGTCCCCACAACATGAGTAATAGCTGGACCAAACTTGCCACACACACACAGACTATAGAGAGGGGGTGTAAATCAAGTATGTAATTGGGGTTATAGAAGTTCACTTGAGTTGGACTTTGCTGACATCTCATGGATGAGTTTGTTACTGCAGCAACTGCAAACAAAATGTATATCTTTAAATCTGAATAAGTAAAAATGTAATTTCATTAACTAAAGTCAGTCCTCTCTGAAATGGCTGCGCTACCCACCAATGAGAGAGGTGAAAAGCTCTGGAGCTGAGCTTCCTGCTGCCATGAATGTCGCCCCGGCCACATCTTCACTGAGCTGCAGGTTCTGAAAAAGACAAAAAAAATAGTCCATTAAAAAACAAATCAAATAATGAGCTGGTGATTGAAGGAAAGTATATTCGAAGGCAGGTTGATGCTCACCTCAGATATTTTCTCAAGGGAAGGGACAAAGTAATCTTCACACACGATGGCCAGAGCGTAGAACATGTAAATGGCCTGTAGAGTTGTTGAGCACAGATCAGAGATTAGAGGGACACACACACATACACACATCCTGCCTCTGTTATTGTTGTATCAATATATCTTGTCAAATATGAGCATAATGAGTCGAGCATGTAAACAAAATGGGAAAAAAATATCAGGCAAATATTGTGTGAAATACTCACACAGAGCGTATGAAGCAACACAGCCCCTTTCCTCCGCTGCTCCTTGGTAAATATGTCCTCTGGAAACTCGTGGATGGCTGTGGGAGGAGGGCGAACATGGGGATGATTTGAATATTTCATTTTGTTTTTCAGAGCTTTTCCATTTCCTTTTCTAATTAAAAACAAACCGCCATTTTTGGAAGATGCTAGTAAAATAAAAATCAGCCTAAATTTAACGTGACATCACTTCAGTGAAAAAACACTCAAAGACAAATGGAGGCTGACAGGTTCAAATGATGTGAGTCACAAAGTCGGATGCCCTAAAATGAGCAAACGCCTGCAGCAATTGCCTGCTCATTTTAGGGAAAATAAATCAGGAATACAAAATGTTTCCCTTAAATTTAGGGAACATTTTACACAGTTGAACTCATTTCTCTCTATAAGATGTTGTTTCTCCTGATTTTCTGAAATAAAGCTTTATTTTTAAAAGATGTTTGCTTCTTTCATTACATCCGGTCATTTCAAAGTGAACATGCGGTTAAAGAACGGTGTCTTCGTCCTGTTTGTCCCATTTCACAACATCTTGCAGACACAGCCTTGCACTCAAGGCCGAGACAGGAAGTGAGGTTGAAGTGAAAGTGGCAGCTGCTTCCTGTTCTTCCTCGAGTGTAAAAGATAAAGAAGACTGTTGATGACAGCTCAGCCTCCCCCTGCTCCCACCACATTACCAGAGAGAGAGAGAGAGGGAGAGAGAGAGAGAGAGAGGGGGGGGGGAGAGAGAGAGAGAGAGAGAGAGAGAGAGAGAGAGAGAGAGAGAGAGAGAGAGAGAGAGAGAGAGAGAGAGAGAGAGGTGCAGCTCCAATTTACAACTCGGAGCAGAGCTGGATGAATTTAAACTACGGGGGAGCACGGAGCTATTTATAGCTCCTGTGCTGTGTGAGACAACAGTGGGTCGACAAGCACACAATAAGCACAGTGCAGCCGTCACGCTGCACACTGTGGCTGCAAGGAAACTGAACAACAGACTGCGTGGATTAAGATCGGGTCCCTTGCGAGGAGGGATATGAGATTTAATCTTTGACACTGTGGTGTCAGAGACGGAGAGGAGGAGGCCATATGGTCCCGGGGAGAGGACAGTGACTTGGCCATATTCAGTCAAATGTAAATGTTTGTGCACCACTGTTTACACATGTGCGTCTGTGCTGCCTGCTGCTTCTTGTGTATCAATTTGAAGGCCTGCAGTAGGAGTGGGTTTGTGAGCGCGGGCAGGGCCACCGTGCCTTTGTCTTCTGATTGCTTAGTCGACTCGGGGGGGAAAAAAAACTATTTCATCCGTGTGCCAGCTGTTATTGCAGGGCAGGGCTCATCCACTAAATCATCGAGGCTTAGCATGTAAACTTTCTGTCATCTTATTGCACGGAGCAGAGCCTGAATGTGAGGCTGCCCTGTGTGCGTCTTCTGAAGCGGCCTGTCACGCTGATCAGCTGTTGGACATCTGTGCTCTCTCTCTCTCTCTCTCTCTCTCTCCCGCTCTCTCTCTCTCTCTCTCTCTGTGGTTCTATTTCTTCCACCCTCTTGTTTGGCCTGTGGCGTCCTGTCTCACAGCCCTGGACGACTCCCAGCGTCCTCTCTGCCCCAAAACACAAACTCCCAGGTTCCGCAGTAGGTGGAAACACAGGGGCTGCGACATGCAGCTCAGATGGACGCTTTGAGGAGTTGCTCTGGTGAAGGCAGTTGCTATGGAGACCCTCTCCCCGGGGGCAGCTTTTTTTTTCCTTTTTTTGATGGGTGGCAGTAGGAAGCCAAAGGCAAGGCGATTGCATGAACAGTGAGAAAGGGGGGAGGTGAATTTGTGTTTCCCATGGTTGGGGTTTATGAAAAAATGAAAAAAAGAGAAGTGACAGCAGCTCTGGAGCGTAATGTCTAAAAATATTTATTTTCCCTCACAAACCCTCAGGAGAGGTCTGAGAGAGCGAGGGGGGGTCGGGGGTGGGGGGCGCGAAGATACACAGGGACAGAAAGTGCGTACTGGTTTACTGAAGGCTGCTGGACAGGAATGTGCTTTACCAAGACTGTTGCGCTGTGGTTTCACAACACAAAGCCACAAACTGAAACACACGCGCTGAAGACAAATCGCACATCTGCAACTTCCAACAATCAGGGATTTAATCCAGATGTGATATCATCTCGATACAAGCAGTGATTTTGATGTCAGACGTTAAGTGGTGAGACGCCCCTCTGTGCTCAGACCTCAACCACTACTGCTCCTGGTGTCTCTCCTCTGCCACGATCCCAAACTGCTCCCACAACTCCTCCACCTCTGAGCTGCTTCTGTCTGTCACAGTCGTCACATCAGTTCACGTATCTCTGTTTCATTAGAACTTCTCCATAACCCACAGGTGTTTAAAAGCTCTGTGTATTTCCTCAACCTTTTCAACCAGTCGCTGCACTGAAGCTGCTGCTGTGGCGTCTGCTCAGACATGAGGAACATCACTTCCTGTGCAGCAGAGAGCACAAAGAGGGTGGATGTGATGAGAGAAGCTTTAATGAACTGGTTGAATCATCGTTCACTGATAAAAAGGTGAAACAGCAAAGAAGAGACAGATATATTCAATAACTCTGAGAATAGTGCGTTTTTACATCCTCCTTCATTTACAAACGCATCATTGACACATCACATGACGCTGCAGCTGTGTGATCACTTGATCTGGTGATGTAGTCGGTGTGAGGCAGCATGTGAAGTGACAAACTGCGTCGGTAGCAAGTGTGAACATCAGACTGAACTTGAGAATAACCAAACAACACTTTGTAACATTGTTGAAATAGGCCCAGTAGACACCTGGTTTTAACCATCTACTGTATATATAAAGGTTTTAACATGTGGTCTCTGTGTTCCGATGGCAAGTCGGCGGTTCTGACATTAAAATGTGACCCCACTTGTGTCTCGTGATCGTATCTCAGATCGGAGCTCATCTCCAAACTGTGTCGTGTGTGTGTGTGTGTGTTTGTGTTTGTGTGTGTCGGCATGAGCCAGGCAGGTATCGATCAGGATGTGGTGATCAGTGTTAATAATGTGGCAGTGGTTACAATTATTTAAATAAAAAAGTTTGATTCATCAAATCACACAAACCACATGTTAATACCGGGTGGGTACGGGGCCTTAGTTTTATGTGAGATGAAGGTGCCTCAGTTTTTACGATAGAGTCTAAGATAGATTTTAGATCCATTGACAGCGAGGCGCACAGTGGAGAACATACCACACACACCAAGGCCCCAAAATCAAGCTGATTCAAATTCCACACACACATAGATATCAGTTCCCTACGTGTGCCTAATTTTTTCATCAAAATACCCCTCAGAAAACTTTGAAATCTAAAAACCCTACCAATCTCTCAATGTTAAAGATATTTAAAAATGATTTAAGAATTTTTGATAAATTGTAAATTGTACACTAGAGGAGAGATGACCAATGATATATATATATATATGATATATTAATCCATGTTGATTCTTTCCCGGTTTAAAAAAAGGCTTGAGATAACTGAAGGTGAACATCTTGTAAATTACATAAAGTGGATTAATGTCAAGTCAACTAACACTTTATCTTTTCCATTTTTTAATCCTTATAGAAGAATAACAATGAAGGAAACATCATCTTAAGTCTGGGCCTGCAGGGGAAGGAATCGACGATTGGTTTTAATTTATTCTCGTTCCCTTGTGCCTCCTGATTTTTCAATATCCAAACCTGCTGAAGGCAAAGTAACAATTATGAGTTTTTTATATGAGTTATTTATTTGTTTTATTGGACTTTTCCATGAAGAGGTGAATATATAAAAAGAAGCAAAGTGTAAATTTGACTAATGCATCTGCTTTTAGCCGAAACACGCTGAGTGCACTCAATAAAACTTTATTAGCTTTTAGCTGCGGCACCACCAACATTTATTACCTCCACCAAGGAGGTTATGTTTCCACCCGTGTGTGTTTGTTGGTTTATTTGTTTGCAGGAAAACTACTGAACCGAGTTTCACCAAACAGAGAGGAGGGATGAAGCCTAGGAAGAACCAATCACATTTTGGTGCTAATGAAAAATAATGGACAAAAATAAAAAACATCTAAGTTACCAGGCAATTCCTTTTTCTTTTATATTACTACTATAAGAGCTAGACGATCCTGTGTGGGTCTGTTCAGCCTTGACAGAGGAATGTTCTATACTGAGTGCCATTCTAATTATAAAACACTGTTGCCTATTTGAAGAAGCAGCTGGGCATTAAATAGTTTGTTTTGGTGTGAGGTTGGATATTACTTATATCAAAAAGAAAAGCAGTTTTCAGTCTATTATTACCTCAGGTTATGTTTTTTTCTATATTTGTTTCCTCTCTTTATTTAGCAGGATTACACAAAAACTAAAAATGCTGATGTGGATCCAGGATATTGTGAAATAGGATGTTTTTCAGCATTTTCATTGATTACATAGCGAAATATTTATCAGTCACATTTTAGAGGACTGATGTTTATGTGTGTGTGCAATTTGGTGCGGATTAAATCTGTATCCAGTGAATCTGAATGTGGTTTCATAAGGGGACTGTTGGGCCCTGGTGGAGGGGATGAACTTAAAACTATATGTGTAGCTCTGTTTATGGTTGTTTCAAAGATTCTGTTTCATTCATGTATTATTATTGAAGTGCAGAACAATGATGCATGTGCAGCGGATTAGATCTTTGTGTAGAAGGTGTGCTGATGTTCTCTCTGAGTCCATCTGCTTCAGGAGGCTTCAGTGCTGGTGAATGTGGGCAGGACGGAATAATGCAATCGACCTGGAAGTCGGCAGGGTGTCCTGGAGTCAAGCTACGGTATCGACTGGCACACGGAGTCAAGTCGTATCATTCACCAACCAAACCGCCACTGGTGTATCGACAAACACACACACACACACACACAAACACACACACACAAACCTCTGCAACGCTGCTGCATTTTACATGAGGAATCAAAAAATAAATATTTCATCCAGGTGTGTAATGTAAATTCAATTATGCATTTGTTCTTTGATTTGCTTTCCTTTGAGGCACTTTGAATACGACGTTGATGAAACAACAGCAGGGCTTCAAACCGCACCAATCACCTCGCCCGTCAGCAAACACACCGGACATCATGTTACTCTGGAGGGACGGAAGTGAAAGCAAAATCTGATGCAGCCTAATCGTACCCATACAACATCGTCACATCCTCAGCCTGGTGGACAAGGATCATATTTTGGTTGGTGGGCAGACAGCGAATGGGATTGAGCAACATCCAAACATCATCTCTCTGCTCAAAATGTTCCCAAACCTCAAGATTACAAATAACCCTTGTGTTAACTGCTGTTTGCTTTGTGTGCCATCCGCAATCTGTCTGTTCCTGTAAAAGTCCGACACCATTCCAGGATCATTTGTGTTAGAATATCCGCCAGCTTCTCTTTCTCAACGCAGCTCCAAAAAACCCCCCAAAAAACACGACAGTGGAAAAATACTATTCTCAGCTGAGTGTCGCCTGCCAAGATAAACATCATAACATGCCTCAGCAGCACACGAGCCATTTACTTCATTTACATTATTTGGATTAATTCACCCCACTCCTCCTCATCCTCCATCTCCTCCTCGTCTATTTTTAGCTCTTTGTACTTTTAATGCTTGAAAGACAGAATTGTCTGGGTTTAGAAATTTAGCATTCAGTTGCCTAGCAACCGCAGTCTCCGAGGCTTGTCAGCTGAAGGCGGATCACGCCGTCTCCATCTTGTTTAGAGGAGTATAGGGATGAAAAGACAGTAAGAGAGCCGGGGGCTGGATGCTACAATCCCCAAGGTAATATCCCCCGAGGTCCGGCCCGGCTTTTAATCACACTACAGATTATGCAATCACTGTCATACGGCCTGCTGAGGAGGAGGGCGGCAACCTGAGCCCGGAGCCGCGCTCACTGCTGCGCCTTGCACTACCTGTTCAGCCTTTTGTTCGCCTTGCACGTCTCAGGAGTATTACCACGGGGGAAGTACCTCGCCGCGGCGCGCTCGTGTCCTTGTGAGAGATAACGAGGAGCCTCATAAAGGTTAAGTGTGTTATCAGGTAGCAAAACACAAATGGCTGGGCCGACCAAATGGAGCGAAGGTGGAGAGATGTACCGATTTTCATTTTTTTGAGAAATTCTCATTTCTCGCTCTCAAATGTGGAAGAAAATAACCCTCTGATGTAACCTCACAGATGAGGATGTGTGACAGCAAGACAGTGAGGTGTCTGATCAATTGTTCCCTGTGAGTCCGTGTTCCTGCAGAGCTCCACAAAAATATAAACTATGTAATATCACAGAGACGTGGAATTACTTTTCTAGATCAGATTATCAAAACGTAGAGTGGTTTTAAGATTAAAATGGCTTAAGGGGAACAAGGTTTGGTGATAAAACGATGAAGAGAATTAAAACTGACATCTATGGTCACAGGGTGGATAAACTGACCAAGTCACGGCCCAGACCTCCAAAATAAATAAACCTCTTGATAAAGTCAGTAATAAAATTATTCCAAATGACACATTACTCACATAAAAATAGAAAACCCCTCCTGTGCCCTTGTTATATAAACCTGTAGTGAATAAATTAAGTTGCTCTGACATCTTGATCATTCCCGACGGCTGTGATGAAAAAGACAAATGTGAGAATTTGTGCTTCGCGATCAGTGAGAATTGCAGAAATGATCAGACACTGGTCCTCTACGCAGATCTATTCCTGAAATGATTAAAATGATTCATTGTGTGTGTAAAATATTCAGGGTTGCACATGTTATTTGCACTTTATATCATTGACATTGACTTGCATACATTTCTGCCAGAGCTGAACAATAACCCAACAGCTCTCCGTACAATGCTCCATTGTGAGTGACAACCCAATAGTAGCAGAGTCATAAAGTAAATGCAAATGATATGAAGATACTGAGTCGATTTCTCCTAGAAGGGGCAAAGGGTTTCTCTTTTCTCTCTTTGTGCAGCATTGTTATTTTATCTACTCTGTCTCATTATCTCCACACAACAATAAAGAGATTTCCTCCCCGAACTGAATTTTTAATAATAAAACTGTCAGCTGTGATGAATGCAGCTCATGTCAGCCAGCCAGCTAATCAGCCTGGGAAGCACAGAGGCGCAGGTCTGATTATGTGCTGTCGATTGGCAGCACGGCTCGGGGATAATTTCACAAAGATTGCGAGTTGGAATCTGTGCAGAATATTCAGGGTGTGCGACGCAGACTCAAGAAGCAAAAGCAGGAGACTTGTATCCTGCTAAAAAGAGAAAAAACAGACCACCTTAAAAACAAACTGATCTAATCTGACTTCTGTGCTTCATCTGCTCTCTGAGTTTTTCTGTGCACGGCCTCGACAGTGACAACCGACACAATGCTTTGTCCGCATGACCTTTCAAGTTCACCTGCAGGGGGGGGGAGAGGCAGGAGTCTCTGGTACACTCCGCCCTCCTTGTTTACCTGCACACACTCACACACTCACACACATGCACGTGACATACTCTCTATAGCACTTCCTCACCAGTCCCAGGGTTGCCATGCACCTTTTTCTGGCTGTGTGCATCATTCCAAGTATCAAACCTTGAATTGGACAATATGACAGTGTAATGCACTCATGTGGAAGGACATTCTACTGTACCTTCATGTGGGCCGATTCACAGGATACATCAAAAACTGACATTTTTGAAAAGACGTATCATTTTTTTCTGCAGTATCACGTTATCTGATTTATAGATGATCTTATCCACATCACCCCATGTCTACACTGAATGATGAATGATAAGGGAGTGCTGCAGACAGTCTGGGGGGGGGGTTGCTGCTCTGTCCCGGAGGAGCACAGAAGTGATCTTTCTGGTTGAAAGCAGAGTGACTCACCTGCTCGGGGCTGATCCAGGCTCTGGTTGTCTGACTTCTCCTGCAGCAACTTGCGAGTCCATCGCGGCGTCCCGTCGTTCACGCCTGGCCGAAGAGCAGGAGATTCGCTTTCTGTTAGAGGGAGGAAAAAAACATCAGGGTCGTTTTAGTGTAAAAAGCAGTTTCACACACTCCGGCTTTAGAAACTGTGGTTTGATTGGTGTTACCTCTGCCAAGGAGGGTATGTCTTCTTATGTGTTAGTTTGCAGGATTATGCAACTTAACTAACTTTTGGTGCAGATCTGGTTCAGGGAACAGATGCAGGGATTTTGTTTTATAGTTCATTGATCTTGATTAGATAAATCCGGCCTGTTTAGGGGACTGATATTTATGAGTGGTGCAGATCCAAATTAAAATCTGGATCTAGTGAATTAAAATGTAGTTTCAAAAGGGAACTGTTGGGCCTTGGCGGATGTACGAACTCTACTGAGTGCCATCATAGTTTAAGCACTAATTCTTTTTTTTTATTGGTTTAGTCTATAAATTCGTTGATTGGCAGAAAAAAATTTCCCCACTGTTTCGCTTACTATTCGTTTCAGTAGCAATCAAAACATATATTTCTTATTTTTAGAATTTTGTACAATCCTCCAGCCCTTTTTTCTCCGTCTCGTAATTGTGTCTCCAGCTATTCTGGTCTCTAGTTGAGCGAGGGCTCAACAGACTGTAGCTTCATGTTTCTGGCCATGGGAGATAACAGCATGTTCAGTAATTCACGCCATGACGCCATCAGCTGTCCTGAGCCATCAGCAGTGAAATCTTCAAAAGGTGTGTATTTCAGCTCCATGCATTTTATTCCTCAGTAGCTAATCTCCGTGTGGCTTCCAGTTTTTACAGCTTTACTAGGGTGACAGCTGAGGAACTCCCCACAGATAGAGCTGTCTCATCATCTATCTCATCATCTCTCCTCCATTGGGGGGAGAAAAATACACATATTCCCCCTTCTGCTACCCAGAGATCCTTTCACCGAGGGGCCCGAGAAGATAGCGAAACGGTTATTACGCACTGCACTACACAGGGGCCTTTTATATATGAAGCGGCTTGGTGCTTGTGTCTGATGCATTTTGTGATTGCCAGGCGCTGTAGTGTCTCTTTGTAGCATGCAGCTCATTGAGCCTGTTTGGCGAGGGCAGCGGCCGCGGCTGAGAGGAGACGTGAAGGCTTTCATGTTGAGGCATCAAGAGGGGCTCGACTCGTATGAAATTCAAATGGGTTTCTGCCACAGATGGCTCTGCAGCACTTTCACACATTGAACCGGGGTGAAGCCTTCAACACCTTCAACCACATCTCGTCTCATTAGAAAAAGCTGACAAAAAATACGTGGTTATCTTTCGAAAGTTTATTTTTTCCAAAATTCAGATTCAGTAGATTTGAGACACTTCACGTGGCGTGCAGAGGTTCCAGAAGGATCAGTGATGAAAGCTGATGAAATGTGGTGTTTGTGTGGAAATATCTTAATCCTGCTTCCACGTTCCTCAGCATAAACACACTGCTCGAACGAAGAAAGGTAAATATAAATACCATCATGTTAGGTAAACATAATTTAAGCTACAATTCATCTCTCTTCACATTTGTAGCTCTTATATGTAGAGCACAAACCTCCACTAAGACCCAACAGTCCCCTTAAAGTCGATCAAACTGCACCGACTTTCACACACTATGAATTATCTTGATTTATTTGATCAAGATCCATAAATAACTCTCTGAGAAATCAAGGTAAATGTTCAAAATGTTAAAGAACCGTAGAAAATGTGCAAAGAGTCGCCTCCTGATCCGGATCTGCACCAAAATGATATACGTTCTTCCAGTTCCCATATTGCATCCTTCAGACAAGTTGTGCGGTAATATGTACAGTATTTTTTGTTTAGTCTTGTTAACTAACAAACAAACCAACCAACAGACAAATGCACATGCCCTCTTTGGCGGAGGTAACAAAGAGCACAGGGAACTGGCATTGAAGCTCTGTGCCACTCACGTATTCCTTTTGTTGTGAAATGTACTCATGGATTTGTTTGTAGTCTTATCACATGCTGAAAATGGACTGAATGATACAAGCTAAAAATCATTGTATAAGGCCTATTTAACTTTCACAGGCCTTGAGGAAAAAAAACCATTACTTGAAGGTAAGTCCGACGCCATACAACCAGTCATCAGCTCCATTCAGAAGACACACAGCACTGCTGCCTCCTCTTCCATCAGCAAACACAAGACATTTGATCCCATCAATCACACATCGACTGAACGGACCGGCTTCCTCACTTCTTACCCCAAACAGGCCCAGTGCCTCCACAGGGACTCAGCGACTGCAGCCTGTGGTGGCGAACCTGTGTGGTCCCTGAGTGGGAAATCCTCCACAAGCAGGTTGCACACGCCTGCATCTGAAACCTGAATCTTTGGGTATTGCCAAATGTACAATAAATATCTGTATCTCAGTCCATCCAACATTTTCATATAGAACACTGAGCAGTCGTACAGGTCTCTGCTGTGACATTTACAGCAAACGTTCAGTCAGTGTCATGTTGCAGTAAACACAGAGGATGAGCTTTGGATTTGACCTTAAATGGGATCAAAAGGCAGTAAATATCTGAGCGTAGCCAACACAGAGTTCAAATAGTGAAAAACCAAAGCTCGAATAAGGGTTATGTCGCAGTACGATAAGGTCAACTTTCTCCTATTAATGTGTAAATTAATATAACCTGTTGATATTCACTGCAGAGAGTTTGCACATCTATATGCAACAATAACGTATTTATACTTTCCTTGATTAATTTTTCTTTTTTCGTCAAACCAGAATTGATACTTATCTGCAATGCATTAGAAAAAAAAATCAAACCCATTATTCTGCAGCCTAAAGCGTCAATGATTCACAATTAATTTGCTCCCTCATCAGACAACACTCAATACCCTACCGGGACAAATCCAAAATTGTATTGTAGAAATGAAACAAAAATCACTAAGGCTGCAGAGATGTCTGATTGGGTCGCTGTCTGGTCCGAGGTCCTGACAGTTCAATCTGGGCGTCTGAGAGTCCTTGATGTGCTTCTTTTGTTTTCAAAATCAGCGGAGCTCAGTCTGAGTGACCATCAGGTGATTGTCACCTCTGTTACCAAGGCCCAATTGGCCAATCACTGAGCTTTGCAGCCAGTGGCTACGACCCCACGACCTGGTTTTTGCTGTGATATTGAGTGTCAGCTGTGACACCTTATAGAGACAGGAGTGTGACTTTCAAAACCACGTCCTATCAGGACTGTACCACGAGTGAACTGTAATTAAAGAGGGTCGAGAGAAAAGGGAGATATCTGAGACTAATTCAAAGTGTCATGGCAAAGGTTCTGAAACATATGTCTCTTCCCCTATTTCAAGAATCATAAAAAAATTCAAACAAATTATATTTATAAATCCACATAGGGCACCATCCTGTGTCCTGAACCCTCAACTTGAAACATACAAACTTCAGGGAGAGTCAGACATGAGGGATCCCTCTTCCAGCCCGGACAGGAGTGCACAGAGTAGAACCATTCCAACAAAATAACAATACAACAAGATATTGATGGTAGATTTAGGGGGGAAATATAAACTAATGAATCAAACTGGTGTTATCTCCTGTGTATACGCCTCCAGACCAATACACTCACTGGATGGATACTACAAAGAAGTAGTAGTAGCTGTACCCATTTACTTTGTATTCTAACAATGGGCATCATGACTGGATGTGATAATAACCCCACAGAGAATCATTCGCACCTGATCTGCTGCCCTCAGCTCTACAGAGGGTTTTAACAAGTTCAGGCACGTATTTTTTATTTTTTGGCTCTGATGGAAACCACTGCACACGACCTCCCCAGCACCAAACTGAGGACAGACAAGGCAACCAGCCACTGAGCACAGCAGAACATTGAAGAGACAAAGAGACAGAGGTTTCCCACAGTGGAGACCAAACACAGCAAGAACAGCACTGAAGAGTGGAAACCTCTGCCAAGGCCCAGACCTCTAATGAAACAACATTTAAATTCATTAGATCCTTATCTGTATTTTGATCTGCACAAAATTCACACTCGTAAATATCAGTCCCCTTAACATGGCTGATTTATTTTCCAACAAATTAATTACTTCTCAGAAACCAAAGAAAATGTTGAAAAAAAGTGGGAAAAGAATATGATAATCGGTCCAGTATTGTTTGTGTTATCCTGCTAAATACCAAATAAACAAACTGACATAGGTGATGTGTCTCTGCTCAACGTGCAAATAAGCAACTATTATTGGCGAACACATTTGCTATATTTGCTATTTCACCTCAAGAAAAAGAATATGCTGATGTACGTTTACATGCTCTCAGGGTTCCCAAATAATGTTATTCAAGGTTTAAAATTTAGTTCTTAAAAAAAAGATCCACGTTGCATTTTGTGTGCTGAAAGACACGGATGTGACGTTCATGGGTGTGCCTCACTGCTGCCACACAGCCATCTTGGAAATAAAATGTTGTTATTAAGGCTTTAAACTGTAAATCAAGCGTAAAAACCTCCCTTTTATAAAGAAAAGGTCAAAAAGTACCCGAAATAACAAATGCTTTTCCATGCTGCTTCTGTCTTTAGAGAGTTTCTCACTGCTTTCAACCATGTTTGTTGTTTTTTTGGCAGTGGATGCTTGTACAGTTTGTCATCATCCTTTGAGAGTTGATAGTGATAAAATACACTTGTAAACAGTTAGTGTTGGTGTGTCATTCCATGTTGTTTTACTGAATCTGACTAATATTGATATGGCCGTGTCCAGCACAGCCATAAATAGTCATACTAGCCGTGGAATTCGGGATGCTACAGGATGTGTCATATTTTCCGAGTACATTGCGAGCGTAACCTGCCTGTCGCCATTACAAACAGCAGAGCTCTTCCATGGTTTAAGTTGAGCGGCCTTGGTCTTGGTTCAAAAAACCTCTCCTGGTTGATGGCACACTCATATTTTAAAGGTGAAGTATAAATATTAATGACACGGCTCATTCACCGGGACACTCTTCAGCGAAGGACATCATCCTGCAATACCAGGATGAGGCCGTAACGTGAATCAAAACACTGCAGATGGAACCAAAAGTTCACGGCTTCAAATCTTCACTGCACGCGCACACACACACACACACACATAGGATTACAGGGGGTAACTGAAGCTGCTGATGAGTGTGTGCGACAGTGTGACCACATCAGAAAAGGTGATGAGAGGATAATGAGCTGGGGGGAGGGGTGTGTGTGTCTGTGTGTGTCTGTGTGTGTCTGTGTGTGTCTGTGTGTGTCTGTGTGTATCTGTGTGTGTCTGTGTGTGAGAGTGTCAGAGAGGGTCGCATAGTGAAGGTGTGTCTGGACATGGACTGTGATAAAGCCGATGATTTGTGTGACATGAACTAACACCACATGTCATTTTATAGATGCTGCTGTTCTTACTGTGTCAAGTTTTATGTTGCCGTGGGGATAGAGGAGGAATCAGACCGTGGGGAAATCAGAAAATCGGGATAATGTCAATCATGTGTATGGCATCGTGTTATAAATAGGATGAAATGACAGATACCGTAAATAATTTCAAGATAAATGGAATTCATTTATATTCGTCTACGTTTCATAAGAATGTAATTGGCGGAATGAAAAACACATTCTTATTGTAACAGCCTGGGAAGAGGCAGAAATATAAAAAGGGGCGAGACGACAAAATCCTTAACGCGCCCAGTCACACAGGGCATCGAACCAACGCCTGCTGAACCTGCAACAACCAAACCGAACTCATAATCAGCCATCAGATTTATTATAAGCCACAAATTGGGTGTGATTTATGTAATCAGCAAACTGTCAGATTCCTGCGGAGAGAGCCGACTAAAAACCAGGAGCAGGAGGACAGAAGCTGGCAGACGGCTGGAAGGCGTGTTAGAAAATAATGAAGGAAGGTTTGAATATTCAAACGCTGTGTTTCAGGTGAATGGTTTTATCACTTTGATGATAAATTCTTTGCTTTGAGAATTGCCGGAGAATCACACCTTGAAACCTTTGCACCTACTTGTCTTACTTTTATTATGCTAAAATAACATATATGTTCAACCTACAATGCATTTTGATGTAGAATTTAGGGCAGAGTCCATATGTATTCATATTTAAATCCATACAGGTCATATATTATATAGATGTTCCAGGGTAATATAGCATACATATCTTTTTTTATACAGCATATATATCTTCTTTTTTCTTTACAGTTTCATTTTTCTTAAGATTTATTTTAAATATATATGGTTTTGCTTTTCTTTCCTTCCTTATATGATCTTTATATATAAGGTTAAATATGGCTATTTGTAAATTGTGACATCCTGATGGCTGCACCTCTTCTCATCCTTCACGGACATCAAATGTATAAAAACAGATTCATATGGTGAATATGATGATAAATTGTTTTTAAATACTTTTGCGTTGGTATATCGTTTATGTTCCTGTGGCTAGGTATAAGAATGTACAGTATTAAAATGACTGGGCGCGCGCGTCTATATTAAAGTCTCACCTGGTGCCTGGATGACCTGAGCGAGCCAAATGACGGCGAGCAGCCCGACTCCACAGCAGCAGAACCGCTGGAAGGGCCGCCGGTGCCTCGCAGCAGCTCTCATTCCTCAGCCGGCCGCATATCCACCAAGAAACATCTGTTGCTCTCCGGCTCTCTCACACTTGTTCCCACACTTTGTGTCCGCGGACGAGCCTCCTCCCGGCGGGGCAGCAGGGGCGACAACAGCGGCGAGCGACTTCTCTGCCAAGTTGAGTTCTAAAAAGACAGGAGAAGAAAAACAACAGAAAGCCCCGCTGGTGTCAGGGACCAGCCTGGTTCTGCTGTCCGGGCTCAGAGCAGAGGCCGAGCCGCTTCAGTGCGCCGAGCCTCCGCCTGGAGCACAGCGAGCAGACGCGTAAAAGGAGCTTCGTGCGTTCATGTGCTCGGGCTGAAAGGTCGACAGCAGTGAGGTTGCAGCCACAGGAGGCGACATGCTCTGAGCTCCGTGCGCCTTCACTCCCCCTTCCTCCCCCTGCTCCCACCGACACCTCCTCTGTGTGGCCACCAGGCGGCGACAAACTCAGGAAACCTCGGTCAGAGGACATGAACAGAGGTGCGTGTGAGTGGTTTTGCTTTCAGCTCCGTGTGTTTATTGGTTTGTTTGTTTGTTTGTGATCCAGATTATTGAAAAACAGCTTAATGGATACCCATGAAACTTGGTGGAAGGATGTGGTATCTATACATATGGGCAGTGGCGGAGTTTTCTAAATCAGGGGCCATAAAGGGGCCCAATTTACCATAGATGAGTCTTAAGGTGCCCATTTAAACCATTCCTTGTTTTCTGTTTGTACAAAGCCACACTTCATGAATATTATTTGAAAATTGTCCCTTGTGTACTCCTAAAATTAAAAGTGTCAGTCATGTCTTTTCATTCCACAAACAGATACTTATAATTTGACAAACGGAATCAGATGTGAGTTTATGTATTAAGTTCACCAGTTTGGAGCCTGCAAATGATCATATTGACCAGATCACACAACAGTTATAATAAAAGCTGCTTCATATTTTACATTCATTTAGCATTGGGATGAACGGAGCAATAGGGGCAAGAGCTACTACAAGATCTGCTTTCGATCTAAAAAAATATAAAATGATAGAAGATCGTCAGCCAACACAAGTACAACATGAAAACACTCAGCAGGGAGACGGTTTCTAAGTGATTCAACATTGTGAGTCATCAGGTCAGAGATGCTCAAACAATATCACTCACAGTGCAACTGCATTCACTGAATATTGACGGTTGTGTTGTACAACAATGGGGAAACAGAACAAGAGAATGATGCTAATGAATAAACACCAGTAACATCACAGGTCTGCTCCCAGAGAGCTGCATGATGACCCTGCTCTCTGGAACATGTGGATGGAACCTGTTCTCGTACAGATGCTGAAATCAGGCCACTTTCATGAGCAGATGATTTTTAAACCTGTGAGTTCCACTTCATTACTGCTGCTGAGCTCGTCTGATATTGAGTGACAGCTCCTCGTTTCCCCTGCAAAATACACCTGGGTGACGCATGGAGACACACACATATGTATATATATATATATTATAAATACAGCTGTTGTGTTCACAGCTGGCAGTCTGACTGCCAACCCTGTGATTAGTGGAAGACCTGTTCTGCCTCCAGCTCCACAGTCACCCTGCTCTTAAAGACCCTCCATGTACTGGCTGCTGGCTGCAGAGAAAAAAGCAAAAGTCACTCACCACAATATCTTGTGTGTATCGTTACCTTAAAAAACAGAAACACATTGTGCTTCAAAATGAAGCACTGGAGTATTTGGAAATGGGCGTGGCAAAATGGCCAACAGCGCCACCTGGAACGCAGCCCCTAGGTATCCACATAACTGATATTCACCAAAATCGGAAACAAAGGTGTATCATGACTATTCATACAAAAAAGCCTCAAGGAGCTTTATGAAAAATGCAACAGGAAGCCCGCCCTTTTGGATTTAGTGCCCATTTTGGCCATATTGGCCGCATTTTTGCTTTAACATACTTGTCATAGGGCTTTCATCTGATCAACTGTAAACAGGACCTCAACTCTCATGACTTAAAATACCTGTAAATGATTTAAAGTCCAATTCTTTATTCAGGAGCATTAGATTAATGTACAACAACAAAGTAAACATTACAAACATAAAACTTCTAAAATGTATGAATGTCCATGAAGGTGTGAGTGCATTAGATGTCTTAGTTACAATATACATTATACACACATCTGTACAAAGTCCTAATGGCTAATAATTTACATATATTCAAGGTTACTAAGAGGTGTTTTGAGATGTGTGGCCGGGTGTTAGAGTGTTCAGCAGTCTGCTGGGAAAGACACAAACATGCACTCTAGTTTTATTGACTATGGTACATTCATCAGGAGTCAAGGAGTCAGTCAGAGGAGCAGAAATAGTGCTTTTATATTACGGAGACTATGTATACTTAGAGGGAGAGACTCAGCTGATGCTCTCGACTGTCCCACACACGTTATCAACCCGGTCCATTTGTTTGTTGGTTGATTTGTATGATTGTTTGGAAGCAAGATTACACAAAAACAACTGGACAGATTTACACTGGGTCAGAGAAGAACAAATGAATGATGGTCTGGATCTGTATCAGGGGGCAATTCCAGGGATTATTTCTCTACAGTCTTTAACATTTTCTTATTAGGATAACTTTCTTATAGAAAAAAATCTGGCATATTAAGGGGGACTGATATCTATGAATGTGTGAGATTTAGTGCAATTTAAGACGACTGTTGCCGGGGGGGATCCGTTCTACTGAGTGGCATTCTAGTTAAACCTTAAGTCTAATTTAACACTGTCTTCATATAACAAATAGGGAAATAACTGGTTAAGGTAACACCATACCAGGATGGAGTGTATACTGTCTACACTGGTACAAGATGGTGATTAAGTGACCATAGACATTGTATAATAAAGTATGATGAATAGTCCAATCCTCTGCTCCAATCAGCAATGTTGTTTTTATACACATCTATATTGTTGCTGATGATGTGATGATTCTAGTTATGCATGCAACTTTGTTTGTGGGGTTAATAGATGCTTCTAATTATATTCTGTTGGGCCCACTTGCAGTGAAATGTCCATCCTGACTACAAACTAAATATGACAATATTATTATACTTATTATTATACTGGCTTGATTCCAGTAGAAACAATGTAAATTAATGACATACAGACCTTTAGATTTATCCTTGTATTGACAAAATAAAGCCATAAAATTAGAAAGTAGTAAAATGTTACATGGTTTGCAAGTGATTTATAAATCTTTTTTATCTCTCTCTGCTATAAATTCTTCTTTAACACAAAATAAAAAAAATATTCAAACGTTGACCTGCCATGCTGCCTGTGTTAGGTAACAGAGACTTCATGTCACACAGAGAACTTCCAGAAACAGGGTTACGGTTAAGGAACAGCTCCGTGATTCTGTCGGCTAATAATCTACCCTGCCAGTTTCCCAGAAAGAGCAAAAGTACACAAACCCCCATTTGCGTAAAAAAGAATGTACGTAAGTTGAGGTGGCCTGGATAATGTCTGCTGTTAAAAGTTACAGCTAAAAATAGGATAAGGCAAACTTTAAATCAAATAATAAAGGTCAAAGGGGCCTCATACATAGCTGCAGCACCCTGGAGTTTTGTATATTTTAATGTCTTTGACTGCAGGGTTTATGACATAAGGGTTTATGACGGGATTCATTTATGACCCACAGTAATTGTTATATGAGGTGGAGGCATCACTTATTAACAGGCTGGAGTGTAAAGAAAACAGAATCATGTCATGGGTTGTTGCACGGCAGGACAACAACGCTGCAATGCAGAACTCAAAGAGCTCTTGTCTTTTAAATTATTCAAGTTCAGATTTAGAATTCTTTCATATTGTTAATTTAACATGACAGTATTGATTTTTCTCCAAAAAACCCAGCTTTCAGTTTCAAAAAATGGAAATCCTCAATTTAATCCCATGCTGTGCCTGCTACAATGAGCTGTTTGGGTATATCTAAACATCAGGAGCCCTCTCGGATAAAATATTTATCTGCTGTTTGTATCTGTGGATGCACAACATCGATCAAACCAACGGAATCTAACTCAAAAATGTTGTGAGGTCCCATTTATGACAGGAAGTCGGCAGCCATGTTGCAGACAAACTCATATTATAGGCCTCATCTGCAAATTGTGTGTATGGAGCAACAATGGGCATTTAAAATGCAACTACCCTGAGTCCAAACACACACACACACACATACGGCCTCTGTATTTACTGAAACTGGCGTTAAGCCCCTTGAGCTGTGTGTGACACATAGCCCCTAGTGAAGACGTCCTGTGCTCCAACCCCAAATAAAGACATAGGCCGGCGCATTGTTGTCATCAGCTCCCCTGCTGGTGTCAGGGAGGGAAGATAAAGCGTTTTTCTCCAGCTAGTGTTTAGGAAAGTATTCCAGTGGACAGAGTCCTGGGAAATGTTTGTATCATGTTGTCGTGCTGTATTATGATCATGGAGTGAGCTTCGGAAAGTGTATTTGTCTTACCTCATCTTGCATCAATTCAGGGAGACGGGAATGTGCACACGATCAGGATTTCAAGCTGCTTTAAATCTGTGTTATCTCCCTGTAAATCTCTACATGTGTTTATGAGACGACGCAGGCTGGATTTATTTTTATCTTTCAGGCACTGAATGTCAGCTGCTGACGGGACTTTTGTGGTGACCTTCAAGCATTTTGGGAGTTTTAGGAATTTGATGACATTAGAAACAGCTGATTGTGATATTAAAGTTGTTGAGGCTGCAGATAAGATTAAAAGGCTGATTCTGAACTCATCATTTGGTCCAGACTGAGATATATATTACTATCAATTTAATATCTCTGACTACCTGATTGTTATGAAGTGGTGAAGAGATGGAAGGTTCTTAGAAGTCAGATGATGTCCGAACTTTGCATTTTCTATTCCAATTCTCCAAATATAATAACTTTGATACCTGAATGAAAAGTAAACAGAGAAGTGGAGTGAGAGTGGTGTTAGCACTCTGCGTAAGTCGAGTGACATGTTAGTTAATGGGGTTTTATTTCCTCCAAAACCAATTTCACCAATTCAAACTCTCGAGATCTTGTTTGTTGACTTTTGGAATATTTTTTTTCACTCTCTCATGGTGTTTTTCATTTCATTTCTACAAGCTGAAAGGGGGAAAAAAGCTTTTTGTGTGTATTTTTTTCTGCTTTTGTCCGTTTTAGGTCATTCAGCCACATTTTATCTTTTTCCTTTCTTTCTTTTTTAATTATTCAAAATACCTCATAATAACCCGCCTGCATGCGCCATTCAACACATTCATCTCAATTCAAGTCGATTTCAACCATCATCAGTCATTTTCAAAGCACCTTTTTCCTTTTAATTCACTTTTAAAAATTATATATTTGTCGGCTCTTTTAACAATCTGTGGTCCTCATGGAGCTGTAAACCTTCAATGACGCTCAACAACACACATCTATTACCATTATTATTATTATTATTATTATTATTATTATTATTATCATCATCTGTTCTTTCAGATCACGTGTCACCCAATCACTTTTCCTCGCACGGTGGATGAAAGACCAGATGTTGAGACGGTCTCTGAGAAAATCCTTTCATCTGCCACGAAAACAAATAAACACTCCGGCAAGTGCAACCAAAGACAAAGAGAGGAGATCTCTATGATGGATTAACATACATTACATTTTCAGGTAGGCACAAAGTCAGAGAAATAAGCCTTCACATATTATACGACCAGTACTGACCATCCATTCTGAAATAAGAGTTTCACTCATTAAGGCGTACCTCATGGTGTTTTAAGACCTTATTGAATGTGTACGAGCTGTAGCTGAAATAGCTCAATACTAGAACGACAAGGGGAACCACAGCCAGAGTTACAGATGGTGTTTTGTCGTGTCATATCACGGTTGTTGGCTTTCTACAAAATAAAAAATAAAATTGATCACCAAACCCGCCTTCCTTTCTGCCCCTTTTTCACATTATTTTTTTTCCCCTCCAGTTTCAACAGCAACAAGAAAATCCACATTTGCATGATTAATAAGTTACATTTTTTTTTATACATACACACGTACAGAGGGGGAGCTTGGAAGTTGCTTGGCACATTCTCATGCTTGACCAACCTCCTACAATCTAAATAACTATACAAGACACAGTAAAACAGGTCTTCTCACACTTCTCAACCCGTCTCCCTGTCCGGATACGAGGCTTCAGCGTGTACAGGAGATGAGACGGATGAGACAACCCTCGTCTGCATGATCACCCTGCACAGGGAGAGGACGTACACAACCCGATGCACTAAATAACATGGAACAGTTCGGCTGTACATACAGTATCTTCACATACTGATAAAGTTTTAGATTCATAATTTAATCTGTATATACTGTCTCTTAATATGCTGGTACCAGGTATTCACAGTGACTCTAAAATAAAATTACAAGAAGAAATTTTGTACAAGAAATAAGAGAGAGTCCGAGTGACTGGCGAAAGTTTGGCATCCTTTTTTCCGTCGGAGTTCAGAGTTCGGGGAGGTAGTCTGTGGTTGAGTCAGTTCTGTTTCAGTTCTGTTTGGGAGTGTTTCAGGAGAGCTGCCTGGGATTTTTCGTTGGCACTGAGGAGAAGCAGTGCAGCTCCTCTGAACACAGGTCATAGAACGGCGCCGTGAACAAAAAAAAAGGGTGAGGTAAGGTGGCGTCGGGGGGGAGGGCGGGGGATCTTATCCACCTTTTTTATGTTGAACAAGACATAACCAGGGCAGGCTAAATAAAATACAGTGTGGGCCCTGTCCAGTGCTGATTTCACAATTTAAAAAAAAAGAAAAGAAAAAGTGCAAGAATGACACAGAAATACACACAAACACACATCAGGTTGTAAGATTTCACCTACTGTCCTCACCGCTATACCACTCATAAGCCATACTTCACTATTAACCCCAAAAATAGTCACTGTAGACGTCCTCCAAACACTTAAAAACATATTTCAATACAATATTCTGTATTCCACTATTAGTCCAAGGTGTTTTTGTCCAGACATGTAAAGCTATTTTTTGCTATTATTGTGGTTGAGGCCAGCAGGAGATCTTCTACAGTATGGCTGCTACAATAGTGAGGTTAGAGGACAGCTACAGGCGTTAGCGGAAGGAGACTGAAGCAGCTAGTTCCTGCCTGTGTCTTCGGGAGAGGTATCAACCTTTTTACGTTATTCCTTCAACACTGTTTTCATACACACTTCCACCTGGGATAAAAACATGCCCAGTTATTTGTTTTCCAGTTTACATCCCTTTCATTTATGTTTTTTACGTGGCTCGCCTTAAAAAGTCTTTAATACAGTACTACTGAGAAGTGGAGAGGGCAGGAGTGGTGGCGTCCTTACGAAACTGACCTTACATCAGTTGGCATCATTACATCTTTTGGAGTAAAAGGCTGCCTACAGCCTCGCCGTGGTCATGCTCCCTTTATTTTCTCTTTTTGTGTTTCTATTCGAGGCTTTCCACACAGGCAGCGCCAGGCAGAACCATACTGCAACTACACGTCTGGCAGAGAGAGGAGAGCAATACTACTGTTCACATACATTATTGGTGATACATACATATATACATATTAATATGTATATATACATATATATATATATATATATATATATATATATATATATATGTTCCCTTTTGGTAATTTCAGATAAGACACCTCTAAACATGCTATACAGTGTCTCTCAGTCAGTCTTAATTGCCACTTTTATGCAAGTGCTATTCAGCCCAGCTTGTCAAGTATTTGAAGCAAAGTACAGTAAGAGATGCACACGTAAAGACGCACGCACACACACACATTCATACGCACATACATACAGACACACACACACACACACACACACTGTCTTATACACACCAAGAGAAGCACTCCAGCATTGCACGCCAACACAGCAGAGTGAGAGCTGCTCATTGGTCAGTCTATGAGGGTCATGGGATCTTAAAAATGTCTTTTCTTTTTCTTTTGTATGTTGATTTGCATACTCCCTCACCACCAGGCAGGTTTCAGGACAGAGACTGTGCCAATACACAGACTGAAGAGGATCGGTGTGTGTTTGCCTTTGCAGATATGCATGAACAAATCAAGTGCACTGAGCGCACAGGGACATTGTTCGATTTGCATCTGTCTGCTGATCAGCTCATGCGTTTGTGCACGGCAGCGGCGGCGGCGGCGGCCGAGCTAGCAGGGCTTGTTGACGTTGCACAGCAGCTCGGTGACTTTGATGAGGCGGGCCACCGTGCTCTGCGACTCCTCCTGCAGCCGCTGATTGTTCTGCCTGAGGCTCTGCACCTCGGCCTGCAGCACCGCCTTGTCCTCCTTCTCCTGAAAGACATCGGCACACAACAAAACAAAAGCCGTCGCTCAGATCGCTGTGGCAGGAACGGGAGGGGAGCGACAGGTACAGCGGGTGGCGTTAAGGCAACTAGTGGGCACACATAAACACAGAGCTTGAAATAAAACAACACAAACAAGTGTCGAGAGGCACATCACACTGCAGTGAGGAAGAAGACACTCACAATCTAAAGAGCACAGAAACAGTAAATAAATCACTGAAAGGATCATTTATATGATAGTTTCACTGTTTACAGCATTCAATAAAATCAGTGTTGGGGAGAAGAAATTCTGAGATTCTGAGAATAAAGTCCTATTTTTACGAGAAGCAACATGTAATTTATTTTAGTATAAGTCTCAGAAATATCATAAGACTTTTGATTTTGGCACATCAGCACCACTTTTAGGTATTATATGCATCAGGAATTTGAAAAGATTGTGTTTTTCTTTTCTTTATTCAAGTAATATTATGACCTTATTCTCAAAATCCCAGGAAACGTTTTCTTCAACATGGCCAGAATACTCTGTCGCGTAAATAAGTAACTAACACTTACAATTGTTACAGGGATGCAACTAAGAATAGGGAATACAAATTTCTAAGCAAAGTCTTAGAAGGGGATGTCTTCAAATCTGTTCTATTAACTGATGATCTTCAGTTTATAATTATATCAGACAGAGAAAAGCAGCAAACCAGCACATTTAAGCTGACAACAGAATAAGCAAAGATCCTAATTTAACAGAGAGAGATCTGAATTGTTATTGTCACTAAGCTCATGGATCCGTCTTTATAGACTAAATCATTGATTTGACAAAGATACATTAGATTCATCAAAAATGAAAATAGGTTTCAGTTCTAATCAAAGGACGTGAAAATAGAAAAGTATCCATGTGATTAGGATGAAAAATATTTGTACATACAGAGACATACACAGTATTGAAAGAAATTCACAACACAATGTCCATTTGTCTGTCATTGACTGAGCAGCTTCATCCACTGAAGAAGACCATGAGCTGTGGTTCAGTGGACTTTGTCACGTCTTGTGTTTAGTTTATGCAGAAATATAATAGCTTGTTATTATAAAACATGTTTTAGTATGAGTGTCTGTTGTTTGTGTGTATCTCTAGAGTCTATCATCTGTGATTGCAAATAGTTGTATAGTAAAAAAAAAGGGCTGATCAGAAACTCCAATCCCTCTCACTCCAGTAACAGGAGCTGATCCATTTAAATCCTTGTTCCTACCTGCTGACTGTTCCTGTGCAGCTCGCTGGAAATATATAGTTAGAGAGAAAACAGTCATGAAAGTCAAAGCACCTTTTGCAGGTCATCCTGCAGCTTCTTCAGCATGGCCTCCAGCTGGGACACCTTCTCCTCTAGGTGGCCTGGAGAGTCACTGCAACAAAGAGACGCAGTGACACTTCGTCAAGAGCAGTCGCAGCACTTTGAGGTTTGTAATTGGAAAATGTATAAATAGAAACCAAGGTGTCGGCACGGTTTTGTTTGACAGACGGATGTCTTCACTGTTACCCGCTGTATTTTATAGAAAGATTATTTCTTTATTTCTCGTTATATAAGTAATCTAATCTAACTTTTATCTAATACAGAGTGAACTTTTTGATTTGCCTGATCGTCATTAGAGTCGCTCTTAACGCCCTCATGGTCTCCACTGCCTTTAACGTAACCTGTAATACTCCGAGATCCATTTACAATTACTGCTACGGCCGCCAATCAGACCTTTTCTGAGTATAGTCCTCCCATGATGCATTTCGTCTGATTGCAGTTACACATCATGATTAGGCCCTCAAGAGCAAAGTGCAGGCCCTCTACTGGTGATGTGTGAATCATGATAATAATGCTTTTAAAGGAAAGAACACTGCGTTGTTGTTAAGTGATTTGGACCAAGTGGTGTATTTTTAAATTCGA
Organism: Pseudopleuronectes americanus; assembly: GCA_038501795.1. Taxonomy (NCBI): domain Eukaryota; kingdom Metazoa; phylum Chordata; class Actinopteri; order Pleuronectiformes; family Pleuronectidae; genus Pseudopleuronectes; species Pseudopleuronectes americanus. Next base: position 9,868,960 of record CM076728.1, on the reverse strand, counting down.
TGATGTGCTTTTTGTTATCTCAGCATTTAAAGGGATTTGATGACAGAATTTCCCTGAAAGATGCTATCAGTTTCCCTCTGTTTGCTTTTATTTTGCCTTTACATATATTACTCAAATATTATTAACTGAAAAATTGAAAATAAGAAAACTTAATTTTAAGATTTTGGGCAACAATTGGCAATAGTGAATGTATTTTGCAAGGTCAGGGTGAGAAAGTAGTGCAGTATATGGAGTGTAGTGTTCTATGTTATTTTTAATAATCTGCTTCATCATGCTTTAGGATAACACTACTGTGGACTTAACGTGTTCAGAAACAGCCTGAAAGAGGAAATGAAGTAGCTGGGAAAAGAATAAAAGAAGAATAGAATGGATTAGGGTGGGAGTTCTACAGAAAGATGACAATGGGGGTGAGTCAGACGCGTTAGTGCATCCGTGTGCGTACGTGAATGTCTGCATCAGAGCTCTCTCTCTGTAGGGGAGAGAAATGACTCAAACAGTTGGATGAAGCCAATAAAGTCTGAATAAGAAAAAGAGAGAGAATAAAGGAGAAGAGGACGGATCGAGCTGAGAAACATGTGCCGGGATTTCAGGTAAAGAAAACAGAGAGACTAAAGACAGAGACATTGAACTGTATCCCCCTGACTGTACTGTGGAGCAACCCACCTGTCCTTTGAGTCTCTCCTCTTGCCATCAGTCTGGTCGGCGCCTGCGTCTGACGGGTCTCCGGCTTTGCGGTCTGTGATTTGAACAAAATGTTATATACATTATTGCCACTTAAGACAGCAAAGCATAAAACACTCAAAAGATGGAGGATGTTCACTGTCTCTCTGACTTTAGGATAATTTTAGAATCGGGCTGCAGCCATGAGAGCTTTCGGGAGGTCAGTCACTGTCGTTGACTGATAATTCACGATTCCCAGGCATATCAGGGGAACTTCAGTATTTTTAAAATAACACTGAAAATATGGCTCAAAACAAATCAGACATTTGAACATTGACCTTTGGAACTGTTTTATAACATGGAGACTGTTTGTATGTGATGTACTTGTGTATGTATTGTACTGTGTTGTGCATGACCCCTTTTAACTAAACAAAAAAATTCAACTAAGGCCTGAGTCATACAGTATATGTATGACTGTATATATATATATATATATATATACAGTCATACATATACAAATGCTCGAATCTGTCTAACTAGAATTTTTTGCTATTGAAGTCAGGATTAGATAACCAAAAGGTATCTGTCAATCAAATCCAGGTTTCTCATGATGTTTGGACTGTGTTGACCATATAGAAATGTTGTTGTATATTTTACATCTATATATTAACAGTATGGTAATCCTCACCGTCTCGTGACAAAGCCTCCAGGATGCCGCGGCAGGCCGTGGCCAGGTTAGCGATGGACTGCCACTCCTCCTCCGTTGAATCTGTCGTCTCTGAGAGAACTGAAAGAAAGAGGCCGTGGTTTATGGATCATAACTCAGTGAAGTGAAGGAGTCAAATGTAGCTGAGTTCATTCAGGAGAACAGGGACATTTTAGTCAGTGACAGAGCATAGATTCACTTTGGTTCGTCAGTATCAAAGAGTCACCACTTGGGGGTGCTGCTGTGTTAAATGAGAATTCAGGGACAAGGAGGAAACGCCATGATTTATATGTAATGCACTGGCAGGTTTCCATGGAAGCAGTTTCCTAAGGTTGTAAGATGTTTGAAATTATGAAACGTGAAATTTACTGAAGGGACAAAATAAAAAAAAATTAAGATAAAAGTCACATTACAAGAAATTGAGCTTAGTATTAACATGTTTTGATAAATTATTTAATGCAAACTTAATAAAATCATAAAAAAAATATTCAAGAATCTACAATTGTTCTTTTTTAAGATCTAAGTCCTTGAATCGTATTATTCAGTTATAAAAATAACCTGCAGGCCTCCTGTGAAAGAACGTAATGTGAAACAATCAGAGGCCTCAGCTACCTCCCCCACAAAAATCTAAAAGGATCTGAAGAGAGGATGAGTGTGTGATGATGAGTGTGCTCTTATGGCTGTTAAATGATGAGTCTCATAGTCTCTGCAGAGGCAGAGCAGATGGCGGAAGAGGGGATCCTTGATTTGGGGCTGCCTAAAACCTCCCCAACACACACACACACACTACCCATCTGTCCCCCTTTTATCCCAGCCATGGCAGGGGGTGGCAGCGGAGCAGGGGTGATATTAGATTAGCGGAAGAGGGGGCAGCGGGGATGAAAGAGGAGGGACAAAGGGGGGAGGCAGTGGGGAGAGGAGGGAGGACAATGAGGAGAGGGATTTGAGGCAGGAGGAAATTAGGGAGAAAAGGAATCTGAGGCTGAAACGTGCGTGTTTGTTCCATTTTGGCATCATTCAAGCAGAATGGAGCATTGTTCTGAACCCAGGATCAGATTAATAGTTCATTTCTCATCTCATGCTGCTAATATTCCTTATGTTAAAGAATATCACACAATAAATATGTATTACTGATCCTGGACTGTAGCAGGAAGATGGAGTACTCGGAGAAACCGCACACATTCACAGGGAGAACATGCAAATCAGCGCTGCCCAAATAAAACTTGATGGTCATTCAATAATCTATAGGCAGAGGGAAGTACTCACTCTTGGTGATGGAGTTATGAAGACTCAGGGCTCGTGAATTCCGTTCGGCTCGGTCTACACACGACAACCGGGAAGACGAGAGAGAGGAGTCGCTCGCCGATGCCCTGTCGTCGCCAATCTCAGGCCCCATGAACTGAAGACAAGATAGAGATAAAGGAGAAACGACAGTGTCAGCGAGGAACTGGCGTGTTGGGGGGGTAGAAACTGCTCAGATGTCATGTCGTCTTAGTCTGTCACCTGCTCGTCCTCCAGGGGAACTTTGGACTTGACGGCCAGGATCAGATCAGGCGTGTCGTCTCTCAGCTTGCCGAGGTTTTCGTAGATGTGGCATTCCGGCTTGAGCTCCACGTTGTCGTACACGTGCCTGTCGGCCAAGGAGGAAAGGGTGAGTCATGGTAAAACACACAGTAAATCTGTGGCTGATAGCTTGTGAGATTTAGATTTATATTTTAATCCAATCCAGAGGTCAAAACAGAAACAGGAGCACCTAGAAAAGTAATCGCCAGATTCCGGCTTGATTGACATTTGTTATCCTGCACTCAGAAAAGGATCTTTCAATAATATCATATCTGATGCAGCTCAGTCAAATGACTCAGTTCTACTTTGATGAAAAGTCAAATTCAATTAAAGTAGCAGCAAAGTTTGATATTATCCTCATGAATATTCCCTTTATGCACAATGTTCTCTTTAAGCTGATGTTACTTGTTGGAGTGAAACCAATCAGTGTGTTGAAAATATTTCACAGTCAGGAGCATAATGCATATGTGGTGCTATTATTACACTCTTGAAACCATAGAAAAAAGAGAGAATAGTGATATTTTATTTCCCCCAGTGCAGATATTATGGAAACAAAGGGAAACAAATGTGCTTTCCTGTGAGCGGGCGTTAGAGAGGATGGTCTACTAAAAACCAGAAGGTCAGTGGTTCGACCCACGCCTCCACAATTCTGCATTCTGAAGTGTCCTTGGGCAAGATACTGAAGTGTATGGATGGTGTATGATAGTAAAAGTGCTGCATATAGAAGCACTGTATGAATGAATAGGAAAATGTGACATGTAATGTCACACTTTGTGTCTGAGCGATAAAACTAGAAAAGCTGTGTAAATAAATGGAGTCACTTTTTTTTTATCTCTGATGAATAAATAGATCTAAATTCAAGAAGAGTACATTTAAAAAAGTTAAATCTTGACTAAAATGAAAGTTTATTATGAATCATAATTTAAAAACCACTGCATTAAGGAAACAGTCTAGTGACAGAGTCCTTTCTCTGTGACTCAGAGATTAAATTGGGATGAATCAGCTTCAGTTGGAGGATTTCAGCCATGTTGGATGAGGTCATGGTCGACTCATCTGCAGTTGTGTCTAGATCGGTTGTTGCATGTAGCAAAGCAAATGTCCTGTTCTTTTCATAGCTTGAAAACCTCTTGTTCTCTAAAACACCTTGTAGCTCTCACTTGACAGGTTCTGACTGATCGAACTAACAGCAGCGTCCTCTTTAACACTCACCCATCACAGGTGTCCCTGAAGGATGGCTGCCTCTCCAAAGAGAAGCTGCGCGGGAGCTGCGAGGCGCTGCCTTCCTGGCTCTGATTGGCCGGTGGGTCCTGCAGTGACGTAGCCCGTAACAATGGCATGGTGGGCGGCGTGAGGAACGAGTCGCGATTTCTCTCGCTCTGCCCTTCATCACACAGAATCTCTATGACCTCTTTGGCCTCCTCCACCTCCTCGGCCTCCACCTGCACCTCCATTGCGTCTGTCTCGTTAACCCCACCCGCCTTGAGGTCGTCCTCCCTCGCCTCCTCCTCCTCCGCCTCTTCCTCGTCCTCGTCCTCCTCGTCTTCCCTCTCGTCCAGCACCCAAGCCTCTCCCGACTGATCCTCGCCAGGCTTGCACTCCGCATCCTTGATGGCTTTCTGGTACAACTCGGAGAAACTTCTGCACAACATGAAAACAACAACATACTCAGTGAGAAGAAAAACAAACTGTCACACCTCGGTTTATTCTGTCCAGCTCCTCATATCATGGTCAGACATTATTTGATGAGTCAAAAAGATGTCGAAACTTTTATAATACTGCTTTGACAAATTCACAATGAAGACGTCTTTGTTGTCACACAATAAGCATTTCAGGCCCGAAATATAAATAAACCTGAGGTTCTCTTAGGATACTTCTGCTGCCAGCTTTCAAATGTTTCCTCTTTTAACTGATTTCTGTTAAATATTGGTTTTATTTACATTATTTCAACATTCCATCTGTGGGACAGCTGAAAGGAGAGCATGCTGGTAACAGTGGGACAGCCTGTGCCAGTGTGATTAAACATCGTTAGAGGGGATTGATTGCTTGTTAGCCAGCTGATTTGACACTGACTGCCGACTGCCATCAACAGCAGAATGAACTGTGACCCCTGAGTGGCACCTCTGTTGTTTTTCTCAACTGATTTGTCCCATTTAATTGTTTTCAACCTCTGCGCCACCCCTCACTGGGACCACTCTTCACTTTCCAGAGCTCTATTCCCACGAGGCCCCTCTCACCCTGTTTCTGTTGACCCATGCGTGCCCTTGTTAGTGTTCACCCTCCCCCCTCTCCTCCTATCTGCTGCCTCACCCACCTGCGAGGCTTGCCGTTCTCGTCCGGTGGTATGACAGTGATGTGGATCTTGTGCGCTGTGCGCAGCAGCCTCGTCCTCTCCTCTGGGCTCAGGTGAACCAGCGAGTGTCCGCACAGCCGCACCACCCGAGCCCACAGCTGCAGGCCTCCGCTCTCTGCGTAGCAGAACCGCTGCAGCTCCGTCACGAAGCCCTCCTCGTTCATCAGGAAGCCCGGCTGACCGACCCCGTCTCGCAGAGGGGTGACCTCCAGCGCCTCACAGCCCCTCGTAACCAGCTGCAGATATGCAGAAAAGTATGGATGATTCAGGAACACAATCAACAACTCACTGTATAATTTCCCATCAGGCCACAATCACCCACCTCTAGCCTCTGCACCACCTCACGTATGTCCTCCACCTGGCTCTCCATCACACTGATGGACACTGACTCCCCACGCTCATAGAATATATCCAAGCAAGGGCCCCCTTCCTTAGTCTCTGTCACGGCTTTCCAGCCAATGACATCTCTGCAGGAGCAGTTAAACACCACCTTGCGTGTGCACCTCTCGATGAGCACCACCGATTCGGCCGACACCCCCAGCAGACAGGGGAGCTTGAGCTCTCCCACCTCCCCCTCGTCTCTGCTGTAGACCATCACGGCCCACACCAGCGCCCCCGCACTGTGCAACTCGGCCCCTTTGGCTCCCTTCAGCTTGTCCTTGCGCTTGCCACCCAGGGAGAGCAGGGGGAACTTGGTGGAGGAGTCGATGGGTGTCGTGGTCACATAGTTTTCCGCCAGGTCTTTCAGGTATTCCTGCCGCGTGCGTGTGGCCATGGAGCGGAACTTCTCAGATTTCTCTGCGCCGTTTTCAGCGTTCACTGCCTTTGCCAGGAGGAAGTCTCTGAAGGCAGGTGAGCGAGGGAATCGGGCGCCCCTGGGGAACAACGGGCCAAATAATGGGATGTCTTTCGAGCGTGTTACAGCCACCCTGAGAAGGAGAAGAGAAAAAGAGAAATGATAGAGTAAGAAACAGTCAATCTAAGTCTTCTTTGTGCTAGATAATGTCTTCTAAATAACAAACATTTACAATGAATCTGCTGCTGTTGTTTTCCCCCCTGAGGTGCACTGCTAATCCTATAAAGATATATGTTGATGATATGGAAAGTAAATCTACTGTAAACTATTTTTTTTTAATCTTTCCTTGGAGTCAGATCTTGTTTTACTTCACCACTGCCTATGACGACACATAGACATGTGATGAATTCATTACCTTGATAGATCAATAAAAGGAGCTATTTGATTAATAGGCCTGTGTATCAATAATGGCATTTTGCAGAATCCTACCTGTAGTAGGTGTTCTCCGTGCAGGGCTCATGAACCTGAACAATGATGAAGACATGTTGGAAATGGGAGCGGATGGACTTTGGAGTGAAGGGCAGAGCACCTGGCTCCTGGAAAACGATCGTCACAATGTCGTTTCCGATGTGTCGCTTCCTCAGCAACTGACGAGACAAAACCATGACACAAAATCTTACTAGAGGAGAACGAGCCTTAACTCACTGGAGCAGCTTGTAAGACTCAATAATCGACAAAATAAATGTTTTAGTAAATAGCAGAATTGTGTTATTCTTGAAAAAAAGACCTGCAAAATCAATGGGGATGTTCCAGATTGTTATCATTAATATGTTATAAATTATCATTGTTATTATTGTTTTACCATTCACACCATTCTGTTTTTTATTCAACGTTTGTTATTTGTCTGTTTTCTATGTTATATAATTGTAGGACACAATGTTGATATTTTAACTGTGCAATACTTAATTGTAGTTTGTGTGAGCATAGACATTTAATGATTGAATGTATTGTCTTATATAGACCCTGAGAGGAGAAATAAGTCCAAATAAACCATATAAATAAAATATAAGTTAACTTGTAAAACAAATATGGTTGAAGTCAAATAATTAAAGTTAATATTGTAACTTCAAGGGGTGGATTTGGTCAAGATGACAATACATTGAGAAACATTTTATAACTTGAAAAATGCCACTTCTATCAATTAAATTTAAAAAAACATATCAAAATTTTAAATCAGAAAGATTATATCATTAGAGGAAAACTGTCAAATCCCCAAGTTTAGTTTGATATAAACTTTTCAGCTGAAACACAATGGCAGGTCTTTGGATAGGGGGTACATGGAGAAGTGACAGCTGAAGAGGGAGGCCGCACAGTGAATCCCTTCATGGTGGGAGAGAACACTGGGGGGCAGGATTTTTATGTCATGCTTGTTGCAGAGCACAGAGGTTTTTCCTAAAGCTTTTCACTAAAGCATGACACTGTGAACAAAGATCGTCAATGAAGCTTGAACCCACACTGCTGCAGGTTTAAAGAACAGAGGTGAAGCATCTGAGAAACAGTGGCCTCCCAAGAGTAGAACTTGGTTTTGGAGGAACACAAAGCTCAGGACGAGGGACTCTTATGCTTCTGTTACATTAGAGGATTATTTACCTGTTGTGTGTTGTTGGCTGTGTAGGGCAGCATAGTGGACACATGGAACATAATCTCGTAGTCCTGGTAGCGCGTGTAGAGGGAGTGTGTTCCAGTTGAGTCCGCTGCACAAGACGCACAAATACAAAGAGACAAAGAGGGAGAGATTAAGGAAAATCAGTCAACATCTCCGCATGAAAACAAAGTGTCGCGGTCAGGGTGAAATCTGCCTCGTCTGCCGTTCGCTGCAGCTCAGTGAGGGGAAAGCAGCATGGAGATAATCAGCAGTCGCTGTGCTTATTTGCAGGCATTACTCAGATTACATGTGGCCAGATAGGAGTTATCTTAGGCTTTCAGTAGCGCACTGATGCCCTTCGGATAATAGCCCTGCGACAAGGTGAGATGCAGCCAATAGATCGGGGGCGTGGCGCGTGTTTTCAGCTCACTCTTTATGTCCAGCTGCGCTCGGTATTTCTCCCAGCTCTTCAGCCGCACCCGCTCCCCGAGCAGATCCAGGAACTCCTCAAACGCCGGCCCGGAGCTCTCGTTGTTGTACATGTCTTCCTCTGAGCTCTGGCCAGCCCGACAGTACATCACCCCGACCTTTCTCTGGAAATTCAGCTGCAACCAGAGACAGAGAAGAGTCAAATACACATCTTCTCCTTCTTTTCATTCCAACTACCAAGACTTTACATATACTGAGGAATGCTCATCATTCGATAGCTTATGTTGCAGCTCAAAAGGCTCATTTATGTGGTGAAATGAAACCCGGCTGCACAGCACACATTATATTACTGACCCTACCAACGGCCTTGAGCTTTTACATCAGGATTCAGGCGGCTCAATGCTTCAAATAGAGAGACACTTTATTTTGTCTGTCTTGTTCATTGCTTCAAAGCTTCCGCTTGTTTCATTCTGTTGTGGGTGAGTTTAAGTGCTCAGCAGCCTCAGCAATAAAATCATCAAAATAAAGCCTCATGTGTGAAAGAAGGCAGCACTTTATGTTTTCTCTGAGAAACAACTGTATGTTAAAAGAGATGGCAATGGACAAACAATAAATCAGAAGGAAACTACAACTTAGTGTTAGGGCCACAGCCTTTGAAGATTAAATCGTAATTTCACCAGAAAAAAGGCTTCATTTAAAAAAAAACATTTGCAATTTCAAGATAATAAAGTAACAATTAGAAGCTGCGTTTCATTTTAGACGAAAGATGTCAGAAGATCAGCATTAAAATGAGAAATGTGGAGAATCTTGTTAAGCTAATCTTTAGGTTTCAAAAATAACAAAATACTTTGTCTTTTGTCTTTTTTTGGTGTAGGTCGAGTGTGAGGTAATCATTGGTTTCACCTGAGTGACATTCAAAGACGTGGTAATCGAAGTTTGGGATCGAGTTGGAGTGGAACTCCTGTAAGCAAGGGTTCACATTGCTGCTATTTTGTTTAAGAATGTTTTTTATTTTATTTTTGCACTTTTATAAAAAATGTTCTCTTAGATTACGACTTTAGTCTTGCAGTAGTTAGATTTTCTCATTAAATTCCGATTTCATTCTCCTAATATATAACTTTATCCTGTTGTAGTTACAAAATTATTTAACATCATGGAAAACAACAAAGCATCAATACTTCCTGTAGACCAAAGGTTGTATAGTGGCTGAAGCTCCAGATTAATGCACATAAGCTTTTTTTTTACACTACATGACCTATTTGACATCAGTAGGTAACATCAGACAAAATCATTAGGTGTAGTTCTACATGCTGAGTGAACAGGAGGAAACTATAGAGCCCAGAACGTAAGAATACACAGATCTAATGACATCACTTTCTAACTGAAGCACAGTGATCGATCACAGAGGACAGTGGATGAGAGATGTGGACTTTAAAAAAAACTGTACTTGCTTTGGATGCTTTACTCTGAATTCTAAGGTGTGACATTCAAATAAATAAAACATATAAGATGCCCATACATGCAGAAAGTCTCCAGCATCCACAGACGTGTCTTTACTCACCCCCTGTTCGTCCAGCTTCAGCAGCGTGTCCCTGACCTTGGGCGAGTTTGAGGCCAAGCGGAGGCAGTGCAGGTTCAGCTCAGGCATGATGAACTCCAGCAGCCTCTTGGGAGACAGGCCCCGGGGGGTCGTGTGACGAGCAGCAGACGGCACAGACTCCTCCAGGATGGAACCTCGCAGCGTCTTCATCTGAGGAATTCACATACATCACAACCCGTCAAAAATCCATTTTACACACACTGAACCTGAAGGGAGCTCCGAGGCGAGAAAAGAACAGCCGTACCTCCGTGGTGCGAAAGATGATCCTGTAATTGTACTGAGCTCCACTGGATCCCTCCTTCTCCTCCCGACGGAAGCTGATGGCCACCGGGCCGAGGCGGTCGTCCATGCCGAAGAAATTCTGGTGTTCTGGGATGAAAATGGAGTCACATCAATACAAGTGTGAAGATTGATAATGGAAGTGCAGCAGCTGGGACAGTGTTGGAGTTAAAAAGAAATACAATATGGGACTGTGTGAAATGTAATGGAGTTTTTAAAACAAAGCAAAACCCTCCAAGGAGATTTGGATATTTTGACAAAATTTTATACTGAGAACTAGCTGATGAAAAATATAAACTTCAACAAGGGAAGGAAATAAAACTGACCTAAAACATTGTTTATACCTTGATAAAGATGATTGAATAGGACCACATTGCACTTCTACTCTTTTTGAAGCTAGAATATAATTCCCTTAATTAACTCAGGTAAACAGAATCAGCAGAATCGACACGTACCTTTCATGTAGAAATATTTGCGATAGTAATGGGCTCCCAGATCTGCATGGCCGATAAAGTAGTTGCTCTTGCCCTGCTGCTGGATGTGACTCTCTCTGGGCTCCTCCAGAACCGACACGGCATCGTTGGGGGTCTGCAGGCTTAACCAGAGTCCCCGCCGGTCCTGGGATCGACCCAGACCCACCTGCTCCTCTCCCCCCGTCTCGTTGCGAAAGTGGGGGCAGCTGAGCAGCAGCTCGTTATCGTTGCCATCCCCTTCGTCCAGCAGCGACTGCTCGGGGTCTTCTGCATTCCCCCCGTTGCCTCCCCCGCCCTGTGCCGGTGAGGAGGGGGTGGCCTGGGTGAGGGGCCGCAGCTGGGAGGCGGCCGAAGCCCCTGAGGTTATGTTCTTTTTCCGCCCAATGCTGTCTCTGTTGGTGGCCGCCTCGGTGAGGTCGAACAAGATGCTCTGGACATCATAGTGGGCAAAGTTCCTCACCCAGGCCCCGCCCCCGATGTTGTCATTAGGGCCGGGCTGAAGGGATCTGCAGGGGCACAGGTTTGGACTTCTTACCCAGACCCTCAGGCTTTGGTGGCTTGACAGGTTTTGGGGAGTCCCCTGTCAAAACAGACAAACCGCGAAAGAAGCCATCAGGCTCCGGAGGGTTGCCCTGCAGACCTAAAAGCAGGAAAGGGTCTTTGAATCTGAGGGCATTTGGACTCAGGGGCCCCTGGTCATCTGTGCTCAACTCCTGGATTTGAATCTGTCTCTCCAGTGAGGACAGGCTTCCGTATTCCCTATGTTTTAGCATCCCTGAGTCGCCCTGAGCCCCCACACCCACCTTCTCACCAACCGCCCGTGTTGCTTTCCCCCCTGCTTTACCAGAGGAGTCCAGGTCCCCCAGGGTTACATCGCTGTTACTTCTCTGCATGATGTGGCCCCGGCCCACTGACCTCAGAGTCAGGCCCACGCGGCTCGGAGTGAGGCTGTCGCCCTCAACCCCGTCGCCGTCCCTCCTGGGCGGCCACTCCACTACACCCTCTTCCCGTTTGGGGTCAAAGCTGACGGAGGCAATCGGCGGCCGGACATTCTGACGGCGAAACTTGCGGATGAAGAGGTCATCTGACTGCATGGTGCCAGGGAAACCAGACCGTCCCTCCAATTTAGCCCAGAGCCTTCTGCTCTCCCAGTTACGTTTCTGTCCTGGTCTCTATGGTGCTGGTGTTAACAAAGATGAAAACCCCTCTGAGAGAAATCAACAGTCCTCATTCACAGCACTTCAGATGGCTGAAACGTCTCGACCCGCTGGGCTCTCATAGACGTCTGCGTGAGGTGCCGCACTTTGTAGTCACAATGAGCGTAAATGTAAACGACTGAAGGCAATTCTCGGCTGTTTCTGGTTGCAAGGTTCCGTCCAGTTGTGCAGATGTGTGTTTTGCTGTGAATCCGGACGCGGGGTGCTCCTTCCTGTGGCGTGAGGATGTAGGGATCATCACTGAAGCCAAACTCTCTGTCCTCCGTGCAGAAGAGGCTCTTTGTGTATCAGCCCCTGTAACATGGCATCCGTTCGCCTGCACTCTTCAGTGCCCGCAGCTTCCCTTTTGGTTTCGTCCCCTTGCCCACCTGTATAGAAAGAACAAAAAAAAGAGAAATGAAACGTGTCAGTCTTTCTTGTCACTCTCCCAAACTGCGGTTATCTTAATCAACAGCTTTGAGTACAGTGGCTTTGAAAACAAGTGTTGAATTCCAACAGTACAGCAGCTAGCCGGTCCACCATGTGTGTTGTTGTTGAGTAATGCCTTGTACCTCTGTTTCATTTCATTTATTATTCTTTCCGTTACACACTTTCCGCTCCAAAGTTTCCCTAAATAGTTCCAGACTTAAAGCTCCCCGCGTCCACCCTGCACACGCTCACAATGGACAGTGTTAACACAGGGGAGAGGGGGGGCTTCCTGGCTTACTGACAGTGTGCCAACATACGAGAGAAATAAGCGTAAACTATCTCTCTGCCTCACTCACACAAACACAGTGTAGTAGTTCCATGATGTTATGGTGTAATAACACACAGACATTATCGATAACTATCCGTATGAGGTCTTACAGCAGTTGTTAAGACTGGTTTTAATTTTTCACTGAGTCAATGAAAAGAGCCAAAGAGATTTGGATTAAGAAGTTGTGTGCTTCCCCTTTTTTAAGTCGCAGTACAAGTTTTTCATTCTAACTTACCAGTAAAGTGGATTGTGTGTCAGGCTCAGATCAACCAGTTCCTGTCATCATCTGTCCCTGATGCCCCGTCCCTGACCGAACTGACGCCAGCCCGCTCGAGCTGGAACCTTTTGTTACTTCAAAAAGCTACGAGAGGCTTCTTCCTGTCTATAGCTTCTTTCCTTTTTTTAACACGCATCTGCTCGCTCGCGCTTGCAGCCTCGAAGAGCAGGTGCAGTTGTGCAGAGCTGCTACCAGGAAATATCTTTCAGACACACACACACATATCGTAAAAAAATGCTATAGAGGCAAGTGAGGAAGTCACAAGAACTGTTTGTTTTCCTTCCTCCCCTGCTCTCACACTGTCTGTTTCATCACAGTGAGAGAACATGGCAATTTTCTAAGCCGTGCACAATCAGTGGATATTTATCAGCAGATTTGATGGTGTAAGGAGATCATGCGTGCCAAGGTTTAAACATGCACTTCTATCATAGAAGACATTCGCTGGCACGCGAGGCTGCTCTCTGTTACCAGGAAGTGGCACTGGATGAAGATTTAATCAGTTTATCTTAAAGGTTCTTTGTATTGAATTATATCTGCTCTTTAAGAGGAGAAATGTACTGGGCTTTGCAACATTACATTACATTACATCTTATTATTTCACATTGTCTATTTTCTCCTTTCAGTCTGTAATAGCAGTGTAGAGCTCTGAAAAAGATACGAAATATGTAGGTAAACTATCATAATTTACCTGAAGCCCTAACTTTAAAAAAAAATGTCAAGGTCACTGTCACACATTTATTGGAGCTGAGATGTAATACTTTAGGAAAGTTAGCAGACTAAAAGAAACTCACAAAATCTTTAAACGTTTAATCCCTGTGATATTGAGGCCATAAAACCTGTAATGCAATGCATGGAATATAAGTCTGGTGGAGAAATTGTGTAGCCCCTCCATCTATCAATCCATTATCTATACTGCTTATCCTTTGAGGTTCGCACGGGGCTGGAGCCAATCCCCTCTGACATTGAGCGAGAGGCGGGGTTCACCTTGAACAGGTCTGACCCCAATTAACCAAAACCCAATGTGCAGGTTTTGGGAAAACGGGAGAAAACCTCAAACTCTGCACAGAAAGACCATGGCTGGGCTGGGATTTGAACCAGGAACCTTCTTGCTATAATGTGACAGTGTGGTCATGTACGATATGTGGAACATTGGACAGAATAACATGCTTTTGTGCCTGAGTGACTGTTGATCTTGATCATGACACAGGGATGCTGCAGAAGTTCAACTGGTGTATGTCGATGCTTATCTGCAATTGGGAGGCGCAGCATCATCTGCATGTTTCACAAAGCCCTCAAACAAGTGTGAGCAATCAATTTTCTCTGCTGTCTCCGAGTGGGGGTGCGGATGACTGTTTTTTTCTTTTAATTAAAAATCACAGATTGCCTTCATGTTGTTCCAACAGCAAACGGAACTTCCAGGGTCGGAGAGAAACACTCCTGCTGTCCACCAACACAGCGAGGGTTGAGCTTGGACACTTATCAATCACTGCCTTTGTACAAATCACATGTTCCTGAGCTTCTTAAGACCCCGACCCATGAATCAGTCGTTGTTTCCATAGTAACCGCCCCGGTGCCACCCTCTCTGGAGGAGGTATCCAGTCCAACAGTGTTTTATAACAACCCTGGTTTCCTCACTCAGGAGGAAAAAAGGTTTCATTTTTAGAGAAATGAGCCCGGGATGGAATATATCTGTGTCGGTGACCTCTGTGTTTACTCCTGAGCAAAAATACAACGAGAAGAAAGCAGGGAAAAAATTATCCTGTCGTGAATTTCAGGTTCATTCACATTTCATCTTTCATACCAGATGTTGTATGGAGGGCCTGGGCGGACACACATGTAAATGTATCGATAGAAACTATTTACTTCCTGTGGGGGGGGCAAATCGCAGCATGGGCTTCGCTAAGAGCTCATTGTGAGTCATTGACATAAGTGTGTCAGTGCCCTGAATGGGTTGAGTGGTCACATGAAAAAAGGTTGTGGATAAAAATAAACATGATTTAATCTTTATCGTCAAGCTTAAAAAAACAACAACATGTAAGCGGGAAACTCTGAATTGTTTTATGACTGTGATGAAACAAATTCTCTCAAAACGTGCAAAATAAAATGTTGTATTCCTGATAAGCTAATTAGAATCACAGCCTGATCATAAAACACTAAACTAATGTTGACTAACTTGAAAAAAAGTTTTATCACTCAGGACAGAATCTGAACCTGATTTCAAGAGAAATGGCACAGAACCATTTTATTTCATCACCAAGTCATTTGCATAAGTCACATCCACATGATGTGTCTGGTGTTTCTGCCTCTATCCGGTCCTGTGTTATGAAGTTATTAATCATGTGTGTTTACCGCTGTGTGAGGGTGATACACACATTCAGCTTGAAGCCGAATCAAAGACGGGAACAGAAAGTGATGGAACCTAGTTTCAGTCATGCAGGCGCCAAACGTTTAAAAAGCTAAAGAGTAATTTTCTTACCATTTCTGATGTGCGACAATCAAATCTTCTCCAGGTAGTCAGAAAACTCCAGTTAAATATATATTAAATAATAATAGATTATAGTAATTCCTGAAAAAGTGGCCTGATTTTGAATAGAAGCTGACCTCTGTGTGGGTTATAGAGAAGTGTGTGACATACCTTAAAGAGACGTACGAAGTAAAGCAGAACTGGGTTTTGTCCCTGCCCCCTCTGGGTTTCTGTCTATGGGTTCCTGTCTATTTGGGAACCCATTGTTTTAGATTTCAGTAAGTAATTTTAAATGTCACTGCACCGTACATCCTCTCAACTCCAGACCAGTGAAGCTTCATCATTTAAACAACTACCTCTTGATCCAAATATCTTGCTTTCATATGAAAAAAAAACATAAAGGTCATTGATACCAAACAATGTTACCAGCTTTAATCAACCAAACCTTAATATGGTCTAAAATGGATAACTTTGTAACCACATGATTGAATGTGTGACAGTTAAAAACTATTTAAAGACATGATGAAGTCTGGAGATGATAAGAAACACAGAAAGATGGACGACATGTTGCCACTTCCTCTCAATATCCAGAAATTAAGCTAAAATAAACCCGATATGGACACTGCCATCTAGCGCTGTTAACATCATTTCCATAGCTTGAGTAAGAGCAATCGGGGGATTGAAACGACCAATCGCAAGTCACACCTGTGATGATGCTGCATCTCACAGGTTTAAAACTTCAAATTCTTAGATCTTGTGTCGTGATCCAGCTCAATCTGGACGACATGCTGAACCAGAAAGATCGTAAACTAAATACGAATTCTCAAATGGTTTATGCTTCTGACATACTGGGGTGTATCATTAAGTAAAATAGCAGGTTACCATCCTTACAGAGATCAATGCTCCACAAAAGATATCAGGCTAATATCAAGTAGCAGCACGCATCAACTCTCACATAAGTAAACAAACACCCTGAGCAGTTACAGTTGGAAGAGCTTCCCCTTGTCCACAGTGCTGCTCGAATGAGATGATGGAAACCCGTGTGCGACCTCTGACGCTCCCTGAGCCACAACTCCACCACCACTTCAACAGAAACACGGCCCCTCTCTTCAGCTGGTTAGCAGGAGCATCTTAAACACTTTGTGTTAAATGGCCTCAAGGAGGACTTCCTGACCTTGTCGGCCTGACTAACATTACGCCATGCAGCAGTAGGGTGATGCAGTGGTCAGCACTGTCTCACAGCGAGAGTAGACTCTGGGTCAGCTGGAGTTTGCATGTCCTCTCTGTGAATATGTGGCTTTTCTCCAGCTTCCTCCCACAGCCCAAAGACATTCAGGTTAGGTTAAATGGAATTGTGAATGGTTTGTCTCGATATGACTCCTCTGTGATGGATCGACGACCAGTCCAGGGTGCACCCTGCTTCTCGCCCAATGTAAGTGCAGGACCCCCAAGGGATAAACTGTATAAATAATGGATGGATATGACTATTATCTGGTTGTATTATCACAGATATTGTGTCATCTTAACAATTAAAGAAAAATGTAGTTCTCCTGTCCATCATCTACTCTGACTGAAGTCAATTCACCACATGAATCTAATCGTGCATAGTAATGCTGACGTATATTCACATGGTCAGACTCATTCATAATAACGGTTGTTTGCCCAATATTTTAGCAAATTTTGTTATTCACATTGTTGGAATTATCAATGAAAAATAACAATAAAAATTACTTTGTTTTCCTCTTCACACACACACACACACACACACACGTCCTCCTGATGCTCTCCAGGATTTTTTATTTTAAGATTCAGAGAATCCACTAAGACCACTGGGAGCCGGCTGCCCTCTGCAGATTCCCTCACGGTACCAGAGCCAGTCTCTGTGCCAGAGAAACTCAATAATGCATGCAGACAGCAGTGTTTATTCCTGCAACTCAGCCAGTGCACCGACTGTAATGATCGCAGTGTCGTGCTCACATGGTCCGGATAAACTAGACTTTATTTTTACAAATATAAATCTATATTTGATCAAATATATTTCTCTGTGTGCTCAGCTCCAGTTTCGTGTGCTTGATGTTGTTACATCACCGAGAGTTAAGGATCTGCTTTTAACACTTGGATAAAAAAAAGGAAGGAAATGTGAAATGACCCGGTGGAGCCGCATCAGTTTATCTGTTTTCAGGATTGTATCTTGTTGCTTAGAAAATATTCTTTTGTCCTTTTTGCACCAGATTCACTTTGACGGGTCACAGCTGCCTGGGATACGTGTTTGGCTTCACTTATGATAACAAATGACGACCACTTCCAGGTTGAGCCCAGGACAAGGTCAACGGGCCTCTAGCGTAAACCGTCAGGACACAGACCGAAGACAGAACAGAGTTGCATTAAGCTTGCACCGTTTTGGGGAAGTCACGGCCACTTGACTTATTTTGCGCCGGCTCGTGCAAGCCTGCGTCCTGTGAAACAGGAAGAGACAACTGGCTTCTGAACCCTGAGAGGATGGGTGTCGTCATCGTTCCAACTCAACACTTCCACACCTATGGTGGACTGTCCTGCAACCCTGCAGCAGGAATGAGCAGTGGCTTGCTCTCTGCCATTAACTGGAATTAACTCTCAACTTCCACTTGTGTGCTTTCGTCGCACTAAACCACCGATTAATGGTGAAAAAGGAGGACGAGTGAGATTTGATCTGTTTTCCCCTTCAGGTGAAGCCGTGGAAATCCGCTTAGCAGCTTAGCAGCAATTAGATGTGATGGCTGACATGAGTTGTGCCTTATCAACTCCCGTCACGTCACTCTGTCAAGTTGCAGCAGCTGTTAAGATTCACACCATAATGTCGTCTTTGTGTCAAAAGACTTGTGACATACACTGCAGGCCTCCACGTGTGATGCAAGCGGTGTTTCAAAGCAGCCGCCTGGTGTGACATGTGACGTTCAAACATTACACGTAAAGATGAAGAATCCGGCACTAACACCAACATCTGCCGACATACATGTTGTTGCACTACGGTGAATATTTCTTTCAGAAAGTGCGGGGGTCAGCTGCTCGAGTGTCACCGTCCATCCTCATAGTTAAAAGCCAGCTTGCCGATTTCTCAACCGCAGGGTCTAAATCAACTCCCTAATAGAGATTGATTTTGGGAAATTTAAAGCCAGACTCAGTCCCACTCTCACTATCGATCCGTCGCAGCCCTGTTACATTTCAGATCAGGTTGCATCCCTGCCTCGCTGCTGAAGAGAATCTGAACTCTAGCTGGTTTCGATGCTTTTAAGAGAGTGAATAGGTATTAACGTGGCTGGATACGATTCAGGAAATGACTTAATTCTAAAGCCCAACACTTGCTCCAGGCATCCTCCGTCCCCCCCTCCCCTACCCGGCCCCACCCTCCTCCTCACCACACTGCGGACAGTGAACTGGGCCAAGTGCAGAGGCTGCTAAGTAGATGGTACTGCAGCACTCTGTCTTTTTTTGTCATGTGTTTTATCTCCCTCCCTCGTTCAAGCGGTTGGCAAATGTCAGTCTGAGCTATTGGTCCCCAAAGACAAGCATGCATCCCTGGCACCAGGCGTCCAATGGGCTGTTGTTTAAGGACAAAGGGAGTTTAAGAATAGCGGCAAACTGATTTATCAACTGCCAATATTAGAGTAACATAGGTGAGTATCGACATAGGACAGAATTTGGCCGATATATATTCATTGTTAAGTATTAGTTTCACGTTTTTATTTGTCATGTGCAAGTTAACACAGGGTCAACAACAATACAATGCAAGGTAATGAGAGGAAACACATCAGCTCAGCAGTGCAATAATTCAATTAAAATAAAAGTGGGTATTAGTCGACAATACCCATAATAATAATAATCAAAATAATGCAGTTCAGATTTTACCAGCAGCAAACAGTCAATAACAAACGGGACTATAACTTATACTCCAAAGATGATGATGCAGTTGTCTGCAATACCTGCAAAAACTAAATAAGCCAGGGAGCTACATCACAGGGATATATGTGTTTATGTTTGCTGAAAAAAGATGTGAATGTCGGTCTATTTTGATTGTATATGTGTGTTTTATTTTCATCTGTATATTTTTATTACAAGGTTTCTGGTTAAATATATGTATGTGTCTGCCGGTATATCGGTATCTATATAACAGCTGAGGAGGCAGAGAAAAGAAAAGGTTGTTGAAAAATCTCCAAAAATAAAAAAAACATTCTTTCAAAATAATTATCTTTTTGCTCGAGACTCCTCCACACATTTTTTTGCCTGATATATTGTGCATTTATGGAGATAATTTGTTTGTTGATTTCTGAATTCTTGCTTTAACAATGTTTTAACAGCCTGTCAAGGTAAAAAATGACAACTGGAGCATCGCAACACAAAAATTGACTACACCTTTCCTCTCTTGGTTTTCCTTTTTATCAGTTTTGTCCCAGCACCCTGATGCTAACTGGATCGTTCCCCTTAATGTAAACATCTTGTCCTATTTCAAAGAAGGAGCATGATTTAGCTCCAGAAAGAGGAAAGGCAGAGGAAATGTTAAATGCCTTTCCCCACAGAAGGACCAATCAGCAGAAAGGGGTCAATGAAAAGCCGTCTTTGTCTGCACCAGCTCTGCTGTATGGCATCGTTGTCATGGCCGTATGTGGAGGTCAAACCTCCCCCCCGGGCTGTACAGTAGGCCCCAGCATCATCTCCGCACAATCAAATAACTTTAATTTCAAGGAGAGCTGCTCCCCTTTAGAATGTGTCCTTCAAAAATTGAAAATAAATCTTCTGCCCCATACATTATGAATGAGGCTGGGCGAAAAGGGGGCGAGGGTTACCAAGATGTTAATTATTCATGGCTTGGTCGCTCTCTTGTCCAGTCCTGAACCAGCGAGGATGCTCACAAACTGGAGCTGATTTGTTATGATTTACATCCAAAACGTCTGTGTCCTTGTGCATGTCTGGCTCATGTTTTACAGTAAACCGATACGGAAAAGGTCATGCGACGTGCTTTAACGTCATCTGGTACAGTTTCAGTTCTTTTTTTAGGGCTGCTTTTGTTTTCTGGAGAAATGAGCAGCTACAGTGTAGTAGAGTCAGACACTGGGAGTCACTGGGAGTCTGCAATTAATCTGATAGCTGAACAATCAGTGCATACATTGTTATTATTATTATTTTGTTCTACTCAAAGCGGATGCATTAACAGTGAACCTTCTGTTTCAATAAATGCAAAGAGGAAGCTGCTCAGAAGTGCTCCTTCTATAGTATTGTTCTTATTAAAAAACTCACTTCCTCTTGTAATAAATAGCCCGACCTAAAAGTGATGCACTCTAGAAAAAACATTATCAAGTGCTATTGTTTCTGACATCTAAGCTACGTGCATGTTCCCTAAAAGAAAGTACCGAACTCACACTACTATTGTTTGACGTGTTATTTGCCATGACATCAACCCTGTGTACTGGCAGAGCACTGCCACTTCCTGTGTGTCTGAAAATACACCTTGTGGCAGGCCGTGTGTGTGTGAGTGTGTGTGTGTGTGTGTGTGTGTGTGTGTGTGTGTGTGTGTGAGTGTGTGTGTGTTTGCAGATTTAAGGCCGAAATGTCAGAGATGGTTTGGGTTTCTTTGCTGACTCTATAAAATAAGTATCCGTGCTTTAAAGATGTGGCAAAATGTCCTAACAGTGACAGGAAGTGCAGCTGTCCCTTTGCAACCCCCCTGTTTGTGTATGTGTGTGTGTGTCTGCACGTTTGTGAGTAGGCGCGTGTGTGTGACGGGGAAAGGAACTGACCCTCAGCTTCATGACTGTATCTATTATGTCAAGCTCAACGGTTCACTGTTACCCCTGTCATCTGTGTAAGCTCTGAGGCGAGAAACCAGGCCAATACTGCTCTAATAGCACTGAACCGTTACCCCCACCTACAGAGGAAGACACGCTGACCTCCTCTGCTTCCTCACCATCACTTTTGTCCACTGAAATGTGGCCGGGTGGCGGCGAAACGACAGCAGAGCCGACGGAGCCCAAACTCATTCCCATTTCTCAGCTGAAAATCTCCCAAATCTGTCTTCAGCTGCTCTCGATAAGTGTTGCTGACGACTCGGGAGCGCGGCGGCGGCGAGGAAAGGCCACCTCTAAATGGACGTCATGAAACTCACAATCTGCACCAGTCCGGTCCATATCCATTAGGAAGAAATAGACGACTATTTCATATCAGTATGTCGCCTCTCACAGAGCGGCCATCGGTAAAGTCTGCCGGCTGTGAAACCAGGCACATTTG
The DNA here is from genome assembly GCA_038501795.1 of Pseudopleuronectes americanus. Taxonomy (NCBI): domain Eukaryota; kingdom Metazoa; phylum Chordata; class Actinopteri; order Pleuronectiformes; family Pleuronectidae; genus Pseudopleuronectes; species Pseudopleuronectes americanus. The sequence continues at coordinate 9,847,507 of CM076728.1, read as the reverse complement.
ATAGAGAAATCAAGGCCGGGTTAAAGAGTAAACTACACCTGTTACTCCTTGAAGAAAAGCTTCTCTATGTGGAGATTAGTATTTCTTCTCCCTTTTTCAGTCTCTACTTCCATTTTTATTACTTTGTGTCTTCCACTGTTAAATACACTAATATTGAAGGAATGCTACAATAAGGCACAATTTCATACAGGGAGGTTTGAACTATTTCTCTGGGACGTGGTGCTGGTCACTTAACCCGTCGCACATTACCGGTCACAGGTCTCCCTTCATGGTGACCCACTCTGACTTGACTGGGCCATTAATGAGCTTTTATGACCCAAATGAAAGAATGTTATGAAAACTGAAATTGTAAAGCAAGTCATAGGCGCTACTTGTACAATATATTACTTCTGAGTGTGGCTTGTGGGCGCTTGGCATTGTCTGGGTGGGTGCTCAACCTCAGAGCACTATGGCCTGGTAATACATATTCTCACAAATCTCCACATACATCTCATAAAAGAGAACATGAGGCCATCAAGGTTTTATGAATCAGAACTGAACCGTAATGCCATTATGGCTTTGGTGGACGTGTTGGTTAGCAGCACTACTGCATTATGCTTTCACAAGTTGGCAGTCTGGCAAAACTTTCACATCCATTAAAAACGCATTAAAAGCAGATTTAATCTATGAAGAGACAAATAGAGGCTTTAAACTGTAAACATCTGAATCATGTGTATTGATTATGACATATTCACAGAATCCTTTTTACTTGTGTTTGTTTCTCAAATGGTAATTCTGACCTTTTCTCTTTAGTAATTTGTAATGACAGTAATCTGCTTTACTTCAGTGTCTTACTGTCGCCGTGAAGTTCTTACATCTTCACAGTTCATGCACAGACTTGATGCTGTTTACAGCTTCTCTCTCCCCTGGTGGACTTGTGTCATTTGCACCTGCGGATCTTCACCTTCTGACCTACATCAGGCTGAGCAGTTCATAAACCGAGGTGCTAACTATGATGCAGATACATGTACCAGCTGATTTACTGAAGGAACAGCTTCAGTGCGTCTGTGGTTTTACACTTGTGAATGAAAACACTAAGGTTTCCATGAAATTAATTCATTGAGCCATTATGCACAGTACCTGCTCAATTTTACTTCTTCGCCGAGGGGCTGGGGGCCACTATTATTATTTCTGCTGCTAATTTTGTTTTTGTTCACTTAGGTATAAGATTGACCTTCATTTCAAAGCAAACATGAGACCCCCACAGCCCTCATCGCTGCTACTTCATGAGGTAAAATCTCTTAGTCAGTTTCCTGTGTGTGTGCGGTCGCTGTTCGGTCACGTAACAGTCAACACACGACGCAGCACTGAGAGGTACACTGCTCTCACTTCTGCATTCGTCATGACGTCTACGTCTATGTGGAACAGATACGGTTGAAACCACATGTATCAACAAAAAAAAAGCCCTTGAGTTTGAAAATGTATAACCTGCAGTATTTCATGCATTGGCCCTGAGAACAGAATTGTTTTCATGATGGTATTTTTTTTTCTGCCTTTTTGATCTCTATCTCCATGACGTGGTGCAACCATGAATGATGGTTCCTGCTCTGCTTTCAATGGCTCTGAATACCCCTGAGTGCACTTTTCCTGTTATAGCAACGTGGACAATAGCAAGGAGCTGCTGCACCACTGGATGGTTTTATGTATGTGTGACATAACAGAGAGGGGCATTGTGTGAACGTGGGTCAAGTATTTTTTTTTATAAACGTGGGTTGTGTAAATATAACAGAAAGATTCATAAGTATTAACAGCACATGCTTACATAAAGATGTCTCATAAAGACGGAAGCATCCACATATTTTAGGGCGATTACATCAGGGTTCTGTTATTAGATGTGCCTGGTTCAGTTACTGTCTCTCTGCGTACAAGGATCTCACTACATCATTTATTCAGCGACATCATTCATCAACAATGATGACTTTCTTTGTACTTAACGCATCACTTTCTTTGCTGGATGCTGTGACATTAATGGCTGCTATTCCCATGTGTAATTTTGACAGAATTGTGTTTGTTAAGACGTTTTAAAAGCATTAAGTGCCACATTTCAGAAAGAGAATAGCGTCTCTACAGTGACTAACATTCCCCTAATGATAAAGACCTTCAGTGAATATTTGTCACACTAATTTATCTCAAAATTTGCAATCCCGCTTTGAGTGAGTGATTGTGCTGTTTTTTCCAGTCGTTTGTAATAGAGAAAAGTTCAACTGGATGGCTACAAAAGGGCAACAAACTTAAATAAAAGCAATAAGGCCTGATCTTCCACCTGTCCAACTGCCTTCCTCACTGAGCCACCACAGGGAGCCTGCCGGGGTGTAGCCATGCAAAATGGCTCCAAATGAGAGGACTGATAGGATGCTGACTCAGAGCAGAGCAAAATCTGCCTGGTAACTTTGCAACGCGATCCCACAGTGATCTTTACAAAAAAACGCATTAGAGTCACTATTCTCAAATCTATTGTAGTTTTTGCTAAAATACACACATAAGGATCCTTGTGCAAACAAGAACCTTTAGAAATAGCACTTTTGGAACTGCATCTTTTTTTGTGTGTTGTTAAAAGCAAACTGCTGCCTGTTGTCAGCTGGTGGCTGAAGCTGAGGCTCTGTCGGTAAGGATTCATTTCAGGAGTCAGAGTATCATTCAGTTCAGAAACGGGACAAACGACAAGAAGCGAAGTTTAAACTCTGCTTCTGAAAATATTAGCTACCGGCTCTGTCAGTAACCCAGTCGTGCTGCATGACTGTGAGATGCTGCTGGACTGTCATCATCATTATTCAGTATAAAGGTTATTCACTACTGCACCTGCATTAACGGAGCCTGATAAACAGAGCCGTCTCCTAGAGCTCTACACTGGTTTCTGATGTCGGGGATTAAAGATTATATTCACAGCTCTACCTCTGTGTTGGACAATAAGAATCCATAACATGACACAGGTACCCAGTCGAGCTCTTTTGGCTTTTGTGTGGTGCAGGAAACAAAAGTAGGCCGATCGATTCAATAGTCTCCTCTGACTGTTTCCCTCCTACTCAACCTGGAATAGTACGAAACCCACAGAGGAAACTGATCTGAGGAAAAGACACACAGGTTGTAAATTACTGTGCTAAGAAATGACAGTATCCTTACTCATGTATGTTGTTTTTTGCTCGTGTACCATCGGTGACCTTGGGCAGCAAAATAACTTTGGGTGAGAGTTTCACATATTAAATGGATAACGGCTGCTGAGCTGAGGAGCAACAGACTGGTCCCAGCATGATCATGGAGAAACTTCATGAGGACTGAACGTGTGTCCAGACTTAAAAAATATATCCTGAAAGTCACAGTATCCCAACCCATGAAACAAGTAGTCAATCATTGAACTTCAACAATTTTGATAGTTGATCTATTAAGTAAATAAAGCTTAAATGCCAAACTTTCTCTCGATTTTAGCTTTTTAGAGGTGATGAAATGTGATGATCAGGTTCAATGAACTGAATATCCGACTGTGAGTGTGTTATTTGGACAAAACAAGGGATGTGATTATTTCAAAAGTACCCAGGGAAATAATGATTTATAAATCTTTTCTAATATCCTACGAGACAGAAACAGTGATTGGGAAAGTAATCTGCAGCTTAACCCAAAAAATTAAAGACACTCTAAATGCAATCTGAATCAAAACGCCTATCGTGTCTCATGACAAACAAGGATGTAACTACATAGAAATAGCAAGCAGACAGGTAAATGTCATCCATGTTACTTTGGAGATGGTTAAATTATATGACCATGTGAAAACCGCTACTTACCAATAGATTCCGTCAATTTAACTGAGAAATAGATTCTTCAGAGATTTACTTTTTTAAGCCGAAAAGAGATGATGCTCTGAATTTATGGGGATTGCAAAAAATCAATTATACCATGAAGCTTTAGAGAGGCTTCACTTATTTCTGTGCACAGGCATACACATGCACTTTTTACTATTTAGACATAACTAAGAGTCTCAGCACTTTGATAGAGGAAAACTGTGAATGCAGTGAGTGCAGTGGAAGGCAGCGGCACATACGTCTGCAGCAGTGGAGTTTAGGAGGAATAGGCTTCATACTTTTAGCAGCCTGCTGTCAGTGAACTTCATGCACACACACACACACGCACGCACACACACACACAGGGCGGCTGTGGCTCAGGAGATAGGGCGGGTCGTCCACTAACCAGAAGGTCGGCAGTTTGAATCCGTCCTGCAAGATACTGAATCCCACATTGCCCCTGACAATTGTGAATGCAGTGAATGTGTGTATGATAGAGAAAGAGCAGAAGATAGACGGACTGTAGGTGTGAAAGGCGAAACTGTTCTGTGAGTGGTCCTCTTCTAGAAAACCAGTAACAGCCCCACAGTTAGAGTTGACCCTGATGGAAAGCATCAACACAAACACAATCGATTCACGTCCAGTCATCACACATCACCCCCGACCACCACGCCAGGACCCACTGCATGTTATCATCTAAACTGCCCATGTCAACCACAGTGAATACCACATTGTACGTGGAACCATGCGGCTCAATGTAAATTAAATGGCCTGTCCTTTGAGTGCACTGGCTTATGTAAGCTGCTGCTGCTTAATACCCCTCCATCCCTGCCTTTCTTTCCCTTCAGCAGCAGCAGCCTCATCATGCCCCTGAAACCCAAACGTCTCGTAAACACACACACACACACACAGACACACACAGCCCCATCCCTAAACCAGAGAGTGCAGGGGGTGGGTGGGTGAGTTGGGTAGGCGAGGAGGAAGGTGATGAGGGGAGGGGAGGGGAGGGGAGAGGAAGAGGGGGGGGGGCCCCCGACTCCCGCATCCCTCATTTTCTGTGCCACCTTGAAAACAACACCCCAATTCCTGGCTGGTGCTCCTCCATTCCATCATTGTGTGCGCACGTCACATGCAGCGGCGTTACAACCCCCCTTTATCCACGCAAATCCCCCCCACAAACACACACCAACAGACCCACCCACCGCCGCACATCCCCCCCCCTGACTGGTGGCTTTTAAAATATGTATCTGGCTCTAAATCCCCGCTCCTCTTTTTTCTTTTTTGTTCATGCATCCCCTCTCCCCCCACTCTGTCTCTCTTTCATTCTTTCGTTGTCCCTCCATCCCCCTCCTCCTCCTCCTCCTCCCCCCACCTTGCCCTCATCCCCCTGAGTCCATGCAGCCACCGGGCTCCTCACCGGCGTCCTGGCGATGTCACAACACTGTTTTAAAAGACGACCCTGCCCGGTTTGGAGAGGGTGCACAATGGAGGGAGACAGGGGAGATGATGGTGGTGGTGGTGGTGATGGAGGGGGGAGTGAGTGTCGGGAGACAGGGAGGGGAGGGGAGGGGAGGGGGAGGCCAGGGATGAAATGCGACAAAGGTTGGAAGCTGGATTTAAACCCACATCGCTGCGCGTAAACGGTTTGATCCGATCCGGGCTTCGCTGCGCCGCAGAATAAAACAGAGCTGACGACACGGAGGTGGAAGCTGGACGAGGACACGATACCACCGGGCCATGACTGCACATCCTCTGTCGCTCTCATTACATTGTCTCCGGGCTGGATGGTGTGCGCACACGCGTGCCTGTACAGAGGTAACGTGGCACGGTGCGCACATCCATCCTCCTGAATTCATTAGCACCACAGGAGAGGACGCGGGGCGGCTGGAATCTGAATCCTCCATTAATCCCGACGCGGAAAGGAAAAAGCTTACCTCCACATTTCAGCTCTGCTCGACCCTGCCTTATCTCATCCTGTTCCTCTCCGCCGACTCCCTCCCCTTCTCTCCCCATGACAGCATGTTTCTGCTATCTATCTCCACGGTGAGGCTGCTTTCCTCCTCCCTCAGTTCCTCACGTCCTCTTCCTCTGTCCAGAAATACAATTTAAACACACACACACACTTCAAGATCTCCCTGTGTGTGTCTGTGCCGGCTCCTCTATTCTGCTGTTGGAGTCAAGAGGCAGGTTGATTTGTGCTGTCCTCCTCCCTCTTTCTCCTTCTCGTGCTGATTCTATTCCATTCACATCACACTAGAGCCAACCCCCTCTTTCTCCTCCTCCTCCCTCTCTCTCTCTCTCACACACACACACACACACACACACACACACACACACACACACACACACACACACACACACACACACACAGCATTACCCGGCCTCTCTCTCTCTCCTCCCCCTCCTCAGCTCCTTGTCAGAGAGAGACAGGCCAAGCTCTCTGTGTCTAAAACTGATATCCAGAGAGCGTGGATTTCAAGATCTCAAAAGATGGCATGCACAAGTGGACTGTGTGGCAGAATAGACGCTGATCCAGTGTTGTATCAACACACAATATGAACACAATTTCTTAACCTGCATATTTGGCTTGAACTGATCTCTCTGCCAGATGAATATTGATCATAATATCCAGCACCTTCATTTGAAGTCTCCTCCTCTGACACCAAAAGCTGACATTTCTGCACAGCAGAGATAAAGGCCGAAGGGCAAAGGTGAAAATGGCTGTTGTGTGTGTGTTTGTGTGTGTGAGTGTGGGTGTGACAGTGTGTTTACTTGTAGAGACCTCTGTGTACTCCCCAAACGTAGCCAGTGTGGGTCGAGACCATAACAAACAACCGGTCTGCTCAGGAACAATGAGAGCGCAGGAGAACAACAACACAGCTCGGCCTCTTCCCTTCCCTCTGCACCTTCAGAGAACAAGTACCTGTGAACACGGCTCCACCACGACATGATGCTCAGGAGAGGAGAAGATGAATCATGCTGCTCCACCTCCACTGCAGCGGCGCAGCCAAGTGTCCGGCACCATCCCCCTAATTACTGGTTGGAGGCTCGTCCTGGCTGTACCATATGGCCGTGTGTGTATGTGTGAGTGTGGGTGTGTGTGTATTACCGGGTCAGAGGCTCTGGTCTGGGGTTGGGGGTGGGGAGGAGGAGGAGGAGGAGTAGGAGGACAAGCCTGTGTTGCTGGTGATGTGTGTCCTGGATAGATAAGGAGATATAAGAGCACAGGCACTGGTTGATAGTAGTGAAACAGTTTTTTCTTTTAAAACAACCCAACCTCAGAGCGTGTTCATCAGGGGGTTTGTGGCATCCAGGGTTCAGAGTGGTTTTAAACCTGAGAAATGAGAGAACAAAGAGAAACCACTACAAAAAACCAGTTCATTATAAGATCACATTTTAAACATCCAGACCAGGAGAGATGTCACCTACATTTCCATGAAAACTAAATTCAAACACTAATACTCTTTGGTACTCGTTACTTACTGGAGGATGTAAAGTTATATATGTGTAATAATATATCGATGTAGAAAAAGGGGCCATATCATTTTCAAAGCTAGAACAACACTCAGATCCCTTAAATTCAATCAAACTGCATCAGATTTAACACACTTACAGAAATCAGATTCCTAAACGTGTCTTATAAAAAGCACCCTATCTCACAATGTTATAGAAAGTGAAAAATCATTTCTGGGTTCTTCCCTGACCCATACCACATTCTTTTACACAGTTTCGGGAAATCAGTTAAGTTGTTTTTGCGTAAACTTGCTTCCAAACCAACCAAGAAACAGGGCTGAAAACTTAACCTCCTTGAAGAAGGTCATGACCTCTGATGTAAACAACCGTTTAAAAGTTCAGACCATCACAAATCACCCAGAAATCTCACTAGAGGTCATTTAGGAAAAGGCCTGACTACGATCAGTGCTACAGTGACACCGTGTGGACATGTCCCGCTAAGACTCGTTTGCAGCTCTGCAGAGAAACATGGTTGACGTTTTAAAGTTTCGTCCTGTTTGCTACTTGAAACAAGGACAGACAATGTTTAAATCATCCTTCCTAGCTGTGTGAAAAACAGATATTTCAATCACCCAATAATCTTGATTATCTACTATTATCTGACTGTTAACACTGATTCTCTTTTGTTTTATCTGCTTGTTTTTTTCCTGCATACACTGTGTTATATTTAAAATGCTTGATCTGTCCATTACAATGTGATATTCTGTGAAATGAGGAAGACAGAGAAAAGCGGTGAATCTTCACCTAAACAGGCCCAAACACAAGGATATTCTGAATGTTTAGAAATTGAATTTTACCATTTTGATCACTTTTCTCTAAATTGATTTATCAATGGATTATTTTGGCTAGTCTATATATATATACAATATTTACTGTTTATTTCTTTATGACAGCACATGTCAGAATTAAACAATATTTATTGTCAGAGGTCCACATGTTGCAGAACCAGTCAAACAGTGAGGAGGAAAAGGAGGAGGAGGAGGAGGAGGAGGAGGAGGATGTTAGATGAGTGTGAAATTCCTCTCTCTCTCCTCATTGGCACTGGTGTAGCTCTGCCAGGTGCAGTAGGAACTTGTGTGTGATGAGATGTGGAGTACAGAGGCTGAGGATTGAAACCGGATTCACACCCATTTAACAGCATCAATCCAAATAGGAGCAGATGCAGCAGAACCTGTATCGGAGTGTTTGTCCACCTGGCTCTGTCCTGCAGCTTCTCCTCCTCAGTCCAGCTGTTTCATCTTGTAGCTTCGGTTTCCACTTTTGATCTGATGCAGAGTGTCAGTGATCAGGTTGCACTTTTAAATTTAGCTTCAAACGAGCATCACTTATTCCCGCTTTCAGCTCGTGGTCCATACTCGGCTAATGCAACTTCAAAAAAAGAAAGAAAATTCACGCTGCTGCCGCCTGGTGGACAAACTGACAAAAATTGCTACAGAAAACTGCAGGTACCAATATTTACTGGTGTTTTAAATGGTAAATGGATTTGCATTTATATAGCGCTTTTCTAGTCTTGATGACCACTCAAAGCGCTTTACATTACAGTTTCACATTCACCCATTCTCACACACATTCATACAGTGCATCTATCCCAGCACTTTGATATTCTAAGGGGGGGCCATTAGGGGTTCAGCATCTTGCCCAAGGACACTTCGGCATGCAGATGGTTCAGACTGGGAATCGAACCGCCGACCTTCAGGTTGGAGGATGACCACTCTACCCCTCAGCCACAGTCACTAAACTATGTTGATGCTAGTGACGTTCATCAAGCTTCACTGGCTATTAAACGTGGTTCTCAGAACTCTGTGCCGATTAAATAAATACAGGATGCTGAGGTGAGAAATGTACACTTTTAAAACCAAATATTAAAGTCACTTTACAGGGTTTTTTACAATGTTTTTTTTATCAATTCAACAAGATATTCAAATTCAAAGGTTCAAATCATACTCCCAACTGTGTTTCACATAAAGATATGCTAAATTATTTCACATGTAAACATAAAAACACAAACTTGAAAGTAAGATATCACTTTAAGGTATTGTCCTGTTAATATTGTGAGGCCTGTTAGTTTACATCAAGTAAAAAAGAAAGACAACTGTACAGAAAATTTACATTCCTCTAACAGATCAACATGGCTTCTGTCTTCTAAAGGTTTTTTAATAATCAGGTTCAGTATGTACAGTAACAAGAAACATGTTTAACTTATGGATTTGTCTCATTGCACATTGAGTACAGATGATCGCAACAGGGGATGAACAGGAAAAACAAACTATTCACCTGAATGGTCACAAACAAAAATCATATACGCTTCCAACAATTTAAAATACATAGAAATGAAAAGCAGAGCTTCTATTGTAAAAGATAAACATGAGCTAACCATTAACAACATTAAAACATCGGATCTTATGTTTAGTTTTAAATATTTGTCTGTTTCCAAATAGTTCTGAATATATATTTGTATATATAGAGATACGTATAGCAATAATCGCCTATGATTTCGACACAAGGATCCAGAAGCCTTTAGCAGCATATTTCTATTTCCCTTGAGGCACCGTCGCCAGGGGAATCACTATAAACAGATGAGCACTGTGTGCCATGAGGAGCTTCTACTTTCCTTCCTGTAACGCAATCCCAATACTGATCACACCGAGTCATTGATATAAATATATATAAATAAAACCAGTCCTATCATCAGTGGGTATTGTTTTCGATCACTATTATTACTACTCAAGCCTCTGTACACAGGAAGAGGTTCTGATGTCTGCACACCAGAAAAATACCTATGTAGAAAGTGCTGACTAAGGTTGGACTGTGAGTTATGGCATTGTTTAATGAGTGTAATCATAGTGAACTAAGTTTTCTAAGTATGATTGGTATAAAAAAGGGATTATTCTGGTTTAGTTCAAAAAGGGAGTTTTGAAAAGTTTCTGGGATATATAAATATTTCTGATGACTGTTTAATTCTACTTCCACAACTTTGTTGCAGATACAAAGAATGCAGCCAAGAAGACACGTTAGGGTTTGTGACGGCCAAAACAGGAAAATGAAACTGTCCTTGTTTCCTTCATGAAAAGGAAATCTCCTTTTCATTAGGTGGTCTGTATGTTTTGACATATTAACCATTAATTTACACTATTTTTTTTTCAGTCATCGTCTCTCTGCTGTCCGCGGGTTTGACATTTTACTTTATCCTCACAATATACAATGAATATTCACAATAAAAGCTTCTGCTTCTCAAGTCACAGTTTATGTTCATTGTCTGGGTCTGATTGAGGTTCTTGATGAGAAGAAAAAAAACTTGATCTGATCCATCATTTGTTTTAAGTCTGTAATCTGAAAGTCTGGGATGGTTTTCTGTGAACCAGGCTCGGGCTCTACCACTTGCCCCTCTTGCTCCAGTCCTTAGGTGTGAAGTGAAGACATTTTGGATCGATGCGTAAGTGTCTCTTCTGCATCGCTCTCTCATGCCCCTCCACTATGTCCTCTGAGAGAGTCAGGATGTACTGTCCCTGGAATCAGAAGACAAGACAAAGTCAGTTCATACTCTCTACAGCAAATTGAATATCATTGTAAATGATTTAAGTTACGCATTAAATCCAACAACGACGTTCCTTTTCACAGGATTTTGTAAAGATATTCACTTTGATATATTCTTGAACTTACAATTCAAAACATGTCCTAGTGATTTCTCTCCACCACTTTATTCACACTAAGATTATTCTAATATATATGTTTGTATTTTTTGTAGTAATTTGAAATAACTATAGCAAAAAATTATATAAAAAAATCCTTAGCTGACTCCATACTCTTGTAATTTTTCTCTCAATTGCTGCCAAGTGCGTTATGTGTATGGTACATCAATTATTTCATAAATAAAAATTACTGAATAATAAATTGATGGACTTCACCACCTCATCATCGATTAGGGAAATGCAAGCCTGGTGAATTAAGAGTGAGTGTGATCATGTATTAAAAACAAACAAATCTGCGGTTCCCATCATGATGGTAGGAAACTCGAGGTTTAGAGTTGAAAAACATTTCCTGGAAAATGCCACAGTTACTAACTTCTGCTGTTTTTCTATTTCCATTTATGTTAATCTTCAGTAGGACTGCTCTACAATAGGAAAAGATGCGATATGCGATAACGCTGTGTTATATCGGAATGCGATTAACAAACATAAACAGTCCATGGCTACAGAGACACACATATATATATCGTTCAGCCCTACTTTTTTAGATAATTTTAGATCAGAACATCAATTTCTTGACACAGTGCAGGGGTCTCTCACCTTGTAGTAGTTGATTAAGTTGAGGTACTGAAGTGTTGAAATGACGTCTTCTTTCTTTACACTCGTGATCTCACTGATCTCACTGAGAAAAAAACAAGAAAGGGTCAGATGAGAGAAGGGAAAACTATCAATTTCTTTATCTGAAAGGTTTGCTAACCCTATGTGAATTTAAGATGAGAAAAAATGGCAGCAGTCACATACTTGATGGTAATCTGCGGCCTTTCACCGTTGTCGGGTTTAAGGTCCATGAGAATTTCCAAGATGGTCTGTGACCAGTAGGAACGATAGGACAAAAGACCAAGGTCAGAAAGTGGCTTCTCTGGAGTTCCCGTCTTCCCTTCGACCTTGGACAGCTCATAACCTGACGAACACAGTGAGCAGATAATCAGCACAGGTGAGGAAAACACAGATATGACCAAAACAAAATACTACTAATATGTCCTCAGCCACTGTTTTTGTTAATACACTTACTGAATTCAATAAGCAGTTTGCCATAGCCCCTCCGCTGGTAGGGAGGCAAGGTCAGGATGCACGCGACGTTATAATCTTCAGTTGACTCTTTTTCCTGCGCACAGTAAATACTCATTATGTTTAGATTTGGAAACCCCTGACATAAAAAAGAGGTTATTTAAAAATCGTCTGCATGATTTATGTACCTTAGAATAGTATCCCACAATGTGGAAGCCTTTGGAGTCATACTCCGTCATTACATAGAAGAGGAAAGGGTCCGTGTCATAATACAAGGTTTTGTGATCCAGGAAACATTTAGCCAGTAAACACAGGTTCTGGGAATACATCTGAAAAATAAATGCACACATTAATGATGAACATAATAAATGCTTTAAAAATGTTGAGGAGAGACAAAGATATCAGTAACTAACTTTGTTTTTCCTGCCATCAATCTCAAAGAATGAGATGGTGCCTTTGCGGTAGATCTCGTTGCCGGGGGGATGTCTCAGGTTACATTTTGTCTGTAAAGATGAGAGAGGATGAGAGCAATGTCCAACAATCTCAAAAGTCTTGGTCACATTACATCATTTACAGCCCAAATTTGCCAATCTCCAATGTGTTTTGGAAGTCACAGACAAAAGCCCTGATCCGCGCTTGATCTGCGCTCAATTGAGCAGTTGATCTTCGTCAAAGATGCGATCACAAAGGTCGCAAACAGATCTCCAGCCTGATGGTCGGAGTCGGTGACACCAGCAGCCAAAATGATCAACAGACAATGGTGAGGTGCCCCCAGATTCTTTACACTGCACATACCTGTAATCTGGGAAATCAAGCGATAACTATATGTATATGTGTATATGTATCATCTCTTCTCCAGCCTCCAACGTATCATGACAGAGACGAACAGGAGGATCAGTCCGATGCACTTTGTCTTTTTCGTAATGAACATTGTTTGGAGACCAGTCTGTGCTTTCTCCTGGTGATAGCTGTGTAGTGTGTGACCCCCCTGTCCCCTGTGGTGTTGTGTAAAATCTTCTTAAGCCGCCAGAGGCAAAGAACAAACGGTTGATTCTTACCAAATGCCTCTGTAGACACTTGAGGCTTTTGAGATACTTGAGGCAGAATTCACAGAGGTAGAGGATGGGCAACGCGGTGAGTTCCTGCGGGTACGGTGAGAAGTACCAGGGTTTCAGTCGATGACGTCCTAGCTCTATACACTCGATGTTTTTCATCCGGGTCACGATGTCATCATGGCTGCGGTCAGACACCAGACTCCCTGTCATGCGGGGTGCAGATGGGATGCCATCCGAACTGTCCTGGGAATCCTGGCAGTAAACCATGTGGACATTATAAACATTAGACCCTCCTGTTGCAGCTATTTCTTAAATAGCAACAAAAAAAAATTTTTTAAAAAAGCTGCTCGATCAAATGATTTTATGTATTTTTACAGAATTTAATTTCTTGTAATACGTGAATACGTATATTCACAGTGTTTGAACATGTTACTACAAGGTCTAAACTTGGGTCGGAGGTGATTTTCACCTCAGGTTTATTGGACCCACTAAGACACAGCTGAATTTGGGAAGCAACACACAATCAACGGCAATAATAGGAAATTAAACAGACCTCTGGTGGCGGTAGAAAGACACTGGCACTTTGAGGGTTGTTATACTGCAAAACCTTTATCATCTAGCAGGGGAAAAAGACAAAAACAAAGGCTTTAAGAAACTAAAGAGGGGAATTAAACGATTCTTATGTACACTGAACATTAAACATTATGAGCATTATGAAACTCTACAAAGAGTATGTGTTTTCATTTTAAGCTTTGTGTATTCATTTCAGTTGGCACATTTCAAACTGAAAAAAATAATCATGCATTTTCAAAATTAAAATAATGCAGAGACTGACATTTGAAATAAGAAAATAATAAGCCTCATACCTCATCAGCTCCCCCACAATTAGCTTTCCTTTTCCTTCCGGGCTGAGGGGGGATGAGCCGTCGGGCAGTGCCGTTCTATCGTTGCATAGAAATGAATAGTTACACATGAGCCTGTAATAAAACACCTCAGCTCGACAATTTAATAGCCCAAGAAGATGATATGTACCGTTGTGAGCGAGGCGAGCTGGTCATGGTCTTCGCGGGACTTGAAGGTGTTGGTCTCCCGCACAGCAGGAAACACAGATGCCTGAGTGGCTTCAGCTGAACTTGGCAGGCAGGGGACCGGGGGGGCTGGGGGTACCTGAGTCACCATGGGGACAGGGTCGACTTTCCTTTTCTACAGGAGACCAATGTTATTAAGACACTTTGCTTGAAATTCAGACAGAACAAACTCATTATTGAATCTGAATTTTTGTTTGCAGATATTTTTGATTCCATCCAGACAAGAGGCATGTGGTTATGTTTTAAAATATCACAAATGTGATAATTACACTTTGAGGGGTTCCAGTTCTAGTTCATGGAGGGGTGTCATCTAAATATTACTTACATCTGTTCATTGATATAGTCAGATTAAACTTTGTCTAATGTCTGCATGTAATCCAGGTATTAATATGCGACAAACACATATCAGGTAAAACTGCAGTGTGTTGCATGTAACTAAAAAAAATTATTCACAAAGCAGTTATCAATTTTATATCCCCCCCCTCCTAAAACACCAACTGCATATTAAATAAATTATGTGAATGTGGTATATTGTTATATACATTATTATATTTTTTCTTTTTATGTCTGCAGACAAATAAAGCTTAGAAAAACAATACATTTTCAGTATGATTACACAAAAGATTGCAACAAAGAAAAAACATGGCAGCTACCTTGAAAGATCTGTAGCTGACATTTGGCTTTACAAGTCCAGTGCGTACACCAGACAAACACTTGGATACATTGTGTTTTAAATCACTTCCAGATTTGATCTGCACGTGTGGATCATCCTCTTCCTTTATTGTGTCATGGTTGTTTGTCTCTGGAGTTCCGTGCAGTTCGGCATGACTCGACAGCTGTATGATCAAACAAGATGCATGTTAAACACCAGGCTTAAACAAGGTCTCAGTCATTTCTGGAATGGGTAAATTCAAGTTGTACCGGTGTGGGAAGAGTTTTGCCTCTGGAAGGGGCTGTGGCAGATTGAGCGTTGAGATCTAGACTCTTCCTCTGAAATAAAAAGAAAGGAAGGGAAGGACGGGGGTTAACTAACAGTCATGTTACCAGAGGGTTAATACTGTGTAAATAATAATTAGTCACTGTAAACTGAAACAGATAATTTAACAGTTTCTGTGGCAGTTATTTGAATCAAAACTAGATCTAAAGAATTAGTAAAACAGAAATGGGAATATAAAAATAAAATCTGTTACTTAAGCATGAGGACTTCTCTATAGGCTGCACTACTAAGATATTTTTTTGTACATAAAGTGTCAAGGGTATTATTGGCAAAGAGCTTTGAACATATAAAGGCTCGGAAACATAAGATTGGTGGCTGATATCTTGTAGTACGTTTCGTTTTTCTACCACACAAACAATACCATGTGGAAATGTTGTTTTAAAAGTTCTGATAACAATTATTCTCATAACTAGTGTTAATATGCTTGTAGTAAACACTACTGATTACAAATATTAATACACAGCAATACAGGTTAGTATAGCCACTTGGCAATATTCACAACAAAGTTTGAAATTACTGAGTGACTGTCAATATTTTGTGGTTTAAAGTAAATGTTTTGTGGTGTAGTACTTATACAAGCTTACCACTTCTCTTTCTGGAGAGCTGGGACGGGAGCCTGGAAGACCATTCTTAGTTGGAGTTTTAGCTTCTTTCTTAGGGAACTGAAGCTTCTTCATGTCCAGCCTGTCTGCTGTGACCCACTCATCCAGACGCTTGTTGACTTTTCACACAAGTCATATTACACAGACGAGTACACAATTACTGTGATGTTTTAGTGATGTGTAATACAGTCTACACAGCGATTATAACAGTTATACAGTTCAGTATAAACCACAAATGCACAAATACTCACAGTCGATGTAGTGAACATAGAAGAGCTTCCTTGCAGAGACTTCTTTTACACTTAAAATTTCTGCCAATGCTGTATGAATAGAAGTTAACATTTTAGATTTAACATCTCACAACCAATATAATTGGTTAAAAGCATCATGTATGGGTCACACAAGTAATGGTAAAATGGCAGAAAGACACAAAAAATGCTAAAAGGCAACTGACTGTTTTGGTTTGTTTAAATAATTGCAAATCTAGACTAATTAAATGAAAGACTGATTAAAAACCAGTCATTTAAATAATTAATTTTAAGCACTTGGAGGGTTATGCCATTTTTTGTTTCATAAAATGTTATGACGTAAAGAATTATGAAAAGCATTAGATCAATAAGATGATTCTGGTGGAAATAAGAATTGAAATTATTTACAATATTTATTCAATTATTTAATCTAATTACTGTAAGAGTAGATAATTATACATTTTCACACCCAATGTATTTATTATATAATTAAGCTCTAAAACAGGACTAAGTCTTTTTTACATTAAACATTACAGGTTGTAAGGAGTTAGTGCTTAGATTACAAGGGTCACAACACTGTGCAAACCCCACAATGATGTGAGATTCCAAACTGTCAGTGTGAGCATGTGTATCGAAATGTAAGAATGGTAACGCTGCCACATAATAAGTTTGTTGACGCTTATCGATAAGATACAAGTAAGAGTCACTGAGCTGTCGGCTAAGATCTTACTGTGGCTCTTACTTTTCTCTTCTAGCAGGAAACAAGTTGAGTCAACCACAACAACTTTGGCCTGAACTTGACATTTATACCTGAGCCAGACAGAATTCAAATAAACTGTTGTTTCACCTGAACAGGTGTTTTTTACGTTTGTAAACAAAGGCCAGTTGTCACACAGGTTTCACTCTATCTTTGGGAATAAATTGTATTATTTATGGAAACACCCACAGGACATGACTCGTTACCGACTCATTGGATGAAGCAGTGTCTTGGTAAGCATTCAAATTAAAGTCATTACACTAGCATTGGTCCCTGGGAGTGTTTACGCTGCTCTGAGCAGCGGAGCCCGTTAACAACAGCTAAGGCTAGCCACATAGCATTAGCATTAGCTTAGCACTGGGAAGAGAACCGGACAATACTTACGCCACTCATCCTCGTGTTCCTGGTTTTTACGAAGAACGGGCAGGCGACAGCCCTCCACAATCTCCACCTGTGGGAAGACAACATGTCAAACTCCACTAAAACAGCGTGAAAAACGTCTAAAATAAAATTGCATCTTTGGGAAACCTACCGACGATCCGCTGTCCGCCATTTTCGTCATCAGTGAGAGCAGCAGCAGCAGCAGAGGGGTGTTGTGGGAAAATGCCGGTCCACGTCAAAGACGAATCAAAAAACAAGATAAACATCTGAGAGCCACTGTGGTGAGCGGAAGTCGAAAAACCAACCCGGAAAACGAGTCAATAATAGCTGCACGTCTATATTTAGTTACTTAGTTGTCTTTTTACTTTATGTATTAGTTATCTGAATTTAGATTAATTGTTTTAATCTGTGTATCTTCAAACTGGGTACCTGTGTGTGTAGAACTTAAAGTATTCTATTATTCAGAAAATATTATTCTTGCAAATGGCTTGTATAAAACATTGCTGTTTCTTATGTAGAAATTGGTTGGAGCTTCAGCATTTCTCTGATTATAACCAGTGCACCTGAATGGGTTGAGAAGCCATAATGAAGTATTGTCTTTTGTCTTTTAGGGAACTGGTCTTTTACATCTCTTACCACCAGGGGTCAACGTTGTCTATAATTTAATCTGTCCTAAAAGGGGGCACAGACATCACGTCTTTAACAGAATAATGTTAGTTTATTTGTGAACTTTATATATTCTTTTAATTAAGATTATGTGTGTGGTTCCTGTGGTTTCATAATAATAATAATATCTAAATATGTATATATGTTACAGACAAAGCCTCACATTTGCAAACAAATAGTGATCAAGTAAACTTTTATAATAATACAAATATAAGGGACAAAGTTATATTCATTTATTTATTCATTGAGACTCATTTCATCATCAAAATGATTCACCCAAGGCTTGAAGGAGTTCAGCTCTGAGGGTCGTCACAAGGTCTTGTTGCTGCATGATTCACAACAGAGAGCAGATCTACTTATTTATGACGCTCTGAAGAAACGTGCTCAAGTTCAAACAGTTAATGCACATGCAGTTTTCTCTTGTTTGCTGAGTTGTTTGTTATTTTCTTGGTGTTGGTGGTTGTCGAGGATTCGTTCTCTAAAGAAGCTTCAAACAATAATACAAACAATAATTGTAACATTGTAACCTTTTTCACTTGTGTACTTGTCATTGTAACGTCTTCTTACAACTCCCTTTGATCTAGAAACAGCGAAGGAAAATATTCACGTATTTTGTTTGATAAATTCAAACACGACGAGAGAGAGAGAGAGAGAGAGAGAGAGAGAGAGAGAGAGAGAGAGAGAGAGAGAGAGAGAGAGAGAGAGAGAGAGAGAGAGAGCGAGAGAGAGAGAGAGAGAGAGAGAGAGAGAGAGAGAGAGAGAGAGAGAGAGAGAGAGAGAGAGAGAGAAAGAGAGAAAGAGAGAGAGAGGACGCTGTTTGTGTTAAGTGCAAAAGTGTTTATTTAAATGGGTAAAGATATCTGATTGAAATTAAAGAAACATATATAGAGTAAATAATGTGAACTCGCAATTGTCATTGTTTGAGCCAATCATCTCACTAATCAGGGGCAAAGGTTATAAATAATCTTTATTATAATCCTTGGAACAGCATTCATTACACAGAATTTGCATTTTTTCAGTTGAGAAACCATAAATCAAAATGCAAAATGTTAAAAAAAACTTATATCTGACAAAATATAAACAAAAAGAACATGTGTTAAACAGCCTTCCATTGCAATATTAACTTTTCATCAGTTTTCTGTCAGGATCGCCTGCATATTATTATTCATCATGCAATGAGTGCACTTGAATCCGGTGGCTTATTATGACGAGCAGGCGCAATAGTGGCTTAATGAATAAAAGCGTCAAAGAAAGTGATAGGCTCATCAGCTACATCCAGCAGAAACACCTCTCTGATCACTCATTTACACAGGATTACTTTTTATTAAGATAAATTTAGTGCCTTGATCTTTAGCCCAAGTGAAGGAGTTCAAGTACCTCGGGGTCTTGTTCGCGAGTGAGGGTACTATGGAGCGTGAGATTGGCCGGAGAATCGGAGCAGCGGGGGCGGTATTGCGTTCGCTTTACCGCACCGTTGTAACGAAAAGAGAGCTGAGCCGCAAGGCAAAGCTCTCGATCTACCGGTCGATCTTCGTTCCTATCCTCACCTATGGTCATGAGGGCTGGGTGATGACCGAAAGGACGAGATCGCGGGTACAAGCGGCCGAGATGAGTTTTCTCAGAAGGGTGGCTGGCGTCTCCCTTAGGGATAGGGTGAGAAGCTCAGCCATCCGTGAGGAACTCGGATTAGAGCCGCTGCTCCTTTACTTAGAAAGGAGTCAGCTGAGGTGGTTCGGGCATCTGGTAAGGATGCCCACTGGGCGCCTTCCTTGGGAGGTGTTTCAGGCACGTCCAGTGGGGAGGAGACCTCGGGGAAGACCCAGGACTAGGTGGAGAGATTATATCTCAACACTGGCCTGGGAACGCCTCGGGATCCCCCCGTCAGAGTTGGTCAATGTGGCCCGGGAAAGGGAAGTCTGGGGCCCCCTGCTTGAGCTGCTCCCCCCGCGACCCGACCCCGGATAAGCGGACGAAGATGAGATGAGATGATGAGATGAATGGGGTCTGTCAGTCTCTGGAAAACACATGTCAACTGACACAAACCGTTTTAAGAGGATCAGAAATCCAGAAATCAGGAAGATCCTCTACAAACAGTGTGGATGCATTTTTAAAAATCTTTCAATGGTCCGAAAATTAATGAGAAAACTGTTACATAATCTCACAGTGACGTGCACCCGCTCGAGTTTGAATCCTGCAGCAGAGGAAGGATGATTTGTTCTTCTTTGGTACCACAGGCCTCGAGACCTAAGGCAGAGACTCTCCCAGACTGGTTAATGACTTCAGCACTTGCTAATTATCACCGCTTTGTTTCCAGCTTGGAGCTGTCTCTTTTCTAGATTCCTTTTTTTGCTTAACAAAGTCACTGCTGCAGGTCCACTAGGAGCTCATGGATTTTGATACAATATGAGGAAGGTTAAAACACATATCTGCTGTGTTGGTGGTTAAAACTGACTTTATGCAAGACTTCCTCCCCGTGCTACAAAGTTTCCTGCACTGACTTGAGAACCAATTATTTTGACAGGATCTAATAATGAAGTGGCAAGGTGTTCCCAGTGGCTTTACCTTCAGCACCCATCTACAGCACCTCCAGCTATTGTTAGACTGCTCTCACCCCCCTTGTCAAATCATTATGTTGTCAGCATGTCCACCAAATTTAACTTAACTGAAGCAAGAGACCAAACTGAAAATAAAAGATGAAAAAGTACGGATTGCAGCATCACATTTCTCTTCATGAAGGTGATCTCACAGAATTAAACTTTGGATGGTTATTGCACATAATAAAACAGGTATAGGAACAAAATGACTCTAATCATTTGTTGCTATAAAACATATACACATCTAATGCCACAGCAGTGGGAGGTATACATGTAACAATTCAATTACACAATGGTGACTATTGCTATTAATGACAGAATCGGAGCCTCAGCTGCTGCAGCCGTCTCTTGATGCAGATTGTCACCTGCTGCCACCAAACTGAGGCAGATCAGTGACTTCTCTCTGACCAAGCTGCTCCCTACCACCAGTCTCATCAGCTACATAACCAAACATTTGGTTGTTTATTCTTCCATCGGGCATGTTTCACCTACTTCTACTTTACTTCCACAACTCGTGATTTTTTCTCTTTGTTAATCTACGCCAGCTATGCACACTTGATTCCCTAGATTCTAAAAACGTCCATCAGAAAGCAGAGGATTTGTGTCTCCTCGAACACCGCAGGGTACATACATTTGGATGATGGAATAAAACACAGTATGCTATTCTCTGAAATTTCATATTTCATAAACTTCATTCCTAAAGTGATCATGCAACATTCAGTTGCTGTTTTTTCCCATTATACTTTCAAGCAGCACTCGTCACATAGATAGATATAAAAAGGAAATCGAATCCAAATAAATTAAAAAAAAGATTAAACATACATTGAAAAGTGCAAATGTACATTTGTTTACAGCATGACATATTCACTGTACAATCATTGATTATATGCTCACATAATTTTATGCATTATAATAAGGATTACTAAGTAGCATAGTTTGAGTAAGAAATATTTCATAGCAAGTCTATTGGAAAATGTTGCATTGCCCTGTGACAAAGGCAGGTTTCTAAACATTACAAGGGTGTGTCTGTGTGTGTGTGTATGTGTGTGTGTGTGTATGTTTGTTTGCGTGCATGTGTATACGCGTATGTGTGTGTGAGAGAGAGAGAGACAGCATGTACAGTATGCTGACATAAGGTGTATATGCAAACAATGAAGCAGAGGAAACTCAAATCATTCTAGCTCAGAGGCACACAAACTGCCCAGCCAGCAGTTCAAGTATCTGGCATTGTTTTTGGACAACACACATCTTGTCAGACATCAGCAAAGCAGAGAGGAAGAGAAGGAGAGGAAAAAAGGGATCATCCCATCGCTGCTCAGCTGGAGGCGGCAGCTGGAGAATCTGATGAGGGGAAACGAGCAGTTCAAAGATTTGTGTCAAAAGAGCTTCACCGATTAGTCAAACATCACATTTTAGTAGAACAGGCTATTGCGTTTCACCCTCACACACCATGCTCTCTGTGTAAGCAGTATGATTGAGAAAGACGTCTGCATCAGGTTGGAGAGGGCAGTCACGCTTGCCTTCACATTTTGCTCCCGTTTCACTGTATGTTGTGGAAAAACCCTAGGTGCTATAACAAGGAGCAAGTAAGGACTCGTAGGCCTGGTCCCAGGGTGTTTCCAGATCAGTGTCACTGCTGGACATTTCATCCCCATCTGAATGTTCTACCGTTGACAATCTCAGGGTAGAAAGGCGAGTGAAAATGATCACACTAGAGAGGGAAAGAGTGGGGAGTCCCACTGACAGTCAGTTTGTTATAGGGTTGTATTCCATCAAGAAAAGCCACGTGCCCACAATCTTGGTGATGATGACTAATAAGAGGATCCTCCAGGTGAGAGAGAAACCGATCTGAAGTTTCCTGGTGCCGTAACATCTTCTCATGAATTTTAAAATCTTGCTCCTCGGATTTCTTCACGGGTGTTTTCCAATTGAGTATCAACTAACAGGATTCAGACGTTCGTCTGGGATTTCCTCCTCAGGCATTGGGTTGAGAAGCTACTGGACACTTCATTATTCACATGGCACTTTCCTGGTGTGGAGGAACAAATATAAATCTGCATTTCTCAGTTCAATGAAACATGCTTTCTGCTACTTTGCTGACCATTCTGTTTATGTACGGTGGAAATACACACTATTGCGGGAAGGTAATGGCTATCTGAGAAATACTATCACCTGAAGGACAGCTAGCAATGGGCAGGGGGCAGAACACCATTCGTCACAGTCTAAACTTTCCTTTTTGTTGTATTTCAAGCCTTGATGAAAGATGTAATTGTAGTGTACAGTTTGGGTAATGACGCAGAGCAGCTGTGGGATGACTGCACATGCTGGATTTGTGTACGTCTTTTGTTCATGTGTGTGAAGTCCAGACAGTGAAAGAGAGACTACGTGTTTTCTTTCTATCTCACACTGCCGGGATATGTTACGAGCGTCCGAATCCACCAGCGGTCGCCTCGGGATGTCTTAACGCATCGACTTGACTTTGTAGCGCAGGACCAGGTAAGTGGCCAATCGGAGGAGCACGAAGAAAACCCCAAGCACCATGAAGTCCACATAGAGCTTTGCGTCCTCCACGTCCAGCAGCTGCAGGACCTCTACCGGCTTTTGGAACTTGCACACTTGCAAGTCCGGACACTCAAGCTCTGACCGGTTCATCCCGTAGATTGAGAGTATCACCCCTTCAAAGCCGTACCTAAGAGACAGAACCACATGAACCGATTGAAAGAGAATCCTTTGAAAGCCTGAACATAATTAAAACTAATGGATAAACTCTCAGAAATCGGACAGTACCTGACATAGGAGACATAAGAGCTCCACTGGAGGTATTTGGGAATGGTGTCAAAATTGACAAAGAAGCCGGAGAAGAGGAGGACAGGGATGGCTGTGACTGGACCCACAAACGTTGCCACCTGTGGAACAAATAATCAGTATTTTCCCCAGCATACCCCTCAGTGAAATATCTTTTAAAAAGATACATATGATACGCAGAGGCACCAACCTGCAGAGATGTTGATGCAGCACCTATAAGGAGACCCAGGGACTGCGCTACCAGGGCTGTGGATGTAGACAAGGCCATGAAAAGAAGGTAGCGACCTGCCTCAGGTGGCTGTGCCGTCATCCAGTACACAATACTGCAGTAAAGGATTGGACAAATCACCTGTGAAGGAGGAGTGTCATTAATTTATAGTCGTCACACTTTTAAACCATGGAGTGTTAAATTGCAGAACATTACCTGGAACGGTATGTCTGCCATAGTTTTGGCAAGATAATAGGCCTTCAGGCTGTACCAGTAGTTGAGATGTTCCCTCAAAAACACAGACATTTCCATAGGAACTGTGGAGCAGCAGAAGGGTTAGAATATGTTTCACTTCAACCACAAAAAACACAAGTCAGTGGTACAGACACAGCATCTTACAGGTTAGGACAGTGGGCATCAGGGCAGCGAACATGAGGAACAGCATTGAGAAAAAGAGGAAACCGGTGTTGTTGAAGACCTTGCTGGCATCATTTCCAATTTTGAGATAAAGCAAACCAATCAGCACTCCAATAAACAGATGGGACATGACCCTGAGGTGGGTAAGCACCTTGAAAAAGAGAAAAAACACAACAGACAAGAGAGCGTCAAGATTCAACCTTGCCTTGTTTTTCCTATCAAAGTTTAACATAAAAGTTATTTCACCG
Source organism: Pseudopleuronectes americanus (assembly GCA_038501795.1). Classification (NCBI taxonomy): domain Eukaryota; kingdom Metazoa; phylum Chordata; class Actinopteri; order Pleuronectiformes; family Pleuronectidae; genus Pseudopleuronectes; species Pseudopleuronectes americanus. Next base: position 9,823,362 of record CM076728.1, on the reverse strand, counting down.
TGTCTCTGCATATTGTGATGAAGGTTCTTTTGAAGAGGATGCAGAACTGTGTGAATGTACTGGTGGCAAAGCTGTGTTTCTCCAGAGTTCCTATTTCCTGTGGATTAAAGACAGATAGAAATAGATAAGCAATCATCCCCTAATCATTATCCAAAATAAATGGTTGTATAGTGGAGGAAGGCAAATAGTCATACATTATTAGATTAGATATTATGATTACATAATCATTCCCATGAGGAGATGACTCAAAATGTCCAAGACAACACTGTTCACCTCTCATGTTTGTCTGTTACATACCGACAGCAGACGTTAGCTTATCTTAGCACAAAAAACTGGAAAAACACAGGTGGTGATGAACAATGGCCGATATTGAAACTATAAGTTGAGAAGTTTAAGCACAGTGTCACTTTGGTTCAGATGTACATCAACATTTTTTACATATTACACCACACGAATATATTAAGACAATGGTTTGCCGGCAATGACCAACAATGAAGATGAAGAAAGACACAGTAAACAAGATCAGAAAACTATCCTTATGTTTTGTGAAAAAATACTTGATGCAAATGAGTCTAAAGAGGTTGGAAATTGCTAAATCAATAACCTGGTAAAATGTAAGGCCCAATCTGCACAGTGCACAGTAGACTATATAAGTTATTGCATCACAAAGTGCACTTGGTGGTTTGCATATACAGTTTTGATGTTTAGCTGATTCTCTTGAGTGAGAGGAAGCTGAGAGAGACTGAGAGCAAAGCACAGTAGGGGTGAAGAAATGTTTTGTTAAATTGCCGATGTAGATTTGAGATATGGTTCCTGCGTCATTTCTCAAACGTAGATCACTTTTTAAATGTATGCTGTTGACTCTTCAGCTACCATTAAAGGGATCTGAGAAAACCTTCTGCAATTTTCTGACATCAAACTATTTTTTAAGATCAGTAAAGGATTTTGTTGGTGACATTATGGTGTGGTGCTCGTTGAGGAGGTGCGTATCACTTACAGGGGGACACTGCGAGGGACAGGACGGATCGTTTTTGGAGTTCTTCTTCCCCTCCTCGGAACACAGTCCACCCTGGACGGCCTCGAACAGCACTGGATTCAGGTCTCCATACTCCCCTGATGCCACCTCAATGACTGCGAACAGAGAGGACAGTCAGAACAAACACACTCGCACACACTCACACTCACACTCACAGGGAGATGATGGACTCACTGAAATCAGCTGGATTGTGATACGTGGGGCAATGGAGGCCCAGGTTCTTCAGATAAGGGATGAGGTAAGGGACCGTGCCCTTGTATATGCACTGACCCTGACTGAGGATGTAGAGCTGGTGGAGGAGGAGGAGGAGGAGGAGGGAGGAGGAGGAGGAGGAGGAGGAGGAGGAGGAGGAACACGGTTACAGGGCATCCAACATAGTTTCCAACACACTGACTCCCTGAATAATGTATGAATACCTGACAAAACAACAGGCCTGGATATCGACTTCTCTGCTGCTTGTCAGCTGGATAAAATTAATCATGGCAACTTTCACGTCCTGGCCTGAGCGGCAGCTAATGGGGGGCCAGACGTGTCCGGCACTATGAGCACTCAGGTTACCTTATCAAACATCTCAAAGAGCTTGGCACTGGGCTGATGAATAGTGCAGATGATTGTCCGTCCTCCCAGAGCCAGAGACTTCATGAGGGAAACGACCTGGAAGCAGGACGCGCTGTCCAGACCACTGGGACAGGATACAAGGTGATATATATATATATATACATATAGTTTTAGCTTTTTAGTCCAGATGTATGTTGGGTTGACACATATTCAGATGTGTGGTATCTTACCTGGTGGGCTCATCAAAGAACATGACTGGAGGATTGTTGACCAGCTCCAGGGCGATGGCCAGTCTTTTACACTGACCCCCTGAGAGAGCGTTGGTGCGTGTCTGAGCGCACTCCTGAAGACCCAGAGCAGTCAGGATCTCATCCACCTCAGACACACACAAAGATAAAAGTCAATACATGATCGTGTAATGGGGAGACAGAGAAAGGTGGAAGATATAATCAGTATAAGGGTCGGGCTGGAACTGATTCTGCGGCTGCTACAGGAGGGCCCAAGCCTCAATATGCTTTTGTGTTTTTAAACTTTTGTGTTGTTTTGCTTACTTCTGTAAATCAAACTATTACACTCTCTCATGTGAAGTTGTAGCATTTGGTTGAATGTAATATTCAAGCCTATTGATGTCACATGACTTCCTCCACATAGATATATGTCATTTTCAAGGCAAGTCAATATATTAATGTAAAAATCCTGTAAAATAATATCATCATAAAATGATCTTTCTCATTAATGTGAAAAATTCTATATGTACAATTCGATGGAAGCAACAGTTTCCAACTTACAAGTTCTGTTTTGACCTGCATGCTCTCGTTCAGTTTCAGATTGGCAGAAACCTGAAAGACAAACACATTATTTCTGAGTAAAAGGATTAAGTGAGGTTCCGGGAGTCTCTTTGTTTCTTTCCAATGACCTCACCATCATGGCCTCCCTGGTAGTGAGGTGTGGCAGCAGCATGTCATCCTGCATGATGTAGCAAGACATCTTCCTGAAGGTCCTCAGGTCCCGTGGGCGTCCATTCACCATGACCTTACCCTTCATGCCCGTCTCCCTGTTTCCAAACAGAAAACAAAATTATACTGCCATCAATTTCCAAGCACTAAATCAAATCTAAAGTATCATCTTGTGAACGAAAAGAATATGTGAGAGCAAATAATCTGGTTAGGGATCTCACCTGTACCCTGCCAGAATATTCATCAGAGTGGATTTCCCGGCTCCAGACGGCCCCATGATGCCAATCAGCTCTTTGCTGCTGAATCTTCCTGACAGGCACTTGAGGAGGGCTTTGTAACCTGAGTAAGAAGAAGATGCTCAGATGTTTATACTGTCATAGATATATTAACTTGACGTGGATATTTGTATGCCATATATTAGGATAAGCTGGAAAAACAGACACCACTTATAGATTTCATTATATTTCTTATTCTAGACCATTTATGTGAAACAAATCTAGGCTACACTGTTGAGAAAATATTTCTAAGGTGTATTTTGAACATTCACAAATCACATTATTTAGCCTATAAGAAGAACTAAGCATAATGCTACCTTGACTGTTGCTTATCTGGCAAATAGGTGGTTAAAAATAAGATTAAGGTCAATGATTGAATACAAGTCATATATTGAGGGCTGCAATTACATGTTTCCTTTACCCTGTGTTGATTTCACAGCCATGGGCCATCTACTCTCTATATATTGGAATATCCTCCTTACTGTGACAACTTGATCCAGGAACAGTGAATAGGAGTGTAATGAAATGATCTCAGTTTACAGATTATTTATGGATAGTTCAAGTCTTGGTTTTCTTCAGCATGAGGGGAGACACAAACGAGTAAATCTGACTATCACGAGCACTCAGGGGAAAAAGTATGAATGCTGTCAATTATAAAACGTCAGTCACACGTGTTGTCACATATGACCATCATCCTTATTAGCAGATTACACTGACTGTGCAGGCACTGGATTAAATACAAGAAATGCTAGAAATGGGAGCTAAAGACAAGCTGTTATCAGTGTCTGGGGAAATATGTCTTAATGAGCAACTTTAATACTCACTGCAAGGTCCCTATACTGCTATGAAGCTTTAGTGATGTCTCTCACTTTAGTGAGAAAATGTAAGAAAGGTCAATGTTACAAAAATTCAAGCTAAATTGGATGTGAAGACTAATTCACAGCATTTAAAGAGAGCTGGGTGTCAGGTGTGCAGCTGAACTGTTTTGCAAAGGAAAAATTATAATTTAGAAAAAAGGAAATAGCATTAGAGGGTGATTCATGATGCCCTCTGTGGCGCCAGCAGAAAAACCACAGGTATAACTTCTCTGCAGCGGTTAAACATTTTTTTGTGGTGTAGCCTGCTAATGCAGATGGCTTAGTTTTTGCTCCTGATGCATTTCCTAACCACTGCGGCTCTTGACACTGAGCAGAAATAGTGAAACAACAGGTTTAGAACTGACATAGATTCCGAACCCTTCCACATATGGAATGTTCAAAAAGGCTCTGGTTATGTATCGTGCCTTATTGTCACCACATATCCCTTCAGGGACATTTCTCCCTGTCTCCAGCTGTATAATAAGGGTCTCAGCAGAGCTTCCAGCCCCCAAAACTCAAACTCTATGAGCAAAGAAAGCTACCTTGCTCCCTGGCAGTGTTTTTTACATCAGACATTTCCACCCAGACAGCAGAGCGGCATGCTGTCAGTGAAGCAGCACTGCCCTGGCATGCGGTGCATACTGATGGTCTAACCCAGTGCTGTAGGTCGTGCATAGCAATGGTCTCATCTGTGAGACACCGCCGCTACATCCTGATCACCCCAGTCTCATGAGAGCCGCAGAGTACATAACTCATCTCACTGTCCCCACACACGTTTAACTGCATGTGACAGCCGATCGGAGAGAGCCTGATCTCACAGGTGATCTCAAAGTTAAGTGTTGGATAAATTGTTATGAGTCACGGTTGAGGTTGGGGTCATCACTTGCCTAATGGAATATGGAATTATAATACTTCCATAAACCAGGACAACCTGTTTTATTCGGTCTAACCTGGGAAATTGTGTGAGCAAGTAAAATCAAAATCAAGCAGTAAAATCTGACTGATGTCCTTGATCATTTCACTGTGGTCTATCCCTCTCACATGAGGCAGTTGAATTAATAACATACTCAGGCTCTGCATAAACTACTGCCATTCGTCATAGGATTAATACATACGGCTAATGCATTACTTGGAATTCAGTTTTACCCTTGGCCTAATACACTGTCCACAACATAACATGATCAATAAAAAGGAAAATACAAGACTGCCACACATCACTGTGAGCTACGTGTGTGGAGTAGCTTTTCCAATCTGGTGGATGCAAATTGTAAATTTTCTAAATTGTTCTGCAATACAGGGATTACATTGATTCGCTTCCCAGTCATAAATTTCACCCACAGTCTAAGACTGAAAACCAATAAAAAAGATTGCTTGCACATATTATATATTGCATATTACAAAGAATTTTGACAAACTGCACAAATCGCAAAACCTACATAGAACAGCCAAACAGTAGCCGCATATTTCTATTTTAACCTAGTTTATTATCTATTTGATTCTAGATCATGTTGACATTCTAATTTTTTGCTGCGTGTTCTTCCTGCGCAGCTGCTCTCCTGTGTTGCTGTGTTGAATTCAAATGTCCTCTACAGAGAATCAACAACGTTTTTATCTTTGATGCTTTTAAAAAAACCTTAGCAAGAGCATTCTAAGTATGAGCTGTGATTTTTATCTCCGTAAAATGATCACTCTAATTCTCTCCCTATCCAACTCAAATAAGAGACCCAGTGGAAGCGACGCAATGGCGCTAAATAAACAAAATGCAGATCCGTAATCACCTGAAGGCATGTAAACATTTCCCTGCTCTCCCTCCCTCCCTCCCCCTCTCATTGGCGGGTTAGTGTTTCACCAGTCGTCTCCCTCGGGAGGAGAATACCCTCAACATGAAACAAGCTCACAGCAGCTTCATCCTAACAGGGATAAATGGATGCCCTCGCCGAGAGGAGCCTGCAATAACAAACTCAGACGGAGTGCAGCCTGTGCAGCAGCTGACCTTCCTGAGCCCTTTTACAATAAAAAGAAACAAGTCTTACATTTACACTGTGGTGACTTATGGATAAGAGTGGAATCAAAGATGGACCCCCTTGCTCCTTTTTGAAAATGACTCATAAGCAGCGTGTCTCATGACTCAAAGACAAAAACACATTAAATTAAAGATGACATCATGGGTTTAAGGCTCAGGGTTTGTGCTACACGTCATCCTCTTTCTCGTCTTTCCTTCTGACCCTCTCGCACGACTACATATAAAACTGTCCAACTCAACAGAACATAAAGTCATATTTTGTTATTTTATGTGCGTACGGAGGTACCATGGTGATGTGGTAGTTAGCACTTTCTGTGTGGAGTTTGCATGATGGAGACAATTGGTGTGAATGGTTGTTTGTCAATGTGTGTTGGCCGTGTGGTGGACTAGCGATCTGTCCAGGGTGGTTCCAGCCCCCCCCACACCATCAATAGATAATGGAACGTATTTGGTTGGAAAGGCAGGAGCAGGATGTGCAAGGCAGGAGATTCTCAGAGTAAAATGGAAAGCCAGCCTCTTGATGAAAGGAACCATTTAATTAATAAAAGCTGAGGCACTTCCTGCTCACACATCACCAGCCCGCTGAGCTGAGGCAAGCATCTCCAGGAGACGATACAGAAACTACGAGATGATCTTTAATGGGACGACTATAGAAAGTATCAGTGTCAAATCAAGCTTCCCCCTGCATGAGATTCCCCCCGCTGCTCCTCTTCCCAGCCATTAATGCTCTCCATACGTTGAGTGGAAGAACAAACACTCCTGTGCCAGGCTTTCATAATGCACATCAATATTACACAAGGCTGAAAATAACACAAGACAACCTGCAATGCATCAAACAGGGCCTCTCCCAAGAATAACATGTGGCGAATGTCAATAAAGAATTCCTCTGAAGTCCGTCCCCCCCACCGAACACATACATACACGGACACACACACACACATACCCGCCCTGCTAAATACACAGAGCACAACAAGAGCACAACAGTTTACAGAGGGTGGTGTGGTCGACGATTAGCTAAATGGCCAAAGGTTGGAGACTCGTCATTGATAATGTCGGTGAGTTTAAATGCCGTCCATATTTCATGAGCGGGATCAATCATGGCCCGGACTCGCTGCCACCGCCTCCTGTCAGACAGCCCAGGGAAAAGAGAGGCCAGCAGCCTGCCAACCTGCAAGTGTAAATTATTTACTATGTCTAAACTCTGCTGAGCGAAGCAGAGCTTATAGGAACTCTGGCTGCAGCAACATGCGGGGACCCAGTGTGCATGTGTGTGTGTTTGTGTGTGTTTGTGTGTGAGGACTGGGCTGGGCTGCATGTGTCAGAACAGCAGAGCCGGTCAAGATTAAAAGTTCAACACGAGGGGAGGGGGGAATATTTTTCTCACAAAGGCTTTTAAATGCCTTCCTTTGAAATTCCTGCTCTCGGGTTATTGATCGTCATGGGTGCTGCTTTCCTGCTCATCCATCATGGTTACTATAGTGAAGCGAGCGGTCAGTACCTCTCCTCCTCCACCAGGGACCCTCTCGGATGGTGTAGGAGAGCTCATGGAACTCCAGGTCCACAGCAGAGCGACGTGGGAGGTGGGAGAAGCGCTGGGCCTCGGTGATGTGGTTCTCCACTTTCTTCAGGTGGACGAGCAGCGGCGCCTCCTGAGGTGCTCCGGTGAGAGCTTTGGTCTCCTCCATGGGAATGCTGACCGAGCCCGGCTCCTGAGTCTTCTCGGCCATCGTGAAAGGCTGCATGGGGAGAACACACATGTCAGATTTAAAACTAGATTTTTTAAGTTCACCTCCTCGCTCCTGCTTCACAAGAAGATGTATCATTGTTCTCCATCAATCCGGCCTCATATTCCTACAGTTTCCCACACCTTGTCACTTGCAAAAATCAATCAAACTTCCATCTCTTTTGATATGAACATACAGAATAGTTAAAGAGTGTGGCTGACACATGTCAGGTGCTCTTAGGATTTTATTAGATAAGAATTGATGAAGGTGTCTGATTAAAGAGACTGAATTTTCAAATTCTCAGTGGGGAATAATAGACTAAACTCAATGAGCCTAAGTTGTCCATACTTGAATAGATGAATTTATTATAAGGGCGCTCTGTCAACAGAGAAGATTCTTGGTCTAAAGTACAGTACAGTACTGTAAGTCATACACAATATTAAAAGGTGTAAAAGTAACAAATTCATTGACACAGATCCCGACAGACACTACAGTAAGTTGATGTGAAATTAACAGACCAAGTTAACAAGATCAGCATGTGACTGATTGGTTGAATGTCTCCCTGGTGTCCACTAAACCAGATGTGCGGACACAGAGCATCTGTTGCAGGAATGATTTTAGGATGACTGCAGGACTCATGTTAAAAACAAGGCGCTGCACATGATCTGATTACACTTTATTCTTTGGACTGGCTACTTGAGGGGAATGAGATCCAGAGTGTGAGGAGTCGGGGTCTGGTTTCAGTCCTGCAGCACACTTATACTGCTGATTCACCTAAATTTCCTCCCCGATAAGTCGGCCTGTCTGAAGTGGCTGTTAAACCATATAGTGCCTGCTGATCCATTAGTTTTCAGGTTATCGGAGACTGAAACCCCACACTGCTTCTGTATATACCGAAGATATAATTTATGCAGGTAAATATTTAACACATAATACTGCAGAAATTACTTATTAAAAGTTTAGATCAGTACTTTATTAGTATAAATAAATCCCATGCAATTTCAAGTAAAATGACTACAGTCAAATTCAACAGTTGTGGATTCATTCATGCACTATTCCTGATTCAGTGAAGAGGTGCAAATATAAGTAATTTCCTGTTTATTGTTAGCTCTATAACTTTGAGCAGTCTTGTTCAAGCACATCGTGTACCAAAAAAATATAAGTAAATTTCTAGTTTATTCAAAAGAAAAAAAGACTACTGACAGGATGGGACATTTCTGGAGCCAATCAGAATTCACCCCTGGACCTGCCCTTTTATTTAAGGTATTTTAAATGCAAAATATAATGGTTTAAATGTACACTAGAGAATATATCTCTGCTGCATTCAAACTCTTGGGAACATTATTATAAAACGTGTTTCGGGACACAACTAACAACAACTAGACAATTCCTGCAACTGATTCCGACTAATGTGGAAACTGTAGTTTGATCATTTATTTGTATACAAAAGTGGTGTAAGTATGTGTATGTACATGCAGAACTGGAATAAGCATTCAAATCAATATTAGAGAATAAACAGATTCTGGTGATTTTTTAGGTCAGAAATTAATTACTGAAGCTTTTTGTTTATATTTACGACTCATCCACCCAATCCATCATTATTAAATTTGTAATTATTTATCCTCGTAACAGATAATCTTGTGACACCCTATCAGAAACTAACAAATATGACACAATCAACGTTCTGAGAGATCACACTGCAGAGAAAATTAAAAAGAGAATAAAAATCCCTATCAGCAAACGTTGGGGAATAACACTTCTCATGAATCATGAAATCAATGTATACAAACATTTCTGCTGCCATGCAATGCTTCACGCAGTCTTGTAGATACTATGACCTGTACTATGTGCAACAGAATATTCTCCTGTGAAGAGGACCAAGTGAAGAAAATGGACCATGGCTTGTATTGATCATACTGCCATTAGTGTATTGCCATTACCAGCCTCCATAAGCTCTGCTGACTTTAATGGTGTCTCAGTCAGAAACTGAAGGCCTCTCCGTGATTTGTCATGTGCGGCCCCAAAGCCAGGACACGTGAGCATGCACACACGCTACACACACACACACACACACACACACACACACACACAGAGCCCTAGTAAAAGTGTGCTGAAGGGATGAAATATGGTTATTAAATGTACAGGCTTTGCAGTGGTGTGTGTCTGTGCGTGTCTGTGTGTGGACTCCGGGCTCTGCACCGATGGAGGAGGCCCCTGGCTCTTCAAAAAGCACCTGTTAACAACAAACTGATGAGGATGAAAGCATTACACTCCATCTATAAGCTGAGAAAATACAACAGCACAATCTAAAATACAGAAAATGACAGAGAAGCGGGGAAGGAATTTGTTGAATTGGATGACTCACAAATGAGCCTCTCCCAATGGCATCTTTACAGCATCTGTGTCAGTCACGCATTCACATACTTATTATTGTGTGTAGAGACGTGAAGGTGAGTAGCTCAGCCCTGGCTCTCCTCTCTGGGTGGGAGCAACAGATCCTCTCAGACGCAGTCCCTCCACATTTACGGGGGTCCCCCTCCTCCGCCACCAAAACACAGTCCCAGTCAGCCACAGACAACAAGATGCTTACAGGAACCACAACAAATAAAATTATTTAGAAAATCCGGATCGGCTATGATGCGTTCAAGGCCCGCGCAGTGTTCCTCCAATTGTCTAGAATCTCTCCCGGGGTGCGGCGCACATCATCCCGCATCCACCACAGCTACAGCAACTCATGAGATTAAAACCATGTCCGGCCTCAAACTATGACCGCATCCCGGATAGGAGAATCGTCAGGGCAGCATGTTTGTTGGAATTATGATTATTGTTATTATTATTCCCTCTCGTTAAATCCATCCGTCCTTGAAACGCTCGCACTCATCTTCATTCAGCGGGGACAGTCTTCACATCTGGAGCCAAAACAGTGATGCAGATCCTCCAGCAGCAGCAGCAGCAGCAGCATCAGCACCAGCGCGATACAGCATCAACCGCCGTTATCCTCTGGACCGGTTTGTGAGTGTGTGCGTTTGTGCGTGTGTGTGGTGCGCACGCCGGTCTAGGATAGGCTACAGACATGGATACACAGGCTGCAGGGCGTTGCTGGCAGGATGCTACAGGAGGGGGACATATACATTACATTTACTGTTTTGGTTTTGATTGAATGCTCCTCAGAATCTTTACATTTTAGATACATACAGTCTTACAAGGTTAAAAAAAAACATTAAGAAAATCAACAAGACACATTTGAATGATTTCATGAACTAAAAGTTGTAATGGCTTCACTGGTAAATCAGATTATCTGCAGAGGCTGTGTCACTGATGCCAATTTAAACATGTTACAATTTGATTTTCTATTCCGGGACTACTCTGGGTTGATGCGCATCCACGAGTAAACAAGATGAAAGGGGACTAATGCAATAGAAACACTGCTGTTTACACATATTTGGGTCATACGATCAGCATGGCTTCATTCTGCCACTGACGGTCAGTGTAAACGTGAGGAGGATCTCTTTTTTGGTGACATGCAGGTCTGTCTCTTTAAAGGCCGCACCTGCGCAGCTGCCCGCCTGGTGCTGATGCTGCAGTGCCCGGGTTATTTTCGGTAAAGCAGCCGGGGTTACTCGCGTTCAAGCCGGGGCCTACATGTCTTACATCACCCCTGAGAGGGAATCAAGACCACTTTTAGCCAATCGCACCGCGCCTCTTCATCAGAGACGTCTAATGACATGCATGAGTCGCCACATGCAGGAGCAGCTCGAGCACAGCGAGCCATGCCCCCCCCTCACTGTGCCTCCTCGTAGCTGCTATGATGTGCCACACACCAGGAGCAAGCGAATCCATCACACTATGAATAAAACGATTACAACTGTTAACTAACATATCTTGTTCGTATGTTCTGTGCGACTCAGGCTTCATCTGATGGCGATGAATCAGTGTCAGTGTCCAAATATTAAAGGCACATGGTTGTTTTTCTTCCTTTATAACATATATATCAAAATTATAATTATGAATAATACAATTAAAAAAAGTTAATAATAATAAAAATGTATTTAATGTGAGAAATGTCCAACAACTACATATACTTACAGAAGATACGCTTGCAGTGACAGCATTGCTGAGCTGACATTTCCCTCTTGTCCAACACTTTTAAATGTACCACTGACCCTCTGTGAACTTACTTAAACTTTTCACTTGACACTTGGCTTGGTAATTAACTAAAATTAGTCCAGAAGAGAGGCAGGAAAAAAAGAGGGATAGAATTCAGAGCCACATGAAGTGGTGCTGCCTCGATCTGTTATTCTTCTGCAAAGGCCAAATCCAGATTGCATGATATGAAATGAGCTGGGGAGAGAGAGGGATGACCTTTAATCCATCGTCTGTAGACTAATTTCACATTTGAAACAAACTGTAAATCATCTAAAAGCAGCCAACAATTCTAATTCGTGCCCGAAAGTCTGAGAAACCACCAGGAGGCAGATCGTTCAATCGAACAAATGATCATTAATCCATGTCAGAGATAACGGTGTTCTCTTTTCATGAACTGCACATTAACAGGGCCCTGGCACCTGTCGCACCTTTTGAGATAAGTGCAAACACTCGTGGGAGTTTTACTTTGAGTCTACGTCTGCTGAACTTTGACAGGGTGACAGCATCAATGGAGGTATTCTGAGAAGCGTGTGAGTGTGCTCCCAGAAGAGGGGTTAGGCGTCCTATAAGTGCAGAGCAGCCGTGTCATTACAGACACACATCAGAGGGGGAAAAATCACTCAGGATGGAACTCAGCTCGACGGCTCTCTTCTCCGTGGGCTTTCTTCTGCTGCTCCCACAAGCAACTCTCATGAGCAATGGTGAATTTAGAGCAGAATCCAGGAATAGAGCATTGAAAGATTCACTTTTGTGTATGCGTGTGTGTATGTGCGTGTGTGAGTGTGTGTGAAAAGCATTGCTATAACAACAATGTGATATTACAGGTCCAGCGTCTCTTCCAATTATTCTGACTGTGGAGAATGACCTGTCTAACATGACCCCTGAGACCTACTCCAGCTCTGTGGTGCAGGGAGGAGTGCTGCTGGGCGCTCTGAGGAGAGTTCAGGCCGCACAGCAGGATTTCAAGTAAGACCCCCGTGACGTCCCCGGCTCGGCTGGTTCTCCTGCATATTTAAGATCACTTCTGCTCTCAAAGTAACTCCACATGTCCACACAACTCCCCGCTTGTGTCCGTCAGGTTCACAGTGAAGGAGGACCCCAACTTTGGACTGATGCTGGAGAGCGTGAACGGAGTGGCTGGCAGCGAGCGCGAGCAGACGTACTGGGAGATCCTGTCAGGGAGCTCAGGAGAGTACAGCAGACTGGATGTGGGTGAGTACATCCTCCCCTGGGTCCCAGCACAACGTATCTGTGGAGGACTTAATGAGCTGTAATGAAGCAGGAGAATTGGTTGTCCTTTCACTTAGTGCCTCAGGATGCTCTCCAGTGCGATTAGTCAAAAAACTGCATTGATGTGACAATGAATGTTTTCTATTACTGCCCGTTCATAATTACAGTCTGTTGTTTGCTAATATAATGAGCGCCTCTTTGATTATTATGGAGAAAAGTGCTCAATGAATAGTCCCTCATTATCTTGTTTTTACTCCAAGAGTGCTGCAGCGACTGAGCAGCACTAAATTTTAAATCATAAATATACCTGATCCACACTTTTGTCTTCTTATTAATCGCAGGAATTGGCTGCTACAAACCCAAAGCAAATGAACACATCATCCTCAGGTTCAGCGTGTGGCCTCAACCCGTTTAGCAGAGGGACTTTGGAGTCAGACGTGGAAGAGGATCAAGCTTTGTTTTATTTTTCATTTTTGCATATTTGACCGTCTCTGCATCATCTGTTATTGTTGATTCAGATGACTGCTGTTTGTGAGAATAAACTAAATAGCAACACCTGCTGGCTTTCAGGCGTAATGTCATCTACCAAATACAACGATACTGTGCTAGAAATCTTGCAGACTCCATCAAATTTGGTTTGCAAAGAATCAAACATCTGAGCAAATAATGGGGAGTAAACTGGTATCAGCACTGTAAGCACAAGTCAATGGAAAAGCTGGATTTAAAAAGAAAAAAATAACTAACCAAAGTTTCATAGCATGAAAATCAAATGAACTGGTTGTGAAGTGTAACAGTTGTAGTGAATTCAAATCTTCTTATAAAGTATTTCATTGAGTTCAAATAATCATACACGAGTTTTAGTTCATTTTATTCCTTTAAAATTCACCTGAAATCATTTCACATTTACACCATCAATCTATATAAAAATAACAATTTGACTTTACAACAAAGTTTTGTGTGCCGTTTCTCCACTTAAAAATAATTTGAATGTCAAAACATATAGCATTCTTCCTGTCAGTAGAAACAGTTAGCACATAGCTTATGCGTTCTACAGCACTTGTGTTATCTCTGACCACAGCTCCTCCCTTTGTAACAAGATTAAGGTTTCAGCTCCGTCCAGGACAGATGGACTGAGAGGAGGTAGATGAGGCAGATACACAAATTTCTGTGATTTCACTCCCCTCTCTCCTTTAGTTCTACCTTTCAAGCATGTTTACAGACACACGTTAAATAAAGTATATTCAATACTGCCGACAGGTTAACATTGTGACATAAAAGATGAATATAAAATTATAATTCTGTCTGAGTGCTCTCTAAACCCCCAAATCCTGATAATTAGCCCTCCCGAAATGACATCAATATAATAACAGACCTCACAACCTGGCACTTAAGGTACTTATAATTTTTTTTTAAGAATATCAGATAATTGTTCGACCCAAGTCTGACACCACTGTTCAAAGTTTGAACACTAATTCCCCTCCCTTCTCTTTTCTCGCCGCCCAACATCACACAGATGAGATCAGAAGCTCTGATTTGCTCTGAATTCACCACCTACTGACTGGCTGCCATCTTCTTGTCAAATTGTAAACCCTCAAGGAGAAATTGGGTGCGCCAGAGAGATTAAAGATTGAGAATCATAGTGGGTGTGTGTGTGGATTTCTTCTTCATCTGATGTCTCAACGTACAGTCAACCCTGGGCTTTCTCCATGCTCTAGCCTGCAGATGCTGAAATGAAGAGAAGTTTGCATGACATTCCTCAATGACAGACACTAAATTAATGTTTGCAGTTCAATAATTAAACCACATTCAAGTCTTTTTGCACTGACGTAACATTGCAACATGTTCACATAGCTCGAGTTCAACAAGTCGGTATGTTTATGGGTATAGCGAGGAAACTACTCACCACATGATAGGGCGCAGTCACAAATGCAAGGGACGCACTGGGCAAAGAAGCGCTTCCAGCCGCTCTCCTTCTTCTTGCAGTTGTCTAAGCGGCTGCAGCCTTGCTTGGGGTGGCCGAAGTAGCTCTTGTAGGCGCAGGTGGAGTTGCAGGTCCCGTTCAGTTCCCTCTCACTTACTTCAACGCTGCCTCGCTGACACATTCCTACAAGACGGTCAGAGTGAATGACATGCCGAGCTGAAAGGGGTCACACGACCTTCATGTCGGTGTTTACTCACTGAGGCATGAAGGTTTCGGCGTCCACAGACCATTAGGCTGGCAAATTCTGGTAGGGTTTCCCACCAGCATGAAGCCATAGCGACAGGTGTACCTCACTGCAGAGCCCACCCACCAGTCGTTACCGTACACTGCACCGTTATAATCCACGGCTGGCTTCCCGCAGTTCACTGCCCGCACACAGGAAAGATGAGCAAGTTGGCCAAACAAGGTTGACAGACACAGACAGTGAATCACATTTCAAACAGTGTGGTAAAGTGTTTACCTTTGCACAGGGACTTGTAGCCAAGCCAGCAGCAGCTTGAGTCTCCACAGCGATCCCTCCTCAGCTCCTGGTGCAGAGCCTTACAGCCTCCTACACAAAGGGGCGCTGACCCTGACCAGTATATGTCATCTATGAAGTCTGGTTGAGGAATCCATTCTGTCTCTCCTGCAGTAAAAAAACAACTGTTTAATCAACTTCCTCATACATTAGAATGGGACAAACATTGACATAATACAAGTTTTGGTTCCTAAGGTTTTACTTTTGTTATTAATGTGATTGTTGTTATATAGGGATCCATAAAAGCTGTATGGTGAACATCATACTACCATTAAAGGTCTTACCACTACCTTCCACCTCTTCAGTCCATTCAGGCAGCTGAGAATCTCCTCCATGGAAGAATCCAAACAGGGAAAACAGCAGCAGAGGGTGAAACCTCACGGTACCCATGTCTGATGGAATCAATGCCTGTGATAAATCTGCAGAGGGATCCGAGACCTGTCATGAACCTTAACACTGTACATCATCAGCTTTGCGAGGTCAACAGACATGGAGTTAGTGGAAGTGAGTATCCAAGCTGGAGTATGAGGGAGCAGAGAGCAGTAACTAACACTTGAACTAAGCTGTGTGTGCTGCCTAATCTTCTCCACTACACTAATCTGCCACCATGTCCTCTACATCATGCTGTGACTGGACACACATGGCTTTGGCAAAGATTTGTTATGATTCAAATCACCTAATCAGCCGAGCCTTGGTAGATAAAAGTAAACAAAGCCCATGAGATGACTATGTGATGTGAAACATTAATTTCGCAGTTTAAATATTTGCCAATAAATCCAAGTAATTATAACATGACCTTAGTGGAAAGAATCAAAATATAAATATATATGGATTTAAAAAAACACATCAAGTAGATTAGCTAGAACACAAAGTGATATCTTTCACTGTCTTTCTAGATTTACTTTTTCTAGAAAAACATTTAAAATCACATGCATGAAAACTAAATCTAAAAAAAATTGACAATACTAGAAAGTCAACACATTGACTTTGACTCAACTAATATGTTTACATACTGTGAGTGCAGTTTGTACATCATTGATTGATAACATCTCCATTCTAGAACAGTTAATTTATGCAAAACAAATTAGCTGAAGTTGAGCAATTGTATCAGCAGGGGGCACCGTAATGCAGCTAAAGCAGTTGCATTGCACATTCCTCAAGATGAATTGATAGAAGTCACTGAAATATTGTGTAACATATTTAAAACACCTTAACCCTAATACAAAAGTGAATTTTTAAAAACAGTTTATTTAAGTTATAAAGCAATTTTGAAAAAAAAATACACTTTCCAAGATCATGAGGTTGGTCTTCTTAGCTGGATTCCACATATTATGGTGAATATTAATGTGGGGTGGATGCATTTCTGAAAATCTGGACAGACTTCCCCTCTACAGGAGTCTGACCATCCACTAGACCTTGTAGCATTAGTAGTCAACCATCTGAACATGTTGCAGGACAATGATTTAATTTGAAATACAAAAAGACCCAGGTTCAATATTATCAAACAAAAAAGGTTAAAAAGGCTTATTACCTAATATAGGCTTATGGTCAGGACCCTGGAGGATGTTTCCCTTCATTAAGACATTTTAATTGATCATAGCTACATCTCTGAACCAGCCCTCATTAAAGGGTCAGAGAGTCCACAAGATGTTTCAAACGTTCACCATCCATGAAACAGCAGAGCTGATGACAGAATGTCCTGCATTCAGGACAGTGGTGGTCAAAACATCTGCATTCTTTGCTACTGAGCAGTATCCTAGAGAGTCACCATGGCCGAGTCTTCCTCTTCTTGTGACAAAGCTCCAGTGAGAACGTACAAGACGCTCTCTTCCTGGCTGCTCTCCTCAGCGCCATCGGTCGGCTCAGTCCTCTGCTCCTCCAGCAGCACCCCCCTCAGTTCCACCTGCAACTCTGCAGGAGCTGCACCTGCAGATTCTTCCTCCAGCCCCTGCCCTTCACTGTGTCCGCCATCCTCATCCTCCTCCCCTTGCCTGGTTTGTCTCTCCCTCATTAACTGCTCGGTGAGTTCGACGCTCTCGTAGCGAATCAACTGCAGCCGCATGAAGCCGTCTTCGTGCTCCTTGTACCTGAGAGAAAAACAGGTCTTCAGTGCTTCAATACTCCACACGTCTCAAAGTCAGTGCTACTAGACGGATCATTGCAAGACATACCTGAACCTGGGGTGTCCAGAGGGCCATTTGAATTGGTGCTTTTTGTGCAGATGGACCGTGAGGTTGTTGCCCCTGGTGAAGCACTGACCACACACATGGCACTTGTAGCGAGGTATAAAATTGCCCTGATTATGGAGGAGAGTAATTAATTATATAAAAATTCCCTAAAGGAAAGAGTGCAATTAAACAATTTAAGGATTCCACCTTTTACCTCGTGCTCTTTTTTGTGATGAATCTTCATGGTGGTGGAGGTGCGACAAGTGAAGCCACAGGCGGGAACATCGCAGCGAAATGCCGGCTCGCTGCTGTGGCTATCCAGGTGTTTACGCAAATCGATGAGATTCTTACAGCTAAAAATCAAAAAAGAAGAAAACTTCAATGCAAGTGTGTGTCCACAAGCTAACGTAAATTTAAACTGCTGTTGTTTCAGTGGATGTCAAACCTGTATTCGCAGTATTCACAGCTGTAGGGCTTCTCGTTACTGTGGCGGAACTTGATATGGCTGCGTAGTGAGGAGGGTGATGGACAAGTCATGTCACAGAGCGGGCATTTGTAGTGGCTCACTGTAGAGACAATGAAAGAGACAACTGCGAGTTGAGATTTGTTGTATCATCAGTTTGTGAATTTCAGTGTTTACTGTTTCAAGGTTTTACATGAAGGTTGGAGATCAATACACAAATGTACGACTCGGTTTGGAAAATTATTAATCGAAAAAACTGAGCCGATTTTTGAAATTATTTAGCTGAAGTTTCATAAAGGTTCAGTCTGGTGTTTAAGGGTGTGACTTAATTTCTACAAATTTTGAAGTCAGTGGAAATCATGTCCTTGGTCCACCTCCATACTGATATAGAGCTGCTCATCTCACGCTTTGAATCAAGTTAACTACTACTTAATACTAAAAGATTATTTGTTGATACTATTTGAGAACATCCTCACTCACAGAAAAACATTTTGGGAAATACTTTCATTTTCAGTCCTTGAGTGAGATGAGAAAAATGTATTGTGACAATGACTGACCGTGGGTCCTCATGTGGTCTCTCAGCAGCCGTTCTGTTGCAAAACGTTTGGAACAGTGAGAACACTGGAACCTCTGACCTACAACACAAGAAAGCCAAAAAATCAAGGAAGTTTAAATATAAAACTAAATATGTTGCTAAAAATATTATCCTCCATCCTGTCATGATTGTGACATTTCTTTTACCTTCCATGGCGCTCTGTCGTATGATGTGGTCAAACAACTTGGTGTTGTTGGCGTACATCCCCCCACAGCCTGGACACGCCACTACCTTCTCCTGGGTGTGGCTGCGCAAATGCTCCCGCATCTTAGGACGACCCTTCGCAGTGGCTTCGCAATCTGAGGAGAGACAAGTGCAGAACTTGTACTCAACAATCTCATATGCTTAGTATTATAACGTATAGTTACTCATCCATTTAAACCTCTTTCACCATTAATTTACTATATTGGATTTACAGATTCATCAACATCAACATAACATAAAATCTTAAGATGAACCATGTACCTTTCCATCCACAGCGTATTAGGAATTCACAGTCTCCTGTTGGTATATCTATGCACAGGCTGTGCATCTCCACATGGCGGTAGAACCACTCAGGGTTTTCATACGGTGGTTGCTTTGATAGATATGGAAAAAAAAATCATCAATGCATAGGCAGAGAGACATTTAAGTTTAAAGTCAGCTTTTTTTTCTTGTGTCCCTGGATCCTAATTACATAACACTTAAAATTATTTATTAAGATAACTCAGGCTATAAGGAACAACTGCAGAGATGTTGTCATTTATGCTGATGTTTCACACTTGAAGCCTCAACTGTACCTCGCACTCCTCCCAGAGACAGACGAAATTGTCTTGGATTTCAGGGATGATGTTGCGGTTGTGGAAGCCGATGGAGCAGCTGCCGAGTTCTGGCTGAGCGTTGAGCACCTGCTGACCCAACTGCTTCAGCTTGGTGTGGTAACAGTGAAAGAAAAGATGCCGCCGCAACTCCTCAGGACCCTCCAGTGAGCAGAAACCACAGTCTCTCCAGAGACAGTTTCTTTCCCCTTGGCACAAAACGCAGAGACCATGCATAAGGAATCGTAATCACCTTTCCTGGGCATCATTTAACATCACAGAGAGTGCACTGGATGGACAATACGTTTTATTGTTATAGCCCAAAATTACAACATACACATTATCCCGAGGGCAGCACACTTTGCGGTGGGGGTGGGGGAGATCCCTTTTAACAGTGAGAAACCTCTGATAGCACCAGACTTGAGGTCTACTTCTCATCTGCCTGGACCAGATGGGGTAAAAGGAGCAAACACGTCAAATAAAGACTGTAGGTATTGTAGTCCTGGTGATACTGATCCAACCACTTTTAGGTGACAAACACTAAATATATGTATTACTTAGTAATCTTATTTAATAAACTCCCCACAAAGACTTGTTTTGTTGGTCGTTCTGCCTCCATTGAGGTGTTCAGCTATTCAGTAACACTCGAACATTCTTTTCAATCTGTTGCAGAGCCATGCCAGTTTCCCACTACCTCCAGACTACCCTCCTCAATTAAATTTCCCTTTTACATTTAAATGGCAACACTCGTCTCCTCACCTTCTGCTTCTTCCTCGTCCTCCTCCGCCATGTTCCCAGCACTAAGGTGACCCTCCGCATGTTTACAGAAGTTTTCCATCCGACTGAAGGACTCCTGACACGGGCCCCACTCACACTCAAATTTCAGGGCTTTCTTCTGGATCCGTGTGTTGGGAGGCATCTCTCTGTTGAGTCAGGCCGAAGCTACAGACGCTGTTTTCGAGGTGTGAGCATCACCTGCGGAGCCCTGGCTGTGTTTAGCTAACAGCAGGTTTAAAAACACCAAGCAGCTGTGACACTAGCTAACACAAGCTCACAGGCTCTATCCTGGAGCTCTGCGACAAATGAAAACACACAGGAAGTCAAATTCTACCTCGGATGTCAGCCTCAACACAATAACCTGCTAAAACGCACTGACATGACGTAAACAGCAGTTTGTTTTCACTACGCGGGCTGTGTGCAACGCAGATACTAGTCCCCCCTGAAACAACGCTTAAGTGTTTAATAGTTCCCGGTGCACTTTTGTTTCGTTCTAAAGTTTCTGCCTCAAAATCCCCTTTAGATTTTTCCATAATCATTTGAAACAATTAACACAGAATAATACTTTAATTTCATCTGGTGTAATTCACTTATATACTTTTTAGCTTAAGTCACTGTACACTTTGACTCAACTACGGAACTAAACATTGCGGCCTCAGTAAAGAGGACCTGATACACACTAGTGAAAACATCACTAAGATTATTTTATATTGAGATAGTAAGATATTATTTTGTGATAATAAATCTTTATTTTATATTTAATGAGTCATTATTTTACAAGTTACATGAACACTAAATCCAATAACGATGGCGATTACCTTTTTTCAGTTTTTATTTCTGAAGTTGAGTCTTCCATCCAGACCGTAAACCGATTCTCACAGGAAGTAACATTCCTAAACAAAACAGTCCAGTGCCAACTGACTTCAAATTGGTGATGCTGAAACTTTTTTGTGGGGGGGTAAATGCATATCAGTCATAAAAATACAGTTATGTACCAAATAAAACAAAAAAAAAGGTAGAAGTCAATAAATTCTAAATATTGTAGTATGAAAATCCTTCACCTTCCATATAATTTGTAATTTACAACCCAGCTATAATAATCTCATTTATCCTTTCTATTGTCCACTTTGTTTACCTGCCTCCACCTAATTCCCTGCGACAGTCATCAGACTCTTACAGTCTTATCTTTTCTTCACAATCACCATTCTGTATGCGTTTGTTCAGAGGTAAAAACCCAACAATCAAAAAGATGTCCAACTTTCCCACTCTGACTCTGCTGCATGGATTGATAGTCAAGACAAAAGGAAGAGCGAATGGGTACATTTTCCTGTTGCCATTTTTCTTCAACAGCACATTCAAGCAATGGACTACTATGTTTTATATAAATACATATCTTCTCAGAGCAATTATAGCTTCATAAACGTCTAGTTTTTTCAGGAGTCTGTCCTGAAGATCAAGACTCTTCCTCACGGAATGTTCTGTACTCTAAAAAACCCAGTACACAAAATGTACTTTCAGGGAGGACATAAAAGACACTTCAGGACACATGTTCATGCTTGTAATCAGTAAAACTCAGGCTAGGATAATAAACAGTAGAGCTGTTGATGCTTTTATGTGAAAATGTTCTGGCAAAGTGAAACACAGCTCTGAACCTTGCACCTTGAGTCCTCCTGCAGGTTGAGTCTGAGGCAGAGTAAAAGCGAGGTACAATGGAACCTATTAAAAGGCAGATGGCTGTGAAATAGTTCCAAAACAACTTTCTCAGACAGAATTCGCTCGTGTTTCCAGCTTTCAGTTTCTAGACGTCATAGAAGAGACGCACCAGATGATAACGGATCCCGAAAGCCGCCGCGCTGCCTATCACCTGAAGGAGAAATGAGATAGAGATGAGCACCAGGGGAAGCATTCATGTACTTCCAGTGTATTTGGACACAGCGGCTCTGGTATACCTGGATCGTGAGCATGATGACCGTGAGATTTCTCTCATGGATGGGGCCGAGCAATTTCAGAACCAGATTTATTAAAGTCATGTTGTTGCATTCAATAATGTCATCATCTCCCTCCTCAGCTCTCTGCACCTCGAGCAGCTTCAATAACTCAGCCACCTGTTGATGATCAAACATATTTCTATTATTACCAAATAAACCCAGTTAGAACCCTGACACAGATCTGCATCACACACGTTTTCCCACCTACAAGACTCCTTACTACATGCACTGTGTAAATAGTTAACCTGGTGTGAGAGCTCTCATTGGCTTTCCCATCTCCATTTTTAGTGAATCAATTGTAAAAAATTATGAAGTGAAACAAAACGGATTTTCTGTCTAACTATCGGGTAAATCAATAAGGGAATTCACATTAATCAGAGACTGGTCTGTGAGACTAATTGGTCAACCAGCAATATTGTTTTGGGTTTTACTGCATTTTATTTTCAGGTTTTGAAGGTGAAGTCCCCCTCTTGCATTTTTCACAAGTCTTTAATGAAAAAAAAAGGATCAGCAACAATTTTTACAAATGAAAGATAATTTATGTAAATTATTAGAAAGAATGTTAAACATCTGATTTTACCAACTCCTCCTTTCCACTTTTACAGACTTGCAGGGAAAAGTTTCAGCTCAGTAAAACAGTTTTACCTTTTATCAAAAAAAACTAAAAAAGTATATAGAGTACACAAAAAACGAGAGCTTTACCTTTAATATGAGGAGACCTAAACTAGAAAGATCCTTTCTTTTGAATTTAGAGTAACTCATCCCCAGCTTGCCTGTGTCTCGATTCAGTCTATCATTTGCAGGAACATTGGGAGAAAGACAAAAAAGGGGAAAAAATTAAAACAATCAGAGAATATAATCAGCATAAATGAATGAGAAAAACACCTCAGGCAGTGTGTTACCTGGGGAGCCGGTGTCTGGGACAGGGTATGATGTGGAAAAGCTGAGGCAAGGAGTAGACAAAGTTTATCACTTGAGGAATGAAGAACAGCAGCATTGTTTTGCTGAAGTGTCCCAATATGCCAACCACAGCAAAAGTCATTCCAGCAAAGTAGCAGAAAGTGTCTCCAACAAAGACAGACGAGGGGTACCTGTGGCAAAATAGGTTGCAAGTTAGACATTTTTACAATAAAATAAACCTATCTGTCCAACCCCAGATTCAAATATAGAGCAGATACCTACAGTACGAGATGAAGCCAGGGGGGGTTTACTTACCAGTTGTGGTAAAAAAGTGCAAGTGTGGTGAAGAAGAATGGTATCATGAAGTAGAGGGAGAAAACGTGGTCATCGCGGTAATCTCCTGATTAATGACAAAACCAGAACACAAACCAAATGTTAGTAACTTAGAATGTTACAACGAATATCTGAGCATCAGGTGAGCTACAGAGCCTAAACATCCACATTTTCAAAAGATAAATTATCCTATTCATTCCTAAATAGTTGATAAACTCTGTATCTGATGGTGACGGTGATACGAGAGGGAGATCTGTAATGATGATGAGGAGGGACTAAGCAGCCACACACACACACACCATTGAGCTCCAGCAGGTTGAAAACGATGATGGAGCCGGAGATGAACAGGGCTTGACCAGACTCGATGCCGTTGATGCCGGCCAGGATGTTGATGGCATTCGTGCAGAATACTGCGAGCATCCCCATGTAGACGTAGTAGAGAATACCTGCAGGGATCAGAATTCACATTGTTTGTTTAGACAACATGTATAATGCCTTTTCTCAAAATGTGTGTGTTAATCAGGGTAATGGACAGAAAAGCTGATGTTTTTATGTTTCTATGTACAAAACAAAAGACAAAGTGAAAAGCAGGTTTCTTTTCTTTCACGATTCATGTGATTCATTTTAAAAGAGATGCCGGACAGAGAACATGCAGGAGGAATCAAAGACTGAAGATGAAGATATTTGAGGGATGATACCGATGTTAGGGGGTAAAACCTTTCTGATCCCGATATATTTATGCAAATGAATTGGCTATGATTCCTGAGATGCTGTTATCATATTGTTATTTATATTTATAACACATACACTATAAATAACAAGAAAATACATAATATATGGACCTGAAGGCAGAAGGTAAACATGTTTATGCATTATGGAAACATCGGTGCATAGATGCTGATACTGGTATGTCTGTGAAAGGCTCATATAATATCTGCAAAAAGATAAATCAGTGAGACTCCACTGGGAGCATCTTCAGATCCTCCAGGAGGAGTTGAACAATTTGATCATAGGATAAAAACAGTGGTTACCTTGGTTGCAAGAAAAGTTCTGCAAACAACTGCACAACTCACCCAGATCCAAGTTCAGGCCGAGCAGGGATCTGAAGGGCTTGGGCACCACGATGACCGTGTTGCCAAAGTTGGTGAAATAGACCATGAGCAGCGGCAGCGAGGCAATGGTGGGCAGCAGGAGCTTGTGTCTCCAGCGCAGGTTCAGCACGTCGTCGGCGAAGCCCAGGAAGATCATGCAGCAGATGGCCAGCAGGGCACCAATCAGCTGCACAAACTGACCCAACACACAACACCAGAGGTCAGAGCTGCAAGGGCCACTACATGCAACATGTGAGAAAAACACAACACCGGCCGACCCACCTCATCGTGAGGGAAGCCCATGCACTGGTCTCCCACAAAGCAGCTGAGGAAAGGCACTGGGATGAAGCAGAAGAGGATGATGAGGAAGACTGTCCCACTGATGACTCCTTGCGACTCTGGGCTGCAAACACACGTGACCAGGAAGAGAAACAAAACGCGAGAGTTAATGCTGGAAAAGAGCAACATGACTGCCAAAGCTGATTGAAGACACAAAGTGAAAGAAAAACCCATCAGAGGAAGTGACGGTAAAATGACTCACACTTCCTTTTTGGATGTTTTGTTCAGGTCTACTCCGAACAACCTGGCTTTGATGAAGTGCTCCTTGAAAGCAGGGATGAGTATCAATGTGGCCAAACAGCCGACGAAGGACATGATGCAGTTGAGGACCAGCGGCACGACCGGGACCGGTGCCGTGTTTCCCGGCATATTGGCGAGTCAGCGGCCGACAGATCAAGTTTAGGTTTCCAGCTCAATCTGACGTTTCCCCCCCCCCAGACGATCGATGCACGAGCTTCGGCTGGAGTCTTCACGGAGCTACAACATGTCACTGCGCCATGTTCAGAGCAAAACACACCTCTGTCAGGGGAAGATTAGTCCACTGGTCCCAGTAGAGATCCATAGCAAGTTTCATTACAGGCGCTTCATGGTGGTTGGTGTCCACACGCCTCCAAGGGTCTCTGAACTCCACGTCTCTGTTAAGACCTCCTGTGTGACGACACTTCCTGTTCACCTCTTCAAAACAAAACTTCGGCATAGTGTCATGGTTCTGGTTGGATGTAAACAATTGTTGTGTTTATGATAAATCTTTGATGGTGGTTAATAAATACAGTTATGTTGTTTTTATACATAACAAGGGAATTGCTCCCGTACAAAATCTCTTGCCCTCGTTTAACTGACCCGTTAATGATAATTAACTTTTGTACTTCCGGTCAGTGTCAAACCGGTGTTGACACGGAAGTGAACTGTCAAAACATACATTTTTTTAAGATAAATCAAAACACTCTTTCTTTTCTTCTTTCACTATGATAAGACAAGTTGATGATGTTATCAAAAAAAATATATATATACCAATATTAGATTCGTGTGTTACATGTCATTTTGCTGACGCTTTTGTACAAAGGGACTTACATTTTTAGTAATTTAAAAAAATATATATAAATAATAAAATAAATAAATAACAGATAATAAACGCAAAGT
This sequence comes from Pseudopleuronectes americanus, assembly GCA_038501795.1. NCBI lineage: Eukaryota > Metazoa > Chordata > Actinopteri > Pleuronectiformes > Pleuronectidae > Pseudopleuronectes > Pseudopleuronectes americanus. Next base: position 9,797,468 of record CM076728.1, on the reverse strand, counting down.
TAATTTTCACAAATTTCTAATTTAGTAAATTCATAAGAAATAGTTAACGGTTTCAAATATATTTACTATTTTTCTGGTCTTGTCACAATATCACATTATTATTTTCTCTCTAGTTTATATATGAAAAACAGAATTTATGTATATTATGCTATGTGACAGGGATAATCAAAATTTTTATGATTTTTCAGCAATATTATATCATAACTACTACAAAAGACGGGGTTTCAGATTGACCTATGCAAAAAGTACCAGACTTAAATTTCAAACTTATGAATGCCTTTTTTACCGTTTGTTTAGATGTTTTTAGATATCTTTGGTGGTGTGCTTTTAGTTTGAAGGCGGAGTTTTTAACTTCCTTGTTGCTGTAGCGCTTTGTCAGCTGCAGCGCCCCCTGCAGGCCGCGCCTGTTAGCTGTCAGATGGTCGCTGTGTAGACGGAACAGCGGGCAGGAGGACTCGAACAGCGGACATAGTGGAGCCTCTGCAGCCTCAGAGAGCAGAGGGGTCGTTTCAATATCGAAAGGTGACGCCGGAGTAACATCAGTACAAACATCGCTGAGAACACTGAAGATGGGACGCGTGTGTTTGTTCTAGGCACCGCTGCACATCGCAAAGAACCCAGCTTCACGTTGACGATGCCGTGCGTTCGATCCCCAGCAGCCCGCAGCCCGGAGCGTGTAAGTGACACGGTAGGTTTCCTGCTTCATCATCTGAGTTTCATCCATTAACCGGCTGCGCATCGTCCGCTCTACAAACGCATGGTCCAAAATATCTGAGATGTGTGTTTAACGTTTACGCATCTTTCAGTGCTTTACACGCGCATTATCCGTGTTTAACGTGACCCATAAGAAACAAATGAAAGTCAAGCAGCTCACGTGCATCATACATGTGTATTCAGTGTTATTCCTCAGTTATAACATGTCTATGCCGTTCGGATGAGGAGGGCTGAGTGTGTGTTTACTGCCTCTCACAGGCTGAAGGGAGCTGAGCTGCTCTGACTGACACCTCCTGATATTTCCACCCGGACCTGCTGACATGAGAGGGAGGCAGTGATGGAGCTGCAGGAGTTGGCCTGGCTGTGTGTGGTGGCTCTCTTTCTGGCCTCCTTGCTCATCGTGCTGACATGGCTGCTCCAGTACTTGCACAGCGCACTGCGGCTCTGGAGAGCGAGGAAGACGGCTGGGTCGGACAGGGGAGCACCGGCCCGGCAGCCGCTCTGCTTCACGCTGCCCCACCACAGCCTGGGCGGGGGTGTGTGGGGCTTCCTAAGGAGGCTCCGCCCGGGCCGGGATGAAGGAGCCGCAGCTGAGGCCGGTGTCAAAGGCTTGTTGACCTCCCTGTTCTCCTTCAAGTCCTTCAGGGAGCACTGGCAGAGGACCTGGGTCAAAGCTCTGAATGAGCAGGCCTGCAGGCATGGGGTGAGTTGGACCAGTTAAGATCTTTAAGTGGTGAACAGGAGGAGTGGGGAGCTGCTGGTGGCAGCGTGTGGAAGAGCATGCCTTGGGTTACTACCACTGCAGGAGCATGAATAGTTAAAGCAAAGGCAGTTGGTGAGCCCATGTGTGGACGTGTGTGTAGGCAGGGAGGTGGAGGTGTGGGAGCTTGAGTGTCTCTAATCGGTGAGAGGATGGGGGGCAGAGAGTTGCGTAACAGCTCTGAATCAATGCAGATAAGAGAAGAGAGGCAGGACCAGTGCGCGTAGCTACGGTACGAACACCCACACCTCCTAAAAATAGCCTGATACCCAGGCCTGTGGGGAAAAGGGCTGCGTTTGATCACAGTGGGAAGAGTTGACAAAGGAATAGTTGACTCACCTTTGTTACAGCTCATAACCTCCACCCGTAGTATTAAAGCAAAGGTACAACACCGATTCAGTGTGGTCAGTGTCAGACACGTCTAAAAGACCTAGCATACTTTTTAAAGGTCTTTCTCTTTTTTAAATTGTCACTGTGAATTGTTTGAATTATTGTCTGCCACCCAGCCAGAGGTTTATCTGAGCACTGCAAGAGGAGATAGATCCTCTGCCCCCACATGTGAAAACGGTCTGTGTGTGTGTGGGCTGAGTTAGACATGAGCTGGCCTGGAGTTTAAAGGCATCAATCCACATCAGTCGTTTGTGATTTCTAGGGGTCAGCTCGCCTTGGCAGATTGAAAGAGTCCCCTCAAATGTTCAAGTTAAGTGCTGTTAGGGACATACACCTCGGCCTGACTTAGCGAAAGACCGTCAAACATACAAGGGATATTCAAGGCAAACAATCATGGATATCAGTCCTCTAAGAATTTCCATCAAGAACTTTCACTATTTCTTGAGAATTTCACAATAAAATGTCTGATTTTGCAGTGAGAAAGCTTTCAAAGTTTGATGAAGCTTAGAGAACCCTGAACTGGAGAATCCTTCTTACCGTTGGGGTAAACGCAGCCGTTGTTGTGAACATGCTGTTGTTGTGATCAGCATCATCACTTCTGTTGACGTTGAGTCCCAGCAGCGACTCACCCAGTGCCGGGTTGCCTCTTTGTTCAAAGTTTATTAATATTGAATGTATGGTGTGCAGCAAATCCCGCACTGCATTTCGTTTGGCACTTAACAACACACATGCTATAATATATATAAGAGGCACAGGCAGACAGAGATTTCTGGAATTAGTTGATAGATGTGTAACTTGCTCACCAATTTATGATCTCAGTTCACTCAACCAATCAGTAGTACCTATCAAACAACCTAAGCTTTGTGTTGGTCTTGGGGGCTTAACTGAATAAGAAGAGGACAGTGGTGTCTATGAGGACACACAAAAGGTCTGCTGTATATTCCCTAACTTCATACAAGTACACAAAGAGCTTTGAAGACTGCACTCGCTTCCTGTTCATGTGACTTCATGGGATTGCTTCATGTTCTAAGGTTCTGTTTGCATGTTCTCTGTGTTCTCAGGTCTCAGTGGTTCTGTGGAACTGCCTCTCTTTATTACATGGAGGTCAATGGTGTGTGTGTGTCAATTTGATTTTCTTAAAGTGGCCTAATCATAGACTGTATATAAAGATAGATGACATGTCTGCTTCCTGCATGTGAAGCCAAAATGACTCAATCGTCCCCCTGGTGGCTGGCTGCAGTATGGGTTATAAATCCCGCCCCTCTCCATGTTAGAAGATAGGACATGGACCAAATGATAAAGATGATTTCTGTCGTTTTAGGCAGTTCTTATCTCACAGATGTGTATTCAAGGGTTGATTTTTTCCCCATACATTTTGTTTTAATTACTTTTTAAATTCGATAAAAATAGGCTGAGGCATCAAAATTGCCAGCTGAGCAGCTTCCACGGCTCCATCCTTCAATAACTATTTCGCAGACTCTGGTTCCAAATCAGCACATGATGTTAGCAATCATACCTGGGATATTTTGTCTTCATTTCTGAAAAGTGGGAGGAGGTGAAGACACGTCATCCGTCTCTGTATACAGTCTAGGGGCCTAATTAGTTGATCCATTGGGACCATTGTGGTTCTCAGCTATCAAAACAAAAACTGCCCATCATTGGAGTTAACCTTCATAGAGAGAAATTAGACAGGGTTGTGTGTTTTACAAACAACATTCTCTGAAGGTTTAGTCTCTGGGCTTTGTTTTATATATAGCCTCTAAAAAAACAGGAGAATAACATAAAGTAGTTTGAATGCTGAAAAAACAAAGTAGAAAACAGTCTTTTATAATATAGCTGTCCATGTTGGTCTGTCCGAGTGTTTAATTTGTGAATGAGAGCCAAACTTCCCGAGCTCACTCACCACAATGAAATATCTGCTTGTCATTGTCTGTGTGCGCAGCAATCTGTTTTTCTAAATGTGTCTGGGGCGCATGCAAATCACTAATGGGTTTGTTAATGAAACTTTTCACATTACACTGTTGTCTTGCATGTCTTGTTGAATAGACATACCTGTAGAGGACTTAATCTAGGCACTAGCAAGGCCTAGTGATTGATGATTTTGCCCTTGAAGGCCCCTCGCTTGGTCCTTTCAACATCACATGCATTCAATGTGAAAGTAATTGTTGGCCCAGTAAGTTATTGTTCACTTTATATTCAGTTTTTTCACTTCCCTCCAAACATGACTGGAAATACCTGCTGCTTTGTCGAGATATGGCAAGAAAGAAAATGCCCGCGAGCGAGTCACTTTCCATACTTTGCTGTTTACGAAGCACCTGCCACCCGCCAGGCATGTTGCTCTGGCCACTTGGAAAACAGACACGACTAGAGCGATTTCCCAGACTATGCTCACACTCGCCTCTAAGTTGCATTTCATGATTACGTTTCTGCATCGAACAAAACATGAGCTTCCCTGGAGGAGCGCGCCGCGGTGAAGATACGGCTTCGGTGTCATCATGTGGGGATTAGCCCGCAAATCCTTTATAGCATTAACCTAAGTACTTTTCCGGCATTTAAGAGAGATGCTGACAGAGGTCTTTAAATAATTATGTTGAAATTTATCCAAAGGAAAGGCAAGTTGAATGAGCCTGCATGTGCATCAAACAGGGTTGCAAATATCCATTTCTATCCTTCATTAATTTGTCAGTCAAAATAAAGTTAATTGGAAACTATTTATCTCATCAGTTGGTATTTATTTAGAATGATTTCCTGGCAAAAATGACTAAATCTGCTTCATTCCAACTTCTCAAATCTTTCTGCTATTTTTCTTTATTTTGAATAATCGTGACAAACCAATATCTTATCAGGCTTTGAACTGTTCTCTGGGTCAAACAAGTTATTTCAAATATGATCCACCTACCTCTTTAGAAATGATAGTGGTTGTTTCCAGCTGTTTTATTTTCACACATTTTACTGACAAAACAACGGATGACAAGGAGGTTTTGATTTCATCCCTGTCTAGTTGTTGGTTGGTTGGCATGTTTGTTTTTTAAGCACGATTACACAAAAACAGCTGAACGGATTACCGTGAATTTCTGCGGAAGGATGTGGAATGGGTCAGGAAAGAACCCATTAAATTTTGGTGCGGATTAGAGGACGGATGCAGGATTTTTTTTTACTCATCTTAACATCAGGCGACATTGCATTTTCAAACGTTTTCACATTCTCAGAGAATAACCCCTGGATTGTAATGACAACAAATCGGACACATTTAAGAAACTGATACCTATGATATCTGGTGCAGCTTGACTAAAATTCCTAGTTAAATAAGAAGATTGATTATTGGTGAAGATTGGAAAATATTTATCGAAGATCTGATTGTATATCTAATAATAATAATGATAATAATGAGCTTTATTTGTGCAGCACCTTATTAATAATGTTGCAGAATGCTTCAAAAAAGGCTAGAACTAATAAACAGTATAAAGGAGTAAATAATAAACTAATTAAAATCACAGAGCAGGTTTTTCTTGGTGAAAATTCCAATTGCACTCCACTGCCTCAAGACAGTAATGTGCCAACAATGCATCTGACGACACCTCACGTTAAGACCAACACTCCCACAGGCGCCCAGATGGGTTCAAGTGCCTTTTATAACCTACTCACGATGCATAAACACACATATGCTCATGTCTGACAACTGGTATGCTAGAATAAACAATGATTTCCTCGGGATACCATTCTCCCTAGATTTACAAGTATTCCCTCAAACACTTAAATTAACATTACAACTGTGAGTGTGAATGTGTGATACAAATTTAGCTGTATGAATAGATGTATGGAGATAATCTGTGCAGCAGCACAACAGCACATCTGATTTCGTGGACTCCCTGCTGCACCTCTGGACAGTATCCCATGATGCAGCTCGTTCCATGACTCAGTTGTTTATGTCGAGAAAATGTCTGTCTGCTAAAGTATCACTGCAGGAGCCTCTCACAATAATCGTGCCTTGGCAGAGTGAACTTGATATGGAGCTATTCGGATGCCTCTGGCTTGATTCAAGTGAAGGCCTGAAGGCCCCGGACTTGTTGACCTTGCCCATACCTTCGGATCATAACAGCATCATCAGACTGTGTGTGCATCTGCAGCTGACAGATGATGTCGAGCCACCGTCACTGAGCTCAGTGAGCGGGAAAAGGAGGCGTAATAGAGAATATGAGAGTGCCTGCAAGGAAGGAAGTTCCCTGTCCATTCAAGATCTGCATTTATAAAGGACCTGGTGATTAGCATGAGGCCACAGCTCCTGTCTTCCCTCTCTGACTGACTGCGAGCTGCTGCTGGTGGACGATTAATGCTCTGTCATTATGCTCAAGTAGATTCCTTCCGAGAGGCCGGGGATTTTCAGCACCCAGCACTCATTTGCTATGATAGCACAGGAAACTCGTCTTTTTATCCCCCAGTCGCTGCTTTCACATTGCCAAGCTTTTAAACGGCAGCAGAAAAAATTAACTGCATTATTAAATCTTCGAGGCTGCTTCTTTTACTCGGCACTTATGATTTACACATACATAATGCAGTACGTTGATACACACTACCTTAGAATACAGTGTGAAGTAAAGGTAGATGATAAGAGCTGACAATGGGTGACTCTGCAGTTTTGTCCCAACTTTTTATGATGAAATGCATTTTAATAGATTCGCATTTAGCAGTTCCAGGTGTTGGCTATAGCTCATGAAGCGCTCTAGCTACAGGACACTGTGCTATAAAATAAACTGACATTCACACGGACTCCAAAGTCTGTGTGCACGGGTTTATCGGTTTCAAATTATTCTAGCTAATGTGATGGCTAATTCTACCAACAGCATGCTAAAATGTTTAAAATGGCATTTCTAATATTCTGATGTATATCATGATCACAATGGCACTACTAATATTCTGACAAGTAATAATAATAACCATATTTATTCTTATTATTAATTATTTCCCCCCACAACATTTAAACACTGCCGTCTTCAGAACCTCAGCTACACACAGGAGGGGAAGCTTAGGGTCAACTACAGCCAGAGGGGGTGGGAGTGTATTTCTGGTTGACCCACATGCTTTCAGAGGCGATCAGCCAGTCAGACCCCAAGGCGACGACGCTGACAAACCTGAAGTGACAACATGGATGTCCTCAGGAATGGTCTCTTTCCACAAATACCCTGCACATTCACACTCAGCGAACAGCGATTGTTCACAAGGACAAAGCTGTGGGTTTGCTGCAAGCGTTTGCCTCTCCATGACAAAACGAGCTTGGAGCCATTACCAGTAGTATAAACAGCAACACCAGATGGCTACCTGTGAAGCAAATGAAGGCCATTATAGCTAAAGTTCCAAGCATACAGGCTTCAAATGTTAAATGAGTATTGTGGTAAACCCCAAAATATAAGCACCCCATGGCGGAAACAACAAAATATAGAGAATATGACAACCCTCTGAGGCATGCTAGACATTTACCGACATATCTTGGCTTGTTTTTAAATCGAGAATTTTTTACTAGGAGGCATCTGATGATCTAGAAGTAAAGACATACCATACTAGGATGGTACTTAGTATACTGCATTGCCAAGAAAGGCCCAAAGTGAAAACAAATCATCCTGGATCCACCCAGATCAATGCCAAAATCGAATGGGTCCTCTCTTGTCCCATCCTTCTACCAAATTTCATGGACATTTGTGCTGTAGTTTTTGTGTAATCCTGCTAACAAAAAACACACAACCAAAACAAATAAACCAACATACAGGGTTGAACACTTAATCTCCTTGGGTAGGAGGTCACAATCTAACACTCAAGTCCTCAGTTTGATTCTGGGACCAGGGCCAATAAATGCATGCCCAACCCACTCTGTCTGCTCATATTTTTATATGTCTAAACTCCAACCTGACGCATGAGGGTAAAACACCAAAAAGGATCATCTATAAAAATACAAAACAATTTTCTTCTAATCACACAGATTTGTTGTTGAATGAATGGACCTAAAAACAACTTGTGCAAAGTGTTGTTTTTACTGTATCAATGCCTATTTACAAATGTGGCACTTGTGTTTAACTGCAGGTGGTGTGTTATTCTAAAGCCTCGCAATATGAAATAAATCACAGCATATTTGTTTTGCACTACAGTGGGTGTAATGAACGGTTGGGTGACTGAGTAGGTTTAGAGGCTCCAGCCAAAAAGAGCGAAAACACAGCCGGTTGTATGGTGTAGTCATGTGACTGCAGTGTTGGTCCAGGGAATCTACGCAAGCTTGCGGCTTCGCAGTTGGCTCAGCTTCCTGCCCTTTTGTCTGGAACACTGACAGACACACAGACACAAGCATGGACACACACCATAAACTTTGTTACATCATCTTCTCACCTCTGCCCTGCCTTCTCCGTTGGGTTTGATAGAGCTTGGACTTGGACCTAGAGGAACATATGCCCTGACAATAGGGGATTTCTTTTCTCTCACTTGTATCTCCTGAGCCAGTATCTCTGGCACTCTGGTTCACACAAACACACACATACACGGTTGTACAGCTATCTTAGTGAGGACACTCATTGGCATTTTGCATTCCATAGCTCCTTACACTAACCATCCAAACTAAATGCCTAACCCTAACCCTAACCTAAACCTGATTCTAAAAATAACCCTAACACAGTCTTAACCCCCAAACAGTCCACTAAAGAGTGGTCCTCATTTTACCAAAACATCCCCCCCACACACACACAACACACACACACACACGCACACGCACTTGCACACGCACACGCACACACACACACAACCACAGTTCTGCTGTCTTGTTAGGGGTGCTGTATTGTGACTTAAGCATTGACTGATGCAGGTCCGAGCAGGCTGCAGTCTGACGAATGTGAATTACAATTTCTGGATTATCACAAAAACTCAGATTAACTTGAATGTTACAACCCTTGGGCAAAACATATGTTGTAATTGTTTTGCCAGTATCTTCAGGCACTTTTCATCTGAGCGCACAAATCCAGAGAGCTGCCTTGGCTTAAAATCCCATTTTTACTTTGCTATGCATTGTGAAAACAATAATGATTATGGCACCCAAAAAGGAGTCTTAAAGGATTCCTGGTATGTGGTTTTGAATATACCAAAGGTATCTTGTGCAAGTGATTATTATGTATTTTTCCTGAAACCATGAAAAATACATAATTTGCATTTGAATATACATTTTACAGCAGCTGTTTGATTAACTAATTGTATCTGATCTACAAGGACTATGACCAACCTCTAATCAGCATGATTAAAGGTTTCATCACTGCAAAGAAACTCTTTCATGTCATGTGCCCAAATTCCTCTGCTCCATCCATTATGTAATATTCAGGACATTTGTTCTCTTCCTCTGTTTCTCCCAGAGTTCCATCCAGATCACTTTTGACAGCAGTCCACAGCTAACGGCTGCCTCTTCAATAGATAGTGTGACCTGCACAGACCAGTCTGCGGACAGAATGGTGAGTTCATGCATGTTCAATAAACACAGGGATTAACATCTTTAGTCAGTCACCCAGTGAATTTTAATTGGAGCAATGGATGAATAAAAATAAATCTGCGACCAAATTGTGTGAGATTAAGATGAACCCGGGTGAATTTAATCGTAGAGACGTAATGATGCAGCACTGTTAATAACAGCCTTGCTTTGTTTCACAGGTTTTACACTGTAACTGTTGGGTGGACACTGTGACATTTCCTGTGACTGTCACCCAGCAGTCACCTGCTGCCGTTTCCATGGACACCTATCAGATCACCATTGCACCTATGATGACAAAGGTACAAAAACACACCCACTGGAATTCTATTTGAACTTTGCACGTTTGAGGGCAGGCCTCTGGCACCACTACACAAGTCAGAGCAACATTTGCATTGTTATTCAAATGTGAAAATTTACACAAAACACAAAATCACATTAAATCCTTTCGTGCCATCACAGTCACTGTTGTTTAACGAGTGAACTTGAATAAGCTTTGTGTTATTATAGTTATTGTGTGGCTGCAACAGTATTCAACAGAGCTAAGAAACTGTTTCCCATAAATCAGGTTGCTTCCTGGATTGGTGAGGTTTGATTTTCTCTCTTATGTCACTAAAGAAGTGATTCATTTTAGAATGTGCGTGTCCATGTGCATTTCAATCCCTTTATCATAGAGCGCTGTCAGAAAATAAACCAATTTACCCAATATCCCTCCAGGGATCAATAAAGTATTTCTGATTCTGACAAAGCATCCACTAAATGTTATGTATCATCTACTGTTTTTCTGCTTAATATGACCAAAGTGAAATATCGTAGTTTTTGTAGAGTTTAATGTGTTTTTCAACCTCGCTCCCCCCGTCTGTCTCCAACAGGTGGTGGTGTGTCTGGAGGAGGTGGAGGACGAGGGTCTGCTGATATCCTGGACTCTCACCAAGCAGCCATCATTTGCTCTGAGCGTGTCCCCACGCAAACTGCAGAGACAAGTGAGAACATGTGCTATTAGAACCACTACCCTCTTTACATATTGGAAGGTTTCATATGTCCAATACTAAGGAAATACACATTATGCAAAGCTTTCTGAGGCTGTGCTAACACTTTCAGTCAAAGTCTCTTCATAAATCTCTGTCATCATGTAATGTTTTGCATATGAGTCACTTACTCCCCTGTTAAACTCATCATGAGTCATGAAGGAAATGCCGTTCCTTAATTCTGTTACATAAATGTTCATGCCATTGTTCTTTGGCATGAACTTTGGCAACAAAGTAAATAAAGAAAAAAAGACAGATCTCCTGGATACTATAAATACTATAAAAAGAACCATGCCAAATGCAATTATTGGGAAATGTTGTGATTGGCCCAAGCCCTTTTGAAAAACTAACTTTTTAGATGAAAGCAACAGTCCCTCTAGGATATTATTACAAGTTAAAGGGACATCAGACATAAAAAATGAATTCAAAGCCTCAGCTTGTTTCAGTTGAATGGTTTACACACACTGGTTAATTATTGGAGAGTGATCAGTTACTACTATTTTCTTCTCAGGGGAGAGAGGGTGGCGTTGACCTTAGCATGATTAAAGGACTGATAGAGGACACTCTGTTCAGCACTCAGCCAGCCATGGTCCTCAACCTCAAGACCTGTGCTTCCAGTCCTTCGGTGAGAAAAACGAATTGTTTTCTGACAGTTGGATGCTGTACCACAAATCCGATATTTAAACTTGTTTTGTTATTAAGATCTGCCCCCATTTTCTGAACGCCCCCAGGTCCCCATGGACCTCCTGTCAGTGGGATTGAACTCCCAGAGTGTCTTGGTGCGGCGACTGCAGTTCCGGCAGCTCCGAGCGACCTTAAGTAAAGGTCAGATATTTTCCATTGGCGTCAGATCATTTCCGTCCGGCGTCCCGCTGATTTTCAAAGGCGACTCACTTTGTTGCTGTGTGTCTGCAGGTCAGTGGTCCACATCAGAGGAGCTATGCTGTGTCCTGAGTTTGGATCCACCCTCCACAGAGAGGGCGACCCGCTTCCTGCCTGTGCCCGGCAACCCCAGCACGCCACTGGATTGGAGTGAAGAAATTACTCTGTATGAAGACCTCTGTGACGTCAAACTGCTGTTAATGTTTCATTGTGTACAGTCATGAAGTAGTTGTTTATTTTTGTGCTGTGGAGTTTAGCCTTAAATCTAACACAGCTGGTTTCTGTGTGTTAAAGGGAGCTGAGGCCAGACACCAAAGAGCTGAGAGTCAGACTTCTGGAGCGGAATGGCCAGAGGGAACGTAAGGCATTACTCAACATTAATTCACTATTGGCTGTTCAGAAACCTGATCAGCAGGAACGTTTAGATTGGATAAGCAAAAATCATTTTTCCCTTAAAATGCTCTGCTTGGTAACATGGTAATGTTCTTTGTCAGCATTTTAGGCTGTATACAATTTCAGGAGATTCTCCTGTGCCGACTCGAGAGCTCTAGTTTATTTCGAAGGATTTCAGGCTGTTTCTACAAATATGTCTTTTTGTTGGGTAGAATTCCTGCCGGGTCACGCCGCCATTGCCTTGGATCTCCGCTGCAAAGTTCTCAGTGGACAACACACGCTGTCAATAAGCCCTGGCCTCGGCTTGGCACCACACACTACTATCACCGCAGAAGTGAGTACAAACCTAGAATAGCAAGAACCATAATAAAGTGCCCTCTCGTTTGATGAATTGCCCACCCACTCTCCACATTTTATTGGTGAAATGAAATATGTAAAAGCCCCATAAAATGTTGTAGAATCTAACTGTTTCTCAACTCCACCAGCTGCTGTATGTGGAAACAGAGGAGCCGCGTAGCACCCACAATGCTTTGCCACTTCGTTCCTCGCTCACCCCGACCAAGAAAGTCGACGTGGACCGAACCATCATGCCAGATGGAACCATCATCACCACGGTCACAACGGTTCAGTCTCGACTAAAGGTGGAACACAGTCTAGGTTGGTTTACTGATAGAAGTAATACTTCAGGGAAGATGCATAATAAGCGATAAAATATTGGGATCATATTATCGATGACATTTAAAAAATGTATACGCCTTTCAGGTGAATCCCCTCTGCGATCCCCAACCAAAGTGGAGGTGACTGAGAAGAAACCCACCATCCTGTCTGATGGCAGCACCACCCCCAACCCGAGCAGTGAGTTGGACTGAAATGCCAGACATGGTTTTACATGACAGATGCAAAGTAGGATAAACAAGAAGCTGCAGTGTAACATGAGACGAGAGAATGGAACTTTTCAGTATGCATCATGAACTATGCAGGTTCTCCAGTTCAAAAACCTTCAACTCTAACAACAGGATTACACAATGGAACATACATGTTGTTTACATCACAAAGCACAAAAGGTCTAGACTAATTTAATGTACATGATGTCTTAGACATTAAAATACTATTTTTTTTGTTTGATACAAATATTTTTGTATTTATTTCTAATAAACCATACAGTTTCAAATCGCACTGCAAAAAAAAGAATTAATCTGAAGGTACATTTTGAAAAACAGCAAATCCCAGTTTTCTGGTATAGCGCTGATTTACATATTTAAATTTTTTGTTGCGTAGAAAGCAATCGGCTCTCTAATGGCCTGGATCCTGTTGCAGAGACGGCCATTCGCCAGCTGACGGAGTCGGCCTCCAAACTAGCTCGGAAGACCCCAACAAAAAGGAGCACGCTGATCATCTCGGGGGTGTCAAAGGTCAGAGAATGGAAACTGTGTCTCAGGCAGTGGCTTGTGGAATTTAGCTTGCCAGTGGTAAAACAAATGTGTGTTTATTTAAGTGCAATTATTTTGATGGGAAAATTATATTTTCAGTATTTGTTCACTTATCGGTAAGATGAAAGTTACATGCAAAGCTACATTTAGAATAATATTTTGACTTGGTTTTGCTTCACTTATAGTACAGGAATCATTCACCAACATAACATAATTATAAGGATTCTAAGATACAGAGGCATGGAACCAGACAAATTGAGTTTGATCTAAATTTAGTCCACAGTCGCAGCCCTCTGTAGGACCCCATTAGAGGAGCATCAGGCCTCTGACCTCCTTTTTGCCTGAAATCCTGCAGCAGTATATCAGGTGTAATAGGCTACACTTGAAACCTGACATTTGCAGGTGTCGTGTTGGTGATTAAGTGTGTATTTTTAAAACAATGGTAATCAGATAAAGTGTTTTGAGCTGTGTCTAATAAGAAATTACAAACTTAGCTTATTCCTCCTCTGTCCTGTCTAACCCCTAAATCATCTGAGTAAAGATTTTTGAAAGGATGTAAATTGATTCAGTGTCTAACACCCGTCAGGTTCCACTCTCAGAGGACGACTCTGCATTATCAAGTGGCTATGCTGCAGCCATGGATGCCGCCATGCACGGCAACCACTTCGGGGCGGGGCATCACCAGGACCCAGATGAAACTACACCCTCTGACGTGTCGGAGCGTCCGTCTGTGGACGATGTGGAATCAGATACTGGTTCCGCTGGTGCCATGGAAACCCGCAGCCTCAGAGACCACAAAGGTAAGACTTGCAGTTTGGTCTGTGGAATAAAATCATCTGAGGTGGTGATTTCATTTCCACTGAAGCTTTTCAGCAATGTCTTACAATAATGGAAAACGTTCAGTTAAATGAATGCTGAATTTTAGCAGATTGCCCCTTCTGTTGTTATTGTTAAACATATTAAAACTGTTATTTTATTAAACAGGTCAATATATAAGAACATTGCGCCCATTATGCAACATCCCAAATTTGAACAGGCTGTTTAAAAGGGAAACAACTGACTCGAAAGTTACGCTGCCGCCCTCTAGCGGCCATGTTGATAATTACTCCAAACCAAACAAGAGTGGTGTTCAATGGATAAATGATAAATTAAATTTGTAATTACTGGTTCATCATTGGTTGTTGCTGTTCATCAAGGTCACAATGTCCCTTCTGTCTGTCTGCTTCCTGCAGTGGGCTTTCTGCAGAGCGGGACAAAGATGTTTTTCCGAAGGAGACATCGAGAGAAGGAATCCTGCCTCAGCCAATCCCATGAAGACATCTCAAACATGGGCAATAACTTTACTGCTGACGCCACCATCTCCCGTAAAAAGTCTGGCAGTTTCTCTCGGCGTATCATCAAGCGCTTCTCTTTCCGCTCATCAGGCAAATCAAAAGACAAAGGCTCTGCCACCAATGGAGGAGCGAGCTCGCTGGATAACTGATCAGCAATGGCCTCATCCTAACTCAAACGGATTGCTTTAAGGCCTCGGTCGGTTCTGTCAGAACTAAACCTCGAGTCCAGACTATGTCAGGTTGAAAGCCCCCGGAGGGTTATCACCTGTACATGTTGAAAGGAGGATTCCTCTGGGAGGGCCTTCCTCTGTAGTCAAACTATCGCACCTTCAGAACAGAAGTCCTGTTTAATTACATCGCTGAGGATTAAATGTGATTATCTATTTCTTTCAAGGAGAAATCCACTGCTGTGTGAAGTGAACAAAATAACTACATGAAATGCTGTGTACCTGGAGTGTTTGATTGTGACCAAGGGTGGAAGCTCTTAAACTAAAAGGCCAGTATAACATTATTCGTTGCACTCGTTTCTAGGTTGTATAAAATGTAATTTATTTATTATGTGGTCCACATCAAACAAGTGCTATTCATTCCATTCTCCCAGGAAATGACTCATCATATTTGCATTATCCTGTAAATTAGAGACGTTGCCGTGTTTTTCCATGCACATGTAATTTTATCACCTAGTTTTAAGTGAGTTAACAAGAATCTGTCTTAAATTAGCTGTAATGTCCATTCATGATTGTTTATAAATTGGTTTTAGGATGTGGTTAAATGTTGTATCTTACATAAGAAGCAGAAAAGATAATATATTTATTGTGCTTTATATTTTATAAAAGGGTACTTTCTGTGGAATTTCATTTGAAGTGAAGCTCATGAAAGCATTTTAGTTTGCTTTGGAAACTTCTCTCGAAAAGACAGTTTTCTGTCAGGAAGAAAAACAGGATCAAGTCCTGCTCATTTTGTATCTAGTGTTGACTCTCATAAGTGAAAGGTGCAGTTAAGCGCATTGTAAACTTGATGCTCCATGTTGACATTTTACTTCTGCAATAACTATCATTACAGTGGAACAAGTTTGCATACGGTATATTATGTGACATTTGCACATGTGATCGGCTCCTAGTTATAATCTAAACCTTACTAAACTCATCGTGTCTGTAAGATTTAGGGCTGTTATCATATTGTGTTTCTTTTTAAACAGATTTGAGTTTCACATGATCGGCCGCAGGGAAGTACTTTGAGACATTTTGCCAAGGCATCGCAAGTAACAAGATTGTCAGAGTTTATGACAAGGTAACGGGTATATTGGACCCACTCAGGGTGAGAAAATAAATTGCTATAGCAACAAGAGATATAATGAAATATACTGCATCTTCATAAGGCAAACCAAAAATTTTAAATTAATTTTTGGACATTTGTGATTAGTCAGAAAAAAAGAGAAAAACTTCAATCATCTGCATCAGAGATCAAATTAAATAATTGAATTTTCATGTTTATTTGTATCAATAAAAGAATAGCTGCTAAAACGGATCAAAAGCGTGGAGCCAAACGCTGTCAAAGGGACTCTACTGATCATATACCATGTGCTTTACAAAAATAAAACCAATTCAAAATGCTGAATAAACGAACAAAGCCACTTCGTTCACTAAAGGCACACTACATGATATGTGGCTGGAATGTGAACGGGAAGTTGCTGAAAATTTTAGGATGTGTCTAATTTTTGTTGTAATATTTGAAATGTTTAATTTATTGCAAATAAATTATTTTTGAAGCTCAATCGATCTGTGAACCCGCTTTGACTTGTGGCTCTTTTTAATTTTAGGAGTTATGGATTTTCAGTTTCACCAAGATGTACATTTTCAACATCTGTTTATCTCATATACAGGAAACACTACTTTTATATATATATCTATGCTTTCAACACTGAAGTTAAACGCGCCTAAAACTTTGAAGCTGGAGGGAAGAGGTTGGATTGGTCGTCCGTCTCAGCCGCTGTTTCATGACCCTATCACAACATGCAGGAGCAACAACGCCCGGCTTCCTTCTGTAAAACCCACCATGATTGGCTTAACGTAAGAACAGTCGAGCCAATACTCACCCACTTCCTGTTCCATTTGACCTCTGACAGCCAATCACACACGGCTAATTCCATCCTCAGTACCTATCGCATTGTAGGGCGGGACAAACAGAAGGGTTTATATCCTGGTTGAACACTGGTGTGTTGCAGTATTTCCTACTGAGAGAAAAAGAAGCGAACTAACCAATATGTCTGGAAGAGGAAAAACCGGAGCCAAGGCCCGCGCTAAGGCCAAGACCCGCAGCTCCCGAGCCGGTCTGCAGTTCCCCGTCGGCCGCGTCCATCGTCTCCTCCGCAAGGGCAACTACGCCGAGCGAGTGGGCGCCGGGGCTCCCGTGTACCTGGCCGCCGTGCTGGAGTACCTCACCGCCGAGATCCTGGAGCTGGCTGGAAACGCCGCGAGAGACAACAAGAAGTCCCGCATCATCCCCCGTCACCTGCAGCTGGCGGTCCGCAACGACGAGGAGCTCAACAAGCTGCTCGGCGGCGTCACCATCGCCCAGGGCGGCGTCCTGCCCAACATCCAGGCCGTCCTGCTGCCCAAGAAGACCGGACAGTCCGCACCCAGCTCCGGCAAGGCGGGAAAGAAGGCCTCCTCTCAGTCCCAGGAGTATTAGCTGGCCGGCTAATAACTCTCAGCCCAAAGGCCCTTTTAAGGGCCACCCACTCCTCCGTTAAAGAGCAGTCTGTCCTTGTGTTCCTCTTGAGCATGACTTTTTAATTTAATAAACGCTTTTTATACAAGTGCTTGTTACCCTCGTTGTGATGGTAGACATCTTGCTAGTAAAGGGGGAGGTGTGGTTACTGCCTGTAGCTGGTGGGTGTTTTGCTGATATACACACAAACCACAACTTTATGATTTCTAAACATATGTATATGGCTTTACTAAAAGTAAGGATCTGCTTTCTGCCACATGCACCAACGCTTCTCAGCAGGCATCTCGTGTCCAGTGAAGATTAACCTACCAGCAGGCATGTGCTCCATGGGCCTGAATCTGCAACTGAGCCAGCAAACTGTCGTTCACGTGCTTCCTGCACGAATGCATTTTGGTGGAAGTTGGGTTTAAATCCCTTAAGTCTTATTTTATAAATGAGGCAAACAAATCCTAAACTACATGACATTGCAAACTAACTAATTCACATCCTGTCCAGCTAGTGGCACAAGCGTTTGGGCTTCACCTTACTGTTTAGTCTATAATCCTTATTCAGACTCATTTCCTAGTTTATTAAATTAACCAGGTTATGAATAAATGAATCTGAAGTGTAGTCATTTGGAGGCTTTGCTGTGTAAATACTTGCCTCACCCTTTTAAATCAGTGAACAAAATAAAAGCACATTATACATACTTCAGAAATTACCATTGTGATTAATTTATGATTTCCCTAATTATGCATTTACAAAGTCTGAAAAGTGTCAGTCGCAGTAAAAGAGATGCAGCATCTCAGTTTGTTTTTTTTCTTGGCCTGTTTGTGCATCTCTGTGGTTAAAGTCTGTTTAACGGCTCCTTACGCTTGAGACTCCAGGTGTTTCCTTTTTCCATGTCAAAACAAACATTTGCATCCTTCAAGAGTTTTACAAATGCACATCTGCTCTCACTGACTAGTGGGGGGCTTCCGGTGTCAACCTTCGGTTGATTGCTACCCATGATGAAGGTCGTTGTGTCAAACATGCAGCTCGTTGAAGTTCCCTGAGTCAAAGTTTCATCTCTTCAGTGAGACCTGAATACGGCTCTTGGATGAGATGTAAAACGTCTTGAAGGCCTCATTCACAACATCTGCCCTGAGTGATCTGATCACAAGTGGACAGCACTAAGTACAGGTCTGAACGTGTCCTGTTCGCAATCTTTAGATCCGGTCACTGAAATCCAAATTCATAAGAACAAAGCACAAGCAAGTCCAGTTTCCGATGTGAACATGCATATACCATGAGTGAAAACCTTCTCTGGTAAACACCTGCAGCCAGTTTAGCAGAGCGAGCACAGTGATATGTGATCAAATACACAACTCAATAGAACAAACTCCATCACATTGTGAAGGATAATAATTAAGCTGAGCATCAACAATCTCTTCAAATCATAAATCCCATTATCCAAATGTGCCAGAAATTAGGCAGTCAATAAAAACAGTACGTCAAGTAATTTATGGTAGTACAGTAAGGTTACTGCACATTTGTTATCATCTTCATACGACTATAACCTAAATTTAGCCATCACAACAATATTAGTGTTGTATTTTATCCTGTCTGACAGGAGTGTGGTCTATTTATACAAGGTCAGGACAAACCACGAAACCTCCTCTGACCAAATTAAACCTCTGCTGAAGAAAACATCTGTCGGCCACACAAACCACATGTCAGCGCTGCTCCCCAGGTTACCACACAACTCTGCAGTACTCCAATCAGACTACACACTCCATTATTGTAAGGCCCAATGATGCAATCATGATGTCGGGAAGGTGCACTTCACTGATTTTGCCACCAGGTGTCAGTTGTTTCATATCTGAAACTGCAGGACGTGTGTGATGAGTGTTCATATGGTGTGTGTGTTGCCTTTAGTGTCATGACAAACAGTAAAACATCTTTGGAAAAAAAAGGAATCTCGAGCAGCACACTGCTCCTTCCAACAGTCCTACTTAATAACTCTTGTGGGATTTATACGAGATGACATATTTGTTTAAGTCAGCTGTGGTGCAGATGCCCTTTTTTTCCCTCATCACATCCCAGACATGTGCAGCTAAACTCGCCCATAACCTTTCCACAGGAGGAGAGCACGAATATATTTCTGTCTGCTCTTGACTGTTTTATTAGTGGGAAAAGCAGCATGACGCATTGGGTCTGAACCGAACCCAGGACAGGCTGAACCAATTACTCGGGCCTTGTCAACGTGTCCAACACCAACAGCCAGGCTAAAACCTCCAGCCTGAGAGGAAAAATCAGAGTGTCCATTGGCTGTGATCACTATAATTTCCTGACTGGCACCCTGTCAGAGGCTCTAAATTCACCACTGTCGCTCTTCTCACTCTGTTTGTGACCGAGTCAAGTAAAAGATCTGCAGTTTTTATCAGATTATGGACATTTTGTGTGTGTTTCTGCAATTCTGTGCAGTAAACTGAGACAGGGAGGTACAAGTGTTGACCTGATGGCTTTAGAAGTCTCTTGTGCTTACCTCAAAATGCACAATCATGTTTGCACCTTCTCTAGTCCTAAATGAGTTATGAAGTGATCTCATCCTGGTGACACATTTCTCCATGTTTTGTCTTTTCTCACAGAGCGATGCAGGGATACAGCGTGGGTAGATTCAAATGAAGGGGAAGAAAAAAGAAGGAATTATAAGTGGAGAGAGAGAGAGAGAGAGGGCCGGAAAGAGGGGTGGACCCGTTCAAAAAGATGTGTGTAGATCCTCTGGATGGTTTGACTTTGAAGAGAACTCAAGAGAACAACGAGCAGTGAAGAAATCACAGTATATTTCCATCCTTGTGGAGAGGACTGGGAGACTTTTCCCATAATGACACCTCATCATCTGATGTGCAGAGCCAGCCTGGGTAATTAGAAACTAAAATATTTGCTTCGTGGTCTGAGAGTGCGTTGCAGGGAGAGAGAGAGAGAGCGAGAGAGAGAGAGGGAGGAGGAGATAATGGGGGTTATTGTGGCAGGTTAGGATGGTGGTTGCAGCCCATTATGACCCAGTTACCTCTCCCTCACTATGGACTGTGTGTGAGAGAGTTTACATTCTTTTTGATTGTTTTTGATCCTTCAACGTCTTCCAGTCAAAACTTTATTACAACATAGCAGAGGGAGCTGCAGGTGGACGTCCTCTGGTTTCAGAGAGAGAGAGAGAGAGAGAGAGAGAGAGAGAGAGAGAGAGAGAGAGAGAGAGAGAGAGAGAGAGAGAGAGAGAGAGAGAGAGAGAGATTAAGGCTGTGTGAATGGACTCTTTCATGTGTGTGTATGAGATCAGGCTGCCTCAGGGGCTCATGCGTCTAATAATGCACTTTGGCGAAATTACAGGTTGATGAAGCATTTCCTCTGACAGGAATTTGAGGTGCACATGAGCCTGAGTGAGTATATTTTAACTAGAAAATAACAATTCATACATCCATTCATTTTATGATTTTATTCTTCTAATGTGTTTTCTTGATAATATAAATTTATCAGACACAAAGAGGACAGATGTAAGAAATAAAGTGATAAATGTTTGGTGGGAGTTTCAATGAAAAGTGTTTTGGGAATATCTGCAGCTTCCTGTTGTTGGTTTTCATTATTTATGAGTCATCTGAGGACAAATCTTATTTTTATATTCTTCCCGCATTGAATTATAACTGTTGTCACATGTAAAGGACGTGGGTGTTACATGAAGCAGAGTAAATCAGATGATTGATTCATATGACTATTTATGTGCACGAACGGTTCATTTGTTGCTGTTTTAAAACACATTTCTGTTTTCAAGATTGAAAAACATATTGTACCCCAGTGCTCTGCAACCATCTGGTCTGTGCTGCACATGTTGTCAATGGAACACATCTGTGAATCTGTCTCTTATCACTCCTCCTTCAGGATGAGGGTATGTCTTGTCCTTGGTTGAGTCTCCCATGCAGCATTCCTCCCAGCTTGTCAACAAGCTACACCAACAAGCCCCACCACCACTTGGAAGGCTATGTTTGAGTTAAGGTCAAGTTCAGGGCAAATGTGATATTTTGGTCTGTCAGTGTCACCGGAAGAGGCCGGATTTGTGGCCGGCCTGAGAGGAAGTTCTGCTTGAGAGGATGCGATCAGGGAGAGAAAGTCCACATGGATTCATAAGGTTCAGATGCAGCTTAATTTATTCCTTCTATTATACACTTAACAGCACACAGGGGAGTTAAATGTGGTTCTCCACAGATATGGGTGCAGGTCACTCCTCAAAACAACAACAGACACAAACATGTAACATTAAAACGTTATAAAAGACATAAAAAGTAAGCAGCTTAAAGGGCTTTAATGCAAATTGTACATATTTTGTCGTCAGCACACATCATTCATGTGAGGGAATTTGGTATTTTTTCCAGTCTCCTAAGACTCTGAGTGAGACACCACTTGTTATTACTATCGTGCATTCTTTCAACTGCCTCTCTGTCCTGTCATGTCCAGATGTGCTGCAGAAACTGCACACATCTGCTCCACAAAGCAGTTTGGACAGTTCATATCAGAGTGTAACTGCAGGGTCGACACAAGCTGAGAAATCTCTTCCTCTCACCAGACACATTCTTCAACACCTGTGAGAAATCCTCACCCCGGTGGGATCAACAAATACAAACACTGACGCTGCAGCTGGCAAAATCCCCATTTAAAGGACATTCAGCAGTTTTGTGTCCTCTCAGCTGTAACTAAAGCCGGATGACAAACTTCGATACAGACTTTACTTAAAGCCCATCTGGTAACTTAGCTGCCTCTGTTTGTTTTTATTTTCCTCAGTGACTCATCATCTGCTTCATTTCCTCCATCGCTCCTCTCTGGCCCCCGACCATGGGAAAAGCCTTGAGAGATCAATAGTGAACTCTTGCTCCCACTCTCTCACTCTTGGCTTGTCTTGAAGCCAAAGCGCTCCTATGGGAAGTCTGAAAAAGACAGTTCACGCGTTCACTCACTTCCTCTGGAACATTGTGGTTTCTCTATCCCATCATCAGTGATGTATCAGTGGACATTTCGTGAGTCCCAGTTCTTCGTCACGCTGTCACAAATTGTAATTCAACAGTTTTCCAGAGTGTCCCCTCTTTCCAGATTTGTTGCATAAGTGGGAGAGAGTTTGGAGCAGGAAGTCAGAAGACACAAGGTCTTTTCCATCTCCGACTCCTACACCACATGTTATTTCCTCTCTGGATCCGACTGTTAACACCTGCTTTACCAATAGCCAACACTAAGGAGAGTCACAGCAGCGCAGGGCTCAGCCTCCAGCCTCCAGCCTCCAGCCTCCTGTGATACTCTGGTGTGGTCCATCTGATCTTTCAATCAGTGGAAACCTTGGGGGAGTGATTTGAGCTCTGACCCAACGTCTCTATTTAAGGTTTAAAGTTCAGTGTTAGAGTAAAGAGATATACTTGTGGGTTTATTTGCCTCAATGAGAGAAAGAAGTAAAAAAAGAAGGAGTCAGAAGTAAGAACTCGCTCTGGAGGGGCAGTGCCAATGCCGGGTTTTGTTGGGGATGTAACTTTGCACCAGGATGGGGAGGAGAAGGGGTTGGGAGGAGGCAAATAGCACAGGAACTCAGTGGGTGAATGAAATAAGCTGGGAGCATGACATAAACATTCAAGTGGACGCCGCTCAGTGGATGAATAATCGAATCAGATAAACTCATGGATCTGTAGCTGCTGTCTGGATTCTGTAAGAGCAGAGAAATGGTAAGAGCTGCATGTCTGTCAGGGAAGAAGTGAAAGAGCTGGGTGTGTTTTGCAGAAGCTGGTGTGTTTCTCTCTCTACTGTTGTGTTGTCGGTGATCAAACAGTGCTCTCATCTATTTTAAAGGTGCATTTTCTAGTGACTTCCCGTGATTTGTCTGCTTTCTCAGCAGAAGTCCTTTCTCTTTAAAAGTAGCAGCCCAGACTGTGTGGCTGGCGGTGTCTATTTTCAGAAGCTCATGGCAACTCTGAAGGGCATAACTGCCCCTGTAATGACAGGTTGCTGTGGAAAGGCCTGCGTTTCTGAGCATTAAAACTATTCTCCAGCCTGGGTGTGTACGTTCAATCACTGAGGCTTGTGGGAGCAGGAGCATGTGTGTGTGTTGGTGTGTGTGTGTGTGTGTGTGAGTCAGTCAGACAGAGGCACATTACCCTGCCCACTCTCCGGCCCTGTGTCTGAGTGCGTGGCTGAAAGAGGGCCAGTGTTGACAGCCAGTGGGCTGACATCAGAGGCATGAGGGGTCCAGCGGCAGCGTTGAACAGAGGGATGGTCTGTTCTCCATGTCACTGGGTCCTCGCACACACACACACGCACACACACACACACACACACTGGACGTGATTGTCAGATGTATGTATAGTTTCTACCCGGCAGCCCTCTCTGGCGTGACATCAGACGCAGCTTGAACGCCCCGTTGTCTCAGAGAGACGGGTCTAAACTTGGAGCATGACGGCTGAGGATTGTTTTTTTAGGGGGTTCTTGTTTTCAAGAATTTTTGCTTATCAGAGATGATGTCAGGATAACTCAAACAGTATAAGCTCAAGTTGATAATGGTAATTTCGGGACAGACTGAGTGGTGTTAAATCAAAGCCCGCTGTGATTTTGGATAACAAACAAAACACAAAATTTGTGAAAAACGTCAGGGCTAAAGCTAACCTGAACTCAACACCTTGCAGTGCCACTGTATTTAGGATATCTACCTACTAATTCCACAACAAGGGTCTGAAGATTGTATCTCTTGCATAACAGACCTCTAAAATAACCAAGATGCAATGTATGAAAAAATAACACCAGTTAAGTAAATAATTCAAACTTAGATATAGAAGCTACAGAAGTAAACAGTAAAAAAAGCTAATTCAGTTTCACTTTATGACAAGTATTGACTGTAACTGATTTCACTCTGCACCATAGACTGCTTATAAAAAAGTCTTCCCACAACGTCCAGCTCACAGAAGTGACAGAATATTGCAGAATTATTTGAGGACGACAAGGGACAAGAAATAATTCTGAAATTCCTCAGGAACATTAGAATAGGACAAGAGAACTGGCCATTCCAAACAACCAGGTTTACAACTCGCCCCACACTAGTTTTCTTCGATTGTCACATTAAAGTGAGGGAATCTGTGAAAATGACACGTCAGGTCATGACACAATTAATTTTTCAGACTTGCTAAAAGTAGACAAAACAGTCACTGGATAGTAGGTGACTTCAGTTTTGCCTGGAATGCTCAGTGGCTTTGAGTTGATGCCAGGACAAGCAACCCACCCATGAGGGAGATAGTGAAAGACGTGGATACCGTCTTTTAGCAGGAAAATAAGGCCAGTCATCTGGACTGCTTATGTGTCTGTGATTGTTCCAGACACGTCTGGTTCCTTTGCTGGTCTGTTGTTTCCCTCTTCGTTTGATGTGAGCGTGATGAGCAGGCAGCTGGATCAAATCTGTGTGTGAACTGTTTGTGTGTTTGTGTTTGTATAGACTATAAGATCTGCGGGTGAGTCACGGTGACTCATCAGGTTCAGAGGAAGTGGTGATCTAGCCCCTGGTGTATCGGGCACCTGCAGAGCTCACTCACACCTTCTGCTGCTGTGAGGATACACATATAACATCAGGCTCTTTTGTCAAATACCTGCTTGTGTTCATTCTGTAACATATATGACAGTAATGTCTTTTGGATTGAGGCATTAATCACTGGCAGCTTTCTTGACGGATCACTATGTTCGGCCTGTTCCGGAGAAACAATTACCCAGTATAATGGTTTGGTCACATGGGCTTATAACTGGGGCAGGAGGGTTTCTAAGGAAAGCACTGTTCCCATTGTAGTACAACTGTAGTAGCAGTATTCCCAGAGCTCCCATTCATCCCATGCTCCTCTCTCGATCCCATCTCTCATTCTGTGTGTGTGTGTGCTGCAGGATCTTCACGTGTCAGATAGTTCTGACAGTCCGGCGGACATGGAGCGAATGAGGAGGAATAAAGTGGAGCAGGGGCGACAGACGCACCAGGTCCTACAGGTGAGCCGGGGCAAATCCACTGTGACTGTTTCTATCGTACCATCTGTGGCGAAGCAGCTTGTTATTCAACAAAAACTGAGAAATGAATGATCTCCTGAAGAATGTCCTGCTTAATTTATAATCAGCTTCCAAAGAAATCAATGAATGTGGTCAGTGCTGAAAATAATGAAAGTCTTTTCTTTCTGTTTACTCTGGTATGAGTTATCTCTGCATCTTTTAAAAGGTACCAAATGCTGCATGATAATCTCCAGTTATTTCCAGGCTCTGTTCCTCTGTTCCACGTGTTTCTGACTTAGCATGAAACAACTGTTCATTAAAACCATACCATGTTTATTCCTCCAGCTCCAGCCATCTGGGCTGCTTGTTCAAGAGCCTGATTTCCTCGGATCATTAAATGTAGCTGGTGGATATTAATGATCATGTGACAGCCACAGTATCAATGCAGGCACCTCATATAACCTCTGTGGTGAAATGTTTAGATCTTATTTTAGGTCAAATTTTCATTATTATTATTCTGTTCAAGACATAAATAAAATCTATATATCCTTTTCCAGTGTTGAGCATCTCTTTGTTTTGACAGGGCACTCCTTTAGACCTGATCGAGACTGGCAAGTCCCTGAGAGTCCAGGCAGAACGCCCCCACCTGGTTAGTCTGGGAAGTGGACGTCTGAGCACGGCCATCACTCTGCTTCCACTGCAGGAAGGTGAATGACTTCTAGTGTAGTGTCTATTGAGGGTTGGTTCGATAAGTGGGTACTTAACATTGTTGGCTTCGCCAAAATGGTAAAATATATTTCGCAATACTAATTGAAACTGATACTCACTCAAACATAATGTGCCACTCATTTTACAGTTGTCTTATTGTTTTGGTCTGAATCCTCACTAACAGCTTGTTAAATGGGCAATCCTGTTTTGTCATTGCTCTATAATTACTTCTTAAAGATAACTGCAAGAGGAGCTGCAAGTTCAGCAAAGTCGAGGCTTCACTCTTGTTTGTCAGACACGTCTGGACTGACTATGTAGGATCTGTAACTTTTATTATTGTAAGTTACGAAGGATGTGGGCTTTACGCACTATTTAAAACAAGTCAGTGGTTATTTAATATGTAGGCAGCACAACTTGTCACGAGTGATGAATTGATAAAAAGCGATGACACATTGCAGTCTAACCCTCTTATTGTTGCTCATATTGTGCCACAGTATTTGATCTACCTTTTGTCTCACTGGTTTATCCACCACATAGGAAAAGAATGGAGAGGGTGTGACTGTAGCACCAAAGATAAAAGCCCTCTAGGAAGTTTTCTTTGTGCCGTTTCATCTGTGCTATCAAATATATATAAATACTGTTGTGTTGCATTCCATCTCTTATACTCAGACACTTAGAATTAATTCTCACCGACGAAATTGCTAATCATCTGCCAGGTTAGAGACGTCTCCCCTGCCCCCGAGGCTTTGACCTCTAAGAATACTTCACTGAACTATTTAACATGTTCATCCGGACGTCCAGTAACTGATACTGAGAAAATGTTTCTCTTGTTGCAGGAAGAACCACACTGGGCAGTGGGGGCACAGATATCCCCCTGCAGGGCCACGGCATCGCAGCGCAGCACTGCTACATTGAAAATGAGGCGGGCGTCATCATTTTGTACCCATGTGGGAACCACTGTGCTGTGGACGGCCTTCCCATCACCAGACCGTATCGCCTGCGACAAGGTAGCATCTTGTTACATCATGGTTCATCTGCATATTTCTGTTAGTTAGCAGGACTATACAAAAAAACAACAGAACGGATTTCCATGAAGCTTTATAAAGGGACCATGACCCAAGAAGGAATCCGTTAAATTTTGGAGTTGATCCGGATCAGAGAGCATATTCAGGATATTCCTTCAGTTTCTTTCACATTGTGAGTTCGGGCATTTTACAACATTCTCATTGATTTCTCAGAGAATAATTCATGGATCAGGCACGTTTAGAGGAATGCTATTTATGAATGTTTGAAACTTGGTGTAGATCCACACAAATATCCAGATCTAGTGAATTTAGATATGATTTCATGAGGGAACTGTTGGGCCTTGGTGGAGACATGTGCTCAAATGAGTGCCATTCTAGTTGATATTAAATTTTATATCAATAATATTATGATGTATTTAATAAAAAACAAATAAAAGTCTAAAAAACTATACAAGAACTACACAACTTGGTTCTGCTGAGTGTCTTAATTGGAGGGGAAGTAGATAAAAACACTCTCCGGCCTCACAATAGCAAAACAGTCCCATGTCCTTCTAGTAACGTGCTTACTTATACTGTAAAAAAAAAGAGCACAACAGTCCCAACCCCCCCGGTCCCCTCTCCATGGGATCCGAGCCAGCAGCCACACCAGAATGTCATTTGAAGCCGGAGCGATCAGCCGGCGTGTGAGGAGGCAGCAGCTGCTCAACCAGAATACCTCAGGCTTTGCTCCATTCACAGGACAAATATGAAACACTGAGCAAAACAAATCAGGAGCGGAGGAACCAGCTTCACTTATACCTCAAGGAACCATGTTGACTTCACTTTGAGGGAAGGAGTTAACACTGGAGTAGCTGTGGAGGATCTATTACTTGGATTAAGAGACCGAAGCGTTGTAGAAATATCTCCAGGCATTCGTTAAAGACACCGGAAATGCAAGAGAGAATAAGGAGTTGATTTGACTGGTTAAGCACACGTGAGTTAAACTGGTCAATGCACTGCTGAGTGTTCAGGAGCCCGACTACCTTAATCTCTAAAATAACCAAACCACTTGTTGTAAATTGCAAGGTCTCCAGTCTACCACACAAACAATAACATCATGTCAGAGTTGGAAATTATGATACTAATGTTCAGTCTGAAATCAAAAGCAATTTTACTCCATGTAAAGCGGAAATGTTAAATGTTAAGAAATGGTAAAATTAATTTCATACAAGATCTTGACAACTCTATGTTCATCTATCAACCCATCTATATATTAATGATTTGTACAGTTATTTACTTTGTTTATCTTCTCTTATTTCAACCTATAAGAGATTTTTTTTTGTGTTATCATTATTATTATTATTAGTGTACTGACTGTTGGATATAGTTACTACTATGATATTGTTTGCATAAACACAGCACTTACAATAAAATCTGACTGCAGTCATTATATAGTCAGATTAAATTCAGTGTAAGTGGGAAAATTAATGGTGATATGTGAAAACGTTCCTCTCTGACACTTGTAACCACCACTGACACCGTCCTATACACTCACTCTTCTCCCCTGCCAGGCTGCATGCTGTGTTTTGGTCAGTCTGCCTTTTTCCGCTTCAACCATCCAGAAGAGGCCGTGAGGATGAAGAGCATGCTGCCCGGGGGAGGAGGAGGAGGAGGAGGAGGAGGAGGCCAGGAACTCAGCACCACAAAAAATCTTCCTGCTGGTAAAGATATTTATAATGTACTTTTATCTTAACTCCAGACTGAACAGTTCCTGTGTTCCAGAAATAAGTTGCTCATGGACAACTGTGTGTATGAAGGTTGCACACTTTCCTCTTCAGCAGCTATTCTGGGCACAGTGAATGCTTGAGGCTGTCACACGAACTGTGAGAATCATTTTGTCATTCCTTTTACATTTCTGTCAAAACTAGTTGCATTCGCTTCCATTATTACCTCCAACAAGGATGTTTTGTTTATACCCCTGCCTGTTGGATGGTGATTAATTTTAAGAAAGATTGCACAAAAACCAGGGATCATCTTTGTGTGTGAAATTTGGTGCAGCTTAACCGAACGGGACTGAGGTATGTGCTTTACCATTCCAGTTCTATCCAGGGATTGTCTCATGTAGTTCAGGTGCAGAGAATTGTGGGGCATTGTTCTCTGGATATATAGGATAACAATTTTGAAACCCGACTCTCTGTCTAAAATATACATTTGAAGGCTGACATCCTCACAAATATTAAAATGGTTCAGTAACCATGCACCCTGATGAAAGATGACTAAACACTTGAACGGTGAGATAATCTGACGTCTCCAATCTGACTCAAACTTTACCAGCTCTTGTTTCCCATATCTCAAGCCCAGTCGGTCTGGAGGTTTGTGATAGCGTGTATTATTATCCTTGCTCTAAACTAATTATCTGTGGCCTACATTATTGTGATCTAGTTCATTTAAATCTGCAGTTTGGGCTCAGTGTGTGACCCTATTGTGACTGAGGAATGTTATAATCTTTGCCACCAGCTTTTGGATCATTTCTTTCTTTTTTTACATGATGTTATATAATTGTGGCAACTGCTTCCTTCTGCTGTGGATGATATTTAGAAGCCATTCTCCCCTGACCTTACTGGTTTGGCTGTCAGAGCCGGAACAGTGCAGCGGGAGCCACCACGCCCTGCCCAGTGTGCATGCATGGCCCACTCTTTCCTGACCAGGCCCTGATTTCATCTGCTCTGAATGAGCTATACGGCTGCAGCTTTTATATTTAGCAGCTCCAGATCCCTGTAGGATTACAACACAAGTGAGGAGCACATCATCCCGATCACTGGGTTTGGTTCATATACGGGGCAGCGTGGTCTCCAAGACATTCATCACTGTTTAAAGTGGGCCATCGGGACACTGTGGGAGTGTGCAACAACATATCCAGGCATGTGTGTTTTTTCTTTTTACGAGGGACCCTCCTTCGTCCTGCACTACTGACCTGAGGAGTGGCGGATGTCAAATGTTTGTTGGTGTGTGTTTTTACAACTGTCTCCTTAACTGTGTGAGACCTCCTTATTTATTCAACAGGAATGCTCATGCACAAGTGTTTCTGTCTCCCTTCTGCAGACTCACACAGTGTGTTTAACGGCAGCCATCCGTCCTTTTCAAGCAACGGCAGCTCTAATATCAACAACATTGCCAAGACCCTCCAGTGCTCCTTGATGGTCAACACATCATCCTCGTCATCAGGACCTGGGAAACAGCCGCTTCCTCAGCCCTCTCCTCCAAACATGCTCAATGGAAAAAACAGCTCCACAACAGAGGACTGCATTTATGAAAACGTCAGAACCTTGGGAAGCCAGAACCTTGGTGACATAGCCCCTCCGGTACCTGCTAGGTGCCCTCACACCAACCATACTCCTGTCCCCAATCCGCGGAGCTTGCTGCCTGTCGCCTCGAGCAGTGCTGGCAGTGGTCACAGAGCCCAGGAGAGCCCAAAGCTTCTCAGGAATGTAAGATCCACCCCCACACCACCGAGTTCAGGGTCAGGACAGGGCACAGACAACTCCAGCACAACTCCCAAATCATCATCTGCTAAATTTCCCCCAGCGGCTCCACCCAGCCCCAGAGTAAGAGGTTCTTCTCTACAGCACAGATCCCCCAGCCCCAAGCGAGAGCAGGGTCAGTTTGTCACCAGTGTAGAAGTCCCTCAAAGGCTCAGGACTCCAGAGCTGCTAGCGCCCAGCGGCCTGAGAGAACTTCCTCCTGTCAGCCCTCACACGTCTGGCAAGGGGACTCCAGCATCGCAGGGCCCAGCTTCCCTCCTCGCCACACAAGGCCTCTCTGCTAAGCCTCACCCCGAGAGCTCCCAGTGCCCCAGCAAACTCACAACCAAAGCAGAGGCCATGAGGGCACTGTACTCCCAGAGTCCATCACCACTCTCTGGGTTGGAGAAGGAGCCTGAAGGCAGGAGATTAAGGCCTGGGCCAGGAGGTGCCCTGGGAGCAGGTCTGGGGACGTCTCCTCTGGCGAGCCCTCATAGCCAAAGAAAAACCTCCTGCTCGAACGTGACGGGATCCTCCACCAAGGAACACAACCTAATGAAGCCATATGCACGGGAGCGCAAGAACAGCATCTCTGAGATCAGTGACAATGAGGACGAGTTGCTGGAATACCACCGCTGGCAGAGAGAGGAGAGGCTGCGTGAGCAGGAAATGGAGAAACTGGTGAGTGATTGGCCTTTTAAATATGACTTCAAAGTAGACTTGAGAATAACTTCGGGATGTAGTTCCAGGCCACATCTGGATGCTGATGTGAATTTTGCTTCGGAAGTCGTAATGAAAATATTTGCTTGTCTGGTCTGGTCTCTGTAACTTCATGTTTACTCTATATCCCGTGTATGGACAGAATTTTGTATATACAGAACTTTAAATCCCCCCCCAAATCTACTTTTGGCCCATTGGGAGGAAAACATTACAACAAGGTTAAAGGTTCAGAGCCACAGCTGCATCCGAGCATTTGAACAGTTCAACTAAATCACGTTTTAAATATTTTTATCGAACATCAGCAAAGCTTTTAGCTCTCTGCACTTCTGAGAAAATAAATATCTATGACTTCATCCTGATATCTGCTGAGATATGTTCCTCAGCCACTTGGTGGAAAATAGGGAAAAGATTTGGAACTAAATCAGTCACCAGTTTTAGTTGGTTCGATGTAAGGTTTGGGCCCCACAGGTCCCTTTATCTTTGGCCTCTGAAGTCCTGTAAAAAGCTCCTGGCTGTAGACTTCACTTTCTGTTTGCTAAAGTAAATAATAATATATTTAGATCATTTTTGTTCACATTTTTGTCAGGAACCTTATCGTCACAATCTGAACAAATCACAGCATTAAAAACACAGCAGGTGGATTGTTGAAGACAGACAACCACGTGGGTTTTAAAGAACATTTAAATAAAGACGAGTGGAGGAGGCGCTGAGACTGTTGGGGTACACAGACACCATGTTGGCATTCAGATATCTTGTTCAAATCTCCTGGCACATGTCCACTGGCTCGTCTCCCCACAGCGGTACCGTCATCGTCAGCACATTTGGACCGAGAGACACGGGGTGAACATTCTTCCACCAGCCTTAAGGTCCAGAGCAGCGGGCGTGGCTGCTTACTGCTCAACACTATATTTACCAAAACGACGAATGGCATTTACTTTTCAAAGTTTGCCACCGCCCGGCTGAAGGCTCTTTTATATTCCTGCCCACACTGGTTCATAGACGGCACACGTTATCCATCCTCAATCCACACCCAGCAGTCCACCCCCCCCCCTACCCCGGCCTGCTTCTATACTGACAGCTGAAGGGACAACAGAAGGGGTCATTCCCGGACATTCTCCGTGTCCAAGGACTATTTCAGGAACCAAAGGGTTTCTGGAAAGAGAGTTACTGACAACGTGGTGCACTGTGACTGCTGTGGATGTTTGTGTCACTAATCTGCCCTGCTGAGTCATCGCTGTGCACACGATGTACAGTACGACATCACTCCCACGTTGATTTGTTGATTCGATTTTAGGTGTAATCTCACATATTCACTTTATTACATGATAATAATTTTGTAGCCATATTATGCTACGATAATGTGCTGGTGTAGAAAACTATCCCCACATGGCAAATTGACTAATCAAATCAATATATCAAAGGTTTCCAGGCTTTTCAGGGTTATGTTTTCACCCCTGTTGGTTTATTTGGGCTGATATTCACACATGAGGTTCACTTTGTATGCAAGATTACACAAAAACTACTGGATATGATGTGACATGGATCAGAGAAGAAATCACATTTAGCTGTAGATCCGGATCAGGGATGGATCCAGTATGTTTCTTTGTGAGGTTCCTTAACATTGTCAGATTGGGTTTTGTTTCGGTGACATTTCAATTTGTCTTCCTATTCAGGGAACTGACATCTATGAGATATATTTGGGGCAGCTTGATTTAATTTAAAGGACTGTTGGGCCTTGGCGGTAGCTTCTGCTCTTCCGAGGCACATTTTTAGCAGGGCAGCTCCAGCTTCCCTGTTATTCCTGTCACATTTATATATAAATAGTGTATAACCACTCGTATAGTAAATTAAATGACCAACCAGCTGGTGCATGAGGAGCCTTATATGGGGTCTGGGATTAGGTTCTTGATTTGTTGGTTACAGCAGAAAAATGATAGATGATGAAGTGTAGACCTTTAGACGAGAGGGACAAAGAAAGGATTTCCTGTCCGTGAAACCAGAGCTCTATATTTGGGACACTGCTCTCTTGGCACACTTGGCACATGGTTATGCAGGATTTTATTTGTATTCACACTTTATTGAATCCTACCAACACGGACTGATATTGCTGGACTCTGAAAAATCTCTTACAGCATCACTATAACTTAAGATAATATCAATATCTTTACGTCGAGGTTTTGATGAATCTGCATTTCCGATGAATAACTGCTGTTTTTCATCAAGAAAGGACTTGGACATTAACAAGTGCATAAACAAGAGTCTAAGGTGTAAATCTTGCAGTTAAAGTAAATGACAGAGTAATTTAAATACCAGACAAACAGATGCTTGTGATTGTCGACACAACATGAGGCCCCTCGTCGTGCCAGACTCCTAATTATTGTCAGACTTCAGCGAGCATCCCATTGTTTGGAGTGACGAGAGACGACAGGGTGGCACAGTGGAAACACAGCAA
This sequence comes from Pseudopleuronectes americanus, assembly GCA_038501795.1. Taxonomy (NCBI): domain Eukaryota; kingdom Metazoa; phylum Chordata; class Actinopteri; order Pleuronectiformes; family Pleuronectidae; genus Pseudopleuronectes; species Pseudopleuronectes americanus. The sequence continues at coordinate 9,763,912 of CM076728.1, read as the reverse complement.
ACAAGAGTGTGTGAGACATTTAAAGTGTCTCTGATCAGAATAACAACTGGTGTTCAGTGGAAGCAGAGATACTGTTATGCAGCAGGGTTAACTGTCTCTCTGATTCTGTGTTCATAAACAACTCACGCTCTCGCAGTTTTTACTATGAGCCCCCTCCTGAGAGTCAAACCTCGGCCCCCCCTCCTACGGTCAGGTTACAGTGGTCCGGTGCCAGTGGCGGAGGGACAGCTGCCGAAATGGGCCAAAGTCACACAAGGACATTCAAAGCTAATCTGCAACATGAGCTATATGACGTAGGACGGCACGCTTACGTCTCGCATGTCTTCCGCAGGAGCGACAGAGGTTGGAGACCATCCTCAATCTGTGTGCAGAGTATAATCAGGAGGGCAGTGCCGTGGAGTTGGCCGAGATGGTGAGGAGTGGGCTGCTGGGGGGCGCTGTGGGAGTCTGCCCAGGCACAGGAGACGGGATGCTCCTCCAGGGTGGAGACGGGCCTCCGAGGGCGAGGCAGAACGATGAGGACACCCAGAGAGAGGAGTCCAGCAGCACAGAGAGCACACAACAAGAAGTGAGAAACACACTCATATACGCATGGAGGGAGAGAATATCACTGTTTGGGTTTTTCTCAGACTAAAGCTTTTCTCTTGAATCTGGTGTCAGTGTGACGAGCTGATGGCTGGTCAGGAGCCCGTCTACGTGGAGGAGGAGAGGAGCAGGATCTTGTTCAGAGTTGATGACTTGAAGCACAGAGTCAGTGAACTGGAGCAGCAGCTACAAGAGACCAAACAGGAGGTCAGGACACACACACACACACACAAAACACACACACACACAATTATGTCTCCATGACTTCAGAAGACATCAGATTGATGAACGTAACTAACTCACATCCTTTACTATATAGTAACTTAAAAGTAAACTTTGCATTGACTTCCATTCATTGTGGACAGCCTAAACAAAACCTTATCCCTCACCTTAACCAGGGCCAATTCATGCCTAACCCTAATCTTAATCTACTCACAGTTCACATTTAACCCCTAACCTTAGCCATCAGAACTAAATATCTAACCCCAACCTTAAACTAAACCTAGTGAGTCTTAACCCTCAATAGCCTTTTGAAAAAGACTGGCTAAAATGTCCACAATATAAGGTCTTTGCTCAAAATGATACTGAGATAGGTGCGCACACACACACACACACACATAAAGTTTTTTATTAGCTTGGATCAACTGACCCTCACAGTGAGAGGACAGGAAGCTGTTTCACCTTCACCGAGCGTTTACTCAGCGTATTCGTCTGTAGGCGGAGATGGAGCAGGCTCTGCTGCAGGCCGAGAGGCGGGCAGAGCAGGAGCAGGTGGAGGCTGAGAGTGACATCATCTCTCAGCTGCAGCTCAAACTCAGCCAGCTGGACAAGGCCATCCAGAGAGAGAAGGACGAGGTAGGTGTCCCCAGCACAGAGGAATGTGATACTGTCAACCAGAGTGGGATCACTCACTGGTTCCTGCACGTGAATGTTGGACATGTCCTTCAGTCTCTGTGTGTGAATTTAAAAACTCACCTCTTCACGAATGTGCAAACAGTCTCGATATATTTCCATTGCCTTGCACCGCTCGTTCAGTACATGTCTATCCTGAAACACAAAGCGCTGTCTTCTCTCTGCGGGGTGTCCGGCAGTTCCCGTGTTTGAAAAGACAAAAACAGTGTGAATCTTTTTAGCTGGATGTGTGTCGTACTAAAATGTTGATTCAGATCTTTTTTGTAAAAATAAATCCTTAACACTCCTGCAAACCTAACCTCTGCTACAACTAATACTTTAACTGCCTTGGCTTGTTAGTGTTAAAGCTCGGCTGCATGGACTGAAGATGTCAGTGATTTTTGTTTTGTTTCTCCCCTGGGTGGTGTGTGTCTGGATGCGGACCCAATTTGTGTGTGCGTGTACATGTGTGTGTGTTTCCATGTGTTTTTAGGGCAGGGCTAATGTGTCGGCTCAGCGGAAGGCCCTGGAAAAGCAGAGGAATGAGTACAATGAGCTGAAGAGGCAGTTTGATAAGTGCCCCTTGTCTCTAAGGGAACAGTTACAGGAGCAGCTCAGCAGGGTCAGTGTTCTCACGCAGCCCACTGGCTGGCAACAGTGAGTTTTTATGTACCAAATACCACAGTACTGTATTACCTGCATAGAAAAAGCCACAGACATAACACAGACTTGGTTGTGAAGCACTCAGAGCTACTCATAGACCTGCAGGCGGCATTTTCTCTTTTCTGCTGTGGCCCTTGAACTTGTTTAGGTTCATTATGTCAGAGCCATTTATGAGCTTGATGCTTTGCTTCTCCAGCAGCAGTTTTAGAGTTCTGCTTGATAGCTGCTGTTCCCTCATTCTGAATGCCTGACTCTGCCAGTTGCAATAAGTATTAATTATCATAATTAATAATGTTAACAGCTTTGCTCTAAAGGTTTGCATGCCTCCTGCTTTTGAAAACTGATTATTATTCATCTCACCTCCAGCCGCTTCTTTCTTTTAAGCAGAACATTTACACAACTGATGGAATGAAATAGTTGCTATTCCCTCGTGAACTTTAAAGGAGACATAATGATGCGTTTTCATTGTTTCTTTCCTCTAGTGTGTTGTTAAGGTGCTTGTGTTTGTAAAAGTTCAGCAAAGTTAAAAAAGGCCAGAGTCTGCAGTAAAGGGAAATCCATGACAGCACAATGTCCGATTTTTGCATAGTGCACGCCAAGCAGCTAGTCTGAGACACCCCCTAAAAATCTGTTTAGGCTCGCTGTGTCTGTCCTTGCGTGAAGTGGCAGGCATCAGAAACAACTTCACTACAACTGACGCACGTCAACGTTTTGGTTGGTAGCACATCTCCTAACTTATTTGATTTGTCGTTGTGTGCGGCCTATTAAAGGAAATAGGCCGGTGTCACCACCAGTCTGTTTGTGTGTCCTCCTCTACTCGTTTGTATATTTCCAGGTGTCTGGTTGTATTTTTCTAAACTGTGACACCTATCGCTAAGGAGAACACGACACCAAGTCACAGCGCCTCAAGCAAGAGAACAAAATGTTGCGTTGATGACACAATTGGCCTGAGCAATGACCAATCTGTCAACAAAACAAAGTCAGGTAAACGGAGAACAAGGGCCGAAATTTCCTACATTCGCTTATGGCGGTTCACCAATCACAACAGAGTGAACCAGTTGACCAATAAGAGCAGACTGGGCTATATTGGGAGGGGACTCTTAAAGAGACAGGAGCTAAAACCAAGCATTTCCGACAGAGGCTGAAGAGATGTGCTGGGCAAAGTGAGGCCTTTTCTGAACATGAAAAGCCTGAATATGAACTTAATATGTCTCCTTTAAAGGCTGAGGCTGTTGTTTCCTATGTATTTATTCTTGTGCATTAACACCAATTCGTGTTTGAGTCCTTCTCTCAATACTTTCTCTCCAGCATTTCAGTTGGGACCATCACTTGCAACATTTGGTGATATTGTTTTAATGGTTTACAGTTAAAATTGGATAACTGTAGTTTTTGCAAACACATACAGCAGCAGTTAGCCAGATCCTTTCATGAGTACTACTATTGTCATCAATCCTCCTTCAATAACTCAGTGATGTCAGTGGTTTCATGCAGTGTGTGTGTATTTGCGGACAGAAAGCTGAAGCTGTGGAGTGTGGGACCAAGCAGTTTGAGGAGCTGGAGTTCTGCCAGCTGGAGGAGGAGAGCAGTTTGGAGGAGAAGAAGGACACGCAGAGCTCACAGCTCCTCCAAGAGAGGGCCGAGTACCACTGCAGCGTGGCCCGGAGGAAGGTGGGAACACTCACACATACAGAATATCATCATTAAATCCTATGTGAGTGTGACTTGACAGTTTGACATACGTGGATTCACAGGAGAAGATGGCCACAATGGAGGCTCAGGTGAAGCAGCTGGGGCTACAGGCCGCGCAGGACTGTGAGAGGATGGTTAGAGACAGGGCGGTGGCTCTGCAGCTGTTACACAAGGTTAGCTGCTCATAATGAAACTCGTCACAACTGCATTGTATTTAACACATCATAGGGCTGCAATGCATGCTGGTAGCTATAACAAAACGTTGAACGCATCCATCTATTCATGTTCCTTCCGCCTCCCAGGAGCAAGACAGGTTGTGTGCTTTGGAGAAGAGGCACCACACATTGGCTGGAGAGAGAAGTTACCTGAAGCCCAGCAGCAACATGAAGGAGGTGGGTGGGAACGTGTGTGATCTCTAAGCTGCCGAGTAATTACTGAAAAAGTGGATTAAGGAAGGAAAAAACAAACTTAGATGAACTTTCTAAACAGGATTTGCTTCACATCAGCGAGCCAGACCTTGTTTATGTGGACGGTCCTCCTGATAGCCCCTGTCCCTCCTCTGCCTCCTTCTCCTCCTCCTCCTCCTCCCACCTCCCCTCCCCTGAACTCTACCCTGTTAGACTACAAGAGGTAAATCCCAACGGAAACTAACAAATCCTAATCGTGCCTGTGCTGCTGCAATAAAAATAGGCATGATGATGTCCAGGCAGATACTGACAAACATTAGCGAGCTTGAAGTGTGAATATTATCTGTACATTGGGTTTGTTTCAACTTTAAAAGGATTATACATTCTTCAAATGATTGTTTTTTCCATCTTAATTGAATGGAGATCGTAGAATTGTTTTCTTTGACATATACTAACATCATAGGGGTAGATGTAAAAAAGAAAAGAAAAGAAAACGGCATACCTCCGCCAAGGCACAACTGTTGCAAAGTGAAACCACATTTCAATTTACTAGATCTGAAATTGTATGTGAATGAATGTTCACCAATTTACACACAATAATAAATATCAGTCCGTTAAAAATGCCTGATTTTATTCATCAGAATTTATTAAATATTCTTTGAGAAATCACCGAAAATGTTGAAAATCTTCCAATGTTAAAGATGAAAAAAAAATAACCCTGCCCCCCCAAAGTTTATTGTTTTCTTCCCTGACACACACCAAATCCTACCAAGTTTCATGGTAATCGGTCTCGTTGTTGTTTTTGTAATCTTGCTCACAAACAAAAGATGGGTGAAATACCCTCCTTGGCAGAGGTAATAAACGTTGAAGCAGCTGCTATATATTCATCTCTTTCTAAATGTAACTTTTTTCAAGGCTCAATAAGTTCTGATGCTTTCCCGTTTGCTTTGTGAGTCTTTGCATGACCTTTCTATGGGTTGACAGTTTGTTGTCTCCTGCCCTCTCATCCCATGTCTCCTTTGGCCGTTGATGCAGGAGTACCTCAGGCTGTCTGATGTCTATAAGATGTATGGGAATGCTTCTGTGCAGCCTCACTCCTCCTCCCCTGCTGCTCTCCACTGCCTCTCCCTCTCTGTATCTCCAGCTCTGCCATGCGAGGTAGACACGCCGCCTGCTTCCTGCCACACTGTCCACATCCTCCTCTGACTGATCTATCTGCTAAATACTGAAACCACTGAAGCAAATCAATACTCTCTCGAGATATGTCCCGACCTCTTAACTTTCTTTTCCACTTTCTTCCCCCTCATGTGTGTGTTGTCTGTGTGAAGGAGTACATCACAGTCAGTCAATTAAGTCAGATCTTTGGGATGCAGAGACTGAATCCCTCCTCCTCTGCCTCTATTCCATCATTCCACATTGCCTCTTCTGAATCTGTCTTCTCGTGCCACTCAGCTGCATGTGGCCCTTCCTCCTTTCTCTCTGCACAGGTTTGTTTTGCTCCCAGTTCATGATGCTTAATGAGTTTCTATATTTCTGATCTGAGTATGCCATCAGGACTGATACACAATGATCTTTCCTCCCCGCCTGATGCTTCTCCTACTGATGTTCTTGCTTCACCGCTTCCTCTTTTTTTTTGTATCTTTGGCTGGTTGCCTCTCATCACCTCAGAGTCAGCCTGAGCTGAGCAGGAATGCAATGCCTCCTATTAATCTCGAGCGCTGGTACCAGGACATCATGGCGGCTGGAGAGGCTCAGTCGTGTCCTCCACCGCTGCCTGCCAAGTCTTTTTCCGCACGCAGACAAGGGCAGGTAAAATCTCCACTGTCACTCTCTTGCCAGCTCTTTATGTCTGTCTCTGTCAATAAAACAAACTCTATTTGAGGAGCAACTTTCATTCCGATTAATGCAGTTCAACTATTGATCGATGAGCCAAGATAAGAATAGACAAATACAAATGCTCACACGAAATGCCATTGATTTTAAAAGTTATAAAAACAATAAAAAATACATTATATAGAGGAAATAAATCTATAAAGAATTCAGACAAACAATGTGGAATAAACTGATTAGCATTAATCCAAAGCCAGGCTAAAACACGTCCATCTGCTCTCAGATCCTCTGAGAGACTCTTCCAGAAGCTTTGAACGTAAACAACTGCAACATTTTTAAGTCTGGTAATTCAGTGTCTTGCTAAATACTTCGAGAGACAGGCCAGATGCATCATTGATCCTGAACGTAGGGTTCCCTCTAGACAGAACGTGGCAGGGCAGTTCATGTATCACCTGTTATCAAGTCTATCAGTGGTACCTTCCACTGAGACAAATATGGTTTAAAAAGGAAATGTCAAACAGAGAGACAGATATCAATTTGTTGTTCAATCGATTGCGAAGCCACAAAGTGAAGCACATGAAAGGTCCTGTTAAAAAATACTGTGAGCAGGATAAGGTAGTCTGTCAGCTCACATGACTGAGATCACGACAGTCAGTCAGTTTTGCACTCGGCTGAAGAGGTGCAACATGTCAACCTAAAAGTAAATTAGAGAATTATTTGTCTTTGGCCGTTTTTGTGCAAAACATCTCAAATTTTAAAAAACTTTTTAATAAAAACAGATTGATGTGTCTGTCTCCCCTCAGCTGTTGAAGTCCAAATCAGATGGCGAGGTTGGACTGGCGGCATCATGGGCCCCAGCCCTGCCACACTCCAGCTCTCATGAGAGAAACGTATCCACCAAGGTGAGTCTGATTTTAAAATTAATCTCTAAATGAATGCTTTAAAGGTAGTTCACAGTGTGATGCCCTCCATGTGTTTCTCAGGGGTTACAGTTAGCTCTGGGAGAGATGTCGGTAGACATGGAGTCCAGGAGGCAGATGGTTACACAGAGCAAAGGTACTTGACTCCTTCAGTCTTCATCTGATTTATTAAGCAGAGTGAAGACTTTCACTGGGTGTGACCATGTGACTTTAACCAGAGGAAAGCTGTGGTCATTGTTTCAGGAACATGTAGCAGTTCCACTTAGTTTGACATGATCTGTGTCAGATTATATGATTTTAACCAACTGGTAGCAGTGACATGGTCCCATCAGTAGAGGGCACTGCAAGTCTGTGACGGCTGTCTCTGCCTCTCTGCCTGCACAGACATGTCTCCCACTGTCCATCACTCCATCCTGCATCATCAGACGCCACCGAGCGGAAACCAGGCGTACGACACCCTGAGTCTGGAGAGCTCAGACAGCATGGAGACCAGCGTCTCCACCGGCAACTCCGCCTGCACCCCAGAAAGGTGAGAGACCGGGAAATCAGAGGCTGGCTCTGTTACCATGGGAACACCCCAGTCTGCCCTGTCTTCCAGGAGAAGGGTCACTGTTTTTCCCAGTGACATCATGTTCCGTTACACGTCTGCTCCCGTGACTACAAGTACACTGTCTGTTGCCATGCCAACCTCTTCAAGTTTTTTTGTGAAGTTCAAAGACTCAGTGTTTTTCATGTAGAAAAACCTTTGTCTCCTGTGTTTGGTCTCCGGGCATGTCTGTGTACTTTCTTCATCCAAGGCCTTGTGTCATGTAGCTGTGTCATCAGAGGCTGCTCCCCTCTGTGTGTTGCAGTGCCTGCGGGTTAGAGACCCAGAGGATAGAGGAGATGGAGAAGATGTTGAAGGAGGCGCAGCAGGAGAAAGCCCGACTCGTGGAGAACAGAGTGAGTGACCAGCTTTAGTGCTGCAGAGTTTAGACGTGAACACGACTGAACATCAGTTATTAAATATACGCGTCCAAAACATCATCTCCATGATCATTTAAATTAGTGGATTAATCTATAAGTCGATGGACATAGAATTATTTGGCAACTGCTTTGATAATTAATAGTTTGAATCCTTTCAACCTAAAACATTAAAAAACTTACAAACTATCGTAGCAAAGATTATGGAAGGAAATCTCCTTTAAATTAGAGCAGGCATTTGTCAATATTTTCTAACCAATATTTTCAAACTAAATTACTAAATTGATGATTTGAAGCTGGATTAATGAGATTGATAAATTAATTGATAGGGGAAATAATGTAATTAGTAATATAACAAAAGCTGTGCTAGTGGAAAACATTTACACAGTTTTACACTACATGTGTGTATATACATATTTGTTATGCCTACACAGACAATTAGAGTATTTTTATATTTATGATCATATCCTATGGATTATCAAAATATTATTTTTAAGACACTAGTGTATTACAACATGATATATTATTATTTGACATTTTCCATTATTAATTTGTAAATTCATCTTGTAACTGTGTCTTAAAATGTGCTATACAAAGCTTACTTTTATTACTATTATTATTCAACAAATATATGCAAAAAATATATTTAATTCGTCAAAATTGACGTTCAAAATAAAAAAATACAGTAATCACTAGATTGTTAAAAAAAATCTAAATGATAATTTAACAACGCATACGTTTTTAATTTGTATGAAATTATTTGTTTAAATAACTTATTTCCATAAAATATTAGTGTTACATGATCATCCAATTACCAAACCTGCCAGGTCTACTTAAGGTGGATTTTGGTAAAAGTTTTGTGTGTCTTAAAAACAGTCTAGGGATTATCAGTGATCATCAGGAGAAGTGAAGTTGTTTGAAAATCTTGTTGAAAGTGTCTGAAAGCAGCAAAGGATCATTTTACATCAGCAAAGCTTCTATACACACAAACTTGAGGGATATATATTTGACAAAACCCTGGATTGGGACTTGAATTCTCATGTTCCTCCTCTGACAGTCAACCACTTTGTATCGCAATATTTGCCTACCATTAACATATTCTCCCCGTCTCCCTTTTATTTTTCTTCCCTTCTCCCCCATCTGTTCCTCCCTCTCTCCTCTCCCAACGCTCCCAGGAGAGGGAGGTGCAGGCTCGGCGGCAGATGTTGGAGGAGGAGAGGAGGAGGCGAGAGGAGGCCGAGAGAAGGCTTCTGGACGAGACGGCCCACAGGCAGAGGCTGGTGGAGGAGGAGGTGAAGATGAGAGAGAAACACTTCTCTCAGGTCAGTGGAGCAGCGGGAGGAGATGACAGTGGCTAGAAGTGGAGGGAGGAAGGGAGGGATACTTGGGGGAGAGGATGAGAAGCAAGACACTAAAGAGAGGCTGGGTGGATGAGAAGATCAAAGACTTTCAGGGAAGGGAGACAAAGGGGGAGAGAATGGAGGGAAGGGAGGAGAGGGTGAGAGAAAGAGCAGAGGGGTGGGGCTGAGAGGAGTGAAAAACATATATGATATACATCATGTTTTAATCTGATGTGCTTAATTAACAGCTTCTCTCTTATGAGTAGTAAGAAAATATGATCAAATATCAGCACACCTATAGCTCAGTGTATTATTAGTTCTAGAAAACACTTTAACTGTCAATAACAGATCAAACTACAACAGCACTTAGACTCTGCCAAGGCCCAACAGTCCCTTTAGGAATCCACATTTAAATCCACAAGATCCAGATCTTTTGTTTAATCTGCACTAAATTGCACACACTCATAAATATCATACCCTTAAACGTGCCTAATTTGCTTTCATCCATTATTGTTATTTTCTGAGAAATAAATTAAAATAACAAAAGATGCTCTCAAAGTTAAAGAAAGTGAAAAAAATAAGCAATGAACTGGTCTAATGTAAAAGTTGTTGCTCAAACTGATGAACCCAGAAAGTCTCCCGCTGCTTTTTAGTGTCTTTCAGCTCCTTGTTTTGGTTTCACTTCCCTCACTGCGTTTGTTCATTCTCACCACTTCCATCAGTGATGTGATCAGACGCTGCACATTTCCTTTTACTCTGGTGAACCCCCTGTACAGCAGCACTTAACACTATACAGCAGAATCACAAGGTAACTCCCTTAGTAGTTGATGAACACAAACAAATTAGATTTACTATCCTTCAAATCCAAATGAATGCTGACAGTATATCAGTATTATACCAAGTGGCTTACACTGGTTTAGGTCACAGAAAATAGAAACATCACACCTTACTTGCTCCGAGATTTCTGGATCCCTACGGACTAGTTTGACTCGTGTTAATAACAACAACTAGAATGTCTCTCACTAAGACCCAATAGTTCCCTTCATTTCAAATCTATAGATGCACAAAAGTTCACACACTCATAAATATCAATATAAAATTTTTCAAGAAGATCCATGAATCCGAAATTCTCCCCTGATCCATTTACAGCAGACCTAAACGCCTTCTTTACTTGAAATTGGGCTGCAACATATTGGGCCCTGACATGTGCTCAACCCTAACCCTTAAATTGAACTCCACTGATTATCCCAATCACATCATTAAGTAGCATTAACAGCACCAAGTCTTTGAGTAACAACATCCAACATTTTCTTCACAGGCTCGACCAATGACGCGCTACCTGCCCAACCGTAAAGAGGAGTTTGACCTGCGCGCCCACGTGGAGTCGTCCGGCCACAGCATCGACACCTGCCCCTTCGTCAACCTCTCTGAGAAGATGTGTAAGGGCCACCTGGTGAAGATGGGCGGCAAAATCAAATCCTGGAAGAAACGCTGGTTCGTTTTCGACCGCCTCAAGAGGAACTTCTGTTATTACGCAGGTGAGGATACGTTCTAATTCCGAAATGTGGCTAAATTTAAGCTTGTCTAAACAGACAAAAACACATACTATATCAGTTCGCTAAGTTTTGTCGAAATCAATCCGGTAAATTTGCGTAATCTTTGCTACAAACTAACAAACCAACCAACAAAAAAACGTGTGAAAACAAAACTCCATACGGGAAAAAGTGAGCATACAAATCATTACCCACAGCATGATGCAGTCCATTAATAGGTACGATTCAGATGTTCTTTATTTCCTCTATCAAACATGAATATAATAAAGGCATCAAGCTTTCGTCAAAATCTCTCTGCCACATTATTTCTTGTGCTCTTTAAACACTTAACACGCTTGACTTTCATATTTGTGTCTTTCCATAGAATAAAATGTATTTTGAGTTCTGATTGCCTGATTGTGTGAACTCACTCTTTCTGTCAGGAGTCTCCAGTGCTTTGGAAAAGTGGGTCAATTCACCTCATGTGATGTAAAAATGAAATGCCATATTTCTTCCTGATACCTGGAACAGCTCTATAAAAAATTATGTTTATAATATATGCTTAGCTCTCTTACTGATAACGCAGCTCGACAAACTAGAACTTTTGCTTGTAGGTAAAATCAGTTCAGAAAAGTTGTATTATCAACATGTGACACGGGACATCAAAGTGCATTTCAAAATCTGCACGTTTGCAGAACAGCTTGAGTAAAAACATCCCTCCCTCCTTCCTCTGTCATGGCCCTGAGGCCTCAGAGTTACTCCTCGTGTTAGAAACTTCTCGTTGCACCACCAGGACTGAACCGGATGAAGGAGACAAACCAATGAGAATGAGTTAATCAGAATCAAATTAAATGTATTGAGAACTGGAGGAATAGACTACGGAGCCTATAAAGTAGCCCACTATGGAACCAGTCCTTTGAACTAGATGCTTCAGATGTGAAGCAGCCTCCACACTTGGAGGTGATGATGAGGAAGGAACATGAAGTTAGGACAGCTCATGAAGGCTTTTGATTGGACGGTTTGGGGTGAAGGTGGCACCTGGAATAATTGACAGCTGAATGACAGGAGGGAGACAGGACATTTTAAAACGTTGACAGCTCACATGAGATTGGCTCAAGGCGAGGGAGTCGGGTTGTGATTGGACGAAGAGAGAGAAGGAGCTGATGGGAGCGTAGAGACAGTGAGCGCTGTGCATGTGATTCAGGAGACAAGAAGACAGTTGTCCTGAAGGAGCTTCCACTAAACTTCATTACTGAAATAAACTCTTCAAACTCACCGTAAAAGAAATGTTCAAGTTCTATTAAGTTTTTAATGATGTGTAGTTTGGCTCAAAGTTATACAGTAAACAAGAATTTACTTAAATGTAAATTGTGGCCCCGACTTAGAATATTTCTAGATCCGCCAATGCGTAAACTTTTTGTTGTAAACTTTCCTGCTGTTCACCAGGCTGAGACCTGACTTCTTGTTTTTCACTGTCTAAGTTGTGGTTGTCCTCACTTCTCTTTATTCATCAGGAGCCAGTGAACAGTGAATAATGCTGCACAAAGTGGAATACTCCGCCCCTGCTGTTGTAAATTAGTTGGCGACTCACATCTAAACTGTCCCCGACGTTTGAAATGAGAACATTTAGTTTGAATAATTGACCGTCACATTTTGAGACACAAAGTTCGAAACACAATCCGAGTGTGTTTTCATTACTGACGCCCCTCGTCTCTCCGCTCCCCTCTCTCTCTCTCCTCTCTTGCCTAGCCTTTTCACCCCCTCACTCCTGACGAAGATGATGGTGGTGATGATGGTGATGAAATAAGATGCAATACTTTCTCTGGATGTGTTTTTCTTGGGGAGGAGGCTAGCTCCTGGCTTGTTCGTGACTAATAAAACGAAACTCACATTTCAAAAACATTTATCTCATTACTAAGCAGATTTGACTTATGGAAGAGGGAGAACGAGACAAAGTGTTGAACGTATTTCAAAAGATTGCCTTTTAATTGTCGCTGGGTGTTTGTTTCTGAGCCGGGCACCGCAGCGCGCACTGGAGGAGACAGAAAGAAAAGGGCCGCTGTTTGTTTGAATAAGACTGGAATCAGACAGAAACTCTTTAAACTGAGGTAATTTGAAGAAATTGATCTGAGATGAGAAAAAAAAGTCTCCTTCACACTCAAACGCTTTTAGTTTAGCCTCAAACTAGAAAAAAAATACATCAATCCTGCGATTGCATCCGCTGAGATCCATCCACCAAATTTACGGAAACATAAAACTCCTTACTGTTGGAGTGACCTAAAACTGCTTATAGGTACATGCTGTGAACAGAGAACCAAACTCCTCTGTACTGGACACAAGCTCTGACCTGCTTTAAGGGAAAATGTTGAAGATCAAATCCCAAAGAGGCTTTTTCCTTTTAAGATTTACAAAAGATCTCAAACTCGCCAGCGGGGACAAAAAAAAAGAAAAAAGGGTACGACTGAAGAAAACAAGTCAAATTAATAGGATGGCAAAGACTTGAGGCATAGCTTGAAATAGACCTGCACTTTTAATTAACTTTTACTCTGATCCACTGCTGCTCATACCTATTCATGGGGTATGTGTGTTGCTTGGAAAACTGGGGGTTAAACACCTTTCTCCTTTTTTCCGTATCTGGTTTCCACATCCACGTGGCACTTATTCTTATTCTGTTTTCCTCAAACTGCAACCATTTTTCAAATATTATAAATTTTACATCTGGTAGAATAGAAAAATAGTAATAATAGAAAAGATACAAAATTAATTTGCAAAGTAAACCAATTAAGGCAGAAACAAACAATACTTTGTGCTATTCACTGTTGAACTGCTCACTCCTTAGGGCAATATTCAGCTTATTGATATTAAATCACTGTTAATGATTAAAAAAATTTATAAAAGTTTATCTTAATCATTAATTAGAAGAGTGATGGGGAATAAGAAGTCTACAAGAAGATAAGTTTCCCGCTTTCAGTCACATTTAGGTATAAAACAAACAATGAATAAATGCCAGATCATAACTTTTATTTCTGTTGGAACTCGTAAATTGTTGGAAACTGTGAGTGACATTACGTAGCACTTTATCTATAAGGCCTTTTCTCACATGCAGTTTGACCTGAGCAGTAGTTCCAGTAAGAAACTAAATATATTTTTCTCGCTTTGTGCTTTTCTTTCGTACTCAGTTTCTAATTTTCATTTATTTCGATCTTATGGTTTATATTTTAAACTGTTCACCATTGGATCACAGTCAGCTGTTAAGAGTTTGAGATTATTCTGCAGTTGCCTTTATTTCTTTATAAAACGGCTAAACTTAACATAGACAGTTTAAATACTTTTTGGGGATCCACGGCCCTAATTATAAAATGATAAATATTTGCTTTAAAAGGAATTCAGGCTTTGACAATCTGTCCAAAAACAAACATGAACTGTATGCCCACAGTTGCGGCTGGTTGTTCTGTCTGGAGCTCAGACTGGCAGAGGTCTTGCATCAGTACAAGACGTAATATAATGTTTCTTAATATATTTTTTTTCTTTTTCTCCTCTCAGACAAGCATGAAACCAAGCTGAAAGGACTCATTTACTTTCAGGCGATTGAAGAGGTTTATTATGATCACCTACGCAGTGCCACCAAGGTAAACACTCTCTCTTCTCTTTTATAATAGGCTACTATTAGATCATAAATCGAATGGAATCAAATCTGAGGGGGATTAGATTCAAAATGTTATATAATCAAATTAGGGAGGGAAATTTAGAGGGTTTTTAAATTCACAGATGTTCTGTTTTAGAAATCATCATTTATAAATGAAGGTTTTGAACCAGCTCTTACTTTTACAATTACTAATAATAAAGATTATTTTAACAATATAATTTAGCTTTTTTTTTCAAAATATAAGATAAGATAATTATTATAGAATTAAAGAGTGTCTGTGGGACAGAAAAAATGTTAGGTTCTGAATTGATTTGGTTGGATTTGCAATTTTTAACCTCAATAAATTTATCTTATTATCTTATTTTACCAAAGTGTATAGACTATTCACAAAAATTATTTTGGAACAGACAATAATGTGTCAGCTAATATTTTAATGTAGTTTTTTTCTGATAAAATTCTCGGAGGAAAAAGGTGCAACAGGTGCAGCTGCAGCCTCTGGTCTATAACGTCTCCCTCTCTGTCCCCCTGTGATCCTCCAGAGCCCCAATCCTTCTTTGACCTTCTGCGTGAAAACCCACGACCGGCTCTACTACATGGTGGCCCCGTCCCCGGAGGCCATGAGGATCTGGATGGATGTCATAGTAACGGGCGCTGAAGGCTACACGCAGTTCCTGAGCTGAGGGACAACGTGTCGGGTGACAGGTTTGGAGGATGATGGGGACTGAGCGAGCACCGAGACACCTGCACGGCAACCTGAGCTGCTCCCCTGCTGGGGCTGGAGCTGAGGCGGAGGACACGCAGCAGATGTGTCACGGATGGACGTCTGAGGAGACATATGATCTGGTGCTCGTATAAAAGAAGCCTGATGCTTTGGTGCAAATGAAGGCTTAGTCTTGACAGAGGTGCTTTTTTATTTTGAAAGAATTCCCAAGTTGGAAAACAGACTGAGCAACATGACTTTGGATCTATGAAGGGAGCTTTCTAGAAACAAAACCGTATTAAACTCTTTCTATTACCAAAATGTATTTTCAATACTTACAATATGAGTTTGGCGGTTGCTGGAGGAACACTCGGAACATTTCTTTCTTCACATAAGCTCAAACTCTTTACATCTTGGACGCCGATCTGTGCATGTGCAGTGTTAATCTAACTTTTTTCTCTTTTTGATACATTTGTACTTTTCCCTACAGTTTGTTAACCTTCCGATTAAAAAAGTATCTTTTAATATGTCCAAAACACTAAAAGGAAAACAGCAAGTATCTTAAAATATTTTTAAAGAGACATATACAGTGCAATATTATAAGGGCTTTTTATTCAGAGAAATAGTAGCATTCATGTGTATTATAAAAAAACGTATTTGCATTTTAACAGAAATCATAAATTATAGTCCTGTAATGATATTGTAAAACTACCGTGTATATCTAATGAATAAAAAAAGCATATGATGCATCTGATGCTTTGTTTATCTGACAAACTAATTGGTTCCATACAAATCGGCTAAACTGAGAACGTTCACTTACAAACCAGCTACTTCCTTAATTAGTGTTTCTCACATTCAAGTCATTAATTTCTTCCAGCTTTCTTTAAATAACCTCATAAGCCCTTAAACGCTCCACACGTTTCATGTTAAATGGAGAGCACACAAAAGGTGTTCGCTTCAAGACACTACAACTGTTCTATTTAAACAACAACAGTCAGGTGGTTGAATTAGTTAATGATCTCATTAACTCGTTAACTGTAGAAGTTGTTGTTTCTGGCTCACTGTAATTCATTTGATGTCTTGCCCTGAACTATAGTCTATTTGAAAAAATGAGAAGGAAAAATAAACATGCAGTGAAATTACATGCAACTTAACATGTATGATTCAACATCGAGAAATTTCACATGTGAGGGGGGGGGGAAATACGTCACGGAGAAGACGTCTCACACAAATTCTTCATAAACAAGTTTTTTTTTATATTAATTGCTCGATAAAAATATATTTACGTGTTATTTATCTTCTGACGCTCTGGGTTCAAAACTATGATAGAGATGAGCAGGTGCAGACAGATGATAATATGTGAGCGGGGCCGTTAAATTATTTGATAGCGGGGATTGTTGAAATATTTAACAGATGGAATCACTGAAACACACCTTTGCTCCTGACAGGTGCCGATTAGACTCAGACCTGGAAATATAAAAAAACTGGTTCCATAGTGTAAGTGGTTAGTGATTCAAATGAGCATCTAATTCA
Organism: Pseudopleuronectes americanus; assembly: GCA_038501795.1. Lineage (NCBI taxonomy): Eukaryota > Metazoa > Chordata > Actinopteri > Pleuronectiformes > Pleuronectidae > Pseudopleuronectes > Pseudopleuronectes americanus. The sequence goes on along the minus strand of CM076728.1, from coordinate 9,747,213 downwards.
GGTTTTAAAAAAAAACAGAAGTATCTGCAGCTTCATTGACAGCGTCCCTCTGACCTTGGGAGAGACGTTCACACACGCTGCTATTACCAGTGTCTTTGAGTCGCCCGGTGCGCCTGTTTGAATTATAAACAGATCAATGTGAGCTCATTACCGTGGTGATGAGCATGTGTGACACCCAGCCTTATTGTTGGTGAAATATTAATGAGCCAGGGGTGATCACTGTTAAAGATGCAGACCGGCCTCTCCCTGAGGCCTCTGGAGCTTGAGCATGATGGTGCAGGCGCTGAATTAGTGAAGGTCTCTCATGGTTTTGTCAGTATTAATGGGGGTGGGGGGGGATATTAACCACGTCTGAAGACAAGCTCAAGCGCTCTGATGAAATGGAGATGTCTCTCGGCTCGGAGGGCAAGTTCATAGTTAAAATCACCTGTCAAATCCTCGCGCTCCCTCACCCATCACAACATTTCACCGCAGACGTTTGTAATTTATACGTTTTCATATCCACATGTGCGTTCAGAGTAATTTAGGAGATTAAAGAGAAAATAAATCTCCTGCCCAGCCCCAAACATGTCCACATGCACGCACGCACGGCAGATGAAAGCCTCCAAATAAATCTAAATGCATCTGAAACAGCGGAGAAAGTTCCGCTCCTAATGTGCAGCGCTTTGAACAAACCTTCACCGCTCTCTTTGAAGGAGAATGTAAAATGACAGTCATTAATTCAGAATCGGGTACGTGGCATACAGATCATTAAATTGTAAAAGAAGAAACATGTTTTTTTGGGGAGGGGAGAGTTTCGTGGCAAGAACAACAATGATATGTGAAAAATATCCGGAGGGGAGAAGCACCAGCATTGACCTAATGAAGCCAACAAAAATACAACTTGTAAAACCACAGCTGCAGCCAACTACTTTTTATTTCATTGACTACCAGCACTGAAAGGGAAGTGCTCCCTAATTTCACTGCAGATGAAAATTGGAACTATCACACTGTGTGTGTTCAGTCTTTATAACATCCGGTTTTCAGTCCACAACATATTTTTCACGCTCTAAGTTTAAATGCCAATAAATCAGATAAAGATAAATTACACCAGCTCGGTTTTTAAGAATTTCTTGTCTGCTGCTACTCAGTCACTTTTATGGGTTTGACCTTTGCCCTCAGACACGTTGTTTTCTTGTGAGTTAAGTAAAGTAGGAATTAGATTTAGACGTGTATCAGTGTAAACCAATCTGGACTCAATCAGCGTGATGTTACCTTAAGTACAGAAACATAAAAAAATTATTTAAATACAGTAATAAAGTAAATGTACTTTGTGACATCCCACCCCTGTATAAACTGTGGAGGAGCGCTGGGCGTGAATGAAGATGTGTAAAGCTGAAAGGTGACAGACGTCTAACCTCTGGGGTTCAAACGACTCTGCAGAGCAGCGGGACACAGCCTGAGTGCTGCGACTGACACAGAGGAACCCCCCCGGGACCTGTTCGCCATGTTTGGGACGTGTTCGCTAAAAACAACTTCAGAGGCACAAGTGAGACACGATCAGTAAATATACCTCAAACTCTGATTCCTCTGTTGTAAAGGATGTTCTGTTTTTCTATGGTTCATTTGTCATTTATGTAAATTCTATATTTTTTCCAACCTAATTTTATGTATAACACTCAATTTTCTATCTACAATGTCCATCAGTCTATGATTTATGTGTCTTGAACACCTTTATGAAAATGTCTGCAGGAGTTACAGCGAGTTCAGAGTGATGGTCTAAAAACTGACATCCCAAAACAAAGACACAACAGACGCTGTCGTCCTTCGTATCACACACGTCTGCTTCACCATGAAGTTCTTGAGGAACGGTAGAATCAACACAACCATGTGACTGACTGATTCAGATCCGTCATGGCTTTGTGCAAATCACTTTACCCTTGTATAAACATTCATGAATAAAAGACGTGTCTTATGCTTGTCACTTTATGGCGGCTTGATTATCACTTTTCGTGCCAGAAGCAAATAAGAATGAGCTGTAGCCTGAACACACAAACATGAAAACCACAGCCACAGATGATCCCCTCCGAGCGGCTCCCATTCACAAGTTTTAAGTGAATTCCGTGTTTTTCCTCATATGTTCAAAGAGGGGCAAAAGTTGAGGACAATAAATTCGGAGGGAGATGATGATGAAATGATGGTGTAACCCTCACTAACGCGCCATACGTGCGCTTGGCATGCAGCATTGACTTTTCTGACTTCTGGGCTCACACACAATATTCAGACACTAAATTTAGTTTTATTATTTTGATGGGCAGCTCTTGTGCTGCTGGGGAAACGTGATTACAAACACCTCAAATATAATTTGATGTTCGGTTTGATCCAAATTTGACATTCTTCATTTTGTTCAGCGGCAAATAAGTTTGTGTGATTTGTTTGACGGGAATTAAAAGGGAGAAACAAAATTATGATGACTTATTTCACAACTTTTCCTGAATGATGAAAAGGAGAATTGAACCTGATCGGTGAGACAACATGGAAACGCTGCACCTTGGACTTATTCTTATGATGCACAAACAGGAAGCCCTCTATGGACCAATTAACACAGGCAGAGAGAGCCGTCAGCGATTTCCTGGGAGACCCTTCGACTTCACCAGCTACTGCTATTTCAATCTGGTCTCCATTACGACCACATTAATCCAGATTGCATCAGGTTGCCTTTCTACAAATCGCTCAAAACTCAGCGATCACACGTTGGGCGATTTGCTGAACAGCTCCCCTGTAACAGAGCTGTCCCTTTAAATGACTCAGATTAACACAAACAACAGAACATTTCACTTGGATTCAGTCTAATCTACAAATACTGAGTTTCTGTAGATTAGTTATCGGACGTGTTTCACTTGAGTGGAAACAACTCCTCTAGAGTCATTCTGGATAATGTCCTTAAGTGCAATCAATTCAAGTTAGAGGATTCCCGACTTTTACTTGATACACAAACTCATCGCTCAGCGGACAAGTCCATTAGACGCTACAGTGTCCCAACAACATGCAAATTCAGCAGAACTGGAAATAAGACCATTCGTTTTGGCCAAATTATCATGTCACAGACGTGCAACTCAGCAAATGAGTCGGTGGAATGGTTGGACCGGGAGGGGTACGGAAAACAGGCAGAAGGGATAGAGAGAGGGGTAGAGAGAGTGAGAGGGGAGAGAGAGAGCGGGGGAGGGAGAGAGAGAGAGAGAGAGAGAGAGAGAGAGAGAGAGAGAGAGAGAGAGAGAGAGAGAGAGAGAGAGAGAGAGAGAGAGAGAAAGAGAAGAGAGAGAGAGAGAGAGAGAGAGAGAGAGATGCAAATCCCATGGCAACAGCTACCAGAAAACAAGTCTAAAATAGGGGGCAGTGTCCGCTATTACTATAGCAACAGGAGAGCAGCACATTCACCCAGCTGAAGGAGAAAAACAAAGCTTTATTCCTCCCATAATTGTTATTGACAGTCTTTACCAACTTAGCAATGGGGAAAAAAGACAACATGGAGCGATGATTTAACTTCAATTGTGCATAGACTCACAGTTATTTTATCAAACAAAGTCTCAGTTAAGTAACGAGATGACAACTACTGAGTGAATATGGCAAAAATATGTGTTATATACAATTTAGACATAATTATAGCCTAATAAAGTAATTGCCAGACTGGACTATATTTCAATAAAGACAGCATCTTTTCAATCAACACACAAATGCAAATCAAAAGTGAGATCATAATTCATTTCATTTACACCTATTTACCTACTCTACTGTGTAATCAGAGACTTTTATTTTGAAATACTTAATGGCCACATGTTGTTCTGTTAAAAGAAAAGAAACAAGCTATTTTATATTCTGGAGGAACCGCAGCACTGAGTTTCACGCCCGGTTTGTTTACCTCAAACATGTGCACACTCTGCACTGCAGGAGAAAAAAAAACACAGTGATGCTCTGGCTGCCTTGCCGAGCATCCACCAATCACAATTCACAACGACCAGAATCCAACCAATGGCAGCCAGGAAGCCTCAGCACGCACAGCCAATCGTCTCTGAGCGTGGACCACTGATGCAACGGAGATGCAATAGAGCTGAACAACAAAGTGCTGTGAATCAAATAGTCCCCTTCCAAAACAACACCATGCCTCCTCATTATGAAGTACGGCACCTGAACTCTACTGGTTTGTGCTGGAGGTCGTGTGCACGTAAATCCAAAACTCTGTGCAGGTTGTGAGCGTCACTTTCGGGGTGTGAGTCTGCTCTGTAACACACGCATCTGCCCTCCATGCCGTCTCCCATGGCAACAAAGGACCACGAGAGAAAAAGATTACAAAGTGTAACGTTACAGTACTCTGATTACATTTAAGATTATCACGGATACACTTCTACTTTATAAACTCGCAACGGGTCTTGTTTACACTTTCGTCTTTCAAATCGAACTGAGTAATTGATATCAGAAGATATCATTAAATCCATAATATATAACTATAGACTCAAAAACTTACTTCCGCTATAGGATAATTTTGTAATTCATGTCACATTTGCTTAATTTCTATTTAATGCCTGTGATGTTTCCTGTTATCCAATAGGAGCAGAGTGGACAGAACTCGCCGTGTTGTGTCAACATTAGAACAGTGACTGAATCAATGACCACTCGCTGTAAGACTGGTCATTACATTGACGTGTTTACTTTAGAAACTGACACGAGGAGGCAGCTCTCTAACTTCTGTGGCGGAGCGGCAGCAGCGAGCCAGCATGTGGTGGGACGTCCTTCAGCGGGAGTGGGCGGAGGGATCTGGTGTTGTCCCGGTGACGCAGTCGGTTGCTAGGTGTGAGTGAAGTGATGCTTCCCCACGATGAAGCTGCTCCTCAGTTTACTGCTCGAACACAACAAAGCAACAACTCGCCGTTTCCCGGATCTTCTCCCGAGCTGAAAAACAAAAAAACAACGGCAACAACGACGGCAATGGCTTTTTGAATTCGTGAAGCTTTAGGACCCGAGAAGAAAACGTGCTTTGCTCCAGCAACGCACCCCCAAGAGCTCTCCACGTTTTCCTGCAAGAATGGAGTAAGTCGTGGATGTAGTTTTTTGGGTCTGTTTGTTTGTGTGTGTGTGTGTGTCTGTGTTTGTGTGTGTGGAGGAGTTTGCTATTTGGCTGGTTTCTCTACAGTTACTTCTGTTTGAAGTCATTGAATTTGTCTGAATAGTTTCTTGTTATTTGTTGTGGTTCCTTCCAGTGTTGTTTACTTTGTTAACAGTGTGTTTTAGGGTCAAAGTCTCTTCTTGCGTATTCTTGTAAGATAGTTGTTTTAGAAGTGATGTTATGATGGAGAAGGACGAAGGCGTCATGTTTCTGTCACTTTCAGTTTTCTGTCCCCTCTCATAGAAATCACTTTATTGACCTTTTTAAAGAGCTTAAGTGATCAAACCGGTGTAATTGATTAAAAAGGGAACATGTAATTGGAAGCGGCTGATCTGCATTGATCCGATTTAAGGATCAGGGTGTGTCTCACTCAGAGGGATGTGCTGTATATCTGCTGAGAGTCTGGAGCCTCATCAACAGTTGGGCCCCTGACAGCGTCACCAGGTCCCACGTGCTTCGAGTGCATTTTCCTCTGGGGATGTTCAAAGTCCCAGAGGTCACAGCTCTCACCTCCGCATCACTCACTGCTATTTCTGACTGTTTTCATTTTACATTTTTTTTTATCTTCATTTCAATTTTATTTGAAATCATTGATTCCATCGATAAATGTGTATATTTAGGATTGCTCACTAGACCATCAGCATGCTACATGACATCTTCATTTTTCATCACAACAGGCTGAATCATGTGGAAAAAAGTCACCGAAACCGTGAGGAGTGATTTTCCTGATTCCATCCCATCGACCGAACAACTTGGATCTGTTCTTTGTCTCTGAACGCCTTCTCCGTTTGTCCTCTAGGTTTCATTATGCTCACCCAGCCCTGCTCTCTGTGGCCCATCTGTCAGACCCCGCTTGCTCTCAGCACATGCTCGGACTTGGACTTGGCCTGAATCGCGGCACCAGCAGACAGAATGATGGCAGCATCAGCTCCTGTTTGGAAGGCTTTTCGTGTCTGCCCGGCAGACCCCCTCGCTCTCTCTCACCCACAGGCTAACCACAGCCAATCACAGGGGTGCAGGGGGGAGGTGTCAGAGGAGAGTCAGCACTTAATTGGTGAGTTGCACTGAGTACGTTTTTTATATTTTTCCCCATTTCAGGTGGGCTCGGCACTGCAGCACATACGTCCTTCTCGAACAGTAGGTAAAAACTAGCTTTGTCTTATATACGCGACCCGATAGTTTCTAACTTTATTAAGAAAAAGACCTTCTTTGCAGAACTATTAGTCGATTAGGGATTAGGAAACTGCGACGTGCGCTGTTAGATGACTGATGTTTATTTTATATTTTTTACGAACACTTTTTTGGCTGTAACATTTTTCTTCACCCGACAGCTTTTAACGACTTCATTTTTTTACCTTCTTCAATAGGTGATGGTCTCACTGACTGGATGACGGAAGAAGTGGATTTCTCCTCATACCTCCCAAACCCCCCTTCCCCTCCCTCCTCCACCAATGCCTCCCTTCCCCCCTCACCCCTTCAGAATGATATCCAGGTGCCCTCTGACTTGGAGGTCATGACCTCCCTGCTGCAGGAGGAGCTCGCCCAACTAGAGGACTACTTCCTGTCCGAGCCAGTACCCGAAAAGGGGCCCAGGCTAGGGAAATGCGACAGGGGTCCTCTGCCGGCGGTTCCTCAGCCGTACAGTCAGCTGCCATACGCATCATACTCTACATCGAACCAATCGGACACCAGCCCACTTCTTGTCACCCTGGCAACGGGAGAACTGGACCTGCTGAGTATCTGTGGCGGGCCCATCGGGCGATCCAAAATTCCAAGACACACCCCGTACAGCTGCAGTCGCCCCAGTGGGTGTAGTAGGAAAAGAGTCCCTGATGGTGTGAGGTTCAGTGAAGGTTATGATAACAGTTTGTTGAGTTCCAAAGCAAGCATCTCAGGTAACTCAGCGGTGAACCTGTCAGGTAATTATTGCTGTGGAGAAGAAGAGCAGCTGGTAGAAAAGAACTATTGCCTGGGTAGTGCAGTTGAAGTCAGACGATGTGCTGCTCTAGCCAAAGAGGACAAAAACTGCTGTTTCAGTCAAGATGTTATCGGCGGTGGGAAAGTTGTTGGTGGAGGTTTTGGCTTTGGTGGATCCCTGGATGTCCCACACAAGAAAGAGGATTTGTTGATGTATAGCATGAGGGAGGTCAGTGGAATGGCTGGTTGCAGCGACATGCTGAACAGTATGAAGAGCAGCGTAGAGGTGACAAAATCTAGTGTCTGTTGGAAGACCGAGAGCAACGAAGGCTGTTTTCTTCCACCACCGCAGCCCGAGGCCTATCCTAGCTTCTTAGGCAGTGTCAACGAACAGCTCAAATCAGAGAGTCTGCAGTTAAGGCAACATGACCTACACTGTAATTTCCTCGAGGATCAGGCCCCAGAGTGTCTTTTAATGGCCAGAGAGAGTCTGGACTTAGAGTCGTCAGGGCACAGACAAGCATGTAGGCTAAAGGAAGACCACTGTGACTCAGAGTTCGACCTGGACATCACCCCGGGTGAAGGCGGGGAACGCAAACAGAAGAAGAGAGATCAGAACAAAACTGCCGCTCACAGGTGAGTTATAGTTTCTTATTGAATTTCAAACATAAAAAATACATAAGCATAAAAATCTCAATTTAATCTTTCTTCTCCTGAACGCAGGTATCGCCAGCGAAAGAGGGTGGAGCTCGATATTTTGGAGGAACAGCTGACCGGCCTCGAAGGGAGGAACCGGGAGCTCCGGGACAAGGCAGAGTCCGTAGAACGGGAAATCCAGTACGTTAAAGATCTGCTGATCGAAGTTTACAAAGCCCGTAGCCAAAGGCTGAAGCAGGACACAACAGCGTAACACAGAGGTCGAGCAAGTCCGTTTAAAGAGGGAGTAACAGGGAAAATGTGGAGCTTTTCTGAATGTTTCTGATGTTGTTTTTCCACGGTGAGAGGGGTAACTGCATGCTTCGCTAATGTGATCTTTATTTTTACATTTTAAATTAACACTGTCCAATGCGTCCACTGCTTTTGCACTCCAATCACTTGAGCCCTCACTGTGGCATTGCAATGCTTAAAAACGACAATCATTTTGAATAGGTCTCGTACCGAATGAATCTGCAAATTATTTCTCAATAATTACTGTAATCTATTTTGCAGGTTTAATATTTTTGATAGCCTTGAATTGGAATTGATGTCAGCAATAGCGTTTACATTTTTTTTTCTACTTTAAACTTTTATTTGCATTTAATGTGTCGCCCTTTTCAGTAGCAGAAGAAGTTGAATATGTTGTATCAACTGCATCGCTTTATTTTCAAGACATCTTACAGACAGAATATTTTTCTAGAATAATTTCAAATCCACCTTTGAACAAATCCAAATTTGTTGGAAATGTTACTTTGCTATGTTAACATTACATGCATTTTATTTTTCTGATGTTTGCAGTACATGGTACATAATCGCCTTTTTTCCAACAATATTTTCGAAAAATATAATTCTGTCACCCAAGGAGAACTCATTTAATATTTTACTCTCTCAAAGGTGGAAACTGATATCTTATCGTTTGCGTGGTAATTTTTGATATTTTTTCTCTGGCACATAACAAAATTGGACAATCTGTCTTGCAGCTCAGGATATGCAACATATTATCCTACATCCTTACAAATAGCAGTAGACATTTGAAGATTACAGACTTGTAAAATAGCTCCTCTGTTCATCTTACATGGGAAAGATTTGACAGGTTTCAGGTTTTCCCAGTGGAAAGAAAGGATTTTCCATATGTACAAATATTGTAAGTAGTCTTCGTAACTAATAATCTCATTCTGCATGTTTTTCGCTCTGGAATAGAAAATGTAGGATTTCAGAAATGAGTTTCTCTAAACTGCTTGTTAAGGCAATAAGTTTTCTAGGCCTCTGGCTGATCTGCACTAATTTGTAATGACTTTTGTATAATCAGGGAGTGGAGTGTTTCAGCCTTTTCTTTGTAGAAACCTAAAGAAGAATCTCATTAGAGTGTATGTCAAAGCTTTTTGCAGTGTTGGCTTTGGTGTGAAAGGATTCTGTCTAAATTATTTTCCAGCTCTTTTCTCGCTATATTCTAAAAAAATTTTTTATCTTCTATATGTATTTAAGAAATTCCTTTTGTATTGTTTGTTTAGTTTTTGACAACTGGTGTCACACTGTTGTTCCTCCTCCCCGCCCTGCGGTGTACTATCAACTGTGAATGTGAAAACCAAATACACGTGTAGCCTGATGACTGCAAATCTAAAAGCACATTATAGGGGTTTGTAATCTTATTTAATTTAATTATTTATCCATATTTACTTTGTGTGTCAACTTTAATCCATTTCAAAATAAAATGTCAAACTCAGTCCCTTGTGTTTTATTCTGCATTTTTTTTCTCAGAGCAAAATAAAAAAAGATTATTGCCACTGATAACACTCAGTTACAAAATAATGAGGTGACACCACAAAGTCAATTTGAAGTTTTATTTTTAAAGATTTTATAAATTTATTTTTCCTCTGGTTAAATTTCAGACCTCCGGAGACATTTAATCCATCTTCACTAAAACAGATTTTTTTAGCCCATGCTACAAAATGAGAACTTCCGATGGACTTCTCTTATTTAAAATCCGACCTACCAAAAAAAGAATAGTGGAGTATTAAGCGCAGTTTCCCTGACAGTTAAAATCAAGTCATTTCAATCTTGAAACCTGTTTCTTTCTAGGAAAAACAAATAAAGAATAGACCTTTAAATCTGTCAGTCAACATGGCACCTTGAATGTTTTATGTTAATGTGAAATTCTGAAATATTCCTCTCTAATTACACAGAAATTCTACCATCATTTCTGTGCAACACTTCCATTTATGGAACTGGACCTACTATTGTCGTGAAAATTAACTTCAGTTTTCATTACAACAAAGCACACAAGCTTAGTTTTTATTCGCATCATTTTAACTCAAAACTATATATTTTTTTTTAATAAAATAAGACACTAAAGAAAAATGACAAAACATAAGAAATTATCATCTGTCTTCCTCTTCCAAATCATTCTGAGACAGGAGGAAGTCACGGGCTGCTGTAAAGTAAGAATTGAGAGTGTTTTTTTTACCCCCCTGCCATCACTCATGAGGCGGACTCACTCACAGCTGTCCAATGAGCTGCGGATAGTTGATTCTCACCGGCGTCGAGGGACAGCAGGACCTTCAAATAAACACGAGAGAAAAGTCAATTTTTGAATTAAAAGTGCTCACACACGTACACAGAGAGATTGAAAAAAGATATTTCAATAACTCGAGGAAGAAGATGCAACAAAGTATTGACAATTTCCTAACACAGAAATATCTCTGTGTGAAATTTATTTTGTAAAAAACTAAATATACTCTAAAAGCTCATGTGTGTGTACTTTCTGTAATAAAACATATGACAATTACATAAAAACTCCTTTCTAGACAAATTTTCAAACCAGAAACAGACTCAACGTTACTGTCTATACTGTCCCCTGTCCCTTTCATTACCTGACGGACTGCCTCCTGCTCGCTGTAAAGGCACAGGGTTGCTATGGCAGATCATCTCACTGCATTATGGGAATCCGTGCATGAAGCTCTGAGAAGTAAACTGGACGAGTCTTTCTTTAACAAGGACACAGCGCCGTCAACATTTAGCAGGTTTCCCAGGGCCACGCAACAGTGGAGCCGTGTGAGGGCGTCAGTGTCGGTGATGAGACACCGACGCCGAACCTCCCCCTCCTCATCGTCCGTTTCCAGATCTCCTGCTGGCTCACTGTCTGAATATTTGTGTCTGTTTTGTTTCTTCTCGTTGCTCCACCTTGTTGTCCATGTCCATTTTAAACCCTGGCCTTGCTGCAATACATCCCAACCAGTTGCCCACTGTCCTGCAAGCCGTTCGCTGCACAGACAAGCAGGAATCCTCAAGACAGCCTATCATGCTTTGGAAAATGTCAGGCGGCAGGGTATTAGGCCTGAATGGATCCAGATTGCCCAAGAGTATGCACGTGGTGGCCCTGACGCCGTCATGAGGGTGAGCCAGCGCCTGGTGCAGCACCAAGGCGTCCAGATGAAGCTGAAGGCTGGCAGGCCGAGCGGAACAACGGGCTACTTGGGACAACAGTGTTAAGAGCTCCACTGCAGAGTCCCACAGCTCATCCTGCTGCAGCAAGTCAAAGAGCAGAGAGCTGGCAGTTCTGGTTAACAGAGTCTGGGTGTTTGGAGGCAGTGAGATGTCGGCCCCTGGGTGGTGAGAACAGACCACAGGCAGCTTTTCTGAGACGGGGGACGGAGCGCTCGGGGTCACACAGGAGCAAACGGCTCAGCAGGGAGAGAGGCAGCTCCAACAGCAGAGGAGGAAGAGTTTGAATAACCTGCCAAAGCCAGAAAAAAAATAAACATCCTGACAAGTTGTCACATCAAACAGCCGACAACAAACAAGACAATCCTCTCCCAAAGGTACAGAGGCATTTAGATGTACAGTAGTGTGTGTCTGTTGTGAGCAAGAGTTGGGCTGTGTTGCATCAGAGAATCAGTTTGTCAGCCAGGTCTTTATTAGAGGAATGGGAAGGCTCGAACCTGTGCCAGGCTTTCGACAATACCACAACTGTCATACAGCTGGAGTATGTTGGACATTGTGTGTGAAGGCAGGTCCAGGGCAAATGGAAAACACAACAAGTGGCAGGTCAATGTGGTCATGCTGTGGCGACTCAGATCCACTTCCCATCTCCTGGGACTGCAATCTTCAGCAAACAAATGAAGACTGTAGGGTATAAAAAGGGTTATCGTTAGAGTGGCTGTGCAACTCGAAACATTTACATGAAACAGTAGACTAACTAATTTACCAGTCAGTGCCCAGCAGCCGACCAAGAGTGTATATGCATCTCGATCCACTGTCAGATAACAGAGGGATGCACAAGTGTGGATCCTCGGTGAAGAGGAATAAAGCAGTAGACAGAAAGGAAAACAGCCCTGATGCAAAGAGAAAACAACAAAAATTTATTATGTATGTAACCATCTTAATGTACAGTCTGTGGTTCTAATGGTTAGACCTCATGTGATGAATATATTTACCATTTGCCGAACAGAAGTCTGTGACTGCTGTTGTCTTTGCTAGTGAAGTTCCAACTTTTTTCCACAAATCCAGAAACACAACTGGATCTAAACTTGAACATCCAGAGCAATTTTTAGGGCGCTAAAAAAAAAGAAACACAGGAAAATATTAAAGGCTTTCTTCTGGGATTCATCATGTCAATTTTTTTTTAATTACATTACAGGTATTGTCTGACCTCAGAGAGCGTGTGTAGGAGTAGAGACAGCAGACCATCACAAAGGCCCCAGCCGGAGGGAAGAGGAAGCAGTGGCTGACGAGACAAGAGGAGAGGGAAGCACTTCAAACAGAGGAAAATCACTTTAAACTTTGAATCAAAAACTTATAAAAGTATACTAAAAAGCAAATGAATCACTCATCAGTGATTCAGTACCTCATAAAGTGTTGGAGGAAGTACTCAAACATTTTACAAGCTAGACCAATATGGACTAACAATACCATGACATTTTTTTACTTGAGTAAAAGTTCTTCTAATACTTGCTTTTAAATATACTTAAAGTATTAAAAGTACTTCCCCAGTGTGGCATATTCGCTAATGCAACAGTCTACTACATCATGAACTCTATATTTTGATTAATAAAAGGATAATAGAGAATGTTGCTGCTGATACTGCTGAAAACACTCGTATTAATTGAAAGCAGAATTTAAGCAGCCACTGGTCTCTTCTACATCCATTTCAGGGCTTCTTCTTCACCAGTGATGCTGCTGCTGGTCCCCTCTTGCTATTTATTACTCTTCAAAGTATATAAAAAAATATGAACATGTAACACATCTTATTGTGAAAATGCAGATGAGTACAGATGTTTGCTGATATATGTGGTGGATTAAAAGAGTCCCTGAAATCAAATTTACCCAGGTACAGACACATGTACTGAGGTACTGTAAATGTAAAATATACTTTGTTACATCCCAACACTGACCTCATGTGAGTCCGAAAGCAGGTTTTGCAGCAGTGAGGTTAGATTGTTCACATCAGCTTTGACATCAACGTTATGTTGTGTAAACAGACACAAAACAGACGCAGCCAAAGGCTAAAAACAAAAGTAGAAACTGTTTCACTATATCAGACATTTACAAAGAGTCTTAGTAAATGATATGTGAATATTGTTGAGAGCTCCTTTGGATTAACTTGAGTGGGTACTTACTGACAAAGGAAAGAAGTCTGGTTGACTAAGAAGTGAGAGAAAGGGCTTGGTGAACTCTCCCAGTCTAGAGTAAGTGAACAGTTGATGAGCTGCATTAGATGAAGGACTGTGCTGTATGATACACACAGTATTCAACACATGAACAGAATCAGCTTCAGTGAAGACCACAACTTACCTGTGATCTTCTTCTATCGAGTCAGGGTGCTTATCCCAGTAGATCATGACGACTGCAATAATTTCTCCAAGTGCTGACACACTCCACGGTCGCTGAGGAGGAAAGATACATGCCAGAAAGGTCAGGAATATTGTACTGATGCCTGCAATGCATTAATGAGTAAGTGATATGTATCTAACCGGGATGTAGTCTGGGTTTTCTACAGTAACGTGGACAACGTCCAAGAGGACATGGGGTAGTCCCAGTTCCTGGCCAATGTAGTTAAGGTCAGGGGTCTGTAGCAGGTTCCGCAAGACCTTCAGCGGTTGGTGAATCTGCCATGCGTCTTCAACAGCGCCACCTGTTAACTAACCAAACAACCATAAAGAAGAGATTACATTTAAAATCCTCCCTGAGGAAGTGTTGTTTTATGCTCAGTTGAAAATTTTACCTAAATTACCTGAATTTTAAAAAACAGAATCTTGGCTCTAAGTTGAGGTATAATGGGTTTGTAGTTAAACTGCTCTCTCTGCTGCTTGCTTTGATCTGATTCTTTGGCCAGTTTTTCCCAGTACTCCACACTGTCAACATTCTGAAAGGGCGAGACAAGACAGCAAACACTATATTTATTACAAGGGCACATTTGCTAGTGCAAGATAATGTATACATATATAATGGAACAAGACACTTAATACAAAATGTCTTTATATCAGCAGGAAAAAAAAATTCCCCGCACTGACCTGCTGGTTATGACTGGTCTGTTTGTTGTCATTGCGTCTCCTCAGCAGTTGTGAGCCGACCTTCACTGACAGAAATTCCTTTTCGTAGTCTATGCTGATCTGACCCCTGCAGAGGAAATACCCTTAACCATGAACACACACTTAAGACTGCTCTGGTTATATATTGTATCTTTATTCCAAACTTCTATAAATACCTTGGTTTTGATCTCACGGAGGCATGAGTCTTTGGGTTTAGGACTTGATTGGCAGCTCCAGATTTAGCTCTGAAAGAATCACCGGAGGTTACAGATCCATCACTGGGGAGGGGCGTGGCTCTGTGGAGCTTTGTCGCTTTCGCAGAGTCGACCCTTATATTTCCCACTCCAGGCTTTATAACCTAGTAATGTAAACAGAACAGTTTAAAGCTCCTCCATGGATTTCAATGGGACTAATTCAATGAAGGAAAATTAACTGGCTTCTCACTTTAGCTTTACCACAATCTACTAGTTTCTCTCGACCACTGTTGTCCCTCTGCTCCGAGTCTTTTCGCAGTAATCTACTACGTCCAGGAGTCGGTACAGTCTTCGCGGCAACTTGCTGAAGTTTAAGCGCCATCATGTCAGGGCTGGGTGGGACGGTCAGAGGGCTGATAACGTTTGATTCTGCCAACACTTTACAAACACATCAAAATGGGGATAAAACAGACATCAGAATTATCTGAGAAAGGTAGATTAATACGATGCATTTTATTTAATTTTTGTATTTCACAATCTCATTAAAGCTTCACCTAGAACACAGTCAGCAACAAAGGGATGGAGCAGGAGATCTGGCCATGACAACCGCTTCTCAGGGTCTTTGGTCAACAAACCTTTCAGAAAACTCTGCAAGGAAAATATTAGATAAGTCAATGTATTCTGTCCCATCAAAAATAAATAAATAAATGATGTCCCCTTTTAGCAGGTCTATAAGATACTGGGGCTATGTTCTCAGTATAGTCACTTTCAGAAGTGTTCCGAATTTATAAGATAATCTCCTGACATTATCCGCAGGGGCTGTATGTGAGAAGACAAATGTCCCAGTCAAATGCTCGAGACCTTCTCCAGAGTTTCTCTTACGCTTAGCATTAAAACTGACTACTATGGTGACATCCTGTCCTTGAGAACCTGTCTGAGTCGCCTCGCTGTAAAGAGGACTGATAAGACTTTATTTTTTACGTTGCTAAATAAGCTTGCTCTTTTGGAAATCTAATTTTCATACAGTGAAGCTGTTGGATTTGATCCAGAAATGATACAATATTGTTAAAATGTACAATAACCCTACCATGCAGGGCCCGCTCATCGTGTCTGGCCATTTTACTTGATCTCTCACGATAAGTTGCACCAGGTGGATGAGGGAGTTGCTGTAGAACGGTGGTGTGCCTGTGTGGAGCTCGTAGAGGATGCAGCCTAAAGACCAGAGGTCAGACGTGTGGTCATATGGCTTCTCATCCACCAGCTCAGGAGACATGTACAGTGGGGTTCCCTTGATAGAAGTCAGCACCAGGGTGGAGGTGCTCATGAGCCTGGCAAAACTACAGGAAGATTGCAACACATATTGTTATCCTGTGTGGAAAAAGTTAATACAGATACCTTTTGCTTCGAAAAATAATAAATATACTGTACCAACCCAAAGTCACAGAGTTTCACCACCCCACCTTTCCCCAAGAGTATGTTTTGTGGTTTCATGTCACGGTGAAGAATGCGATGGGAGTGTAAATAATACAGGGCTGAGACCAGCTGGCAGGCGATCTCACGCACCTGAGAAGGACGGAAGGAAGGGGGAGCAAAAGGTTAATGTGAAAACTACAGTACGTTAAGTCTAGAAATAATAATAATAATAATATTAACAAACATTTTTAATTTTAATAATTATATTTGTATAGCACTTTACATAAAATTAAAAAAGAAAAGTTGAAGCATCTTTACACTGGCTTCCATCACGTTTTAGAATTATTCTAAGTGTCTTTTAATTACTTAAAGTGCACCTATTTGTCTGACTGCTCAATATATTGGGGAACTTTCATCTTCATATAACCCTGCTCGTGCTTGTTTTGGAGTCTAGCGGGAGTCTAGCGGGACAGTGAATACCTGGCTCTCCGGGAATTTCTGCTGATCCTGAAGGATCTGGAACAGCTGACCCTCTGCATACTCAGTCACAACCACAACCTGTTACAAAGGATTTCAGTCACCGGATTGTAAAGAGTGTGAGACAATATTAATCTGAGTGCGTTTTAAAACACGACAGCTCACACACGTCAGTTTCCGTGTCGAAGCTGTCGAAGAACTGGACGATGTGTGGGTGCTGAAGATCTGCCATGATCTCGATCTCTCTCCTCAGGCTCCGCAGCTCCTTCTCGGACCGACCCACCTTCGGGATGAACTTCAGGGCCACCACCTGGAGGAAACGAACGGGTCAAACCGAGTGGCCGACCGTCCAACAGCGGTCTAACTTTATCCAAACAGCTGCACTCACCTGACCCGTGCATTTATTCCTCCCTTTATAAACTCGACCGAACGAGCCTTCACCCACCAGCTCCTGGACGCGGTACGAGTTCATGTTGACGAATTCTCAGTTCTCAGTTAGGACACACTCAAATGATGGCCACGGTAACCCGTAGAGACGCTTCCTGTGTCAACACAAACTGACACTGATATGTTGAGTCAGCAGACTTTGATAGGTGCCACACCGTTTAAACGAGGCTGCCTTTGTTGCTTCACTGTTTGGCATCTGCCACGGTTGCCACACTGATGGAGGCAGCTGCCACTGTTGCCATAAGTGTTTGGGGGCAGTTGTCACTGCCGCTACACTGTCTCAGAGCAACTGAAGATGGTTGTGATTTATTCAATGAGATATATACGTGTTCATGGAAGTTTATTAGATAGTTTGTTAGCTCTCGGGTTGGACTCAAAATGAATCAAGAAATTGAACTGACTACAACTGTACCAAAGTAGATGGAAGTACAATGTACTTCCATCTTCTTTGTTCCTTTGATGTACTTAGTATACCAAAGGAACAAAGTTTGTAGTAACGTTAGGAGCAAGCACACTCTCCATTTATATTTATTCATTCTAGGCTAAATTAATGTATTCAGTGTTTTTGTTTTACAAGACAGCAAATATAGGCTGACACAATTTGCATATACACCATTTACAGTTTTATTTACTATCATAAGTTGACTGTGGCCTAACTGTTTCTCTGAGGACGGGATCTGCTGTGGCAACTGACAGCTGCCTCAAATTACGGCAGCCTCTACGAGCTGCTGCTGCCATCAAAATAAATAAAAAAAACACTCTTCAGAGTTTTACTAAACGCAGGTATGGATTCAAACATTATATTCGTACAAGTTCAATCGCTTGTTTTGAGAATTTTATTGTTTTTTTAGATATTTATCTACCACGAAAAACTGAATTCGCAGCTGGCTTTTCTTTGGACAGCCCCAAAGCAAGGGTCCCTAGCCCTAGTAACCGTTGTTGCTTCCCTGGCAACTGACAACAAAGCATGCGGCTGACTTCGTTCAGACAATAAAATACGCCTTGTTAAAATAAAAACTTAAAACTAGATGAAACATTTATTAATATAATTAATATAATCGTCTAACTTGCTGCTGTCATCCTGTTTGATTCTCCAGCTCCACTGCAGTGACATCTACTCACAAATAAACCATCAATGTTGAGCAGACAATAAAACTATTGTTTTGAACGAGCATGCTATCATTTTCTTTTTCTATCATAAAGGTTAATTTACACATCTCGTAAGCATGTATAGGGACGGATGGAGTCCCAAACTGGATTGTCTCTCAGTAGAGCAAATACCTCCCCAACAGGCTCCTGATGAAACCACATCGAAACTCAATAGTTGCACATTTTTATTGGGATCTGCTCCAAATTTCACAAACACTCATAAACATCAACCCTTAAAACAGGCCTGCTTGTTTCCAAACAAGATCCATGAATTGTTGTTTTAGAAATCGGTGCAAGTGTTGAGAGACATCTTGGCGGACATAAAATGTGTATTCATTTATAATCACATCAATCAAAACAACACTGCAAATAATCACACTTTTCAAGAGTAGTAGTGGAAGGTTTGACCACAGTTGTCCAAGAATATTTATTGATTCTCCATTGATGGAAATAAAGGTCAAAACACCCCCTTGAGAGCAGAACATCACAAGGACGCTTTAAAACTCAAATTTATATTCATGGACACTATAGAATTAAGTTTAAAGTTAATCTAACTTGAACTCTGCTTATATATTTTGTTTTTGTAGCCAAAAAGGATATTAAATTAACTGTGTCTGCTGTAAGATTCAACCAATTCCTCTCTGGACTCAACATGAGCTCTACTCTAGTGCCACCAAATGGCCAAACTTTAAGTTCAACTGCACTATCAGCTAAATCAGTGTCACTCTGTTCACACATTTGTTGCATGATGACAACCATAACAGTATATATCAATCAATGTTTGAGGCTTATATTTGTTTTCCTACCTCAGCCACATGCAACACTGGGGCATTTTGTGAGCGATACATAATTATTTTGCACTTTTGATTGAAGAATCTTGCCAAAATCAAATGTGATTTTATTGACAAGAACCGACTAAATACATACTAAAATAATGGAATAGAAATTTAAATATAAATATTTTAACTAATCCATCTACAGTTAGAGGAGGCCCATTCATCTGTATTAAAAAGTTTGTGTTTAAAGCAGGAACATCAGTATCAAGGTGTATTTATCAATAAATGAAATATGTGTTACAGTAGCTATTGCCCACCGTTTATCTTTACTGTATGAACAGTTTCTCCTTCAGTTCATTAGAATAAATCCCTGCAACCATCAGAGGGCAGGACTTTTCAGAAGCTGTGATACTCCCTCATACCAACAGGTGGCAGAAGAATCAAAGGAACAAAGACTAAAACACAGTTTTGAACTGAGGAGGAATTTTATATTATCAAACGTTCTCATTGTGCAGAATGCCCCCATCCGGAGTGTTTAATAATAGTAAAGTATATTTTCTATTGGTCTATATTATCGAAGTATATTAAAGTGAGTTTACTATTGTTTATCAAGTACAGCTAATTTAACTATGTACTGATGGGTGGTTTAGACCATAACATATTCGAATATTTCAATCTTAATCTGCTCCGTAATTACTATCTAGATGTCAGATCTACATGTAATGAGGTGCATAGTCCTGTTCTTTTTCTGCAACTCTATGATGTTTACAATGTGGAAGTTATTATAGCATCCTTGTTGGTTGTACATTCAAATTGGGGACAGAATACTTATTTCTGTTGCCGTTTCCGTGAGAGAAAAATTGACCTAGAAATTGATTCCCCATGTCTGGACGGGTTTATGCAGATTACGTGGAGTCAGGCAGTCTGCAGTCTGAAGCCCTCTCTGGAAGTGTGAGATGAACTTAACCATCACAGTGCGTTAACTTGGGACATGGTGATAGTGGCCGCAGAAAAAGCCTGCATGCATCCAATGAACGAGTGCAAAGCCTGGCCCCCTCCCTTCCTCCCTCCAGTAAAAAAAAAGAGAGCTTGAGTTTCCATATTTTTACACATGACGAAAATGCATTAAGTCCTCAGAAGGCAACGGTCGACTCAGCACTCACACACAGGTGGAGGATGGGATTGGGTCATGACCAGGAGGAGTTTGCTCTGAGTGGACTTGTACGACCTGCACTGCTGTAGAGTCCCTGCGCGCTGGATTATGCTCTGCACGCTCATCTGTCACCGCTTCCACTGAGTTTCGCAGCTTCACCATCACCTTTGTTTTCAGCACTCGTCATTCATTGCGTTCTTCACTGAATGCAGGCATCGTCATGTTTATCAGAGCAACGGTTCTGCTCTTCTTCGTGGTCTCACTCCCAAAACTTGTGCGCTGCTTGGAAAGTGAACTCTGCTTCCCAGTTAGATTGGAAAACCATGACAGGAAGGATTTTGACAACGATGTGCATGTGCCCAGTGGGAAATGTCTCCTAAAGATACGAGCTTTCCAGCAGGAGTTAGTGATCGATTTGCATCAGGACTCTGATTTCATTGCGCCTTCTATTTCTAACCAAGACGCAGTCTGGATCTCCAGCTCCGATGTGACAACTGACCTGAGCCGGTGTTTCTACTCCGGGCATGTGAACGATGAACGGTACTCGTACGCTGCTCTGAGCCTCTGTCAGGGTTTACAGGGTGCATTTGGCTTCCAGGGATGGGAATATTTCATCAGCCCGGTGCAAAACCAAAGCAGGAGCATAGAAGGCGCTCACATCATCCGGCGCAGGGCCAGCAACAACCTGAAGCTCAATTCGACCTCGAGGTGCGCAGTTGACAGCGACATAAGTGTCCAGGATGCGCAATCGCTGGAGAAATACAAGCAACTGTCAGTTCACCGCAATGTGACCGAAACGATTCTGAGGAGGATGGGGAGAGCCAAACGATTCGCCTCCGTTCCCCGATACGTGGAGACGCTCGTAGTGGCGGACGAGTCCATGGCGCAGTTCCACGGAGATGACCTCAAACACTACCTCCTGACACTAATGTCAGTGGCAGCGAGGCTCTACAAACACCCTAGTATCCTCAACTCCATCAGCATCACAGTTGTGAAGATCGTGGTTATAACCGAGGAGGACAAAGGACCCAAGGTGTCCGGGAACGCAGCCATGACGCTGCGTAACTTTTGCACTTGGCAAAAGAAGCTGAACAAAAACAGTGACAAGCATCCAGACTACTGGGACACGGCGATACTATTCACTAGACAGGTAACAACGATTTATTTCAACTCAAATTGCAGAGTGTGACGTATCAACAGAGCAGCAAATATGCAATTCTATAAAGTTCGATTACGCACAAAAATGCATAAATGAAATAAAACATGGGATTATGATGATGATCGAACATTCCTCGTGCATGTTTACATTTGATAACATAGGGAACTGGTTAATGCTGAAGACTTGATATGTCACCCATCCCCTCCATCACTCCTGCTGTGTCAGTTAATTGGTTTGCTCTCAAAACATGTTCTTCACCTCGGGGAGATCAGGGAGCAACCTCTCAGTGAATAGCATCACCTCTCGAGTCCCAGAAGAAGTTACTTGAGCTGAAAACAGCAACAATCTTGATTGCTCTTTGTGGACGCCATGCATGCAAAGAGAGAGATAGAGAGGGGGTGGGATAGGGAGGGGGGTGTAGACTTGGAACCCTCCTTGGAGTGGAGAGTCTCCCTACACTCGCAAATATCTGGCAGAAGCCACAGGGTCAGAGATGAAGTAATTGCTCACATGCGTTGGTCAGTGTGTAACCCACTGAACTGTGATGAAACGTCTGCCTGATGGAGGTGGGCCAGTTTGATCTCACTGTGGTATTAAAGATTGGAATTTTATTAGACAGATCAACATGGCAGATGCAGATTCAATCACTGATAAACAGAATATTATGCTGAAGTTCAGTCTGCAGCCAAAGGCTAAACTGCAGATGCAATCCAAGCCTCTAGAATGAAAGGCGTTGAATAAGCTTTGGCTAGTGTCACTAGCAAAACATGACACATAATCATATAAAACCTCAATTAAGCACTAGTTAAACCTGTAACTACCAAATGTAATGTCTGTCAGTGTCCTCTGAGATCCACTAGTAGGAAGTGTCTTGTTTCTCTCAGTCTTCCTCCAGCTGTGGGTTTTCCAGTCCTTCCCACCACATTGCCTGCTCCTCATTAAATAGGCCCCTGAAGAGAGAGGGAGGGAGATGGAGGGAGAAGGGGGATTGGGGGGTTTCCTATGTTGATGTCAGCGATGTCACATCCCTCTGTGTTTAATGCCCCCACCTGCTCGCCCCACCTCTGAAACAAGCCGCTCCAGAGGGGCGGCTCTGCACAGCTGCAGTCAGCCTGCACAGATGCATCTTTTACAGCACATTTTTCATTCTGTCATGCACTTCCTCTCTCTCATTCATTCTTTCTGCTGCAAGGCTCCTTTTGCACATTCAGAAAGCAGACATATAGGGTGTTGCAAGGTTGTGGGATCAGTCACTTCACATGGCTAAACAAAAACGCAATGCACTCCTTTCTCATTGCCAGTCGGAGTTTTCCTTTGTGTTTTTTCCCTTGGTGACTCACACTCAACGTCACAAATGCACTGGAAACTGAGAAGCTCTCCAACTTGCCGTCAGGGTTCCATCTTGCATGATACGAAGAAAAAAACTAAACCCTGTTGCTGATGCAAAAAACAATGAGTACACAAAAGTTCAGAGACTGCCAAAATAAAGAAGAAGAAATTGGCGAGAGGAGCTGGAGCCGATAACCTGAGAGTCATTTGACCTGGGAGTGAATGCTGATTGTATCTGTTTCCACTGCAGACAAAAGCCAGATGTTAGTGGGTGTCAGTGGGTTTTTTGACCAGTGTGGCTTCGGTCTGTAGTCAATTTAGGAGACCTTGCATTCACTGGGATTGGCCATAACCCTGCAGTGTAAAAAGACACATTTCTTCTGATGGAACTTCTTGCATTAATAGTGCATGAAAAACAGAATAGCCATAGTTGGGAAAATACTGTGACAGTGTAGGTGCAAAGAGCAACATTAAAAAGTTTGTACAACTAACAGGAAACAAATATTTAAGTTGTGTTTTGTCATGCTTCAACATCTCCCTCATCACCATCCAACAAACCAAGTTGCTGTTAAGTTACAACTCGAGTTAACATATATCGTACTAGTGAAATTTATATTTAACCTTACCTAGAAGGTGTTCATAGGATATTCTTCTGCACACATGTCCATCGAAAGAATCAGCTGAGGTCAAAACAGTCAAATCTGTTTATTCGTAATCGTGACTTGATGACTCGGACTCTGGTCAGTTCAGTCCGTGGTATTGTTTTGGTTTACAATAGTTTTCAATAAGTATTTAAAGCACGTCCAGTATATGTTGTTTACTAGCCCAAAGTCTAATTTGTAGGGTTTTATGAAGACCAACTCAGAGTTGTCCAGAGGCAATTGCGGTTGTCTTTAAATTCTGCAGCTGGCGTGACTGTTGTGTTAAGAATGTTGCAAGTGAACTTGTTTCACAAAGTTCATTGTACGTACAAGAGCCATCCTCCAAAAGATTAAATCCAACTGTAAATCTGACTGATGTATTCCCTTGAGAGAAGGGGTGGTACCTCTTTAACTCATAGCATAGTTTGTTTTTGCTTTCATAATAGATGAGTTGAGAAAGAAAATATACACCCAAATAACATTTCTGCATGTCATAAACCCTGTCAGCGAAGCTGCTGAGTCAGACCTATTCTTCCACTCCTCATAGTCATTTAGTTTAGAAAGAGATGCATCTAACACATAAACTTGGAGCCTGGAGAGTAGTTAAAAGCTTGTAAATGTGTACACAAAATAAAATGCACATATTTCTTTGCTGAGATAACGTACTGATTTTGCAGAAACACAAAGATAGATTACAGATGTGGGAAATAGGTCAAAACAAAGAATAAACTCATTGACATAGCTGTTTCTTCTCCCACATTTGTCTTGCAGGGTTGTTTTTATAATTCTTTGCTCATAAATGGCCCAAACGTACAGATGAACCCTGCAAGCACATCTGGATTAGATTTGCACCGACCAACAATTGTGGTTTTGTGGTTTATTCTAGGAATGATTTGTCACAGCACTCAAGGTTGTCTCTTGGATCTGTGCGTGTCGTGTGTAGGTTCAGTGCAGCAGAGCATTGTAACGACTGGGCGACACTACACCAGGGCTGTGCTTTATCTGTAATAGCTGACCACCGCTAGTTTTCCTGTGTTTTGGGGCATGGAGAGACAGTAATGTTTAGGCAGCAGGCAGATGGGCGGTTCTCTGTGGTGGTTAGTGCCAAAGTTGTCCTATGATTAGGAGGTTCAGTTCCAAATGGATACTCACTAAGATTAGGTTTTAAAAAACTCTGTGGTGGGGAAATAGGTCATGTGGAAACTCTGCACCAACATGGAAATGTTGTGATTGGGGACAGTTACGTTACCTCATGGGAGAAGGTGCACTCTAAACACTGTTGCCCATAAACAACATTTAAAGACTGGGTGGTGGGAAGCTTTGCTTAACACTATCAAATCTTTTACCTTAGTCTCAAGAAAATATGCCAGTCATGTCAACAGAAGAACTTAAAAGGTCCCCAAAACCTATTTTATCAGTCAGCTATTATGAAGGATATGTACCTGCAAGTTTTGTTTGTTGAAAGTGGCCTTGACTTGTTTGGAAAAAAGGTAATTTCACATAAGTCTTTCCTTTAAGATGTCTTTTGAGTATTTTACCTAAAGTCATAGGACAGGACCAAACCTGCAGACGCTGCATTAGGACTGGAGTGTCCATATATGTCATAAGTCAGATAAGCATAAATGAGATGCATTTGAAATATAATAAGAAGAGAGTTGTTGGGTTGATAGCTAATGGTCAAACCACGTCTTCACAGTTCTGATGAGGCAGGAGATCATTGGTATAGTTTATTGCAACTTGGTTGTAATTTATGATTATCATTTTTAAATGTTTCCTCACCAAGTTAATTGCTGAGGTCAGGAGACAAAAAGGCATCACTACAAATAAGTCACACAAGTTAAAGACTCGCACCATCACACACCTTTCAAACTCCCACATTAATCAGATGTGTAAGGGAAAGAACACAAAGACAAAACCGTGAAATTTGTACCCAAACAGACCATTGTACCAGCTGTAGTTGTCTGCAGTTTGCTTGTGCAGCGAGGAAGTGTTATGGACTTTTCTGGAGCTTAATTGAAGAGTTTTTTAGAACACCAAATAAATTGGTTTAAATAATCCTGCAAACCTATTGTCTGATCACCTGGAAGATCAAGTTACTTGCCCCACTGGACTTTGATTTATGTCACCATATTTCTAGATCAGAGCAAATGACCAGAGAATTGGAGAAGCCCATTCATCTAGTGGGATTGCCTGGGTGGGGGGTGTTTGATGTTGAAAGATCCAAAACACCCAATGACCCCAGGTTATATCACTAATGATGTGTCCCAGATGTTTGTTACAACCAGAGTACAGTGTTACCATAACAGATGGTGAAGGCCAAAGCTACAAAACACGAGACTCATATAGTAAAATACTGGAGTTTAAGAAACAGTCATGTTCTGTTGCCCTGATCAGCTCAGACAAACTAATGCAAATTCTGTTTTTCCTCCAGGACCTGTGTGGAGCTTCCACCTGTGACACTCTGGGCATGGCGGATGTTGGCACCATGTGCGACCCCAAGAGGAGCTGCTCTGTGATCGAAGAGGACGGCCTGCCTTCTGCCTTCACCACTGCCCATGAGCTTGGTGAGCTCTGCCAACACAATTCATTCTTAAATACGCATCAGTACTGCAGCCTTTTCCTATAGTCTGAATGCACAACAGATAAAAGCATCGGTGTGTTCTGACATCTTGTTCCCCGTCTCCAGGACACGTGTTCAACATGCCACACGACAATGTGAAGGCCTGTGAGGACGTGTTTGGCAAACTGCAGGACAACCACATGATGTCTCCCACACTTATTCAGATCAACCGCACCAGCCCCTGGTCCCACTGCAGTGCTGCCATCATCACTGAATTTCTGGACAGTGGGCACGGTGAGTTTCCACCACCCGTGTGCGCTAACAGCCCCACAGTAAGCTTAAAGAGGCGGGAAGCCAAAACACTTAAAAACAGACATGTAGTAAAATATCTTCAGATCTTCATGGTTAACAAACATGCAGCTATGGGCAATGATCACATAGAAAAGAAAATACATTGTTACTATTACCTCCGCCAAGGAGCTTATGTTTTCACTGCTGTCTGTTACCAATGGGTTCAATTACCACACAACTTGGTGGACGGATTTGGTATGGGTCAGGGAAGAATTTGGTGCTGATCTGGATCAGGAGGCAAGTCCAATAAATGGGTTTATTTAAAATTTTGAGATGAAACGTTTTTACATTTTACAGATTTCCCAGGAAATAATTCATGGATCTTAATGAAAGAAAATTACATTTAGGGAACTGATACTGATGTGACATTTGGTTGGGCTTTGGCGGAGGTTTGTGCTCCACTGAGTGCTATGAATGGTTCTGTTTGTAACTGTAACAAGATGCTTTTCAGCTAGAATCTTCTCAGGTAAAATCGAAAGCATGATTGAGTTTCAGCATCCATCTGCGCTTCAAATGTGACATCTGCCAACCCATAGTGCCATGCTGATAGATATGACTCGCGGAAGCCAAAAAGAAATTCATTTGGATGCAGACTGTTTGCCAAGCGGGCCCGACCACAGGACTTGGCCTCGAAGCGATGCTAGAATTTTATTTTAAAAATGCTCCCACATCTGTCCCAAATTAGAGGGCTTGTTCTGGGGAGAGTCACCGCAGTGGTTTGGATAGTGAGGTATATGTGCCCAGTGTTTCCCATGCAGGTTTACTCCAAATAGACAAACTCCTCTGCTCCTCTCTGTGTCCATTTTAGAGATGGCCTGAGAACAAAAGAACGCTAACTAGTCCAGAGCAAGACGCATAGGAACATTTTTTACTTGACAGGGAGTGATTTCCATCTGACGGTGTTGTGGATTGTTAGTCCTGGCCGTCTGTCATATATCTACACTTCAAAAAGCTGCGGGGAGAGAAAAAAGCATGTTGCCACATGTTTGAGGCAGTTTTCATGCAGTGCTGCGCCCAGAATTATTCGGAACCTGTTTATTCATCCTCACACTAACACATAGATTACAAGCTATTGTTTTCTATTATTGCTCTTTAGAGATAGAGATTAGGAGAGGCTCAGTTTATTCATGGGTGCTATTAGTTAATCAGTGCACTTTTTCTGCAAATTGTGTGATGCAATACGGGAAAACAAATTTGCAACCACTTCAACATGACATGGCATTAAAACAGCTCAAAGAAAGTGGGCCCATGCTGCATCTTGAATCAGATATTTAATTTATTACACTTTCATGTAGTACATCATGTATACAGTTCACTGGTTACTTTCAACAGTGTCATATTGCCAGTGTTGTCTCAACTCAATCATGGCTTTTGAGTTATTGATAATCTCAACATTAAACCAGCCTTGTTGCCAAAGTATCTAGTGACTGCTTTGCTCAATTAATAAAAAAAAACTTTAACACCATTGGCGCCAAAAAAAATCTGTTGGTCGTCTTTTTCTTTTGTTACATAGGTAGAAAAGGGAATGTTGAAGGAGAGAAGTTTGCAGCATTTCAAATGCACTCAACCTTTTGTCAATTTTGAGTGCACCATCTGGGTATTTTTACTAAATTATTATGTTGTCATTCTTGACAAAGTGAATGCACGCATGCACTCCATAATAAGTGTATGGAAGAGTATGGAAGGATGCAAATTGAAAGACAGCAGCAGTTTTTCTCCAGTGAACACGACGAATGTGTTTACACCTGCAATCTTGATCATCATAAAAGCTGAACTTTCAAATATGACGTTGTCCAAGTAGAAGTCATGCAACAAGGGTGAGATGAAACATGAGAGCTGGAGCTTGGGGTTTTTTGGGGAGAGTTAAAGGATGTATGTGCGGGAAACTGCGTGTTCCGTGTGTATGTGTCTGTGTGTGGTATGTGGCATTGACTGCATGCACAGCATCAAGCTGCACTTTCAGTTCAAAGAGCCCAGATCACAAAGGCAATAGCTGCTTACTGCCACTAACCCACAATCCCACCCATACACATAAGCATTTCATGAAAAGGATTATGGAAAGACTGAGGCATAATTGTAGAATGCATTGTTTTTCATGATTTTGTGATCATGTTTTGGTAAAACTTTCGAACTTAATACTTTAATAAAAGTGTTTGCAGCTGGTAAAGAGAAAACAGAGATGACAGCTGATATAGCTTCAGTGTGTTGCTTATTCTGAATCTGCCTCTTCTAGGGGAATGTTTGCTTGACCAGCCTCAGAAACCGCTGGCCCTCCCTGACTTGCTGCCTGGACTATCCTACGTCCTGGACCGTCAGTGTGAGCTTGCATTTGGAGAAGGCTCCAAGCCCTGTCCCTTCATGCAACCGCCGTGCGGTCGTCTGTGGTGCACTGGAAAGTCTAATGGTCAATTGGTGTGCATGACTCGGCACTTCCCCTGGGCAGATGGCACCAAATGTGGGGATGGACTTGTGTGCGACCAAGGTGTCTGCTCTGACAAAAGGATCCAAACTGTGAAGGTAAGACTCACACATGGACTCAGTTCTTGATAACATATACCTAGACTGGGTTTTGATAGGAAAGGTTTGATTATACCATGTATTTGTGTATTCCCAGGTGGATGGTCGATGGGGTAAGTGGGGCACATTTGGTTCCTGCTCGCGCACGTGTGGAGGCGGCGTCCAACTGTCTAAAAGGGAGTGTAACAACCCAGTTCCGTCAAATGGGGGTAAATACTGCCAAGGGGTTCGGGTCAAATACCGCTCCTGCAACCTGAACCACTGCCCTGACATAGGTACGAGTCTCTCAAAACAGACAAGTATGTCCAAGGACAAATTTTCCCCGGGGCATTCACACCTCTCACCTTCTGTACTTTCTCTCACTCCCCTCTGTGCAGGTAAGACTTATCGTGAAGAGCAGTGTGAGAACGCTGGCCGGAATTTCAACAACAACCGCGTGGCTTCCTCTGTGGTGTGGGTACCAAAGTACTCGGGAGTAGCCACCGATGACAGGTGCAAACTCATCTGCAGGGCTAATGGCACCGGTTACTTCTACGTTCTGGCACCAAAGGTAATTTGATTGGTGGTTACAATTATTTTGGGGACTAAAATAAGGTGAGATCTTGAGATATGAGTCCATGTTGGAGAATGCTAACGTTAGTAGACCAGCTGCCTCTGGTCTAAGAGCGAAGGAAGGAATGAGGGAGAGGTGGAGGACAGTTTATCTCTTTCAGATAGCAGGGTGTGGAGTGAGCTTTAGCAGCAGTGAGGCAGAGTTCACACTTCACTCCATCATACCGGCCGAGGAGGAGTAGATTAGAGCACTCAGGGGACACAGAGCTCTGAATCACGGAGCAGCTGGATGTTTTAACTACAGAGTCATTGCTTCAAACCAAAACTGAGTTTACAGTACTGTGAAGCTGATCTGGTTGACAGCCTCATGTCACATATATACAGTACAGTCTATCACATCATTCTGGTATTGACTCTAAATAGTTTATAGGGGATAATGTCAAAGTTTACTCTATGTGCTTCCCTATTTATTAAGAAAACAGGACAGTATACATCAGGATAAATGTTACCAGCTGACTGCATTGAAATAATGACGGGAAAAAAACGGTTAAAGATGCTTAGGGTTATAAAATAAGAACAGCTATAGAAAAAAAACGATCTAGCACCTTCAATAACCTGGGACAAATTATGTAAACCAGTGTATGTATTTCAAAAGGTCTCTGAGACAAGAGCTTTCTGTTTTTATGCCCCCGTGCAGGCGACGGCCAATGGCTGGAGGCATTTTGTTTTCGGGTTGTCCTTCCATCAGTCCCATTCCCGTGCACACATTATCTCAGGAATGCCATGAGGGAATTTATTCAAATTTAGTAAAAATACTCACTTGGACTCAAGGATGTACTGATACGATTTGGTGGTAAAAGGTTAAGGTCACAGTGACCTCCCAAATGTAAAGGAGATATCTCTGGAACGCCGTCAAGGAATCCTTTGACATTTGGCACAACTATTCACTTGTTCTCAAAGAATAAAACATTTTAGTAGCCAAATGTTTTCACTGCCTGGAGGACAAAGGACAAGGTCACAGTGAACTCACGTCCCTGTGAATGTGAAGTGTCAGGACTTCCCAAAGGGAATTTCATTACAGCTGATACAATTCATTTGGACTCACTGAATAACTGATTAAATTTTTGGCTTCTTGATTGTGATATCTCAAGACTGCTTGAGGGAATATCTTCAACTTTTGATCAGTTGTTACTCGGTCTAAAAGATAAAGTTATTACGTTTCAGTGGTCAAAGGTCACAGTGACCTTATATGAATCTGGAAATAAAGTATATGTCTGAAAATTTGCATGGATTCTGCACTGGTTGGCAGATGCATACAACCACATATGGTAATTCTAGTTTTATAAAAGAATGTGGACTATATTGTCTACCGCCATCTGTTGTGTTCCCTTTGAATTTTTACTGTGTGTACTCTTAAGTGTATATTCAAAGTTAACCTTGTGTCTCTAGGTTGTCGATGGGACTCCATGCTCCCCAGACTCAACGGGGGTGTGTGTCCAAGGAAAGTGCATCAAGGCTGGCTGTGATGTGAAAATTGGCTCCAACAAGAAGTTTGATAAGTGTGGAATCTGTGGAGGTGATAACAAGGGATGCAAGAAGGTGTCTGGACTCTTCACAAAGCCTGCGTGAGTAAAACCCAGAACGTCATGGGAGAGCCTTTAGAGAATACTATTTGTCATTCTTACATCAATATGATAGCATTATCAACTTCAGCCTTCTATTATAAGCTCTTATTGACTATAATGTGTTTTGGCATGCAGGCACGGTTACAACTTTGTCGTAATGTTGCCAGTGGGTGCGGCCAACATAGACATCCGTCAGCGAGGCTACAAGGGAATCATGAGTGATGACAACTACTTAGCAGTGAAGAACAGCGAGGGCCATTACCTTCTTAATGGGAATTACGTTGTATCTGCTGGGGAGAGGGACATCATGGTCAGGAGCAGCCTGCTGCGCTACAGTGGCACAGCTGGCGTCTCCGAGACCCTGCAGGCTGTGAAGCCCTTGGGAGAAGCCCTGACTGTGGAGGTGCTGTGTGCAGGCCAGATGACGCCTCCTCGAATCCGTTACTCCTTCTACCTCGCACGTCAGACCAAGGAGGACAAGACTCAGAAGAAAGAGGGGCATATTGACTCCCATAACAGTGTCCTGGCGGAGGATAGTGTCAATGAAAAAGGAGGAGACACTCTGAAGGCGGTTTACAGAAAGGAAGATCCTATTCTTGGGAAATGGATATCGACAGGCTGGGATGAATGCTCAGTGACCTGCGGCAGTGGTATCCAGAGGAGGATGGTGCAGTGTCTGAAACCAGATGGGAAGCCGGGATGGGATTGTGATTCTTCACAAAGACCCACAGCCACCAGGGTTTGTGGAGACCCATGTCCTGATTGGCATATTGGGCAGTGGTCACCTTGTTCCAGAACCTGTGGGAAGGGCTTCAAGAGACGACCATTGCAATGCAAAACTCAACCTGGGCATCTGCTCCCAAGGAACCACTGCTCTGGCTTACGCAAACCACAGGAGCTGGACTTCTGTAATCTAAGGCCTTGCTAGTGACTTAAACTATTACAAATAAAATGTTGTATTAAAATTAATCCACATCCAAGTATTATACACACCATGGTTTTCAGGTTTTTTTCCACCTGAATCATGGGACTGTTAGAGGATGACGGAAACTTGGAAGGAAAATGAGAATATTGGAAGGAGAGTGAAGTCGCAGGATGAATGCCGGAAGATATTTTTCCCTGTCATTGGTCTGACTTCTAAAAGACATTATCCATGTCTAAATCTGATGGCAAAATAACATAATACAAGGTCAAATAATATTTAATTGAATCCCTTGTACAGTCTATGCAGAATGCCCATGTTCAAATAATCACTTTAGTTTACCTAATGTGTCAAGACGAATTATATATAATATTGTAAATTTTAGTTGGATCATACAAATAGATCAGTGCGGCATGCTGGTTGGCCAGAAACATTACTCTATTAATTTTTCAAAAAGAAAACATAGGTTTGACAAAGCTTCGTAACCAAGTAAAGACTAAAATGTCATTTCTGTTCGCTGCAAATCACTTTTATAGAGAAGGACATGATGTGCTTTACAGTTGATGCTAGTTACATGTGTTGCTGCATCATTTATACAGGGAAACAAATTATATATATATTGTCCATTAAAAAACATTGTGTGATTGTTACACATGCTTTACTCCAACAGTTTCACAGCAACAAATACTAACAATGGAGCCAGCGTTTATCATCATCACAAAAGCAGGAAGGAATCTCCAGCCTTGTAGACAGATGTTTCTGCAGACCTCACTCAGCACAGTCATGGAAACAGTTTTAACTAGAATTGGAGGTCACACTAGTTACTTTCTTGACAGATAAAAGTAAACAAGGCAGGCAACAATGACTGATGGTTTGCTCCTTGTCAGCTGGTGTGACTGCTAGCTCAGTGATTTAATCGGGCTACACCCAAACTTGCACAGCTCATTTCAGATATGGGCTTATCCTGATGTCTCACGTGTTAACACACTCATAATCATGCACATACCCACATGTATTGTGCTCAATTCCCGCCCTCTGTGTTCATCATGTTGATTGCTTCCTTCATCAGACCACAACAATTGTCCTCTCAGTTCCTAGTGTTCAGCCAGTTGTGAAGCCCGTTAAGTCATGCCTGTCTGGCACAGTTACCACAGATAATTTATTATCAGTGAAACGATGAAGAGGGGGAAAAAACTGGCAAGCCCTCTGTGATACTATGCAGAATGTGTTTCAGTGGATCTCCTTGTCCATGGCCCCACAGTCTGAGCCAAGATGTTCTCTCTGCACACTCGATGAAATCCTGTAACCTATTATATTCTTGTTTTGTTTCTTAAAGGGTCACATTGTCCACTCCAATGTCCAGCTGCAGGACAGATCCTGTGTTAGCTGGATTACTATTTTTTTTATTTTTTTCTGCTTTTGCACTTTGTACAGCAAAAGAAACCAATGACCTATAGAGGCTGTACTGTATACTATGTATACATTTATTCAGCTCTGTGCAAAAAATAATGTAAATACTTTTTAAATCCTTTTTTACACAGGTATTTGTAATTGTCTTTGACTAAAGAATATTTATTCCAAAAATAAAGCCATTAATGAAAAGTTATAACTCATACTGTGTTTTTTCAATTCAGTGATTTAATGTTGGTTTTCGGGCCTGGCGCCTAAAGCCAAATTAAATTCATTCCAATGAAGTTGCTATGATCAGTACAAGGTCATGGTAAAATCCTGCTCATTTTTGAACAATGGAATGCAGATTCAAGCAATTTTGACCATAGTTCTTTATACATAGTCCCTTCATGACCAGAATCAAATTTTTCTCAAAGATGAAATTTGCGGTGACACTTTCTGGCATGACCTACTCTTATAACAGTTTGACAGCTATCACAGCCTAATGGACAAACAATTCAAGTCTTAACAAAATGATCCTGTGGAGGTCATGGCCTCTTGACCATTCAGAACTGAAGATGCATTCTGGTGAAAGGTGAAACGTCTTCCAGGAACTAAAGTAAGTCAAGCTGGCATTGTCCCAGGCCCACCAGATAATGAGCCTTCTTCTGATGCTGACAAGAAGTAAATATGTATAGTTCATAGTCCTGAAGAGGTTTTTTCATTTTTTGCATTTATCAGATTAAAAATCCAACTCATTCTAAGTAAGGCACTCTAGAGATGTTGAATATGTGTCATGGTTTTCTTTAAACATTAATGAATTTTTATAGAGTAAAATTCCTGTCTTCAGTTTAAAGTTATGCATATTTCCCCCAAAATGTAAATGTCAGCGGAAGAAATAACCCACGCTGAGCGACCTTATAGCGAGGGTCGGCAAACAATGTAACAGAAGAAAGAGAGGAAGCAGATGGAGGGTGGACTATAAAACATATGTGGGCACATGTGCATAATGTAGGAGAGATGGGTGGCCAGCACGCCCTGTAGCATTTCACTGTAGCCTCGAAACCCTGCCGTGCAATTGTATCATGGTTAACATTTCAGACATGCAACTACAGATATTTTCCACTGGGTGATGTGCACTCTTTTTCCTTGTCTGGATCTGTGACCAGTCCAAGAATGCAGCTGTGTGTGAGAAGGTGGAAAATCTGAATTGTGTAACTTTGACACAATGACTTATACATGTCTAAGGACTTTGAGAAAAGGGTCAGAGTCTAGCATGGGAGGTCTTGTCTCAGACATTTTATGTTAAAAGCGGCAGAATGGTCTGACCTACATTAGAGCAGATAGAGGAAAAGATGGAGGTGAGCCAATGGAAATATTTATTTGTTCTCCTTGTTGCCTCTTGCTCTGGGATTGCAGTCATATCTAGTTGCAGGTTACATGGTTTTAATTGGGCCAGACTCCTTATCTACAAGATTGTTTGGTCCTAACAGCTTCTCTCAAGTGAATTTTTGGATTCAGAAAAATGTATCTAATTCCCAAGGAGGCCTATGTTCTAGTTGAACTAATTACTGTTAGAGTTATTGACCTACATAATTTGGTCTTTAAAGTAGTGCAGTTTATATAAACACTTTTCCATAAGAGTGATGCTAAGTGTTATATGTTTGGTTCTATAATTTTGCAGACTGTCACATGACTGCAAATCCCAGGTTGGATTGTCGCCACTGGTCATTTGAAAGATAACTGTTAACAATCAGCATGATAGATATAAGAGTATATCAGAAAAAAATAGCACTGTACTGTATTTAGAAATGGAAGAACACGATGAAATCACTAAATTAATTAAAAAAGAAAAATTCATGAAGAAATTTCTGGCAAAACTGGCCTTTGTAAGAATCTATTTTCATCTACACATCAACTTCCTGGACAACATTTCAATACTTACTGTAATTATATGTGGACACATTTATATTGTGTAGTAAAGGATTTCTACACAGACAATTGAGTGTTGCCTCCAACGTGGTTGAGATAATCTGTCTAAATTGGTGGCTTATATAATACTACTGTTTTGTTTTTTTGGCACAATCAAATTCTATTGCAGAGATGCAGCAGTTTTCCATGATCGTACTTCCAGGAGCGAGTACATTGTAACCAGAAAAAACTACTACAAATCAGAATGACCTTTTATCCTGGAGCAAAACACAAAACCACTAACTGCCCCTACTGTTTGTAAGTCTTCACTTCCTTTTAGTTTGGATTAAATCTGCAAACAATTAAGTTCTGTTTCACTCACCACTGCTGTGAAGACTTGATATCAAACCACAAGCTCCACTAGCTTCACTCAGCCACCAGTGCAACATGCAATTAAAAGAAATAACACAAATTCCTTTGCCCCCTTAATATAGTTCCCCTACCAAGGAAAGCCTTCACCCTAATTAGTAAAGCCATTATGAGCCGGTTAAGAGTTTCTGGAGGTAATTAAAGTGAAGAGCCTGGTGACAAATTTTCAATGTGGCGTCTTCTGTCTGATCAGCAGCAGATTGTTGATTTTGCAGCTTTTTGCTGAGTCAGAGGCACTGCACACCCAAGAGCATTGTAAATATATCCCCTCTCAAAGATGATCTTTGTGCAGAGTCAATGTAATTTTGAATGGACCCTCATTAATGCACATCTGTGAGGAGGTCTGCTGACTGCAGCAAGAACTGGATCAGTCTGCAAATAATAGTGATGACAGATCCACAGCTGACCTTTGTTCATTCAAGTCCATTCTAATGATTCAGCTTGTTGTGGCTGAATTAAACTGCCTGCCTGGTTTGTATTTTGACACATTCAGCTTTGTTGTGGGGTTGTAGCTTTGTAGCTTTTGTAATCTCTATAAACATTATCAACAAGTCGAAAAAACGATTCTCAACACAACAGTATTTAGTCGATTCCATTGTTGAACAGTAAAGCTAAAGGAACATCTAGAAGTTTGAACACTTACAATAATTGTATGGTTATATTGCTTCTGACAGACAACTGAGCCATCACTGTCCAATGGCTCTGTCCAAACATGGCAAAACCCCTTTGTGTTACTGGTTGCTGTTCGGAGTGTCTGCTGATCCCTTAGCAACTGGTCCCAACCATAGACTGACTGTAAATAACGATTGATGACACGTCTCTGCTTCTTACCGTTGCTCAAGCAATCAATGCTAAAATACTAGGATTCAGGGGCCAGTATCCGCTGATTTTGAAATTGTTTGGAGCCAGAGTAAGTATAGTAGTCATCTTTTGGGGAGCCATCATGTCGTCGATTCTGAAGTCTATGCTCCCAACCAAGAAATAGTCTTGCAAATGGTGGAAAATTGTAAAATGTAGAGGTGTTGCTAGACAGATTTAGTTGCTTGTGGACAGAGCTAAGCTTGTTAACACTCTGCGATAATTTAGCCCTAATGAACATAACTCTTCAAACATTTTCTGAGGGTTAGATGAAAATGGTTGATGCTAATAGCTAACATTTTTATGAACAAATTCTCACTTAGTTATTCTTACTTGTTCTCTACGGGAATATCTTGTTGATACAAAGGTTCAGCAAAAAATGAATCTTGTAGCATAGTGTGATTGCAGCACTGGGGCTTAGCCTGACAAAGATTGTTCCATTACGCGTACCAGTAACAGTCAACTTTGACCTTGCTAGAGGGGAAACATGATTGAGGATAAAACAGACAGAAAAATAATTGTGTTGGAAATTTGGTCAACAAACGAGGTTCTTAGACAAGTAAAAAGCTATCTTCAGAAGGATCACACAGGCAAGGTGGAAGCTCAAGTTAAATTGAATGTGAAGTGTCTGTGCTCATATTTAAGTATCTCTGTCTGGGCTACCTCCTGACCCTAAAACACGCAGAGGGGGGCATGTGAATGTATTGTTCTTTGTCTGGAACCTATCATCTGTAAAGGTGTGAGTTATAGGCTGCATCCTAAATGTGTTGGAGAGGAAATGTGTATAGTGAGAGTGTTGTGTCAGTCAGCTGAGTTCTTCAAACAAAGGACAACCAGTTAAACCAGAGTAGAGCAAAAGGTCACTATAGAATTCAGGTGATCTCAGGATCAACTTCTGCTAGACATGAATAGACAATGGGATCACATGCTAAACAGTGGGTGCGCCATAACGTTTATGTTGAGCTGTACCCTAGATTGAAATGTCTGCTGTAAGCATAAACTAAGAAGTTATTAAGTAAATTTCCATTACAGGAAACAATATCTGCTTCTCTTTTCTATGCTGCTTTCATTGTTTGTTTGAAACAATTATGTTTAATATATATATAGTGTCTATATGTTTTACCTTTCGGAAGGAAAACACTCCAAGTAAAAAGGGATGAGGACAGAAACAGTCGACTTCAGGGAGTATTTTGTAGATCTGAAGAGATAAACCCTTGACTTCAGTATGAGTTTGCTTTTGTGGCATGTATGTGTGCAACAGGGTCACTGATGACATTCCTCTGGCCAGAGCTTATTATTTACTCAATCTCAGAGCATTTAAGAAGAGCAATGACCACTTTCTGAACCCCAGCATTTAGTGTTCGGACTCTGAATACAGAGCATTGATAGCAGGTTATACAATGCAGACATTTTAGACTTCATCCATGATACTCATGAGATTAGGCCAAAGTAAGTAGGGACACCAGACACAGAACACAATCGCCTAAAACCTGTCTGCAATGGGATTTAAAGGACTTGTTCCCCGTCATGTTAAATCTGACATTTGTCAGACAAAGAAAGAGCTGTTAACTAGGATTTTACATAGTTTAGCATTATACGTACAACAATGGCACAAAGCTCTAGTTTCATCTTAAGATGTGAAATAATGTTTAGGATATCAGCTTTCAAAAAACATTCATAGTGCTAATTGATTCGATATTGATCAAAGTTTGAAATACTTCTCAACCCAGACATTAGTTTGCAATGTCATCTCAGCGTTAACCTGGACAAAAATTATATTACATATAATTACATCGCGAATGCATATCCCTATGCCATGCAAATATAAAAACAGTACTCTATATCAATGTTTGAGATTGATTGTAGACATAATAGATTGAGATGAAAATGTAGATAAGAGAGATCTCACATTTAATATGGTGGTGCTTAGTTGACAATTGTTCGAGTGCTATTGTGCAGTGACAGTTTAATGAACTGTTTTGCTTTGAGCAACTAAAGTTCCCCAAATGTAAATATTTAAAGAAATGGGAAAGTGGGATATTATGTTTACTACGAAGTATCCTCATTATAAAGATCCATTATCTTACTAATGCTTTTGGTGACCATTGCTTAAATCCTAAGTAATTATTTCCAGGTCTGAGGTCTGTATTAACCCAAATAGGGGAAAATCGAGATGTAGAGGAAATTTTGCCTAAAGCATTCTGCGCCGCGTGCCGTATCAACAGAGTATTTCGAACAAATAGGCTGAGAGTCCTTTTTAAGTCCGTACACGGATCAGAGTACATCTACACATTTAAATCAAGTCCATTTGTGGGCAATGGCTCCGTTTTCACCAAGGGCAATTGTGGTTGTGGAGAAAACCACAGTGGAACAGCTCTTAATATGGCATATAGTAACAAATAAGGTTCAGCACATTATGTCTCCTCCGTCACATGGGAGTTATGTTAAAGTGAGGCTAAGTCTTGGATGTTTATTATTCCAATTAAAATTGGCAAAACATTTCTTCGAGTTTGAGGAAAACTTGGAGGGGGTGCAAGTGGGATAGATTGAAACTAGAATGACACTCAGGAGAGTGCATATTTCCACCAAGGCCCAACAGTACTCTTCTGAATCCACATTGAAATTCACTTAATCTGGATCTTTATTTGGATTTACACCAAATTGCAAACACCCATACATTTCAGTGCCCTTAACATGTCTGATTTTGACTTAATTTTAATGTAACTATATTTCATAATAAAATAATTTATTAGGATTTGATGGCTTTATAACCTGAACAGTTCTCAAGGTTCCCAAAGCTGTACACAAATCAGAGTAGAGATGAACTGATTCTGATAAGTCAGAAAAGTGGCACATAATCTGCATATAAAGCCACACAGCGGTCTACACCTGTAATTCGAACTCTGCCATGGGTATTTGATACCAACGTGTTATTAGCTAAATGTTCAAATGCAAATAATTTACACAGATCCCTTTGCCTTGAAATAATTAGTAGGTAATAGATGATAGTCTTCTGATAATCAGGGAATTTGAAGTTAGTTTTTAGGCTGCGGTTATGTTACTGAACAACAACTGAACAATAACTGTGACAAGGTTCATCTTTCGGTTTGTCTCCTCTGGAAACACTTCTGTTGTCATCTTTGCTCCATGCTCTGTGTTTGTGTATTTAGTTGTTGAAAGTACATATTTTAAAGTAATGCAGGGTATCTATTGGTAGATATATATATATTATATTTTTGATATTCACATGAGCAAAATCTGGAGAGGTCAGTTTGCAACAGAGAATATGTCTCTGTTCAAGCGCAGCATCAAAGGCCTGTAGTGCAGCCATATGAACACTGCTCTAGTGCAGCTGTGTGAGAAATAATTTAATGTTTCATTTGAGTTTGTTATCCAGAGCCACATCATCACCCCTAAATCTGAGGTTTCATATTCCATTTACTCCAATCAAGAGGTTTTTTAGGGCCAACAATGAAGACGGAGATTAAATAGAAACATGTGTTTAGCTTTGAGAGCTGATATGGTAAGTCCCAAAAAAGGGTGGGGGGAGGGCTTCTTTAAGCGGTCTGACATTTATTCTTCACACTGTCATTTTGATCACAAAGACAAACCCAGGCAAATACAAATATGGCACCAATCACGGAGCTGTGATGACAGTCACATAGTATACAGCACACTGAAAGAGAAAGTTAGAGCTGGCTGCTTGGCTGCTCATGAATTTACTCGTGAATATTTTGGGTGGTCTGGCTGATTTGGATCCTTTGTTTGACCTGAACTTATTGCAAGTTTGACTTACCACTGACAAGGCCAGAAACGTACAGTTTTGCAAATGAATGAATAAACCTGTAATTAATTTTAGATGAAGAAAAAGTATTGCATATAATATAATGCATTAACGTTTAATTTGTTGCAAAATGTCTGACTCCCTCAGAGTTTCTGGCTGGCTGTGCCTCCGGGTTTCAACAGGGAGTCCAAATGATGCTCCCGAGTCAGTTTAGGGAAACAAAATGGCAAGTTTTTTTCCCACAATGTGACAAGCTGCTGGCAGAGATAGATGATCTGCTGAGTTTCAAAACGTCAAGTTATGCCATTAACCTTGGCTCAGAAAAGAAGTGAACCCCTGCTGCCTGTGGTTAGTATGTGTTTGGATTTTGGCCACATCAGTCTGGCCCTGCCCATCGCCAAAGATTGAATTCATTTCTCTCTGGCTAAGAATCCTGGAGGGAGAAACAAGAGGATGAAGTCATATGGTGATGCTATAAACCTATAAAACTTGGTGTTTAAAAGGAGTAAGGGCATTGATTCTCTATCTGGGTATAAATATAGACAACAATGTGCTGCAGACAACTGAGCATTAACAAAAAGTTACTTACCTAAAGTCTATAATCCCAAAATGAGAATTCGAGAGCTCTCATTAAAAGTTATGAATTATGAACATGAGCAATCAAGGCCGGGATCCCACTAATCCAAACCTGCTTTGAGCACAACACCCTTAAATATCTGGAAAATACATCAGATCTGTTTAAAAAACACACAGCGAGGACATATGCTGCAGAGTGGATAATTCTCATGTAAGTGGCTACAGACGTAAAACCATGTTCTTTCTTGGGATATGCAAAAACGACAGCATGTTTGTTCTAGATTAATACATCTTCAAAGAGGCACTGCTTTTTTTGCACTTCACTTATTTTAAATTGAGTGGGTTTTTTTTCAACTTGGACTGAGCGAACAATCAAGTTCAAGTCAGGATGTTCAGATCAAGATGACATGCAGATGTGGAAGTTTACCCAGTGAAAACAGAAGAAGGAAAAGAAAACAAATAAGCAGCGAGAGAGAGAAAGTGGACATATGTTTCCAGCAGAACATTTTGAAAGAGCAGCAGAACGTAGGCTTCCTCTTGGCTTCTAAATGTCAGCATGGGGTGAGCTGGAATTCATATCAGAAAACCAGTGCAAGTGCAACTCATTAATCGTGGAAGGGATATAAAGCGAATGTTCCTGCAGGTCTCTCTCATGTTAAGCCAAAGCCTATGGGAAGTGTCATCATGTTTCCAATCTCATTTAGTTATTTTTTTGATCAATCCACCATTTCAATATTTAAACAAAAATGATATAGTAAATCACAAACCCTTTCTCTGTCTATGTAGACCACATCAAGTACTGCCAAAAGTATGAAGATATATTCAATAACAGTTGAATGGATTTTCTTGTTGCACATGCAATATGGTTTCTAAAGGAGTGGAAACCAGACATGATAAATTATGGGGGGGTGCTTCAGCCTGTGCAAGTATTTCCTCTTGCGAGACGTCTTTATCGGACCTGCTTCAGAATATTATTCTCTAGCCCTGAAAGTCAAAGATAAACTTGAGTTATGATTGAGCTCATGATGATGAATAGTGTCTGTTTTCTTCTCTCAGGTTCCTTTTGAACTGAAGGGGACCAACAACTGTGCGAGGCCGAGTGTCAGAGGGCTCAGGGGCAGGTTCAAAACAACCTGTAAAGGTTCATTTCCAGCGGGACAGAGAGGAAGGTGTGAACAGGTTTTACAAGCAGATGCAGTATTTCAAGCATTGAATACCTCTGTGGCACATACATGTATTTTGTTTTCTAGATATAGAAGATCTAGACTTTTGTGGAAGTTTATCACTTCAACTAAAAACCTTTGCATGAAGAGTTTAAGAAGAAGCACTCTTGAAGTCTTCCCTGGAAACACAGTGTGGTGGTGATACAGCTTTAAATCCTGGGAAACCTGAAATCGAGTGATAAAATGAGAAGAGGCACTCAGCTTTCTTCCTGAAACTGAAAACCTTATACAGATCATTTTTACGAGCAATAGTCTACAGCCATGCTGGCAGTTCTTTGAAGCTGGAACTGCAGTAATTTGGCCTTAACGCCAATCGTCAATGCCAGGAGCTAATGTATGAAGTTTAATGTTTACTGTGTTCAGTGTCTTAGTTACGCTTGCTACCATTGTAATATTTAATAGGCTGAAGATGCTGATCATTAATGCACTGGAGGTTTAGACGCATTCAAATATTCATCAGATGATGGCATGGGCTGACTAATCAAGGGATCGCCAGTGTCCTGGTGAATCCTGAGGGGAACATGAGAATCTGTGCAAGATTTCATGGTAATCTGTACGGTATTTGTTGGAATATTTCATATTTCAAAACCACAAATGTGAACCTCATGGTCACACAGTCATTAATATCATCAGGATGTGAGCAAGCCTTATGGAAAACCATCAAACAGTAAGGATCAGTCTGGACCAAAGTGTTGGAGCGAACTGACTAACGGAGAGCTAGCATGACTAAAAAGTCCTTTAAAAAGGAGGGAAATTACACCCAGGTTCCTAGTGATAAACTTTTATCTGAGAGTAATTAAGAACTATCAGAACTTAACGGGAAGCCAACTGAGACACAGTGATAATAACGTCAAAACTCATTAAGCATTATAGTTTAACAGTTGGTTGTGTATAATTGAACCATTCAAGGCATAGACTGTAAAAAGATGGACGACACATCGCCACTTCCAAAATGTGCTTGGATATACAAACGCTGCCATTTAGCACATTTGCGCAGTCCCAGTCCCGCCAATCAGGAGCCAGTCTCAGGTCCTGATCGAAAAATCAATTTGTGTACTTTGACTTTTTGGGTCCATGTCCAAGCCCCTAATATGGATGAAGAGTTTACAGCAAGAAGACGATTGAGACACTGGCTTCACTATTGCTGAGCTGTCACGTCGTCCATCTTTATATAAATAAAGTGTCTCTGGTTCCAGGCAAAGCACTTAAAATCACATTGACTTACTCCTCAGAGGTATCTTTACATTTCTGATTAATTTAAGAAAAAAAGAGTAAAAAAACATACGTTAATGATTCCCCTTTTATTTCCCTGACTGCACCACTCATGTAATGAATTGTACAGTCACTGCCAACTATGGAGACGTTGTTGATTTTTAAGGCAAACATACATTTATGTATTTTACTGTTAGTGATGTTTTTACAGAGGTAAAGAGTTACTTCCCTGCTGATTTTTATATTTACTTAGTTATTCATTCAAATACTGAAATCATAACCTTTTCTGACCCAGTGTTTAACAGGGTGTTGGCAGGACGTTAGCACTATGGAGAACCTTCATGAACTAATACTTGAACATGAACATGCAATAAATACATTGCTGGATTAGACATTCAATTCACCAGCACTTTACAACTGAAACTAATGGGTGTATATTTTCATATGCATATTGGTTATTGAGCTGAACTCAAACAGTGAGGCTTTTCATCAAAGACATAAGTTCTATGAACAACTGTGAGAACAAGTGATATAATCTCTGAAACTTTTCTTCACCTGCCACCATGACTATAACTTTCTAATGAATACTTAAAAAGGTTTCCCGTATTCATTTTCATCAGTAGGTTAAATGCACTAAATGCAGTATGTACTGCTTGTTATGTGAGTGATCCAGGCTCATTGGCAACGTTGTTTGATGCTTGTTCCTTAGGCTTCATTTGGCCTGTCAATGACAACTTAAACATTATCTCTAATTAATGTAGCTAAAATGTCACTATAATGCACATTTGATTATTGATATCTCTTTTTCGAATGAAGCCACCGTGGGAGTCAGAAGTGTTTTGAAAGCTGTTGCCTGAAACAAATTACATGTGAAGTGATGTGTAACTATGAG
The DNA here is from genome assembly GCA_038501795.1 of Pseudopleuronectes americanus. Classification (NCBI taxonomy): domain Eukaryota; kingdom Metazoa; phylum Chordata; class Actinopteri; order Pleuronectiformes; family Pleuronectidae; genus Pseudopleuronectes; species Pseudopleuronectes americanus. The sequence continues at coordinate 9,703,394 of CM076728.1, read as the reverse complement.
AGACTTGCTGTTCTGTTGATTCAAAGAACAAAAGGAGACACAAAAACAATAAACTATTAAAACTAGAATTACCGCCCTGTGGTTAAATTCCTCCCGCAACCAGTGCAGTGTTTCCGGACCTTTGATCTATGAAATCGAATTAGTTCGTCCTTGGGTCCAACTTAATGTTCCCTCAAGGTGTCTTTGAAATATCATGATCACAAGAATGGGATGGACAGATAGATTGAAAGACATTGCTGATGCATGAACGGCAAGAGTCAACACCACCCCAAAATAGGCCTTTAACCCTGTGGTATATTTATAAGATGGAAATGCATGACACAGTTTTGGTTAGTTAGAGATATTATTGACAATTGATGGAAACTCAAATTGAATAGAACACAAAACCTTGACTTCAACGCTGAAACAAATGTTTTATTTTCATTGGAGATAAAAAAGATCTTTCAAATCAGTTATTGTGGGGCCGGCGTTTGCTATTGCCCTGGGGCATTATACTTAGATGTTTATGGATGAATTACTGCTTCTTGTTTTTTTCCTCAGAGAACACACTGGAAAGAATCCCCCTGGTTGTGTATTCCCCCAAATAGTCTCTGGTGACTCATTTGAGAAAGTGCTCACATCCATGCACACAAGAGGACATCAGTGGAAAAACAGTTGAACTGGGTGACATGTAGTAATCAGAATTACTATATATGGTGTATTGCTTTACCCGCATTTCTAAAATTAAACTGTGACCTTGGATGGGAAAAAACATTGTGTAAGATTGATTTACTAAAAGTTCTTAAACCTCCTTTAGAGTACAGAGTTTTTGTGGTTACTTTGAGAGCTTAGTTTATAATGACATTATCTTGGTTTAGGTAATTAAAAAAAAGCTGTTCAAATCCAAAAATATTTAGGACATTTTCCAGATGGGATCTGTGTGAAAACGCAGAACCCAAGAGTTAGCTGGAACACCTTTCCTGCCAACCCTCTAGTAATATGAGCTCATGTGAGAAACCAGCAGGAAAGTTGTCACTGCTAGAAAGTGAGCGTATTGACAATGTTTCTAACATGGGACTAAAAGAAAACTTTAAATGCAGAAATATGTCAGGATGAAGAAGAGGTGCCTTCAACAGTGACATTTATACGTCATGTCCTGCCCCCTGTACGCTCTGCCCAGAAGACACCCCCACCCCACAATGTTCCACACATTTTCCTGGTATTGGAACGCAGCTGATCCTGACAATCTCCTGCTGCATTCTGGAAAGGCGAACTTCGGATTCAAACTTCAAAAACATCTATGGCCTAAAGGAACAACTAACCATTCACTCTCAAATTTTACATCCACGGGCAATTTAGAGTCTCCAATTAAGTTCACCTGCAAGTTCTTGAGGTGTCAGAGGAGACGATGCCGAAGTGCTCAAAGAAAACAATACAAACGTAGGAATAACATGCAAACATCACATAGAGAAGCCCCAGTCAGCTGTCAGGTTCGAACCTACAGGCTTCTTAGTGTGAGGCGACACTGCAGCAACGCCCGAGAACATGTTTGTAATTCTTCTGATTTGTTCATGCTCTCTTCACACCTACATTAATGGTTATTCTAGCTGTGCAACACACACTTGTATTACAACCAAGAAAAAACATTAAGGCCCAGCTCAACCAAACAACATTTCTCTTCACGCAGATGACACAAAGCAGAACTGAGCTGTTTTGTGTCTCTTTGTTTTGAGTGGATAAAATGGAGATAAAGCTCCATGAGAACATGCGAAGACATTGCATGGACAGACCTTTTATCACTCTATCCTTAAGTCAGCTCAAATTCGATATGGTGGAACACTGTCTGTGCAGAGTTTCAATGTGAACTGCCGTTGGACACAAATACCACGTTATGTTTTACCTCAAGAAATCTCCAGACCCTGTCTCTCCCGACAGCAACATGGTCCAAAATCGGCTGCTTTTGTCTAAATGAGAGGACGATATCTGTTTATTACTCTGCATTACTCCAGGATGGCTTATGATAAAAGGATTATAGAGATAGTTATCTCTCGTTATCTGAGTTGTCAGCAGTAAAAAAATCCATCATCCACAGTGAATAGGATCTGAAGCCAACTGCAGATTTCAATCCTAAAATATGAGTTGTAAAGTGATATTTGTTATTATCATAATTTTGTGTGTGAGTGTTCATGGGACGTTCCCAGCCACATTTGAAGATGACTTTGGCCACGTTATGGTTTGGAGCTTTGCCTCGGCTGGCGAGTCTCCCTGGGTGCTTTTACTGAGTTTCTGGTTGATAAATGTCACACACAAGGTAGGCCTTGTGGTCAGAAAACCAAACAAGTAGAGCCAGAGTTCCTTCAATCTGTGACGCTTCTTTCAAAGTTTAAAGTAAGATTGCTGTTTGTGTTTTAGCTGAGAACTTGGGAGTTGTCCCTGGAGTCAAGGTCGTGACTCGTGACCAGTGTTGCCACAGTTACTTTGAAAAAGTAACTTAGTTAGTTTACAAGTTACTTGATTATAAAAGTAACTTAGTTAGATTACAAGTTATTTTTTTAGTTACAATCAGCAGCTGCCGACAACACCCCCGCCGCCTCAACCTAAAAATGAGAACCAGTTTGCCAACACTCACTTTATTAGAAACCGCCGGAGCCGTGAACGGAGGGTTCCCCCAGCGGGCGCCGTAACTGAGGTGATCCGCGAGAAGGGCCCGACACGCGTCCAGAGTCGCTGCCGCCGCCGCCGTACCCGGTCCCCTCCAACCGGTCCCCGCCTTCTGCACCGCGACGGACACCGACCCGCGGCCCAAGAGAAGGAAAGCCCCCCCACCAGCGACGCCGTGAGACGCCGCGGACGAGGACCCCACAAAAAAAAACGTTGAGGCGTGCCGCACACCGAGCGTCCGGCGGCGTGGAGAGGAGGGCGACTGCTCCCCCAGCCGCGGCACGTGCCCAGCGGTTTAACCACAAATACCAAAATAGTAACGCACAGTGACTTGGACAAGTAACTTTAATCTGATTACTAGTTTGGAAATAGTAACGCGTTAGATTATTCGTTACTGAAAAAAGTGGTAAAATTAGAGTAGCGCGTTACTAAGTAGCGCGTTACCGGCATCACTGCTTGTGACACAGTGGGCTGGGAAACAGTTTTGGGGAAAGATATTGCTTAAAGACGAAGAAGACAAACTACGTGGACTGGCTTGCCACAAGCACCAGTGTAGACTAAAGTGTGTTAGGGGTTGCTGAATACCAATGTTGCATTGATTTAATTTCATATGAGACTTTAAATGTGAAAAAATGTAAAGGTATATATTATATATAGATTGTGACTGTTTCTTTTCTTTGCTCGTTTCAACATAATTTTCAGCTTTTAATGATGCCTCGCTGCTACTGCATCCAAAGGCTTGACTACAATTCAACACCAGTTTTAAGTTTTTATAAAATGTTTTATAAAATCAGATTCATGGCCTTTGAAACAGACATGTAGCTCCCTCAGCTATTCTTTTATTTGTGATGGCTCATGGATTTAATAGCCAACAGCCTGTCTGAAGAAATCATCCAGTGCCGGCAAGATTTCTGTTTTCCATTTATTCATCACGGATATGATTTATTTCCAACAATAACAATCTGTTTTGTTTCCTCTCAAAACAAGTCAACCTTCTCAGTATGGGAGTCTGCTGTATATATAGTGTTTTGAAAGGTCCTCAAAATGTATAGCGCTGGGTGAAGAGTTCACATTCCAGCCTGATACCATCAGTGGGACAAGAACCTAAAACTATCAGTTCACAGGATCAATATTATTGTTTTATTTATTTTGTTATTTCAGTGCATGCTTCTCATTTAATTGCTTCATACAGCATGCGTTGTGTTGTTTTCTTTTAAAGCACATGTGGACTAATAAATGTGGAACTATTACAAGATTTTCCCCTCATTATTCAGCTTTACAATGCTGGGATTCCAACCTGGAACCTTTTTGCTGTGAGGCGACAGTGCTGACCACCACAACATACCACCTGGTACAAAAATCCCTTGTGGAGCTTAATTGTATGCAGAAACAGAAAGACAAACAAGGGAAGTGATTAAATAGTGACATTGATAGGACTGACTGTGGTGAGGTTTTGTGGCTCATCAAAGTCAAAGAGAGAAACGTTGAGATATTAACTCGGTGACAAATTTCTTCCTCCTCATGAATCACGAAGGAATATAGCCTAACTACAAATTCTTGTTCAATTGAGCATAAAAGTCAGTAATACACATATAATAAACTGTATGCCTTCTGAAGGTAGAATATACAAAACTGGAATGACACTTTCCTCCCATTTTATATAAGAAGGCGTTACCTTAAATAGGGTATTAGTCATTTGGAACACCAACTGTTATGTTCCATTAGAGAAGCAAAAGGATGCAGTGAAGAAGAAGTTAATTACAAGGTTGTCTGGGACGTTTATAGCAGCTTCATGTTTGTATGACACAAAAAGGTTTCCGTATGATACAAGCCTAACCTGTATTGAAGCACTATTCCTTAGACCTCTGGAGGTAGTGATGACTAATCACGCTGCATGAAGGGCAATGTTTTGCATTACATTTGGCATTTGGAAACACATAGTCACAAGTGAAATAATGACAATCTTAAATTTGGGTTTAAACACAGGAAAAGGATCTGCTATTAAAGAAAAGCAGGGCTCATCTTAAAAGGTCAGAAACAGTAGTATGACATCAATGCTGTCTGCACCAATCATGTAATAATGCAGCATTTAACTGAGTCATGTTAATATACAGCACTGATTTTACAACACTGATCAAAGCCAAATGAGGATGTTTTGGAAAGATATATTTAAGGCTGTTTAGTTGCCAGTGTCACTGTTTTGGTTCTTGCTGAGTGAAATAAACACATTCTAAGTCATATCATTATAAGATGGGAGGGTAACCACAGTACTGAGGGAAGATAATAAACCAGATGTGTAATCTTCAGAGTAATAAGAAGTGGCAAGTTACAGATAATTAAGAATGAGTCAGCTGATAGCCAGACACATGGTGCATCAATGCTCCATTACATTAATTTCGACAGATTCCGCTTGTTATATGCAGGGTTACCTTGCGTCCATATCATTCTTTTTGGTTGCAAAAATAGCTATGTTTAAAAAAATGTTTAACTTAATTTTTATCAGTCTTGTACACCAATGCAGAAATAAAACAAGTGTGGCACTGAGTAGAGCGAATATCTCTGCCAAAGCCCAGATCCGGGACAAATTCTCGCAGAAATCTGTGAGAATGTAAAAAATCACCTCATCTTGCAATGTTAAAGGAAAGACAAAAGAATTCCTGGATCTGCACAAACATCTAATGAGTTCTGTTCTGATCCGTCCAGCACTTTTTGCAAGATCTTGATATATCCTATAATGACTTCGGTATTACTCGTTTAATATTTGCTTTCTTAATATGTTCTTTCGCAGATCCTCTAATTTTCAAATTCCACCATTCAAAATCTCTGAGCGAGGCAGATGAAGAGCCTCACACTGTGTTATTTAAAGGTGTATTTTACAGAGAAGGCCAGATCAAACAGCTTATCAAGTGCACACATGTCAAGCAGGATATTCATCCCTTTTGTGTCCTTCACTCAACACCCCTGCAGTTCCATGACCCACAGGCACTATCTGGCTGACAGCCAAAGACTCATGTTCATCCAGAGCGGATGTGGAATGTCTTGATTATGGCTGTCACAGCAGCTCAGGGTGCTTTCAGCACACACACATCTCTGGCTTCCCTTAATGCAGGTGTGGTTTTGGTTCTGGGCCAGTGTTCCAGATAAGGGGATGACATCAGGGCATGAATTTATGTCAACACAGGACAGGGTAGTAAATCTGTGTCTTCAGGGACGTCCTGCATACATTAGACCTGCAGCTGATATCCTGAGGTCAATCTCATGGGATTTCTCTGAGCACTTTAACATTTTTTGATCTCACCTTTTGCCTTCTTTTGTTTCACTGTACAATATATATATATCAACATGGTAGAGGTGGTACAGGAGGCAGTTTTAGTAGCAGCAGAGGAAATGATGTGTATTTTTTCCCAGACATAGACTGTATAGAAAGGTGAACGATATGCAAGCTCTCTAAAAGTGAAGCCCAGCATCTTGATTGCCACCTGGTGGCAATAAATCCCACCTCCTCCATGTTAGTGGATCTGACATGACCACACTAAAGTCTGATAACGTCTCATTTAATGTATTTCTAATCACACTGAAGTGTTACATTTTCCAGTAAGATTGTTTTTATTTAGTTATCTGATGTTATATAAACGTTTGACTGACTCACAATTGGGAAAGCACGGAGGACCTTGCTACTGTGGCTAGATCCACTGAGTACTACAGTGCTGACTCTGGCAGCACTTACTCATAAATAAAAAATGTCATCAGTATCCATTAATTACTCTGAGAAGTTAAAGGAAAATGTTGTCAAATGCCCTATCTCACAACGCTGAAGAAAGTGTAAAACAATTATCCACCCACGGTCCAGATGCACACTCAAATTTAACAGTCTATTTCCTCACCCATACCACATCCTTCCACTAAATTTAATGGAAACCTGTCCAGTAGCTTCTGCATAATCCTGCTAAATACCAAATAAAAACTGATGAAAACAACCTCCTGGGATGTAAAAAGATTAAAGAACTAAATGAAAACTACTCATGGGAGCAAATTTCCTTCTCGCAGCCATGAAGTAAGTGGTGCTGAACGGCCTGTGTGTAACCATCCAGTTAGTTAAAGGTTAAATGAAGGAAATGTATATAAACAACCTCCTGGTTAATAACTAACTACAAAGTACATTGGCAGAGCTTGGTTACACTTCTTCAAAGGGTCTCCACGGTCATCAACAGTGACGAGTTAATGCTCAATCACTGAAAAAAATACTTGCATTTGGGATTCTTTTTTGTATCTAATAATTTTGACAATCTTTCCCAAAAAAATGTCATACTAATTTATTAAATTCTAACGTATGATGAATGGTTGTGTAAATACACCAGCTTTGGACAGGAGATAAAGTCAATGCATTTGTGTCAACTAGCAGATTACCAATGGGATAAAGTTAAGACAAAAGACGGGGTGAGATTGAACAGTTTGTTGCAGGAAGTAGATTCCTCTGTTTAGTCAATATTCAGTTTAAGGTTGTGACGATACGTCATCAAGGAAGCGTCACTGCTGTGCTGAAAAAGAAGCTGCCAGTTTACACACCCAGTTTTTAAGAAGAGAGGTCACTGCGGACAACTGAAGGTACAGCAATTAGCAGGAGTAGAGCAGTGGAATTTAAAGGCAGCGTCGAGACGGAGATTATGATGTCATCATGCTTCCTCTCAAAGATGACAAGAGGATTAAGGAAGAAAGAAAGAGAGCAGAGCAAAGTCATTAAAGGGAGCAGCGAAGATAAAAAATAATTTGTCATGGTGAGAAACAAACAGAACATGGTTTTTCTCACCACTCTTGAAAAGAAATGGGTCAGCGAAGAAGTGACTCATTCACAGCAGCTTCAGTGGGACCGCCAAATGAATAATCCATTAAAAACCACAATAGCATAACAATTGGACATTGTTCAAATTATTTAGTTTGTACGGTTGCTCCTATGCATATAGCACATAATGGTCATCCTGAAGGAAATCCTGCCTCCACCGTCTTCCTTTCACCCGCTGAAAAGCTCATGTGCAACCAGCAAAATGTGATGCAGGAATTTGTTCAGTGGTTAGCTGTCGTTTTTGATTATTAGCTGAACGGATTTCTACGCAACGCATGTTATTCAAGGTTAGAGCCAAGTCACCACACTGCCTCGCAACAACGTTTATGAAGTGCAGCTGTTGAATTGTCCTGTTTTCACAGAACGGATTTATAAAAGCTGAGTTCTGCTGCAGCTGATGTTTCTGTGAAAGGTTGTTTAATCTGAAACAGAACAAATGCTCAAACAGATAATGAATGATTTCTGATTTTTTTTTCCTCAGGGCACTCGTACTACAACTGCTGCCCATTGACATTTATGTATTAATGTAAGATGACAGTGTAAAGCTACCATGAAAATGTCAAACTAGACAAACTACCGTATGTGCCACTTTGCAATGTGCTTTAGTCGTAGCCACTTGATAAAGATTCAACTAGAGAAAGTTAGACTTATACTTTTCATCTATGATTTAGTTATAAATCATAATAATTAATTAATTTCTCCTTTCAAAATAATGCAAGAGACATGAACTTATATCTGCACAACTGGGCCTGGACTTTACTTTGCCTTTCAGAACAGAGCAGGAGATTGTTCACAACAATGGGGAAATCTCCAGAGCATCAGGCGAGCGGTGGCATCTGGGTAGAGCAAAAAGGAGGCAGGACATGACGTATAAGTTCTTCTGTGGAAATGAGGCGTTTTTATTTCCAGCACATCAACACTGGCATTGGCCCTCATCGCCAAAAACTCTCATATCTCATTGTCTTTCCAAGTGGACGTCTCATTCGACATCCTCTTTTGACATCCTTTTTTTCATCCTGAGAAATTAACCTGCCCAATCGCGCGTGTTGAATTCTCAGGATAGTATGAAAAGTGAAAGTGTGACTTCAATTTCATTAAGTAGTGCATTTTTAATCCGAGGCATCCATTTTGCTTTCTGCATGTCCATAAATGTTTCATCATGCCCAGTTATATTTTTATGTTGGTTAAAAGACATTTCCCTTCTATATAATCAGACATATCAAATTAAACGAATATTGAGGGGAAATGGTTGATGTGTTTAAAAATATTGCTTACACACACACACACACACACTTTATACCACACAATATATATAAATATAAGGCATTCTGCAACTTCCTGAACAGTGAAAATACCTGAAACATCTGGGCCGACCAGTGCTCTGAGCCACAACTGGAAATGATAATTCAAAACTTTAGCATAGAAAACCCACTTTCCTTGGGCATTTCAATATAGTGCTGATTGCAGTGTATTACATCTCTGCATATCAGGTTTATTTACATTATATTAAAACAAGGATTACTGGAGTGACATAACAGTTTCAGACTAACAGAACTGTTCAGTCCAACACATAAAATACATTTTAAACACAGGTACTGGAAAGCTCAATCTGAAGCAGGGAGCTCATTTTAATCAATTTCACGATGAAAAGCTCAAAAATCATGAAAATGTTCATCTGCTCACTTGCTACAATCTGAGATTAAAGAGACTGACTGTGTCAGTGAGTGACCCCAGTCTGAGGACAGCTGACGTTCTGCTGAACACTGTCCACTCCAGCAACGACAAACAAGTGACGAGACCTTTGAAGTGTGTGTGGTTTACTTCATTGTATTCTTTGTGTGAATGCATGCGTGGTTGTAACTGTATCAGTCTGCGCTCAGAACAACAGCTTGGGTCCAGAAGGCCCCAGTGATACTCATGGTGCCCCCCTCTCCACCCCCAACAAACACACACACACTCAGCTGTGAAGACTGGGCTGACATCACTCCGCCCTTCACACACTGTGAGTCATTCACAGAATATTCTATTTTCCCCCTTCTCATTTCTTTCTCTTTCCCAAGGCTAAAGCTATCCGTTGTATTTTGCAATGGCCTTGAAACAGCTGTGGTGTTACACAAATTTCCTGAGCAGAAAAGTCACACATCACCAGCAATACCTTGCCTGTACAATTTATGTACACGTGTATTACACTGCACATTCTACTTGTTTCAGCAGCTCCCATTCAGTGTTAGTTAAAGATACAGATTGTTCATGCTCAAGCGATACAGATAAAATATGACACATGTGATGTTTACATAAAATCTGCAGTACAAACATCTGATCATAAACAATATCAAAGGTAAAAATGGAACCTGATACGTGTGTGCCCTCAGTAACAATAGAGGCAAGAGTTACCTCTGCCAAACTGCAGTATCTGCCCTCCATTCCCGTCCACACTGTAGCACGCAATGACTCCAACCACCTGTGAAACTCATTAGTTCGTGGCAAATTGGTTCCACATGTCGAGATGCTCAGCTCCCGCAAACGGTGCGACACATAAAATGGAATTCCTGGCATGAAATTGTGTAAAATGGGGTAACACTCTGAGAAACATTGTTGGACAGCAGCTCGCTGAAAGGAGCTACTTTGGGTTTTGTCCCTCCTTTACGGAGATTTCCTGAAAACAGGACCTCCAGCCTTCAGCCGTTTGACAAATAGTGTGTGAAGTTCCTACTTATCTGCACATACAGTACAATACAGGTGCAGTAGCTAGTTGCACCAGTTGTCCTGTAATTTGTCCATAACAGAAACCTTCAATTACCTTAATAAAGATATTCTATAGACCCTTCTTAAACCTTTAATCTTTCCCAACATGGGAGGTTTACTCTTATCAACATGACAGCCTCACTTAGACTAACAGACTTTCAAGTAGCTGGTTGTTTTTCGGGCTGGGGATAGTTTTGCCTTCAACCATCTATTTATCCGCAGGTGTGAATCAGTCGTCAGGTCCTATCAGTCTCTATTAGCAACTTTTCAGACCGAACAGTCCAGCATTAAAACGATACAAGGAGTGGAGGCATGTTGCTTCAGGTAACATTGAGACATGAAATAGGGTCCAGATCCTGTCTCCACAAGAGACCGGCTTTTACAACAACTTTACAACAGAGTAATCGTGGTGGCTTTGCAAGGTAAGCAGCAGAAGTTCCACACACTGAGTAAACTGCCAGGAATGTGTGCTTGCATGTTTGATCGCCCACCCAGGCAACATCCACCCTGACCACCTCTGTGGGAAATCCACTGCCGCTAATAAATGTAGTGCTTCAGTCATTAAAAACATTCGCCTCTGAACTCGATCCAGCCAGTGCCTACGTTTGTCACCGCAATGTAATTGGGAAAACTGTATTGTAATATATGTGAATGTAATTTTTCGGAGAGGGGGTTGGTTGGGTTTAAGGCGACAGCGTTAAACATCTAAGGGATCAAAGTGTATTGTTTCTTGTCAAAACCTGGCACATGAATGTATCAAATACAACACAACTGTGCAACCAAAAGTTTGGTTGGAGATATGTTGTGCTACTAGAAGCTAATGTAGCCTTGAGCCGCTTGCAACAGTTCTCTTTCAGGACTCAGACTACAAATACAAGCCAGAAGATGAGGAATGGTTTTAAGGGTAATTTATTATGAAAGAATTATAGATGGATCTGATGGCTTAGCTGGGGAGATCTTGGAGCTAGAATTGGCATAGGCACTGGAAGGCTTTAGTGAAGCAGGCAGCAGAACAGGGTGAAGGATTGGAGCACAGCGGGAGCCTGAGGCAGGGCAGAGACGACTGTGGAACAACGATCGAAATCTAAATAACGTAACTATTATCTGTGCAATTAATCCAATTAATCATAATTGGATCTTTAGCATACCATTTCGTTGACATTGTGAAGCCCTGCCACTTGGTGGGAGCCATATCTCAAACACAGGGATAGTCACACTAAGGACACGCATGACAAACCAAGAAACACTAAGGAAAAGGACATCAAGGTAAAGTTGATTAAACGGTGATTCCCCTAAGCAGACATGACAAACAGGCTACATTGGTCTGGCAATCGGATCACTTTTTAAATCCAAACTCAAGATATTTTTCATTTTCAACTTTGCTGTCCACACTCACTCTGCTTCCAATGTTACCCTCAATAGCAATTTATCAGACGTCACTCAACTCCCTCAGGAGCCTATTCATTTCACATGTACACCTACAGAGTTTGATGTGTAAAATCAGACTTCCCCTTGAAATGACCAAATCTGCATTTTTTTCCTCAGTAGGAGGACTGAGTCATTTACCTCCTCCTCCTGATCTCTGTTCTGCCATAGTATCATTTTCCATCCTAACACCCATACAGCCCACAGACACTGCTGACGATATTTACTTTCTGACTAATGACGCTTTGGCAGAGAAGCCTCTCCACAGATGATGTTTCTATGATTGACAACTTCTACGGTAACTGTTCTTAGTCAGGATGTGACGCATCAGCACGGATAAATAATGAAGACCTTGCAGCTGGAAGGAAAATTATTTTCCAGCAGCTGGAGCAGTTTCTGTCTTTTACAAAAGCATGAAGTCTGAAAGTTCTACGGTCTGAAGAGGCATTTTATACATTTAAGGATAAAAGCAAAAATCCAGTCATGTTTATATGGACCTTCTTTTATTTCAGGTTTTGTCCATGTTTATTTGTCTATAGAATTTATAGAGATTTATTTCATGTAAGGTTTTTGGAAAGCTGATGAAATATCATGGTGCTGCAATGCAAAGTCTATCATCATTAAACATATCTATGAACTGTGCAGCCATTGACAAACAATCACAGCAGACCGATTTCAAAACAGGTTCAAACCCTTTTTTGAGGCGAATGTTTTCATGTCTTTAGGGACTATATTTGCTGAATTATTAAAGAAACTAGTGTGAGCGCATATGGAAACAACTGTAAAAGCAGAAGGGGTTTTGCTCAATGTTGCCCAGCAGGGCTTGTAAATTTGAAATTACAATGAGTTTATTTGACTGGGAATCCATAAATGTTGCAAGTTGTTTTGCTGTTTTGTCTTTCATTTTTTTCATAAAGATCTACAAACCCAAGCTTGAGCTCCTGCCTGCAAATCATTAACAGAAAGCTTATAAGTTTAGTTTAGGTCCAAGGGCAAGGTTAAACATACACACATGTAGCAATGGCAAACCGTCTCCCGTTCACCTCCAATCTGTATGAGGGGGCAAAAAACTTTGCTTCAACTTTAGGGAATTTAAACATTTGCCTGAATTTAAATATGTGTGTCTGTGCACTTATCCCATAATGCAATGCTTTTTCTGCCAGCACCAAATATTAACAGTTTAAAAATATGCAAATGCTCACATGATATACTGAAGATGGGTAAAAATCACTATCCTCTCTAATAGTAATGAACTGCATTCAACCACATTTCCATTTATCAGTAGATTTAACTTCTTCAAGCGATGGAGCTGAAAGTAAGACAGATGTTGCTCTTCATCCTTCAATGAGACATCGGTGTGCTTCTTAGTTTTCCAAAAGCACACGCACTCTGTGGTCTCATAGTGAGCAAAGCGCCGATGGTAACTGGACAAAACTCTTTCCCATTAATCTCCACTCCCACATCTGAATATGTCTGCTGATGGTGGGGACACAGACCACAGCTGTAATGAGAACAGCTGTGTAGAGAGGGGTTCGCTCTCAGAAAGGGATTCTTCCTCTGAAGTTAAACCACATCTACCGACAATCTGGATATGAGAAACATGGTCATGTCAGATGCAAAGGAGGCCTGAAATTATCACCATCACCAGCAATCACTCAGAGATCTGGTTGCTTGCTAACTGCTTCCTGCTTCCCCAGGAAAATCATAGTAAGAGTGTGGAACTATACGTCCATGAGCCTTCAAGACAGGACGATACTGTCAGCAGAGATATTCTTCATGGAGGTGGTTTGGCCTAAACTGAGAAAGACAAAACAGTTTGGAAACTTAAAATGTAATTTAAAAGTAAGAACATAAACAGCCTCTATGGCGAGGAAACTTTAAGGATTATACTAACGGAATCCCGCAGAGAGGATTTATTATCTTATTCTTAATGCTTGCTAATATGCAATATCAGTTTTTAAAGTCATGCATTGTATACAAAATGTATATACATTTTGCTGTCATGAGTTACAGACAGCAGCTGAAAATCTTCTGATCTGACCACCGTAATTCTTTAGTTTAACAGGTCATAACAAAGTGCTACAGTCCCTGCAAACAGTTCAATCGACTGAGCAAGCGGAAAATGCTGGATGTGGAACCCATCCAAGAATTTCAGCTTTGATGTATCCCAGAGTGATGATTAAACCAGAGAGCAGGTTTAACAGCATAAAGGACAGCTGCCAGGCCCGCTGAGGAAGAGGAGGAGGGGAAATATATACAATATCACGTGAGGCCATCAAATGGTAACCTTTCTGAGTAATTTGAAAACATTGTACCTGTTGTTCAGTTAAGATAAATATTTTCACATTAGTCCATACCAATAATTATCACATTAAATGACACATTACTATTTCTTTTGATTTTAAGATCAGGGATATGTAGCACTGCGGTTGAGGTTGTATAACAGTTGTGGTATGGTTGGATGTTAGGGACAATAAGTTCTTGGTTATGTGTATGAAGAATTGCGGATTGGGTTAAACAACGTGCTTACTTAAGGTTGGACAACCTTTATCATCAGTGTTACAATAATGAACAAGTGGTTATGGTTATGGTCAACCATCGTCAACATTCATGGTTAAAACAAGCAACATTGGTGATCGTTTATAAACAAGGAACAAGTCATAGTCTTATGTTTTGTTGACCCATTCATCAACCCCCAGTCTCCTCCAAACCATTGAAACAAAGAAGGGCCACGTGTACCTCCCTTTCCTCACATTATCCAGAACTGAAGCCAAAATATACCAGATAACAACGCTGCCATCTTCTGCCGATGATTTCCTTTGGAGACAGACTCTGTGCAGTAGCAATTGGGGAATGAAGACGCGGTAGCAAGGTTCTACCGATAGAGGCTTGACCAATCACAGGTCAGTCTCAGCTGCAATCTTGATATTTTACCCCAATTTTAGAGAATCAAATTAGTAAATAAAACCAGTATCAAAATCTAACCTTGAGTCGCAATAAGCTTCTTGCAAAAACAATCTATAGGCTTGTTTTTGACTGGAGGAGCAAGTGGTAACAACAACTTAAACACCAGCAACCATAATGCTCATTAATCAAAACTTTGTTTCATTGAATCTGAACAAAACCAAATAGTAAAAACCACAATTTAAGGATTTACCGAGAAATTGCACTGAACTATTTCTGCTATTTGCTTCAGTCTCTACTGGTTGTCTGGGAATCTCGTAATGACTCCACAGAGTGAAGCTGTTTTTTAACAACAAATAAATAGACTCAAATGTAAGTGCAACTTCTACAAGGTTGGAGGAGAGGCGGTGGACTAGTGGCAGGAAGTTGGACTATGGGCAGGAATCCGACGGTGGTCTCTGGTTCGAATCCACGGAGTGGAGGGACAAAAAAAAACACACACGGACGGACAACACCTGGATCGGTTCCACACTGTCAAAAGTACCTACCCCACCCCACTGCCTAAGTGCCCTTGCATGTCGTGTGTGTGCATGTATGCATGTGTGTGGGACAATAAAAATGTATCTTACAAAGAATTAAAAAATTCAAAATATGCTTTATGTCTACATAACCATTAAATTCATATGTCTCTTCTATCAATGGTAATGACTTTATAAAGCCTGTGCAAATGGGGATATTGTGGCATTTTAATGTTTCAGGCTTTACCACATCAATTTAAAGAAATACTAAACAAATCCTTTTTTAAATAAGTTCAATCACATGTCATTACAGCTCCCTCTTTAATTTGGTTGTATAAAAATGTGTGTTGCTTGATGTCTAAAACATTGTTTTTTGTTGGACATAGTTTTGTTTGTGGAAATTCCCATCTGTAATTAAATTAAATGGTTTTATGATCATTATTATGTTTCCTTCTAGATGTAGTCGTTGATGTTTTCTGAAGTGGAAGGAGTTAAAGTTCTCAGAGGTCTTTGTCTGAACAATGAGTTTAGAGTAAATATTCAAAACTAGTCAAGACACAGACTTCATGAGGCAAGTCAGGAAGCTAGAACAGCATGTCAACAAGGTCAAAAGTGATGGACATGAGTAACACTGAGTTCCTTTACCAACACTGACAGATATAAGCATCAGAAAGTGCACTTGGAGTCAGTGCAGCTTTTCAGGGCTGCCCCTTAAAACTGACTTATAGTGTCAACCTCTTCAGGACTTGAACTCAGTGAACAATTTCAGTTTTTTTTAAGGTATTTTGGCCTATTTCCACTAAACTCTACATGCAGATGGAAAATATTCATCTAATATATAACCTGTCCAAACAACTCCTCGAGCTTACAGAACAACAGCAGCTGCAATCAATGTAGTAAAAGTTTTTAGTTTATTCAAAATAGATCCGGAGTACACTTTTTCAAAGGAGGGTGAGAAAACAGGACGGACTGTCCCAACCCAGTCAATAAAAGCTATCAGGGAGGAGCCTTAGAGGATGAAGGATACTACTAACATCATGGAAAGCACATCTGAGCCAACAGAAGGCACTAAAGCTGCCCCTGAGCACTGGAACAATAAAGTGTCCTTAAGCTTTGGAACAAAAACTGTGCTTGGACACGAAATACAGAAGTATACTGCCGGTTATTTTTCAAAATCAGTGTGGAGTTAAGTCAGATTAAATGATGGAGGGAGTATCAGCCAAGTCTTCCTGGGGATTTTTATGTCAGTTTCGAGAACTTAATTTGTGTCTTATTTTATTTGACTCTGTTGGTTATGCTGTTTCATTAGAGCTTCAGCTTTAGTAGTGAAAATGAGCAATCTAATGGACAAGTATAGATGGTTTATTTTGTTGTCTCAGTTATAGACAAATAGAAGACAAACTGTTTTTTGTATTCTTAGCTTTTTGTTCAGACATGGAGATCGGTCACTGACTTTAAATAATTGTCAGCGTCATAAGGCAATAGTCTTTATTTTGGCCCTTTATATTGAATTGCATAACACACAAGATTTAAAGGGGATTATAATTGGCAGCTGAAGCACAGGGATGATCATGAATCTTCTCTCTCCTCTGCATACCTAAGACATGGGGGGATTATGAATGATGAAGAAAAAGAGATGGATTAGAGATATGAAGGCTACATTATGCTTATTTGGAAGGGATAACAATTTAGTTTGTGTGATACTCAGGTTTTTGCAGTGTTATTTGATAATGTTTCATTTTACGTGTTATTGACGCATTCAGCATTAATATAAAAAAGGAGAAGCATCATAATAGTCTGAAATGGGCAGTATATTACATTTTGAGCTCCATCCAAAAAGGTTTTTATCCTCATCCTACCTTACTTTATTTGTTTTGAAATGAAAATGTGTTATGCAACCTGCATCGTGGATTGTTGTCCAGATGTAGAGGACTCGTGAATCTTGTTTTCTTTTTGTTAGATTTTATCATGAGTACTTTTTCCAGTTCTGGGAAATAAGGTTTGATAACAAGAAGTGATATCATAACATTGTGGAAGAAGGATAATAAAACAAAACGTCCCATATTAAAGTCATGACACAGATGATTGATTTCATGCCCTTTGCTTTCCTCCTGTTTTGAGACAATGCATGATAATCACATAAATAGAATTCTTATTACTTTAAACACTGTGTGTGGATGTAAAGAACAAAGAGGCAGCGTGTCCCAGACAGTGAAGTTCACCTCAACACAAACAGAGCATGGATGTGGGGCTGGAGACCACCGACACTGCACAGTTTAAGTAGAAACACCTGATGTTACTTGCTCGGAAATAAAACAACGTGCATTTTACAGGCGGCAGTCACACTGAAACATGAGGGATGAGGGATGTGTTAAAAGAAGAAATTGAGAAAGTGTTACACAAGCAGAAGTCGAACATCTCAGGTCACCATATGGTTGTTGAATAAGACCAAATGATACGACGTGGCAACACTCACTTATAAACTAATCTGTGTTTGAAGAGACAACATCCATTGTTATGTTACTGAACACCCCAAAAAAATATTAGTGTCCTTTGCTTAATCCAATGTAACCCTTTGTGCTAACTACATCTATATCTACTATTAACAGATATAGAGATATTAATGCCTTGTTGATTTACTACATCCAAAGAGGTTTTGACATAAATCAACACCGTGTCTGTCTTGTATAAAGGAGAGTGGCTTTAATCAGATCCAAGAGGTCCAGTTCAATAAAGCTCGGCTTCACCAAAGCTTGGCGCCTGTGATCTCAGCACAGGCTGCAATTTGTGTTTCATGTGCAAAATCAGGGCAAAATGAGAAACATTGGTCCAGGCATGTTGCATGAATAAAATACTAAATCTGGCTTGCAAAAAGACTTCCAAAAAGATGAGATGATGTCTATGATTCAATAGACAAGGCAGATATAATGGATACAGTATGATCAATGCACCTAGATCAATTTTATGGAGACATGATTCAAATAAATGGTAATTTAACAGATATTATCATATAACGGTGACATACGTTATTATGGACAGAAACTTTTGGCTTTAATTGTGTTATTAAAGCCCACAAACATGTATTATTTTGTTTGAACCTGTGACTCAGTGTAGGACGAAATAACTACTACTACTAATAATAATATTTATTTCAGGATGAGTATTGTTCTAATAATCTGGCCGAAGAATCAACTCAATGCAATGAGTAGATCAGGACAGATAAACATGGACTGCGATCTATTGTTGTAATTGTGAGTCATATGGAATGGTTTATTTTGATGTACACAGTCCAAACTTAAATAAATGTAAGTTTCTACCATGTAACCAGACAGGTCTCTTTGTTCCGAACGAGTGAGCCATGTGAGCAGGCTTCCTATCTTGATTTTGCACTTGGAGCTACAGGAAGTAGTAGGCCGGCTAAGGGAAGGAGGTGAAGGAACAGAGGAATTTCCAAAATAATCAGACATTTGGGAGCTTTAGAAGTTTAAAATGAAAGTTCTTTGATAAAGAGAAAGTCTTCACACCAGCACATGGTAAACTTATTATCAGTATATTTTTTTACTTGAAGCTGGATAAAAACTTCACTCCAGCCGAGCAGACAACTGATACACCTATTACAAAATAGTCTTCACTGTACCAGTTTCTGCCAAAAGTATAGACGCTTGTCTCAACACTGTCACTGATGAATACAGGTGGTGTGTAACTTTCCTCCCACTACCCTAGATAAAACCTGCTGTGTCCTTCAAATGTTTTTCTTTGATCTGATTTCAGAGGACATTGCAAGCATCAAATTTTGTTCAGTCTGTAAACATCCTTAGCTCATCAAATAATCCAACTGTAACCAATCGCCAAATTCGATCAACTAATTCTGCAATAATAAATGCAGGGATTTCCCCTCTGTCTGCACTCTAACATGTGTTGCAGGACATGATCTGGATAAATGACTCGGGGCCTGTGCACAGCTTCCTTCTCTTTAAAGGGCAACCCCGCACATGTCCATGTCAGTTTTACTATTTATGACAGGAAGCCCCTCAGGTGATGCTCTCTAGGTGACCTGATGAAGCCCGTGGAATTTGACTGTGTTGATGACTTATGTGTGTGGACTCGCTGCTGACTACTGACACCGTTCATCCTGCATCCTTCAATTTGTGAAGAGGAAAGTTAAACATTTTTCAGACAATGATGGACAAGCTTTGCAAGTGTCCACAATAATTTGGAAACCATCTGAATCATTGTTATTATGTAAGAGAGAAAATCTGAGATGGTATTTTGTTGGCCGTCATTATCAGTCAGCATCTTACATGTGCATCTCAAGCAGATATGTGCTTGAATGTGTTTGGATGGATCATTCCATTGTATTGTCATGTTTGTACTTTTGGCAATCATTTAAATTAATTTAAATTTCTATTATTTGATATCTCATTCAGGGATTTATTAGGCAGTGCACCATTTCAACACAATACGGTTAAAATATCCAATTCATTCAAATCATCTAGAACAAAATTGTGATAACACTTAATATTAGTGTACTTTACACACATTTTCATTTCACAAATTTTGCAAACTGTTTATAAGTGGTTGTTTTTGGCTGTATTATATTTACGTACTACAGAACAGTATAAAAAGTGTAACATGCTATTCTTTGAGAATAACGAAGTTACACATAAGTCAGTTTAATGTGTGTCTTTTAGGACCAGGTCTACTCTGGTTGTGTCTCAGGGGCACCTTTTATTATTAAAGGAGTTTCCCAAAGCTAGTACAATGTTTTCTTCTTCCACAAAATATACTGTACTCAATTCAGTCAAGCAGAGTCTTTATATTTTCCAGTGTGCTTCCATATAGATCACTTTATGTCTTTAGCAGCTAGACTAAGGTTGCAGTTGATGTTGTTTGTTCCTGGTGCCTCCACTGCCAGTCCACAATAGTACAAAGTGAAAACCCCAGTAAGTGTGATATCACAAGAGGAGAGGTAGCCAAAACTACAAAATAAAACCCACGTTTGCATGAAACTGGACAAATAAAATATCTAGAATCAGACAACCAATGCTAATCAAAAAAATACACAAACTCAACAATAACACATGACCACAGCAGCAGCAGGAAGGAGCTCAAACCCAACAGACTAGCATGGATGCCAGTTTCTATCCCAAACACACCCACCACCCTGCACGGTGTTTCCTGAATAACCCTGCCTGGTAACAGAGTCGTTTGTGTAAAAATCTGTAGCCAAACTCAGGCACTAATTGATCACTTACAGCCAGGAAGACAGGAAAGCCAACAAGTTGAAACCTGCATTTCCATTTCGCCGCAGCAACATGTAGGCCAGTTCATGACACAATTTCAAATTCCTTTAACAGCCATTGTGCGGTAAATGAATACATTTCATGCCTGTCTGGCCACAGCTGATCCACTGGCATATAACCTAAGCAATGGAAAACACACGTGCGTCCTGACCTACATCCTTTTCCTCTTTGAGGAGCTATACTCAGCTGTACGGATGTGAATGCTCTCACTGGTGTTGAAATAGCTTTATGTGGGGATTACATGATAGAAAAAAAAACATGTCATCATCATCGAGTTACCACCTTTAAACTTCACAAAATGGAAAGTATATACACTGGGAGCTCATTTACGTAATACCCACATGATCCAACTTTTGATGCAAGATATTTGAGAGGAGGTAGAATAAGGATAGGAGAGAAAATAAGGTCAAAAAACAACCACCATATGTTTCGTTAAAGTAATACCTGTAGGAGTCCATGAACAAAATTTCTAAACTAAACACCTCATTAGTCTGGCCTTAGTTTTAAAATCTTGGATATAAAAGGAAATACTCACTATGGTGAGTTGGACAAAATACCCAAGACTTACATCATTTGGATCAAAATGGGACCAGAAACATTTCTGTCAGATTTTTTTCTGACAAACAATAACTGGAAACTGTTAAGCAGAAGTGTAATGAAAAGTGGCAAGCACACAGATTCTACTATAATAATCGTGTACAGTGTGAGTTAAATAAATCAGTGTGGTGGTGCAGCTGCAGGGACAGGGAGGTTTCTGTGAGTTTTTTGCTGGTGTACAATATGAGGGAGAGATGAGATCAGTGTCAGAGCGAGACAGGGTTTAAACACTGGTGAAAAGCATGACGCATTTAAGAAGAACCACTTGTGTGATAATTTTCATTCTTAAAGTAGGACTGTTGGATCTTTACACATAAATGAACCCCTGTTATTGATTATTGATTACGTCCATCATAATAGATTCTGCATGAGAGTAAATGTTTGAGCCAAACCTTCTGGTTTCTGTCTCGATCACGTTTGAGCAGGCTTAGGTTGCAGTAAACACTCTGTGTGGAGAGTAAAAGAGGAGGAATACATTGACCAAAAATTAAACGGCTATCTGCTTCTTAATTTACATTTGTATGCAAATAACTGTTAATGAAGATGAGCCAAAATGTTGTGTGGAACATAAACCCCTCTAAAACATATTAGTGTTTTGTGTGGAGAAACTCGTGACTCGTTTGGATTCTGTACACAGTGCACAGTGATCAGAAGACAGAGTCTTGGCACAAATCTTGGCTGTTTACACCAGAAGCCCCAAAATAGACTACATAAATAACTTTGTATTTCACTGTATATTGGAGATTGAAATCTGGTGTCTGTGGTGACACACCAGCATCGCCCCAAAGGTAACAATGCATGGCTATATTACTTGTCCACAGTAATTATGGACATGGCCCAGACAAATCAAAAAAAGTCTCTAAGATAAGTTTCTGATGCACCAGATCAAAAGGAAACTCACATTCCAGAGAAATCATTATCGTCATTATATTATCATTACAGACCTAAAAAAGTGGTCAACAGTGTTTGTGTAATTACTGTCCCTGCCAGAAGGGATTGAAAAAGAGCTCTGCAATGCAATTGTAACCATAGAAGACCAATAACGATTTCTCTTATTTGGGACTTTATCTCGGGTACAATCTAAATCATGAATGCTACTGACCTGACGGACAATTTGTGGAGATTATATTACAAATATAATTAGTTTTGAGTAAAAATATACTCCTGAAAAATAGTTGAAAAATGTCAAAAATCTGACAGCTGCCTCCAGGTTTTCTATGAAAAGGTCTATCCAGTGTCATCCCATGATGCACATGACAAATGACTTATTGTGGGTTACATCATCCTTTTGAATGCTACAATGACCAATCCCCTTGACTTCCTCTCAATTTAGTTAGCAAGATGTCAATTAGCTTTTAACCTCATGTTTAGCTATTCCATCTCGTCGCTGGTAACTGTACTATAGTTTCAATATATTGTGTTCCTTTCTCGCCAATGCTACTTCTAAACCAATAATGAATCCAGAACTTTCAAGCCCCTACAATGATGGATTATGCAAAGACTGCTGGCCCCTTTTAGTTTGAAAACTCAAGTCTATTGTAAATGATGACAGTCACCCACTCTCCTTTTTTGACTTTTTTATACTTTTTACATTATCTGGATTAGGCACTGAAATGAGAAAATCACAATAAACATTTGTGCAGATTAAGAGGGCCAGTGTAATTGTATAGCCATTTAAACCAATCATTTTTGCTTAATACCATATGCATTTAATTGTTTCTCGACTCTTTAGGCCAAATCCCAAATTTATGTTTTTCCATGCTTACTTAGGTGATTATGTTTATGTGTGGTGTACAATGCGACTCACAAACCTGTTGGACAGATGGGTGCTTGAAGGAGCTGGAACCAGTCAACCTTCATCATCTAAAACGTAGGGGTTTTGTCTTAGGAGAGATTTTTTTCATTTGTTTATGCGAAATAGTAAACCGCACTTCTGATGCCAGCCTTTTAAAGTCACCACTTGCGTAGAGTTTCATTGTTTTTCCCTCTTTCAGCTCGGAGTGCTGGGCTTTGAGAGAATTATGCTGTAGTCTAACATGTTATGGTCTGATCGGCCCATTAAACAAATGAGCCTGGTCCCCATAAATTCAGACGACTAGTGAAGAAATGAAGACATTTTGCTGCTCTGGAAGAAAAGGGATAGCACAATAGAAATTTCTGGACTGAGCAGAGCACCATGTAAGGACATTTCAGTGTGAGGGAAACTGATTGAAAGCACCTGGTCGTCAGTGTGAGAGACAGACAGGTTGTCAGACTATTCTGGGATGGAGCAGCCTCTATAAATGTAGACTGTAAGATTTGTTTTATTCTGCTGTAAACGCTAAAATCGACAGAACTTGAATTGGAAGGAAAAACTCCTCATTTTTCATCTATAAAATCTCTGAATCTCTTAAACTTAAAAACTAATCAGTTTTCTGAGAAGATGTCATAATATGACATAAAGGCATCATTAATTGTATACATTCCGATCTGTATTGCACATTTCATACAGAGGTCGACTCAAATGCTTTACAGCTAAACATAGAATACTAACTAATGAGATGGAAAATGCAAATAGATATTCCATACCAATGAAATAACCCAACAGTCACCCATGTAGCACATAGATTGAAATACAAATGTATATGTGCTATGAATTCAAAAATGTAAGTAGACACACAGAAAAAAAAACCTAACCCTAACACTTTTAGGTTCTACAGCACATGTTCACCACTAGAGCCAGAGCATTATATTTGATGCTTGCCGTGAAACAGAAATTGTTAAGCTATTAACAATCACCTTGTCCATGGAGGATATTGAGTTGATTCAACCTACTGGAATCCTGGCTGAATATAAATATAAACCGAGGACTATCTGAGCACTAGTTATCATATAACATGAGCTGACCATTTAGATAGATATGGGGATGTAAGAATTACGAGTAGGCGTCCTACTCAGACCATGACACAGCAATGACAATAGGATAATTCTTTCTATTTTTAGTAATTAACGTTATGAATATGAGATTGCATTGTTTCGCTAACCTTTTCAAGCATCAGTACTGGGTCAATCTGAAAAAAGAACAGAAATGTAATGATATAAATCCATATTGTAATGAGGGGCATGCCTGTGTCTTGAGCTAAATACTGTCATGCCAACATGTCCATTATGGAAAGGTTAACATGTTGATGTTTACCATTTAGTTTTGAGTTTGCATTGGAAAAATGTGGTCATTAGCACTTACACAAGATACAGCAGACGCTGATGGGAATGTCTGGGCATCACCAAAACATTTTTACAATTCATCCTGTGAGAAACATGAACAACTAAACCAAACAACACACAAATTCATCTACTAACTGCCACGACATACCACTGAACGCCACAAATGTCAACCCTCTGGTGGACTGGCTGACATTGTCATACAGCCACACAGCTAAAGTGAGAAGAAAACTGATGTGATAATATACTGTCCCTCTATATTTTAAAACTGCAGCTGTAGCTTTAAAAATGATATTTGTCTTGACATTGTCATTCTTTAAGGAAAAACTCTGTGCCAGGGCATTTACCTGTGTGTGTGTGTGTGTGTGTGTGTGTGTGTGTGTGTGTGTGTGTGTGTGTGTGTGTGTGTGTGTGTGTATGTTTGTGTTCACACACACACGTGAGCTGCGGATTCCTGGAAGACGGCACAGACAGGATGACCAGAATCCCTTCCCGCAGTTCAAAGCACCGGGTGTCTCAAGATTAAGTGTTTTGTCTATGAACGAGGGGAGGACTAATAAAACTGCAGCACCCTGCAGTCTGTTACTCAAGCTGCTCTGCTAGTTCTCTTCATAAAGCAGTGTTGTCTGGCTGCCAGCACTTATTTATTGCTCCCCAACAACTCTGCAAGTATGTCATAATAAGGTCAGCTCTGTTTCAAAAGTTTTTATGAACATCCATTGTCTACGAGTGAGTGTAACCCTTCATGCAAATAAATAAAGACACCTTGTGGTTTATCGTGAGTGATTTCAGCATGATGTGAACTCACACAGGTCTTATCAAAGATACGTTTATGGCATGGACCAGTCATTGTCCACACAGTAATATACTGTAATCTGCTCAGAATGTATATGGCAAAACATACTGTGATATCTCATTACTATCAACCTCTTTCTAGGACAGCTGCTCATTAGGGCACATCAAATCCAGCACAGAGACCCCCTATATGTTCATGGTACATTTCAGCTGTATGACTTGCTGCTGAGCTATAAATACCTGTAGCATTTCTTCTGATTCACTTCCATTGAGCACTGGTAATTATCTCCATGGTGCCGTATAATTAGTATAACAAAACATCTTGACATGGCCACATGAAAATTTTAACCACAACTGGTTAAAATAATAAAAAATAAATGTATACTGATGTGTAGAGACAGTAAACCAATGACGACATGCTGTTCACATGTTCCAGTGTCCATAGACCCTGATCGCTTCACCGTTTCCACTGCAAACTCTCAGAGGAAAATAACATTAGAGGGCAGCTAATCTCTTGAATCATATGCTGTGCTTCTTAGACATCGGCGCGTTGTTGTTGTTACGGACTGATGGGTCCCAGCACGACGAACCCAGGGTTCCTGGCGGTTGACTCACAGCCACGTTGTTATTGAGTCAGCATCACATTACCACTACAGCACATTTTCACAGCTTGGCAGAAAAACAGCCATCAAAGCAGGAAAACCACATTGGCTCTCAGGTCTTCTAGTATCTTTGAAAAACCACATCTGGAGGTTCCCTTCCAAACGGCACCTTTGGAAAGCAAGGGGAAAGCCCATTTCAGAAAACAAGACTAGGTTTTACAGGGATAGAAACGTTTCTTTAAGTCTATAAGTTTTTAATTAAAATGTTTTAACATTGCAGGGGTTTTAGGTTGGAGTCTTGCTGGGATTCTGATGGAAAGTAGAAGAAAGTAGAGTATACAATAATTAAAAAAAAGGCTATTCAAAATTAACATAAGTTGCTTTTGAGACAAGCACTGAACGCCAGCAAATCTCATGAAAATAAAAGAGAGACAGTGAGAAGTGTTTGAGTCAGTTGGGAATAGTCCAGCGTGTCTCCCACAGGCCCTCTAGTGAAAACTATGGATGATGTTCAAATGTATTGTGTATTCCACACAGCATTGTCCTTCCCTACTTCTATCGGCATGTTACAGTTTTCAAAATCCCCTTCACAAATGGAAACAACAACCTCTCAAATTGCCTTTTTACAAAGACTTGCTTGTTCTTTCCATAAATGGTTGTATAGATCGATAAAGAATGTTTACAACAGTTGCTGTCTAACGGGGATGCATATTTGCCCACCAGCTTTGGCTCTGGATAAAAAGCTGAAAAACTACTTTCAAGGAAAAACACGCCAGACCGCTTTTCCCCCTGGAGCAGAATGATAATGTGTGTAGCCAGACCTCAGCTCTGCAAGTCTGAATATGGGAGACTATTAAAAACACAGCAGGCGTTGAGAGTGACCTCAGTAGGTGTGGGTGAAGCACTTAAATGCTGTTTGCCACCTGCCATGAAACAGGAAGACGAGTGAGCGTCCTGCTGAGGAATTGAATCTATAAAGATGGTGAATAGTTTTAGTTTCAGGTATATAACAGCAGCAATGAACGAAACATGTGAGTTTGACATTCTGTTGATGTTTAAGTGTCTGAAGCCAGATGTTAGTGCTTCAAAAGATTAACACCAACATCCGCTTTCTTCTTGTAGGCCTCAAGTGTGCACTTCAAATATTCTTATTAAGTAAAAAACTGAATCATAATAAATGCTGCATTATTTAACATGGACATGCAGCTGAAAGTGAAAGTTTTATATTATTATAAGCACATCCACCTGAGAAGATTGATCCAGAAAGTATTCATGTTCATGCTGTGTAAGACAGAAGGGTAAAGAGTGCTGCACACAGCTCCACAATCAAGCAACAATGGGAAACACTGCAGTGACTCGTGCAACTTGCGTGCAGGGTGTGTTGCTCCTCTGAAGCGTTTCATGTTGGTATATTTTTGATAGCAGTCAGCACTTTTTGTATTGTGACAGTAAATCAAATACTTCTTAATCATTACAAATACAGTTTTCACACAAGTTTCGCATTAAGTGATTCCAGCAATGTGGCTCATTTTGGTTATTGAATACTTTAAGTTGTGGTTACATCTCATAGAGCACACATAGAGCGGGTGACTAAGTCAGATCTGGTTTACATCAGTGTTTTTCCTCATAAAAGTTTGTCAAGTGCAGTGACTGTTCATTTCAACACTCACTCTGAAGAGAAAATTGATTTATCCCCATGTCTTTACTTCAAACAGATTTTTGGTAAGCGAAAGACTAACACCTCACAGTTACTTAACTGTGGGCCCCATTACACAGCACATTCAATTTAAATTAATAGGCACCAAAGATCCATCTATTGGTCCCAGCTTTACTTTTCAGTCACCCAGAGGAGAAGCATGTTCATCAGCATTATTCGGACGAGTCTGAAGTTTCACATGATCTCTGTAACCTCTACACGCTAATCAAAAACAGACAGTTTCCCTGAGGCCCTTCACCAAGTACAGACATATATTCTACTTGGCCCCGTTCAGAGCAGTAATCAGAGTTTCAATTATAATATGCCCTGAAGTCCACAGATATATAAATTAAAAACTAAAAAGTTGAGTCTGTACATAAAGCACGAAGCACAGGCAACACGCTAAAGCTGCTTTCAGACATAGACTGATGTCCAAATATTTTCCAGAGATTTTCCACAGGGACTAAATGTGAGAAAGCAAATGCTCGAGTCAGTTGCTCAGGACATTTTCTGCAACTTTTCCTGGCAGCCTTATAGTATAATATCCACAAAATGTCTGAGTGAGAGCGTATAAGAATAAACAGGAACATTCACTGGAAGCAAGTAGGTGTGTTGATGACGTTTCAAACACACGATGGACGCAAAACTGAAAAAATAAAAACAACAACAAAGATTTCAACCTTCAGCAGCCCCCATTTATGAGGCATACCTGGGTAAACTTTCTTGGTTACCAAGTTGATAAGCAGTGTCATGTAACTGCTTAGCCGTACTGCAATTGTTAGTTAAGTCCACCCAGATTCACCTCACCTGAATGTCCCGTGCGAGGTGTGGTGATGACCGCCTCAATGTTAACAGCGTTCATGTCTTTCAAAAAGAGTTAAAGTCAGGTATGTTTCGTTTAGTAAGATTTCAGACCTGAAATCAGAGACCTGTTTTCTCACAAAAATAAAATGCAACATGTCGCGTCCCTTGATCTATTCATTTAGCATCACTGAATAAAAACAGAAGTACAAGATATTTGTAGAATTGCACACTATTTTGAACCATGTGTCAATGTGTAAACTGAGGAAAAATTACGTTACAGTCATAGCACCTGTAAATTATCTGCGAAAATAGACTTAGTGCACTAAGTCTATTAGTTCTATAAATCCTAATGAAGGATTTATATATCCGGTTGAGAAATTCCAGTTTCATCCCTAATCTTCACTCGGCTTCCACATCTGGGTATACTTCATATATTTTCATAGTTTTATAGTGATAGATGATCTTTATCTGAATATAAAAAGACCAAACCTCCTGCCATGTTTGTAAAAAAAAAGAAAAAGAAAACGAAAACAACATAGAGTGATATCAGTAGTTGATGGTATGACCCATTTGCTCAAGATGGTACTTTTTCACTTATGTCAAGATCTGGTCCTCCTCTCGTCGACATGTCTGCTCCAGGCTGAGAAAAAAACTTTAATATACCCCCCCCCGAGAGGTCAGGGTGCTTTGTCACCTTTACAAAAACTTGGAAAACACTTGACTCTGCTCAGAAATGCCAGGGCTCCCTGCTCCATCTGATTTACAGTTCCCACTATCTGACCTGCACGTGCCTTATCTGCAGGTTTTTGTCTCCAAGTCCTGACTTTGTGACATAATGATAAACATTGTACATCTTCATGATCACAATATTTCAGTATTTGTAAAGATATTAACGAGCACATGCACAGACCTCAAAGCTCAGGACAAAGAAGTTCTACATTTCTGAAGATTTTCATCCAATCAAAAACAATTTTTGGGCTTACAGTCTATAATCAGTTAAAAATATGAAAAAAAGTAATGAAAGCAGAGCCTCACACAGACATCTGTCCTCTGTAGATTATAAAGACAAAAACAAAGAAAATTATTTGCTCCTGAGATATATGATTTGAGATTTGACAAATGTAGTGAAGCCTCGGGCCTCCCTACTCTCCCAACTTCAGAACAACAAAACACCTGGCACTAGAACAAAGAGTACAAGAAGGAAACCAGGGAGACTCGTGTCCTCGCCGTAATCGTCAAATAAAGTGTCTGTGTGTATGAAAGTCTGAGTGTGAAAGCTTCCAACGTTTGAAACGTGTGTTTCCACCTGTCCACATGTGAGTCCTGACCCTCCTCCTCGGTGAACATGCCCCTAGCATTGTTTTATGACTGGAGCTCCACTGGCTCAGAGCCTCCCAACACCTGTACAATAAATCATCAGCCCACTCCTGGAGGTGTTGCATAACCAAACCTGGGTTTACTGAAACTGAACACAAAAGCGCCTGCGGTGGAGGCCTGGGAAGGGGTAGAGGCGGCACAGGTTGACTCATCTTCGACGTGGTCAGGTGGCCTTGTGTTACAGGTGCTTGGTAGAGAAGAAAATAGCCGTACAACATGTTGTTTGGGACCACAAAGGTTGTCTAGAAGAGGAGATTAATGCTGTTGTAGTTCCTCTCCCCTTGTTCAAAGGTAAAAATGTGTAACAAATCTCCAGAAGGCATAGTTCCGTTCATTGCAGCATTGTTTATTTGTTTTTGTGGGAGAGATAACCAAAATGTTCGCTAACCACTAAGAGCCTGTCCCTGTGGTGATCTCAGGATCATCATCCATCTTTGGCTAATTAAACCAACCAAATTAATGCCGCTGGCGTGATGATGATTGAACCAAATTGTGTGGTTTCACATGTAGTCGGAAACGAAAACAGGAGTAACACGTGATATTTACTTCCAGCGATGAGGTTAAGTTTTCAACCTTGTCATTTGTTTGTTGTTTGTAAGCAAGGTTACAAAAAAACAACTGAGCAGATTTCCAAGAAACTTGGTGGAACGATGTGATTCAGGAAATAAAGGCTCTTTTACGTGATATGAAATTGTGGATGTTTGCGTTGTGGTTTTTTTGTCTCGGTTTCAAAATCGTTACACCCCAAATAAAAAACACAATAAGAGAAACTTCAAGAACAATTGTTATTCTGTGAATTGTGACTGAAGTAGCAAAGGCTGGACAGTGAATACTCAATAAATTAAGCCACAAAGTCTTTCTTTTGAAACAAAGACATTCTTGAGATTGGATCCCACTAACCACATCTGTCAACATGTTCTGACCCATGAGTACTCAGTGGTCTATATTACTAGATGAATAAACTGCACTCATGGGTCAGACCACACCCGTCTGCAGCCTTTATTTTGATCTCAGCTGCACAGCTGAAAATGTATGACTGCACAGTTGCGACTCTGTCTTGGTGACAAAATCTGTACACAATATGTAAACACCTGCCAATGTCACTCAAAACCTCCTCCAGGGGATAAAATCAATAAAATTCCCTAGTGTTGCAGTTATGCATCTGAACAAAATCTTTCTGCTGTTGGATCGCCTCATGTGTTGTATTTTTAAAGAACAGGTGTAATATTTCTTATGGTTCAAAACATGACTACAGCTCCTGGGATGTGAACCAGCTGCAGTTTCCATATGAACAAAATAAATATGTGACTAGCAGAGTGGAAAAAGTGATGAGAACACAAACTTTAACAGCGGGAACATGGGGGTTTTCAATGGAGATATGAGTTCATGAAACCCATTTTCAGTAATCAGGGTCCAATCAGAGCAAGATGCCAAAGTGTCAACACTGCTTCACACTTAGTTTGTCTTCTCCAACGGTTAGTGCCGTGTTTGCACAGATCCCCCCACCCTCTGCTCAGACCGCTCCGACTTGTGGCAGAGAGAAGATTTCCAATAACAAGAAAATGTTTCTGAAAGTCCCTCTCTCCAGAGCCAAGCTTTAATGCAAACCCTTTGACTCTACAGACGGGGGAGTGGAGGAGGTGATACTTCTCTCCTCATCATCATCCCTGCAGGAGATGTCTGATGGAAACATAAGTCAAGAACATTGTTGAATCAACTTCTCTCTGGAGGCCATGCTATGGCTACAACCACACTCATACGTTTTCATTTTAAAAGGACAGTTTTAAAACAAAATATCTACGTTGATAATAACATTTTAGCTCCGTATAAGTAATAATCCCCATTCATACCAACACACCTGACAATGTCTCATTCATGTCTACTGGGTCAACTCTGCAGCAGGTTACATACACAGAAAATACATCGAATGGGAAACAGCAATGGTGAAGGTAGGACGAGGGACTGGTATTGAAAGAAACTGCTTTTGCAAAATGTTTCATTCACCGCAGGTAGCCGCTTTGTGACTGATATAAGAACCAATCTGGAAGACAATGCAGGTGACTGCATCCTCCAATGTTTCATAACGTCTCCATTTTAGGCCCGAGTTTTAGGCATTTGAATACTCAAAAATAAAGTGGATGACAGACGTAACCAAAGCAACAGTTATGCAATTTATAACTAGTAAGCAGTTCCTGTGGGTAGCTGCTGGATAACCCCAAAAAGTTGTTTAACGGGTAAGATTTATATAAATTCATATTCACAAGCAGAAGGTGGGAAGTAAAGTAAGTATTTTTTTCCATGATCAGCTAGAAATAAAATGACTGCAGTATTTTTAACACCTGAATCAGCTTATATCAAACCTAGTCAGCCACAAGGAAATGTTTTATTGGGAAAATCTATGACACAACTCAACTGCTCTAATAACTCACACCAACAGTGAGCTAGATAGAACTTAAAAATGGATCACATGAAGTAAAAATTAAGCCAGTGGTGAATACATTCTCATTGGAAAGTACCAAAAAGTTTTCGCTTTTGATAGCTACAAACTAAGCAGCGGCGCTGAGGAGTCACATGAACAGCTGCAGAAGCAAAGGTGCTGCAACTATTGACAGATACTTCCTGGACAATGGGTTGATAGAAAGATAGAGAGAAATAAACAGACACTGCAGCAGACATATGGGAATGTCAGAAAACCAAACGCAGGATTTACACATCACAGTACAGCAGGCTCAAATATTGTGTAAGCCCTCTATTGTCAAATAAAACCTGCTTTTTTCCCCTCAGTGCATTTGGTAAGAGACAGTTTCTCCTGTTCCTTCTTTGAGCCTGATGTTCTGGCAGCTGGCAGACACACCGCTCTCCTAGTTTGTGTCCTGTCAGTTTGGATCAGATGAACGATGGCCGAATTAATCCCTGACCTACAATGAGCTGACTGCAGTCTAACGTCAGCAGCAGCTTCACTGAGCGCACTGCCACGTGATAGCTCCTCTTTATACGTCCACAGCCAGGAGGAGGACTCGGAGCGGAAGTGACGTGCGGATTTACTGCCCCTGAATGTGGATAATATTATGGTTTCTACACATGATATGAATGTGTAAAAAAATATCCGCCATGACATTACAGACCCTGTGTTTTATTTAGTTTGGTTTGGTTACTCACAGTTGGATGAAGCAGCAGGGTTCAGATGGTCCTCAGGTTTTTACAGGCTGCTGGCAGTCGACTGTGGTGAAGTAAACTATGCACCATAATGAAAAGCCATTTTAAACCCATCTAAAAATAGAATTCACCAAACAAAACTCAGATTAAAACCCAAACAAAAGAATCCAAAATGGCGGCAGGTGGTCCTCCTCTGGTCCTCAATCAGCACACCTGCTGTGATTAGGCAGCTGACTCGTGGGTCAGGTGATGTTGTGCACCAGGTTGTTCACCCACATCACCACTAGGGGCTGCTGTACTTTTTACACAGGAATAACTGACAGAGGAAATTCCAAAATGTTGTTAGTACATAGTTCTTTTCTCCACACCTCAGGAGAACAGTCTTAATCCACTTACAGCTATTTCCCAGAAGTCCCAATTCTCCCGTGAAGCCATCAGGCCTCATTTCCTCCAGGTCACTTCACACACAGAGGTGTGAGGAGCTGACTGCTGCAGTCACACACAGGTTGATAAGAAATCGCTCAGTCATTTTTGCAAATATTGCAGATAGGTGAGAGGGTGAAGATGTAAAGTCTCAGTGTGTCATCCAGTTTATACCAGGTCATGTGCACTTCATGATTTTTTGGTTATGACCACTGTGCATATCTCTAACTCTACAATCAGACCTGGTTAACATAAATCAACACATACTTAAAGTTTCCTTTATCTGCCTCATTAAAATACATAAATACTAAAATGACAGAGTATACAAAATATACACATGAATAAAAAAAGATTTTACAAGTACCCCTGTGTCGATGTTATTTCGAGGGTAGTTCATTTAATAATCTTTATTATTTCAATTTTTTTACAGCCCCCCCAGTCCCCTCCTCCTAGCACCAGGCCTGCGATTGTGTCCTTTTTATTAACTTCCAACCACAAAAACTACTATATTCATAGCTTCTTTTTACCCATCAGCAGGTGTAAGTGAGTGACATGAAATTGAGGTTTATGTTCCTATGTATGTTCCTGCTTTGTCCCTATTTGTTATGATGACCTCATCTCTGACTTTCCTTTTTGAAACACCATCAGGAGAATCCTAACTTCAAGGCCTCGACTTCATCAGGCACGAAATCCTGAGGACGTGCCACGGGAGCAATAGTCTCTCAGACAACAGTTTCATTCAGACTCTGAGAAAACCCACAGGATGTTTCTGCATTGAACTTATGTCAGCCGCCGACTGTTGGCATTACATGTTATTCCTAGCGATACCACTGGGGCTACAATTTTATTGCCTCAATAAGCTGCTTTTCTATTTCAACATTAAACCTGTAAAGTTGAAAGTTTTGCTTTGTACCATCATGTCTGCTCAGAAAGTCCAGTGTTATGTCACGATACTGTTAAAAACTGAATCAGGACCATAAATCAGAATCACAACCCTGTTGAATTAGTCGTGATTTGCCCAGATGCTTTTCAATGTGCCTCTGGGGCAGAAATGTACAAATCCTGGAGGCGTAATACTTCCCAGGGGTCTTTTAAAACTTTGAAAACCACAATGGTATTACATCATCAAACCAAACTGTACATTTCCAAACCTCTGCCAGCACCGTGAAGCACTTACTCATTACTTTTTCTCAACTGCAGAACAGCATTGTTCCGTGATGTTACCATGACAGAGCTGATTTATCGCACATAGAGTAACACTGTTCACGTTCCTCTGTCCATTCTCTGTCTGTGTGGAGGGCAAGATATTTGATAACTGGTTGGTTTAATTCCTGGATGGAAGTCAAATACTTCTATCAGGGTCTGAAACAGTATCTGCGGCCTCCGCGCTCCTCATGCAGTGACCTCCTCCTCATTCACTTTAGGAATAATGACACAAAGTGCCCTCAAACAACCTCTCCACTGTGTAATACCATATGTCAAGTATGATAAAACACAGTATATTGGCCATATTGGCCAAAATGAGTAAGTGCAATAAATTATTAAGAAAGTTGAACTTGTTCACCCATTGAGAATGATGAGAAATGTTACTCTTACTGAAATAGGACAAGGTGTTTGCTCTTATCTAATCACACTTCTGTTGGTTTGTTGTATTTTAGGAGTTGAACAGATGCTACATGGAGTTGTTTAAAATGATTATGTCTCATGCTGTGGGTGGTGCAGTGAGCCCTATGTAGTTTGTAGCAGAAATCAAAACCAGCAGCCCCATGGCAGCGTTAATGTTAAGACTGAGCGTGAGCCTGACCTTTGCCCGGAGCTTACAAAGGCTGGTTATTAAAATGACAGGTGGTGTCACTTTTTACACTTCCTTTGAGGTAAGGCCCCTAACTACTATCATGTAAAGAAAGTGTACTAAGGGGGAGGAAAAAACTTTTACAAGCGTGTTGCATAATGTGGGCTTCAAGGGGCACCCCTCTCCCTCACCATCCGTTCACAGGTGAAACAGAGAATTCACACCGACGTGCTTTGCTTCGTCTCCATGAGACAGCAGCTTTCAAGGAGCTGCTGCGCAACCTCTGCATGCCCAAATATTCTGTGATTGTGATGTGGTATTGCCAAGCTCTAAAAGTATGCATAATACTGTGTTGGCAGATGAGAAACCCCAACAGAAGAGTGGCATGAACACACTGTTCAAATGTGTTAGACCACAAAGAGAGCAGATTTGACCTTATATGGCTCATTGAAGTTCTGCTCTGAATTATTGAGATAACAAAAACAACACATTTTTTCCAATACGATTCTAAGAACCGCAGTAACAGTTAAGATCTGTAGTTTTTGAAGTAGAAAAAAGGCATTCCTTCACGAGTCGTAAGTAGTAATTATCTTAAGATGAGCAATAAAGCTGTTGAGCAAATTTAAAAACATGACGAGGGACCTGTCTTCAGCACGTGCAAACTGCACAATCCTCTGATTCTAGTCTCATCTATTAGAAACCAAATCAAATTGATTATTCAATGTTACTATTTGTTAAGTGTTTCCAGCTGTTACAGCAAAGATATGAGTGATCTTCAATGAAACAGAGACTGATACACGTCCTCTATCGCTACAGCTTTTTGATGCCATATTAAAAGTCTCCCCGTTCTTACTGGTAAATTAGCTTCTTTATGATTATCTATCAGTCTGAGGATCTAATATCACTTATGTTGAAGTGCTCACAGAACATTGATATGTGTAAGATGGTAGATGTGATCCTGGTTCGGTATTGATCGGTTATTAATGGTAACAAGGTGAAAGGTTGTGAGCATGTGTTTTTCCACTAGGACACCCGAAGTCAGTCTCTTTAACAAGACTGTGATAAAAGGGCTTGTACAAGCTGGATAGTGGGACTATGTTGGTGCCAGCCTCCCCAATGACACCTACTAATTACGCATGGGCCAGGCAGTAAAGATACAGATAGTAATCAACCTCTTTTTTTTTGCCAAACTTGCTCTAACTTGCTCTATTTTGAGATCTCTGACATGGTAATTTGTGGTGGAGACAAAATACATTCCACTCTTGAAACACATACCCCATAGAACACCTTGACCTCAGTTAGAGCGCCCGTAAAACCTCCCGGGCTGGTTTGATCTGAGTAGTAACAGTATGGAGCTGCAGGAAGTTTGTGGCCGCAAGCATTCGGCCTGCTGAAGTGCCTCTGGGCAAAACGCTACAGGGCAGCTCCGCACTTGCTGACCTGAGGCATGAAGAGAGGGTTAGAGACAGAGAAGTGACATTTTCCTTCAGGGGATGATAAACAAACATGCTTGTTTTAGGATGTTCTTTGGTCAATCTTTAGCTCACAGGTCTATATAATCGATATATCAACATAGACAACGTTAATAACTAGAATGACACTCGGTAGAGCACATATCTCTGCCAGTTCCCTTACACTCAATCGAGATGCAACCAATTTCACACACTCATAAACCCTTGTCAGACATGAACGCTGCACATATGAACAACAAAACATAAATATCCAAAGATCGTATCAGATTTATTTATTTTGTTTCCCCAATCCCATAAATTATTCCCTTCGGATAATTTCAAAATGTTTAAAAAAAATGCATAGTTAAAGATAGAGATACAAAAAAAGTTGAATTGGTTCTTCCCTGTCTC
This sequence comes from Pseudopleuronectes americanus, assembly GCA_038501795.1. Lineage (NCBI taxonomy): Eukaryota > Metazoa > Chordata > Actinopteri > Pleuronectiformes > Pleuronectidae > Pseudopleuronectes > Pseudopleuronectes americanus. The sequence goes on along the minus strand of CM076728.1, from coordinate 9,666,714 downwards.
AACTCTATCCTTCCTACAACTTGTTTACGAAAAAAACTAACAGATGATAACAATCAAGTTTAACTGCACTACAAGAAAATTACAAACAGTTGTAAAGGCGAGTCATAATTATTATGTCATTAGCGTTTTCATTTGCACGTTTTGTGGCAGCATGACTTGGAAAAAGCTTCAAAGGAGTGAAAAGCATCTCTGACCAAACTGCAGCCTCAACTCACACGTGTCTTGGGGAATGACGTCTAATATTATGAATGCATATGACAGATATGGGCAGTAAAATCATCGTAAAAATGTCCCTTTTCACATTTCGTTAAGTATATGAATTGTTCACAGCAGTCTTCACACATTTGCTCTGCACAATATTCACTTGTTGGGAGTATGTTAATGCTGCTGCTGGTCTCTGCTCTTCATGTGTTACTGATTTCAACTCAACAGTGCATCCAGTTTTATGAGAACATTGTGTTTTGAATGTAAAGCCTTTTTCTAAAGTGTTGTGCAATAAATCAATGAGACAGACTCAAAATGGAAAAATTAACGGGGTTAGTGTCGCCAGTGGAGTCCAGCGATGTCTGTGTTGTGGTTTATATGAAGGAAAGGCCGGACACACCAAGTGAAAAACAAATCCTCCTCTTAAGTACAGTACAACAATACTAAGGGGAGAGGAGAAGCATGACATATGTAAGGAGGGGCCCCTGAAAAGTGGATTTTGGGGTACAGGACTGAAACTGCAGGCCCATAGATGCCAAGCACATTACCTACTGTACATGGCACAACCTGTTATCAAAATGTAAACAAAAGGTTGAGCTCACTGACAACATCAGGTTCCTTTACCATGTACCCATTAATTAAGGAGAAGTTATTGTATTGGAAGGATATTAGAGTCCTTGAAATATTCCTGTTTCATACAATTCAATTCATTCAAACTTAGCAGCTTGATACGACACTAGTTCCGTGTATTGACCTAAACCTGTGTTCTTAACCAGGCTGTCAAACTTGTTGTGTTGACCTGGCAGAGACTTCTAATGAACCTTCAGGGAACTTTCCCAAAGAGGTCAAGAGTCATAAGAGGGAGACAGTTACCAGAAGTGAGAGTGACTGATGGTTGGACTCAAACAATTGGCCCGAGGTGGGGTCATGAGGTGGTCAGCGATTTACCGTTTCTGTCAGCCCCTTTCACTTTTCACGGCTCTGAGGTATCATGCTCCTCCCTCTGCTTATCACAAGTACATTTTTTAATAATAACACAGTTTGCTACCACTGCGCCTGCTATGACGCTCTTCTATTTGACGTTTGCTGTCAACTTAAATGAGACACGGGTGGAGAATAGGCGAGAGGATTGCATTGGAATTGGATTTAGTCATATTTTGATTAAAATATGTTGCTGTTGTCCAGAAAATGTGGTCATCTGAGCTGTTCTCAGTCTAACTAGATGGAAGTAGGGCAGATAGACGGAGTTCCTTAAAGGCCTCACGGCACATGTGCACTGGGCAGCAGAGGACACACCGCTAACAGGAACCAGACTCGCCTCATCTTAAGGTCAGACGCTAGATGCATCAATAAAGGAGCACGCAAACCAGGAGATGCATGTTAAATGACAGCACTTGTGACCTGCTAGGATTCAAGTATATTCCTGTTTTTAATTAGTGGAAATAACTGCAATATGTTCATGTATAGATTCACCTCGAATTTCAGATGGAGCACAGACACACTTCAGCTCTCCTCAGCTGTCGACCTCAACTCTCCTCTGCTGTGAGTCATCTCTGCATCTGGGAGTGTGTGCACAAGTATGCATGAGAATGTACATTCATTTTTGAAAAAGGGGGAATTTCTCCCTGAAAACGTATTCACTTCTTGTCATGCAGCTGTTGGTTTGCTTTATCAGCTCTGTGGTTTAAATGTTTTGCTAATTAGTCTGCAAAAATACATAAAAACAGTAGCAGGGACATCATCTCCGTGTCCAGGAAGCAGACAAAAGATACTGTCATTAACATCTGTTTCTGTCGAATACACTCCCAGTATGACCAGTGACTCGAGATGGATCTGTAAAACCCTATTGAATTTTCTACTCATGAGCATTGAGTAGAACAAAACTGTTTAAAAATCTAGACAAATTCCCTTAATGCAGACTTGAGATATCTTGTTCAAAAGGCAGAAATTAGGTTTTGTGTGGCCATCGTGATCATGACCTTAAGCAACTCAAATCTATTGAGTTCATCATTGAGTGTAGGTTAACAATTGTGCTATATTTAAAATGATTCTCTTGAAGCATTCTTGAGATAACAGGTTCAGAGGGGTTCTCTGTGATGTTGACCTTTGACCTTCAATGACCAAATTCAATTGGTTTTGGTAAATGGTTTTGTATTTATATAGCGCTTTTCTAGTCTTGATGACCACTCAAAGCGCTTTACAGCACAGTTTTACATTCCCCCATTCACACACACATTCATACAGTGCATTTATTCAGCACTTTCTTATTCTATAGCGAGCCATTCAGGGTTCAGCATTTTGCTCAAGAACACTTACGCATGAAGATGGGTCAGACTGTGGATCGAACTGCCGACCTTCAGGTTGGAGGACGACCACTCTACCCCTCAGCCACAGCCGCCCACAAAATAAAATTTGAAGAGATTCTCTCAAGGCATTCTCATGATATTGTGTTCACAGGGCCCTAAAAGTAATCTATCTATCTATCTATCTATCTAAAACATAATGGTTACAGCCACAGGCTGTCGCCACAGGCATAACAAGAGACAGCCATGTTAGCGACCAGCACTTTGAGTTTATACGTACTTATACACCTTGGGGGTCTGAGCTAATAATAACATCAGTATGCTAACACCCCCAAAATGATATGCTAACACATCGAGTCTTCTGCTTTGATGTCTACAATGTTCACTATCCTGATTTGACCTATTACTTTAGCATCCTAACAGTCTAATGGTTACCAATAAACACAGCTCATTAATCTAAATCATAAAGCAAAGTATTAAAGAAATATTTTTTTCTGCAAAATGATAGACAAAGTTGAAAGCTTCTCCTTCACCCCCTCCAGTGGGGGATGTAAAAGTGAACACGTATTAATCCGATATCAATTCTAAGTCCAAATCACAAATGCGAACCTGATGCTGCTGCTGGAGGAGACTTATCAGTGTATTAACCAGTGCCAGAAGAACTAAATACGATGTAACTCTAAAAATGATCTGTGGGGTTTGACCCAGTTTGAGCTGGAAGTTTACGTTACATGACGTGAGCTTTGGATAAATAGGAGAAAAGGCCTGAAGGTTAATACAGTCAAACTGGAAACATGTGTTTAGGCTGAGTGCACATCAGAAAGCTACGTCCAGTTGCCTAAACCTAAATCCTAATTTATGTAGGCAGTATCATCTCCAGGTAATTGTACTTTAGCACATGCTCTTAGTTCATTGCTTAGGATCAACTCTTGCTCCCATGTGGTTTAAATGCACGATATCAATAATGTCATAAATACTGAAAAGGAAAGAAGAAAGAAAGAAATCTTGTTTTATTCTAGTGTAAAACTTAGGAGATTCATAGCTCTATAAAATGTATAAAATACAGCACATTTTAATATATTTTAAATTATGGGCAAGTAATTTGTAAACTCAGCTAAGATGAGTCAAGAAATCGATAATTTGTTATTAAATCTCACAGATGTAATTTCCCGATATTTGCTGAAAACACGTACTGGGCCACCATCATGGCAGTTTTAGTGTTTTTGTCCCCGTGAAGTCCCAATGCATGAGGCAGGAGGTGGGAGCCTGCCAGTATAAGCCATGATATCATGAGAAAGTAAGCGAGCTGTGCTCCATGTTCCAAAGATCGAATTTGTCCATCTGAACTACACGTGGAAACAAAGGCTGAGGATATTTATACTGACATCTGATACAAGTTTCAACATGTGAACGTCAGCATTGGGAAGAGGATGATGTCAGGAGCTGTTTGGATTGTATTGTTTTTTCAGGTTTTCCTGTTATTGTGTGCACCCCCATTAAAAAGACAACTTTTAGACAGCCATCTTAAAGCTTCATAGAGATGGTACTGTATTAGTTACAGGAGTACTGCATTGAAATGTACACAAATTATCTAGTCGTATGTTGTGTCCTCTTTTTTGTCTTTACAACACATATGCATGATTCTCGAGAAATGTGACCCACATACAGACAGATATTTATTAGGTTGCTATCTAAAAATGTCTCTTAAAGGTTCAATGTGTAGAATTTAGTGACATCTGTTGGTGAAGGTGCATGTTGCAGCTGAACTCCCCTCACCTCACCCTCCCCTTCCAAACATGGAAGTAGCCTTCAGTTGTAATAAAAATTCAGAAGGTGTTTAGTTTTTCCAGTTTTGACGACTGTTAAGAACATTGCTGCCTCCATAGAGAGTACCCACTACCGGTGTAAAAATATAGTATTTGAATATAAAGGGTCCATTCCAGGGTAAAAAACACACACTATTGGATATGAGCAGCATGATGGTGCAGTGGTGAGCACTCTCTGTTATGGGTTAACTTCTCACAGTTTATCAACATTCTGCCTGGAGACACTATTTGCCTAAAGGTGTGATTGTGAGAATGAATGGTTATTTCTTTCTGTGCATTGACCCTGTGATGGACTGGCTACCTGTCCAGGTTGGGATCGGTCTCTGTGATCCTCAGAAGATTAACGGAATAGATCAACTTTAGGTGGATGGACTTTCTGTTCTGAAGCTTGTTATTTCTGATAATTCCCAAAATGCACGAGCGGGCGTCTCAGCTTTAATTATTTTGGAGCGTTTTGAACACGTTATTTTGGATTGTTTTGAACTCGTTTTGTATTAAAGCGGTGAGCTCATTGTGGCAGAAACATCGGTTTTCCGTCTGTGTCCTTAGGGAGCACTGAATGGATCAAATCATCCGTTTAAGAGGTGGTCAACACATGTGGTGGTTCAGCACCTAAGAACGTGGTGGGGCCAGTAGGAACACACAAACATGATAACTTCAAGTTAAATGTCCGTAACGCCAGCTCACTAGGAAAAGACAGAGCAGACAGGAAATATTAGCAGACTTTGTCTTAATCAATCCCAAACTTTTACACTAAAAAGTGGAATGATTTCATTACTATGACAGCTGGCACATCATCACATGCTTGCACAGGACACTGTGTGCTGAGCTCAATCTGGAGGGATTTGTGTCATGCGAAGCTTACGTCTACTTGAGTCTGAGATATGTTTCAAGTTCACAAACAATTTTAAAGGTTCAGGAAAGAACTTATTCAACTTGAAAAAAAAGATTTAGATAAAAAGAATCGGGCATGTTTCAGGGACTGATGTAGATCTTGTGAATTTGTGGTTTCATAAGGGGGCCGATGGGCCTTGGCAGAAGTTTGCACTCTACTGCTACCATAAGTTCTACTAATGCCACTTGAAGTTCTGACGTTAAATCATGAGGCCTACAATAGACAAAAAAATGTAGTTTGTGTGTGTGTGTGGTTGTGGTGATATACAAGTAGTATTTTTCACTTTGCTTATGAAGTAATGCGATAATCTTTCACAGCTTCATCAAAGAAATCCTGAGTGAAGCAGTGAGTACTTTTTAAAGCCTAGTCCGGATGAAAAGTGGTTCACAGAGACCCTGAACACTAACTCTTGTTAAACCACTTTTATCAGTGAAATATATATGTCTGGGCTGTTATTGATAGTTCATGTGCCAAATCCTTAACTCCTCTCACACATGGAACAGTGCTCTTCATGGTCCGGCCTCTGTAATTGATTCATCTAAGGATGTTTCCCACAGAATATCAGTTAAAACCAGACCAGAGGAGATTATCCAGTGCTGCTTTATAGCTAATATGTACAGTTTTACAGTAAAAAGTCAAGTTCGCACACACAATTAGAATAAAATGTTGCCCCAGCAGCAACGTTTTGTAATGTGAATCAGACTATTTCATTTGTACAGTTTACTGATGATATTACTTTTTGTCTATTCAGAATCAAGATATTGTTGATATTCAAAATCTGATGAAAATGAAGATAAAATACATCCAATGACATCCGATAATTTATCTCTGGAGCTTTACAAGTCATAGAGGAACTATTGTGTTTTAATAGCCACACAAATGTTGCGTTGAACAGAGCACATAAAGAAAAAATATTTGCAATATTAAAGTGCCGATGCTGGTATCATAGTGGTTGTTTTCCTCCTGATGTCATCCTTCTCATGTTTATTGATACAGTCAAATGGTAGAGAAGTTTATTTCTAAATCCTCAAAGGCAGGTGGATCCGCATGACGGTCACATGCACATGAAGAAAGAATGTTTTGACTGGTGCCACTGATAGAATCAAGTAACTACAGACCATTATGAATTTATCACAACTCAAGCACACATATATACGTCTATATATATATCTATATATCCGCCGTCTCCCCCTGTGAAGCATCAGAGTGTTCTCCTGTGCTCATCATCAGTGAGGACTGTCCTTCTCTGTGTCTTTGGTCAGGCTCTGCAGCAGAGACCTCTGGAAGGCCTCATCACACGACTCAGGGATCAGGAACTCCAGCAGAAGGTCACAGACGCAGTAGATGAGATGCCTGCACAGAATCACACAAACACACTCAACTACAGACTCACATCGACTGTAAATACAGCATATTTCAGTCTTGGATATCAAAGATTTAAATGCCTTGTATGAAAACCACAAAGTGGTAAAGTCTTCTTCTCTCTTGGTTTAATTATGTGATGTGGCCATGTTCAGCTCACAGAGTCAGACGAGTATTTACTCAACAGTGTGTCTGCTGACTCACTTGTTTATCTGATGGTCCTGTAAAGACTCCAGCATGGTCTCCAGGCTCAGTGTGAACTTCTCATTGCCCAGCATGTCAGTGATCAGCTCTGTTCAAGTACAACAATACAGTTTTAGGAACCTTGCAAATCAGGACAACATTTAACCTCTACAATCTGAACCTAACATCGGCTGCAGACCTGGGATCAGCTGCACGAGACAGTCCAGACATTGCTCCTTAGTCTCTTCTCTTTCTGCAGCGCTGCGCTCAGGCCGGGGTTGAGCAGGTAACGTGCCCCCTGGCCACACAGCTTCCTGCAACACTTGCAGGTAAATCACCCAGCAGGGGGCGCTGGTAAGGTGGGCAACTCCTACATCCAACCATCTGAGACAAAAGTCAGTGGTTTAGTGCAAATATTGTTTGGTTTTTCTACCACATATCAGTGACTGCAGGGAGGAAACAAATTAAAATGCACAGTCATGCAGGCTGATTGTGCTTGCACACAAGGGGAAGAAACCCAAACAAGCAGTTTTAAATGTCCCAAAAAAATTGCCGGGCATGAAGAGTATTTACTGACATTCTCAGTGAACCTGATCACTCCCAGAGGCATGTGTCAAGTCACAGAAATGGAGGCCAGAATAATCAGTTAGAGACGGCAGAACACCAGAGATTAGACGAGCTGAGTTCCCACAGAAAGAAATCCCAGTGGTAATGTAGAGAAGTCTTTGTCTGAAGCTGAATACCCAGCAAAGACATAAACATTTAATTTAAAAGAAAAAATAATATTTTGAAAGTCAATCTGAGAGACTCTCACGAGGCCTCCATGCACCGCAAACCACTTAGTACCTCGTAAAGCCGTCACTTGTTCTACAAAAGGAGCCGGTGTCGTGATGTTCAGCTGCAGGAAGAAAAAATGACTGAGTCCCACAATGTGACCGCAATGTAGCAAAACAAATCTGCAGTCATACATTTTCATTTGGAAGTAGGATGAGTTGATTTTCTTTCTTTTCTTTCACAGCCATTTTAGAAACTTTGAGGTCATACATAATTTTATTTGATTTTGTTTCACTTTTTAAAGATGTCTATCTATTCCATGTATATTATTCGGCTATTTTAACTTGTTATAGAGATTTATTATGTTTACTTAATTTCAATCTCATTGGCTCTGTTAAATCGCTTTAACAAATAGTTTTAAATTGTACTTTTTATTTTAAATTGCTTCCTTATGTCGTCCCTGTACAGCAGGTTGAATCTACCTCTGTGTATAAATTATGCTTTATGAATAAAGCCAAAGCTATAATACTGTATCTTTATTATGATAGATCAATTAATAAATCAGGGAACTTCACTGAGGCACATTCATTTTAAAAGACATTTTACATAATAAACTTAATCGCTTTCTTGCTTTGAATGATATTAGGTCAATTGTAATTACAAACATGTATTATCCCAATGAACGCACTGTCTCACACTCCTTCCTTCTTCTGGACGCTTGAAACAGAGTTATTTAAATGCTGCAATGTAAGTCGTTGTTCAGTCGGAAATCAGTACACAGACACTGAAAGAAGGAGCTACCTCTCAATGAAGGTGCCAAAGAGCAGTCTGATGGTCTTCTGAATGTTCTCAGTGCACAGCCAACTCCACTGGTCCTTCATCAGCAGACACAGGATGTTCAAAACAACATCTGCGACAGCTGTGTCTGCACATGAAACACAACAAGAGCAACAGAGGGACACTTTAAAATGTGAAACACAAGCAAATCACAACATTGGTGGGAAGTGACTGCAGGGACTTCTCTGCTTGTGGAGTGTTGCTGCGCCCAAGTGGTGACGCTACGTTAGTGTATGTTGCTTCTCTGGAGCTACAAAGAATGCAATGTTGTGTAAATATGAACCTGTCCCGTGACTTTTCCCTGAAGTCCTCCTGTCTTTGTCAGGCTGCCCACTGCTCTGTCTGGCTGCCTCTTTCTCATGCTGCCCACATAACAGTCTCTCCTGCTCTGTGACAAAGTTCTCCAGCCCCGACAGCGTCATACCATTCAGGACCTGAAGCGATGCAACCATGTCAGTGGTTATCAATTTCAAAAACAGGTTTATTATTCAGGGGTAATAAATAGAGTATGGTAACTTACAGGGCTGCCTTCACTAAAGCAATACGTCACTTTCGGGTGTAGGTCAGGAATGTTGAGAGATGGGGAAATTTTGCTCTGGAATATAGATCTCCTGCAACTTGAAACACAAAACCACAACTTTCCCAATTACATTAATACAACGAAACACAGTTTACAAGAACAACCAGCACTGATTTATCTTGTACTGAACTAATTGTTTGATCAGTTATGAAAGAGAAAAGCGATCAGTGGCCAACATGGTGAGAAACTATAAGTGATCTTATAAACATGCTGCACAAAATTAGATTTATTTCAGCCAAATTTGTCTAGAATCTAAGAATCTTAATGTCAATTGTAAACTGGTATGAGGGGTCACACAGGCACAATGCTTTGTTACGAAGGGGTAGGAGGGATGATGTTTCCAATGGGCCATCACTGAGCTCTCACCTGGACTTTCTGTTGTCCAGTGTTCTTACATCAGTGTCTCCCTCAAACTCCTCTGTTGGACTGAGGGACTCAGGATACGGAAACGCTGTCTTCAACGTGTCGAGAGCATTTTCCATCATCTTCAATTGAAATCAAGTTGGAGGAGACATGAGAAAATTATGTTCATAGTCATCTCTGGTACGTCTTTGTTATCAGATATAAGATAATATACAGAAGAGAAAACCATTCAATATATAGGAGAGATTATATGTCTGATGGTTTAATTTTATGTAAGACCCTGTGAATGCTTCCAATATAAAAAACGTTTTTAGATGCAGCTATTAATTACATTCAAGCAACTGCAGCTACATTTTCACCAATTCATTAAATAGATGAAACTAAAACAGCCGGCCATTTCTAAAGTTACACAATCTTTTCCATTAAAAGGGATTATTTCAGGGTCCTTGTGAAATAAGGAACAATTCATTTGCATTTGAATGTATTAATTAAATAAATATGAATTAATTAAATTTTCTCCTGATCATACTGCATGGTCTTGATGATTTTCTCACCTTATCAATTCTGGACTTGGCAAAAGGTTTCCTCCCAAAATATGTGCAAACATCTGTGTTGACAGCCAGGAACTCCTGCATGTCCTCACTGTTGGCCGTCTCAGGAATGTTGTTCAGTTGCTACAAGATTAAACAGTTTACAGGACCGCACAAATCTTCACTAACAATGCAGAGTGAAGATCCTGGTACCTACTCTGAGGAACGTATCCAGTTGGCTTTTACGGGCCTCGACCCTCTCACTGTCTGCATTTCCAAACGAAAGGTCAGGGAACATTTTCTTTGGTCCTTTGACATCTGAAATGCAAAATAATGAATTACAAAAATGTATCTATCTTGACACAGTTCAATGGCCAATTAAAATCCAAGGATAACTTCTTACTCTTGATTAATTTCTTGACTTCAGGCTTCTCCTCCAAACGTGTCTGCAAGTTGAGGAACTCGCTGTATCTGCGGTTGACAGTGTGAGAGGCCGCGGACTGCAGAGACGCACCGCATTCTGCTTCAGCCAATGTCTCGAACTGTAAAACAGGAAGTGGAGGGCAAACTGTGGTGATAACACACATTCAGTCAAACATTAAAGCAACACGTTTAGTAAGCGCCAGCGCCCTCTGCAGCCAGAACAAAGACTATTCATCTATTGACTGTGTCTTCCCACTCACTGAACTGAAACAGAACTGACATGATCCCCAGCTTCCTGAACCAGCAGAAGTGGCGGTTTGACAAATACACCAAACTTAGATTTCTTCTTATTTTAAAGGTTTCTTTTCGCTGAACATCAGAGATAAATGCTGGATTGGAATGTCTTCTTTATGTGTTTAACTTATAACATACAGTAGCATTACTGTTGAACTTGCTGGATTTGATTCTGATAATTTAAGTTGTGATTTCCAGACAGCTACATAATTCCCAAAGGAGATTAAACCAACATACTAAAGTTACAAAGAACAGGCATTGGGAGTGGGAAGTGGGAATGGGAGTGGGACCATTATCCTCATCCATGTCAGTGAAGCATCAAACTAATTATGAGGATAATAATATTTAAAGGGGTAAAAGGTTGAGTAGTGTTGATTCAAGGCAGCAGGAGGTGTTGTTACCTTCACAGTGTAGAGAGTATAGGGATGTGCGCTTGTGCCACGCAGCTCCTTTGCGGCGACTGTACCAGAAATGTGTACATTCTGGACCTGTACAGGTGCAGCTTGGCTGTTGGGCGAATCAAAGTTGAAGGAGTTAAGTCTTTTGGGAGAACAAGACGGGGATTTCTCTTGGGCTATACCCGCCGGCCACTGGGAGTCCTCAGGCACAACCACCTTCGGCCCAAGATTTTTCAGAGGTCCAAAGCAGCCAAAGGCCTCGTCGTCCCTCAAGGGGCTCAAGCTGCAGAAGTTCGTTGGAGGACCACAGTCAAAAAAGCCTCCTGTCAGGTCCTCTCCTGAGTCAGACTGAATCAGCAGAGACTCCAGTGAAATCATTTTGGACTCGGACGACTGGGAGTAATGTGCAGAGGGGAGAGTACAGCAGCTCACTTTGCATGGTGTGAGTAAACCTGCGTGACAACTTTCTAATTTGTCCATAGATGTCTGGCTGACCAGGCTGCTCAGTGAGGAGTCCTGATCATTGATCAGACTGAGGCTCTGTTGATCTTCAAGCTCTGACGAGCTTATGCTGGAGAGAGCTGCTGGTTCAGAAGAAGACAGTGACCTGCAGGTGGTCCAGGAGTCCTGCTTGATTAGACATTTGTACAGTGCAGCTGTGGGGAGGTTATCCTGTGGTTCTCTTGACCTGGTGATTATATCTACAATGGTTTGGTTCAGCCAGTCAGGATCCGACACTCTGCTAATGAGCGGCAACAGAACATTGTAGGTGATGAGTTCTGTAACCATGTAACCTCCGGTCCTGGTCTCCATCTGAGGGTACGGAACAAGAACATGTAGGACGAGGTTAACCAGAGCTCTGGAGTACCTGAGCTCAACGGCTTCACTGCTCACAGCTGGGTGAGGAGCATCTACTTCACTGTAAAGCTGCCACAGGCTGAACACCTCCCTGTGCGTTGCCTGTATCTGCCTTGCCGTCATGTAGCTCTGCAGGTGACAGCCGTACAGCTCCAGCAGCCGTTGGACCAGCGCCTTCCTGTCCAATCGCCTTGCACGCTCCTTCAGCTCCATCACTGACTCCAACATCGAATTACGCACTGCTCGCTCAAACTCCCCCTCCACCTCTGGCAGCAGAGTACGATACCACGAGGACACAAAGTCACGCACCGCTTTGTGGACGGCACTATCGATCTCATGGTTCAACCTCCACTCGTGTTCGGGTGAAAACAGCGGTGGGCTTAGGCCGCCAAGAGGCAAGAAATGCTCCAGGTGGAGGAGGCTGTTTGCATCCAGCACAGCGCGAGACCCGAGCCAACCCCCGAGGACCACTAAGAGACTGGTGAAGATGCAGAGCAGCCAAACGTTGACGAGGAGGTGGAAGAGGACCAGCCATGCCAGGAGAGCTCCGAGGCCTAACAGCCTCCTCTGCCCCAGTAACTCTGATAAAGTCCAGTGATCGGAGCTCTTGGAGGAAGGCATCACAGTCAGCAGAAGTGTGTCCTGTTTAAAAAAGGAAATGTACTGTCACATAATGAGAATGAAGATGTCATGCTTTTGATTATTGGATTAACTTGATTTATAAACACTTCATACTTGAAAAGGCCAGTTGCAACATTTGGTGGCAAAGCTGGGAATTAGTTAATTTGCACTTTTTAATGTTTTAATATTGTGTATGACTTTTAGCATATTACCAATGTGAACACTAATTACAACACTTAAACATTGAGCCATCTGTTGAGGAATGTTTTGACCATCCTCTCACATTACTGTACATACCACTATCTATCATGTATATAATGTATATTATACATTATATCTGTACACCATTGGGAGAGTGGAGAGCTTCGTTCCACACACACGCCCTTCTCTCTCCAAGCAGCAACCAAGGGCAGGTTATAGATAAAGGGCCAACCAGTAAGGCCTCAATGTGATTTAGGTATACATACTTTAGGCTTAACTATTGTAGTGGAAACTAACTCATTGTGGTGGAAAACTATTTGTGAAAAGTAACTTTTGCAAACCTGTCTGAGACCTCTCTATTACATATTGACTTTCAAAGGACTTTCTTAATTCCTGTTTCAAACTGTCCTTCTGGAAAAGTAGTTTCCAACCTCAACCTTCCCAAATGGACATGTGAGATGGACGGACCGAGACAAAACCACTACTAAGTCTTCTGACAGACTTTGTCAGACATTACACTCAAGTAGAAATTGTGACTTGTTCCTAAAAATATTTTTTGTAATAGTATAAGTCAAACAAAAATGCTATGAAGTACTCACTATGCAGAAAGGCAAATTTATGAATAAAATATACTATACTGGATGTAGCATTTATATGTGATTCATTATGAATTATTCATGTATATTGCTGTAATGTTGTAGCTCTTACAGGCCCGGATTGCTTTGACTATATATAATATATTGTTGAGTAGATGTGAATTTAAAGTAATATAGAAAAATTATAGAAAGTATGTTTGTCTATAATCAACTTCTGACATTAACAGATAATATCAAGGAGCAGAACATTTAAACACTCAATTACAAGCATCTCAAATATTTCAATAAGCTACTTGATTCCATTTACTTTGTAACTTCCCACCGATAACAGCAGTGAACACATTTAAAAGCTGGTGTAACATTATAATCATTACAAAATAAAAGGGCTGACATCAACATTTATCAGAGAGGGACATGTTGCCATGGCAATCAGCAAACTCCATAAACCAGCCTGTTGTGCTTTATTGCTCTTTTTCTTCACCACTTTGACTACATGTGTTTACAAATGTGGTGTAGCTACAACTATAGCTTACAGCTGAGGTCACAGGTGGAGCTACTGTTCACCTAACACAAGGAGCTATACTATAATCAACTGATGTACTGTAATATTCATCCCACATGTTCTGACAGCGAGGAGACAGCAAACATTACCTGAAAGGTTCCAGGTTATTGGAGCTTTACATTCGGAACAGAGGCTGAATGAGACGTCCTCCTTCTCCTGTGGGACGTAACTCTAATCCTCCAACAAAGATAATCAGGATCAGCCGGTCCTGATGGACACACACACCCAGGCCATATGGAGGGACAAGGAGCAGTTAGGTGTGGGCATCCCCAGTGTTTACAGCCCTGTGGGAGGGACATGTTCCTCCACTGCTGCTGTCAATGGAAACATGACCAAACACGTACAAAACTAACAAGAAACAAAGAAACAAAGAAAGAATAATAATGATAATTGTAGGAGGGAGGAGCCTGTAATGGGAATTCTGCAATCCCAATCTGACAAAGATGAACTAGACACGAATCTCTTACAGTAATGTCACACGGTACACAAGGAATTGAACATGATTATATTGTGATCTAAATGTTACATTTCCCTTACACATGATTATATTGTGATCTAAATGTTACATTTCCCTTACAGGCCTGTTGTCGTTCCACAGATACACCCTTCTCTCTCCAATCAGTACCAAAGGTTAAGTTATAGATCCTCTACAGCCCTCAAAAACATACAAAAACATACAGAAACATACAATAAACACATACAAACCCACAAATAAATCGAAGAAAGAAGGAAAGAAAGAACGATAATGAAATAATAACAATAATAACGTGTGCATTACTTTACTGCCCCATCTATTATAATAATTATTATTGTTTTCTTATTATTATCGAAATAATACAACAGTGGCAACTTTTCCGCATCTGTCAGTCTGCCCTCCCTCTCTCCCTTCCTCTCCTCCCTCTCGTCCCTCTGTGTTGTATAACCTGGTTGTGTAATAGCGCAGCAGCAAGCGCACCTCCAGTGGCGCAGCAGTCAATGGTCCAGCAGATGCAGCGACCAGTGGCTGTATCCTTCCCAGTTCACCGCGGCCATGTCTCCTGTGAGCTCAGGTGAGAGATTTAATCTGACACTGACTCGAACTGCGCATCAGCACCATTTTATTATCCACCTGCTGATGACACACACGCACACACGCACACGCACACACGCACACACAGATGAGAGGGAGACTGCAGCCAAGCTAAATCCGATATAACCCGTGCGCACTTGAACAGCTCAACACTCCGAGGGCTGGAGGTTCGTTTTTCTCGTTGCTGGCTTTTATTATGCAGTGCAGCTTGATGTATGTGACTGTGATGATGGAAGAACAAAGTGTTCTTTCAGCTTCTGGCTTCTGCCTGGTGTGATCGCAGCTCACAGATCTGCTGAACGCACAAAACAACGTTATAATATTGTTGTTAACGCAGGTCGATTCATCTCAGGCTGCAGTCACATGGTATATCCGAACAGCGCTGCTATAGGTTCACGGTCAACGTCGTTTCTATTGTAGAGCTCAGCACGTGTTACTGCGCGTGTCCTAAATGCATATGGAGGGTGTGTCCATATCCATGCATCCGTCCGCTTGCTTAAAATGCAAGAGAACGTGCAGTGTTTACACGACACAAGTGTGTAAGCACCAGGACGTCACCGCATGTACAAGAACAGGGGAAGATTGGATTACGGGACATTTTGAAAACCTCCAAATAATGATTTCATGCTCGAAAAAATTCCCAATGCACTTCTCAATGTTAGATAACGTGGGACCTATCAGACGGGTACAGATCCCTGATATCCCCCTCTTCACTTCACTCAGAATCTTTGCATGATGTGTTGTGAGTCAATCTGCAGGTGCTGAATTATATCTCAGAAAACTCCAGGGTTGACATATAATTTGCCCTCTGTCATCTCCCATTCTTAATGTAAGTCAGGTGCACTATAGGCTGTTTGCTGGTGTAATTGTAGATGTACCAGGAAATAAGAGAGACACCTCTCTGCAGAAGACCTGGCGTCAGTTTACCCGTGAGCAGACCATCTGTGCATGTGTAAACAATCTGTGTGCACTCACCCCTGCAAGCTAATATTACAATCTTCATGATGTGAACTTAAAATAGCAACGAACACTGTGCCACTGACGTCAGACCAATTTTTTACCAGGGTTCAAAAGTGCAGTTGCTTTGCAACCGCCTCACTTAACCTGATCAAGCCTCATTTTAAGACCAACACACCATTGGGAGCCTACATGGACACAAGTGCACTGCTGTTTGAGCAACATTGTGCTGGATGGGAAATTGAAAAGTGTGAAACAAGCAATAAAAAGCTTGCGTGGCCCAGTTGGCACCGCTTAGTTGTGAGGAAGGACCCAGGTCCATTCAGGCTGCAGGTTTCCATATGAATCCTTCACATGTAGTTTTTCAATAAAAGGATTCATTAAAATATCAACATCTTTACTCATATGTTCCATTTTATGTTTAAACTCAAAGATTATATAAAAGTCACTCCCTGCTTGTATAATTGAAACTGGGGCAAATCAAATAAGGGCTTCCGTTGCCTGGTAACAGTGGAGCTGTCTGTTGACAATAATTTAAGTCAGATGTCTTTATAAACACTGGAATCTGTCCTACGAGGAGGCCCAGTCAATAAAACTCTGCAGTGACGCCAGAGCAGAATGACCCAGCAGCCTGTGTTTATTCCCACTGAGGATCTAAACTGACTTTTGCCCAAATATAGTGTTGAAACAAGCCGCCTGACATTTCCTCCATAAAACAAAACTGCACCATTTAATTACCATATAAATTAAGAGTTAGGTTGATTTTCAAATGTTTTATCCAGTTCAGATAAGATTGGCTTGTTACAACAGATTTATAATACCTAAATAAATATAGAGAAAAATATAAAGGATGAATATTTTGGCTAAAAGCAATGCGCTGAGAGCAGTGAAATTGTGAGATTTCTTTATAGGTTGTTGTTGACAGTGGATCTTATCAGGCAAAGAAACATAACTGTAGTGTTTTCCAAAGTTCACCCTAGCTCTGCCAATAAAATCGCCCAGTTTGAATTGAATGCACTGCAATCAAAGACGGCCACTTCCCCGCAATTTTGGTAAGATAACGTTTATGTGTTTATTTCCTACAGTTAACGACAAGCCTGTTGAGAATGGCAAGGACAAGGAATCCATCGACACGCTACTGAAGGGACTGGAGACAATTTCTCCTTTGGTCCAGTCTGCGCAGGAGACCCCTGAGCCGATCTCTACCACAGTGCAAGGCAGCATCCCCCCCTGGATCAATGGCAAATTCCTCCGCAACGGGCCGGGGAAGTTTGAGTTTGGAAACACACAGTGAGTTGGAAACACCTCAAATGTACTGCTGCGCAACACAATTGAAACTAATTACATGTGATGGGATTGAACCTGGACTTGTGCACTCCACCGCAGCTACAACCACTGGTTCGACGGGATGGCAATGCTCCACCAGTTCAAGATCGACCAAGGCCAGGTGACGTACATGAGTCGGTTCCTGAACAGCGATGCCTACAAGAAGAACAGTGAGAGGGACCGCATCGTGATGTCAGAATTCGGAACACTCGCCATGCCCGACCCCTGTAAGAACTTTTTCCAACGCTTCCTGTCTCGCTTTGAGATGATCGGTGAGTAGATGGAATAAGATGGGACTGGAAAAAATGAGTGTTCAGGGGGGTTGTCTTTCAAAGAGGAGGGGTTGTGGGGATTGGATGTGATTGGTGAGTTGACTCCCTGTACATGGAAGCTGCCTCGTTCTATTTATGTCTTGCTCTGAGGTATAAAATAAATAACAACTATAGGATGTCGCTCAGTAGTCCCCTTCAAATCAAACTAGCTGCACCATGTTGCATAACCTCATAGATATCAGTTCCCTTTGTTTCATCGAGATTCATGATTTACTCGAATCCAAATTTGGCATCAGTCGTGAGAGCAGTTTGGTCATTTGAGAAAGAGCCAGGAAACATTTCTAGATCAGGTGGGAGAAAAGACGACACTCTACAATCTCTTTTCTTTGAAAAAGTTGAATTGAGGCCTGAGCGGGGATCCTCCAAGAATTCTGTTCTCTCAGGTTACATAATGACATGTCCCACTGTGGGTAATCAGAGAGGGGGGAGAGGCATTCTCACACGCAACTAGACTTATGCAACTACAAGCTGCAAATACAAAGCAGTGTGCTTGAGAACGCTAATTATTTTGAAAGGAAAAATGCTGTCATTCATTTTAAAGCTCCAGCAATCCAGTAACATGTTTTTCTTTGTTGCAGAGCCCACGGATAATGCGAGTGTGAGCTTTGTGAAGTACAAAGGTGACTACTATGTCAGCACAGAGACCAACTTCATGCACAAAGTGAACCCAGAGAATCTAGAAACGCTGGAAAAGGTACCAACATGAGCATCATGCAGTGAGATATTAATATGAATCTAAGTCTTATGAATTACATGCAGCATAAATACATATAAATGCATAATAGAGTGTAGTTATTAACACACACACTGATTCTTCATCCTCACTGCTCTCGTTTCATAGGTGGACTGGAGCAAGTTTATTGCTGTTAATGGAGCCACTGCCCACCCCCACTATGACCCTGACGGTACCACCTACAATATGGGAAACTCGTATGGAAGCAAAGGTTAGTCCCATTGTCCACCAAATTAAAATTTCACACCTTAATTATTTGTTTCTCACTCACTGATCATTAAATAATAAAAAGTGCATACCTTCTGACAGGTTAATGTCCCATCTCGCTATGTCAAAGCAGTGTTACCCATTAATTTGGCTAGGCAGTTTCATAAGGAAACACTTCGTATAAAAACATAGATGTGTAGCGCTATTTGCAGTGCTTTCAGCCATAAGGTTTTTATTGTCCTTGCAGATAGATGGACCTCATACTTTCAGCTGCAGGTGTAATGTATTGCAGTTCTCTGTCACACAAAATAAATTGTTTTTCACTCAGAATTTGCTGCACGAGCAAGCAAAACATCCATGCACATATCTGCTCCCTCGCCACTTACACCAAGTTTTTTTTAATTATCCTTCCGGTGTTTCAGGAGCCCGTTACAACATCATCAAAGTGCCGCCTGAGAAGACCAGTGCCAATGACACACTGCAAGGTGCCAAAGTGCTCTGCTCTATCTTGCCTTCAGACAAGTCCCATCCCTCCTACTATCACAGCTTTGGTAAGTCAGGAGTCCTTGATATCACTCCGCATTAATGAAGTCTGTATCTTTCACCTGTTGTCCTTAGCCACAAAGCATAATGATCCTCTTGCTTCCAGCCATGTCAGAGAACTGGGTGGTGTTCATCGAGCAGCCAATCAAGATGGACCTGCTGAAGATCGTCACATGTAAGATGAGGGGGAAGGCTCTGAGCGAAGGCATCTACTGGGATCCCAATCTGGAAACTGTCTTCCATGTTGTTGACAAGCACACAGGCAAGGTGAGATGACCGGGATGGTTAGAGGTGAGGAAGTGAGGAAGCTTGCTGTAGGTCCTTGGTGGTCTGACCATGTGTTCTGTGCCACAGGTCAGCTCAGTGAAGTACCACGCCAAAGCCCTCGCCACCTTCCATCAGATCAACGCCTTCGAGGAGGATGGACTCTTGATGCTTGACACGTGCTGCTCAGACGACGGCCAAGCCATCAACAACTACCTCATCCAGAACTTACGCAAGTCAGGAGATGCACTCGATGAGGTCAGAATTTAATTACTCATGAATACATAAATTAACACTCATTATTAAACTGAATTTAACTAATTGAGACTAAACCTGACCAGGGACTATACATGACAACAAGCCCTTTTTGTTAAGTCTCGCATATTCACAGTCATGGTTGTCAATGTGCACTGTCCCTGAGAGATAAACAAATAATCTCAACTAAATCCATCCTCACATCTCATCTTGAGGTGTGTACCTGCTTGAACCATCCTTTTATTTTCTGCTTAATAATTGTGAAATACATTTAGGAGGTTAAGTGTTTATATTGAATATTCCATTTTGTCGTCTTACTGTTTCTTATCCTACATTTTTTTCAGTCTCTTAGCACCAAAGACACCACATTACTTCATGTTTATTTTGTCCCTGTGGTTTTTCCCTCCCAGGTGTACAACACCTTGTCCAAGAATTACCCCCGGCGTTTTGTTCTGCCCCTGAATGTGACGAGTGAAACACCAACGGGCCAGAACCTGAACACACGGCCCTCCAGCAGCGCAACGTGTGTCAAAGTCAGCACAGATAAGGTGAGCTGGAAAATGAATCGTACATTATAAACTCTGCTCTATCATTTCAATCGAACAAATCAATATACATTAATCAAATAGTGGTGGAAGAACCCTTTACTGTTTAATAGAAGCAACAATACCATAAGGTAAAAAAATGCCCTGTGGCTGGTGTATTATTGGATATTAAATACTGAAGTAGCATTACAAATCCTTTAAGTGCGTTTGTGTTTTTTAGTTGGTCATGATGTATTAAGTTCTTCATATACAATTGGTTGTATTTCCTGTTTCATCACAATGTAGTGAAGTCAAAAGTGCAGTAATTCCCTCTGAGATAAAGTAAAATACAAGTCTCTTAATGTGACTCAAAGTACTTTTATAGGTCTGAGTTATTTGGTAATTGAACTGGGATACATTCCTAAATGCAAACAGATCAACCCCACATACTAAATTGAATAATTACAAAAATTGGATTCAACACATAAGGACATATTAGTTTGAAATTGTATAATTGCATGGCTGTTTTTAAATGAATGAAAACATTTTTCCTTTCAAAACAATAAGCTTTCCTAAGCACACTGCTTGTAGTTGCACAAGTCTAGTTACGTGTTTGAGAATGCCTCTCCCTCATCTCTGATTCCCCACTGCCCACTCCCGTCCCCACTGTAATGTAATCATGTAACCTGAGTGTAAACAGAATTCTTGGAGGATGTCCAAGAATTCTGTTTACATTCAGGGCTCAAACTTATTTTTTTTAAAGAAAAGAGCTTGTAAAGTGTCGTCTTTTCTCCCACTTGATCTAGAAATGTATCCTGGCTGTTGTAGCTATCTTTCTCAATTTACCAAACTGCTCCTATGACTGTTGCCAAGTTTGGATCCGAGAAAATTATGGATCTTGATCAAACAAATCAGGCATATTTAGGAAAAGGCCTCATATTATTGTGCTTCAGTTGTCAAAGGTAAAGCTTACAGTGAAAAAAGTATGTAGAAATTTGTACACAGAAACTGCACTGGTTGGCGGAGGTATACAACAAGACATCATTCTACTATTAAAGGATCCCCCACTCTAAACAGTGCTCAACAATTTAAAGATCCCAGAAAATACATTATTCATACACATACACAAATACAATTGAAACAGAGACATCATAACATTTGACACTTTGTCGACAGGTCTTCTGCCAGCATGAGGATCTCCATGGTGATGACCTTGATGACTACGGTGGCCTGGAGTTCCCTCAGATCAACTATGGCAGATGTAACACACGACCATACCGATATTTCTACGGCTGTGGCTTCAGACACCTGGTGGGAGACTCTCTGCTCAAGATGGACCTGAACGACAAGACGTTTAAGGTGTGTGTGTGTGTGTGTGCGTGTGTGTGTGTGTGGAAAGACAAAATATCATTGCTTATGTCATGGCTAAGTTAAGTGGTATTATGTGAATTGTGGTTAGGTTAGGGTTAGGCATGAATAGTTATTGATTAAGGTTATAGATATCGTTTTGGTTAGGCTGTCCAATGGATGGTGGTAAATGCAAAGTGCTGCAAAAACCTCTTTCCAGTTTATAGAGTTGGTTTGGGATAAACTGGAGTAAGGTGGAAACAAAGAATAAAAAAACATTTGTTTGGCTGCAAAAATGTTTATTACCTGTGGGATTTACAATTTGACAAACTCCTTTTTTATCTTGACTATTCACTTGTTTTATTCTTTAATCGGAGACATATGTTTATTTCAGTAAAATTCAGATGTTCTAATACTTTTGACTTATAGCGCAGACATAATTATCCTAAAGCATTTATTTTGTAATGGTTGCGTGTATCAACATCCTCTTTATACCTTAATACAGCTTTTTCGTTTCCCTAAGCTAAAAAGGTAGAATGCTGAAACATTTTTGAATTTGATGTATCACAGGTCTGGCACCAGAAGGGTCTCTACCCCTCAGAGCCCGTGTTTGTGCCGTCACCTGAAGCCGTGGAGGAGGATGATGGGGTCATCCTCTCCGTGGTTCTCACCCCCATCACAAGTAAGACTTTAAAACAAGTCTCAAGTAAATACAGGAGTTGATGAGAGAGAGCCCATGTGACACGGACATTTTAAAAATATTTTTCCAAAGGGTTTGAGAGAGAGAAAATGACCAAATTATTATTTACAAATATTTTTATTCATGAAATCTTTGTTTGATGCCGGAGCAGGAACAAAAGCGTTTTTCTGTGCCTCATGTAAAAACGTACCTACAATAGTTGCAAATTATTCCACACAGGATATTTGGAGATTTACTCAAGAGACCAGATGGAAGACTTTCAGAGGAAACAATGCAGATTTAAAGTTCCGTAGTATACCAAACAAAAAGTCCTAAATGGATGTTATTATTTATGTATTTATGTAAATGTCCATGCTTCTTTTATTTCCCTTAGCGCCTGTAGGAAACACTTGATCTCTGAAACCCATCATAAATCTCTGAAACACATCAAATATCTTGGAAACATATCAAGTATCTCTGAAACAGTGTTCCTGGTTTAGAAGTTGTTAGTTTGAGATGTTTGTGTACACAGAGGAATATTCTGCTGTAGTGACACTCTGACTGACATCATTCGGATTAGATGCTCGGTGTGGTTTCTGATTGTGATCTCCACCAAACTTTTCTCTACAGGATAAAGGGACATTCCTCCTGGTTTTGGATGCCAAGACGTTTGAGGAGTTGGGAAGAGCCAATGTGCCTGTGAACATCCCTTATGGCTTCCATGGAACCTTTAATGCATCTGCATAGATCGAACTATGTTACTCTTCTGATACAAAGAATACTGAATGCAGTATCATACACAAGTTACTACTATAATGTAGGCATCAATCTATATTGAGCTTAAGGATGGTCCGACTATTATATCACACAAGTGTCTAATGGACATTTATTTGTACTCTTTTTAGTCTCAAACTATATTTTTTTGAAGGATGATTTACTTTTATATTTAAAATGTACCTTTTTGAATTTTCCGGTGCGGTTACACAGTTGTGCATTAAAACAAAGAATCTCTGCCAAAGTGTTTGTTAATTTTCATAGAAAATGAAAATCATCAGATTCGGTTACTTTTGTAGATTGGGAGTTATCCCTCAAAACATGTATCCCCTGTATTTTTTACACTAAAGTTTGTAATTTCTTTGATTTAACCAATTTATTTTGAACATATGAACAAATAAAACATTTACCAAACATACTAAAATAAATATCAATAGTCCAAACATTAAACCCTGGTGAACTCCACAGTTAATGTTCAGGGTTAGTCGTCTCTCTCAAAATCCAGACCTTTATATATTTTTTTATATTTCTTATATGTCAAATGATTGTTTTTTTTTAAACCCAGAATGACCACTAATACATATTCTTTATTTTCTATTGCTTTTTCTATTTTTTATCTATCTTCCTTTTATACAAACAAAGTTTTCTTACCAGTTGCTGGTCATATGAAATGTATTATGATTTGTAATGAAGTGATCAAGTTTTGTACGGAATATTCATTAGTATCCAGTAACTGTGATCGAGGGGAAAAAGGTCTGCAGCTTGTATTCAGCTTTTTATACTATTATGTATCATGATAAGCTGTTCATTTTCCTTTTTAGAGACAGGTTACAGATATGAGTCACAGGTTTAACAGTAGATTTGTTAACATTTTTAACCAAAGATTTAAATTTGATTCCAGACCTAGGGTTTATTACTCTTGATCTTTAAAACTATCTCCTTAACATCTTCACTGACAAATAAATCATTAAATGTATCTACAACCAAGGCTTTGTTGTTGTTTCCATTTTTTTTTACCAGAAATTCTCAGAGTATCTGTCCTTTCATCATAGGATTTTAAATCTTCCATGTATTTTTTATTATTATTGTTTTTATTGTCCTTCAGTAGTTCACTTTTCAGTTTCACATAATTGTCAGTTTGTTTCGTGTGTTTTTTCTATTTGCACTGTGATGCTCACATTTAACAGTGCACAGGTGCTTACTTACTCAATGCATTTGTTTACATTCATTTACATCAAATTCTGGGGGAAAAAAAAATGTGGGTCTATTCAGACCAGCACTGCATACACACATGCTAAATTACTGTCAAAGCAGGTTTCTTAGTAAGAACTCCACACATTGTCCACTAGAAGGCAGCACATGATACCATTTGCTCTCAATCCCTCCAGTCATGGAGCGATTCTGCATTCAGGACCTGAACTCACTACCTGACCAGGAGAAAGAAATAAAGAGACAGCTAGAAAAGTGTTGCCCGTTGTGTTGTTTGTGTGAAACTCTGGGACAGTATGATCTGGGTTTTGAGAGAGACAACGATACAACATGACTGTGCTGCACTCAGTCGTTTTATTGTGACCCTCATGAACAGCCGCTCTCTGCTTTCAGCTGAAAGAGTCTATGAATCTTTACGTATCCACTTTCGGGCTCAACAAAGGAGAGAGGCAGGAGTAACGTTTCTGAGGAAGTGGGCTAAACATGGGCACAGCGGCTATGAGAGGGATCAAACTTGTGACCCTCTGACAATGGGACAGTCTGTAACCGCCAGCCCACCCTGCCTCGTCAAAAACTTACGGCAAACACTGCAGAGGCCTGGCATTGAACCCCAGACGGGTTATTTCCAAGTCTGTGACCCTAACAACCACCTTTATAGGACACTTGAGACAAAGTGCCTCCACTGGGAAAAAACTGAAAGGACAAGAAGAAAAAAGAACACGTAAAGGAACACCTTGGTTTTCAGGGAGAAAACAAAACATAAAAAGACTTGGAATAGATCAAAATCGAGACAGTGGATTAAAGCAGAAGACTAACTGCAGCTTGCCATTTCACTTATTGGGCTGCGTGTGTGGCCGCAGAACAGATGCACACTTCCATAGAGGAGTGAACAAAAGGGAAAAGAAGACTCTCTGTGTGTTCCTGACAGACGGTTAAAGCAACAGGAACCGAACCCTTAAAAATGAAACCTCTAAATCGAAACGTCCTTCTCCCCAGACAGTTGTAAAGTTTCAAGGATGCTCTTACAGTACACATTTTGCATTGATGATGGATATTATGGGATGGAGCTGCAGATGGTACATTATATTAGAACAATTCTTAAAAATCTAAAAGAAAATTTCCAGAAGAATGTGTCACCGTGCACTTTTTTGGGAAGCTGAAGTGATCACCTCCATCAAGGGGGTTATGTTTTCACCCATTCATTTGTTTGTTGGTTTGTTTGTTGGTTTGTAAACATGGTTACACAAAAAAATAGGTGACATATTGCCATGAAACTTGGTGGAAGGATGTTTATTAAACGAGGGCATTTTCAACATTTTCAACGATTTCCCAGAAAATAATTCACAAACATATATGAGTGTGTGACATTTAGTGCAGATCTAAAAAAAAACTCTGGATCCAGTGAATATAAATGTAAATGTATGTTTTAATAGCAAAGGTATGCAGCTCTTGTTTGACATTGTTCCACTTCAGATCTTCACAGAGCATAGAAGTTCTGACAGATATTTTTGGATTTATATATATTCTGTTTTATTTTCAGCAAACATTACATAATCCCTTTTTTTTTGGTATCCTTTGTGTTTTGCTTGCCCGACCGTTGGTTGGATTCTGTTGTTCTGTGCTACATAGAGCATGCAGGCTCTGTAAAGAGGCACTTTTGTTACATCTATTGAAGCAATCAGACGTGTCCCGGGTCAGGATTTGTGATTTTTTTTGGCAGGATGATAGTTTGTGATGAGCTGTGGAATAAGAAGCACATCATTTATTTTTAGTTTGTTTGGTGTTGGTGATATGAATAGCTCTGCTGCCCTCTGTGTAAATCCAGGAGACGTTTGAAGTCAGATAACAGGGAGAACATCTGCCCCGTCAGAGGAAGCAGTACACTGTTAAAACATATACTGTATCATGTTATCGTGAAACTGAATAATACTTTTGTTATTGGTGTAAGCCTGTTAACAGAAGTTATTGCAGGAGGGATAACAGCAGGCAGGAGATTTAAACACTTTTCTTAGGGCTCTGCAAGTATGATTAAAGTTCGGCACTGAGCTTTAGATCTTAACATGAAATAACTAACTCGGCCACCTGGGGGTACAACAATGACCTACCTTCAACATTTAAAGTCGATATAAGAAAAGTATTTGCAAAAAAGTGGCCTCCCTTTACATGCTGCAGGCGATAAGGAACATTATTTACACTTTGTGTGCAGCAGACAAATGTCAGTCAAGAAACCTTCACTCTCTGTTTACTCTGGTTTGGTCCCAGTTGGTGTGGTGCTGAGTGGACAGAGTTCAGAGAGTTTGAAGCTGAACATGAAATCAAAACAAACAGCCGGAAGACTCTGGAGCGCTCTGCAGAGCTGAGGGCCCCTGCAGGGTTGGTGACCAGCAACATCTGTCACATTACACAGAGTCAATAGATGCAA
Source organism: Pseudopleuronectes americanus (assembly GCA_038501795.1). NCBI lineage: Eukaryota > Metazoa > Chordata > Actinopteri > Pleuronectiformes > Pleuronectidae > Pseudopleuronectes > Pseudopleuronectes americanus. The sequence continues at coordinate 9,640,263 of CM076728.1, read as the reverse complement.
TTCAAATGTTAATTCAAATATTGATTAGGTCAGCCTTAACTATTAGACACATGGGTGTGAGCCAGTGCAGCAGGTCACTATTACCACAAGCACAGAGTCTATATTTGACCAGAAAACAAAGACATGAAAGAAGAAGATTTTAATATGTTTTACAGTGAATGTAATCTTTGCCAGGATTCAGAAATTTAATTTCATTTCATTAATTAATCATTTCATTGAATTTAAGTATTATTAAAAAAAAGATGAAGTTTGAAAGAAGAAGACAATCTGACAGAGAACAGCTGTGACGTGAATCAAGTGGCACAATGGTTCATTAACTTCACAAGTAAAGACGTTTACAGGTGAAAAGAAACAAACGGGGGGAATGAGTGAATCAGTGTGAACACGCCCCCACACAGTCCAGAGAGTGAAAACACCTGGACTCAACGAGTTTCTGTCTCAACATAACTGGAGATAATGATACTAAATCTGCACCATTTTTTCCTGGAGACTCCAGCAAGTCCTCAGATTGTTCTTCTCATTCAGATGTGAAAACACTATCCCATTACATCATTTTAAAACAACATCAGTTGTCTTATACAAACATCACAGTGCCCTATAATTTGTCTGTTCGGCTAAATGTCAAATTTTAAGAGAAAAATCGTTTCTCTATAAAATCCAGTTCTGAAAAACACTTTGTCTTATGTCTGCAATTACCTTGCACAACTTCTAGTAAAGAATTATTTCCAAAAGATCTTTCCCGTGAAAGAAATACTGGAGAGCGACAAAAAGAAGAAAACATCGTTGTAAATAAAATAGTGACAATGCCTGGGTTTCATTTAGCTGCTTCACTTTCAGGCTCTTGTATTGTTCATGTGGTCACACTGTCTGAGTCAAGCCCCAGTTTAGCAGCTATGGTCTAAGCTAGATAGGTTGGTCTGGGACTACAGCATGTATACGAAGTTGGGCGTCTCCCCCTGGTGGCTGGCTGCTGAATAGGTCGTAAACCATGCCTCCTCCATGTTAGTGGATGCATGGGACATGGACCAAACTAAATAGTCAAAATGCACACAAAAAATGCATTCAACCCGAAGATGGTTGGTGATTGTTCAAGCGTTCGTTTTTTGATCACATTTCTAAGTGCTGCCATCTTGTATGATTCCCTACGAGTCCCACTATTACACAGTGACCATCACACACTGATATGTGAAGGTGACATGTGAGCGCTTCTCCCTCCGCCTGCAGTCTTTGAAGTACGCTCGGCAAAACAAGCGCTGGCCTTATTTATCTGTGCGGCGAGAAGGTGATGAAACTGATGTCAATCTTCTCCTCCGACAGAAAACAAGCTCATGTGTCAAATGACTGAGTTTCCTTTAAACTTCAACCTCTGCTTTAGAGATGACACCGACACAGAGAGAGATGAGCAGGCGTCAACGGCAACCGCCTTTCCAGCCAATCGGAGGTGACTCCTGACAACGTGTTCGACTGTAGCACGTCTTGAATGTACTGTATCAAACCAGAGTCAAATGTTTAGCTTCCGTTTTTTCATTTGTGTGCTGCATTCCCATGATAATCATGCACATGTGAGGAATCCTATTTCCTATTTCCAGTCTTTACTAGTCTGTTTTCAGTTAGTCCATTACTACAGGCAGAGAGCTGCTTATTCTCCTGTGTGTGTGTGTGTGTGAGCATTTTTCAGAGTCGAGAGCATCATTTGACCTCAATGTACTGTTAGGTTAGTGTGTGTGTGTTTGTGTGCCTCGGGTGTGTGTGTGTGTGTGTGTGTGTGTGTGTGTCTGTGTGTGTGTGTGTGTGTGTGTGTGTGTGTGTGTGTGTGTGTGTGTGTGTGTGTCTGCTCCCCCGGCACGCACACTGTATAGACTTACATACACTTACACAGTCTCCCCCGACCAACTCCCTGCTGCAGCCTTTTCAATACATCGAGCCTGATTCGCGTTAACCCATAAAACATGTCTGACATATTAATCAGGTCTGCATGTGGGGGCAGCTCTACTATTGCACCGCTGTTGGGGGGAGGGCTCTCATTGGGCCACCTTACGCATCCTAGTGGCCAATAAGAGAAGGCTGATTCTCTCCTCTCCTAGCAACAAGACTCCTTCTTCTCCGAGCGCTGCAATCAGCAAACTGACACCCATAATTTCTAAGGATATGAATAATTGCAACCTAACAGCTTTTCAGCAGAGACGTGGGGAAACACAAGTTGATCCTCTCCGACATCTCTGTTTTCTGTTTCCTCACCCTCCCTCCTCCTCCTCCTCCTCCTCCCCATCTTGGCTGCAGCTCTGTCTCCGAGTGCATTCAGGCAGCTCCTGTCTTACCATCTTAAAGGAACAGCCCTATTTAAGTTTTTCCTTTTTTTCCCCCTCCCGTTCAGGGGCATTGTGGGTAATGGTCTGTACTTGTTGACCTCGCCGCGCTGAATGGCGGGGCCTCTCTCAGGAGGGAGAAGGAATACCTTGGCACAGAGCTATCATTTCCCCGAGACACTACCAACCTCTCCTCTATGAGCCTCTCTCTCTCTCTCTCTGCAGATGTTCCACTCGCAGCTCGGATTGTCCACCATCGAACATTTTCAACCAAAACTATAATAAAACACACAGTATCTTTCTGAAACAGACAGGTAAAACTACTGATTTAATGAGGTAGTGTGCGAATGTTCTGTTAGATGAAAAAGATAAAACTTTGACGGTTTGCAGAGCGATTGAAGGAGTTGGCTGTGGCCCCTGCACAGCACCTGTTGCCAGGCTACAGTGGTGCACGTGCACAGGACTGTCCAACCCCTGACCCTGCATGCATTCCTGTCCTTGCCCCTCTGGGAGTCTGGAGAGCAGAGCACATGTTACATGTCTCCACAGCAGCCTCAGAAGACCAGAAGTATGTCGAATTTTGCCCCTATCATGTTGCTATTAGTGAGCTCAGGTACGATCACAGATTGCTGAGTGGCACCCGAAAGGAAACAGTTCTTTATCAGTCACAAATCAGTTTGTGAGCTGCAGAGCAAGGTGACTGTCTGTTCTGTGTAGAGTCAGATGCTGCAGGGTTGGATAGCTGAAGAGAAATGCCTGCACTCGAGTACAGAGTCCGTCTCAGCTCTGTGTGAAATTTGACATGTGGCACTTGTAGGAACAGTCTGACCTTACACTTGCTGGACTTCTCAAATTTAGCAGAACAATATCTCATGGTCATTAGAGGTCAATTGAGGTGGCCTGCAGAAAGCGTCTGGCAGGTTGAGCAGCAGATAATCAACTACCCACATGACCTCCTGTCCTTTTCGGCATCTTCCGTCCAGTCTCAGAATTGTCTAGCAGCGGGAACAAAAGCCCCCCCAAAGCTCATTTAGCCCACTTTCAATGAGGATAGACAAGGAGAGAGCGCTCTCTCTTTGAAGTGTGTTCCCTCCGTCCCGCACCGGCCCCACCTCCTGTCCGGCGGATCAGACCGTTACAGTACGAGCGGCTCTAACACTCAACCACCGTTCAACCTTAGGTGACCCTTGCTCTCGTCAGACCTGCCCCCTTCTCGGGAGGAATGCTGCTGATGGGAGTTTTTAATATTCCCCGGCACCGGGTGCCCTCAAATTTGGCAGTGCGGCGTTAACACAAGCTGACACCACAGATTAGCCACAGACATCAGGAATGCCGCGGCCTTTTTGTGCCACGTGGACTTTGGCCAAAAGGGTCTTTGGTCACACAGGCCGCAGAGACCTGCGAAAAAACCGGTCTGTGACAGAAAGACGGACGCCCCTCGGCGTGGCCGTCTTCAAGTTGGCTTGCCGGCGAGTTCCAGACATGTGGGCAGTTGCAGATGTTAGATGATAAGGTCAAAGGACAGATGTTTATTTCCAAAAGTCGGTCTGTTTCCGCTGCTGAAATAAAAGCGGCATGTTGAATGATTGATGTGAGTTTAATGAGTTAATTCAGCTAAACTGCAAACAAACAGATTCAAGAGGTTGGTTTGTACCTGATTCACTGTTTCATGGAGCCATTAATTCACCTCAATAGTTCGACAGTTTAATGAACTATAAATCAATCAATCTGTCCTTCAATATCTTTCAAGTTTTAAGGCTTTTAAATAATAATTCATTACCTTTTTATACAGAAGATGACGATGGCCAAGGTTTTCATGTCTCTTATTCAGTAAAATATGTAATTTGAGTAGTTTTCTAATATAATTTTTTCTTATTTCAAACGAATGTCGTAATAAATGGAAAATCTTAAATAAACTTCCAAGTGTACTTGGAGTCCTTTACTGAGATTATTTTCAACAGCCTGATTTTACATTTCAGGTCAAGAGACCACAGATTAACATGAACTAGCAAGAACAGGATTAAAGGAGGATTAGATTGGATATCTTTTATTTTTTCTGATTCTGGCATCGCCCTCAGTGGATAAAGTACAGCGTCAAACTAAACAGTTTCACTACGGGTCAAGAATGCGGATATTAAACAGACTTACAGGATTTATTACACTATAAATTATATTGTAAAAAACTGACTAATGCCATTTAAGGACACACACAAAAGGTAATTGAGAAAAGTCCAATATATACTTTAAAAAAACTTGGTTTTTTGACAGTTATCGTCGGTCAGATAAAAATGAGGTAAACACCTGAAGTGTGATCTAATCCTGAAAACACACAGCTTCAATGAGAGCAGTCACAACAGGATAAGCTCATTTGAAATTTAAGCAGCTTTCGTTCTTAATCAACACACACACAAGCATGCACGCACACACACACAAACACACACACACACATACACACACCACACACACACACACACAGGATATATAACTTATTTATGGCTATAGCCTCATCTCATGTTGACATTAGATTTAATAACTTACATGTTCATACAGCGTGACGAACTGAACAAATCCCTCACCAAGTTTCATCAGTATTAAAGCAAACACTCATTTTGCTTTTCAAGGCTTCAGTTGTCTGTGTGTGTTAACACGTTCTGTCTCTTTGTTTGGGTCTGACTGAAATTAACATGTTCCGTGAATAAAAACACGCAGCGAGGGAAACTGGATGTAAATCAAACTTTTTTTATTCACTTTGAAGTCTGCATTTACTTCAATTATCCAGTTTTTCATGCAAATACATAGCAGGCAACACGGTTTACAAAAGAGGTGACAAACCAGGTCCTTGACATGGCAAACATTTCAGCCTTGAGTGTGAATACACTGAACATATATGTGCTCTGTCAGGCTACAGTAAAATATGTATGTAGTACAGCAGCTACAACAACAGTATAACAATCAGTACACACCCAGAGAGAAAGTGTTTTGTCGCAAACCTCAGCTTTACAGCAAATGTGCATTTTCAAACAGAAATCCAATGTGTTGCCAAAGTGTGGTTGTTATCTGGTTGTTCACAGCTGGAGCCTCATAAACCTGCTCGATCAGATTGTATACAGTTTTCCGCATGTTTACTCACATTATGTCACTTACAGAATGATATAAATAGATATATTCAGAACTCCTTTAGAAAGTCTTCTAATCATCATGTCACCCAAAATCTCAGAAAACATCAGCAGCTGAAGCGTCTCGAGGAATCTCCATTCGCAGCTCAGCGTTTACAGTCTGACTGGCAACATTAGATTCAAGACAGAAGCTGGAGTTGAGAGAGGACATCTACGACTGGATGTTTTCATAACGGATTTAAACTAACCCTTTAAGGACCAGACAACATTTTGGCTAATCTCTATTAACAGCTATCTGCCTATTATGCAGATACATGAAAAAAAGAAAACGATATAGCTGATGTAAGTGTTGACCAGCAGACAAACAAAGCCTGCTCAAACCTGATTGGTCCAACTAGAAACATAACCAGAATAATCTTGTCCCCCTGCCTACAGATTCTTTATATCCACATGCAGAATCTCACCAGTTTATCGAGATGAAGTCCCATAAGTGCAACGTCCACAGTTCAGTTCCCAGCACGACATTGTGTAAAGGTCCCCACGTTTATTACATTTCATACATCTCTCCCCCACATTTCCTGTCCCTTTTTAGAGGCTGTCAAATACAGATGTATGAATTATTTTCAGATTGATGAGATATATTGTTGAGGAAATAAGATTTACAGCTGGAAAATAAGTTGCAAGTCATTTCACTGGTTACTGCTGTTGGCCAACATCCGCGGCCAGGAAGCAGGGGTGGTGAGTTCCACGAGATCCGAGTCGTCAGCCAATCACAGCATTCAGTCTATCGCATTAAACTAAATCACGAAATGTAGACAAAGAATGATATGATAACTATAAATGAGTAAAGCATGTATTGATGTTAATCATAAACTCATTAGCAGGATTATAGAGGAAGGGGGATTTAAAGTTGTGTGTCACTGGGGACACTTTCCTTCAGAATCCCACAGAGTTCGACAGGAAATGGTCTAAACAAAAGACACCAGGCGCCAATGAAACCGACTTTTTTTTAAAACAAATTCATCTGTGGTTTCCAAGACTTCTCAACTTGGACGGAGGAAAAAATAAAGTCAAATTCTCAGCACCTTCCTACATTAGCTGAATGAATCATTCTGCTTGCCTGTTTGTTCTTGCTAAACAATTATCGAACTTGTTGGTGATTCATTTCCGCTCAATTGCTTGTAAACTAACCATCGATTATTAAAGCTTCACCACACAGGTATTTACACAGTTTTGGCATCAAACTATGTTGATTTCTAAATCTGACAAAAATGTTCTTTAGTGTTTGATTGTTCTTTTGCTTCAGAAAAACTTCTGAACAAATTCTCGTAAAGTCTTGTGGAGGGGTGGGACATGACCCCAGGAAGAACCCATTAAAGCTTGGTAATCAAATAAACGGGCCCATCCCATCTCTCCTTGCCTTGGTGGAGTGATGTGCCTTAAAATGTTGATGAAATGTTTTGCAGATATTTGATAAATGTGTTCAAATCTACAGTTGTCTAAATTCATGAGCTGCCTGTTGGTGATTTATGAAACCTATAGCTGCTGTGTAATTGAGCTACACACACACACACACCAGCAGCTACGAGTCAAACTTTTCCTCCAGGCCATTTCTTGACAGCACAAACATGACATCAACACATCACCAACCCTCCAGACACACCAGTGTGAAAATTATGGACTGGATCAATACTTTGTTTAGCTCGGGAGCAGCTGTCGGGGGGGGGAACTGAGATCACAAGAGCTCAGTTTCAACAGCCACACCAGCAGCTGCACGGAGATGCTCGGAGCCGGGAGGAGACATGCGTTGGGCGGACGCCTCGTGTGGTGAAAAAGCTCCATCTGCCGCCTCAAGTCCTAATTCGTTCCTCTGCATCAACACTAATTCTGAAAAGCTGCTCGGGTGTTTGTGATCTAATCGTGCGCCGCGATCGACCCCAGTGATCCACGCTGAAAAACACTCGGGATTATTCATGGTGATAGAACGTGAATGGGGATGGTTTCATAATTCTTAAAAATGACTAGTTGTGATTCTTTCATTAATGCATCAAATCAGATGATGTAGCAACAGAATTGCTGGTTTAATGAAAGAAGTGAGCGGAGGAGAAGATGGAAACGAAGTGCTGAGAGCTGCCAGCGATGGTGGAGGGAAGAAAGTGTTTGCCTCGAGTCGACTGTCATTTACGCTTGGCTAGAAAAGGGGGAAAAAAAGGAAAAGAAATCACATACAGGGCCCTTGTCTCATTTCTATGGCAACCTGAAGGCCATTATTGTACCTTGCCATTCATTATGAAAGGACTTCAGTGCGGTGCAGCGCGTTTCCCCTGCTCACAGCTGGGGAATCAGAGGGAAAGAAATGAATGAGTGAAAGAAGAAACTCTGCTGTACGGATGTGTGGTGCGGGAAAAGTTCACTGACTTCACAGTTTGCTGAAGCGAGGGATTTTAAACACGAGTCAAGTGATAATCAAATGGATCATTCACGACAATTACACACAGCTAATTCGTATATATTTGGTCGGCTGGGTAATATCGAAAAGGTCAGAGCTGTTAATTGGTATTTTTTTAAATAAGCCGCCGCACCAGCTTAAACCTACATTGTTAATAGCATGTGCAGTGTTTCATGTGGCTGATGCTTTTATTTGGTGTGTGTGCTCAACAATAATAATGATTCTCAGACAGGGCAAGAGTGAGCCGGTTGAAAATCCTGTTGGTTTTCTTCTGTTTGATCAGGGAAGTCGATTGTTAGCCTCGTTTCCTCTCCACGTTTTGACCATAGCTACCTAGTAAAACCACACTATTTCTCCTCAGGTCTTAGATTTTACACCAGTAATTCACAAAAAGGCCTGTATTGTGTCAAAACAGGAAATGGTGCTTTATTTAGCAGGAACACTCAAATATGGGTGAAACCATGGAAAATCATCCATCTTTCCATCAATAAAATCCCCTTAACTCCACATTCCTGTGTTTTTAAACTCCTCGTTATGTATCACACTAAGTGTAACAAACATGAGACGCAGCACACACAACAAATGGCAGAAAAGGGTCAACGTACTGTAGGAGATGAGCAGATGCTTTTGTAAAGCATTGACGCATGTTGATGCAGGTTGACACTGGACAGTGGCATATCCTGACCCATTGTTCTGCTGATGAAGAATGAGCGATACAGACCAAAGCTCCAGAACAGGCGAGTGAATAAACCGCGACCTAATGTTTCGTAAAACAATTTTCTCCTGCTATGTCCAGATGTTATCACTGAAATAACATCTGTTGATGTTAATAACTGTTCACTTAGATGTCTATATGTGTACAGTACAATAACCACAAAATGTACATAAGCAATTCACTTTTTGTTTGTTTGTGAGATGTACAAATTTTCTTAGATGAGTTCAATGTAGAACGACATTCATTTTACAAAATATCTCCATCCAAATCTTCATCAATGATGCATCTAAATCCAGAGAAGAACATTGTGAGCATGCTTAATGCATTATACAGCCTCCATTGTTGTTGTTGTTGTTTCTGCTGCTTGCTCAGTACACAAAACAGTGGGTCTTAAAACATGCTCTGTTTTACACGTACACACGGATACACAGAAACTGGAGATTTTCAAAATCTGCACTTTGAGAAAATATAAGTTTTAGGGATTTAAAAATTCCTGTTTGATTGTGGACCAGAGGGAAATGTTTGTTTTTCCATTTCCATTAAGACCATTAGTCTGTTATTGCATGTTTTATTATAATGGGATTAAAGGCATTTACACATTAGGTTGATTTCTTTGGTGAATTTTGAAACCTGTCTCCACTCAGCTTCTACACCAGTGAGAGAATTTGGTGTTACTGTTAGTGAGTGTAAGTATAGTTTGGTTCGTTTTTTCCAAGGTTTGCCTCCGACATCAACACATCTAACCAATCCCCAAGCTTCAAGCAGTAGAAGAACAACTTCCTCAGTATGATATCAACTTTTTTGTTGATTTATTTTTTAGCCATTGCTCACAGTTATTGGTCTTCACAAGGATATGCTATAGACTACATGAAGTAGATTTAAGCAACAAGTGACTGAATTCCTGTCGAAGAAATGAACCAAATACACACAACTGGGAAAGTTTACAAAAATGTTTACTTTAGTCAAATGTAATAATCAAGAAGCCAAACCAATGCATCCTGAAGTAGCTGTGGTAAAGTTTAAGCTCCTGAACTAAGCAGTGAAACTCACAAAGTTCAGGTCTCTCTATCAATATTGTACCTGCAGGTATTTTGTCATTTTTTACTTTATTAATTAAATATATTTGTTTGAAGAGTCTTTCAAAAAATGATTTGAATTATTTGCTATTTCGTGCCATTTATTCGTCTCACTGTTGATGTTTTGACCCTGAATGACTCATCTTTTGTTGAATCGGAAACAAAGAGCATTGCTGTGACATAAAAGTTTTTTTATTATTTTTATTTTCTTCTACATTATAAAAGCCATGAACTCAAGCAAGGTTATTTTCCATTTTTGGATAGCACTCAACACAAATGATTTTTGTAGATATGTTTGGTGAAAACACAAAATGAATAACCATGAAACTGACCTGCACAGTAACATGTCCATAATACCTGGAGTTTAGTTGGAGCAACTCTTAATGATTCAGTGAGCTGTGAGCGGGGTTCACAGTGTTGGCAGTAATGCTGCAGTTGCTAACTGTGTGAGAAAAAAAAAGTGAGCGGGTTAGTGTGACAGTGCATTAGCAGCCAGAGTCCATTCTCTGCGTCCCCAGAGAGACCAGAGCGGGCATATTAACATTCTCCTCAGAAGGGCCACAGGATCTGCCTTCAATGCTGTCTGACTCCAAACAAAAGACAGTGTGTGTGTGTGTGTGTGTGATTGTGAGTGTGTGTGTGTGAGAGAGAAACGCAGAGACAGGCTGGTAGTGTGAGTTTGTGTGTGTGTATGTGTGAGTGTAAGACGAGGAGGAAAAAGCAGGGACAGGGAACAAGGGAAAAGGAAAGTAGAAGAAGTAGGAGATGAGTTTCTACTGTGTGCATAAACGCTGCCTGCTGTATAGATTTGCATTCCTCCTCACATTCTGTGACCCCCACGTCCAGCAGAAGCCCTCAACTCTTCTTTAAAGAATTCAGCAGTGGATTGATTTCCTGTTAATGTTTTATGGATGAAAACTTTATCCATATGAAGCATTTGTTTTCTCAAGCAAAGCAAACAAATATTTCCAAATGTCTTTTTCAACTTTAACGTTTGGAATCAGTTCTTTTTGAAGAACCAACTGACTGTTGACTCAATCCCACTAAGATATATAATCACTAGATACAAAAGCAAAGCTAAGAAATCTTAAACTGAGTCATAAGGAAGGATTGTGATTTTATTGCTTTAATTTCCATTTTTGGAAGTGTTGATCACAGTGATCAACACTCTTGTTTTACTCTACAGTTAAACAAACAGGTTTATTTGCTATTCAAACTTTAACCTCTAATAAACAGTTTCTATTTGTCCCCATGTATTTCTGTTTATGTGATCTATGCTTTGCGAACCATGCACTGGTCATACACAAGCCCCAGTACGTGAGAGGGTCTTCTTAAATCTGATTATACAGCAGATACCAGGGCTGGTGCCTGGCTGCATCACTGTCATACCCGGTAGCAACTGCAGACAATTGACTTCCTATGCATAACTCAAACATCTGGACTTCATCACCGAGCGCCTGAAATCTTTCTACATTCCATGTGCAAACTGCACCATGTCATGCAATCTATCTATGTTCCCACTGCTGCCGTGACGATGATTCACAACATGCTGGTTCTCTTATTCCTGAATATACAGTGAGAGAATACAGTAACAGAAAAGGCACGAGAAGGAAATACAGATCAATTTGATATTAAATAACTTCTTTGTTCATGTGACAATGTACTTACTTAATTGATTTATTTTACTCAAACAAATATGCAATAAATCGACAAAAATCTGTTACAGTAGTATTTGGTCAGTAGTCTACACATGATAAATACCTGCATGGTGGAAAATCATACAAAGGAACTACACCAACTTTCGAATAAATGTGACAATATACATGAAAAACAATAAAGAATTAAAAGTAAAGTTCATCTTTAGGAACTGTCGGCTAAATATGCATGTAACTGCTGGCAGTGTAACAGTTAAGTTTCATATCTGCAAACGAAATAGTCCCTTCAGTCATGCTAGCAGCTGTGACACTGTACATGAGCAGAGTTAGTGGTATTTTGAGCTAAATGCTAACAGGCTCACACTGGCAACGCAAATGTTTAAAAGAGATGTTTCCCATCTTAGTTGTAAACAACACAATTTAAATATTTACTTATAGATGGTGTTACAGGCAAAGTTAATGTTTATGGATGGATGTAAATGCTTGCATCAAATTTCATAGCAAATTCATTCAGTTGTGTTTAAAAACACAAATGTTGACCGCATGGTGGCGCTAGAGGAAATGTCAGGCGATCACCTGTAACATACATCGTCTGCCAACATCCGAAGCCAATTTTTCGAAAAGTTAATGTCATAGTTTTTGGAGACACAAGATGAGAAATAAAGGGGATCATCAAACTCATTGTGATTCATCCTCTGGGGACCATGAATAGTAAATAATAATCAATCCAATAATTGATTTTTCAGTCTGGACCAAAGTTGTGAACTGACTAAGGGACCAACATTTTCATTCCTAGAACTGATGATTTGAGAATAATGGTGTTTGTTCCTGTTCCCGTCACCTCAGGTCATCAGGTTCATAAAGTTCATAATGAAATCAAAATTCAGTTGTGAAGGTTAAAGTGTTTTTTTTCGATTGTGGTTTAAAAATGTATTAAGTTCTTGAAGGCAACATTTATTGTATTGCTCTATTTGACCCCTTGATACAATTAGGCCCTCCAGTTATTTTTTAACTATTCTATCGTTTAACAACAATATGACCATAATTTGCTTCATTGTTTTTAGTACTGCCTCAATAGTTATTTCAGAGATCAGGGAAATGTAAGTGTATATCATCTGTAAAGAATGAAAAACACTTGTTAATGGCAGCACAGAATAAAGGTTTAACCTGAAGAAAAGGTGCCTTTCTAAAATAAGAACCGAATGTGATTCCATCCACACTGAGTCGTTGATAGCTGGAGCATTTGAAGTCATCTGAGGACTGACCGCTTCGACAAAACTGGATTAAATTCTACTTTCTCTTGACCCACATCACATCCAGACTCGGCGTGATTGTGATTAGTATAATTCTGGCGGCTATGATTGAATAGGTCTGTGACCGACTCACAGCTGGTGCGACAGAGGGCCATCTCCACTGACCTGAAAAGGGGAACATCGGATAAAAGCTGACAACATTTAACCCGGAAGCTTGGCAGCCGATGCCATTACATCTGCAGGGTCACCTCAAAGCTACATGAATGAAACACTTTAATAAACAAAACCTCTGATGTACAGTTATACTCTGGACGGTCAGTTTTCTTCATATTCTTTAACATTTCATTAGCATTGTATCTTCTCAGCCTTCTAGGAATGAAGACCTTCTGAATTGACCTCTTTATACCTCCAGTTGCTTTTCACAGCAGACGTTTTGACTTGTCACAGTAAGAGAGATGTTCCTGATGACATTAAGGTCCAGTGTGTGGAACTTAAGGAGATCGGATGCCACGAGTGGATTACAACATTCATAACTTTTTTTTGATTAGAGGACAATCATCTGTAAGCAAGGATGCAGTATTATTGTGATCTTAGAATGAGCCCTTTCTGGAGTGGGTCCCTTTCCACAGAGTCCCCCCCTTGTTTCACCACCATGTTTCTACAGTAGCCCAGAATGGTCAAACAGAGTCTAAAACAGCCTTTCATGTTTTTTATCTTATCTGAAGTCCCCTGTTAGTTCTGCTACATGTTCGGAAAGGAAGGTCGAGGGGTAACTTCACTGCTAGATACCCCACACAGCTTTTCTTTTTTAATATATTTATGGGCTTTTATGGCCTTTACTTGATAGGACAGAGAGAGTCTAGTGGTGAAAGGGGGTCGACATGCAAAAAAGGGCAAGGAGGTTGGAATCGAACCTCATGGGACGGGACCTCTACCAGGTGAGTTGCATGCCTCTGTCCAATTCAACAGTCCCAGGAATAGATTTCAATATTTATATCTGTGACATGTCAAAATGTCTTCTGTGATAATATGCTTTCTGAATTAGTAGCCTTGTATCTCTCACCATACGTTCTCTCATTGTGAAATAGCTACTTCACTTTCAATTTTTATGAAATATGAATGCGTCTTCGAAAATATTAAGTGTAGCTATAACTTATGGCAGCGAAAATGATCTTCACAGATTCCAGATGTGTTGATGGAAGTCTGCTCTGAGCACATGTGGTCAAACTGCATCATTTCTGTCAAACAGAACGATTGTCTTACCCCTACTCAGGTTTTCCATTTTGCCCGCTCTCTCTCTTTACACACACACACATACACACAGTTTGGTAGCAAATATATATACACTCTTATATCATGTATACATAAATTACTGCAGAATCAGTTTCCAATAGCAAAACTTGTGCTACTTATTTTTACTTATTTGTTTTGTATGTGACGTTGTAGGGAAGTTATTCAGGTCAAGAGTAGAGGAAGTTATTTTAGTGATAGAGGTTTCGGTCTTGGTTTTAACATCAGTCCTGGTTAAAACCACAAAGTCGACCTCTTCTTCTGCATCGTTTAGTACAAATAAGGAAACATTTGCTGTGGGATCCTGACAACAGAGTCTGCAAACTCCACTCTATGTAAACCATTTGAAAAGTAACACACACCTAAAAGTGTTCCAGGCGTGTCTGCCCCTGTCCCACGATAAAAACGTGTCTGTTAGCTGCTGAAGTGTTGCGATAAAGCAAAGCCTAGGCAGTGTTGGCATGCATGGAGCAAACCAAGTGTGTCAGGAAAGAGAGAGGGAGAGACGCTGGCAAACACTTGAGGCAAAGTTAGATGATTTGGTTTGAGTGCAGCAGAGGCGGGCAGACCGGCAGCACAGGCAGTAACAAGATGGCGGCGGTCTGCAGCAGAGAGTGTAGCAAGCTCTGTCCAGAGAGAGAAAGAGGAGAAGGAGAGCCGTGAGCTGTAACCTGCTCAGGGCACCTAGGTGCCAAGTATCACAGAGCTTTTTTTGGAGCCAGTCCCTTCGAAGGGTGGGGCGGGCAGAGCGGCGCCAGCACCCACACATGCACTGATAGGTAATGGTGGGGAGGGTGGGGGTGCAAGAACAATGGAATGGCTGCCTCCCAGACAGAGCTGCCGTACTGCAGTGATAAGGGGAACAGGAGTTCTGGATGGGGTGGCACAGGAGGTACAGACACACCTGCCTCTGCAGCTGGAGCAGCAGAGACCGCAACAGAGCGAGCAGGATCCACGCGTCTCCACTCCGGCCTCTCATCCAGCAATCAGAGGGCATCTCAGGACTCTGGGAGCATGAGTCACAGCACAGCGGACCAGACAAAGAGACACACATCGGCATAAGCTGCACACGCGCGCGCACACACACACACACAAATACACACACATACACGCACGCTCATTCATGCATTTAGACATCTTAAATTAAACATGTAGTTTGTGTTTTTAACAGAGCATCACTGATTCTTTAGTGTTTTCAAATGTATATTGAACTCCAGGGTTTGTAATATGCTGCTGCAGTTATAAAGTTTCAGATCAAATCTAGACACAATATACAAAACCTCCTCTGAAACTTCATGTAATCAGTTTTTAATTAAATGACAATGATGCACACAGGTGGCTGTATCCTTAGATCACCTCACTGCTGAAAGGCTGAGAGCAAACAACCACTGTACATACACTGAGATGAGTTTATCTAAATGAGATAGAAATAACAAGAATAAGTATTTTTTCTTCAACTCTATAAACGGGATGCTTAAAAATGGGATGCTTTAAAATCGGCCGGATTTTCTTAATAATATTTGCTTTGTTTCCTTCCTTTCCTCAAATAATTTCCACCACCACAAGTCCA
The DNA here is from genome assembly GCA_038501795.1 of Pseudopleuronectes americanus. Lineage (NCBI taxonomy): Eukaryota > Metazoa > Chordata > Actinopteri > Pleuronectiformes > Pleuronectidae > Pseudopleuronectes > Pseudopleuronectes americanus. The sequence continues at coordinate 9,624,833 of CM076728.1, read as the reverse complement.
GCTGCTGTACAGACTGTCCAGTGTAACACTGTACACACACCGAGCAAGCTGTCAGTGTCAGTGAGAGACACTGAGAGATCTATAGTCCTCTAAATGGTCGGCCATTTCACAAGTTGGAAAAACATCCAAGAGGCCGGAGGGAGGGGGGGAGGATATGGCTGCGGTGGGAGGTCTTATTGTTGCACAGACACACACATACACAGACACACATGCACTGTACAGGGTGAATCTTTAAACTGCACACGTGGAAGTTCTATTTCACTATTTTTCTTTTGTGAGTACAAAAGGACGACATTTCAAATGCAAACAGAAATCAGATCTGCACATCTTCTTCCTCTCTTCTTCCTCAGTGTCTGTCAGGTCACTTTATGCCGAACAAGGTTGCAAACACTGACACCTTGACCTACTGCCGCAGACCTGCTGCCCCACTGAACATGACATGACTGCATTGATATTTCACCACCACCTTTCTGAATGTTAAAAAAAACAAAGAATTCACTCAAATGAGAGAATTTCACTTCTGCTGACACTAAATGCTTCCTCTCTCTGATCGCGTTCAAGATGCAGATCTCAGACTGAAAGATTGCCTTCCAATAACATAGATGTAAACATGAAACATCTTAAAATACATATGGAGAGCTCAGTAGTTTGACAATGACAGATGAAGGCCTATTCAAGTTGGGACACAGATCAGACATCTCAGACAACAGGTTCTGCCCTACTGAGCATTCTATTTTTAATATCTGTTGTAGTATCAGGACACGTTGACATGATTTAAGATATGATATGCTGATGTTTTCTTTTAGAAAACCTGCATTAGTCTGAGGCAACCTCTCACACAGCAGCGACCTCACACAGTAAACTGAAAGCAGGCCGGAGAGCAAAAACTCCCAGTAAGATATCAATGTGCGTGACAATGCCAATGAGTTGCAGCTTTACAGAAGTCATTGCTCATTAGGAGCGACTGACCACATAGTAAATTTCCTCTTTAATGAATCTCTCAAATTCCTCTTGCATGGGGAGGCTTTACCAAAGGAACTGCAGCTGTTCCTTCAACTGTTCACCTGATGTGGCTAAAAATGCCTTCAAATCAAAGCTGAAAATAGAACAAGAGCTCACAGCTACAAAGCGGCCCGTCCTTCAACTCCAAAATCACGGCATCACCTTTAATCCCAGCTAATGAAAGAATGGGGACAAAACATCAAACGGCGCCGCTGTTCAGACGCTGCTGCAGCGACTTCAGAGTGGCTGAAGAAGAAGGAGGAGGAGGAGGAGGAGGAGGAGGAGGAGGAGGAGGAGGAGGAGGAGGAGGAGGAGGAGGAGGAGAGGAGGAGGAGGAGGAGGAGGAGGTGGAGAAGAAGACGTGAAGGATTGCAAACGGTAGGTATGGATAAAGGGAGGGGAAAGCTGGAAGTGAAGAGGCTACTGTGATCACAGGTCACCTACCAATTATAGAAACAGACCAGACACATTTCAACACGCCGGTTTAAGGAGAACTGCGAACACTGGTCGTCAGCAGACGAGTGCGTAAACTGGCCTCATGTGACATATTGAATCAGCTTGTCTTCAATCACTAAAGATCAGAACAACCTGCTGTCATCCCCAGTGAAATGACCCTGTATCAATGAGATGATGATAAGTATGGACCCTCTGTCACATGTGTGAGTCTCTGATTTTGACTGTGAGCCGAGTTCCTCTGCTCAGTATCGCAAACCCTAGGCAGGTACACGCGGTGGAGAAAGAGAACGATGATCATTTGCATGAGGTCAATCACAAGTGTACTGAGCTTTCAGTGTCACGCTCTCACCAGTACTTTGTGCTGCTCTCAAGTTAGTGCGTGAAGAACCCGCAGACAGCTCGAGTGGCCGACTTGTAGAGGAAAAGGATAAATAGTAAAGCGCTGAATGCCAATGTACTCATGATGATATCTCGTTTCTGAGAATTCTTTTACATATATACATGTTGTCACGGCCACACAGAGGTGTCTCCAGCTGTGTTGTGAGCTCCTCGTGCAGCTCGTCTGTGTTAGCATGTGTAGCATTAGTCACTGTGGGTGTAACCACAGTCACAAATTCCTCCTCCTTTCATTGTACCTACCCCCCCTCCCCAAAGAAACAAGAATAATGTAAAAGTGACAGTGTTTTTTTTCCGTATCACCCCACCTTGTCTGGACATCCCTCCATCCCAGTCACATGCCCACATTCATACCCAGCATTCCTCCATCCATCTCCCCCTCGTTCGCCCCTCGTGCTGAGCCTGCCTCTGGATCCAAACCCACTCTATAACCCCAAAAGAAACCCAATGATCTCCCCTGTTTTTTTTCCGTCTATCTCTGTTTTCCCTGTGTGGGTGGATCGAGTGAACGTTCTCTGTCACCACGCCTAGCTAAAAAAGCAAAGACGTCCCTTCTTTGCTGCGCTGACCATCCTTCCGCCATGTTTTTCCCTTTTTCTCTCTTTTTTTGATGGTTTTAGGTTACAGAGATGTGTAAGTGCCCCTCGCAGCTCCCAAGAACCCAACCCGTGCACATCACAGCAAAACGTCACAAGTTAGGGTCTCAGGGAATGAGAGAGGTACAGATTGTTTTTTTCCGTCTGGCCTTTTCCTATGCGACATACAGTAGATCATCAGCTGCTCGAGCGCCATGGCCGAGACTAGAGACAGACAATAGCAGCTTCCGCTGTTCCTGGCTTTGTGCTGTGCTCTACCCTGAGTCTCAGTTCTGCTACCGAGTCCGGTCTGGTGCCGGTAAGTCGAGGTCTACTCGTTTGCACAGCACATGCATTAGTTCATCCATTTTAACACTTTTATTCTGATATGATACAAGCATGATGTTCTGCGCATGAGTCAAAAAGAGATAAACGCAGTCAATCACATCACACACACAAAAACTGACCACATAACAGCTTATTGCAAGTGAACACACACACTTACTGTACACGTTGTACTGTAGTCACCACTGAATGGTCATACACACCCAGACAGACAGCACTGTCACATGATGTTTATAAGGATGGTTCTGCTTCTGCATATTTTGGCCTGTCTGTTGCTGCCACAGCTTGGCTCGGGCGAACAATGGTCTGGTAATTAATGGTAAAACGCTGGATATTTTTCATCGAACATGCCACAATCCTGCACTGTGCACACGCACAGCAGCACCAGTCAGACGACAAGGACAGCAGCACACACTGAAAATGGGCTGTGAAAAAAAATCCCTCCCCATCGCTGAAAAAAGCCAAAGCTCCTTACCGCTTGCAATCTCCCCCACCAGATATCCCCTCGCCCGGCACGCCAGGCTCGTCAGTCCTGTGGGACCACACCTGTCAATCATGCGGCTCTCACATTATGGAGGGAAAGCTAATTCGTCAGGTGGACCGAATGAGATGTGACTGCCAGCGAGATGAAAAGAGGAAGAGGAACGGAGGAGGCTGGGGCGAGTGATGATGAGACGAGATGCGAGGAAAGAGGGGAGAAGGAGAGGAGGAGAAACTCACCCGGCTGACCGCGGTGCCTGCTGCAGTCTGCTCCGTGTGTCTGTCCGTCCCGGTCGGCCTACAGCACAGAGGGGGAGAGGATGTGGCCACACAAAATGGAAAGAGGGTGATCTGTGAGAAGAAGAAATAAACAGACAGAAACACAAGCTGTAGAGAGAAGCAGCAGAAGACGAGATCTTAGTGCTGCGAGCTCACGCTTTGTTAAATGCATCTTCCGGACTACACTAGCACATGAGGCTGCTGTCTAGCCGTCTGCTGCTCAGACATGCAAGACTATACCATGTGCATCAAGAGAGAGAGAGAGATCGTCTGAGGGACGACAGGTGCAAGGTTAAAGGGTAAAGTAGGTAAACGAGTAAAATAGAAAAAACGGACAATTTGGAAAACTATAGGAGTAAAGATACTAATACATTAAAATGTAAAGAAGCAACAGGAACTATACCTAATAAAAAAAATGGTTGATGCAAGCAACCAGATGCACTGCAGCAGAAACCAGAGGTGAAATTGCTTGCACAAGAAAAAAGAAAGAGCAGATCAATGGGCCTGCACTGCAACATGACTGCTTACTCAGAACAGGAGAGCAAGGGCAAAGGATAGAGAGACAGACAGACAGACACACAGACAAGAAGAAAAGCATTATTAAGGTCAGATAAGGTAAAATACATAACTGGTTACTTAAGTAAATTAAAAGCCAATTCAAAAGCACTGCACATACATGCCACATGTAATCTAATAAAGCAGGTATGTGCCATCTATGTCTCACGTTCCCATATAAATCACAGCTTTACATCATCAGACCTTAGAAAAGCAACAAACACGTGGTAATTCTTGTTATCAGATATGAGCGGATGGGATTAAAGGCTCTGAAAACCGGCTCAGGCATAGAGCGCCGAAACAGCCACAAGAGTGAATAATAGGAGAAAATGTGTAACGCCTGTTGCTGTCGTCCCTCTGCTACTCACCCCTCTCTTTCTCCATGTGACACTACTATACTAACCATCTCTTTCCTCTCCTGTCTGTCTGTCCGTCTGTCCGTCTGTCCGTCCGTCCGTCCGTCCGTCTGTCTGTCTGTCTGTCTGTCTGTCTGTCTGTCTGTCTGTCTGTCTGTCTCCCTCCCGGCTCCATCTGTCTCACATTCTCTTCCTGCTCTCGCTCGCCGCTTTAGTCTCGCTGTATCACACCTCTTCTGTCTGTGTCTGTGCCTCTGTATTTTCTCTCCCTCCTCTGCCTCGCATGCTTCATGGATTGCAGGCTCAAGTCCCCAGGGCAGGGAAACCATAGAGCCGCTCTGCCTGCTCCATGCAGCATCAAAATAGCAATAGCAGAGCGGGGACAGGGAAATAAATAACATCCATTCATTTCCTCCCACAGCTGAAGTCACTTAGATTCTAAAAGGCCGGCTGTGTGCAGAGAAGGAGAGATAAGGAAAGGTAGAGAGGGAGGAAAAGAGTGGAAAAAGAAAGCAAGAGCACACAGAGGAGAGAAAGAAAAAATAGGTAGCCACAGTTTCATCTTACAATGTCTCTCTTCAAGCTCCTTTTCATTTAAGAAAAGAGAAATCCCTCCTCAGTCGGCAAGTCCGGTATTCTGTTCCTGTCTCTCTCTCCCTCTGTGTCTGTGAGAGTGACTGGGCATTACGGTGTGCGTTTCATGGAGAAAAGGAGGGTGGGATTGAAAGAGAAAAGGAGGGAGCAAGGGAGAGAAAACACGTGAGTTCAGGGAGCAGTAAAGGAAATGTAACTGGAAGCCTGGTGATGTGGTGGTCTTATATTTTATCAGAATTAGCCGCTGTACAGCAGCAGAAAGAGCGTGGTGGAAAAAAATACGGAACGGGAGACAAGATGGTAGGAGAGGGAGACGAGCGGGGAGAAGAGTGGACTGCCAGAGCAGGGTTCTTCTGACGGACAACACATTATGGGCTGAGATCAATGACAGCAGCAAAACTGGCCTGTGTGGTCCCACATGATCGGCAGCTTACATTATACTGGTTTAAATGGGTTTTCCCTAAGAGTGCGGCCTCTTTAGTTAGTTAAGTTAATAAAAAATATATAAATAAAAGCTCTCACTTGATTTGTCTTCATTTTTTTATTCGTTGCTTGACTCTATTCCAGAACCTTTTTAAGAAAGCCTATATATTTCTCTGGGTCACAGAAGTCACATGCTGTGTCGTCTTAACACATCACATGCACTTCAGAGCAGGGAAGTGTCTGTTCGGGTGAGTCTCACTTTTACACGTCTCTACTTCCACTTTCCCTCCAGTAACACTGACACGCACACACAGACACACACACACTAACGCACCTCACATTAGAACAGCTAAACAGGACTATTTATAGACATTTTCAATGAAGACAAAAACCTACACTTATATTCCACAAGGAGGGCAGTGTGTGTTTATGTGTGTTTGTGTGTGTGTCTGTGCTGGGGGGGAAGTGAGAGCTCCTGTATGCCTCCTGCTGTATACTGTAACACACTACCCCATGGCCACGTGAAAAAAGGGAAAATAACATTTAACACAGACACGATGGTAAATAAAATATAATTCTTCTTGAACTAGGAAAAATCTGACTAGGCAAGGTAATTTATGCTCCGAGAAACACACACACACACACACACACACACACACACACACACACAGTAAATGCATGTTGATCTACTGTAAATGACTCTTTCAGTCTCTCATACTGATGAAGCTGCCCTGTACCAAGGGCCCCTAATTCATTCTGGCCCACAGATCTCCTTACTCCACCTCCGTCGAACCCGGTGGCCTTGGGACAGAGAGCGAAGAGTTTAAGTGGAAACAGTCTTTCATCATCATACCACTCCCTGCTCCACACATCTGCACACAGCAGCACACCGCACTACAGGGATACCATTTATCCCCAACAGGACTGCATCCACTGACCCATGTTATTTATGAGATAAGCTCAGACAACAAACTGGGTGAGGAACATATTTACATTGAACTTCCAATAAAGATAAAACAGGGAAATCATAAAATCCTACAACTGTTGATATATTTCCTGTAAATTACTCACAATGTTCCACATCGTTCGATTTCCATGTAAAAGTAATGCAATCGGAAACAAATACACATTTTGACTTAACAATGATTGCCTTTATGAGGAGATGCTTTGAGTCCATGACTGAAATTCCAACACCTTCTAATGGGCGTTTACAAAATATTGTCTTCAACAAAGATAAAAGCTACACAGTAAAAACAGCTAAAAGTAACAGAGCATTTATTTGAATTTGCCTGAAAGCAATAAATCTGAGTCTTTTACGTGGCTGTCGGGGGCCGGGGTGACTTCAGGGTTCTGTTTCCTTGATTTGAGGCAGTGAAAGTTGTTGCTGGCTGTTTTGATCACAGCAGCGTCTCAACCACATAGCAGTGCAGAGGAAATATATCGTTTTGGTTAAGTGAAGCTGAACTTTGTACATAATTGGCTGCCAAGGTTGCGTTCTTCCCCCCGCGGCTGTATGGTGTTTCCCTTCAGTGGCATCTCTTTCATTAGAGCGGCCCACAGACCTCACTGAAGCAGCACGTTGGTGCTTCTCTCCCACAAATCTCAACACATTTCTTTTTTTTCCAAGACTCAAATTTCATTTGATGAATAATGTCACACTCAGATAGACAGGTTTTCCCCCCCCACAAAAGTCATTTTTTTAAAAGGCCAGATATAAAACCCAGCAGATATAATGACCCTTGATCTTTCTAATGAAGCCGAGAAGTTTGTTGTTTGATGCATCAGTGTCCAGAGTGTGTAGTGTTTCCTCAGGGAAAGCTAGGAGGCTGTACAGTTATCTCCTGTGGTGTCACTCTGAACTATACAACCTACTACCTCAACCTGCGGAGCACTGGAGGACACTGTAGGATGGCTGCAGCTGAGAAGGTGTGGTGCAAATCTTCCACAGCAGATTTCATTGTACTGTGTACGCTGATAAACAAACGTTAACATGATACGGACTGCGCTGTTGGTTAGAGAATGTAAGTAAAGGTTTAAAACTCAAATAAACACATGAGGTCATTGATAATTAGTTATACTTTTATGCAAACATCCTGTAAATGCAAAATTCCTTCATAGTCATCCTGTTCAGTAGTTTGACCCAGTGGCCTAATTCTTGGTAGTTTGGGTGGGGACACTGTGTAAGCATGTGGGATAACTCCGCTAGAGCATATGTTGTATCCAAGGAGTCAGGGTTCATTCTGATAAATCATGAGGAGCTCTGATTGGGCTATAAATTACTTTTACTTTATAGACAAGACTGTAAAAAAGTCTGCAAGTTCCCGTCTTTATGGCTTTCCAGCACTCTGAGCTTTGAAGGTAATTACACTGAGCTAGTCCTTTTCTTTCCTCTTACAGGCATAGGGCAGGTGCTGTGTTTGCCAGGAAGACACATACCTATAGATACGAGCTTGTGCAGCCAGTCACCACAAGTTCGGATCTACGGGTTTGTGGCAAATGGCGTCATCCCTTCTAGAGCACACAAGGAGGCAGAGACCCACAGAACAGCAACTCATGCTAACGTCTGAGCACATTAACTCATCTCATTCAAGCTAATGTCACAATGAACAAACACTGGCACCAGTTCAGTGTCGATGTATATCAAATTATCTTAAGAGTTCAGTCCACTTTAACTTTCTCCATAATTTTCAAGGAATAAATATTTGCTTGATAAACAGAGACAGTCAAATAAAATACTGACCCTTTAATGCGTTGCTCATGTTTTACATCTGATTCGACCTTTGCCATGTGGCTTCAAAGCATGTTTCCTGTTTGTGTTCGTCTTCCCGAGGAGCGCCTTGAAATTTGACCACGGTACAGTGAACCGAACAGTGTGAGACGGACCTACTGGTCACATTCTTTGGAGGTCAACATTTATAAAAAAAAATGTCACACATTAACGTTCTGTACAGTTTTTCTCATCCGGACACAAAAAAATGCAAATTGCTCCCTTCTTATGAATGATTTCAATTTAGAAAATATATTTGTGCCGCATTACGGCTTTTTTATTAATTTCCACAATAAGAATAAATGGCCTGAAACTGATACAAGCGAAAGTCAAACAACAAGGATGCGAAAGCATTTCACACGAAATCCGCAATCTTTGCATAAAAAACAAGATTGAGATTGTGAAATCATATTAAATCGTGCAAACAAAATAAAATACGACACCGGTTTTAATTCTGAAAACAAAAGTGGTAGTTTTTTTGAATTCTTTCTATTGTCAGATAAATGCGTTTTCATAATGAACACTGTTACTCCCGTCCTTACTACCCGCGATAAACGTAAGAGAATATTTAGTGTGATCAGTGAGCACCGTCAAAAACATGCCCTCTGGAAAACAATGTCAGGTACAGATTGTATAGTGCTGATAAGAAACTACCCTGAGCCAAGCTAGCAGAGAGAACTGGGAGTATTATAAACTGCCAACATACCAGTATGGGCACAGGCTGAATCTGATGGTCAGACGTCCTCTGGAATCAGATGGAGTCAGGCTTGAGAGGTAGTGTAGGCCAGCGCTTTCGCATAAATTAAGAAACCTATAAAAACAGACAAAACTTTGTGATTACAGACAAATAATCACAAAGTGACCGAACAGAGCAGAAAGCCTCACGTGCACAGATGGGACACCCGTACACACATTCCAAACAGCGCACACTCACAACACGTGGTAATCCAAGCACAGTCTTAAAACAAGTGAAAGACTAAAAACTACAACCACAGCAACGATGAAATAACGAAACAGCAAAAAAAAAGCGATAAATAACAGGAAAAAGTGAGAAGATAACAACCCCTCGTACTCTCCCTGTTACGCCCTCCTAACCCGTTGTCCAGTCCCCATTTTTCCGGGGTACAAAAACCTCAAATCGCCTTAAAAAAATTAAAAAAAAGGTACGGCAAGAGGGAAATGGCAAAAGGTTCAATGCGGTACGATGTGGATGAGGAGGAGTCGCAGCGCAGGGCTGGCTACAGAGAAAGTGGAATTTGTGACAAGCAAAGGAAAGGGTGGTGTTTTCTTTTTTTCATTTTTTTGGTGCTTCATTCTGCTTGGCTTTTTTGGATCTCAGCAGGATCCTTGGCTGCAGCTCTGTCTCTTCGTAGCACTGCCGGGATTTAGACATATCCCTTTGTCTTAAACTTTGTTGCATAAAATCAAATTGAGACATGAGAAAAGATATGTCAAAAGATGCAAGGGGGGAAAAAGGAAGCAGCCACCAAAAACTAAAGCGCAAGTTATTGAAGAAAAGGTCACAGCATGAGGGAAAGTGCACAGCAAAGAAGAGAGAGGCTTAGCAGCACACAGCAAGGGACACAAAAAAATTCATGAAAAAAAAATGTAAAAAAAAGTCGAGACGTAAGAAGGTTGTTTCGCGTCAGAATTTTTCCCCCCTGCAAACATATTATCTCCAAAGTGCGAGCTGCAAAGTGTCTTCACTGCTGCTACAACACAGCAGCCGAAGCCTTTCAAAGGCTATGCCACGTTGTGGGAGAGGGAGAGAGAAAGCTACCACTTTTCCCTCTCTCCAAAATGGCTGAGGGCCGGGGTAAAGCGGCTGTGAGCAGAGAGGAAGAGCGGTGCTCCCCATCCTGCTCAGGGGAGGGCTGGGCAATTCAACGAACATCTCTCCCTCGGTTCCCCTCTCCTCACTCATGCCCTTTGTCCCATTAGCCGTCTTTCAGATCAGACGAATGGCAAGCAGCTGTGTTGTCAGTCCGTAGGAAACTCTGCTTGGCCCGCCATGCAAGAGAAGAACTAGAAGTGTAAACGAGTGCGGCTGATATGGCAGATTGTGCGTCTCCCACATGCACACATCCTGATGCTCTGCCCTGTCGTCTGTGTCCATGTGTCGTCCTCCTCTATGATACTAGAAGAGGACCAAAGGACAAATGACTTGTGTCTGATCACAGAATATTTTGTATTTATTTTTGAGCTGACCGATATATTGATTTGCTGATAATATCAGCTATTGTGACTTCAAAGATGTATCAGTGTTTACATTTGCTGCTTTGCACTGATATGAAAACCTCTCTATATTGTATCTGCTGCTTTATTGTAATTTGAGTTATAGATATTTGAAAGAAAGTTTATGTTTAAATCGTAAAATACCTAATCTCATTTAGATTTCCTTGTCATAAGGGATTGATAACGACATCTTAGGGATTCATCGCCATTTATTGTACGAAATATCGGAATCTGACATTTTTTATACTCCCTAATATACTTATTGGCATGAGTCCTCATAAGTCCATATCACTTGGGCTCTAATTTATTTTACAGAAATAAATAACATCATATATCCATTTTGTTTTCCTTTCCATTAATTTTGTGTGTATGTGTGTTTGTGAGTATTCTGGAGGTGTGTACTTGTGTTTATCACGAATGCTGCGTTACTTTAATAGACTCCTCAAGCCAGGAGTCTTTCTTGCTGTACTTAACCTCAGCACCACTTCGAATATCACAACAGTACAGCACATTGTTCAGAGGCAGGCTGCTTCAGTCACAAGTACAGCGTCCTCATCCTGAGGAGCAGCTCAAGGCTCTATCCGTGGACCTTTTCTGTTCATCGATATTGCTCCATTGTTTTGTTTTTTAAAGGACATTTAAACTTCAGAAAATAAGAAAGCTTAGCAGAACTTGGGACACGATTTCGAAGTTGACAATTATTAGGACTCTGGCTCTAACACCACCATATGAATCCAGCAACAAGAAGCAACATTAGACAATACCGGCAACCTTCACACAGGCAATGGATTTTTATTTTCTAACTCCCTATTTAATAAAAAAAGAATGATGCAACCGGGGGAGATTATTTTATGTGAGCACATCCTGGTTTTTCCCGTTGCAACAAACCCAAGGGCGGGGGAAATCCACTTCCATACACTTGATCTTGTTGTTCCTCCTTTACAGAAATAAGCTTTCTGTTTTATACAGTGCAGCATTTGTTCCCGGTAGAATGTTCGGATGTGGGTTTCCACACACAAAACAATTACAAAATATTTTCATCCTACATATGAGAAATCAACCAACCAGTGAGGTAACCCCTGCATTAACATTGGAGGCATTATGAAGTATCTGCCCAGACACTCATGTACTCACATATGTAAGCAGTTGCTCTACTGATATGCCACAAGCAAGACAGATGCAAATCCAGATCTCTATTAGAACAATCAGCTAATTTGTGCATAATTGATAAGCAAATTATAACAAGAAGAAACAGTATGAGCCATATTTTAAAGTCACAATAAGTAACTTCACACATATCAGCTTGTTATTGTTCTGAAAGAGGACAAATGTTGGGTTCAGGATATTAAGTGCCCTAGTAGCTAGTTTTGCCACAGCATGCCAATGGGCCGCTGTCTGCTCCATGGTCACCACTTGAATCTAAATGAACAGATCTGACTTTCAGGATATTGCCCAGAAGCCCGTCACAGTGGCGACACAAGAGGAGGGCCTCTCGGCAAAACAGAGGGCTGAAGAAAACAAGAGTGACCGACATGGGCATAACCCCAAACCTCTCACAAGGTAACCCCTTGAAAGCATTCTCAGAGCCTGGGAAAGTGGGGAAGGAAAAAAGTGGGCAGACAACAATGGGCCAAAAACATCAGCACATTTTTTATCTTACAGTGACATAAGGTCAGGGGCAGAAAAGGCAGTGAAAGGTGAGCCGAAGAATTCATGCCTGAAAAATGTCGATTGTCTTTGGATTTGTTCGATTTTTTTAATTTTGTGCATCGACTTATTATATCAATCTTCCAGTTGTTCTCTTCATCACTGTTGATCTTAGTCCTAGCGGTGACCTGTAAGAGTGTTATAAATCAACTCAAGTTTAAAAATTGATTATTTTAATATTTGTTCCTCTCTATTACAACATTTCTGTGTTTGAATTAGTGTGGACATAAAGTAATAAATTACTTAGTGTTACTTATTTATTACGCAGCGATACAGGTACAGTTGTCGTATCTTGGTCGTATCAATGAGTCTTTGTTTGAGAGACATTCTGGTCCTCGTTTCCTGTTTTAACTCCATGTCCTTATAGGAGTTCAAACTTTTCACCAAACTGTCGCCCCCACTACACAAGTAACTAAAAGATGCCTTCATATTGTGTTATTCACAAACTGAATTCAAAATCACATTTAATCATCACTTCTACTTCTTTAAAACCTTCATTATGTTAATGGTTTAAAACCCATGGATGGCCTTATTTACATTCGACTATTAATCTATTAAGCACAATACAGTATATTATGCATGGTAATATGTTTAAGCAAATTAAATGCACAAAGGGGGAATTATACACGGTATATTATCTAATACTGATCAAAAGAAGATTCCAGAAAAGGCTTCAGCAGCATAATAATTTAACCCCCTCTTACAACAGTCAGCATTTCACTTCTTTGGTAATTCTATATTTGTGTTATGTGTTTTTCCTGGATTCATTTACTACAAATAACCACACATGTGTCAGGTTATAGCCACTGGTAACCTGGGTGTCCAGGGATGATCGTCTTATGATCCCAATCTATTGGCTTGTTAATGAAAATCACAATCCCTATTAAGAGTACACACGAGAATGAAATTTAACATCCCAGGGGGTAGGTGCTGCAAATGGCTGATTTTAATTGTTTGGATAGCGCAGTCAAAACATGAGATAGGCGCCCACCATCCAGTCTGTTGGCTGTATTATCTGAGGAGCTGGCAAAACTAACGCACATGTGATGACAACCTGCGGCACACTGCAGGCTTCACACACGTCACGGCTGGATGGAGATAGAAGGTGTAAAAACATAGGTTGCTTATGTGATGTGAATCTGCTGCACAGACTCAGTAATGGCGCCATCATTGGCCAGTTTGCCTGTCTACAACTCCAAATTATAAATATCCATTAAAATGAAAGTCATTGGTGTTTACACTATTAGAAGCAACAGGATTATTTTGTGAGGCCATCTATTTGTGTCTAGGGCCCCCATCAATATATATAGGTTGAATATAAATAGGTATAGAATGTATCATTGTTTATGTTTGCTGATATGAGAACTTGTATTTGACAGTACAAACAATGCAGAGAAGATAAGTTCTCATCTTGTATATTTTCTAAACCCAGGTTCAATATATTTGCTTGTATTTGTGTATTTTAATTCACTAATTTATGATAATGTAATGATTAAACTGCCTCGATAAAAATTCATCTGAAGGGTTTATAAAACAACATCTAAGGAATCGTCAACATTCTTTTACAATGTACATATCGGCCGATATATTGCTATCAGAATTGTTGTACTTCCTAATATTGGTATCTCCTCCCAAAAAATCCAAACCTGTTGGACTACATTCGCACAATTCAAACACAAAAGCAGACATAAGGATATTAGATGTGTCAACCTGTCTACCAGACATTTGCCAGAAGAAACATGTAGTTCATGAACTACAATTGTATTACAGGAACAGTTGTGCCCACATTGTGTCTCACAGGGATTCTAAGTTTCAATGAAGTAAGTCAAATTAATTGTGAATTCAAACGCAGGCCGTGCACACACTGGATAAAGCAAACGTAACCAGCGTCAGTGTGGTTAGGACTGGCTTTGTTTGGTCTCTCCTTGGTTTTGTTCCCTACATGTGTTGTCTTTGGAGATATCCATAATTGAACATGTTTGAGGTGTATGTTCCAGCTGTCTTTGAACAAGGCCTTCGTGTAGATATTCAGCCTGGTGCAACAAAATGGGAGTGTGAAAGAAAGCCTCTGCTGTAGAGTGTAATCAGACAAGAGAGCAGGATAAAGCACCAGTGGGAGACACCAGACGGCAGCAGTATTTATTACTGTACATTTTCATTCGAGCCAACATACATCCTTGCTTCTTGATGTTTCGCTCGGTTTTTATCTCTTTTTTCCCCTCTCTTTCATCTCAGCCATCTCTTGCAGTTGCCTGTCCCTCACTGTTCCCTCCTCTCGCCGCTCTCCCCCACCACCACCACCACCGCCATCAAATATTCTGCTCACGCACAACTGCGGCACCCTTTCTCCAGTCCTCCCCATTAATCCACACCACAGACATCTTGGCCCACTGTCTCGTCTCTCTCTTAATGTGCACTCAAAACTCTCGAAGTCTGGGGCCGTTTCGGCGTCGAGTGCCTGAGCATTTTTCACAGGCCATGAGGCCCGACGCCGAACATTCTTGTCACTGTACAGACAGACTGGTGACACAGACCCCACACACAACTGATTAAAGAAAAGAGAAAGACAACCTGCTGGTCAAAGAAAAGGTCATATCAGGATAAGCAGCACTCCAGTCCTTAGGTTCACAGTATGCAACCTGTATGTTCAGCCATGTTTAACATTTACTTTCACCACTACAGATAATGGACCAAAAAAAAATGTTCTTAAAGATGCTGTGCCGAAGGGGCTGAGGAAGGAGTGAGCACAATGACATAGCAGGGGTAAGGCTGTAGGAAGGAGGAAAATATCTAATTACTGTATTAATTACTTAATTTCTATTCATCTGCAGGATTCACTGGCTTGTACTAATCACTTTAAGAATGCAGCCAAATACGCGATATTAACACATCTTCCGTGACAGGAGGAAGAGCGCGGGGTACGGGAGAGAGGGGATGAAGAACTGCAGAGGCCTACAGGGAAATTAAAGCAATGATTGATGTGCAGCAAACTATTATGCACATACCTTAAATGTTAACTTTTATGTGGCAGAAAAATGAGGATGGACGGACACAATATATACAGAGTAGAAAACCTCGGGTGAATCTTGAGTTCACTCCCGCCGTCTCCCTTCTCTGAAATAAGGGCTCAAGTTAGATTTCGCAGCAGTGCTTAGAAATAGCCCACCGAGCCTCATCAGCGACCCTCCTCTCTTTGCCATTTCTTTCTTTCTCTCACCCTCCACTCCTGCAATTTAAGACCCTTATTTCCCTGCCCTCCCTCCCTGCCCTCCCTCCCTCCCTCCCGGGCTCTCTCATTCATTCAGTTTAATTTTGAACTCTGCACTGGTAGACAGGCAAAGAGGGTAGCTCCATGGTTACCTGGCACCAGGCCATCTCATTACACTGCCAATTGATTCTGGCCTTCCGCCATGTCCGCTGCCTACCCCCCGCCACCGCTCCCCACCTCCTCTGTACCCCAGACCGTCTGCAGCAGAGGAGATTTCAGAACACACAGGGAGGAATGAGGCAAACAGCTTCACTTGCATATACTTCGCTCGAATTTACGCACCTCTGCACACAGTGAGAGCACGGACAGATAAATCCAGTTCTCACTCACGTAGCTAGCACATGGAAAGCGAAAAGAAAAATGAACCACTCTTAGAAAACAAACATGCACCTACATGTATACATGTCAGTGTAGTGTAGTGTAGCTGCAACATTATTAAAATGTTTGGTAGATCAAAAAATTACAACTATTCAAATCATAAATTCCACCCTCCACATCAATGACTTATCAAATCCAAATATCCGGAGACAAAATATTGATAGTGATATTCTATTGTATCAACTATTAATGAATTTTCTTTAAAAAAAATCCAAAATTGCAGAAATTCTGCAATAGATGGGGATGAAGACGTGTCTTTCAAAGAAACAAAGGTGAGAAATGTTCAATTAGAAGAAATCAAACTATACTGCAATGAGTGTCAAAAGAGTCAACACTAATTATGACGGGATGACAAGAATCTTTCATAACACATTAAGTTAACATTTATGCTCGGTTACGTTTTGCACCATGCATTTTTCATTCATTCACATGTGAATGTTTTAGAAAATATTTAAAAATACATTATTCAAAAGTTGTATTAGTGTAAATTAGTTAAACATTTTCTTGAATGGGTGCCACCGGGCATCTGATTTATCCTGAGTTTGGCATTTTTCATTTTCCCTGAGGATCAGTAATTGGTGCTCGTTCAATTTCAGTTTTAATTTAAGGGGCGGTGTGGCCTAGTGGTTAGAGTGGTGGCTCTCCAACAAGAAGGTTGCCGGTTCAAACCCCACTCTCTCCCATCTGCATGCCGAAGTGTCCTTGGCAAGATACTGAACCCCTAAATGGCCCCTCATAAATGTTGAGCGTACTAATTGGAAGTCGCTTTGGACAAAAGCGTCTGCTAACATGTAATGTAATAATGTAATTGGACATTTATTGGCAGTTTATGATTTGGATTGAATGCATTTTTTATCTCAAAGCTTCATGAAGCCAGATCCAATCTAAAAAGATGAACTTATGAACTGTTTAAAACACGGAGATAGTCCCTCAGATATCAATACGCTTTTGAAGCCTGCTTTTACTACTGCAACATTGCATTGTTTAGAATTCTGCAGGATGAAACGTCAGGTCATTATTACATTACGCCTAATCCACATAAAACTTCAATCTGTGTATCTATTACAGCCCATCACAGTTGAATGTTGGCACCGAAACCTTCTACAAAAAAATCCCATCTGGGATCACAAGCACAACGGTGCATTGTTACCTTGAGGGAGTTGCAGGCACTTGGTTTGACACAGTGACAGAACTTTGACACTGGACTGAGTCCTGATACAACACACCACAAAAAGATCCCTGCATTTTTAAATGGCATTCCTTATCAGGGAATATTTAGCAAACTCTGTGGTGATGAGACGTTTCATACAGCGACGTACATTTCACTGCAGTTTTAGACAAAAGTTAATACTTACAAGTCATTCCTAATATCTACACTGCTCCAAATCATGCAGGATTAATGTCTAATGACTTACTTTCAGTCAGTGGCCGAATCAAAGCAATGGTTCCCTGAAAAAAACTCAATGTTCCAGAGCATCTGTGTAGGTGTGACTCAGACAGTTGTGGCTTTTCTGTCCTTCTGCCACTGGTGGCAGATGCCGGGGTCATGGCCTCTGGGTCAGCGGGGATTTGAGGGGATCAGGAGTCAGAGGGATCATAAAGCCATATGACGTGTGTGTGTGTATGTGTGTGTGTGTGTCTGTTTGTGTGTGTGTGTGTGTGTGTGTGTGTGTGTGTGTGTGTGTGTTTGTGTACAGTGCTTTCAATATCCTCACAGAGCCATTCATTCATGCTCCAGTTAAAAGTGTAAAAAAAGCAGATCGTAGTAGTTTTTGCAAAGAGAATATTCCAAAGAAATAAAAGTTTATTAGCAGTTGACAAACCGACGGATTACTGATTTATATTCATGGTTAAATTAATACAATATATCTTTAAAATAAAGAAATATGGGGCATCACAAATTTCCAGTTCAATAAGAGAATACCTTTATGCAACAAATATCCAACACAACTCATTATCTTACTCACACCAGCACCACACCAGTTTCTGGTTGTAGTATTGAGCCTGTATCAGTGCATACCCCACTCCATCCTGGACAGGTGCCACTGTAAAGAAACACTCAGTGTTTTTCACTTCACCTGTCAGTAGTTTTAATGTTGTGTATTAAATCCAATAATCCATCCCATATGGTAAGAATGAAGAGAGAGAGAGAGAGCGTAACACATATGGTCATCATTTACAGATGTTTCGAGCCAGTGAAGCAAAACTATGCTCAGAAAATCTTTTAAATAGTCTGAACCATGTTGTGGCATAGGTATTCAACTATATATATATATAGGAATAGGAATATAATTTGTACTAAAAATGCACCATTTCAACACACTGCCGACAAAACCCAGCTTCATTTACACATCCATTATTAACCAAGCAGTAGGTTAAATGTATTCTGTGCAAGCTCTGGAGTGAAACATCTGCAAATCAAACTCAATCAAGGGGCTTTTTCCCTCATTTGAGTCGCCTGATGCACTTTATTTCGCCTTCAGAGAATATTCATGAAGGTTTTGCAACAAGCGTGCAAAGCCGATTCTGTACAAATGCACAGATAATAAAATGCATGTCGGCCACATTCACTGCTATTTACCTTGTACAAAAGCAACATAATATGTATCTTAGAAAATGTATTCTACAAAGACACCAGACAGGCAACGTATAAACAGAGGTGTCAAGTAACGAAGTACAAATACTTCGTTACCTTACTTAAGTAGAAATTTTGGGTATCTATACTTTACTGGAGTATTTATTTTTCAGACGACTTTTTACTTCTACTCCTTACATTTTCACGCAAATATCTGTACTTTCTACTCCTTACATTTTTAAAATAGCCTCGTTACTCCTATTTCATTTTGGCTTGTTTTCATTCCAGTTTGTCAGTTCAAAAACACACCAAAAAAAACGTTTTTTTGTGAGACGTTTAAACCCCCCTCGTCCCTCTGGAGGAGCGACTCTGAGGAGAGTTTGAGTTGGGTGCCCGCCGCACGCGCGGGAGGACGGCCACTCCGAGGCCGCCACACAACCGCAACGGAGGGGTTTCGAAAAGGAGGAGAGCAAAGCCAGAGCTGCGTGGGGCACCGTCCTCGCAGCATCCGTCATCCTCCCGCCTCCGCTGACGCGCCTCGCTGTCAGGTCCGTCGGCCATCGGAGCAGGCCGGCAAAGGCGCACGGAGGTGGGGGATGGAAGAGCGGAGAAGGAGGCACCGCACGGTCGTTGACAGTGCTCAGACGAAGAGGAGGAGACAGAAAAATAGAAGGTGTGGGTGGGAGATCACTCGCGTGCCACACCAACACAACCCCGGCCTCGGGAGACACGCTGGCCCTGGGGTGCAGCGCGAGACCCTAAGCACCTGTGGGGGGGTTGGGGTGCCATGCAGTCGAATCCGGCTGTACCGGTAATGATCCTTCTGCAGGTTCACCTACGGAAACCTTGTTACGACTTTTACTTCCTCTAGTGCAGTTGCAGGGCTCATCTTCAGGCCAGGTAGAGCATGCATAGGCTCAAATAACTTTGAGAACCTGCTGCTTTTGCGGCTGAACAAAGCCTATCGGTAGTGTTGTTGTACATACAGGTTTAGCCCAAAGGTCTCAAGGTCTCTTCCAATAAAGGTTATTGATAACATTTCACTGAAGTTTGACTTTTTGCATTATTACAATACTTATTGGCAGCTAGTTATCATGTCTTTTGCTCCATGAAACGCATGTTAATGCTCAGTAGTACACATATGGTACTATAATGTATTTACAAAAAAAAATTCCCCTTACATTACTTTTACTTTTATACTTTAAGTAGTTTTGAAACCAGTACTTTTACACTTTTACTTAAGTAAAAAGCTTGAGTTGATACTTCAACTTCTACAGAAGTATATTTAAACCCTAGTATCTATACTTCTACTTGAGTAATGAATGGGAATACTTTTGACACCTCTGCGTATAAATCAATCAGCTGCTGCCACATTATCACGTTCTACTGTAAACTGTTCTGTTTCTCTGGATTCTGCTGTTACCTGTCGATATAATTTGCTAAATCAAACATATATACAGAATTTTTAATAATTATGTCCTTTCCAAAAACCTTTATTGTACCGTGGTCTACCAGTAAATCTCACTTCTAGGATGTAAACATGCAGTTGCATTGGTGGACCAAGTGAGCATGGAGGTGAGCTGCTATATGCACTTGAACATGAGACTGTAAATCTTAATTTTGTGCCAGTGGTGTGACCTTGGTGAAAACGTTTTTTTTTCTTCCCCTACCGGCAACAGTTTGGTAATTTCATGGCTCACAGAGACATAACTTGAGTGGAAATGGCTAGAGAAACTCCACCAGAGAGGAAATCTGACAAATCGGGTCCACTTCAGTGCATTTCAGTGTAACATGTGAAGCTTGTGCCTCCACTTATTGAGACCAGGTCTAACTACAAGCAGCCACATTGTCCTCTGCTTCCTTAGTTAAAGCTGGCACGATACAGACTGACGATTCTCCAGTCACATGAACAGAGTATTCTCAACCAGTGGCATTTTTAATACTAATTTATCTGATTTATTAATTTAGGACAATACAGAGAAATCATACAAAAAAAATCCTTACAGATTCAATAGGGCCTCTCACCATTCGGTGCTCGGGCCCTAATGAACATATTGGAGTTCATAGTGTCAGTTGCTTCTGCGGTTATTGTCTACTACAAACTTAGTCATTAGTTTAACTTCAAAAGGGACTTCATCCATCTTCTGTCCATTTCTTGGCTGCTGCACACGCCTGCACGCCTATTGACTCTGCACCTTCAGGACAAGGCCATCAATTTTATCCTAGCTGGTGCCACCCATCCATCTTGAGACAGACAGGTGCCCCATGTTCATGCTATAGGGAGAGGAATGAGAGGCCCAGGCTCTCCATAACTTAAGTTATATACAATCCTATCTGAATAAAAAGATGAATATTGAATATTAACTGTATTTAGAATATTGGTTAATAAACACTTAAAATTAGTCAACAATGAAACTTTGTTTTTCCCCCACTTGAATTTTAAATTTTGTATTCTACCAATCTTTTGAAAAAGTGAAGAAGTCAATATAAAATCCAGCCTATCTATCCACCTTCACACTGAAGCAGCACTGTATTGTAACAGTAGTTCAAATATCTTTGATGGTCAACCTCAAGATTCTCACCAATAATCATAAGTGCATTTGAGATTATGCATATCAGGCCCTTTTCTACAACTCTTGAAAAAACCACTACCCTGCAAAAATGAAGAAGGCACAAGCACAAAATATCTATTTCTGTTTTAAATGGTTTCTGTCCATTGTTGGACAAATTCTGAAAATACACATACAATGTGTGTGCCTATAGAGAACACAAATATTGCTGTGATTATGCCAACTGTGGTAACTATCTCACACCCTGGAGTTCATCAATAAAGGCAATTCAGCGAAGAGATTTTTCCAGTCTGTCTCTTCGAAAACTAAGGGAAAGAGATGGGCCTCCCCACTTTGGGGCCCCTTTCCTGTACATGCACATGGGTTGTTTAAGGACAGAGTGAACCAGGCTACCCGATCTAGGGAAGGGGCCATGCAGGGGGAACAGTGACAGGACAGCCAAGTGGAAGAAACTCTCATGGAATCCTAAGAGCTCGAGCTGCTCGGAGCTGGAGGGAGTAGAGAGCGCTGGAAGAGCGGGACGGGGATTGGCTGGTGTCAAAAAGAGAGAGGGAGGAGCCTGTTCCCCAGGAAGAGAGCATATTCATGAGCTTCGCCAGCAGGGGAATAGCATGACATTTTCTTATTGTAAAGTTACACTTAAGATGAGAAACAAATAAAAAGAAGGACTGTTATAACTCCAAAGTCTGAAATGTAGAACTAAATATTAAGTGGGAAAAGGTCTTTGGACTAATGAACAATGTTTCTTAACCAACTTCAGATTTGTGATCAAAGCGGAGCAGCTTTGGTTTGATCCGGTTTTACATGAAAACCCATCACACCTGCATTCTTAGAGAAATGGGAGCAGACGCACAGACCATCTCCCATTGCCCCCCCCACCCCCTTCTCCATTTTCTCTACCCTTGTTACCTGCACCACCACCCCTCCTCACCAGCGTTCCTCTCCTTCTGTTGCTCCCCTTTTCTGTGTGTGTGTGTGTGTGTGTGTGTGTGTGTGTGTGTGTGTGTGTGTGTGTGTGTGTGTGTGTGTGTGTGTGTCTGGGTTCTACCGGAGAGGCTTTGTCTGCGAACACTGGAGCCCGGACCGGCCCACAGGGGCCAGATCCATGAATACCCACACTGTGAGAGCCGCTCTTTCACTTCACACCACTTTCTCTACAGGAATGCCTGAGCAGTGAGGTAAGAAACACATGCGCGCACTGTCATGTGCACGCACGCGCCCACGTGCACGCACACACGCATGCATACAGTACGAGTGCACACATTTTCTCACTTTATCTGCCTTGTGCGCGTGCACTCACTTCCACACATACACCGCACTTTACACACAAGCTGAGTGAGTCATGCAGTGATGAAAAGCCAGTGTTTTGTGTGTGTGAACCCTCTCACCCTGGACTCACATCCTGAGAGCCTTTCTCCTCCATCAGTCCCTGCCAAGCTCTCCCTCTAATTAAAGACCACTGGGTCCAATAGCATTGGCCCAGCTTCCCTCAGACCATGCCCCTTCCCCAGCTCATAGAGGTCCTGAGCTGAGTAGAGTCTATGTGGAATGTGAATGACTGCGGTGGCTAACAACTTCTCAGGGTTTCTAATTCCCCAGTTAATGGTGTGCTTGGCCACAAGACTCGTCAGTTTTTGCAGAGAGGCTGGCCTGATAGATAGACTTCAGATGATGAGGGATCGCTCACAAAAGCATCTAAAAAGGCATATACATTTTTTAAATAACAAAATAACAGTGTAGAATGATCAAATCTTGTCCAGGAAAACAGCTTAATGTGCTTTTCCTGATCGAATAAATCTTATTTTGTCAATTGAATTCATAGGAATTGACTGTAACATTAATAAAGTGAAACTTCCAGTGCCTGGGCCTGTATTCAATTAAAGGAAAGGAAGCCTGTGAAGATGTCTGCAGGCAATATGTGATATCCAGTTGCACGATGATTTGTGCACTGTCAGCTCTGTCAGTTATTGAAGAATAAGAAATATTTGTATTCTGTAAAAGGTTGCAGGTCATTTAAAAAACGGTGCTGTTTGCTCTATTTGGCTGTGATTATTGCTGGAGTACCTCAGCAGACAAAGACGCCAACAAGCCAAGCGTGCAAGGGGGAGGCCATTCCATCTGTGTGCAGACTATGTGTCAACTATAATTGAATTTAAATTGGTCGGTTCAAGGTCTATTTAAAGGGGCATATTTTGCCACAACTTGATTTGTCTGAATAATGCAGAAAGCTTGCGCAGCTGGGAAGGAAACAATTAATGGCAACTTCCCAATGTAATGATTTTAAAAGCGAAGCAAAGGAGAGAAAAATACAAAAGTAACTACGTTCAAAAATACCCTGATTATCTGTAGTCCCTGATGTAATGTAACAAACCTGATATTTAATTCCATCAAATAACACTGTTAAAGACAAAATGATCAAATTAACACATGGGACAGAAAATCATCATGAATGTTATTAATGGTGAGCCCAAGATGGCAGCAAAATTCCCAATGCTGGCTCAAAATAACACTGAGTCGTTATTTGGTAAAAAAATCCAAATTTAGTCAACAGTTCAATATTTTCAACAGATGGATGCATAGCAAAATTGTTTTGGCCCAGATTTGGCCTACATCCCACACCTGGCCAACTTGCCATGTGGAATGCTAGCTATTGGGCGCTCAGTACCTATTTGCAAGATCTAGGCCTTGAGTTAGCCACAGCAAGACCGCATAGAAAAGGTGCCAAAGGTGGTGTTACGCTGGAAAGACCCACAAGTAAAACAGGGACCTGTACCAATGCCAGGCTTCAGTTTCGAGGGTAGTCGGCAATTACAATACTAGCAATGGACCACGGAAAATGACAAAAATCATCAGTTCAATGTAGGGTTAGTGGTGTACAACTGTCAAAATTCAGGTAGGGGGACCGGAAAAATGGTATCAGAACATCTCTTACAGTACCCAGATCAATTGATATATTATATAGTAACTACACAATCAGACACTATTTAATATACAATATCAGAGGAAATCATCAAAATAATGTTTGATACACATTCATTTTGATAATATAGAGCTGTTATTTATATATTCTCTGTATTTCTTTTTTATTTAATCTTTTTTTTGTTTTTTATTGCCTATTTATTCAATTTTTAAACCTTCACATGTTCTCTTCTCTACATCATCCTGACAATCTGTCTGATTGACAGGCCCCTCTGCCTCTCACAGCACTCTTGTATTACATACAGCTTTCACAGCCGACCGCCTCCCCTCTGTCCAAATTTGGGTCGGCAAACCCAATATTAAGTGGTGAAAACCTCCCTTCAGGAACCTGCAGCTGATGTCACTCAGACGCTCTGTGGTCACACCCTTCACCTCTAACAAGTCACTCCTTTTCATTTGAGACATCACTCTCTTGTAGTTGTGCTAATAAACAGCTAGTGCTCTGGTTTGGAAAAGGCCAAACATCACACAGACATTACCAGACTGTTACACATGTCTGCTGTGGAGGAGGAGGGGGAGGAGGAGGAGGACGCCCAATCATCTGGATCTATGAGTGGCCAGCAATTAGTCTGGAAGACTTAGTCAGAGTCCGACAGCAAACAAGTCACAATTTAGGTTTGTAACAAGCTTTTCTCCGGCAACAAAAGTTCACTCCAAGCTCGAACAAAGATGTGACTTCAGGTACTCTACCTGCACCGTGTCAAACTGCCAGGAGAGGCCCACACTATAAATGATCCCTAATTAGCCATCTTGATTTATTCTTAGATATTTATTTTTAAAGTATACACAAGTCTGACTGATTCTTTCTGAGGTGCAGTTAAAGTAATTTTCAATACATTTTATACTTAATGTGTTTTTATCGAGCTTTGACATAATTTTGACTGAATGCGGCTAACATTAGTTCTTAGATTGATTCAACTCTGGTCATTTTGTTTAGATTTGATATGTCCATCATTGTAAATGAGCAGATATGATATGTGACGTGTGTGTGACCATGTATGCAAATTAACAGATAAATAAACTATCTATTGGTCAACAGAATGACGGCTCCTACAGTAGACTTCTCCTCCCAGGAGAAGACAACACTTTATAAAAAGTCTAAACAGGGCTGTGCAGAGCATAACTCGTCTTCCTCTAACACTTGTTTCACTTGTGATATGCAAGATTTGTCAGCTTATATCTTCCATGCGCATGTCCTAATGGAGTTTGAATAAGAATGAGTTGGCGGCTAGTTTTGTTAATGAAGGTTTTTTGTCATTTGTTATCGTTTTTGTTGGTTGCGTTGGCCTGAACACCCTGAAGCCACCCTAGGCAATTTCCCTTCTTATTATAAATAAACAACATTTATTCTTCAATCTGTTCCTGTGGTTGTTTGGGACCTATGGGTCAGTCGCCTGTACACAGGGCAGAAGAGGGGCCAGGGTCTCACTACTTGATAAGTAGCTTTGCAAACATTTCTATTTTTCTTGTTTTGTTTTTGATGGTGGTTACCCTAAAAAAGCTTTTGAATACAGACACATGCTCCCTTATTAAATATTCTACAGTGTTATATCATCTTCTTCCTCCCCCTTCAAATTAAGGAGTCTGAAACTCTCTGTTTTAATGTGTCTAACATTTTAATGATACATTTTTGAGTTTGTATTAAACAGAAAAGATTGGAAGATTGGAAAATATCAGAAATACTGTTATAGCATAATTTGCTCTCGCTCTCTATCATGTATACAAAGCTTTAATTTCCTTTGCATACATGTGTTCAATCCTAGTAACACTATAAAAAGAGCACAGTTCTAGTTACTGTAATCGTCTGTGGGTCAGTAGTTCAGATGAGTGTCTCACCACTGTCTGTCACTATTGAATAAATCCTTTTGTTTCAAATCCAATAAATCAAACTATTGTGTTGGGTGTATCTTTAAAATACCAATGGGGACATGATTCAAGGGTTTTATGACCAAGCAAAAACAAATTCCTAAAAAGTGTGTGTGTGTGTGTGTGTGTGTGTGTGGACATCACTGTGGTTTCCTGCACTTGTGTTTGTCTGATGACTCACAATGCACTTTCACTGGTAGTGATCACATGAAACCAACAGTCATCCGCCAAAGAAACTCAGCCTGAGTCAAATCCTTGACCACGCGAACACACACACGCACAGACACACACTCACCCACACCCACACCCACAATCTGGAACAATCAAGAATATTCTTCTTTCACATAGTCTTGTTCAGTGGTCGAGGTCATGAGGCAGAGATCCTCCCAAGTCTGCAATGTGCCTCCTCCGTTTGTGAGTTAATGGTGTTAGGACATTCCTTTCATGCCCATTTGAAAAGTATCTAAGTTACGTGGCTGGAATTCCAGTTGTTTGAACAATGGAGATCAATAACAGAATATTATTGACTCAAACACAGATGGAAGGTACAGTATGCTGACAGTTATTATACCTTTAGAGACCGGATGGTATTTCTTTGTTGTTGAAGAGTGGACCTGTAGTTGCTATTGCTCCTAAATCAATACATTATGTGTCCTTAATCTTATTTTGAGGTAAAGGAAGTTGAGAATATAAAATAATTATGAAGTAGTTAAACAAGTCAAATTTTGTTTGATAAAAAATATATTCTTTGTGCTAAGAAAGTGCATATGCAGTCAGAATGATGAATTTATGTAGCATTGTCAGAGATAGAAAGGAAAGTATTTAAAGTGAGATTGGACTCGGATCCAGAATGTGAATCGATCCGTCTGCGTTTTTGCCATAATTATAGAAACAGACTAAGAGGATTACAGACATTATATTCAACTTTGTCTGAGGGGGAGTCACTTCAGTTGCACTGACTTTTCAAACACTTTGTACTAAATTCTTCAAGCTAAAATAAGTGGGTTATTTGTCTAGTTATATTCCAAATATTAAAATAAATCCACTTCAGTTCAATCTTCCGCAGAGAAAATGAATTTAAACCAAACTCACTAAACAGGTTGTTGAAAAGTTGAGAATCTAGTCTTTAAAATATTTTTGTATTAATTAAAAAGGTACTTCTGCAGCTTAACATCTTCATTAATCAATACTAAATGTTACGAAGCTCTTAGAGGGAACATTGCTCTCCCGAAAGATAAAACTAGAGTGGCACTTTGCAGAGCGCATACTTCTGTCAAGGCCTAATCAGCCCCCTTCAATACAACACAGTTGCACGGAATTTCATACAGTCATAGATATCAGTTCCCTTAATATCTTTCATCAAGACACATTCATTATTCTGTGCGAAAATAGACAAAATACTGAAAAACACCAGATCTTGCAATGTTAAAGAACTGCACCTAAATTGAATGGGTGCTCCTTGATGCAGTCCCATACCAGAAACGATTTACTTGTTTGTTTTTTTACCCCCATTTAAATCAAACAAAGTAATTCACGTTAGTTTAAGAAAGCTTCTGAAACAATCTTGCTCAACACAAATAAGAACAAACAATACGCTCCCTTTCAAGGGGCGGGGACGAGGTCATGCTGAGAATTTATTCACTAAACTGTGGAAGCAATATGAGGTCACTCTGATGTTAAACAATGAGCAGCTATAAGAACTATTGTTGTTTGTGTTTAATGTGCATAATTCTCAGGTCGCTCCCAGAGCTTCAGAAGTGTTCTCTGTGTATGTCTTAGCTGTCGAGTAAATAAATGTAAGACTGCGTCGACCCACAGATGGTCGGAAAGACTGTTTCCATCTTGCATCATGTTGATGAAACATTTTCTTGTGTCGATGTGATTTTATTACGTCTACACAGTAATAAAAAAAACAGCCACAGCAATTCGAACAGTGCACTGGTCGTCTACGTCCTCCTCTCATTCACTCACAGAAATAACAGCACTGAGGGAACAGGGACATGTACAGTAACGTGCACACCGACACACAGTTTCTTCTGTGTGGGCCAGTACTGTCTGACAGGTAGTGAGCTTTGGGTTGTTCGGAGGTTTAGGACTTAATGAGGGTGAAAAGGGAGACAGACAAAACCCTTCTCTTCCTCTTGTTATTAAAAGACACAGATTTCTTTCACAATGACCTTGTGAGAAGACTATGTGATCTGGCTTCAGATGAAGGTGAGTTGAGGGGCAATCCAGAGATGGTGCTCAGACAGAGACTGATCCTCGCCCGGAATATTCCTTTGTCTTTTAACATTGAAACCAAGTGATATGGAACTTCAGGGGCAGCCATCCCATTAGATATTGTTCTTGTGAATAACAGGAGTGGATGAGTGCTGCCGACTATAAAACAAAATGTATCTAAATCATTTCATAGATATCGTACAAACACAGATGAACTTTAACTGTGCCCGAGGCAAAATACGACATTAACTATCAATAATTGGATCTAATATCCACGAGTGATTGAATAATTTCGATCGAACAATTGAAATATTGTAATACTGAACACTATGACACAGCACAGCAAAGATGCCCCCTTTGGAAAAGATTGTGACTGTATTTACTCCTTTCTTTTCTTTCTTTTTTCTACTACTGCTGCTGTCTTTGCTGCAGTGCTCTGCGATTGGCTGAATACTGGTGTCAAGTCACTTCAACGCCGTGTGGATGAGGAGCGTCATTGGCTGACGACCCAACCCCGCTCCACTGCCCCGCCCCTCCCCACGACCACCAACCGCCCGCTTCCCCAAGCCGTGGCGTAGACGAGTGGGCAAGCAGATGTGTGCATCAGGTGGGGCTGCACTCTCGGGGAGAGAGGCGGATAGGCCACTCTGTGCTCACCCCAGGTAACAGAGCATCAGCAGGCGAGCAACAGGATCCCTCTCACTGCACTTTGTATTAGTTTCATTGGCAGGGAGGTGAGAACAGGGATGCAAAGGAGAACTAAAACTGTTCTCAGATTTTGCAGGGCTGAGTGAAAAAGTTATATTATTATTATTATCACGTAAACTCGTTCCAGCAAGTCTCAACAGCATGGTAAGATTAGGTCATATGAGGTTAGGTATTTTTTAGGTAAACCCTAACGCTGCTAAAAGCTAAAAGCTGTTTTTTTATGATGATCACCTACTGGAGGTCAAACCACTTAAGAGAGGTCTAAATTTGTATCTAAAATCTATCTTCCACTTCTTTTCAGTTAATTACAGTCTCAGTCATCCCTCCCTGGCAGCACAGACTCACTTCAGGGCAGCACATCGAAGCAGAACGATATTAGTCAAGCTGGCTGCCGCCGCACGAAGACCTCACAGTGACACTGGCCTACAAAAAAATATACAAAATTAGGTCACGCCTGTGCTGTGAGTCACTTCATGTGGTCTCCTGCCATAAACCATTGACATGAGCAGCGGCAACAGCGAACGGACAAAACAAAAACACGGCCTCCCACTCGACGAAGGTGAAGTGGCCATCGACGCTCTGCCGCCCTGTCACATCACACCAGACTTGGCAGACACGGTGCACAGTGAAATGGGAGTGGAGTTTATTTTCTTTTCCCGTAACTGTGGTGTTGTTGCTTGTTTTACACTGTGTGTGTATAGAGCACAGAGCAGTGGGTGTCACTTCCACCTGCAGGCCAGCCCAGGAAGTGAGGCTCAACTTACCGTCGGCAAACATGGTCGCCCATTCCATCCTCAACAGAAGTTCCCACAGGGACCTAAGGAAGAGAAATACAAAGATGATCAGATCGTAACAAGAGCAAATAGCTGTTCAAACCATCAAGTAATCGAGCTTACACAGAGCCCGACATTTGGATCAGAGCGAGAGAAGCTGCTACGTAGAACGAGGACAGGATTTGGCTCGGGGTGTTACGTAACTGGGTATATGGGCCAGAATAAAAGCATTACATACGAGATAGCAGTTCAAATGGGAGTCACGGCGGTGAAAGGGAGGCTGATGCAGACTGCGGCAGTGTCTGTGCTTTCAGGCTGTGGCTCCGTGCTCACAACAGACAGACGTGCCCCAGAGAGTTGTCGGAGTCTTTTTCTTCTTGCCTCGTTTCATTTCTCCCCTTCCCTCATCAGTGTGTGTTCTCCCCTTCTCGTTCCCTCACTCCGCTGTTCTGCTGCTCTCATTTTCCTTTTTCAAATACGCCCAATGTTGTTTGTCCCCACATTTTAAAAACGTTCGACTTCCCCGTTTGGTGTCACCGTGACAAAGTGCCAGACAACCACACAGACACACAGAGGGAGACAGACAGACAGGGAGAGGGACACAGAGACAGAGCGACAGACAGATACATTATATAGAGAGAGCGACAGACAGAGAGACAGAGACAGAGCTACAGACAGATACATTATATAGACAGAGCGACAGACAGAGACAGAGCGACAGACACACACAAAGAGAAAGACACATAAACATTATACAGACAGAGAGAGACAAGACAGAAAGACAGACACAGATACACTAAAAAGAGAGACAGAGAGAGGCAAAAACAGACAGAGAGAGACAAGACAGAAAGACAGACACAGATACACTAAAAAGAGAGACAGAGAGAGCAAAAAGACAGGGACATTAGACAGAAAGAAAGACAGATAGATAGACAGATAGACTAGATAGATAGATAGATAGATAGATAGATAGATAGATAGATAGATAGATAGATAGATAGATAGATAGATAGATAGATAGATAGATAGATAGATAGATAGATAGATAGATAGATAGATAGATAGATAGATAGATAGATAGATAGATAGATAGATAGATAGATAGATAGATAGATAGATAGATAGATAGATAGATAGATAGACAGATATACAGATAGATAGATAGATAGATAGATAGACAGATAGACAGATAGATAGATAGATGGATGGATAGAGTTCATCTCTGTATCAAATATCTCATTAGGGTCTTGTCAATCTGTCACTGCCACTTCTCTTTTTTTCCCCTCTCGCTCTGGCGGGGTGGGATATCCGCATTGGTTGCTATGGCACCAGACATCTCCTCGTTTCCTCAGACATCGGCTAACTGCGATTGTGTGTCTGTGTGTGCATGCAGGCCTCCGCACACGCATGCATGCATGTGTCTTCATTCTGTGCATGGCAACCGAAATATGTGTAAGTGTCCTCGTGTTAATTGTGATGATGTGCAGTGAAGTGATAATCAGTGAGCCTTTACTGCAATCAGTGATAGCATTCACTTCACAGTCATTACCCAGGACACACGTATAAGCAGCTACAACTCAACTTCATGCGATGGGTTAAATAGGACTTCCACTGGATGTGTCACCTGACTTATTCATTCCATTTGAATGGGCCGACAGCTGCACCTATTTGAGAGGCAGACTGAATATATATATATGTCTCTCCTCTGTTTCAGGCTCTGTGCCTCACCTCTTCTCTATTTCTCTTTATGAGTGAATCTGTGTGTCACAAAACTCCCATCTCATGGCCTCTTCCCCCCCGATCTGCCCTCTTTCCTCTGTTTGCACTCCAGCAGAGGGCAGTGTCTGCTTGACACAACACTCAGCCTCTCTTCAACCACATTTTCTGAGAAATTAGGGCTTTAATTTCTCAGAAAACCCAAACGTGGCCTTTAGGTTTTTAAAACATGCACTTTTATTTTCCATCGCACAATAGAGCTCAGTACATCTGCTTGTCAGGAGGTTTGCAAATGTCAAATCCGGACAGACGAGACAAAGTAATGACTAAGAGCGGCTTCCTAGTACCGGACACAAGTTTATTAATACAAATCTGTTCTTTTATTGAGAGTATATTTGCGACAACAATACGCATCATTCTTTACTCAAAATGATCTGTATGAGTCACGGCTTAGTATAATAAATTGGCTCGTTAGATCTTTCAAACAAAGATAGATTGAAACTGTCGAAACTAACCTTGCTGCTTTGACAGCTGGGGTGATAAAGAAAGGGAGCACTTGAGCACTTGTCCGTGTGTGTGTGTGTGTCTGTGTGTGTGTCTGTGTGTGTGTGCCTGTTCATGTTTGCGTATGTATGTGAGGAGGCGGTGGTGTTGGGTGAAAGAGGTGTGTTTTTTTCCACCCTGAGGGGCCTCAGGCTGGGGTAGGGCGAGGCGGAGCTTTGGGGAGGCGCAGCATGGGGCAGGCTGTTTCAGCTGAACTCAGTGCACTGTAACAGCACTCTGGGCGGGAGGTCACAGAGTACAGCATTCCTCCAGAGTGCTGTCTGTTTACACGACTGCCGTTGGGCCGGGGGGGAGGTGGCAGCTTCACATAACAACATCATCAGATAATACTTATTGCTTGCATTTATGTTCATCATCCACCACGGAGATAAGGAGCATTCATTGTTTGAAATACTGAAAATTGTTACCCGACTGTACGTACTGTAAATCCTGGCTCAATGGCTTCAGGGTTGACCTTATACCAGAGAAACCACATTCTTGTCCCTGCATAAGACCACTCAACACATTGTGTAGCCCAGTGATTCAGGCGGAGGGATATACTGTAGGCATACCTCAGTTTTCCTTTGTGTTTTACATGCACAGAGATAATTTTGATATGACTGTATGAACTGTGGCACCTGTAGTTCACTACAACAGGTTGCCTCCGCTACAACCTTGTCAATGTTATTGCAAAAACACAAATTGAACTATCCCTTTAAAGCAATACTAGTGTTTTATGTATGAATAAAGATGCTGTGAAAAAATAACATATCATAAAAAATGTTATAGTAGAGCTGAGAGGATCTGGGATGGTTCAGACTAAAAAAGGAGCAGTTCAGCCTCCTCTAAACTGTCCAGTCTTATCAGGTTATTTATGCAGGGATAGTTTGGACTTGGCTGAGATGCTGCTGGCCTCTCTGCTGGGCTAATCTGGGCTGAACTTTGACTGTACCTCCTCTGTGCGGCTGCTTTCACATCCCAGAGCCTAGAAGCCAGCTGGTCAGCTCCAGGGGAGCACAACAGAGATGGGGAGTGACACCCAAGCCCTAGAGAGACAGTGCTCCGACTGTACTGTGGACCGGGGAGGGAGGGCAGGGCTGTCAAAGGCTCCATTGTTTGACAGGCCAGCATGGTTTCACGTGCAGCGCATGATTCTCGCTGCGGGTCTGAACTCTAGCCCAATCCGACCTAAACTGTCCGGGAGGATGTCGCTGTGGCCTCCCTGGGTAAGTTAAAGTGTAACCGTGTCCGTGTTTTCTCAGGAAAGTGTGTTTATCTAGAGGACCAACACGGAGGCCCTTTTGTTTAACTAAGTAGCGAGGCTCGCCCTAAAAGTAAAGCTCTCTGAAACACACAGGAACCAGGTGGCCCTTCTCCATCCAATTTACTGCTATTTAGGTAAAGGGCGCGCAAGCATGTGCGCGTGGATGTGTGTGTGTGCTCGACTGTTTGTTTATGTGTGTGTGTGTGTGTGTGTGTGTGTGTGTGTGTGTTTGTATAGGGGGAGCCAAACGCAGAAACACAGACAACTTCATTTTAAACAAATATGTACGATGAACACTTAAAGCTTGTGATATTGAATCCAGCTCAACGCAAACAGCGCACAATGAACGTGCACACAGGTTCATACAGAGCGGCACGTATCTTCAGTGGAGGGTGAAACAGCTGCAGCCAATTAAATGGAAATAGTCCGAGGTAAATGATCAGGTACAAAGCCGCACTGTTACAGGGATGTTCTGTTATTTTTCTACCTGTGTCTTAGTTCTCGTAATTGTGGCCATTCTGACTGTGGGTCATGAGATTTGGCAAACATGGCTCTGACTAAACATCTTATAAGCAAATTAACCATATTGGACGATAAGTGACTTAAATTTCATGGCCAAGCATATTTATACACAAACATGGAGCTTCATTAGAGGACAGATGCTGGAGGGAGTCAGAGGAAGTAACAAGAGGACATAACTGGTCTATACTGGGCTACAGTGATTATCCTGATGTTTAAATAGTGTGATGGTTACAATAATCCAGCAGAGTTTAGATTCACATCTTTAATGCAGTTATTCTGTTCTTTGTTTCTGTTCTTCTCCAAAAATCTGTACAAATATCCATGAGATACTGGAATACTGCGCCTTAAAAATAAAAGGCTATGTCGCTATCAACCTCCACTGCCAAGTTCTTCCATTTTTTTCGGAGGGGGTGCACGTGTGAATCTGCAGACTTTCTTCCTCCTAACCTAATGTCCTTAGAAATCCAGGATAAGTCCATGTGTGAACATAGCAGGGGATCCACTGCTGGATTCACAGCAAGCAATAACACGGGCCAGGCCCATATACCCGCCAAAATAAAAGTGGTGACACACACATAGAACACACAGACAAAGATGTCACGAGAGTTTGTGACGATAAGAGCCGTCATCGGTGTCTGTTTGTTGTCAATTAAATCATGTGATCTCTGCAGAAGAGCTAATACGTCGCTTCCTGCCTCTGCCTGCTGCACCCAGCTGCTCCACTTCATGCCTGAATAATGTGAAGGATTTGTTGCTGTTGTGAACGCGTCTGTGCAAAATACCTCCTGCTGTGTTGTGCATGTGTGAAAAGGAAACTGCGGATGAACTCCGTGGCTAATTCTTCAAATTTTACACGCAGGTCATGTCTGAAACCGGCTTAACAATGATTCTCCACAGCCTCTGTGTCATCCTGCAAGGCTAAACTTGCAGGTCAACATGTTCTGAAGACTGAAGATACCAGTGAAGTTGGAGAGTTAACGTTATGCAATTATACCCAAGCTGTTGTGTCCAAGGAAAGTTATTAAAATGACAGCTTAATAATAATGAACCCTCAGTTCTATGAATTCTTAACGTACATCATCTGAAAGCTAATGAAATGTATTGGTGACATGTGTCAGTGTTATAAGGTGTTTTTCATTTTGAAGGGGTCGTGTTTACGAATAATCGCAAATGTTTAGCTAATTTTTAGGTTTAGCATGATACAACCGAAGCTGATGGGAATGTTAGAGACTTTGCAGGAATGCAGTAATGGACATGGGGACATTTTGAGCTGATGTTGGAACTAGGTGAAAAGTAAGAAGATAACCTGTGGGATTAGAAGTTATCCTGTGGTGGGCACACATGTTCATGTTCATTTTAATATTTGTAAAGATATTTTACAAACAAACAAACAAACAAATCCCATTGTCATGGTGGCAGGAGAGGAAAATGACAGAGGTCATTGGTATTCATCCTCTGGATATCTTGACTGTTGGCACAAAATGTCATGCTAAACCATCCGTTAGAGTTTGAGAGTCTGGACGACCACATTGGTATCCCAATATTTCTAGGATTGTTAAAAACCCACATGCAGAAGTTTCTTCCATTAGCTTAAGTCACTATTGTTTGCCTGTCAATAAAACTGCTAGGAATTTCTTAAAAGAAAAACCACGTCATTGACTTGTGATAATCCCAGTTTGTTTACTCAGTTCCTCCATGCCTCTGCCAGCATGTGAGTGGGAGAGGACATGTGAGCACGTCAGCATAGGAACAGGAGAATGTTGGATATTCCCCTTAAGTGCTTTTCTGAAAAGCAATTAACAATAGATTCAAATCAAACTTTGAGAATATTTTCGACTGAGGTTGTTGCAGTTGGACGTTAAATAACTCTATTTAGCAATTTACAAGCACTGAATTTGGAGCTTACATGTCACAGGGTACGTCAGGACAAATTAGAAGAGTAATCTTAAATATCTTCTGTGAGGTATAGAACATAAAATATGTATGTTCTAGTTGACAGTTTGGAACTTTTTTTTTAAATATATTATCTGTCTAAGACCCTGAGGGACAAAATAAACAAATGATTAATCAACACCTAATTCCATTTTGGTCGATAGTCTCCATTCCATCTCTTCTTTCTTATTTCTTGAAATTTATTTTCGAAATCCTCTTCCAGGTTTAATAATATTACCAACAGTAATAAAATATCAGAATTTCCCAGAATTCTGTAATTGCAAAGGTACTATGACAACAAAATAAAATAGAAGGCAGCAAGTTCACCGCAGTTTGTTCCTAAAGACGAACAAACAAAAAATAAAAGCTTTAATTTTTATTTGATATTAATTCATATATTAGAATAACACCGTATTGCATTTCTATACAGCCCTAAAGTGACTTCTACATCTTTATGATGAGGGTAGGGTGCTGGCTGTTCAACTCAATGCCTCTTGGAAACATAACAAACAAAGGGCAATGACAAGGTCGACTTCAAGAAAGATCCTCGCTGTTTCACAAGTGGCCATTTTAGAGCAACTAGTGAGCCTGAAGTCGACCTGGGTTTCATGCAGGTCTGACATTTCTAGCTTTCATGTGCACGAGTGAAGAGGGGTTAGAATCATATCTGCAGGGCTGTGGTGTCCTGATGGCAGAGAGGATAAGTTGCATATCATATAACTGCAACTTCGTGGTTTGAATTCTATACAAAACCCCATTGAACTTCTTGATCATTGTGCTACTGATTTTTTGGTTTCAGCAGTGACTTTCAGACTGAAGTCCCCGCTGACGCAGCCAACCATGAATTAATTTGATGAGGCCTAATGCAGGTTGAAAACATGTCCAGATAACATGCATCATATGTGTGTTCCTGTGATGTTCAGATATCATGTTCAGGCTGACACAAAACTGTTCCCTTCATTAATTTTACTCTTCCTCATATGAGCATCGACTAAACACGTAACGTAGGCGAATCCGGCATCAGCCATGGGAGCTACCCGAGGACAGAAGATACTTAGGAAATGTGCACTTTAGTATTTTTTGCAGACTCATGCCTTTTCTCTGACCCAAGGGTCTGCATTTCCACTCATGATGCTGATTCAGCCCACGATGCAGAGGCTTAGAACGAGAGATGAATAGCCGGATAGAAAGAAGAATGTTGGGCAGTAAAAGAGAAAAAGACAAGAGGAAAAAAACTAATTTCATTACTTTGAGCACTGCCATCTGAAGTTCAGGGCAAGAAGATCAACTCCAAAGGACAGAGATGCACTAGAGATTATACAATAAAAATAATACAGAGCTCCTGAGTGGGACCAAAAAATTGGTGAAGTCAGACAAAAAAGATTTCCTTGGTCGCTCTGGTTGTGTCTCTGTATTTTAGCGAGTTGGCTTGTTTCCTCATCTCCTCTTCAGAGCTTACACTCACACACACAGGCCCCAACCCACTCACTCACACACTGACACACGGCCAGTGAAGCCGAGATTAGAGGCGATGAATGAGGCAAAAAAAATTGAACAGTGGCGACAAAAAGTGTGAATACATGGTTTTATCGACATGGAGCGCTCACGCAAAAAGATCAACGCTGCTGCTTCAGGATCAGAGCAGAGGCAGCAGTTGGTTTGTTCTTTGTCAGTGTCTGAGTGGCCTCCCTCCAAACTCCACTGACCTGTGCTCAGTTTATACTTCAAACAATAAATACCAACACTAATCACAAATTATCAGGACCTGAACAGTACTGTAGTTTACTTTGTGTTTGTTTGATTCACTCCAGAGTTTATGAGACATGTTTAAACACAAAAAAAATGGGACAAGCGCACACATACGCAATCCTAGAGGAAACTGGGATATTAACCTAATACAATACAAACCTCAAAGCTCATGTAAATCATAACCATCCCATCCTGTTTACCAAGCTGGTAACATACATCCTGTACCAAATGTTTAATATTTATTCCAGAGCAATTTATGTTATCAGAGCCAGAGAATAAATAGTATTTATTATTTTGGTTGTGTTTGGTTTATGTTTTATTTATTTAGGATATTTTATTATTTTGAATTCTAATTCAAATATCAGACAGAATATTCTTAAGAATTAAGTTCATTGCCCTATGAAAGAGTGTACTTGCATGATAATGCTATAGTTTTATCATGAAAATAATATAATTTATCGCAATCACTTCTGGGAAGAAATACTGAACAAAATTTGTTATAGTGAAGGGCCTACCTAAAAATGCTTTTTTATTATTGCACCAACTTAGAGGTTTTCTAGCACAGTTTACAGCTTTAGTTCTCTGAGAACTTTCATATCCAGGTAAAATTGGTATAGTAGAATGAAATATCCTTAAACTGAATGGAATCGGAAATTGAATTGAAACCTTGTGAATTGAATTTTGGAAATCAGCGGCAAGATTTTAAGACGCTCAGTAAGAGGAATTTCCCAAGATGTGCTGAAAGTCTGTGAGGCCAGTCGTTTGTATGTTGTTACTATGGATACATGAGGGCATTGAGTCTGGACCAGAAGTGGGATTAGGATGTGAGGTACCAGAGAGGGTATTCAGAAGAGGAATGATGTGACTGTTGGCGTGGAAACAGTCCAGTGAAAGAAACCAGTCATCTGTCAGAAGACTTACCGAACCGTCTGAGATCAGTTTACGAATAGGACTCATTATAATCCTCTTTTGTCTCTTAGTTTGATTGTAAAATGTATCTTCAGTCTAACCACGAGTACAAGTGATAAGCACAAAGAAGCAAAGCGTGAATGTTGCGGTTGAGGAGATAAGTGAATGGAGCCATCTTTGACAGAGGGTGGTGAGAAAGAGGAAACGCAGAGCTACCCAAAACCAAGTGTTTATTATCACACTCACAGATGGTCATCCCTCAAGCACTGATACAACTTTTTCTACATTCTTATCTGCAGCCACATGACTTGCAGGGTAGACTGAAAGCTTAGGAGGAGCAAAGCATACCCTGCATACATGTTGCATCTACCCCAATCAGGCAAAGCTGTAATTCATTCTGTAATAATGCCACTTCATAATGACATCACCATGATGTCACTTACACCACATGATGACGGATAATAGGTAAAGCTAAGTAAATATGTATCGGTTGAAAAGTTAATGCATTACTATACGAATTATGTAATCTTGTTAATTCAGAGTGACATCATGACATCAGTCCTAACATATGACCATTAATCATTTTCAATCTACGTATACTTTGGTTGCGTCCATTGTCCCTATAGAATCTTTTTTCAAACAATGCTTAACATCATTTTATAACTTTACTCAGATTCTAATCAATATAAGTCTATCTAGCTTGTATTATCCAACATGTCTGGACCACGCTTTTAGCTTGTGCTTGGAGTTATCAACCCCGAAAGGTAATCATCTAGAGATAACCTCCAAAGTAATATTCTCACCAATTTTAGCGAACATATGTTAAAATGTTGTCGAGTTATTTTGTACACACCCACACAGACACATACTGTGTATTGAAAAAAAATGAGGGTGTATATCAGCCAAAGTGAAACAACAGACTGCAGCAAGAAATACCAAAGATATGTTTAATATAATCTGTTATATCAATCATATGCTGGTCGTGGTCGTTTTTGTTCACTGTCTTCAATATCCAGAATTCGGGAATTCAGTATAAACATAGTATAATTAAAGATAAATTTATAGATTTACAATGTTTTTGGAGGATTTTACTTAGAAATATTGCTTTAATTCTATACTTAAGTCTCTTCATAGGAATCCTATTGTGGATCAAGAGTCGAATCTGAAACTCTATTCTCATGTTTTTGTGTTTGATAATCCAAATGTAGCAAATCCCATTTTACCTGCAATTACTGCAAATATTAAATAGACATGTAACTGGTTAAGATAGATTAGTCTACCAAGCTTAAGAGACTAGAAAGAGATTCCCATTTTACTTTTGTGTGTGTGTATATATATACACACACATACACAAATACACAGACATGCACACACACATTCACAGATAGTTTTCACTCTCACTGAAACCAAAGACAACTAGAATCTTTTTCCATATGTAGCAGTAGACCCCAGGAGCTGTCAGCAGACTTTGATGGCAGTAAAGCAGTAATAGCAGCACAGTTTCTTTTTAAAATTGCAGCTTTAAACTATTGCTGGTTTCTGTGTTTAATCCAGAGTTTAATCTTAAAACCTCTTCGAGCCATGTGGTGAGTTCTGAGTGTAGGAAAAACCACAGGAAATATTTATATAACCAAACCTTTTCGCTGACCAAGGGATTGTATTGCCAGGAGGCAGCCACTTCACTGCGGAGGCATGATTTCTAAAACTCCATAAATCCTTCACCATGATTAGCATACCCACCTCAGACCATAACTCATAAAACTGACATCAGGAATCTATAACCTAAACACAACCAGCTGATTGGTGGAGCCTTTCTGGAAGCAGTACACAGCAGGGTGCTGGAGAGTGTTGTGGGAATGCAGCTGTTTCTCAAACCTCTATCTCCTACTGCCTGTTACAATAAGAGGATGAATAACCGAAGACTGACAACTTCTCTTGTAGTACACCCATATCATATGGATTCATCAATAACATATATATTTCAAAAATGTATCTTTAATTTGTCTATTTGTGATAAATAAATTAATGGTGCAATATTTGATCATTTTTAATTGATTATATTTCAAAGTGGGGAAGCAATCTTGGAAAGATACATAATTGGCAGGGATCTGTGGGTCCTCCCTCCAAAAGCAAAAAGAAAAATGATCTAAAACAGATTGTCTGCGTTTTCACCTAACCACTTGGATTGAGTCGATCAAGCTCCAGCCAACATGCACTGGTCTATTTAAGTTAGATTGAGGAGGCTATAAAAAACAATAACGCATCAAGACCAGCATGTAACAGCGCGGATGAGGACAGGAAATGATTATAAGAAGAATGGATGTTCCATATTTGAAATTATGTTCATAAAACCCTTATGTGGCCTAAAATAGTTTGACGTTGCAGGCTGAAGCTATCATTGAGGTCAAACAAGAACAAACATTTATGTAAATAAAAAAATAACTTTACAACATATACAACAATATGATTTGGATCATTAAATATGATTAAAAAATAATAAGCCTGAGGGCTGCATTTCTCAATGCTCACAAGGCATCTTAGAGGTCGACAAACTGCAGGAATACAAACCTTTTAGATAAATGAAATGGGCCTTACATCAATTATCTAATTCCACCACTATGTGTATTTGTAGTATGATACATGAATGAATAATCATAAGAGAAGCAGGTTATTTTATCCTAATTTACATCAAATCAAGGACTATTTAATGCAAGGCTCAATTTTAAACTTGGATTTGTAATTTGTTTTTATTTAAAAACACCAACTTTAACTTTTAACTGAGAGGACAAAGGTAATATAATTTCTGACACCAAGATAAATTAAGCTATTAATCAATACTGATAAAAAAGGAGATAAATGCATGATGACCATCTCTCATAAGGTCTCCGGCACAAGAGGACACAAAGAGGATGCTGACGACTCTGAGTGGCATCATGGAAAGCAAATAACAATTTAACGGATTAGTGAACATTTCTCACTTTCCGCTGATGGTCTGAATAACTTGCTGCTGCACGGTGCTGCTGTTGTCTCTGCAGCAAAACCCTGTCTGACACTTAGCCAACGCTGGCAAATAAACCAATGTTGCCTCACAGTTTCTTTCCAACATTTCTTCTACAGTAAAATGCGACTTTCAGCCAATTTGACGTTTGATAGTAGTCAGTGGGCCAATTTTTTTCTGTGTTGAGTTTTCAGGGAACAATCACAGGTAAGCTAAGCAGCACTTTTCTCACCATTCTGTGATTGACAGCTAAAGCACGCTGTGGAAAACAATCAGCGACGGTTTGGACTGAACCAACGCAAAGGGCGGTAAAATAACGTGTGATTTCCTTTTTTTTTATCACTTGTTTCTGTCAGTTAGGCTGCTCAATATAATAACACAATTGTGGGGACACTGTGATGATAATTTTTGTTTTTGTGAGGACAAAATGTGGGGTAGCAAAACCATTCATTTCAGCAACAGATGCAGATTTATTTAGAAGAGTAGAAGAGGTGGGAGATGGCAGGAGACACATGCACACAGCAACACGTGGTTGAATGCACTTATTGTAAGTCACTTTGGGTAAAAGCGTCAGCTAAATGAAATGGAATGGAATGGAATGGAACACATGGCCTTTTCCTAACATTACACTATAAAAGAACTTCATTGTTAGTTTTTTTGTTGCACCAATTGAATTAATGTTTTAATGGCTTATGACAAACACTTTCGAGGGGCCCTCGGGAACCATGTTGAGATTAAAATGTATATGCATGCAAGTGATATTGAGGTAATCATATGAAATTTTTTTTTCAGATTTACATTAAACTTTGATTTTACTCCCTACAGCTTCAGATTTAGGTATTTCAAGATGATGTTTTAATTGTCATATTCAAGTTAACACAGGGTCAATAGTGAAAAGCAGTGTTTAAAATAAAAATTTGCTTCTTCTCTGCTTTGTTTGTTTAAATCTTTTTCTCCGGTAAGCAAGAGTAAAACTCAAATATTGCCTGAAGATGAACAAGTGAGTGACTTAGAGTTAATAACCTTTCTTTCCAGCGAGCCTCACACTGTGTGTTTTCCTCAGCGGCTCAGTAAGGGATCAGCTGCAGACACGGAGCCGGCTCCACACTGTGAGACCCTCTGCCTCCAGCAGGTTGATCACACCAGCTGGAGTCCAGGGCGGCAGAAGAATGTTAAGAGGTTAATCCAGAGGGTTGCTGCACATGAGCCACTCTCGCTCCTCTCTGCTCCTCTGCACACTACAGCTCTGTCACGTGGGCTACCTGAGGAGGATCAGAAAGGCAACATCTGGATATGTTCTGAGGGCTGTAATTTTAGAAGCTCTCCAACACTCTTAATCCCCTCACAGTATGTTGTTTATTTTGGTCCTGTTCTCTGGTCAATAGCCAGATTTCTTAGAAGCAACCACCAGGTTACTGGGATTGACACAGTGAGGCCCTGCAGTGCAGAAAAAGATCTGGCTGGTATGGACGTATATGTGTACAGTGAGCAGAGCCATCCTTCCCATTAAAAAGATAAGAACCAGCCAACAGACCTTTTTGTCAGGACAATTTATGTCTGTTATATTCTAAAGCATGAGCTGGATTTCTCTTCTGTTTTGTTTGCATTCCAGCAGAAGCTGTTCTTACAAGACCACAATGTATCTGCCTCTACTGTGACCACAGTGGGGACATGACAGTCACGGAAATTAAATCTCCACACTAGGGAGGAAATGGTTGATGACTACATGGTAAACTACAGTAAAATTCCCAACAGTTACTGGTATCGCTGGTACCATGGCAGATAACTGTGGTGATTTGGTTGATACTGTCCTGCATTAACCAAAGTTAGCCAGTCTCCCAGATACAATTAACCTACTTTTCTGTCAGGGGGATCTGAATATTAGGAAATAAAGCTCATTAGGTTGTTGTCAACATTATTATTATGACATACTGAAATAAGCTGAAATAAGACTTCTGGAAGTCTTATTTCACATTTAAATAAGACTTTTTTTTCACATTTAAGTTGAATTGAAACCTGCATTTCTACTTCTACCTTTAATATATATGTCTCACATGTGATAGCGTGGTGGCTATATTATCATTATTATTAATAATAAATATAATGTTTAAATATCAAACTTGGTGAGATGTCTTCAGAATCTCAACGCCAAGAGTTCAGTCCGTATATTCACAAAGTCTGTCTACCCTCACGATTCTCAAACCGAAACCGAAGGTCAGGGTTTGTGAATAGTTACAGCCTTAGTAGTTTTTAAACATTTTCGGCACATTTAAAAAAATACCACAATAACACTGACAATCCTGATAAGTCAGGACATCTATTATATGAGGTTTTTACAATGTTTAATCTCTACACTTTCACAAATGTTCAGAAACTAAAAGACAGCAGCATGGATAGAGATCACCAAAAGTCAACAGAGAAACACCTTCCTTATTCTTCATGAGTTCTTCCAAACTGTCTCCTGACTGTTAAGAAAAACAGACTTCTATTGTAAACATCACTGCCAACCGAGGTCGATGGAAAAAAGACAGATTTCTTATTAAATGTTGTTGAATATGTTATTAGAGAAAAGGACAATTCACTTTAATGTCAGGTTTCGATGTGTGACTTTACTCCATTTGAGTAAAAACTCTTAGGGATTTGAAATGTGGGCGTACTGTGTGTGGGCTATGGTTTTGCAGCTTTTTAAAATATTCCAGGTCCGAAAGTGCAGTTTGTCAGTTAACGATAACACAACATGCTGAAACCAGACAAAGGGAAAAAACTGACTGAGAGGTTCATTGTTGACAAGAGTAGACAGAGGCAAAACAGGAACACACAGAAAGGAAGAAAAAAAATCTAATAGGAGTGGGAGAGAGAGAGAACAGAAATGAGAAGGGGTCGAAAGTGCAAAGACGGAGGAGAGGAAAAGGGAAGCAGCACGGTCA
Source organism: Pseudopleuronectes americanus (assembly GCA_038501795.1). Taxonomy (NCBI): domain Eukaryota; kingdom Metazoa; phylum Chordata; class Actinopteri; order Pleuronectiformes; family Pleuronectidae; genus Pseudopleuronectes; species Pseudopleuronectes americanus. The sequence goes on along the minus strand of CM076728.1, from coordinate 9,580,766 downwards.
TATTTTACAGCCGACAGCGAGCGTGTGGTCTGGCAGGCGCAGCAGGAGTTACTTTATTAGAGTCGTTTCATTTACGACGAGGTGTCCTTACTGGGAAAAAAATAAATGAGCAGGTTGAAACAAGTCATCTCTACGCACTCTTTAACACAAGGATGTGGCTCCGAAGCAGACTCCACCGATTCTCTCCTCGTAGAAGCAAACCACATGTATCCACAGATCCACATCCAGCAGGTCACAGCTCAAATAAAAAGGTTTAAGAGGACTTGGCTCAATTTATACTTAACTTAAAGTCAGCTTACTGTATGCAGCTGCAGCTCAGGGAGGTATAACGGGTGGTTCACCACGGTTCGAACAACCTGCCAAAGTGTCCTTGAGCAAGACACTAAATGCCCCGATGGCTGTAGCAACAGTGGGTGATCTATGTGTGATGGCGCTGGATGGACTTGTACCCTAAAGCACTTTGAGTGGTCGTTAAACCAGAAAAGTCCTATATACATGCAGTCAATTTACCATATACAGTACTTGGAATGGAGCCATTGGGATTCACACAAACTGATGATAAAGCTGCAGAATGTGGATAAAATTAACTGGTTCCACTCATCCAAACTAATGAACATGCAATCTTACAAATAAAAGAGTGAAATGTCTGTGTTCTGACAAAGCTTCCATCAACAACCCCTAAGATTGTGGCCAGGGATAGAACATTTTGAAGAGGTCCTCTATTCACTAATTCCAGAAATCTGTCTGTCTGTCCTTAGCTTGCATATCTTGCGAAACTTTTATCTCATCTGCCTCACACTTTGCATGTGTATTAATAAGGGCCCAAAGAAGTGCAGTGGCAATTCTGGTGGGATTTGGACACGAGACACGTTCAATGTTAATAGACTTTGAATAAACAAGCGACCATCGCTCTGTAGCAGCAGCGCCTGGGACTCATCAACTCAAGAGACGTTATCGATCAAGACAACAGCGAGTTTACAATAGAACAGCAAAGAGAACTGATTCTCCAATTCAGGATTCTGCATACTGAGTCGAGCTTTACAGAACTTTGAATAAACAGGTAACCGCTCTCTGAGGATTCGAGTGCTGCAGTCGGTCTTTACTTGCCGAGGCTCAATAATTGTACTTGAACGCTTTCCGAAAGAAAAGCTGAAACCAGCTTTTCCACAGGCCAAACAAAGTTTAGAGCGGGCACTACACTAGTTACAAACATTTTCAATATGAAGTAAGGCTAAGCTACCACCATCCAATGTCATCTTAGCAAAAGATATTAAATGGAAAAAATAATGATTTAAGCCTTAATGCTTTATTTAAAAAAAGATCTGCTCCTTTCTAACACTAAGTCCAGGTGCAGAAAACACTTTAGACACTTCCTGTTGAGGTTGACATGGGTCATCATGACATTGGCATTGACATGTTTGTTCAGGGATTAGTCTCAACCATTTGTGAAATGGTTTGTGATCACTGTAATGATGCAGTCTTTTCAACCCTAAGCCTTATGCCAATTACTGATCATGATCCGCCCTTTCCATTTTACAAGCAGGATAAATTTAGTCTTATTTCCTGACTGCAATAATCCAACCTGAACCTGTGACACATCATAATCAAACGATTATATTTATAACTTTATTTTCAGATAAATATATATATTGGTAACTGAGTCAAAAACCTCACTGACAGCTGTCGTCCTAATGTGAACAGAATAATCTGACCTATTGACATACATTAAAGATGGACAGTGAAGAGGGCAACGAGCATCTTTAACACTTCGGGTCTTTTTCTGAGTAATAAGGAAAATCATTACTGGTAAAATTACATTACATTTTTATCATTTTTAAAAAATAAAAAATTTAAATCATTCTGTTAAAATATCTCTTTCTAACACTATGGTTTGCACCCAGTCAACTTCAGCCACTGGCCACCGCACCGCGACCTTCAAGCCCGGCTGTTGTTATTTTCCATAGAGGTCAGCAGCTAAGAATGTTAAGCATGCAGAGGCTGAATCACGCCTTTCTCTTCCCAACAACCTCCACGTCTTTTTTGTAAATATTTTTTTCTGCAACCCCTGTACAGTACCTCCGTTTTATCCTGAACTTGATATGTCCATGAAGCATACTCTGAGGTAACTCCATCTTCCTATATGTCAACGTCTTTTTTCTTCTGTCGGTCATGTCCCACACTTTTAACTTTCCTATGTTTGCAGCATTGTGAGCAAGATCACTAAATATAGTGTGGTAATGACTCTGGTCAGTTTTTCCATGCGCAGTAATCATCAGAGAGACCTGTGAAAAACAGCAGAGCTATTTTAATCTGTTTCCCTGCAGGATAGCGTGTAGATTTTCAAACTGGGGCTACCGAAGAGTGGTCAGCCATTTTACGAAAGCGTAACCTCACAGACATGAGACGAGGAATACATCACTCGGAGCGCTCATTATCTCTTCTCTGAACGCTCAGTTTTTCAGGAGCTTGCTTCAGGTATGGATCATAGTCTGCACATAAAGATGGACAACAAGTCTCCACTTCCTACCAGTGTGTGAAAATTGATGCTAAAACATCCTGGACATGGGTTCCACCATCTTGAGCTTCTGGAGCCAGAGTGGACACAGTAGTGATCGTGGAGCGGAGCAGCAGTCGAGATCTCGACCACACACTCGACCAATAGCGAGTCATTCTCAGCTGTCAATCAAGATGTTTCACCCTGTTTTTCGATCATTAAATAACCAACTTAACTTGAACAATTTTGCACCTGGAAAAACACCAGTGTCATAAGAACTACATAAAATGATAGATCTCTGACATGTACTGTGACTTTTTACTTTGGTCCAAGTAACATCAGCTAACATGGAGGAGGCGGGGAGTCAAATAAATTTTTTAATTCCTATTGTAGTGAGATAACTGGAAATCATTACAGGTTAGCTAAGGATGCTTTCACACCTGAAACCGCACAGTGAATCCAACTTCAGGATCCTTGGTGGGAGAGAGCAAAATTACGAGTGAATAGCTCCTCATCCTGTGCCCGTCTTAACTTAATACAATTCAAAGTACTGCATAGAATGCACCTCAGCAAAGCAAAACTAGCTAACATTTTTCCTGGCAGTAGTGAAACTTGCAATAGATGTGCCTTTGTTCCAGCTGACTTAGCCCATACTTTCTGGTCATGCTCGAAGCTAACAGGGTTCTGGAAGAGCTTTTTCAAGATCATGTCGGAGGTTCTAGGTGTAGCTATCACTCCCTGCCCGCTCATTGCTATTTTTGGAGTTCCCTCAAATTATTCAGAATTCAGTAAGCAGAAATTAAATGTTTTAGCATTTGCCTCTCTGATTGTCCGCAGGCGTATCCTTCTACACTGGAAGCTGCCCAAACCCCCGGCAGAACAATCTTGGCAGACTGACCTAATGTCATTCCTCAAATTAGAAAAAATCAAATTTTCACTCCGAGGGTCAACGGAGAAATTCTTTACTATATGGCAACCTCTTATTTCATATTTCGATAATGTAGCTACAACTCCTACGGTGTAGGGGTGAACAACACATTATGTTTTGTTTTTGTTTTTTGTCCAGCTGTGCTCTTACATCAATGTGAATGTACAAATGTAAGGTGGTTGATGAAATATTCTGGTTGAAAAGGGATGACCAACTGGGGTGGGGGGTGGGATAATGTTGTGTATGTTTTCTACTTGTTGGTTTGTTTGTTTGTATGTTTGTTTATTTGGCAAATAAAAAACAACATGCATCTATTTGTAAAAGTCATGTAACATGATGTGATATGTTTCAATAAACAGATTTATAAAAAAAAAGAAACCGCACAGTGGTCCAAATCAAATCAAAGTTTATTGTCACATAGTCACATTGTCCGAAGCTATGTGACAATGTGTTTTCATTTGATCTGGTTAGTTTTTGTTACATATCGTACAAAAACTAACCACTAAAAGACTTTTGTGTGACATATGTACGTCCTGTCGTCATCACCTACGTGGCTTTGACTTAAGCGTGTTGTCAGTTCGGATATTGTATATATATATATATATATATATATATATAAAATGCAAAGAAGAAAGTAGTGGTTGAAAATTAATGAACTTTTCTTGTCACTGTAATATCATTGTAGTATTACAACAAGCAAAATGGACAGCCTCATTGTTCAAACATATTGTCTCAGGCAAAGACTATGTGCAATTCTCTGTTTCTTCTTTTATTGTTTGAGGCTGTCGCCATTATTAAATTAAGTGTTTTCACACTGCAAAAGATCCAAATCATGGTTCAATTTGATCCAGACCAAAACCGCCTCTTTGGATGAACACAAACTTGTATCTCTTAGTCCCAACTTTTGTCTGAGGCACCTTTCACACCTGTTACTATAGTTTGGATTATACAGAAAAAGTCAGATGTTCAAGACCAAGCATGATGGGTTTGAAAGCCTCGTTAGATCCATCCCAACCTGACTCAGGACCAGGTTTGTTACTCACAATAATGTTTAATTGATCATGCACATTCCATTTTCGACTGGTTCTAAAAATCTTGTCATGTCTGGGCACTGCTTGGTGTCAGTTGTGACCAGAAACTTCTTTTGTTCAGAGATAACTTTGTGTTTTACATCTGATGTACATCTACATTCAAACCTGAAATTCATGAAGAATTTAAAATTATTTGACTTTAAATTAGCGCCACCTTCTGCATTGACTGCTGCCAGACTGATCAATTCTGACACTATTTTAGCAGTGAGAAGACAAGCTTTAAGTTAGCACAAAACTCTACGCGAACAGTTTGTCCTTTCGGTTCCTGATCATGATTATATTTAAATATATTATATCATATTTTAGTTTTGAACCAGAAGAATAACTCCGACCACAAACACAAAAAAAACTGCATAAGGCAGGTAATTAAATGACAACTTGCCAGAATGATCAAAAGTGGTATTTCTGTTAACACAATTTCTATAGAAGAAACAAAACTTAAGTCTCTAGAATCAGAGATAATCTACCCACAACACTGCAGACTGACTGAGCTGTTTCATGTTATTATTACTGAAGTACTACAGGTTAACTAAACGTTTGTTATTAGAACAAGCAGGGCTAAATGTCTGGCCTATAGCGGGAACACGTCACAATGTCCAGTTGCTTCCTGCGTGTGGAGGTGTGTGCGCTCACGTCTGAACGGATGAGCGAGGGGAGAACAAAACAAACCCGGAGAGAACCAGAGCAGCTGAGTCTAATCCAGAGATGAACCACAGAGCAACTGATGCATCATGAAATTCAACAAACACAACACACGCCCCCCACATGCACACACTCACTCACGGTGAAAGTATTGTTCGGTCTGCTGAAGGGTCTTCCAGCAGTTGTACAAGAAGGGAAACACTTTATATACAGATCCTGGTCGAAGCCAAACAAGCCGGAATAACTTCAGCTGTTTGTTAGTGACTTACCCTCTTCCACACAAGAGGCTGCTTGTTGTCACTCCTTCATCCCCGGCAAGGCAAGTTTGCTGCTCAGATCTCTTTTGTCTCAAAATGGAGGCAGAAACTCTCCAAACACAATTCCTTTGCTCTGAGTATTTGTTATTTCTGAGACTGCCCGGTCCAGTTCTGCCTCCCCCCTGCTGATCTGCTGCACGAGCCGCTGACATGACAGCACTCACAAACAAGCAGTTGGAATGAGAGAGACCAGTGCGTTCCTGAAAGATACAGGTGCACGCTCACTCCCAGCGAATACAAACAGCTCAGAGGAACACAGTGTGAAACGGCTTTGGCCAGTGGTTCCCCCTTGTGTGGGACTCCAACCTTACTCCTCCTCCTCCCTGCACCTCCCCTCCCTCTCTCCCAAACAGCTCCAAGACAGAACAGAAAAGAAAGGACGACTCAGAAGCGGCCGTTTTCTTGAGCCTCTGCTTGTGAACAGCTGTGAGTGTAACGCAGAGGCTTTACTTTTGGCTTGAATAGCTCACAAAACAGCTTATGTACAAGAGAGATGAGGCGCAGCAGCAGCCCTTCTCTTCTTTCTTCACACGCTGAGCTTATTTCAAAACGACAGAAGTATTTGTAGAGTTAACATTTTAAGCAGCGCGAGAGATAATCAACCCGACCTATACACCTAGGCCAGGGGCACAGAACAAGAGAGAGATGAAAGTGCTGATGTTTACATCTTTAACTTCACATTGTGCAGTATGATCAAATTCATCGGGGGCTGCTTTCAGTGCACAACAGAGGTGCACAAAAAACTCACAAACGTACTGTAGTTCTGTGCAAACAAAGGTCGCTGAGCGTGGAATGTCATCTTTCACATAAAGATAAAGAACACATTAACTTGAACTGACCCTCTGGAAGAATTTCTTTATATAGAACTGATCACAGTAAGTGTGCATTAGCAGCTAGTGTGCGTCCGCCTGGCGAGTGAGGCATTCTTGCCTCACTCGCCAGGCGCTCATGGAGGCTTTTGGAAACATCACTCAATGCCTCCCTCGGGCTAACGTTGCCCTCGAACATGCAAGCTCTCACTTTCAAAATGTTCTGAAAAAACAAAGTGGTGTTTACAGAGGACAACGCTAAAACTTAAATGTTTAATAACACTTAAAAAAAAAGAAGAAGAAAAGCTTATTTGGTATCAGTGTTACAGTTGAACAACTTTTAATTCAAGTCAATTATCTTGGACAGTAATTTTAGGAGCACTTTACTAGAGACAGCATCTGCTCCAGTGCAGTAGAATTACACGTCCGTCTGAGAGGCCTCAATAACTCGTGACAGCTGTGTCAAACCCTGTTAGCCGGCAGGATGACTAGATCTGTTGTTCAAAGGCTAAGAGACGAAAAAATCTCTAAATCACACAAACTCATTCACCCCTGTAAAATCACTCAAGACGACTTCATTTTCCTCTAAAGTTCCCTGACGAAAATGTTGATTAGTATGCGGTTCCATCAAATTTCCAATCACTACATTTATACAAATACTGGGAGTTGAACCGATAAGCTGGTGTTGCTGTTGGGTGATATTATGGGATGGCAAGAAGACAAACCTTGAATGGTGTTTGAAATGTGATTTTTCTACATCCATGTATTAATTAGAGGAGGTTTACCATCTCCTTATCACTACAAAGATCTGCCACCGGATTTAGTTTCTTCAGACCAAAGGGTTAAATGACAAATCACTTTTTTGTACCCTACAGCTGTCGAGCTTATACTGAAATACTACACAACAAAAAAAAGAAGACAGCTTGTTTTCAAAACTTTGATAATTAATGAAAATCAAGATGACCAATAGCTAACATTACTTTCCCACATCATGTGCAGCACAGACACAAATTTAGGGAAAAGTGCACATATCTGCCACATGCCTGAATCTAATGAAGCACAAGTTCATGTTGCACAGCAGCTTCCTGGTTCCGAAACCCGTCACACACTATTTAAAACCTGTTCCACGCACCATTATGTTCCACTTGTGTTGTTTGGGTTTTGCCATCAACTGGCCTTAACATTTAACAGGGAAAGGTCACACCTCTTGACCTTTTCTACACCATCTGAAAGGAAACCAAGATTTCAGTTCCCCCCGTGTCTCAGCTGATGTCATTGCTAACAGGAAGCCCAGCAGCCTTGCGTGACAGCCACTTAAGATACTTCTCCCTTTCATACCTCCACGAATGCTCTGCTGTGTGTGAGGGGCCACAACTCCTCAAAGAAGAGGGTTGACAGCCATTTGCTGTTGCTAGAAGTTACCAAGTCTTCGAAAGTCAGAAATATTGTCAATGTGGATGAAATGGCCGCAAGCTGCAGCTCCGTAACTTTGAAGTAGTAAATCACTGATGGATATTAATCAATAATTTGTAAGTAAGCAATGAATTAGCTGATTTGTGAAGATGACCATGAACAGAATAATTACATGTTTCAATCCAATTAATGCCTTTTTTATTAGTTTAAGCTTATAATGCTGAACTCCGACAGAAGTATCACCTGACTCAGTTGTTCCCCTGGAGCTCCACAAAGGGTTTGAGCATCGTCATCAGCATCCCCTTTGAATGGGGTTGAGTGTTGGGCGAGTTGTGACCTTTAACATTAAGAATGTGAAGATACCATATCAGTGCTGAGATTATAGATTGTTACAATGCCCCCAAGTGGTGAACTGGTGAATAGTTTGGGTTTAATTAAAGATAAATATAATCTAATTGGGAAGACATTAGTTATTATGTGTAGATTGTAGTACGCAGCATTTGTATGGTCTACTTTTACAACCAAAAGGAAAAACTAATATTTATTTACAATAAATATCTATTTTAAAAATGTTTTAAAGTTTTATGTAAAGTACTGGTAAAGATGCTAAATTAAACTCCTGGTAGATCGTTTACACCACGCGCATGAGGTAAGACAAGAAGGATATGTTTGTCCTAACTTACCACAATGAAAATGATGGTCTGCCTGCAAAAACTTGTCTTGGGATTGATTGTTTAATTTTAAACAACTGGCTAGCTCAAACAAAAATGAAGAGAGATATAGTTTATTGAAAAAAACAACTCAGATGTAGTTCTATAGAAGAGACATCAGTAAAAGAATGCTCTCTTGAGAGGGAAATGTATTATTATATTAAAAGGAGTGAATGTGTAATTCTAATGTATTTTAGTTCAAGCTTGAATATTGAAACCTGGATATTAATCAAAACTAAATGCGGAATTACTTTAATAAAAGTCCATTAACTAACAGTAAATATATTACCATAAATGTATGAAAAAAGAGCACCAGCTCTGCTACTCATTTACTTCATAATTCTTAACTTCAAGAAGAGTGGAAACAGAGACAAGAACTAACCTCATAGGTGTTCATCCATCCAGAGGAGTGAGTCACTGAACGCCTACCTGCTACCTGCAGGGACAACGGCCTTCACTGCCCCTGCCCTCCGAGCCCTGCAGGGATATGCATGGATTAAGTATAACCACTGAGCAAACTTATTTCATATAAGTGCTGTTTCGTGAAGATTGCATGTTAACTTTTAAAAGATATTTGTTTTGGTATAAGCTATTAAAATAAAATAAAATATTGAATTTGGTGGAGAAAATCGAAAATCGTCCAGGTGTTTGGATGTAGTTCACAGAAGGGCTCCTACTTCTATCGGTAATCAAACAGCACCATCTAGTGTTTGTGACAAGGCGTGTCTGTCTGTGAGAACGTACTGCGTTAAGACATCATGGAAAAATATCTCAAAATTAAATTACCTTATATAGGCGTAAATATTGGAAGAAGGTCCTTGACTCTCTTTTACTTCTTTTTACAGTATTTTGAAAGACATTAGACACAAATATAGTTTCTCCTTTTGAACACCACAGATTCATCAGGAGAACTGAGACGGCTCTTTGCTTTACCTCAGTGTTTCTGTCAGATTTCTGGTCTTACTCAGACCGTCAGGATGTCAACTTTTAAATTGCACCGACATGGCGTGAACTGTTTCTCCCGATGACGCCGCTATATTACCGTGAGTTTGAATATACACAAGGAATTGTCTTCTGTCGCAGTTCCCGTGAAGGCAGCATCGTTCTTGATCCGGATGATGGACATAAACAATAACAGGTGAATCTCACACCTTTTACTTAAACTTAATATGACGCTCATTGTATTATAAAGTCTTGTGAACAGGGATTATACTTCACTGAGTTGTATTTGCTATAACTCATTTCTTAACGCAGACACCTGCGCCTCCACCACAACGCCATCAGGTGGTTGAGCCTAGCTAAGACTGGTGAGTTTTACAACTTTTAAAAAGCAGCGTAATAAAACGTCTTCGTCTATTTTCTTAAACATTAATCAGCGCACAGATATAATTGGTGAGCTTTGTGAGTGTAACACAGAGGAACATCTCTTACCCATGTCCGCCTCCTCGTTTTCACCGCCCACCTGAGGATGGCGAAGCCCAAAATGGAGCTTCACCGCCGGTGTTCCAGTTTAACTGGCGGGCATGGCTTCTGGCGACATTCCAGATGTTGAGGCTCTTTTTCAGAGCCGGTGGCAGATTCGTCATTTTCACAAAGCGCCTGTGTGTGAAGTGCGGTGACCTACTGAAGGTCTTGCTGAAACAAAAAATCCTACAAAAAACCTTCACGAGTTCATGTGTCCGTGTCAGCATCACGTTGAGACCGCAATATACATTTAAATGGTTAAATTCCCACTGTGAAGAGGAGCGTCAGATTTGTAAAGCCTGGTATTATGTTTAAAGCGTTTATTCTGTTCTCCGACTATCACCAGATGACATGGGCGTTACCTCAAAGCACATCTGGTGATATACGTCTGACAAAGCAAAGAACGAGACATTTAACTGAAGCGCGATACAGTTTTCAGCGACTCGGTGGCGTAGTGAGATCGTCATCAGGCTAGAAGCTTATAGTGCTTCAGTTTGTTGTTTCGAATCCCGTTCAAGGTTTTTTTTTAACCATTTAAATGTATATTGCGGTCTCAACGTGATGCTGACACGGACACATGAACTCGTGAAGGGTTTTTGTAGGATTTTTATTTCAGCAAGACCTTCAGTAGGTCACCGCACTTCACACACAGGCGCTTTGCGAAAATGACGAATCTGCCACCGGCTCTGAAAAAGAGCCTCAACATCTGGAATGTCGCCAGAAGCCATGCCCGCCAGTTAAACTGGAACACCGGACACGACACCTCGGTGGCCTCAGGTGAACCACAGATGACCTCATAAAAACACCAATCATCGGGCTCACGCTCAGTTTCCTTTCAAAAGTTCAGATGAATCCTTGTTCCAGGAGCCTCATGTTTCCTCACACTTGTTTCTGGCTGCTTCTGTCTCCCGCTGGAACATTACTCAGATCGTTTCTGATTGGATGCCGTTTGTTTGATAAGTAAAGTTACCCAATCAAAGTTTGGATATCATGTCTAACCGTTTCACTTCCAAGTATTTTTCTATTCACAAAACTCACGATGAATCCATGATAAAGATTACCCGACGGTCTAGTTATATAAACTCTGTTGTTTGGCCTTTAATTACATTATTTTACTAAAATATAACGCAGATTAATGTAACGCAGAATAATCAAAGAATAATCTCGAGACATCCAAAAAGCTATTATGAATTGTTATGATATTCAAAATAACAGAATCATTATCGACATTAATATTCAGGGAAGACAACTGGATATTTTATCTGTTGGGAGGCGATAAGGGACCTGGAGTATTCATGCAGACTCTTACAGTGTTTGATAAACGCCTCTATCCAAGCAAAACAGTTGAAAATGTATAAAGTAATAAAGAGTGTTTCTTCTTTCAATTTCATTCGGTTGAAGGGCAAGGATTAGGGACGTGAATACTCATAAGTACATATAAATATATAAAAGATGTACGTTTTATGTCCTAAATACTTGACTTTACAGGATCTCATTACTTGGCACAGCAGACATTTTCACATGTCACAACAGGAAAAGGACATCAGCTTTATGGAATAACATTAATAACGGCTGTATCCCCTGTGGTGGAGGTCCTGGTGTTGTGCTTGGAAGTTCTCTAGAACAGTTTGGGACACTAAATGGAATTGAGCCTTTATGTTCTATTCACCAAGGAGCTTATGTTTTCACCCGTATGTTTGTTTAGTTGGTTTGTAAGTAAGATTGCTTAAAAACTACTGGATGGATTACCACGTGAAAAGGTTGTGGTATCAGTCAGGGAAGAGCCTATTACATTTTGGTGTGCTTCCATATAAGGGCTGGATCCAGGATTCATTTTTTTCACTCACTATAACATTTCAACTTTCACTAATTCCACAGAGAATAAGTTATTGATAGTTATCAAAAATACAAGCATGTTCAGGGAACTGATGTTTATGAATGTGTGCAAGTTGGTGCTGATCCTTTTAACAATCTGGATCAAGTTAATTTAAATGTAGTTTCATGTGTGGGGCCCTTAGCGCTGGTCTGTGCTCTCAGTGCCGATGTTGTTCCGCCTGAGCTTTTTCTGCCTTGTCAAGTCAAAAGAATGTAAATAAAATGTCACTAACTCTGATACAGATAAGGTAAAAAGATATAATGAATCAAAATTGTTTGGTCAGTAGGTTTTCCTCACTTCTCTTCCTGGCATGAAGATGTTTTTACAGATCACATGGTGTAGTAGGCTACAGGTATATAAGCCGCAATACCGCCACAACTTGGCTTTATTCATTGGTGAGAGATTTTCGGTGTCATACAACAAATAAGTGGTATAGGCAGAAAGCATTTTAATCATCCGACATGATCAAAGGAATACTGAAATGCAATGAAAACATGTTTGAAAAGCAGTGTGGTTATCAGGCGTACAGAGAGTGTGTGTCAGGGTCATGATTAACAAGCAGCAAGGTTTAGTCAATGCATTTGGACATAAGTAACAACCCATTTCATTATATTGATTTCTACGTTTGTAATAGAAACTGCATTGCCTCCACATATTGCCTGCAGACCACGACCTCACAGGAAGCTTAAAGGATTCACGTGGGCGCACACATGTTAACTTAGAGGGGTCGCTTAATGATATGACATTTACAGGGATAAAACATTTGTGGTAATCTTCCCACCTCAGCACCGGAAATAATGAAGATCAGTTCTCCCGTTTCTGATTGTCAACATTTCTTTTGTGCTTTTTCTTCTGCAGGAGGGTCACAGCTACGGGTTAAATAATAACACATGGGAAAATAATTCTGTGGTACAAGTCCTCTCATTGAACTCTTGTCACAGTGTGTGTGGGTGAAGGCAGCAGAGCAGAGTCTTCATCGGCCATTTCCTCCTGAGCTGGAGCCACAGACGGGGGGCCGGCTTCATGTCGCAGCTTCTCGTGGCATAAAACCAGGCTCATCAGCAACCTTCAAGCAATCTCCCGATATTCTAGCTGCACCTCTGCATTTTGGATCAAGTAGAGGAATGTTGACGGCCATGCCATCGACCTGTAGCTCCTTTTTTGGCTGTGATCTCCAAACAAAACAGGGTTTGCTCTTTCCTGAGCCGTACGTTGGCCTCGCGTTATGCATATTTTCTTCTTTTGCAAGATGACAGACGCCATAGTTAGGTTTGCTTTTTTTGGTCGTTGGGCTGGATTTATAGCAGTGTGAGTTAAAAAATAAATACTTCTTCAGCAGTTCAGGGATAGCTGAAAGACAGTGAGCCACACAGCGCATCCCTCAGTCTTGTGTTAGCATCTCCCTCCAGTTGAAACTGTGATTTGGTCCATGTGTCAGAGGCATGATGGGTGGGTCAGTCAGCTGCCACACCCCCGTCTCACCCATTTCTTCACATGCACAAAAACCCAAGTAAGGAATCTGCACAGGAAAAAGCAAACAGATTGTTATCAGAGAAAAAGAGAGGTCGGAGAGGATAGAATTTAAAGACGCATCGTCACTAGAGGAGCCGACTGACCTTTCGGACAACTTGGACAAAGTCCTTCGAGTTTTGGGGACTCAGGCCTTGCATCTGGCGAGTGCAGGCCTCCAGGGAAGAGGCATGGGCCACGATCAGGACGGTGTTTCCTGTGTGAAAGAGGTACATTCCACAGTTAGCTCTCTTTCACTGGGATGTTTATGAAGTGTTCAGGCACTTTGACATAGAGGCTGGGACAGTATCAACACAAAAATTGTTGCTTTTGACCCCTGGATCAAAAGTAAACATTTAGAATCTGAAGGCATGCAGGCTGAGAACAAAGTGCTTGTATGAAAATCGCATTTTCTTTTACAATTATGTCACCCTACTATTTTCAAAGTTATAGTATGTGTGTATATAGAGTCTGGTACATTTTCTTTGTATAGTGCCAGCAAAGCAGGGAGCATGTTTCATTGTTCTGTTTACATTTTTCTTTCATGCGCACTGGCCACCATAGATTATAATTCCCCCCAAAAAAAAGAAATCAAAACAGAACGCTGTGAAATATAATCGTCTGAAAAACTAAATAGCCAAAGCAGCAAGTGGAGGTTGCCGACATTTTGTGTTTTCATAAAGGCCGTGGATAAGCAGCAGTTCTTGTGCATTCACGTGGTGTCAGAATAATCGGAAAAATGAGTTCCCGACTGGAAAAACAACTCCGAAAGTCTGCAAACATTTTGGCATACGAGTTGCTGAGTTGTAGGCGTCTTGTTATTTATAAACCAATAAATATAATACTACAATTAGCTCTAAATAGTAGCTACTAATGTGAACTTGTCTTATATTTATTTTTGTCACTTGCAAACTGCATATCCATCTCCCACAAGTGTCTCACACCACTTTTTAGTCAATAAAGACATTTTATACCCACACCCACATTAGAACAACAACACTACTCGGGCATTGGGACCTTCAGACGAGCACAGGGATGCAAATTTTCACTTTACCTAAGCTCTTGCACTCGGCCAGGATCTCTCGAGTCACCTGGAAGCTCCGGCTGATGTAGGTGTCGTAAGACTCTGAAACCACCAGCTTACTGACGGGAATATGAGGTCTAGGAGCAAAACCGTAACCAGAGAGGGTTATTGTCAACCAAAGCATCACAGATTACAAAAATAAACGGTGCATAGATTCTATAGCACTTGCTGTGTACCTGTATGTTGTGTCCACACTCAGGTTAGCAGCAACCAGCTCAGCCGGGGGGATCCAGCTGGGTAAACACGTGCCCGAAACCCACTTGGTCCATTCAAACAAACCAGGCTCCACTCGGAGTTTTGTCTTTCCCTCCTGCTGGAGACCTGCATAGAGAACACATGTCAGAGAGGAAGTCGTCTCTTCTTGTAACACAAGCATTTACTCAATGTCAGTTTGTCCTGCTCTGTTAGAACTTGTGTGTAAAATCTACAAAGACATCTTAATGTTAACAGCAACAAGGTTTTGACAAAAAATATATATTTCTAAAAAGAAGAAAAAACATTCATTAGGTGCAGAGACATGAGAAGAAGTTAGACTTTCTGTTAAATCTTTGTTGTTAACATTTAATGCTTTAAATAATGAAACAAACCATTTTAACCACACATCTAAACCAACCTGAAGGTTTAAGATCCTAACTAAAAATCCAACATTGTCTGTGAACCGTTCCAGCTGAGGAGCCTAAAAAAGATGCTGTGTCAGCTGTCTGTGACCGTGTTCGGAGTATTGACGAGGGGAATTGAAGACGAGTTCCTACCCTGCACAATGTGCTGAGCTGTCTGGACGCAGCGGAGAGAAGGAGAGCAGTAAACGAAGTCTATCGCTGTGTGGCTTTCCAACAGAGCTTCACCTGTGATGGATCAGAAAACACCGTGAATCTTATGTCAGGCATTTGTATTACTTTCTTTACACTGTGAGATACGATGTTTCTCAACATTTTCCGTTTTTTCCTACTGAATAATTATGGATCTTGATGATACAAGTCTTGTTTAGGGGACTCATATCTATTAGTGTTTGCATTTTGGTGCAGATCAAAATAAAAATATGGATAGAGTGAAATGAAATGTGGTTCCGTGAGGATACAGCTGCCATGGCGGAGGTATGTGCTCTACTGACAGCCATTCTAGGATATGTAGTGTTAGCAGTATCCGTCTTTCAGTCATCTGTGGTCACTATTCATTAGTACTTTACACATTTATTTAAACAACACGAGGAAAAGAAAAGAAATCCAATAAAAAAAGATGCACTTACCCACAAGACGAGCCTGGGTGGAGCCAAACACTGTAATTGGACAATCTTTGTCATAGTCCCGATGACCCCCCGCTCTGGCCGGCAGGCTGGACGGCATGTTGAGATTAGAGCGAACGTAACGACCTTCACAGACACAAATGAGACTCTTATGAGAAGACAGAAATACTCAAGTCAAACATGTCTGGTGACTGTCTGCAGGCTGAAAATGTGTCATGTCCCCTGCATGCTCACCTTTGGAGTCAAAGCACTGAGTGACCCAGTGTTTCCCAAACACCACGTCCATCCTCTCCCCATGGCGACACACAAACAGTCTCATATTAGACAGGGACGACTGACTCTTTGGCCTCGACACCTGAGAGGAAGATTTCGAATTGTGAGGAACTGGACACAAGCTGACACAGCACTGATCTGAAGCCTGACGCCTACACTGAGAACACAGCACTCATTTGAAGGCACAGCATTGCCACTAGAAAGCAGCGAGATTCATTATGTTGACTGTACCTGCAGTGGAGGACAGAGGCCGGCGAGGTTGGGAGGATCCAGACTGTCCAGTAGACTGTCGTTGATCTGGCCATCAAACAACAACCCGCCCACAGTGCTGACAGAGTTAGATGGAGAGGCACAGTTGAGGAGGGAGTGTGACCTGAGGATCAGACAAACACACAGAACTAACATTTAAAATATGAGACTATTTATCCACGGTAAGAAAATAAATTAAATTAAATAACGGACTACTGTGCACTTAACAGTATGAAGTGATGTGACCTTGCAGAAAAATAGCAAGGTCATGGACTTGTTTTCATGGATGTTTATTGTTATGTTTCATATTTTAGCTTAGTTTTGTCTAGTTTTGTTCTATGTTGTTTTATTCCCCTGTTTTTTGTAAGGCACTTTGTAACCTTGTTTAGCTACAGAAAGTTGTATTATTATATTATTAAAAAACGATAGTAAGTGAAATAGTTTTTGTTAAGTCATGAAAATATAAATAGAGTTAGAGGGATGAATGGAAGGAGGAAGTGAGTTCTGTAGTTTAGTGTCAGTTGCTGAGAAATCCCTATGACTGTGAAACATAACATGTTCAAAGAGTATAATAATAATGGGGGGGCAAAAAGAAGCCCGGTCGCAGGGCCAGTAAGAAGGCAGGCTAACACAATGATTCATTTCTGTTCTGTTGCTGTAACCTTTCCAGCTGCTACGACAATATTTTCTTATTAGTGCTCTAAGTTTGGGATAGAAGGGAAGTGGTGGTGCACCATCTAAGAGTGTCGCATTTCGCTTCCCGTACCCGTGAACAACCCAGGTGTCGGACTCATCAGCACGGTTGACGTAGTTCTCGGGCAGCAGGCCGGACAGCCCCGTGCTCAGCGAGGAGCCGTACACCCAGCCCTCGCTGGCACTGCTCTGCTCCACCGGAGACGTGAAGATGAAGTCCCCCGTCACCAGCTCCAGCTCATCATCATTCTGTGGCAGGTAGGGGTACATGACTTGCAGTGTCTACAGGGGGCAGACAGTGAACGACCATTAGACAGTGGTGATAAGAATTTCAACATTTCTTTCACTTAATGCAAAATAAGTGAGGGAAGCTGTATCTACCTCGTGGTTCGCAAATCGAATGTCCCGCGAGTAGAGCACAGACAGCCAGTCACAGCCCGAAGTCACATCCACGTTTTTGGCTAACTTATCCAAAACTGGAAGGTGACTGGCTTGGAAGTGGTACGCCAAAGTGACATGGAGTTGTTTCTTGTGGGGCTCCACATGAACATCTGGATAAAAGAGGATCATTCCAACACCAGATATATGACAATGATGTAATGTTCATTTTACAGCCTTTTAATTATGAAGGTTCTCTGCTTACATTAACACACAATGAATATATATTATCTGGTGATACAGTTGCGATAATCCCCAAAAGATGATTACAGTAAATGCATTAAGTCCACATCTGGAAGTTTATAATGTGACAAACCTGCTTTAGCTGTTGCTTCTGTGGCAAAATCAGCAGCGAAACTCTTCAGCACCTCCGCCACCTGCTCCTCCACAAAGAGGCCGATGAAGCTGGAGGAGGTGTAGGACTCCAGGGGGAGGGGCATTGGTATGCGACCCTTCCACTTGGCCACTGTGGTCTGGAGAGCTTCGGCCAGAGCGTCCACCTTCCCGTCGGCACACTGAGAAGAAGCAGAGACAACAAAAGAGGAAAGTCAGCATCAGCAGTGAAACAGTGAGCATCCGGTCATTACATGAGACATCCATCACATGGGCCCATGAGACATAAATTAACGTCAAAGAGGTTGAATCATGATCCAACAACGGCCATGCTAGGAGTATTTTATACAAAAAGCTGAGGGTGAGATTATATTTGCAGGTTTGATCAAAAAACTAATATTTAGCAGATTCAACTTTGGAGCAATGGTGGAATTTGATGAGGGGACAAATCAAAGTTTATCATCTGGGAACCATGAATTACTTTTTGCACCAAGCTATGCAGGAGATGATGGGATATTTGCTGGTGACGTTATAGATAAAGTGGTACAATACTCAAAATTGGTAGAATTTATCCTCTGGGAACCATGAAGGTCTGCATTTTTTGGGAGCTGATGATGTTACCAATATTAGGTAGTAAAATATTTTTGATACCAATACATCGGCTGATATGACAAAACATTAGCATGGATTTTTAAGATGTTATATATATATAACAAAGGAAAATAAATGAGGCATGATATTTTACAGTTTAAGCTAAATCAAAATTAATATAATGAGAAACACGTACAGCCAAATATATAGAGAAAGAACCAGTCAAATGTGTAAACATAGAGGAAGTGGGGTCAGAGCAGGGGTTTGTCATGAAGAAATGACAGGGAGTCAATTAATTCTGCAAATTAGCAAGATAATATGAAATTTAAATTTAGTTTAGTTTCTCGGAGAAACATGAAAGTAAACTTGAAGAAAACTGCATTTAATGGATTTTACGTTGTTGACTGTATCATAAAGAGCTTTAGTGAGATGAAACAGGATGTCACAAAATATATGGTGCATAGACCCCCCCCTCCCACCTCCACCCCCACCCATACACACACACAGAGAGAGTCTGACCATGAAGAACTGGCAGAGGGTGATATGGGGGAAGATGTTGTGTGCCTTATTCTTGCCACAGGAGAGGCGGGACTGCTGCCAGAAGAGAGAGAGCTGCTGCAGCAGGGGCCCGCTGGGCCGCAGATATAACACATATTCTCTGGGCAGAGGGTCGTCCAGGAAAGGGTCGTCCACATGGGAGAAGAGCCTGGAGCGACACACACAAACACACAACCAATAAGACTGAATGCGAGGACTGGAAACGTCCAGCAGAGTGCACTGCTGTTGAAACGGCACAGTGACACGTCAATACAAACATTAAACTGGGTCAGGGGCATGTCAGTTTTACCTTTGTTAACATTTTATTTTCATTTATAATTGTGAGAGAGCATTTAAGGAGAAGTGTAATTCTCACCAGTCACAAGCTGCCTGCACGTTTTTGCCTCCTGTTGACACCAGTGCTTTCAAGCTGCAAAGAGAGAAGAGGAGGTCAAAACACAGTCAGTAAAAAATCAATACTTTCGCTTCCGGACCGGGGTTATTGGGAGGAGATTGCTGCGCTTCCTCATGTCAGCAAACCGAGAACCCAAGAGAGCTGGGAAATGACAACAAGTGCACTATAATTTGCAAAAGGAGAAGGGTTCTTAAATCACACCGGAGGCTCAGAGGAACAGCTCGGATATGGATTTGAAACCGTTGTATTGTTTGATGTGAAAACATTTGAAATCACCGGCTCCGGCTCAAGCTTAGTGTGTGCAGCAGCTCAGTAGATGCGTGAAGCTGAATCAGGATGTGGTTTTGTAACAGGTGAGTCTTCTCTAGAGAAAACCAGCTCTCAATGTTGGTTTCAGAAATGAATTCCTGCAGCAGCTAAAGGTCACCATATTCAAATCTCAATATGTGAAAGTGATGCTGAGAAAAGTTAGAATCAATCCCTTGTGTCTTATTATAATCAACAACAATAAGAAAGATGCAGCGTCTGTGTCTGGAGACGGGATTTAGCTGAGTCACTTCGTTGACTCTAATTTCTCCAGACGTTGCTGATACGAGAGTGAGCTGATAACATGGTGACTCTTGAGTGCTCATAATCTAATTAGTGTCTTTTTATAAAACCTCTAGCATTGTGGGCCGCCTCTGAAGGGATTCACTGAGTCGAGCAGCTTTCTTCTTCTTTTCTGTTCAGGGAGGAGGGACGGAGAATGTCTAAATGTGAGTTTAATTCTGAAGGTTCACACACATCTCCGGCCTTCTCTCAGCCAATCAACGCATCAGCGACACACTCTCTGAACAGACTACACTCTTATACAGCCTGATCTACAACGATTTGGCAAAAACTACACACAACATTCCTTCATGAACGTGTATGTATGATACAAAATGACGGGAGCTGAGAGTTCAGCCGTTTTCAGACATGAACAATGGAAAATGTCCGACCAATTGGGACTTTGCCTTTAAGGTAGGAGGAATGCAGCAGGAGATTGTCCAGGTCAGACATATTCCAAAACAACAACAACAGGAAAAACATCCAGTTGTTGTGGCGTCTGGGTAGAGAATGCTAGAGGCAGGACATGACGTATAAATAAATAAATAACTTTTTTTCAGTATGAAGCAACAGAAAATAACCCGCACATCGTCTCCGAAGAATTTAACCTTTAAAACTCTACCACAAGCCATGCAAGCACTTCTCCTTTTCGGCTCCAGATCTTTTTGTGAACACAGCAAAATTGCTAAGTCAATGAGAACCAACCCATCACCCATTCACTTCATCACATATCCAAACACAGGAGCTCCATATGGCTGCTGTGCTTTATTTGCTGCCAATAAAGACAGCATCGCCTGTCACCGTTCAAACTGGCTGTTCTCATGAGTAGAAAATAACAATCTATAGCTGAGGTTACAGCTAAGTGAGTGAGCAGAAGCCCTGTTGATGGTTACCCTTACACATCCACTGTTTGACTTAACACAATATTGTGTTGTCAATGTCGACAGTGTCCGTTGTGCCACTCTAGCGTTCAAATCCAATGAGCCATTTTAAATGTGTCCCAGTGAGAGGGTCCTAAATAGAGCAAAGTCCCCACAGCCTGGGGCAGTGTGCCCTGACAGAGCGCAGAGCGCAGGGAGCTCCACTGCAACAGCATCCAAACAGATGGCTCACACAAATCTGCTATAGCATGCTCACGCAAATATAATAATATGCAGGTTGAACTAAGATTGAATACAAGCCACAAAGACAGAGCAGCAAAGTCAAAACCTAAGCTGCTTACAGACATGCTCTGGATAATCTCCTGACATTATTCAGAGGGGCTGAATGTGAAAACACAAGTGTCAGAGTCAGTGTAACTTCGGACCATCGCTGCACTCAAAACTACAAAAGACGGGAGAGATGATGTCAACTTGGAAGGACAGCAAGATACGAGGGCTTTTGGTGATAAGGGTCGGCGCCGGTATCTGTGTGCTGTAAACAAACACTTGATTTCCACAGTGGAATGTAAACGTCATGTCCTGCCTCCTAAACGCTCTCCCCAGACGCCACCACCCCTCGCCTGAATGCTCCGGAGACTTTCCTGTTGTTGCCAACATGTCTGACCCGGATTATCTCCAGCTGCCTTCTTCATATGTGAACGGCAAAGCACAGACACCATTGACAGCTTGATGAGGAAAGAGATCATGAGGTTAAATAGAGTGGGTTTTCTTTTCTGATGTGGACCACCAGGATAAATAATAGCTCCTCTTCCCAATAGCAAAAGAAAATGCAGTATATCTATATCTAAGTTTAACACTGAATGTAGTTATGTAGAATGGCTATTATGCTTATAGAAAGAAAATCTTCCTCACTTATTATAACCTTTCATATAAATAAAACTGAATCAACTCTGTAACATATCACATATAATAAAAAATCAACAGCTCATAACACATTTAATACATATATGGTTAATTTTGTCTGAGTTTCCATCTGCACAAACAGGAACTGTCTTTTTCTCGACACCTAACGCTTTCACGTTGTGGTTTAGAGACAGATCTGCAGCTGATCTCACACGGGCTGCCACCACAAATTATCTTGAATGTTTTCAACAACACGATTGTTATATTAGGCACAGAAAATGATCGCTCAAACTATTGTTCTTGACAACTACAATCATTTACTAGTGTTGCTAACATTGCAGATAGACAAAGTTTTCAATCCAAGCTTCCCTCGGGGCCCTTCATAGTTTGGACCCTGGGGATGGATGCTTCTTCTGGTCTTTCAGTTACTCAGTTTGAGTGAGAAACTGCCAACTTCAATGGGGGGCCCCAGGAAAAAGGGACCTGGGGGGGGGCCCTATAAGAATCAAGTTGTATCTGTGAAATAACAAAATAAGCCATGGTGCATGTGTAGATACTGCTGAGGGTTATGCTTGGCCAAATTTTCTCAACTTTCGTTCTTTGTATTTCTTCACCAGGTGCAGGTCAAGGTGAGATCCACAGAGATGTGAACACCGAGGGATTTAAAAGAGCCTGCTCTCCGCCCACGTCTATCCAATGTGCATAAGTGGGTGTCGCCTCGTCCGTGGATAAATTATCGTCTGCTGACGTTTCGGGAGAGGTTATTGTCCTGACACCACTTCTCGAGACCAGACACCTCTCTCCTCGTTGCTGACTCATTAACCCCAAACATAAGTGCAAGTTTGATAATGTAATGTTCCAGGCGGCCACACAGTCATGGGTGTAGAGCGTGCAGACGACAGGTCGAACCCGTATAGCAGACACAAATAGCTGTCCCTGCTCTTTAGAAGGGCATCCTCTTTTTGACCTTGTTTGGTCTCCACAAGAACTGGAGAGGGTACAATGTGTCTCTAACAATAATCTGGATGTAATCAGGAGGATTCTCTCAAGGCTATTTCTTCACTATAGAAGTTCGTACAATGGCCTGTAAGAGGCTGAGACATGTCTTATCCTTTCTCAGTGGTCCCTGGATGGTTGTTTTATAACATGTGTGGATTGAGGTTTGCGACAGGGACAAGTCCACACAGATATCTGCCAGCATTGATAAGCTGATTTTAAATTCTTTTCCAGGAATTTTTTTGCTACAGCTGTAGATGAGATTGTGAATAGTGGATTCTACTAGTGGGCTCTACAATGTGAAATTCACCTGCTGTGATGCGTCGGTCGGTGATCTCACTCTTGCTTCTACCTTTGTAGCCTGAATCTCTTCCCTATTGTCCATTCCCTGACACATGTCTTGGATGTGAGCAGTGGTTTGTGACCCTAGTTTTCCAGAGTAGAAGAAGGTCGACCTAACTTTCTTAATGAGAACGTTTTTTTCTTTCTTTCTGTTTCCATTTCCCGAGGCAAAAGAAATGTGGGACACCAACATCTCCAGAGAGAGAAGGAGAGGAGTAGCAGGGAGCCGCCGAGCGACGACAGGAGATGGAGCTGTGCCGGGCAGAGTGAGCTGAGACGTTCCACAGGCAACTTCTCTCCCTTATGAGCCAGCAGGTTTTGGCCAGGAAGCTGGGACATCCTGCACCACAGCTCTGTGCGTAACATCTGCTGTTTGATCATTTGATCATTTTTTTTCAATCAACTCAATTGAGGTTCCTTTTTTAAATTTATAAAACGGTCACAGACAAACTCGATAACTGCATCCAACCCCAAGGCTTCCCCTTTGCGCTTCGCAAGAACTAAGGAAGTTATTTATAAACTGCATTTCCTGTTCACAGCTAGCGAACGATTTAAATATTAGAGACAGCCAGGGACAGAACTCACTCTCGATTAGCGAAGGTTTCAAATCAGTTGCACTGTGTGAGTAAATGACAATGAGCTTTATTAGATGAGGGCCTCTGCACAGGCACCACTGCTGCAGGGAATGTTTGAAACAGCCTTGAATTTCACCCACATATGGCAAATGTGCTCGGTTCCCTTTTCTAACCCAATGACAGATCCAATATTCTGGCTACCTGGTGTTTAAACAGTTGTGTTTTCATGTATGTAAACACTCTTTGGGCTGTTTATTATAGTTGACCGTTTACCTAGACTTAGACTTATTCCACGTTTCATATAAAGTTATCACATGAGGGAGAGAACCTGGGATTCTAGTAAAAATTCTGTTTAGTTATTCTGATAATGAAATAATGTCATGCTTTTCATATCTATATATTGACAAGAAACAACAAGGAGATAATATTATAGCGCAACAAGTGTATTGAAAGGAGCAAAACTATGCCTCCCTGGCAATACCCTCATGTGAAGTTGGAGCTAGACACTCTCAAGGGCCCCTCCCTGACTCAGCTCTTAGGGCGATTCAACATTTCCTGTTTACAAGCCGATGGGGAACACACATTACAACCTCCTTATCGCACTATGAGCACTGAGAGCACTGCTGCTGCCCGACACCAGACTGCTCCCTAAGGAGAGCCGCGTCAGCTGAGGAAATGTGATTCTCTGCGTCCAGCCTGGTCAACCATGCTCAAGTCTGGTGAGCCCACACGGAGCCAAACGCCTGACGCTTTGACCTCTTCATTGACCTTCAGTCAGGGGGAGTTACGAAAGAAAAATGGGACCATATGAATCCAGCTTTCAATATTTGGTCAGTATTTGATGTGAGTCCATAGACTGTAAGATGGACAACACTCCACTTCCTCTCACTATCCAGAAATGAAGTTACAGATAGGAACTCTGCCATCTAGCACAGGAGGAAGAGTCTGCGCAGCAGCGATATGGGGATGAATCCATTGTAGCGTGGTCCAATATAAGAACTTCATCATTTTAAAAGATAATTTTTTGCTTTGTCCATAAACCGTCTATGATAACCAGAGGAGGCAGGATTTATGACCTCTTCTGCAGTCTGAAGTCTAATTAACATGTGGAAGCTTTATCCCACAATAAGATGCTGTGTTTATTTGTTGGACTTTACTACAGTCATAGCATGAAACCAAACATTATTAGAGACGTGAGGACTTTTCTTTTACATTTCTGAACAGATAGAATATGGATGTCTGTTGATTACAGAAGTTAAGCACACATATTTTCCTTTTTTTATTTACTTCCTACTTGTACAGCAGTACAAATAGGATGTACAGCCTCATTATCATTATTATATTTTCTTCCATTCATGGCCAAACTAGCTGTATCCTCTCTCTGCAAGAAAATGAATAAGAAATAAGATTTAAGTGTGTTTTGGGGGCCAAGCCACTAACAAGGCCAGCTCCTGGTGATGTACGCTCATAAAGCTTTTCTCCGAAGCTGACAAGGCAACATTTCAGTACCACATGTCTAACAAGGCCAGCTGTGTGCAGCCGGTGTCTGGAACCGCTTCTCTTCCTCTCACTTTATGATTTCTGGAGAAGAGAGATGAGGAGCCCACATGTTCAGGCAGAAGACCGAGACTGACACCATGGAACCAACTGTGTGGTGTTAAAGATGTTAATAATATTCCTCATTGGAGTTTTGTGTCTATCAAGCTTGTCAGTTTGAACAAATGATAATCAAGGCTTCTGTCAAACCATAAAGTGCTGTTTTATTTTCAGCGCTGCCTGCCGCCAGGGAAACAAGTCAAAGTGCACCAACCAAACATTTCGCTAAGAATACACGAGGCACAATGCCAAAACTGTGAGGCATCGTTCAGCAATCCTCAGAGTCCCAGGCTGCGTCACACAAAACCAGTATGAGAGCTACATCCATGATTCGTAATAGGTCACTTAAAAAAAAAGAGAAAAACCGTAAAAGCATCCTAGCTCCTGATAATCTTATTTTATAATCAATAATCAAATCTGGAAATCTGATCTGCAAGTCAAAAGATTTTAAGCTAGGTAAAAACTGTGGTAACTCAGTCAGTGTATCCCACTGCGAGTGACGTGAGAACCCCCTGCTTCAGCCTCCCTCAAACCACCATCTCAACAGAGCGCTCAGTCGAGGTCACAAGCCACTTCCGGAAATGGGCGACTTCCTCTTGGTCGTCTAGAAGCTTAGAGTGTGTGCTTGCGAGCTGCACACGCAGAAAGTTTCCCAAGTACAGTTTGTACACACCATGCGTCATGACCACCTCTCTTCCGGGACAAAGTTGTCACAGTGCCTTTTTTTTTGCCACGGTAGATAAACGTTTTACACGTGGTTTTACGTGTATGGTTTCAAGAGCACAGTCTCACGTAGTCGGCACACACACTCACTTCCTCTTCAACACACAAACGCTCGGGTGAAGAGAATATGTGAATCTACCTTACATAGCCTGATGCAGCACAGTAACCACAGCTACCTTCATGATTTCTGCTAAGGAAGCAGGATGGAACACACCATAAGCACGTTTGGGCCTCAAGATAGTTTCATCTGCATCAAATGAGCAACCGTAAAAAAACGGTCTCACTGTTGAACATTCTAAAACAAAAGCTACTTTTCACATTTCAGTGAACCGTTATGACACACGGTTGTGTTGTCAGATGTCAACGGGGTAAGTCAGTCCTAAAGGCCCTTTATCATGGGGTTAGTCGAGCAATAATGATTAACTAGCTAATCAATTACCTGATCAATGGAGGATTATCTGCGTATAACAACTTATTTAAAAATGACTTTTGCTGGGATGAAAATAATAAAGCACCACATGTGCTTCAGTCTCCATATCCGGGCAGAGGCTTTCCCCCCCCAAAGGTGCAGTCTTAGAATTTTCCACAGGCTAGCATCACTGTAAGAACGTGTATAATTGGTGTAAAATGGCACAATTTTCGGGATCGTGCCCCTTTACGGGAAACTGCTCCTCTTCTTCTGGTTCGATGCCACCGTCTTCATGATGTTAGAACCAGATTAATAAAAAAAGGCTTTGAGGCTGTTGCCCTTACTAAACTAAACAAAGCTGCAGTAGATGATTGAAAACTACATCATAGACAAATGTGTTTCTATTTCGGCTGAGTTTTTTTTTGCGCGGCTGCTTTGAGGCAGGTTCGTGCTTTACGCATTGCTGACATGTCGGAGCCGCAGACGTGCTTTCTGCTCACTTCGCTGCTGTGAAGTTTCTATTGCTTTTTAAAACCACTTCATTTGTTTAAAATAAAGTATCGTTATGACCACTGCTGTAGTTTCCTGTGTCCAGCCGAGCAGCAGAGGAACTCATCTATGTGATGAGTGTTTACGGTTAACATCTATGCAGCTCCAGTATTTTAGCCCTTAGCATTTAACAAATAAAACTACACACACACACACACACTCGTCATTTGTATTCCTGTGTGAACCAGGCTTCACTTGAACTCAAAGATGGTTCCTCTAAACGTGTGCCGATGCAAGTTTACTTCCTACTGCATGTTCTGTATTCAACAGTCACCAGTTGTCTAACCACTATTTGTATTATGCACAAGCACAATAGAATAAAACTGAAATACTAAGGAAATTGAAACCAAAAAAATTTGTTAATACTTCATCCACTCTTACCACAGTGATACAAGAAAGTGCTACTCACACAAGTTCTATTAATTCACACACTGAAGGAGAAATTAAGTCATCTGTTTTTCCATGAATGTGTGCATCACAGAATGAGAGCAGTGTTCCTCAGTATTTTATTTAGGAAATGATGTGTGTTTTAGTGACCTTGGGGAGAGTTAACATTCTACAGTTTTAAAGATTTAAAACATTTATGATGATTTGTAGACAAACTTTTGTGAAAATCCTCATTCACAATTTGTCAGAGCCCAAGTTTGGAATAACAAATGACAATTGGAGTGAGATCTTACTCATCAGAAAATAGTTGCTGTCAAAGGCATTTAACAGCACTCCGCCCACTTAAAGGTTCATTATAGTCCAACCAAACCTGATCTAACCCAACTCTGGTCCAATCACTGCACACGTTAGCTACCAGAGTCACAGGAACATAAGCTGAGGATAGGCTCTTGTGTGTGTGTCACACTCTCCTGCCGAACAAGTTCCCAAAGTTGCACGCCTCCGACCATCAGGCTCGATCAGCACGGCGAGAGAGGTCCCTGTCCAGCCAGCTCCTAGCCGAATACACTGGTCAATTCCTCAATGACTCAGCCGAAACCCCTAATTAAAATCACTGAGGCTGTTTGGTGTGTGCTTGTGATGATTCATGCTCCCTAGTGCTCAAACACAATGAAGCTCTTGTTTCCCTGAAGCGATGACTGATAACTGATTTTCCTATTATTCCCTCTCTCACCACCATCTATGGAAAGACCTGAGAGGAAAAACATGCAAAACTGACATTTATTTTGGATATTTTGGAGACATTCTCATTCAAATCAACATTACCGAGTTTCAGATTGTATTATATTTAGCCCGAACTCTTAAACTGCTGCTCATGTTTGCACAAAACTAAACCCTCATTGTGAAGTTGTGGATCAGATATGAAGAAAGTCAAAGTGCCTGCCTGCTGTTTGTTCCGTGGCAGGTAGTGCACAGTGCGTATATATAAGAGCCTCTTGCTGACAACAGCTTCCAGGAAATGGTAACACAACTGTAGGGATAAAATGGAGTGAATAAGGCTAACTGGGTCGGACAGGCTAGAAAGTTATTGGCTAGCTCACTGCAGCAAGTTAATAACTAGTCCTTTCAATACTCATTTGTATCAAATTAAAAGGTATGTAACTCCAGTATGCCCAGTTATTTATGCCATCTCACTCACTCACTCACACACTCACACACTCACACACTCACACACTCACACACTCACACACTCACACACTCACAAAGAAGCTAAAATTATCAATAGAGTAAGAAAGTGCCAAAGGTTATCTTTTTAACGATAGATGTCATATTAGAAAAAGATAAGAAAATATTTCTAATGATACCCGACCAATACTGTCTCACTTTTATCTGTGTGTTACTACTGGAACAAAGTCCCATCAAACTAATACAACAAACTCCGGCTCCAAGGGTGATCAGGGTTTGAAGGCCGTTCACACGTTCATCTTTTGTATTCTACAACTATTTGTGTTCTTTTCTTGTGCCCTCACAGATTTCAGCCCAGACAGGCTAGAAGTTACTGACGATGAATTATTCCTCCTCGTTATCATTTTAAAGCCTTGATCAAATCAAAGTGTGATCTCTGTCATCAATAATAGATCACCGCTTTGCAGATATAACCAAATTCAATTGCTCACTCTGTCTGCAGTGGGTCAGGAGGCAGGAGGAGGCCGAGCCGCCGTCTGGCACCATCTAAGCCTGAATGACCTTCCAGTCAGTTTGGTGGAAGATAAGAAGGTTTTATTTTTGAGATACACTATCAGTGTAGTTAAAAGTGAAAAAATAAAAGTGACTGTTCACCATGTCTGTCCTACTTAGCCGAACTAATAAAACTGTCAACACTCACGGTAAATGTTAGTTTGGTTTTACTTTGGGAGACAGTTTTAAATGTGATAAAAGAGAATACTGTAACAGATCCAGGAGTTAATAAACACCCAGATGATACCTGCCACTGACAACTGTGAACTCTTTTTAAATTTATTTTGATACATTGGACGCAGTTTGGGGCCCTGCTGTGCTTTCAGAAAGGTTATTTGGGTGAGGCGAGGCTGTTCAAATTATCAGGCTTAATATATAACGGGTGTGTCACTGACAAGAGGAACAATGAGACGGGGACATCATGATCGTGGGTTATCTGATGAGGCAGAGCCGGTGCAGAAAGAGGAGGCTGAGATGTAAAAACTGAGCCGTGAAGAACTTAAATTGAAATTGTGAAACTGATTACGTGTCTGTGGCCATAAAGGCCCTGGCTGTCACAGGAAGTATTCAGGGGTCAAATGAGTCAGGCTGGTTCAGGTTATTTTCCGATTCATGGACAATGCAGCACGTCTATATTTACCATTCTTATCATTTCTCTGGTTTCTGGTTCTAAATGAAAGATGCCTCCGACTATTGTTGGTCTCAGTCACTGAGACTTAAACAATATTTTACTTCTAAACCAAATACTCGAGCATATCATCAATAATCATTCACCGTTATGTTATTTCTGACCCCGCTGACACAAGCAGAGAGCAGACTACACATGACCACTCATGACTGCTCGTCATTTTTGAATGGCATTACATAATCCACAGGCTACGATCACAAGCTAATACTGCTCGTCTCCTTGCAAATTCTCAAAGTGTTCAGGAGCCATCAGGTTTATAGTTAACAATTCATATATGTTGCATTGTAATATAATAATTTATATGAATTTGTTCTACTTTCGCCATTAACATTAAAAGGCCACTTCATGCATCAGTTATAATAATCCTATTGCATAGGATATAGCAACATAAGACTAGAAGGAGTTGTTCTGTTTGTATGTAGCGCTTTTAATACTTTTACATAAACTTTTCGGGTAGTATATACTTTCACTACTTTTTTTTTACTTTGGTTATCAGGACCTTTACTTTTCAGTGTAACACACTGTTACATGGATGTAAATATTACCACTATCATATAAGAATAACAGCCTAATATATAGCACAATGTTACAGTCCAACATACAAACTGATGTTAAAGGGATAGTTCATCCAAAATCATAACCTACTCACCATTATGCCAATTCCAATACAATCAAAGTAACTGGGGACCCAGGTTCAAACATAAAAACCACAGAAGCAATATGGAAGCATTCTATGGGTTTTTCGGTTTTTATTATGTTATTACTTCGATTGTATTGGATTTGGCTGTAACAATGTTTACCCCTGAAATACCAAAAGAGTTCTGTAGACTTTAACACACTCCTCCATCGGCATAGTGATGAGGAGACTGTCATTTTGGGGTGGACTATCCCTTAAGTGTTGGTTTATTTCTTCTATGTTATTCGCCACTCAAAAGAGAAAACAAATAAATCTGAATAACATACATTTAAACTTGTAGAACGGTCCTGTTGGTGAACTTGTTGAGTATAAATGTCAGTTGAAGAAACCACAGCCTGGGACGTGTGTTTACAACAGGCACAGTACGAAGCAGACAAGTAGTGTCTCCTTGCAGCTGCTGATGTGGATGATGCAGACTCGAAACCGTGTGTGTGTGTGTGAGTGTGTGTGTATGTCTGTGTGTGTACTCACGCCCTGGTCTTGGGGAAGCCCATGGACAGCAGCACGTCCAGAGAGGACCCATGTTTGACGGTGCTCGGCCGGCTCTGGCGCTGCCTCCGCGGGGTCACTTTGGCGTACACGTCGTCTTTCGCTGCCATATCTCACTGCTGCTCCATCAGTCTCACCGCTCCTCGGCTCCTCTGGCGTATTTACATTTGATTAGAATCGAGAAGCGATCCGAGGGTTGAAGCAGGAAGGAGTCGGCGGGCTCTTTAATCCGGGAGGGCTTGTGCTGAGCGGAAGCGCGTAGAAAACACCAAACCCTGCGAGGAAACGGGCATGTTCTCGGTGCTCGACGGACGCTGTGGGCTGGACCGAGCTGCCTCCTGTTGGCCCGCACATGAAGGGGGTCAGCCCCGGGAAGTCAGCTCTGCTCCATCGGCCCCCTGACTCACTGACCGCCCGGAGAGGATGTGAGCGGGTCTGGCTCCTGCGCGACCTTCACATCCGGTTCACTGGATGAAGAATATGATGCTAACAGATGAGCCTCCTCTGCACAAGATGTCTTATTTATGAATGAATACAGAGCAGAGATAGAGAGAGAGAGAGAGAGAGAGAGAGAGAGAGAGAGAGAGAGAGAGAGAGAGAGAGAGAGAGAGAGAGAGAGAGAGAGAGAGAGAGAGAGAGAGAGAGAGAGAACCTCTCCAGCCCTGTACTGCGGTCCCTTTAATTAAAGAGACAGTACACTTTCCTTAAAGAGACAGTACACTTTCCTTAAAGAGACAGTACACTTTCCTTAAGGAGACGGTACACTTTCCTTAAAGAGACAGTACACCTTCCTTAAGGAGACAGTACACTTTCCTTAAAGAGATGATACACTTTCCCTAAAGAGACATTACACTTTCCTTAAAGAGACAGTACACTTTCCTTAAGGAGACAGTACACTTTCCTTAAAGAGAGAGTACACTTTCCTTAAGGAGACAGTACACTTTCCTTAAAGAGATGATACACTTTCCCTAAAGAGACATTACACTTTCCTTAAAGAGACAGTACACTTTCCTTAAGGAGACAGTACACTTTCCTTAAAGAGATGATACACTTTCCCTAAAGAGACATTACACTTTCCTTAAAGAGACAGTACACTTTCCTTAAGGAGACAGTACACTTTCCTTAAAGAGACGATACACTTTCCCTAAAGAGACATTACACTTTCCTTAAAGAGACAGTACAGTCTTCTTAAAAAAATTGTACAGTTTAATCAAAGAGAGTTCTCTTCTTAAAGAGACAGTATAATCCCCTTAAAGAGACAGTACAGTCATTACAATAGAGCGTATACTTCCCTTAAAGAGACAGTACACTTCCCCTAAAAACAGTACACTCCCCTTATAAATACAGTAAAGTCTTTTTAAAAAAAAGAGACGTCTTAATCACCAGTTGACATAGCAACTCATGGTTGAATATTTTGTAAGCTTATTAAAAGCAGTTTTCCAATATAGTAGTTTTAATATAGTAGTCACATGCTTATTTCTGCATTGCACTGCATGTACTTGAATTTGGATATGTGTCTGTGGTGAGATCACATTACTTTCCATTATAAGTTTATGTAGATTATGATTGTCAAGCAATTAACAGTCCATCTTTGTCAACATCAGGACTTGTGTAGACTTTTTGATTCTACACTTTTAGTGCATGCATTATATTTTGAAACCCCACAGCGGTGACAACATGGACATGCACAAACTGTAAGCCTGCATCATGAACATTAAAGGGAATATCCCCCTCTCGTGTGAGCAGTAGGCAGATAAAGAAAAAACATAGCTTATTCACATTTTATCAAATATGTTGGGTCCTAGTGACTGGGCAGTCTGTTCATGCTCTGATTTGAGCATGATAAACTGTAAAAAAAAACAAAAACGGGATGGTTCATGTAAATACAGTTCAGAACAAAGGCTTTTGATGCTTTCAAAAATAAAGTCAGTAGATCTGTGGATTGTGGCGGTCTCTGTCTCTTCATGTAATTATATGAAATGACTCCATGATGTTCAGACTCCTTGTCTCTGATGTTTCTGGGACTGATCACATGCCTCCTTCATAGTGCTGCATGACGGATAAGAATCTAAACATCTAAAGTGACTAAACCGTTTCCACTATATTCTGGGGATATATATATATATATATATATATATATATATATATTTAGAGTTTGAAATGGAAACAATAATTTCCCTGCAACCGTAGTGATTCAAAACTTTAAAATGTCAGCATTTATATAAAGAAATCCAATGGTTTCAACATTTCTCCCTCACAAATTACAGAAAAAGTTTTTTGCGACTGTGTACAAGGTGGAGACACATTCCTCTTTTCTTTGTTTTACTTGCTGGTTTAAAAGTCACAAGTTATAGTCATCTGTATACCATGTGGACACAAGGGGGTGACATAAGGATGCGCACATAGAAAATCTAGACAGTGGTTCCCTTACAATCAGACTGCTGATGATGCACGAGTGACTGTATGTGTCATGCTCCTTACTGAACCATTGCTTTTGGAGTAAGTAATGCCTATACCGCATGACTGTGCACTTTAGAGTAATATATTGATGAAATAGATGAGTGTAGCTCATAGAACAGCTAATGAGGCTGCAGTCACATTTTCATGGCAAAAATATTTCTGTGTTTTTCTTGGATCCTTAAATAATATAAATTGTTATTTAGTACACCAAGCTGTGTCTTCTCTCCTCTAATCTGCAGCAATTGACCTTGTCAGTAAAAATCTACTTTCCATTTCTAAGACAGGCACACATAAATAGAAAAAACTAAGTAGTAAAGACAAGTTTTTTCTAATGAGGCTTTACTGAGTAAACCTGAATACTAATTTGTTGACAGAAGAGAAAAAGAAAGCTGTAAAAACAATCTTTTTATTAACCGATACATTAAGCAACATTACAATCGTCAGCTGACACAACAGCTCTAAAAATGTCTATAAAAGGCCAAGCAATGCAGAAAATGTGCAGTGAAGCAAACTCCCCACAGACATTAACTGAGTTTGTGCATGATACAAAATCATCTTGTGTCATTTCAGTGTCTGGAGGTCGACTACAGAACCATCATGTAAGGGTAGATAATGGTTATGAAAAGGTGACGCATGATGTTTTAACACATTACCATTAATTGTTTGCTGATGAAACTAATTTCATGATTTTAATGTCAACGTAGCTGTTAGGTTTGCAAATGCATTTCTGAGACAACACGTTTACACATAATATATTTCATCTAATTAATGACATGTTCAGGAAAATGCGCCCCTGAAACAGGTTAGTCATCCAAACAACAGCCAGAGATGATGTGAAGTAAGTTTGTAGTTGGTGTCAAGGAGCTCGCTAAAAACACTTCCTAGTTTCAACTGATGTAAATTAAAAAGAATGTTATTTACAAGGAGGAAAACCTTAGTAAAGCATTACAGAAAGAATAGTTTACATTACAACAACTTTTGCATTATTAAAAAACAGACAGACAGAGATATTAGACTTAAATGAAGGTGACATAACAAATCTCTAAGAGTTTAAAAAGTTCCATCAAGACTCTGCATTATCTGAGAAGAATGTGTCTATTGTACTTTGCTCAAATAGTTTATATTGTACTTCAATAAGTAGTTTGTTATGTGTGTATTCGCAACTAGCATCTACAAAAAAACGGCTTTAAAAAACCCAATTGATGGTGCTGACATTATCTGTACTATATCTAGTATTTACATGAGAACGCAACATTTAGACAAAACAAATTAGAAACGCACACACTTCAAACATAGCTGGAGAAATATCGGAGGACAAAATTGGTCACAGCACATTCCATTAAAATCTCATTCTCAATCTGTTGCAACTTACTCAACAGAATAGAAAATTGTCAGAAAACAAACAAGCTGAGAGCATTTTGAAACCTGAGGTGATCTCCAGTAGGGACTTCTTCTTGTGAACTATACCACGAATGATGACTTCTGTTTGAAATCCCTCTGCAAACAAACACACCAAATAAATATCACAAAAGAATCCAAATAATCGTATAATAAAACTGTGATATTAAGATTTGCGATAACAACAATGCATGTGACAGGTCAAAAAAAGGCAGGTTCATCCTTACGTCTTCTTCCTCACCGCCGTACAAAGATGGAGGCTGGTAGACCACGTTAGTCTTTGGTTTGCTGAAGGAAAAAAAAACATGTCTAGGTTGGTGACAGAGATGGAAGATCGGCTTGTTGATTATCTGCTCAAATTCAGTAAAAACAATAAAAAAGTAAATCCTCTTACCTTTCACTCTTCTCTGTGGAGGGGAAAAGGGAAACATCATCAGTAAGATGAAGTACTTGGTACAGATGTAAACACTTACAGCTCTTTTAACTGACAGTAATGACTCCATTTTCACAATCTCCATAAAGACACTTATTCATGTTGGAACACAAGTTTGAAACTTCTCTTTAGTGGTGTAAATCAAGAGTAAATCTATTAATCAAGGATATAGAAATACAAACTTATACGGCGTAACCTACATATAATCACAGACTAACACTGTGGGCTTCAATCCAGACAAAGTAATTACGACAACACATAATCCCCATAATCTGGGGTCTTTAGGAGGATGTGAATAGAGAACATTACGTTGCCATGGCTTCATTGAATATGCAGTTTGCAAACTTGTGTTTTTTTTTCCAGTGAAGAAGTGGGTTTCTTAAGTATAAGGCTAAAACATCAAATGTGGGATTGGTCAACACCGTGACAACCCTCGTCCAAGGATTACAGAAACTCAACACTGAGTGTGAGAATATAGATGATCATTTCAAATTCAATGATTTAATAAAATGTTGAACACTCACTGGGCAGGTATCCTTTCTTGTAAGCATACCAAATGCCAAATCCGAGCAGGGCCAGAAGCAGCAGAAAAATGATTACTCCAGCAACAATTCCTCCAGTGTTGAGGTCACCTTAAAGAAAACATCCCACTTTAAGGATACATTGAATTACAGTGGATTGGTTAACTAGTAACTTTTCATAAAAGTAAATAAATCAGAGAAAGTTCAACTCAAACTGCTTCAGCACCCAAATTATAAAAAAAAATTGCAAATGGAGATGGCATCTTTATGATTCAATTTTGATTATTTTCTCTATTGATTAAGCAGTTTAATGTCCTTTAAGGGCATTCAGACCAAAGACACTGGCTGGAAGTTGTTGAATACAATACATCTGTATCATTAAAGCTGTTGAAATGAAATTGAAGCGCACTTACGGACTTCCATTTTCACTGCTTTGCAGCGCTGAGGATTACCAACACCATTGGACGCCTCACAGAAGTACGTTCCCGAGTCCATCTTGGCTGCCCTGGTAAACTCCTGAGCAGACAGACATGACAAGTTTTTAGTTTAAAAAGCCGCGACGCTCGCAGTAAAGACAAAACACAGTCATAGTAAATAAGTAGCTGACCAGGTCGCCATCAACAGTGTTGAGCTTGTAGGTGTAGTTTTTGAAGGCAGCGATCTTTTGAGGCTCGGCGGGCAGGAGCGTGCTGTCTTTGTACCACTTATATTGGGGAGGAGGTGAGCCACCGCTGTCGTGACAGGACAGCATGGCCCTTTTGCCCGTCGTCACTGAGGAGGGGATCCTGCACAGTGGCGGAGATGGAGGCACTGCAGGACATAATGTTCAGTCTTCAGCAGGTCTACTCATTGCAACACTTAAACTCAGGACTAAGTTTATGTCCAAATATCATTGATTTTGTGGTGTGAAGCTTGTTTTGGGAATCCTTACCCTCCACTGTCAACTTCACCCTGGCTTCCCCAAACTGCCCACCGCCAGACACCTCACAGTCGTACACTCCGTTGTCTTCACGGGTCAATTTGGTGAATCTAATGTTGGTGCCGTACATTGTCACCCGACTAGAATATGGCGCTGCAGAAAAGTTGTTGCATTAGATAACAAAACAAAAGATTATGGCATAGCTTCCTGATTCTCTAAATTTGTTATTTATCAACATTTGAAACTATCACTCTTCATCATGCAACACAGGCTGAACGCAAATGTCAACTTAACTTGTGTGCATCTTCCCAGTTGATTTAGAGAATACAGAATGGTATGAAATAAGATGTGTGGTCGCAACACACAAGGATTTTGCCAACAATTATAAGAGAAAAAAAGGATACATTTTTAATAAATTAAATTAAAACAGGTTGAAATATGAATGTTTTGAGAAATGGGTCAAATGTATGCATGGATAGAGTGAGCTGACCAAACTTTCTGCCAATTTTCCTTTAAATCTTTTTTTTAGCAGTTTGAGATATTACACTAAGTAAAATAGGGACAGATACTATAAGATCAGAAATCCTCAGAGGAGGTTAACACATAGGTGAGAAAATGTTTACTTTGACAGAGACACAAAAGAAAGAAACTTCCATCTACTTACTTGTTGGTTTCCCATCAAAAACCACATAAGCCTGGGAGCCTTTTAAGTCGTTGAACTTCCACTCAACTCTAGCACCTGAACCAAAGTCTCCTGAATACGTGCATTTTAGGTCAGCTCCTGAAATAACAGACATATGCTCACAGTAAGAGAATGCACAATACCCACACACCACATCACTATGATTACTATAACAACCATCACAACTACAAGTGGAAAACTGTGATACGGATATCCACAATCTTGTATCGCTGTCGCAAAAAAACCATCAAGATCATACCAGGGGCCAAAGTTGTATAATTTCAAGATGCATAATTGTTACAGCCCTAATAATAATAAATACTAATTACAATAGTACAAACAAAACACAATGTCCACGCAAACGTCAGGATGACGACAAACCCTCTACATTCAAATTCATTTATACTCTCAGGACTCACCCTCATTCTCTTTCGCCCGCACATCTGGAGTACTGGTAGAGACTGTGAAGCCTCTAACACCTAAACACAGGGACATAACAAAAAAACACTTATTAGACTAACGTATCCTTATTTTAGTAAATTGTATCTTAAGACCACAGGGTGCTGTGCGTTAATTCTCATTGTCTGTAATTAGAGCTACATCTTTCCATCTCTATGATTATTAGGTGGATGATGGAGTGTTCTCTGAGGACTGCAGCAGCACCAATCCAAAGCAGAAAGAACTGTAATGTTGTAGTCACAGAGTTGGAAGGGAAGCCTGTATTTTTAGTCTTCTTCATATGAGGCCAGAGCTGGATTAAAAAAAACTCTTTGTTGTAATATTCATGAGGCTAAAACACAAGAAGCAGCCCAAGATATTGAGGCTGGTTGAGATGAGGGTGGGGCGACTGCTGGGAAGGAGGTTAACAGAAAGTCTTGGTTTCTCCTTTAAAGAATAATGTGTAAAATTGATGCTGTCATTTTAAAGAAAATAAACAGAGCCTGAGCAATACATCACTTGGCCAATATGAGTCTTTTAAAGTCACATAGGTATCAGTGTTTGACCAAATCCTTTATTACCTAGTATACAATAAACAATGCTGAAAAGACAAACATTTGTTTACATTTTATTGTTTGTATATTGGTTTGTATTTGTGTTTCTATTAATTTATGGATTTAATTGGTAGCAAAAATGTTGCTAACTTAATATTGGTAGCAGCACCAAAGACACCATATCAGTTAAGTAATCAAACTTGCTCCCTCTCAGGAAATTCAAATATTTACAGGATATCTTAAATTTCTTCGATAGTAAATCAAATATCTAAAAGGATAATATGAAGTCAATTAGCCCTTTGAGAAAATGACACTCGATATGAAATACTTTGACGTGTTAAAGAATAAATGATTGGTCGATTTGCCAAGAAAATTAAATGATTGACTCATTGTGAAGATAGAATTTAACTGCTGCCTTACGAACAAGACTTTTTATCACTACCAGACTATGAATATCTATGAGTGTTACCAATAAATAAAAAAAAAGGTATGAAGTATGAACCCAGCTCATCATCACCTCACGTTATTTATTTTCTGCTAAAGTTCCCAGTAAAATCACTTGATCAGAGAACACGCCCCTTGTGAAACACTGCCAGCGTGCTTATGAGCCTTCAGGGTGTGGGCGACAAATATGTGGCTTGCTCTCGTTTGCTCGGCCACTAAACTTCCGGTGAAACCACGAGAAAGTGTCACTGATACTTGGTCTTTATCGGGCACGACGGAGCTGACACCAGACACGGCTGACTAAATCATTAATGCTGACTGACTCTCACCCCATTTCTGCATCTGTGGCAACACTTTACATTACATTACACCGCTGCCGGTGCGTTAAGTGTCGGGAGTGAGAGGATTCAACTGCTACTTGTTGTTTGACGAGTCAGAAGGATTTCAGTGACGACAGAGAACAGGAGCCAGTTAATCATCAACTGTCTGTCGAGTCAGCCATTGTGTACATAACCCAGCTCACAACTAAGTTAAAACTAAAGCAAGGGCCCTAAATTGACTTGAGTTGATCATTCAAACTTACAAGTGACATGTTTATTGTACAGGTGCTTTAGTGACTGGCAGACATTTTTAACAGCTGGTCTCAGGTGGGATAAGGCAGCACCACCACAGTTTTGGTTTGGCAGAGAGAGACAGAGCTCCAGTCTAAAGTGAAACCTGAGGACTCCGTGACTTCCTTGTTTGCATAATTTGAGAGTTTCGGCGTTGGGGAGATAAATAACTTAGCAGGTGAACAGATTAGAAAGCAAGGTGCACTGACATGTAGGACAAACAACCTGGAGATTCTTAGCAGTGTTGCAGCTCCCCGCGTATCACATTTTAAAAACACATGTGACGTTACCAACAAGCAGGACGTCATTAGCCGCTACTTTGAATAATGCATTCGTTCACCCAGGCAAATTAAAATCCAAGTGGGTGGCTCACATGATGCGAGCTGGGAACCTGGGTGGTGTTCCCAGTTTTCACTTTCTTCACAGGATGCAGTTCACATGCAAGATCAATGAAAAACTTGGCAAAATGAAGAATCAATTCCTCAGGGAGCTCAGCATCCCCCCTCACACAAAACATGATGTTGCACTCATTTCTATCAGAGCAATTCAATGGCCAATAAGCACTCCTTCATTTACACTGGATATATTATTTATATTTTAATCCATGTTGTATTGTATCAGGGCGTTGAAGCTGAATAATAAAAGTAATGTTCAACTATTCTGTTTATACAGTATGTTTATCTTACCGTGTGTTTGTCATGATGTACTACTTTTTACTGATGTCTAATTTTGTTAGTGAGCTTTAGTAAGTTTCCCCCGTTGAGGGACTAATAAAGGAGCAGGTTATCTTATCTTTATCAGCACCGTGGGAGAAGGAATGTGAAAATGCAGTGAACCTTCCTGCTGTGTCAGTAAAGCACCATCTCCACTTCAGTGACCACATCACAATGGCATTTATTTTGAGGAACTAATAAACCTTCCCCCTCTTGTTGCCACATATTTGAGGCCCTAGTGCAACTTTGATTAAAAAACATCTGGGATCAAGTTGTAAAATACCAAATAACTTGTAATTTATTAACATTATAACATGATTGTTTAAATTTAAATGAATACGTTTATATGAAGGCCACCTTGTTACCAGCCTCCTTAACTCACATAAAGGAGAAATATACACAGCAGGTCAACATGTTGATTTCAGGAGCAGGCCCCGAGGCTCACATTGACAAAGAGCAGCGAACTACCACAACGAACACTTGACTGGTATCATCGGAGTTGTTGCGAAGTTAGAAAAACACACGAACACAGATGTTTAAAAGTTTCCAAGTGGACCTGAGCTCATTTGTGTGAGTTGAAACCGCTCACCTGTGGCTGCGCAGAGGAACAAAGCGAGTGGGAGCAGCCCGGAGACGAGCATGTTGGTTCCGTTCACACGACGCACAAACTCTCCTGGGGAAAACCGAAGGAATAAACACACGTTCCTCCCGTCGAGTGAACACAACTCGTGTGAGATTCTCCTCCCTCGGTTTTTTAAATCCGCTGCTGTGTCGACCGGAGTCCGCCTGTGATCACCGAGCTCAGTCTCACCTGCGGAGTCCGCCCAGGTAACAACAAACCGCTCTGGAACACCCGGTGACTTCCGGCTGCTCGCAGGTGACGAGAGAGCAGGCGAGCAGGTCCGACTGGAAACGAGGCACCTGTAACCTGAGGAGGAGGAAACGCTCCCTCGAAGTGACGTGAGTTCACTGTGCTCTCGGCCGCAGGTGGAAACAGCTGTGACTCCGTTTTCTTTATTTTTAAGTATTTTAATCTGTTTCACCGCCCACACCCCCCCACACACACCCCTCCTCCTCTCCCCGGACAGATGTGATCCACGATGAGTCAGAGGAAACATTAGAAAACAGACGTCATTAATTCTATGTGATGTTTCGATATTTATTTTTGATAAATTCACATTTGAAATCTTTTTTGCTTAAGTTTCGTTGCAAATCCGTCAAAGTTCACTACATGGGATCAGAGTGTGGCCTATTTCTAGTGCATATGAACCACATTGAAAGTAAACAAACAAACAAACACATTTCTTTTGAAGTTTAAAGAAAACTATATATACTTATGTTACATTGCTGTTTATTAAATTTGTTTCACAATTGGTATTGTTTTACTGCTCCATTGAGACATCAAACTGTTATTAAAGATATGTGCACAAACTAAAATGTATTAATTCAGTTATAACCTTAAAAAACAAAACAGTTTGCCAATATCTAATGATTACTAGTACTACTACTACTACTGGTACTACTATTGCAACTACTACTTCTAAAATGATGAAAACAACAACAAATAATAATAATCATAATCATAATCATAATAATGGAATGCTGAAACTTACAGTTGACACAGCAGCTACAGTGGATACATAACAAACTGTGACAGATTTTCAGTCTGTTAGTATCTGCTGGACAAACGCTGCCACAGTCTGAATGCAGGAGTATCAGTTGTAGCCTATTATGTCGTCTCCTCTTCCCCTTTCTCCTTCTGTGAGCTCCTGGGGTTTCAGTGAACGGCTCCATTTTCCATTCTCCTCAGTTTCTGTAGATAAATGACAAGTTCCTCTCTGTGAAATGCAGATTTTTCATAATGCAGTTTTACAGATTACTTATTTGTATTTAGATTTTTATCTACTGCATACCTTCTGTCAGCATAGGCTACAGTAGATATACAGCATGTACTAAATCAACATAAGCTATAATATCATTAATTTAGCGCTAAACTGCATTTAGCGCTAAACTGCATTTCGTTGTATAAGTACTTGTACTGTGCAATGACAATAAAGTTGGATCTATTCTAATCTAATCTAATCTAATTTCTACACATGTAAATTTAATGTATTCACCAAAATTAACTAGACATGGAATGTAAAACACCACCTGCAATTTTCAATAAAGGTGTTAAGACAAATAAGTTTCGAAATGAAACAGATGAACCCGTCACTTAGAATGCAGGTAGATTTTTGTGTAATGTTGTTGTTATGTTATGAATGTGATTTATTGAGCAACATGCAGACTCAAGTGTGTGAGTCATCCTGCGCAGCTTTTATAATTGGCCACAAGGGGAAGGTTGGGTGCTATTACTTTAACTTTAATGTGCAGATATTTTTCTGCTGACTCCTAAGGTTAACAGAATATTCACTTTTGGTCAGAAGTATACAGACTTTTTGGTGCTCGGACAGTTTTCATGATTTGGCCTCGGCCCCCTTACTTTCAATTACAGTGGAATAAGTCAAAGTGCTGCAGCACAGAATTATTATGTATATTAAACAGCCAGTAATTTTTGGTTTTAACATAATGTCCCCCAAAGGGTTTTCCCAGTTTGTTGCAGAGCTTGACTGGACATCACTGATCCCTGACCTTAGATGAACTGGCATACTAGCTGGTCACAACTTATCAACGCAAAATTTCAGTGCACATTTTAACTAACGCCCTTAAATCCCTGGAGATAAATCCCTTCATCCAGGTTACAAATTCCTGCAGGATTCTCAGAGGAACAGAGTAAGTTGTAGCAACATGTTTATGTTAACGGTTTGGCAATTGTGGGTGTAACGTATGGGCGTTCACTTACTTTACTTGGCTGTCTGCATACCTTTCTTAATATTGTGTAACTAGGTAGAAAATACAAAAACATATGCCAAAAATGCTTAAGATAAACAGCACCATCATAGGAATGCTTTTGCTAACCTAACCTAAGTTAATGTAATTTAAGGTAACCCATCCAAACTTAATCCAACCCAACCTACCCTATATCCTAACCTAACCTTTCCTATCCTATCCTGTCCTATACTAACATAACCTAACAACCTACACTAATTCAACCCATCCTAACCTAACCTGTCATAAGCTAACCTAACCTGTCCTATACTAACATAACCTGACTAACCTAACCTACACTAATTCAACCCATCCAAACCTAACCCAGCTTGACCTATCCCATCCTTCCCTGTCATAACCTAACTAACCTAACCTATCCCACCCTAATCTAACCCATCCAAACCTTACCTAACCTAACCTATGCCAACCCATCCCAATCTAAACATACCTAACTTATCCTACCCTAACAAAACCCTTTATACATTTTTATATAACTTTTTTTTGTGTATTTTTGCAGCATTTCTGGAATTTCAGCACATTTTTTCTCTCTTTAGGGGGCACCAAATGGTCTTTCCAAAACTACCTGCTCAACAGGACACTCTCCTTTTACAGTCTTTAACAACATTTCTTTACGCTGCCTTCATATCCCTCTTATTTTGACACTTTCTAGTACTTTCTGATTGATCCCAGTGCTGCTCTCTACAGGACAGGACAGACTAGACAAGCACAAGCACAACAGACTTCATGCACATACATTTTATTTAACGTGTACATTATATTTGTTTTTGAGAAAATAGTCTCAACACTGTTGATGATTCAGTTTGGTTGGTTAGTCTCATTTGACAAGCAGTTCAGTTTACTGTCATCATACAATACATCCAGCAGAGCTCTTCAGTGCATTTAAATGCTTGTGCTTATCCACACGCCACCTACTCAACTATATACGAGTACAAAATCATTTACATAATGAGAATACATTGCACCATCAAAAGCATATTCAGTGTAAATATATATAAATAGGACCATCTATGTGGATCTGACCTTTAGCCCTCGGAGACAGTCTGTGCACTTACAGCCTCGGCTGAACATGGATCATGTGTCTTAGGCACAAGTGAAAGGCAAATTAAACACTGAGTGTGTGTTTCGGTTTTATATACCTCATCTCCTTACAATAGAATGGAGACTTTATTGCTCATGCATGCTTCATTAATTAGTCCGAAAGTTTCTAGCTTGAAAGTTTTTCACTTCTTTCCTCGTCATCAGTTTATCGCTGCCAAAGCCAAAGGGTGCTGCCCTGCCCAGCTCGTATCGACAAATACAACACAATCTTCCACCAGAGGACCTGTGTGGCACAAGGTCGCCTCCTTCTCCCCTCAGTGCTTGGCAGCCAAGAAAGAGACACGGGGGACAGATTTCAGTCAGGCAAAATAGATCGCTTATTTTAAAGAGCGTTGCAACTCAGCAATAATGTCACGTTGCGGGGGTGCAGTGTTGCATTATTACCGGGCTGGGAACATTTAAAATGCTTAAGCAAAAGCTGTTTTTAAGTCTTTCTCCCCCCACGTTTTGCAGCCTTCATTGACAGGTATTCCACCTTGCTATTAAGACTAAAGGCTAAAGCTCAATATCTTTGATTACGTAGAGCTGAATCAAAAAAGTTATTGAACATTGATATTAATGATACAGAATATAGATTTTCAATTTCAGAACTAAGTCACATTCATGCTTTTTGATAGTCATCCTGTGAACCCCGTCTGTGATTTATACAGGCTTATACTGTGTATTTCCACAACTGATTATATGTGATTGCGCTGTAGAGTATACAGGGAATTCAGCAGTAGCACGTATTGTGCTTAGTATTGGGAGCATGATGCAGAGTATGCAGGCTTGTCACATAAACGCAGCATATATCTTACATACATTCAGTTCCACTCGTTGCACTTTGTGCATATGCACAACTTGTGCGGAGGCCAAACGCAGTCACCGGATGATTATGGGTGCAGTGTTAACGTATGCTGCAGTTTGGCGCCTCGTTCACAGCCAGTGAATTTCCAGCAGCAAGGGAAGTGTCATCAAGGTCAGCAGTAGGCTACTGCAGCTTTGTAACAGGATAGTCCTCGCCGAGCAGGGGAGGAGGAGCTCTGTAATAAGACACAATAATGCAAGTTCAGAAGGAGGAGTGTTAGTTTGGCGGCACCTCGAATGTTAAAT
The DNA here is from genome assembly GCA_038501795.1 of Pseudopleuronectes americanus. Classification (NCBI taxonomy): domain Eukaryota; kingdom Metazoa; phylum Chordata; class Actinopteri; order Pleuronectiformes; family Pleuronectidae; genus Pseudopleuronectes; species Pseudopleuronectes americanus. The sequence continues at coordinate 9,535,845 of CM076728.1, read as the reverse complement.
GTCCCTGACAGGACGTGCAGAGATGTGGTAAACATTTGAAAGCTTACTTTTCTCCACCACTGAGGTTTTGGACACCGTGGTCGAGTTGGCCTGTCTGATGTTGCAGGTGAAGTTGGACTTGCCGTTGGGCAGGTTTTTAAACAGCAGGCGACAGATGTTGCCTGGGAAGATGCGAGCTTTGGCCCGTTTTCTGAAGGGGGCGTGCTGCTCCTCATCTGGGTCGGTGGTGTCGAAGAGTCGCTCGCCCTGTGTGTACTTGCAAAAGGGTTCTGGTGACTCACCGGAGAGCGAATATCTGCAATCCATGCGGAGGTGGTGCTCGTCTATAGAGCAGTAGGTCAACTGTTTTATCTTCTGGGCTGATGCAAAGCCTACGTACAGTGTGACACAAAGATGACGAGACATTCACCAGATCTATTAAATACATAAAAACAATAGCAGAGTAAAAAATATTCAAGAAAAAATATTCTCCATCCACTTCATATATACCCTTAATCATCTTACCGAAGAGGAAAAATGTCATTAGGAGGAACATTCTTGCAGCTCTCCTGAAAAAAGACGAAGAAAAGAGAACAAACCGTGAGAATAATCAGAGTTAGAGCAAACTCAAAGCAGCAGAAGCTACCGCCTGACTTTTCATTTTGCTTCAATGTCTTTACATCATGGAAGTTCTGAACAGATAAAGCTGACTGTGTCTTAAAGAGTCGAGGGTCGGGTTTCAGAAATGGTATTCCTCCACATCTGCAGCTCCACTTCACCCGAGGAGGTGGTTGTAAAAAAGTCAGTGTCCCACATTACTGAATAACTGAGTGCAATACAGCCTCTGTGTTGGCGCTCCGCGGGGATGAACTGCAAACTTCTCTGGTGAATTGCCAACATTGACGCATTCCTGTGGGTTGATTATCTGCCCACTGGAAATGTCGAGACAATGCACGGAGCCCTTCAGCAATACAAACCCACTCGCACCTTCATTCATACATTTGCTTTCGTGCCGACTCCGAAGATATCATTCAGAATTTAAAAAAGGAAGGAGATCATTCTGAATGACACAGTTAACGACCATATTAGATCCAGTGTGGCCGAGATGCATCATATGTGATAGTATATGAATGACTCTCACCTTGTCTGATGCAGTTTGAGCTTCCCTCAGTCCTCTGCAGTGTGATGTCGGGGGGTAGATACAGTAGAGGTCGGCTTATAGAAGAAACATAGGCGAGAGAGGGAGGGGGACGGAGGGAGGGAGGGAGAGAAAGGGAGGGGGAGAGAGAAGGTGGGAGAATATGCTGCTCCGGTGAGGGGACTTGGGGACATCTCTCTGTATTATGTGAGGATTTCTATTGATTTGTACCCACTGTTTTACAGGAGGACCCAGGCTCACATGTCAATATTCAGAACTCCGGGCCCATAATCAAAGGTGGAAATATTGTATTGAGGATCTGATGAGCTGAGGCACCTGATTTTCTACGTCTCATCGTTCAGTGGGTTGGAAAGAAGTCTCTCACCTATGGCAACATAAATTTTTACATATACATTTTGATATACAGAATAATGAAATACATGTATTAAAGATCTATTACACAAAACTTATATCTGCATAAGCGAGGAAAACACATATAGAAAAGACTTAAAAACACAAAGGATGATACAAATTTGTGTTTGTGAGTATTTTGTTATAGGCTCATAATAAATAACTATGCAAATATTGCACAGAAGCAGAGTGGTACTATCAGACTACTTAGATTATCTGTGTGGAGGTCGCAACTGATGTGGGTGTGGCTCAGGAGGTAGAGCAGGTAATATCAAAACAAAACAGTTGGTGGTTTTAACCTTGGCAACTCCAGTTTGCATTCTTCAAATTGCCCCTTTTGGCTGCACTGACGGTGTATGAATGGTGTGTGAAAGAAAACGTGCTGTGTGTAGCTGTGCTGTGTGAATGGGTGTGTGAGTGGGTGAATGAGACTCGGACTGTAATGTGATTTGAGTTATTGATCAGACTAGAATACACTAGAAAATTGCTTTAGAGATACAGCCCCATTACCATTCTACCATTTAACAATGTAGAGTAGTCTTCACACTATACCAGCTAAATTTGAAAAGCGTCATTTGTTCACTTCACGTACTGAAATGAAATTACTCTACAAAAATCTCTAGAGGGGTTGTACTAACTGCATAATTGAGTTGCTATCCATGTAAGGTTTAGTGGGCAACTTTTATTTGAACACATTTTTTTTTATGAGATGTCTGTTTAAAATGATCTTGAATATTACCAACATCTACATCTTTTTTCTTATGATGAGAAATGATTGGTTAATCTAGAAGACACATCGTGTGTGATGTCCTAGTAAAGCCATGATGTAGTCAACCCTAGCCATATTATTGTTGACCTTAACCATGACCTTAGACCTGTCAGCTCTAAATAATTAATCAACTAGAAATTCCCTCCCAAGTATTTTTCCCACAGCAAAACCCTTAATCGTAACTTTTTCGACCAACCCTTTGAAAAGTGTGGACCAAACAAAATGTCCTCACTCTGCAGGTTTTCTTACTCAAAATAGTCCTCACAAAGATACCTTTACAAGGACACACACACACACTCCTCCTTGTTATATCCACTGAGCTCGGCTCACTGCGTCCTCTGTATCCTCCTCTTCCCTGAGCTCATCCATTTTGTCAAGGTCCTTCCTCGACAGTAGCTGAACAAGGACACTGCATGAAGAGCTGCTGAGTTTTCTGAAAGGCACAAACACAGCAAACAATGAAAGCCATCGTACATTGTATTTTATTCTAAATATTACAAACATATATAGATTTTGTTTACTCATCAGTCTCTTCTCTCTGACGGTCAGAGGCAGAGAGAGCAGGTGTAGTGATACACTGCAGATGAGGCACAGAGCCATTACATATTCTTCTTGTTACAAAGGTTAATCAGAGATTGTGTCTTTATTTTCCAGAATCTGTCTCATCCTTTATTAATGTTACTCTTTATATCACCGGGCCTGATATTGTGTGTTTTGCGACACATTGACTCTCCTTTAGTTTACCTCTCGGAGAAAGACGGGAAGTGTATGAATAAATGGTTGTCATGTGAAGCTTTACAGGCTACGTGCTGCTGTCACAACATTTTCTTATTGTCAGATTTAGACTCTTCAAAAAGAGTCAAAATAATGGGTCGATTTTGGGCAGAGACAAGTGTTGACAAATATTGTGAGATTGCTTTTTTCCTCTGCATTCCTTTCATCATTTTCAAAGTTTCATAATTTCCCTCCGTGAACACACAGCTGGATCCTCACCTGCCCCTCTACATCACAGCCTGGATGAAGTTTCTTTTTAATCTAAATGTGTCTTTGGTTTATCTCAGATTTTTATCCTGTAGGGGTGACTCATATTTTCTAGAATAGCAAAATATGAGTCTACCAACTAGGATTATTTTGACTGCACCCCTAATAATTGTCAGAACATACAAAATACAAATACTAGGAATTTCTTACCTAGAAATATAAAAAATTCTGCAATTGCTTCCAACTCATCTTACAACATATGCCTACATACTAAATATAAGTTTCCGTTTGTCTAAATATAACAATCCAATGTCATATATATATATGACATCAAAGCTTGAGCTATGCTGTAAGGCTGAGGTCTTTGTGCCCCAGTGACCCCAACTACAGAGTGTGTCGTCTTACCTGCAGTTTGTGTTTCGCTGCAGTCAGAACAGCACATCCAGGCCTGCTGCTTGTGTACTGGTGGGATACAGTGACAGGACAGTTTACACCTGGTGTCTCAACGCAGACAGAAAAGCTTCTTGGGTGTTTCTGCTTCAATCCCTGAGATTGTTGTGGGGGCTTCATATTCAACTTTCTCATGTCGAACTCTGCCAGGCAAAGAAGTTGTGTAAAGTTGATGATCGGATCTGATCGGATACAATACTAATCTCCATGGTGCCGCAACCTGTGTGTCACAGCCTGTAGTCGTCTCTGTACAGGTTCACACACTCTCATCGTCAATCGTTCCCCTATTGATTCTCTTTAATGACAATATTTAATTTTCACTCTAGATACATTTTGGTAAAGTTCATAAAAGTGACCTTTATTATTTTTTTCAATAGGAACTGGGTCTGTATTAGGATATAGGACTATGTAGTTTATAAGAGCCATATGCAGTGTGTCAACGGTTCATTTCCATTTCATTTTTATATCATTTTGCGATGCCAAGCTGATCAGATTTATTTGCAAAGAAATTTGTATTTTTACACGTTTTACTTGTACATAAAACAACTTTTTTGTTTGAAAAAAGCTTCCTGTTGTATTCGTTCCCTTTTTAAGGCTGTGTTGGTCTACTGAATGTATTCACCATTGCAAATAATTCCATGGATGCTAATAAAAGTTTAATAAAACCAAATCAGTGCCTGAGTGAGCTGGATTGCGGATGGATAAATCAGATTACTCATTGCAGGGGGGTTGAGAGTGTGTCACACCTTTCTTTTACACTAGATGGCACTAAAACCTCAGTTGCCTTGTCACTTTTTGTAGTGGTGCCTTCAGTTTTTTTGTCCTGCAGAGGGAGCTCTTACTTTGAACCAAGAAAACATTAACTCCTCATATAGTGCATGTATGGATGAATTAGTAATGTATTGGTTGTTTTTCCGATATATATGTTTGCAAGAAATAAAAGACACGAACATCTCAATACAGTAAACATAACAAAGTCCCAGTTCCCTATAGTAGAATCACAATGTACTTACTTACATTAAAGCCTTGTCACTATAAGCCTGATGAGTCACACACGAGGGAGTACTGAAATCTGAGTCCAGAGCTTAAACTTCGTTTTTCTATAAATGGAAGAAAATCTACTTAATTTTTTCTCCAAACTCCCGTTTCTGGATAAAATTGCATTAAGTTTATAAGTATTTTTTTCATTCTTTTATTCTAGTCTCACATCCATCAGCCGCTGTGCATGTGCGTGTTTAAGTGAGATCAGCTCCATCCCTGCATCCTGTCAAAGTGCTGATGCTGCGCACAGGCACACCGGCAGCTCCATCTCCAGCTCCATCTCCAGCTCCAGCTCCATCTCCAGCTCCACACCGGGACCAAACACCAGGTGAGACCGAGCACTCTGCATCCACAAGGGCGGAAAACCAGGCGCAGACATGACTGTGTAGAAAATGTCATGTTATCAGATCGGTGCTGCGGCTGGTTGTCCGCCTGGCTGTCCGGCCCTGTCCCCTGCAGTGAGGACGGGCTGTGCGCATACTCACACACACACACACACACACACACACACATACACACAGAGAGAGAGGGAGAGTGCAGCTCGGTACTTTGCTGCAGTGCTCTGACTCTCTGCATGGGCGTAGACCCGTCTGCATTCAGGCTGCAGGGCGAGCAGCTCATCCAGGCTCCACACAGATGCGACACACGGTGCTGCAGTCTGTTTACACCTAAGTCTGCAGGTTATGATGGGCATCCCGTGTTCCTCATGCTGAGATCACTGTGCTCCGGGCCTGCTGCGTGTGCAACTTTCTCATCTTGTCCTATGTTGAACTCCGCCAGGTGATCTGACGTGGTGTGTGTGTGAAGGTGACTGATCTGATCGGGCCGATCACCATGGAGCTGCACCTGATCACCACCGCCTGTCTCCTCCTGGCCAGGATCATGATAACTCATCAGACTCACAGTATGTGGCATTCCATGTAATTTTTGTATTGATACTATCAGGCATGGTATATGTCACATGTTACATGCAGTGAAGATACACATGTGAGGTTGTTGTGGCCAGAAACAAACACTAGGCTTCACATGATTAAATGCCCAAATTAAGTTATACTAATACAGCTTAATGGAAATCTAGAGGAACTGTAGCTGGCCCATGTGCACTGTAAAAAAGATAAATCCATTTACTTAACTATTTGTTTGTTAAGTAAAGTATGTTTTTTTTTCTAATCGAAAACTGTATGTCAAAAAAATACAGTTACATTAAAATATACTAATGAGTAAAAAGGATAAAAGTACTTTTATTGAAAATATTTATCAGAAAACAAAAGTTGTAATCTGTAAAGAAATACAACAGGGATTATGGATTTTATTTTACCGGATCATTCAATTGCTAAATGGCTTTGATTTGTTAAATTGCATTTAGTTCCATGAAAAAAGTGCAACAAATATATATCATATTGTCATATGTATATATTACCTTGAATAATATACCTGTCCTCATAATAGATTGATCTTAGTCATTGTAGCTTTGGTTTTAGTTTCAGATCTTTGTCTTTTTGGAAACATAATTCTTTATCCAGGATTTATTTGAATTTCTCGATTCATCTCACAATGAACACAAGTTTTGTGTATTCTGATTGTAACGCTTCTCATATGTGCACTCACTCTGCATCAGTGACTCAAGTCCTGCTCACATCTCTTTCAGTGAACTCAGTGTACACGTTTCTCTTCACTCCACGTGGGCCCCAGATGTTTCCATGTCTAACTTACATGGAGAGAAACGTCAGGGTGGACTGCGAGTTCCCGCCCACCTACCAGGTCCCTGGCCCCTACTGTGAATACCGGCAAGACAGTCGGCTGGTGGGCAGCACCTACCCCAACGATGTCATCCACGTGTCCGCAGACGACCGCCGGAGGAGCAACGTCAGCCTGGTCTCTCCCAATCTGTGCCGCCTCACCTGGGCCCCGATGGCTGATGAGAAACCTTTCACCTACACCTGCAGGGTTTACCAGGGCAGCGGCTGGAAAGAGAACAGCATGGCTGTGCATCACAGTCAGTATCACTGTTATAAGTTTTCCCTTTGTTCCAGTGGTGGATCTGGGAGTTGTCAGGGGCCATAAGGGCTGCAATTTACAGAGGGGCCAATTATTTCTACTATAGATATAAAGATTTAGTAAGGTGCTGATTTAAGTCATTGCTTGTTTACCATTAGCTCTATAGCTTTGATTCAAAGCAACACATCACTGAATGTCCTTAAACCATGCATACAAACGTTTGACGTAAACGGACACCCTTATAACAAAAGTATTAATATATTAAAGTTAATAATATTTTCAAACTCTATTAAGTCTTTAATAGACATTAATTAAATTTGCAAAAGCATTGACCGTATTAAATAACCATGATATTGACGCCCTTTTATCCCCTCCTGGCCCCACCCCTGGATCCGCCCCTGATTTGTTCCCTCTGAAAACCGACACAAACATCTAAACTCACTTTCTGCTCTTTTGCAGGGCTCCTGCCGATCTGCTCTGCCATCAGTGTTATGTACCAAACTGCTCCGTGGCTTCTGTCCCTGGTGATGTCACTTCCTGTTGCTGTGGGTCTTCTGAGTCCATGAACTCTCACAGGGTAACAACTCAGTGGACATTTTTTCATGTTGGACTCACACTGCTCTGACATTCAGTGATCGAAACGATGTGGAAGGATTTTATTATATGTTATTTGAATTTTAGGCAGAAAAATAGAAGCCATGAAAGCGCTACTAAATACATACGACTGATTGAAATCAAATCTTGACTACTGTCTAGAAATGTATCTTTGTGTTGAGAAAGAGTATATGTAATAGACATCATTATCACCACAGTACCTTGAACACTATTGTTTCACAATGCTATAAAAGGAGAAAGAGGAATCATGGAGATATCAAATTAATGGGCAGTGTCAACAAATGCAGCAGTAAACTGTTCATTTTCTGTTCAAGCGGCTATTTAAAAAAGCAGATTACAGTAATTTGAAGTGCTGTCTCGATCAGGTCTTCCTTATAAATAAGATACATTGGGACCTATACCTGTAATAATCATTTTGCTTTTAAATAAAAAAAGGACGTAAAATTATGCTTCTTATAGATTTATATTGCACTTTATTGTTGTCCTGATCACAAATATGTTTAATTAACTGGATATAAAGATGTATAATGTGAAGATATTCCCTTAACACATATATATATATGGTGCTGCTGTATAATACAGCTGTATGTGAAAAAGTGGCGAGCCCTTTGTTTGGATGTATCGATCAAATTATTCACTTAAGGGTGAAAACATTGCAGCTTTTTGTCACATATCATTTGCATTGTTTTATTGTATGTGTTAACACTTTGCTCGCCTATACTTACAATACAGTATGTAACAGACAGGTAATCAGATGGATGTCATGGCTTCTGAATGATAACTGCTCAAACACTGCCTTTTCTTGCTAGCATATCTAACAACCTCAGTACCTTTAAAAGATAATTTAGAAGGTATCTGGTTATAAAACAGCAGCTCAAATAAAACCAGTTTCCCCTTTGGACAGCAATAATCAATAATCATTGATCATTCATTCAGTGCTTTGATGCTGTGGTGATAGTTTCATGATGGCAAAGACAACACTGTGGTAGATGACAAGACAATATAGGGTTTAAGAATAATAATAATCAAAGGATTTACATAAAGCTTAGAAAGGAGAATTTCTAATACAATGCTAATCTGCCCGATAGAAGAAAAAGAAATGTAGATGTGGATGTTTTCCCTGTTGGATATGGAAGAGGTTTCAGCTCTGCAGCCTCACACTCAGAGAGAATTCACAGCTCACTCAGTATCAGTTAAAGTAATAACTGATGGACAGTGCATTGGTAGATTGATAGTAAATGACAAGAGGTTTCATGTTTCGCACAGCAAATATTCACTGGTGTGTTAAAATTAGGCTCCCTAATACTCTCCCCCTGTGCAAGTATGCATGTGTTAATGTTCACAGTATCACAGTGTGTAGTTTAAAACAATATTGTAGCGTTTAAAAAAAAAGCTGATTCCATTTGAACTTTTTATGTTGACTTCAATAGATAATTTCACCTTCATACTATTTTTATGTCACATTTAGAACTAGAATTGTGTCGTCATGTTGATTCTCCTTTATGTTGCCATCATCCTCTGAAGCGAAGCTGCTTAGTTGTCTTTTTTCCAGCTCATTTTGTTGATTTTACTCCATAACCAAATAAGTATTAAATGCTGTAGCAAAACTATAGTAACGAATAAAGGTTATGCACAGTAAAACAATAATCCTGTGTTTTCTGTTGTTACTGTGAAAGATCAAACACTAAAAAAATATGAGAGAGAGAGAGGCAGGAAGTGACGTAGTTAGGCTCCTCCTCAAGAGAAAATACGGAGGATCTTCGGAGTTCAGTGCATTTCTGAAGGCAGCTTTTGACTATATGGCCCAAACAAATCCCAGATATGGAGGAGGGGATGGAGCCAGGGCATTGAGGTCCCCCCTGAAACACATGCTCGACCAATCGAGAGTCAGTCTCAGCTGTCAATCAATAAGATTCACCACGTTTTATAGCATTAAATAACTAATTAAAACCGTACTTCAGAAATACCAACCCCGTGATAAGAACTAACTAAAATGACAGAAGCTATCTTTGAGAGAAATCGATTTTTGAAGTGTATTTAGACATTTTGAAATATTTAACATGGAGGCAGGGTTTGGGCCTGTACTGCAGCCAGCCACCAGATGGTAGCCTTTGCAAATGATGAATGTCAAAACATATGGACATGCCCCCTAAAACAAAATCTCAATCTTATTTTATGAAAGTTAAACATACATAAATATGTTCATTTTCAGCAGTGTTGAAACAGTGGAATAGGAATGGAAAGAATATCTTGAATGTCAAACTTGACCAGTGAGCTTCCACCTCCAGTTCATGATGGGATTGAATTCAGTCCCACTTACTATTAAAGCAGAAATATAATTATTTTTTGGAATTAGAAGGTTAGGAATCTTTCAAACCTTGAGCTTCTTCCCAAACAAGTATTTTTCATCCTGTCATGAATTGGTGGAAAATTTAAACTTAACACAACGTTCATAGTTGGGCAGTGATGGGAAGTAACACAGTCCATAAAGGTTCCTGTATTTACTTTACTATCTACATTTGATGCATCCTTATAAATCTGCCACAGTTTAAAAAAGGAACAATTTATACTTTTTACGTCACGTTTTTCTACATAGCAAATAGGTCGTGGTGCATCGTTACTGTTCAGTCTGTGTATTCAGCACGTACAATATGCATCTATGTGTAAATTCATGAGTTACAGTGTTTGTATAGCTACTTTTTATTTCAGGAAATTCTTCTTCCACCATTGCACATAAATCAAACCATGAGCTGTGAGAAAAGTCTGTTACAGAAATGCAATGTAATGATGATAATCACGTACGTCTCAGTCCCTCAATATTGTTTCAGCAGAAATCCAGATCAAAGCTAGAAGAACTGTGTTGGAGCCCCCGAGCAGCACATGATACTGAGCAGCACAAACTTGATGTTATCAAAATGACACAGTCACACTCGCTGGCTTTCATTTGCTCGCACAAACACATTCATAGAAAAAAAGGAAGAATTTCATGTAAATTTCAAGAACTACATGCATGGTGATCAAATGTCAACAGTGGGTTTCATTATGTTAAATTTTGAAGTAGTAGCAGGGAACTCGTGCATGAAAAGGGAAACACAAGATCGACGCTGGATGAGCAGCTCCACCAGTGCAGGAACTGATGGGGTGACTTCAACCTGGTGGTCAGTCACACTGTAAAAAATGCTTTGTGTATTTGATCAGAAAGTGTTCTGGTGTCTGTGTCGTAGCGGAGTAAAATTTGAGAGATTTTTCAACATTTATTGTTCACACAGAGGGCAAAAGTTGAGAAAACGGGGCCAAGAGAAGACGTCTCTCATGTACCTCTCCCAAATACTCTGCTGCAGAACTGAAACACTTGTTATTGTTGAAGATTGTGAAGAAGAAGAAAAAAAACTGACATCCAAGTCAGTTGGAATTTGCCTTACCCTAATCATGGTATAATGTAAGGCCTTGATTTGCTGCATTATGGGAAGTGTAGTAAACTTTGCGACCACTCTTCACAATAACAGCCAAGTCAAAATTGATAACAATTGAGTCAACTTTACCCAGTACCAATGATCTGAGTTGTGTTACTTTTTGTATTAGTGTGGGCTTATTTACCCATTCTTAAACATGGCCACCTTGACCATGTCTTAGTCAAGACAACAAACTCATGTTTTACCAGGAAACCTTCATCGAATCAAATTTTTAGGTTTGCAAAACAATGTGTATAAGGCATTACAAACCTCAAAGGCCTGACATGTTGATGACATGGAAGTTCCAAAAGAGTTAGCGCATATTATATAGAGTTAACAATTCACATCCATATAGTAATTTAGTTTGGTTAACTAATCCCACAGTTATAAACAGTATGAAACTAGAATAGCATTAAGTAGTAGTATATGTCCATACTGGACCAATTGTCCTAAAATCCAATCAAGCTGCATCAAATGTCGAACACCCACAGATTTTTTTTTACTGAAATTATGGATTATCCCTTTTAGAAGAAAACAAGCAAACAAAAATGTTATCTACTATTGTATTATCCATCTTTCACTGGCTTCCCACGTAAAAAAAGCATTATATTTGATTCTGTCATGATTCAGTCGCCCTGAGCCATGATCCAGCCCTGAGTCCCAGGTAACCAGTTGTTGTTTGCACCCATACAAGCGACCAGATTTTCTCCATTTCCTGCTAGAACATTATACGACTCCCCTGATGAGCAGGCTGCTGCCAGGTTAACCTCATCATGAATTCATCTCCATCTTGGCCTCCCTCTGAGAGATACAGCAAAGCATTGCTGTTCTGATGCAGGGGGCTCATGTGCATGCTGTCTTTTACATTAGAAAAGCTTACATTATCTCCAATGACCCAAACCATCTAATTGCCTGGCTTTGTGCCGTGGCCTCACGGATAAATTAGCCCGGACCCAGGCTCGAGGTGTCGGCTGTTCAGGCCGCCGCCCCCCCTGTGGGCGAAACCTGTGAACAAAGGTCCACCGTAGTTATACAAGCACGGCAGGAATAATCCAATTCAGGTCAGTGGTGCCTTTACCAAACATTAATCTTCCACTCCATGCAGATGTTATGGAAGTTTTCTTGCATTTTCTATGAGTCAATTATGAGCATCAAGAGCACAGCAGGAAACCTTTAAACCCAATCTGTGTCATGAGGTACAGTAAATCTCTCATATCGGATTCATTGTGCTGTATAATAACCTCAGCATTCACTCACTTAAACTAATGTTTGAATAAATGATTAGTGATAAATTACAGCCATGGGTTACTAACAGACCATTTTCCTTTTTACTGAAATGTCAGTAATTTACAAGTTTTAGGCATAAGGCAGGCAATCATACAAACATTCATAGTTATATCAAATTAAGTAATAAATCACCAATTTTACTTTATGTAATGCAATACAACACAACACATAAAGGTGATGTTTTATGGCTAATGAAGCAGAGAACATGTGCAGGAGTCAAACAGATAAGTGTCAGTGATCCTCCCCACTCAGCCACTCAGCTAGTTCCTGCTAACACACTATATTAAGCAGTCAGGCAGGAGAGGTAACCCGACGGCTCTGGAAACAACTACTACCTCTCTGGCAGGATATTGTCACTGAATGGCATCATGGTGGGATTAATTGAGTGTGATGATGTCTCGGCCAGTTACAGTTTAGAAAAAAATCATGGTCAAACAGTCAGTGATGGAAAACGATCACATATCACACAGTAATGATTTGAGATGCAGTGCTGTGTGTAGTCAAAAGATGGGAATATTGATAGTTTATTTCCAACATGAATTGGAACATTGCTCCTGTACAAACATGACTCCTACTGTGGCTCCGATGTGGCCTATGTTTCATACAGGAATAATTTACCTGCGACAAGAACTACATTCACCAATTTGTCAATAAAGGTTGAGATGCTGTAATGATCTACTTTCTCTCTTATTAAGTCCCCCAAAGAGGTCTGTGTTAATTTGTGTCTGATTGTTCGCAGTATTATGCAAAAACTAGAGAACAGATTACCATGGAACTTAGTGGAAGGATGTGGTATGTGTCAAGGAAGAGCTCATTCAATTTTTGTCCTGATCCAGATGAGGAGGTACCTCCAGAATGATTCAATTTCACCCCTTATTCCACATCACAATGTTAGAAAAGGTTCAGTTTCTCAAAAATAATGTAATGATCCTGAAAAAATAACCTGGCATGTTTAGAGGACATTTATGAACGTGTAAAGTCTGGCACAGATGATAATGATAATGATAATAATAAGGCTTAATTTTGTTCAGAGCACTTCTCTAGAAAAGTACAAAGCACAACAACAAAATCAATGGTTAAAACACCACAGAAGGATACACTCTAATAATATAATGTTATGAATAATAATAGAGATAAAAGTAATGTAAAGGGTAAGTTCAGCCAAAAATTACACTTTTGGATTCTCAGGGGTCAAGGATGTTAAATTTAATTAAAACAACTGCTGACCATTTCTTCAAATGGAAAAAAACAACGGAAATTCCTCCTTACTTCTCCTGTGGCATCATCCAAATATTGCAGCAGTAACTGCAGCTATGCAGCTATGCAGCAATGCTACCGGAACTAGCAATGCTTCAGGAAGTTATCGTGTGTTCCCGCTAATATTTCTCTATGTGTCTTCCACAACAACGATTCTTGAATGACTCTCAGCAGAGTCTCGCGGATGATCACCATGGTTCTCTTTTCAGAATTTTATATTTATTGATTCTTGGACTCTCAAGGTTAATTTTATCGCCACAGACCGGATGGCCCCCCACAAGTTCAAGGTTTCATTTGGGATTTTTCAAAAGAGCTAAAAACAGTTCGAACTAGGTCAAGGTCCATCCACAAAGAAAGTCAAATAAACAAGGGGGAGAGGTGTCAAAAGGTCAGAAATTGCCATCCATCATTTGTGACAGAAAGACTATCCTTTATTAAGGAAATCAATAAAAATTTTAAGTCAATCTTTAAAAATCTAAAATCAACAACTCGAAAGAGGATCAAACACCAATTTGTACACATCTGCCGCCATAAAGGTAATTCTGAAGATCTCGGTTATAGCCTGCTCATACTATGAATGGTTAGATTAGCCAGCAGACCTCTGACAGAGAGGAACGTGTGAGGACATCAACCACAGCAATCAAATCATGGCTGCTCAAGCCCCAACCCACTATTTATCCATGATATATAGCATTAACTAATTATATACTGTATGAACACATCTTTCATTCAGAAATTGCATAGACACCCCAAAGATTCAGAATGAGGCTGTGACCTAATTTGTTTCAAACATACTGAGTTCTTGAGAAACCCTTAATGTGTTCTAATGATTTCCATTTATAATAATGAGTAAATGTTTAGATGTATTGGTGCACACCCTCTGTTAGGGCCCCAGCCGCAGGAACCTAGGTCACAGCTCATTCAACATCAGTTAGCTAAGAACCTGCAGAGACTGAGTGAGGCCCCCAAAAGACGAGATGAAAATGAGTCCTGATAGCGATCAAAAGTCATGAGGACATTTTAATTTGGGTCCTGCCCTGGTCTGATAACCTGGAGAGTAACTGAAGTCAGTGTGTTAGAGTTACAGTATGTTTTTGTAATGTAGCTAATTTAATGTGAACCGCGCTTCATTCATTCATTGGCCTTCCAACGAGTTTACACTCAGATTTAATTTAAGATAACACTCACCTGACTCAATGGTTTGGTTTTACTGCTGAAAGAACTGTGAACATATTTACACAAGCTCTGAAAGTGAATGATGTTTGCCAGTTCAAGAAACAAGAACTTGCTCAAATCTCCAGAACTTCTCTTTGCCAGATTGAATGAAAGTAGTCAGTTTGTCACAGGTTGTGTTCTCAGCATGACAATTTTACATCCACACTGATATATGATAACCTGTATTGGTGTTTTTGACATTAACTATCTCACATTGTTGTAAAGATTTTCTAAAGAAAGAAAACTGTACTGTAATGCTAATATGATGTAATATTGACCTTGAATTGCAACTGAACTGTGTGACCTGCATGATCTCTAAGGATGAGGGCTCACTGCCTGTGTTGAATGGGGGGGGTTTGTGGAGGTGGAGTTCTGCAGTGCGTAACTTCAAACGATGTTAAATTAAGGTGTTTGTAAGAGTAAACACAGTATCTCCCATCAGCCTCAAACTGAGCTAGGAATTGATATCAGTTGACTTTACTCTGCATTATTTTACCTTTTAAATGCTGCTATGATAAATACACAATAATTTATTTCTGTTTTATTTACTTTAATTGTAGATCACATGGTGATGTATTGGATTTCTAAAAATTATTGATGAAATACAAAATATCACTGTGACTTTTGCACAGAAATAGGTGTGTTATGTAAACTATAACATAATTCATATATGCATGTATCATTTTCATAATAAAATGTAACAATTTCTCGGAGTTTATTTATATTTGTGCAAGGTTGCTACAATATGTTGTTCCTAATGTATAATAATAATGATTTTGGCTCTTGTGCCACAACACAATTCAGTTATGTTTGCTGACTTCCTTTCAATGGTTTACCATGACGTCCAAACCGCAGACAACCTTTAAGGTGTGATTCATCGTATCACGTCTACGCATTTCAGTCTTTACTGTGTCATTTTAACACTGTTTTAATTAGGGCTCTGACTTATTATCTAGATAAATGATGTTGCTTGAAATGACATGCAGAGTGGTAATAACACACTTAAGAGCTTTGAACATTATTCACACGTTTATATTTTCTGATACCAGTCTTTAACATATAGATACACATAAAAAAAAACAGTCTTTCGAAATGCATTACGTCTCACACATTTTGTTTAATTTAAATTCTCTATACTGTGGTGTCCAATCACATTTACTATAGACTAATGGCTATAATCCTCAAACATTAGAAAGGCAGAGACAGTTGAAAAGGTCCAAATATAACTGGTTTCAGCCTTAATCAAATACAAAAAATATGTATAAATATAAAGGTGAATCCAATACATCACTGAGATAAATGGTAGGAAAAATCCCTTCAACACTTCAGAGGTACAATATTTTGAGGTATGAGTGTTCATATATTTATTGATATAGGTTGGACTGAGATTTGTAAACAACCATTCTTAATACAGTCATACAAAAAGAGTAAAACATCATTTAAAATCTTCATATACAAAAATGTGCTACAGAAAATAATATGTACAACATTATAGGTCTGTGAGACCATGTAGGCACAATGAACTTGAACACTTTCCTTGAAATATGTTTGGTGGAGTAAAGAGCAACTCTGAGGTCCTGGTCAGTTGGAAATCCCCAACATTCCCAGAAGGTCCATTTATCGGAAAGTGATGGAAACAGCTATAATTGATCACCATGTCATTTGAGTTTAACCAAAGCAGTTTTTAAATGTTTTTACAGATTCATGCAGGACAGACTTTCCTACATAGGTTTGTGTGATTGTAGAGAAATGGGAGGTTTTCCCCCTGACAGCAACATTCATAATTAAGGAGTTTAATACAAGTAAACTTAACATGTACATGCTCTCATTGATCATATTCCCAGACACTCACATTCTTTAAACAGCTCTTGATAACAGCATGGACACATTGGAGCAGGGAGCTTTTATACTAGCTTTGGATGTTTGCATTTTCATTCCAGAGTTTTTGGAAGGCAACTGTGTAGCTGTAAATTCCTTCATATGTATTAGTTTCATATACAATAAAATACAGGACAAAACCATCATGTAACTCAAATAAGTATATACATTGTACACAGCACAGGTACACATCTTTTAACAAGTAAAGAGATCCAACAAAAAACATTTAAATAAATATTTTCATTCAGTTTATGATTGATGAATTTAATTCAGTCACAGATGCAGTTTGACTAATGATCTCTGGTGAGCAGATATAGCTGATTATTTGACTAAAGCCCTTAATTTGCCAGCACTGTACCATGACGTGATATTAATCTGCTGTGAGGTGTTGGCTAGATATCTCCTCTTGAATTTATCCTTTTGTCACAGTGCATTTCCTCTGAGTTTATTATAAAATTATGATTGAAATAATGTTGATGTGAATCTCTATGCAGATGATACACTGGTTTATCTAACATTTAAGCCAAGTTATCCCAATAGGGTTTACATCTGAGCACTCATTTGCCAGGGAGGGCTGGATGCTACCTTTATTTGAAAATCTTTCCACTGATCAGACCAGCGAGAACATCTTGGTTTGGCAGATTTTTGGATATTCAAATCAATTCAACATTAATGACACGATTTCAGTGCCATCTTCAAAACAATGAATTTGAAGATGGCATCCAGTACTGGCCCCTTTCATCAAATGGTACCAGACTGGCCCAAAATCATGTATATTGAGAAATGCATGCTCTACCTTTTTTTGTCCAGCACGTTTCAATATATCACAAATCAAAAATAAACTAATATTACATATTTCCAGTTATTCACAGGCATGTAAACAAGACTAGTTTGCAAAATAAGGCTTGTCTTTTTTCTTGAGATGTTCAGTGCTGTTATGAATGACAACAATTATGAAGTAATAACATCCACTGTTATACATGGAGCTACAACTGCAAACGTTTGTAAAAGAACTGTGTCAGAGGCTCTGTGGGGAGAGGTGGATACAGCTTCTTTGGATGTACATGTTCCAGTCTCTGTATGGTTGTGAGTATGATGCTGAGATTACCTGTGAGGGGAAATGAAAAATGGTCATTGATAAGAGACATTCAAATAAAATTGTATTTGTTGAAAGTTGAATTAGTTGTACTTACTGCCAGACTCATTGTCAGTTTCCCCTTTTGGTGACCCATCATGTATCCTAGCCTGACACCCAGCTGTGTGTGGTGGTCTTCACTCTTTGGGGAAACCCATGATGCCCAGCTGCAGGGTCAAAGTTAAAGTCCAACGCACCGCCGTCCATGAGCGTGTCATGGAGGACGGACTCCATGTCACATTCGAATCTCTCGATGGACATGTTGTCCAGGTCACTGGGAAGCCGTTCCTGATGATGACCGTGCGGGTGAACCAAGTTAAGTTCCCTGTAGCCGTTGCTTCTGCTATAGTTCATTGAAACATTGTGGGTGTGTGCTGGGTGTCCCCGGGGCATCTGCATGCATGTCCTCAGGTTGGTCATTTGAGGAGGGGCCCCTGAAGGACTAGTCAGGGTAGTCAGTGGGATCATGTTACAGCTATTCAAGTCTCGTGAGGTGGAAGGTCCCTGGTTATGTATAGCTTGTGGATTTACACGAGGAACCGGGTGCCTCTGCGGAAGATTCATCATTTTGACTCCACTGTGACGGCCCACATGGCTCTGGCTGCTGTAAGTAGCCATTAGGCAGCCTCCCATCTCGACCTGAGACACCAGTGAATCCCTAGAGGCCATCATGTCCCTACTGGCGTCTGCATCTGATGTCAGCAAGTCTTTAAGGAGACCAGCAGAGCAGATATACTGATTCTCATAAGCCCCAAAGCCTGGCTTGGTCTCTGGTAGAGTTTGCATGGGAGCAGGGGAGAAGGAGTTCATCCCCACTGGGCCGTACATGCACTTTCGGTAGTCCTGCTGTGAGTGCTGGGTCAGGCCAGATGAGCTGTAAGGGCTACTCTGAAGCATGGCAGCATTTGAAGAATGTGGGGAGTCAGAACCCAGCGTTTGGTTTTTAGGAGACAGCAGTTGTAGGTTATCCAACAGACTCCCCATGACGATCTCTGAGTCATGTTGGCCCAACGTTCCAGCCACCTCAGACAGGCTTGGCAGAGTGGAGGTCATCTTGGGCCCCACTCCGCCGGAATAAATCATGTGGCCGTCAGACTCCCCCAAGTCATCCTGCTCAGGGGGAAAGGGCGAATGGTGACCGCTCAGAGTGCTGGCATCAGAGCTGGTGCGCGTCCTAAAGGAGCTCCAGGTTTCAAAGTCCTCGTTGCTATGGGAGTTTGGGCTCCCCAGCCAGTTTGAGTACTGGGAACCAGGGCTGCCAGCTCCTCCCTCAACCCCTTCTTGTAGAGCCATCTGGACACAGAAAGACATGAAAGACCTCACAATGACAAGGGTATTATACACTTCAGCAGAACGGTGATGATAGACACATTACAAATGAACTGTACCTTTTTCTTTGTCGCCCTTCCTCTGCTCTTGGCCAGCTTACAGTTGTTGTCCATTGATGCAGCTCTGCGTCGAGGTGACTTTCCACTTTTTCCTCCCTCTGGATTCAGCATCCACCAGGAGCTTTTTCCTGTCCCCTCGTTCTGTATGCGCATAAACCGGCTGTGCAGCGACAGGTTGTGTCTGATGGAGTTCTGGACGAGAAAGGAGTGAAAGTTGTCTGACAATCAGAGTTCTGTCCAGGCATCAATTCAGCTAGAGGCATTTAGAAAAACTAGTTTTGTTTTCCCAAACATATGTTTTAATGGCACTGGTCCAAAGGTTGGTCAATACATGAAAACATTAAATGTTGATTAAAGGTTTTAAAGTCATTTCATTCAAATAAATACCAATATTCTTGCACAAGAGTCCTCAACTGTCAGTCATCCCTTGTTGCAGGTGTTTTATCTTGTAGAGTGGAGAGTAAGCTGGTCGGGTTAGAAAAGTCGGTAGAAAAACAGCAAGAATGCATACATCCATATCCACTGCTTATCGTATTAGTACTATCAAGCAGTGTCACAGTTGACTTTATGATGAGGGAGGGAGGATTGGGTGGAATATGTGGGGTTCATTTACTAAATAAATACTCGGGACATTTGAAAGACAGAGTTAATGAAAAGTACAACATAATTAAATTGACTATAAGCGCCTAATCAACAGTTACTTATAGTTACAGCATTTTAGTGCATTTTACCTGATGTTGAGGTGAAATTATTCCAGGTGAAATAACTACACAGGAAGAGATCAGCCCGAGCGACTTCTTCTACCATATTAAAATGTATTTTTTTTTCAGAATTATATGACTGCACAAATGATACTTGGATATGACATTATGATATCTGTAATTTTCACGTCATAGAGAAGAAACAAATAAAGGATAGGTTAGAATATGGCTGAGAGCTAGTAAGACAGCAATCACAAGTGGTAGGGATAAGGTGAAACCAAGAAAAGTGGATAAGGGTTGTAGAGGAAATGTTTAAACATGGCCTGAATCTACAAAAGACACAGCTGGAAGACGAGTGGGAGAAATGGACCTCTTTCCAAATGAAAAACAGTGTCAAAGAAGATTGAAGAGACCAACAGATTCAGTTCATGAGAAGAGAATGGATAAACTGAAGGAGGTGTAATACTCAAAATGCTTATCTTGTTTGTTTTCCTATATGACGGTAGAAAAAAAAATCATCACGTGTTTTTTTTTATTTCCGTGCATCGTACTGCTGTAGCTTGCATTGAAGTATTTTTAGGTATAAGTGGTTTGACTTTAGCTGTGTTTTTATTGGTGATCCCTCCACACCCCTCTCAGCATGCAGTATTCATATGTTTCCTGTGATTTCCAATTTTATCTGCACAGCCACGTCCTACCCTCCCACTGCTCCAGTGAACTGAAAAAACCCCAACACAGATAAAACAAGAGTGTGATTTTAAAAGACACATTACAGAGAAAATAGATCCAAATCACCACAGCTGTTGGAAAATCCAACCTTGCTTGTGTTTTGTCTTTAACCCCAGGCTTCTAGTTTTACAACTACGCTCCTGAAAGAGCTAATTCAGACTGTATTTCTTTGGCTTTACCCAACTGCCTCAGTTTTTTTTGTATGTGGTCACATTTGTCCTTGTGTGAACAAGTATACACCTAAAGCCTCATTCATTCCGCTGTCTCTAATGCTATGTTACTAACCCGAAAAAACGGGCCGCGGAGGCAACTCCTGCGGTACTTCTCACAGGAAGAAAAACCGTAAGACACAGGACACAGACGTAGACTGTACTGAATTGGTCTCTCTGGACAAAACAGTCCTAATATGATACTCAGAGCTGTGCTGCGTGGTGGGTACAATATACTAAAAGCAGCACAAGATGAAATAGCAGGGAATTTCCCCTCAATACCCATGTGAACCCAAAAACAGCTCCCTGCAGTTAGTGAAGCCAGATGTCCCCAACCGCAGGATTCAACAGGGATGTACAAAGTATGGAGATAGAGACAGTCACATTGAAAACAACAGACAGATTGTCTGAGTGGTTCTCTGAAATGCTGCTCTTGGGTTCGGGTTCGGCGACAGATCCACTCAGCACAACTTGACAGAATTGAACTAGTATTGAATTGAATTGTCATGCTAATTTGAATTTATTGCTGAATTGTTTCATTTAACAACATTAATATTCCTTTCTAATTGAAAAAAAACTACCACTTGTAAAAGAACTGTCATATTGAGAATGGTTTTGTAAAGTACATTTCAAAATAAAGTGTTTTAGGTAACTGCATAAGCAAGACCAGAAGTGCAATATTTGGATGTCAGCCCAAAAAGAAGTGGACCAAGTTCATCCTTCTTACAAAACATTCATCCTAAAGTTATACATAAACTCTCTTCTTCTGAAGCCTGATTCTGAAGCACAGAGCTGTGAGCGAATGAGGTTACAGAGTTCGAACTGAGGATGGGGAGGGTGGCAGAGTGAGGGGGTCAATGAGTTCACTGTGTGCTGAACACGAGCTCCTCAGCCCGCGCTGACAGAGACATGCAAACAGGTTGGATGGAGCAGGAACACAGGAAGGAGGAGAAGCTGCTGGAGTAACTCGAGGTGGAGCTAACACATTTACACACATATGCACACATACTGCCTGGCCACAAAATGCTAAGCTCCCACTGACCTTTGTTAATTTACTTCACAACCTTTTAACCACCTTTTCTCTCTTTTACTATGATCACAATCTGTAACTGAACTCAGGAAATGAGTCATTAGTGGAGGAGCTGAGATCAGTGACAGTGAGCTGCACAGACACTGCAGACTATCTTTTATCCTACAGACCAAATGACATGTCTTGCTCACACGCGGGTGATATGCAAATGTATAGAGGCTCTGATGAGTGCCCACAATAGATCCTGGACTGGATGACTGGGCACTGGGAAGGGGCATTCTCTACTTGGCCTGGGATAATCCTCGTCTGAGACAGACCTCACCTCACCCGAGGAGAACAAAAGACATCCCCTGCCTCTTAATTCATGAGGTGCCCCATTCACACATTACTCCTCTGAAAGCCCGACCCAAGATGCCCTATATGTCTCATTGTTGCTAAACTTCTTTATAGGATGTGTTGTTATGGCTCTTTACTTTTAACAGACTTTGAAGTAGTAAAATATGTGTACCTGTAGCTGCATGACAGCTCATCTGAATGTGGGCCATTAAGAAATCCACAGAAGATCATACGGATTGACCTCTCTTGGCAACCGGGGCCGTTCCCATGCTCAGCTTATGGAGGGCTGTCTGCGACATACATGTTTAAGAGAGAAGGTCTATTGAGAAGTCGGGGCGAGGGATCCAACACAAGCTTGCACAGGAGTTAAGATGCATTACGAACTGTTTGTGTCATGACTAAGTTTTGTAATGTGATGCAGATTTGCTTTGGCTCTTTGCTGCTCTTGGCCTGAGGACAGAACATTTTGCTTAGTGTTGGTGACAACAGATTTTTTTCTGCACTTAAAGTTTGCCCAGCTTTGCACCATCCAAAGAACTGTTTTAGATTTGTGCAACTATAGCTTTAAATAAGTCCTATGTACATATATGTCCCATGTGTATATTTAGCTTACTCTCCCATTGGAAATATTTTTTTTCCATAATGTCAATGCAGCTGACACAAACCCAAACGCCTGACATGGAGAAGTGTTTTTTTTGCTTGTGACTACATCTATTTCCAGTTCGTCCAGAGTACATTTTTGGCAGCATGCTGTAAATACGTCTCCCTATATCGTCTCCCTATGCAGACATGTGCTCCTGTGAGCCCACCGGCTGCAACCCAGCTCACATACATGCTTCAGTTAGAGAATCCTCCCTTGTATCCAATGATCTATTAATCATCTGCGGCAATAATCATCATGAAGACAAACTGCTGCAGCATGAAGCGAGTCCTCCTACCGGACTTCAAAACAATCGACACAGCTGCTGTGTCTTGTGTAGTGAAGCATGAGGCTCGCAGTAACGGTCGCAGGACAAGTAAACAAACAAGGCCCAGTTGCGGGGCACAGGTGCAGCTGCAGTGAAAGTGGCCTCATTCGCATCGGGTCCAAACAATTATGCACCCAGCGTCAGACAAAACCACAGACAGGACACAGGATCCCCCAGGAGGCCGACTGCTGGAGAGCAGCTGCTTCTCAAATCAGGAACCTTGGTTTGATATCAATGGGGAGGTCTGATGTTGAGTTAGTGATGAAAGACCAGAGGAAAAAATACTTGACCTCAAATTTGCATTTACCACATGCAGCTACAAGCATAATAGAAATAACCGAGACTGTCACTTTTTTTGCAAAATTTACATAATTTTTTAAAGGTGAAATTCTAAGCATTGAAACCACAGGTTGATCTTTTCAGTACACTCAAGTTGCACCTGAAGATGCTTCCTGTGTTACTGTTTTCTCATGTTATAACATTTATATACTTGTGATTCTGCAACGCAATGTTTTAGCATGTCACATATTAACATGGTTTTAACACAAAAATAAAATAATAAGAAAACATACAAACACGTGAAACAGTATCTCAAGCAAAGAAGTCAACAAACTTGTTTACTTAACATGAGCTTACATAAACTACCAGCAGGTAATACCAGACTAAAAGGCTGTGTCCACAAAAGCCCATAACGGTGTGATATATCGCTCATGAGTTAAACTTTTCTTTCTTTCTGCACGTTAGCAGGCGGGTGTGTTGTGATTGGTGGCGTTGGTCTGACTGTCACAGCGAAAACTCAGGCAGTTTTAATCCAATTGGGAATCAACTTGACAGGTTGGTTGGGGGTGGGGTCAGAACCTGCACTATTGTTTTTTTGGTTTTATTATCCATCTAAAGGTCCCAGCATGGGATCAAAGCTTAGCCTATTACTAATGCATGGGAAATACATTGAAACCACACGTGTACTTGTAAAATTCCGATACAGATTGTTATAATTAAATGTAAAACAAAATTTAAAAAAATTACCATTATTAGTTTAATTCATTATAATGATAACAAACAACAATAATAGCCTCAGTACGCCTACGGGAAAAAAAATTCCACTGGCCTTCATCCCTCCCTATAATTGTCAAGTTATAATATTTATTAATTGGGTCAATAGGATTCTGCTGTGCTTTAAACTATTTGGTTTGATTTTAACAGTGCAGATATTGCATATTTTAACTACATGCATCTTGGGTGCAGCATCTCTGTGAGTCTTTTTTTCTTGGTTTCTAAACAAATTGTTTAAGAAACCTATATGTTGTATTATTTATTTTATTCTGCAGCGATTCAGAACACTTTTTATTCTGTTACTTCTAATCTCATCAACTTCAGCAATGGGTTAAACCACTCTTGAGGCAAGACCTTTGAAAAAACAAAAGTTGCAGAGACTGAGGGAGAACGTGATACAGTTGTACGCAGGCCAAATCAAAGTCAAAACATTAACAGGAAGTATGCTAATCTGCCAGTAACCACAAAGACTTCTTGACTAGTTTATAGACTATGTCTGCATGTCGGCTGGATCCTTGACCGTCAGAGGAAATAAATTGACTTCTGTTAACTGACTGATTGCAGATCACATTGTCAGTCACGGTAGTTTCCTATTAGTGTTGGATGATGCGTCTGCAGTTAGTACCACAGCAGTAATGCATATTCTTGATGTGGTTTAACTCTTTCCACGTGTAAAACAAAAACTTGTTATGTAAAGGATATTCTCACGAAAACAGTTGCTTTAGTTCCCAGCAGCTTAGTTAGTAAAAAGTAAAAGGTCATGAAATGTATAGAAACACTAAGAGGTGCAGCCCAGCAACCGCGACAGATCAGTCAGATATGAGGTGTGGTAAAAAGAATAAAAGAGCGTAGTATTTGCAGAGATTACAATAAAAGCACAAGCCACTTCCTGACTGTGTCTTCCTGTGCACTTCTGTCCCAGCAACCCGAGCGGACAGGGTTACAGGGTTTGGTAAAAAAAATGGAAAAGACAAGCCGGGATAAGAGGAGCCCTGCAGCTCAGTGTGGACACCATGTCCCCCTCTTCATAGCTCCAGGGACAATGGAGGCTCCTTCATTAACACTGAGCATCAAACTAAGTGACCTACTTCTGCAGTGGCTTCAAAGTGGGAAAGTAACAGGAACAGGAGAGCTTTGTGTTGGGGAGCTCAGCTTCAGATAAACAAGGAGGAGGCAAATGAGAATGACAGACGGCAGATAAACATCCACACGTGATTTACTATTGATGACCAATAATAGTACACACAATATTCCGAAATACCAGGGTGAGTAGAAACTTAATCTTTCACAACCTGCACACTTTACAGCGTAGAAAGGCCAACTTGTTTTTACAGGATTGGACACTAATCTCAATCACTTCTGACCCTTTCCTCTCTCTCTTTACACCATATTTCTTCACCTCCCTCGGCCACCATGTCCTTGATATTTTGAATAATGGCTCAGGGGCCAGTTTCTCTGCTTGTGAACATAATATAGAGGGGGATTATTATCCTGCACAGGAGGACAATGTAGAAGCCCACATGCCACAGATTCCACAGACTCACACATGTGTAGACAGCAGACTGTATACACAGGCTTCAGCCCACCGCCAGTCAGTCAGCTGACTGCTCCCCTCCTTCCCTCCAGCCATGGTCGCTCCACTTTGAAAGCCCCTGCCCCAAGCCTCCCTTTCTTCATGGGGTTACTTGAAGCATTCAGTGGGCCTCTTAAGTTCAGGGCAGGCCTCTCTTTTTAACCTTGTGATCCCGGGACAAATAGCTGGCAGTTATTCTGTTTTTTTTTATTTTTCATCTTCTTGCCTTCTTCAGTAGCAGTTGTATCTTTTAAGGCTGGAATTCATCAACAAATAATTCAAAAGTTGCTTAAATGTGATTCTGTTGAAAATCAAACATTCATTCTAAAATATAAATACAACATTTTTTAGATTTCACTTTCCAATCCAGATTTTATGAAACATTTTGAGTTGCCTGCAGCCAGACTAGCATCAGGCTGTCAATGTCAGTATGTAAACATGCTGTTTGGTTGGCATAATATTTAGCACATTCATAACCTATGTTCACCACATTGGAATAAGAACAATTACTAAGAACATGTGCTCTATGCAAAGTCATTCTCCTGCCTATTGAGGCTGATGTGTGGGTCGACACTCATCCCTGTATTATAAAACCTCGACAACATGCTCCAGGCCCCAAAGAAAGAATTGCAGCCATGACTTACAGCCCATTGCAAATGTGCAGCGGTGTTTCTATTGCCGACCAGACTTTTTATTCAGACTACATTGAGTTGACATTAAATACTTCAAAATAATTTGTCCAGGAAATATACAAGCCTCAAGGATTTAAAATAACCACAACAGGGAATCGAAGGGAGTCAGTTGGATTAATCCCCTGGGACGAATGGCTAACCTTACCGCCGCCAAATTTCATTGCAATAGATCCAAAAATGGGTGAGATTTTAAGTCTGGAGCAAAGATGAGGACTAACAACAAACTGACTGATCAACATTACTCTTCCTAGATCCATGGCCAGTGTGCTACTTATACTAGATGTACTCATAAGTAAGTATTGGCCAGGGTACAGCTCTCTTTTGGCAATTGGAACAAATTCAGGTGAGACATATTTTGAAATCGTGACTCTATCCTCTACAAACAGTAGTGTGACCTTACAGTGGAAGTTTATGTAACTTGCACTCAACCTGGTCTGCAGGACAATTTGCATTTTGTCAACTTTGCAGTTCCACTTTCATCAGTGGTAATTTGATCCAGGGGACGTCGTTCAAAAGGTTGGAGACTTAACTTTTCCACCGAGCTGCTCAACACATCCTGAATAAATACTGTCAGTGTTGTCTGTCACACATTTCCACTTGTGCAAACATCAGACACCAGATATGACAATCAACAGGCCACGGATTTGTACAGTAGGGGATTCTATGACAGCCGTGCTCGATGCCAGATACCCAAACTGCCTTCGGGTTGCGTTTCGCTATAATAATTGTTTTTACTCACTTCATAAAAAAGTTCAAGAAGGTTGCTTAAAGACTTGCTTTGGGGGAAAATTACCTCAAAACCTCACTGCCAGTTAATGTGAGAGGTGTCACTTCCTGTTCCATTATATAAGGTCACAGTTCACTGAGAAAAACAGTGCCACTACCAGTAACACGTTAAAGTAGCTAATGTGCTGCAAACTGCCACTCATGCACATGAATATCCCAGGGGAACCAGTCCTCCCAGTTGGCGGGGGGCCCTGTCTTGTGGCAAACGCATTATGATCACTCAGCCCCGACACAGCTTTTGGAGGGAAAACAAATAGCTCCATGACACGAGGAAGACAGGAAGCTGTAGCGGCACCAGCATCGTCCCCGTCCTGGCCTCCACCCACGTTCGGTTTTCTAAGTGAAGCTGTATAATCACTGAGGTGCAGACTCAACGCCCTCCACCCAGCATGAGGTCTCGGGCTTATCTCTGCCCCTTGTTACAATCAGGCGCCACACTCACATGCATGTGGATTCTAAAGTCAATACATACATAAAACATAAAAAGGCAGGAAGGTGATTTCTTTAACCAAGTGGTTGGAAAGCTGAAATGGAATAAAAGTGACTTATGTAGAATTAAATGCACAAACAAAATGGTCCGTATATGGTCCCTCCTGTCTGGAACTTCTCTTTTTCCAGCCCTGACCCTCGTGTTTTGCCGGGGCGGGGGATGTTAACACATGGCACTGTTTTCCATCCACTCGCCAGGAAATGCATCATAGTTCATTGTGGGGGGACTGTCGTGTTTTTTTAACAGGAAAGTGTAAAAATAACTATTAGCCGCTGGTTCCAAGGCGAGGCGAGCGTGCCAACATTCAGGAATGCAGAGGTTGAAGTCGAGATGTGTTGGTTTAATATTAAAAGATAAACAAGCTGGAGCGGCTGTTTTTCACGGAGAAGGTGTTTGCATGGATAAAACTAGAAAGTTACTTAAGGCCCATTTGTCCCTTTAAATTCAATCAAATGTCATACACTCACAGACATACACTCAATCTCCTTAATGTGACTGATCTATTTCTACAAGATCCATTAATTATTCCCTGAGCAATCAGTGATAAGGTTTAAAAACAACCCAACCAAAAAACAAATCACAGGGGTGAAAACATAACTACCTCGGCGGAGGTAGTGACATGGGCTGGATTCACACTGATGTGGGCCTGTGGTATGTGCTCAACATACCATCCTGTGTTACTTTGAAGCCACTGAGCAGCAGAATACCCGTTTCCTCCAACACCTACTTCTGTAGATGCTCTCTATATTATTTGAACAATAGTTAGCACAGAAAGATCCATAACACAACTATAAAGTGAGAGGTGTGTAAGAGAAAAGAAAGTGTACCAAACATCTACAGAGACTAAAATAAAAGTGATATTGTTTTTTCCAAAGTTGTATTCTATAAAAGGTAAGATGATTATGATTCCTTACATGTAGTTATTTATTTATAAAGTTATGTATAAGATCTACCATCACCTCAGAGGTCTCTGCACTCAGGTGAAAGTCAAGCTCAGGGCTTTCAACTGAACAAACCAACGTTTTGAAGCAACATCAGATCTTCATGTTAATCAAAGAGCTGCAAGTTTCCGCCCCCTGGTTTACAGAGGTTGGTGCGACTGGCCTGTAATTCTGCAGACTCTCTGAGTTTCACTTGAACAAACATATACACCTTCAGCATTAAGGTCTGAGAGAGGGCACACGAGGAAGTGATGGGATAAAGAGCAGTGATCCCTTTCTCCGAGCTGGAGCATCCGCTGAGGAAACTCTAGAAGACAGGAACACAAAGATATGAGTGCACGGCTCAGGAATGGAGGATGTTTGACGTTGTTCCCAGCGTCCCCTTCTCCCAGCCCCTTCCCCTCCGACACACTCCCCAACACTGATTGAGCTGTTTGTGTCACCTCCTGTTATTGTCGGGTTATCACAGAACAGTTTACTGCACACACACAAAAAACCAATCTGTATGCATTCCCACCAGCCAGCGCACCTACATTCAAGAAATTGAACTGCAGAAAGACTAAGAAAAGGAGGAAAGGGAGGCATGAGTCAAACTGTTAGATGGAGGTATCAAACAGTGGAAACTGTATGTGACTGAGGTTCACTGAGGCATTTCCTGACATAACTTCAAAATGACGTTTCACAAGGATGCAGGGGTGACAGGAAGGGCTGCAAGCTCAAGAACCAATCCGACTCCCATTTTGTTTTGTGCGTAGGTTTTATTTGAAATCTGTGACTTTGCTTCAGTCCTGAGTTCATTAGTGTCCTTCACAGCTAATTCACCTCATCACATGAGACAATAACAAGGCCTGGATCTATGCTTTTCCAACTTTTCCATGCTAAATATTTCCAAAACATTTCCAGGCCAAAAAGCACAACCTTACAAATTGCGGGACTTCACCAGGTTTTCCATGACTGTGGAAATGCTGCATAAACCATGAGTCAGTGTGTTGGGTTGCTGGAAAAGCTATTCTCATTTAAGTGTGTGCAAGATTAGGAGAAGCAACTGAAATCTTTGCTGATCTGCATCTCCGGATTTCCACCACCAATCAAACCTTGATTCTCATCAGTTACTTCACAGGTGTAAAATGAAAAGTAAAGACTGGACCTACAGTATTCTACACTCAACATCTTTTCAACCGTAATTTTTGCAGTGTGCTTCATATAGAGACAAATAATCTCAACAAATATGTCCAGGATGTTAACATTCAATGCACTCCGCCTGGTGCTGAGCTGGTTCACAGCTGAAGTGTGTTTCCTCACTGACACAGCAGAGAGGCGTGTGCTGCCACTGACAGAGGAAACCGCTCCACTACTTCAAAAGGTTACAGAGACGCCAACGCTCAGCAGTCAGATTTAAGAACCGAAACTCTGTCATGGTTCTTTCTTTTTTAACCTTAATACACAAGAAAAAACATGACGCCCTCTCTCGGAGATGAGTAAATGGCTCATAATAGTATTGTTATTTTGATGTTTGACCGTGATCATTAATGAGCGTGTGCTCAAAATGTACCTGCAGGTTAGAACTTAAAACCAGTATGGAAAATGGTATCTGCAGATTGATGATCGGAGAAGAGTTGAATCAGTCCTTTTCTGGTGGAGGTGAAAGGTTGATTTTGAATAGAACCTTTTTTAATGAATCTCTGTGCAAAACCAAGCACTCATCGATGCAGCATGTACACATAAAGAGTTGGGAGTAATTGCTATTTATGTTAAGCAGGCAGCTCTTACTGCCACACCAGGTTAACATATAGATGCATTATAAGTGCTGATGCTTGCTCCCTCTCTCTCTGTAAAATGTGACCACATCACCGACCGTGGCTGAAGGAAACACATGGATGTTACTGATAACAGAACCACTGGATTTCAGCCATCATTGACATTTTTTTTAACACCTGTGATATGACATAAGAAAGGCCTATTAATCCCCATATTTCCCATTGGGGTACTCAGCACTAGGAGTAGGATGGAGCTGATTTTGTTGTTGAGTGTTTTTATTTTCGGAAGTAGGGTTACTGACACATAAAATCTGCACGAGACTTGATGCACAAAATCCCATGCAGCTTTCGTAGAACTTTGCTGTGATTGCTCACAATAATGTGCAGAAGGTGAAGGTGAATCAGTGCAACCAGGCGCTGATGAAGATGTCTGCCTGTCGGTTTCTGCACCTTTCTGCTTTCTGCACATTAAGAAAACCAGTCTTCTGAGACGGGGATGGGGCAACCGAACAACTGAGTCATTTATTGCAAGTCTAACATGAGCTCATTTTTGCACAAGAGCCCCAAATCTGTGTTGTGTGTCTTTATTTATAAGTTGACTGATGTGTTGAGAGTTAAAGGGAGTGAAGAAAACACAAAATCACAAACGGTCTGGCTAAATATGAAACAAGGCAATAGGACTTGATAAGTTATCACTTGTTCCCACTCCTTTCTCAGGCATGATTTATATATTTTGAATATTTGTTTGTTTAAGTTCACTTTTTTCTGACTTCCTTATGTAACGATGCCAATGATCCAACAGTATTATGCATCACAGAATCAAATCAGCATTTTAATTTATTTCATTTTAGTTATTTAGCTAGAATTACACTTTTGGGGACACACACCCCTATGAGGAGGTTTCTCCCCAGAAGTTACCAAACCTTCCACATTGACACTGCAGGCCTATACATGCCAGGTAATACTTAATAAAACAGTGTTTAATTACCAGTAAAATAAATTGTATATATTAGAATGCATATTGGATGCTGTGACACATTACACTGCTTTATTAGATTTGTAGATTTAATTTAAAGAGTGAACCTTAGAACCTGTGATAAGATAAACCACCAGTGGAGCATCTCAGGTTCATGGAGCCAGACGCTCACCTTCCAGCCGGCAGAGCTGTTGCTGTCTCCTTTATCCTTGAAGTACGGGACACTCTTCACCATCCACTCGTAGATCTGGGACAGGGTCAGCCTCTTCTCCGGAGAGTTGTCGATGGCCTTGGTGATCAGGTCAGCGTACGACATGTTGCCCCACGCGTTTCTCCGGGACGAGCTGAGGCCGCTCTTCCTCTGAGCGGAGCCGGCCACAGGTGAGACTCCCGCGGGAGGAGGCACCTGTTGCTGCGGCGGCGGCTGCGGCTGCGGACCCGGGACCTGCTGCTGCTGCTGCTGGAGGTGATGGCGCTGCTGGTGATGCAGTTGCACACAGTTTCCGTCCCCACAGTGAAAATCAGTGCAGGGCTTCACCGGCGGCTTCTGCTCCTCGTACTCCTCATAGTCCTCCTCCAGCAAGCCGAGGCTGCTGATGAACTCGGGGTTTCCTCCGGACTCCTGCTGCACCGGCGGTGCCGGGGAGGACGCGTTGGAGCCGGCCGGGTCCAGGAGCTCCGGCCGGGGAAGCGGCCAGGTGCACGACCGCGGCCGAGAGAGAGGCTCGAAGTCCGGGTCTATATCCACCGGCTGCGGCTGCGGTGGAGGTGGCGGTATCTCAGCCATGGCACTGTCACTCATACACTCACATAAATATATAAGTATGACTATGAGTGAGTTCACGAGGAGGACGCGCACCAGCAGTGGCACTCAGGGCAGTGGGGTTGTAAAGTCAGAGAAGTGTTGAGTTCAGGCTCCTCTGTGAAGTTCACACCATCCCACATTGACTGGTTGTGACAGACCACAGTTTACATGTAGTTACATGGAGTGTGGTGCTGCCTTCACGGCCCACCCACAGGCTCAGGCGTCTGCCTTCCACAAGTTCACGACGCATTCAAGTGCTTCGCAAACCATTCGTTAAAGGGGCAGTTCCCCACAAAATGAAAGCCACTCATTCTCTTCTCACCACTGTGCCGATGGAGGGGTGAGTGAAGGGTTCGAGTCCACAAAACGCTTTTTGAGTCCTAGGGGTAAACAGTGTTGCAGCCAAATCCAATACATTGAAGTCAATCAAATGTACTTGATTTTAGGATTTATCTAACAGCCTATGTTTAAACGGTGACTAATGATTATAAAATGTTGTGTTTTCACAGCAGCCATTTTAACAGGAAACAGTAAAACCAAGTGTTACTAATCATGCCCATTAAAGGGTTTACCTGACTCATGTTAAAAATGGCTTCCGTGAAAAAGGGTCTAAATAATTCCTCTGACACGTTTCTGCTACACTAACCTGATGTGGCCCTACCAGATTCATAATGGTTAAATATTAAGTGATTTGCTGTTGAACAGTTTAGTTTTATTTTATTACTTATTTAATTTCATCCATAGGTGTAAATGTATGAAAACATATCTTCTATTAACAGTCTTCATAAGTCAGCCAAAAAAAAACTGCTGAACTTTATTGAGGCCTTTTCCCTTTAGTATTATCATCTATTAGGACCCTAGCACTGACTGGCACTGACAGACAGTGAGGCCCTTTTGAAATTGTAAGGATTATTATTATTATTTTCAGGCAAATGAAAATAAACCAACGTCTTTACACTCTGGTTCATTTAATACGAGTGTCTCTGGTTCAGACCACAGACCTGTTCATAGTGTTGCTTAGACTTAATTTTAATGTCGGTGTATACACCTGAAGATTTAGTTTGATTTGATTTTCGATATAATTTCATATAAATTCTTGTCTGTATTTAGGTCATATAGTTGTCTGCATGGTGTGCTCCATTCTATGAAGAGTCTATATATAAGATGATTGAATTGCCATGTGTTTTGAATCATAATGGAGTATCAAAAATGTGATTTGCTTTTGAACAGTTTACTTATAGTTAACTTTTATTTCATTACATATTTATTTTCATACATAAGTGTATATAAATTAAAACATAACCTATGATTGGAGACTTTATATGAAATCAGCAAAACTGATTAACTTTATTAATTCCTTAGAACAAAGTCCCTTAACTATTATTTAAGTATTTATAATTAAACAATATTTTCTATTTGATATAAAAGTCATACTTATATAAAAAAGGAAATTTATCAAACATCCTCACTAGTTGTGGCACCGTAGCCGTTAGTACTGCCATCTAGTGGATCTTCTGCAAAACAGACATTTCTGAGCATAACCAGGTGTCTCGCAAAACAAACACATTTCTTGTACTGTTCACACTCCACACGCATTCCAGTAAGGAAGTGTTGCCAACATCTTATCATGCCAATCCCGACTGTGTTTAAGGAAAAGTGAACAAAATGTGGAAATGAGGCACTTTAAAATGGCGAGCTCTCCGTTTCCACGCTTTCTCAGACAATAGTTCACTGTGGGTGTTTTTAGACCAGGAGGAATCCGCGTGGTACATTGTTAACATGTTTTTAACTTTAAAAGCACTTCCCCTGCAAAGGGCACACGGTTCAAAGTCTAATAATGCTCCTACTGTAACCCCCGATCTGACGTCCTACTTGCTTGCACACACAACTTTTTTTCACAGCCTGCCTGGAAAAACACCATCAATCATGGTCCCAGCTGTTTGCATTACCTCTGACACTAAAAGAATAGAAAAATATTTTTCATGAATCATATTTTCTTTGAGTGTGAAGATGCTTATCCATCCAACACACTAAAAGTATATTGTTTTTTTATGCAACCTTGTCTGTAAACAATACCTTATCCAAAACTAAAGCTTTTATAATCACTTTTAAATAAAGTAGTATGATCACATTTTCACTTATATTAAAAAGTGCTGCATTGACAGACTAGTGGCAATGACTTCTGTAAGAAGTTTGGTATCCCAGATGCTGAAAGTTTTTAAATATCACCGCACGAGTGACTAATTAAGATCTGTTAGGTGCTGTGTATTGGTATTGGCCTATGTAAATACAGTGTGAACACATTGACAGTGGTAGATGTGGGCAAATGAAATTGGAGAAAATCCATGTGCTGTATCTTGGCTGCTTTATATTGTTTGCATACTTTGTACAAGCATTTCATCATCAGCAACATTTCAGTTTCTTCCTAAACAGTGTCCCTCCATCATGTGTCAAGTCAATAGTGAAATTATTTAAGAGTTGTTCTATGGTATGATCACCATTAGATAAACAGTTACTGTACACTGGTTGACACTGTGACACAGATTTTATACCAGTCCACTCTAACAAGCCTCCTGAAAGAGTCAAGAAATCAAAACCAGGTTTCTACTAGAATTTGTTAAACCGTACGAGTGAGAGATAAAGAGCCTGCTGGGAAAATAGTTCTTGCATTCATGTTGAAAAAAATATTAAATAGTCCAAGTTTTAGTTCAGGTAAACTTCAGCCTCCTTGAGGACATCCTCTTTTTGGTGGAAGTAGTCTCTGAACCAGGAGATGTGTTCCCTCTTCTGTAGGACGGTCAGGTAGGGGTTTCTGGAGAGACCGGCCACCACGAGCTCCATGAAGTGGCGCACTGGTCCCTGCCGGGGGAAGCCCTCCTTCAAGTGTTCTTCTAAGAAGACATGCTCGTGGAATGGGACACTAGCTTCCTCTTCCAGGCCTGACATAAGAGCAAGAGCACACCTTCAGTGAAGCCCACGGACTAACATCATTTTTCTGTCTCTACATATTAAACATAAATACAGCTTGTATTACTCACCAGCCTCATTGTTGACTGGGTACTGCCACATTTTCCCCTCTTTGGTCCACTGGATCATTTCCTCAAGCCCATTGCGGGGCGTATGGTTGACTGTTAGAGACAAGCCAAGGGCAAATTCCATGTCCCACAATGTTGGCTGTGCTGAAAAAAGATTTTGCCAAGTTGACATAAAATGTGTTTAAAAGACAAACTTCATAACAACATCCCATGACAATAAGCTTCAATGAAAGACTCAGAAGAGACTTCACTCTAGAGAACAAATGACAACAGCGCAACAAAATCAATAAATGTGGGATAACAAACTACAGAAATATTTCAAAAGGACTAAAAAAGAAATCTAGACAACTAACACAATAAATCATACACTGTAGGCAGATAGTTAGTAATAAATAAATTATTACCAACTGCCGATTCCTCTCCAGATTTGTCATTAGTGGGTGAGAAGAAGTTAAATCTTTTCCCTCTGAACAGGCTCCTCCAGAAGAAAATTAACATGATAAAAACAAGCATTAAACACAATCCATTACACAATCTGAAGATGTGATCAATGATGTGATATGATATTTACCTTCTCCGAACACTGTCCAGCTCCGCAGTGACTCCTCTTTCATGCGTGTATCCTCGCCCATCTTCATCAAACTGGATCTGATTGGCCGGCCGAGAATTCTGGCGGTTGGGATTCTTTCCGACCTTCATGTCAGCGATAATTACTCTGCGAAAAAAAAGTTTTATAAATGTTTATTACATGAGAATAAGGCTTTCAATCAACAGTCCCATAGTGGAAATGTATACACTGGACTCCAGTGCACATACCCTAGGTTGCTCAAATCCCCTTTCTTCTGAGCCTCGGTGATAGCTTCATGCTCCCTCAGCTGCTTCAGCAGCTCAGACTCGGCCTGGCTCTGGTCAGGCAGAGTGGACGCTGCAGCAGACGCAGCTGAAAGCAGTTCAGGATCCAGGGTCTCACTGAAAAACCAAAGAGCAGAGAGGCTGGAATCAGTGGGTGAAGTGAGACGACAGCTTCTGATGACATACCTAGATGAAGAATCTAAAATAAATTACTCAGACAAGAACAACAATTCAAGCTCCTCTTATACCTCTGTGATGAGGCCTCCTCTGTAGCCTTCTGAAACATGCTGATGGTGCTTTCCATAGCGGCTGGATTTGATCTGGGGGTGGACTCATAATTTTTCTGCGCTTTCAAGCTTTTGAGCCTCCTCTTATTTGTAACTTCCACCTTCATGGCACCGAGAAGGTCAAGGAGACTCTCCTTCCCACTCTTAGCTGCGTCAGTCATTACTTGCTCTGGCTTTGCCACGTCCTGTTTAATCTTCTCATCCACCTGCTGCTGCATGGTGCTTCCATCATCCGTCTTTAATACCGCTGGCTCATCCCTTTGTTCCGCCATATTGATGACTTCTCCATCCTCTTCAGCTTTTTGCTGAGCCAAAGCTGGGGCTTCTGTTGGGTCTGCATGTGCTTTCTCATCCTGATTAGAGAGGACAACATCGTCTTTCTTTTCACAGAGCCTGACTGAACTTGTGCTGAGGGTTTTGACTCCACCTCCAGTTCTGACCCTATGACAAGAGCAAAACACGGTATATCATCAAGTGTCAGAAATAACATTGATCATATTCAAATATTCAAGATGAAAACTGTAATTGAGGTTGGGGAAGTGTTATCTTTAAAAAATATTACTGAAAGGGATTCTTCACAAACTGAATTTCTTCATTTTGGAACAATCTCATCGGTGAGTGAAGCCAGCAGCAACACAAAAGAAGATGTAAATGTGTACTGGAACAATTTCATACAAAAGGTCTAAAGAGCTGTTTGTTTGGTGAAATGTGTAAAACGTAAATCTGCATGAATATCAACAGCTGTTTTTTTTCACATCCGGGTTACCATGGAAACGACCTGCCAGTGAGACATGTCATTGAAAATGTCCTGCCCCTTGTTTTACAACACACCAGTTTAATTTCAACTGTCAGCTGTTGTCTCTCTTTAAAAACAGGCACTGGTGAGTAGGTAGCAGCCATAAGTACGAGTTAATAATAATGTATGTGTGTGTGTGTGTGATCGTGTCAGACTCACCTGAATATCGCAGCCTTGTCGCATTTTGCTGGAAACACACTCCGCTCGCACACACCCACTGAAGAGCTTCGAGCAGCGTGCACAGTCCGAACTAAATATCTGTACATGTTCGATTCCTTCAGTGTCCTTCCACGCTCCTGACGTTTGTCTTTGTTGCTACAGCATTAACTGTCCTCCGCACAACCGAGGCTGACAATGGTTCCGCGGTCCCAATTTCAAAAGGCTCGGTACTTTCCTCGGGGGCGGAAGTCAGATATAACTCATAGAGTGAAACAATTTTATTTAACCTAGTTTTTTTGTTATAAAAAACACGTGCCGTTAATTCATTTTTACAGAGTTAACAGTTAAATAAACTTAAGGCGGTTACGAGTCCGCCTCTGTAGTCTCGCGATGCCACAACCGGTGCGTGATTCAAAATGGCGACGCGATACAAGCGCTAATTCACGAGCGGTCGCAAGCTTCAAACCGTGAATTAGTTTCCTCTTTCTGTTTAGAGATGGATATTCACAGAGAAGAATCAGCTTTACGGAACTTCCACTGCTGCAAATCTCACAATTGACTGTTTTTACTCGTATCGGTTCCCGGTTGAACTCAGAAAGGAGAGGGACAACTTCGCTCAGGTAAAAAAAACCGTCAACGGAAGCTAAGTTGTTAGCATGCAAGCTAACGCAAAGCAACTGTATTCAACTGTAAGTTCATTTAAAAAAAATGTGCGGTCGCCAGAAGGCCAGCGATCAACGGCCAAAATTATTGCCTCCATGCAGTTGTTGCGTTTGAGTGCATATACTTTTGTAGAGCTGGTGATTTGCATGGAGCGTTGTGTTGTTATTCCGTCAGAGTGGTTAACGCGCTTTCTCTGCAGCCCAGTGTGTTTGTTTACACACGTGAAGTATCTACAAAAACACTTAAAACTGCTCATTTAATGTTGTTGTACAACACTGTTCCAAGGGGGCTGGGATCTGGGTTTATGTAGCTGACTGCAGAACTTACAGATTGTCACTCCGCATATGTATTCATAGGAAGTTCAGTGACAGCACTTTCAAATCAGTCATTCATTCTCTCACCGAACCATAAAACCAAGTTGCACGCTGTGTGTTTTAGTTTCCTACACGACACACAAGAGGGGATCTCGTGTAATTTCCCCACAATAGCTCACTCTGTGTCCGAGTCCCACAACCTCAGCTAGTGAGAGCTGTGGCTCCTTCTGTTTTGTGATTGACCTCCTCCTTCTCTCACCAGTGCCCTTCATGAATCTAAACTTGAGGTTCTGTCATTTCCTGCTCTAGGCAGATGCATACCTGTATCGTATTTTTGAAAAATACTTTATAGATTATCTGCTATGAGGAGTATTGAATAGTTGATTATTTTCACGTCAGTTAAACTGCCAATATGTTTTCTTGTAATATATGAAGTGTTTTGTGTATAAAATGACAGCTAAGAGTGAAAAATGCTTTGTTTTATTTGAAACAATAATCCAAAGTTACTCAGGATACTGAAACATGTGACAAAAAAGAGTGATTCCTCATATTTATGTAAATATTTGACATTTTCTGTTTAATTACTTGCTGAAGATTCTTGGTTCACTCTTGCAAATCCCCACATCAGGAAATCAGGTCTGTTACCATTTGTCAGTATGTTGAGTTTGACATGTGTGCCTTTTTTTTTAGTCATGGCAGAGGAACGACGGCAGAAGCAGTGTACGGTCGTCGTGCCAACAGAGTCCATGAAGGCCATAGCAGAGTCTGTTGGGGTGGGCCAGCTGCAAGAGGAGAGCTGTGTAGCATTAAGTGAGGAGGTCAGCTACAGAATAAAAGAAATTGCACAGGTAAATCGTGAATTATTGAAAGATTAATTTTGTTTTTGGGTCTGTAAATTGTTCAGCAACCACATTCTTGAATGTCATGGTTTGTGTTTTATCTGATCCGTGAGTTTTACTTTTGAATTCTTTGTGGTCTTCTTCTTTTCTGCCTTCTACATAGGATGCTCTCAAATTCATGCATCATGGGAAGAGACGTAAATTAACCACCAGTGATATAGATAATGCTCTCAAACTGAAAAATGTAGAGGTAAGAGAAATTTGTTGTATATAACTCATATAAGACCGTTTGCACTGCTCACTTCTTTGAGGTTATATGATAGAAAAACAGGAAGTGGTTCTTGTTCTCTGCTTTCTGTTTAATTTCTGCAGTCTTAATGAATCCCTCTCTGTTGTAGCCGCTGTATGGGTTCCAGTCGCAAGAGTTTATCCCTTTTCGCTTTGCAAGTGGTGGTGGAAGAGAGCTTCATTTCTATGAGGAAAAGGAAGTCGACCTCAGTGACATTATAAACACACCACTCCCCAGAGTTCCACTAGATGTGTCCCTCAAAGGTACCCAGATAATCAGTATTACTCGCCAATCTGTTGTATTTTCTTGTTTAGACTCTATGCTTTGTATGCTCACACATCACTTTTCTGTTGATCCATAGCTCACTGGTTAAGTATTGAGGGGGTGCAGCCTTCTATTCCAGAAAATCCACCACCAGGTTAGTACTGTTTTAAATATTCTTCTTTTAAAACACACAAAAAAAACTATCTCTAGGTCAAATTTATAAACTTTTTTTTTACTACATTCCAGCATCAAAAGAACAACAAAAGACTGAATCGACAGAACCTCTCAAAGTCGTCAAACCTGGGCAGGAGGATGATACTTCGATACAAGGCAAGGGACAGGGAGCAACGGCTGCTGATGGCAAAGGTCAGTATTTTCTTTTTTGTATTAAAATTTTACTTTTTATTTAGTTTTCTACTCCTGTCTCCTCACATTACTTCCTACTTCCCTTTGCCCTTCTTTACTTTTTCTTATTTCCATGTTTGTGTCTTTCAGGAAAAGACAAGGGCTCAATAAGGTTGAAGCCACGCAGCACTCATGAACTGTCTGTGGAGCAGCAGCTCTACTATAAGGAGATCACAGAAGCATGTGTTGGCTCCTGTGAAGCTAAAAGAGCGGTAAGTCCTGAGTGTTGTTATAAGTTGTTTATTTTGTTCGCGCTGGGTGATGATATACTTTTTCTCATTTTGGTAATGGCAACCCTGTGCAGCTAAAAAGTTGTTGGTGAAATTACAGAATTTTGACAGATGTGAATAATTTTTTTTAACCTTATTTCTCTTAATTTTGATTCATTTCCCTCTTGTTTCATACAGGAAGCTCTTCAGAGTATTGCTACAGATCCTGGACTGTATCAGATGCTTCCGAGATTCAGCACATTCATTTCTGAAGGAGTGAGCATATTCTGCAACTTTTTTCTAATGTTCAGAAACACTACTTTACTATGCACAAATGATCCAGTCATATCTCTACAAAAAGCACTGACTTCATTCTCTCCCTAAAGGTTCGTGTTAATGTTGTGCAAAACAACTTGGCTCTGCTGATTTATCTAATGCGGATGGTCAAAGCTCTAATGGACAACCCCACCCTTTATTTGGAGAAATATGTGAGTGAAGAAAACTAAATTCGTTTTTTTGTTTCATCACACTGTGTACTTTTATTCTAATACATTTTTTTCTATCTTTATTTTCAGCTGCACGAGCTCATCCCAGCTGTGGTGACGTGTATTGTGAGTAAACAGCTGTGTTTGCGACCTGATGTTGACAACCACTGGGCTCTACGAGACTTCGCCGCTCGTCTCATGGCCCAAAGCTGTAAAACCTTCAGTACTACGACCAACAACATCCAGTCCCGCATCACCAAGACTTTTACTAAGGTGGGTCACCAAAATATTATAGTAAAGGCAAGTATTATTAATAGAGCAAAGCATTAAGTTTTCATCTATAATTATTTTTAAATGTTAATGATTCAGTGAACAAATACTCAAGTTTTTTCTTGTGCTGCAGATACTGTTTGTCTTCTTCAATGTCACCCTTAACTTAAACAGCTCTGTTTGAAAAAACTAACAAACCACACACCCCACAGACTAAAATATACTGATGTGTTTCCCCAGAGTTGGTTGGATGAAAAAACTCAGTGGACAACACGCTACGGCTGCATTGCTGGACTTGCAGAACTGGGAGCTGATGTGAGTGTGATTCTGTTTTCCCTCAGTCTTTTATTTCTTCTGTTTTTTGATCGACACTAACATCCTGATTTCGACCCCTGTAGGTGATAAAGACGTTGATTCTTCCTCGGCTTACTATAGAGGGGGCTCGCATCAAAGCGGTGATGGAAGGACCAGTGGTCTCCAACATTGATAAGATCGGGGCTGACCATGTTCAAAGCCTTTTACTGGTAAGAAAGGAAGCTCTGCAATTAGACACCGT
The DNA here is from genome assembly GCA_038501795.1 of Pseudopleuronectes americanus. NCBI lineage: Eukaryota > Metazoa > Chordata > Actinopteri > Pleuronectiformes > Pleuronectidae > Pseudopleuronectes > Pseudopleuronectes americanus. Next base: position 9,494,382 of record CM076728.1, on the reverse strand, counting down.
CTCACTGATACATTTTGAAACCCAAACTGTCACATTTCCCTTAATGTAAAACATTTGGTTTGGTTTTTGCAGAAACACTGTGCAAGTGTTATTGCCAAGATCAGACCTCAGCCCGACAATGTGGAGCAGTATCGGGTGGACTACGGTTACCTCGGACCAATGCTTTGCTCCCACGTGATGAAAGCCAGGACTCAAGCAGCAATGCAAGCTCAACAAGTCAACAGAACCACATTAACAATCACACAGGTACATTTCAATACATATTGAAATTCTAAACAAATAAGAATGAAGGTGAAATGGTGTAGAAGATGTTTAAGATAAAATAACAATAGAATACATTTTATGCTAAACAACCAAACATACATAAAGAATGAGAGCACAGCCTTGTTTGGTTTGAAGAGTTGTAAGAAGATCCTGATGTAGAGTGGAACTTAAAATTTATAGTATTCTTACATAAAAGAGATACATAAGACAAAGAGTAACAGATAAATAAAACTTTAGTAAAAAATGCCACTCCTTATCTAAACCCTTCAATCAAGCGGAGTCTTCTGTTTATGTAAGGGTTAACAATTTGTCTTTTAAAATCATAAACCAATCATGTAATTTTATAACGTATCCTTTAGGCGTCAGTAAAAGTTGTTCAGTAGTTAATTATGTTTTCTTTTCTATTCAGCCTCGCCCCACTCTGTCTGTCTCACAAAGCGGGATAGGTGGCTCGACTGGATCTCGCACTCCCAGCATCATCAAGGTTCCCAGCTCCCTCACCCTGATGTCCCCTCGGCCGGGAACCCCATCGCAGCCATCGCCGCCGGCAACAAAGTATATCGTCATGGCAACTAGTGCAGGCTCTGCCTCAACTCAGCAGGTACTTTGATTCTTTTCAGTTTTACACTAATGTAAATGTCAATCCTGCAGGGAGTCTGCAGGATTCTTTTTTTATTCCTTAGGGAATCTGTGAAAATGTTCCTTCTCCTCTCAATTTTAAAGCAAATAAATCGTAATTCCTGGATCAATTTTAAAGATCCAATTGAATGTGTTCTCCCCTGACCCATACCACGACATACCAGCAGGATTTGTGCTAATGTGTCCAGTAGCTTTTGTTGAATGCTGCTTACTTGGACAAAAACATAACCGCCATGACTGAGGTATCTATTGAAAGCAGACATGTGAAATGTATAGATTTATTTTGTATTTAAAGAAAGTGCTGTGAGCTCTCAGGTCTCAAATTTAAACTTGTCGGAATTTCCTGATCCCCCTCTCTTTAAGATTCAAAGTATGGATTTACATCTCTCTTTGTTTCATTTAGGTCATTACCCTCAGCTCTTCCCAGTCAGCCTCATCAATAACCAGCACTGTTCCCAGTGCCTCCTCGGCCTTGCAGCCTTTAGTCAAACTGGAGTCTGGCAGCGGCCCAGGACTGACAGCTTCACGACCTCTGCAGAAGTACATAGTGGTATCTCTGCCCTCATCTGCCTCTTCCTCTTTGGAGCCCAAGAGCACCGTGCTCCCAACCTCAATTTCCTCAACCCTACTAGATGCTGGGATGAAGATGGAGCGGTCCGAGTCTCCCGGAGCGAGCACACAGTCGCCACACTGAGACTTGTTTAGGTATTGGAGATTTTGACCATGTCGGTGCAGCTGAACACACAAGGACGTCGGTTTGGGCTGAACTTTAAAATGGGTAAACTCTGGAGGGGTATGAAGGGGAAAATCTGAACTCTTGACTGAAGAAAGAGAAAATGTGACCAGACATTGTAAATATGTTAATGCCCAATGAAAACTAAAGTCAGTCTGTGAGATCTGTACTGTTTCAGCTTATATTCAAATTGGTATCATGTTCTTTTTTTACTCTAAAATAAATCAGATTTTGTATGAACTCCTTCATCTGATTGTTTTTTATCTTTCTCTTTGAATTTTTAAGAAACATGTTACCTAGATTACTGAATATTATAATATCTGTTCTTAATGTTTGTCATCACCAGCTTGTTTTGGGTTATTGAGTTTTAATAATACAAATATCTGAAGTAAGTCAGAACAACAAATACCCTGGATGTGTCATGTTGACCAACCAGCGAGCAGAGAACCCCCCTCTGCTCAAGTCTGATATCAGTAGATGTCTATCAAGCATTGAATGCTCTGATGAAATGTCTGACTAGTTTGGAAGCTTCATTAATCACTGAGCCTCTGTTTTCTTCGAAACCGCTGTTTGAAAATAATTAATATTTTTTAGTTGACGAGGTGAGAAAAATGCAGCTCTAGTGCCACCCTCAGGGCAAACTAGGCCACTTTTAGACGCCACTTTCTTTCCACCTTTCATCCTTCCAAACATCAAGTTCCAGAAGCTGATTGAGGAAATATTTCCCAAGAATCAAGCCTCTAGATAAAATAAAGACGTTTGGTCACCTCTGTCCAGGAGTAAATGGGATCACTAGAAAACTGGTACAATGGTGGACAGCAAGGTTCCTGGCTATTTAACCGAAAAAAGACATTAACATTTAATTTAAAAAAGTTGTTGGTGAGGAGAATGGTCCGTCCAGCTAAGAGCTAAAGAAATCTTTGCAAGAAAATATGAGGAACACCACCTGGGGAGTCAGGAATAATAAGAAAGGGCGAGAGGAGACAGAGTTGAATAGGAACATCCAGTGCCATAATCTGAGGAGGAAACTGATCTCAGAACGGAGGAGGCAGAGGTCATGGTCAAGTCATTTCATTATTGAGTCACTGAGCACAAGACACTGACGGGACATCATGAATCCAGTCATTGAATTAATTCATCATTTGTCCATTTTAATTCATTTTCTATGATTTATCAGATCATAGTGCACGGGTGTTGATAAAGATGGTGAGTTTAGCGGACTGGTATTTATAAGTGTGTGCAATTTAGTGCAGGTTTAAATAAAAGTCGGGATCTAGTGACTCTAAAAGTTATTTCATAAGGTGCGTAAAAAGTGACGTGACTGACGAGTGACGTATTTTGTCCACGATGGCTTGCCATGGCGTCATTGTCGCAGGATTGTGACGTACAATTAACTAGCGGATCAAAGTACAGTGTCCGTTAGTTCCCCACAAAAAAAAGTTTGCCGAAATCGGGCTTTGTCGATACGTCACGCCAGGAGCACGCACACACGCGCACGCACGCACGCACTTCAGGTCCGTGCAGATCTTGTGTTGAGAAAGCTGTTTCCTTCTATGCTCTCTCTCGTTTCTCTGCTGTGGACATGGATTTCAAAATCCGCGCTGGGACCAAAGATGACTGCAAACACATGTCGAGGATGATAAAGGTTAGTGTGTTACAAACCAGGAGGAGAAAGAGTTCGTTCACTACGTCACAGTGAAATCCTTTGATGTCCATTATCACCACTGAACTTCACATGTGACTGTTGTTCTTCTTCTGCAGGAGCTGGCTGTTTTTGAAAAGATGCCGGACGAGGTGAAGACGTCCCATGAAGGTGAGTTAAAAAAATTTGCTCTCATGTTTTAAACATATGTTGTCATATGTCTGAAATGTATAACTATATAAACTGTATATAAACGCTATATAAACTGTAGATACTTTGATTAGGTTAATGGTGCAATCCAACTAGCACTCGTCCTCACAGGAACTAAAGCAAGGGTTATGAAATCTACTTTACTTTTGATAAGTGTCTCAGTATCATTACCCTTCCAGTGAAGCATCATGGTACCTGGCACAACCTGAAGAGTTAACCATGTCTGGAAACTGCGTTTTCCCTGCTATTAATGAACAATATCTGCTGCAAAAAGAGTTGTTGACGGTCAATGCAAGTGGAGCTGTTTTTGTTGCTTTGTTGCTTTGTAACTGACAGTGTGAGATTAGATATTAAAGAGCATCAAGACGTTAGAATCAGACTTCGGTAATAAGTAACATGGGGGAATAAATCAGTAAAGATGTGGTTGTGTGGGTTCACATAGGGTAAAGGACCTGTTTTGTTTTCCTGTAGAACTGGAGAGGGACGGCTTCTGCCAGAATCCCTTCTTTGAATTTCTCGTTGCAGAAGTTCCTGAGGAGCATAAATCCAAAGAGGGTAAAGTTAGGATCAAGGACTTTTTTTTATTGTTGTCTTCCTCATCAGCTGAATATGCATCTTACGCAGATCATAAAATGTCTTTGCTCTTGATATTTAGCTAATGCCCAATTAACCATCAAATCATGACTATCACTTAATAACAGTGTCAATCTAGTTCCTCCTCTCGTTTTTTACAGCCCCACTCGGCACACACAACACACTTTTGATTTAGCTGTTATCCTTCCTGTTTGTCTTTTCACTGCTTGTGTTCTCTCACCTTATAGGATTCACAGTTGTCGGCTACGCCCTTTACTTTTACACCTACAGTACATGGAAGGGTCCGGCGATATATATGGAAGACCTGTATGTGATGGAAGAATTCAGAGGTGAAAATATGTTATATATGTAATATTCTTGTGTGTTTTTGCTTATATGCATTGTTTCCCATTAATTATCTCGACTGTGGCAGCCCATCATATTTTAATTTGTCTTACGACAGTTTCGTATTTAACCCAAAAGGTGTTTATACTTCTCTTAATAACATAAGAGATCATTAACTTTGTGTTTTGCTCTGCTGCTGCATTGTATATCTGTGTGCAGCATGATTTGCTTTCCATAAAATCTTTATTGGCCATGCAGACTGATTTACCTCCTAGTATTCTAGGGCCTTCTTGAATATACATCTGTTTACCTCTCTACCTGAATATTTTATTTTGTCATTCTTTTTTTTTGCAGGAAAGGGTATTGGCATGGGTCTAATGAGCAAAGTTGCAGAGGTAAGAAAGTTTGGGATTTCGGGGAAAAATTTGAAGGGATTTAAGTTGTAGTGTAGTCGCATATAAAAGGTATTTTTAACTAAAAAAAATCCTGTTCAAGCAAAGACCCGTAAAACCATCAGCTGTGTGGCGGAGAGGTAGAGATGCATGGTTATATAAATGATTGTTTTATTTGCTCAGATGGGGAAAAAGAATCTGTGCGTGCGGTTGCAGTTTGCCGTGTTGGACTGGAATACTCCTGCTCGAGACTTCTATGCTGCTAAAGGAGCTCGGGACATCACTGAGAGTGAGGGCTGGCACTCCATTCGTTTTGAAGGACAGGAGTTCGACGATTTAGCAAAAAGTGCACCTAAAGATTAGTTGTTTTACAAGGAAGATCTACAGTGGATCCAGCTAGGAGGTTATTCTTAATTTTTGTTATTTTAATCTCCAGAAATATTACAGGCACCTTGATGATGAAAATATAAATACTAAGGGAAGTAATATCTATGAGCGTGTATTATTTGGTGCAGCTTGATTGTACATAAGGGGACTGTTGGGCTTGTATATGTGCCATTAAGTGCCATTCTAGTTCTCTGTGTTTTCTGTTGTACACAAATGTCAAAATAAGCTTCACTGTTCTGGTTCCTGCTGGTTTAACATAAATCTAAAGTCAAATATACTTTTAATATAGTTGGGTACCCCTCCTATGATGAACTATTATCATTGTTAATAGTGTGATATCAATAAATAAGATTTTGTGGTTATGCTTTGTCATTATTCCCTAAAACAGTTTTTCATATTGTTAGTCAACATTTATTAATGTATATAGAAACTTTAATCTAAAGACTTTGATCAGAGCACAATTTGATTTAATGATGCGTAGCAATATCTGTCCAGCAGGGGGCACATTGAGCCTGTTTTTTTGCATTGAATATTTCGGTATGATGTAAATTCTAGACTCACAATCTACGTGAAAAGACACAATTGAACATGGCAGTAAATGCAGTTCTCTGTTGGTTAAGCACACCCTCTTAAAATAACTAAATATTTTCCCTTCAAGGCCACGGCGCAGTCAGAAGTCACATCGTCTCATTATTGTGGATCAATTAGTAATTATTGAAACCTCTTCTAAAGAGACTTATCTCCTTTAAGATTTGCCAGAAAATGGATCAGAGATATCTGGATTTACCATCTTATGTCATAGAGAGGGGATCCTATTTGAGCTTTAACCTCTAAAGGTGACAGGATTCATCAGAATATGTTGCACAGTAACAACATGTTTTGTGGAAGGGGTGCAGGCAGCTGCCAGGGGCCCTGAGCTGAAAGGTGTTAAGCGTGTTCGTTTATCCTAAATATGAGAAGAGCCGGACTGATCCAATTCAAGTATTTATTAAGATGCAATGAACAACATGATCATGGACAATTACACAGCCTAAGCTAATTAAGTTAGCAATAGGAAGTTAATAATGTCCCGAACAGAAGGGGTTTGATATAATTATAACAGAAGATTTAATGTGATTTGTTTAAAATATTGGAGGAGAGTCACCGCAAATCACTGTGGTTCTCCCTTGTTGGTGCACAGACATGTCCACGCCTCTTGGCACTGGAATCCAGGAAGTCCCAAGAAGCCGCTCTCCATGACGCTCCTACTACTCTGATAGTTGCTAAGCAAAATGTTCTCTTCATGAAAGGCCTTGACCCAGCTGATGCCATGTGGGCCATTGGAGAAAGGAATATGATGTTCCTGCTATTCCAAACAATGTCCACTTGGTATAAACATTAGGATCCTCGAAACCAATGTCAACAAAGTCACTCTGCCTGACCTCCAGAACTTATCAGACAGCTGCTTGAAATATATGTGATGTGAATGAGTCTAAGGGAGTTATGCTATTATATGTAACAGTTAGAAATGAACAATTAATGTACAGTATATTGTATGTCACAAATGCAGTCTTAAAAACAGGCAGCAGCTCTTAGCATACCTTTTATCAAGACAGGTGTGAGACTAAACAACCATGATTAAACACTAGGGAAGAAAAGATTATTATTAATCATTTGTATGGAGGCCTAATATCTGGCTCAAACGGCTCATGCCCCTTTAGTAGCAAATAGTTTCAGTCAGACCATCATACCAGCTGGAATTTAAATTCCTAACAAAGGGCCCAATTCAAGAGCAGCTGATTATGTTAGTACAAAGTAATGAACATTTAGTGAGACCCCCTTAAAGTCTACTTTCAGCTACGTGCAGGAGACTGATATGACACCTGCTTGTGTCAACCTGAATTCAGTTTCATGCATGGACATAACAAACAACTACAACACTTTATATAACAACACAAACTTTATAGACTTGAACTCAAACTGTTAAAAGCAATCTGAGGATTAGATATTGGAAAATATACAGAAGGTTAATATAGGAGACCCTATTGTACATATAGTCAACATACAGGCAGGAGTAGTGAAGCAGTTTTAACACTTTATAAACCTTACATATGCTATATATATGCATACCCCTAAAAGGTTTACATTATATAAAGCCAATAAATCCACAAATCAAGTTCACTGCTACCACCATATAACTGTACTACTGTGATTCGAAATGTGTGATCCCTGCTGCTGCTGCTGCTCCTGCTGCTGCCCTCTCGTCTCATTGAATGAATTCATTATTTGTGTATTTTATTCATTTTCTATGATTTATCAGATCATGCATGGTTGTTGATAAAGATGGTGAGATTAGCGGACTGGTATTTATATGTGTGTGCAATTTGGTTCAGGTTTAAATACAAATCGGGATCGAGTGACTCTAAAAGTAATTTCATAAGGTGCGTAAAAAGTTGCGTGAATCCCGCCAGGACGCCGCATGTTACGCCGTTTAATTTCTTTACGTGACGTGATTGACAAGTGACGTATTGTGTCCACGATGACTTGCCATGGCGTTATTGTCGGAGGATTTTGATGTACAACTAACTAGTGGATCAAGTACACTGTCGTCGTCGTCGTCCCCCCCCCAACCAAAAAAAAGTTTGCAGCAATCGTGTGTTGTCCATACGTCACGGCATGAGCACGCACACACGCACATGCACGCACGCACGCACTGTAGATTCTTGCAGATCTTGTGTTGAGATAGCTGTTTCCTTCTATGCTCGCTCGTTTCTCTGCTGTGGACATGGATTTCAAAATCCGCGCTGGGACCAAAGATGACTGCAAAGACCTGTCGAGGATGATAAAGGTTAGCGTGTTACAAACCGGGAGGAGAAAGAGTTCGTTCACTACGTCACAGTGAAAACCTTTGATGTCCATTATCACCACTGAACTTCACATGTGACTGTTGTTCTTCTTCTGCAGGAGCTGGCTGTTTTTGACAATAAGCTGGACGAGGTGAAGACGTCCCATGAAGGTGCGTTTTAAACATTTGCTCTCATGTTTTTAAACCTTTGTTGCCATATGTCTATACTGTATAAGTATATAAACTGTATATAAACTGTATATAAACTGTTGATACTTTGATTACGTTTATGGTTTATTCCAAATGTTACCTAACACTCGTCCTCACAGGAACAAAAGTATGGGTTATGTAATCTAAATGCAGACATACACACACACATGTATTAATATATAGTTCATCTTGTAATTAAAATGGAACGCAGTAGAGCACATACCTCAAGTTGCACACACCCAGTCCCCTTAACAATCCTGTTTTGTTTTTTTCTCACAAGGCTACCTCCATTAAGTTCAATCTGAATCTGGCTCGTATGGCAGTACAATGAAAGTCATGTGGGTGCTCAGCAGATCAGACATCATTATCTCTTTGCCTTTTTAAACTAAACACTGTCCCATTTTAGAACATACGACAAGATGGAGAATAACCGTTGTTTGTTCTACTAAACAAAACATAAATGTATTCTTCGCTATTTTCTACACACAGCTATAATCCTTTTTTAAGTGTCTCATTATCATTACCATTCCAGTGAGGCATCATGGTACCTGGCACAACCTGAAGAGTTAACCATCTTTACCTTAAACTGCGTTTTCCCTGCTATTAATGAACAATATCTGCTGCAAAAAGAGTTGTTGGCGGTGAATGAAAGTGGAGCTGTTTTTGTTGCTTTGTAACTGACAGTGTATGTAAAGTGTGAGATAAGATATTAAAGAGCATCAAGACGTTAGGATCAGACTTCGGTAATAAGTAACATGGGGGAATAAATCAGTAAAGATGTGGTTGTGTGGGTTCACATAGGGTAAAGGACCTGTTTTGTTTTCCTGTAGAACTGGAGAGGGACGGCTTCTGCCAGAATCCCTTCTTTGAATTTCTCGTTGCAGAAGTTCCTGAGGAGCATAAATCCAAAGAGGGTAAAGTTTGGATCCAGAACTTTTTTTATTGTTGTCTTCCTCATCAGCTGAATATGCATCTTACGCAGATCATAAAATGTCTTTGCTCTTGATGTTTAACTAATGCCCAATTAACCACCAAATCATGACTGTCGCTTATTAACAGTGTCAATCTAGTTCCTCCTCTCGTTTTTACAGCCCCACTCGGCACACACAACACATGTATCAGACATTTTCATTTAGCTGTTATCCTACCTGTTTGTCTTTTCACTGCTTGTGTTCTCTCACCTTATAGGATTCACAGTTGTCGGCTACGCCCTTTACTTTTACACCTTCAGTACATGGAAGGGTCGGGTGATTTATATGGATGACCTGTATGTGATGGAAGAATTCAGAGGTGAAAATGTGTTTTTCTTGTATGTTTGCTTATATGCATTGTTTCCCATTAATTATCTCGACTGTGGCAGCCCATCATATTTTAATTTGTCTTACGACAGTTTCGTATTGAAACCAAAAAGTTGTTATACTTCTCATAATAACATAAGAGATCATTAACTTTGTGTTTTGCTCTGCTGCTGCATTGTATATCTGTGTGCAGCATGATTGCTTTCCATAAAATCTTTATGTCCATGCAGACTGATTGACCTCCTAGTATTCTAGGGCCTTCCAGTACATACTTACCATTTACCTCTCTACCTGAATATTTTATTTTGTCATTCTTTTTTTGCAGGAAAGGGTATTGGCAAGGGTCTAATGAGCAAAGTTGCAAAGGTAATAAATGTTTGGGATTTGGGGCCTAAATTTGCAGGAATATTAGTTGTAGTCTAGTCCCCTATAAAAGGTGTCTTTAAGCAAATGTTTTGTTTGCTCAGATGGGGAAAAAGAATCAGTGCGTGCGGTTGCAGTTTACCGTGTTGGACTGGAATACTCCTGCTCGAGAGTTCTATGCTGCTAAAGGAGCTCGGGACATCACTGAGAGGGACGGCTGGCACTTTATTCGTTTTGAAGGACAGGAGTTTGACGATTTAGCAGAAAGTGCACCTAAAGATTAGCTGTTTTACAAGGAAGATCTACAGTGGCTCCAGCTAGGAGGTTATTCTTCATTATGTTATTTTAATGTTATAGCAGGATTACACAAAAAAGTCTCAACAGAATTTGTTTGAAACTTGATGGAAGGGGGTTGTGCCAAGAAAAAGATCATGAACCTTTAGAGCAGATCGATTAAGTGGGCGGATCAAGGACATTTTATTTTCACCTTCCTTAGCATAGCGATATTGCATTGTTCCACACTTTTGTCATTTCTCCAGAAATATTACAGACACCTGGATGATAAAAATAGAAATACTTAGGGAACTAATATCTATGAGCGTGTATAATTTGGTGCAGCCTGTATTAAGTGCTATCCTAGTTCTCTGTGTTTTCTATTGTACACAAATGTCAAAATAAGCTGCACTGTTTTGATTTCTGCTGGTTTAACATAAATCTAAAGTCAATCTTTTAATAGAGTTGGGTACCCAACTCATGATTTACTAATATGATAATACTGTGATATAAAAAATTGATTTGTGTTTATGCTTTGCCATTATTCCCTTATTAAGTTTTTCTATATTGTTTGTCAACATTTATGAATGTATAAAGAAACTTTAATCTAAAGACTTTGATCAGAGCACAATTTGATTTAATGGTGTGTAGTAATATCTGTCCAGCAGGGGGCACATTGAGCCAGGTTTTTTGCATTGAATATTTCAGAATGATGTACATTCTGGACTCTTATGACAATCTACGTGAAAAGACACAATTAAACATGACAGTAAATTCAGTTCTCTGTTGGTTAAGGAAGATGATGTGCAAACAAGCTCTGTAACCCGAAACTCCTTTATTTGAACATTGCTCGCCAGCTGTTTTCATCCATTTTTAATAGAAAGTTAGAATCTCTTATGGACATTCTCAGGGTTGAGTTCAAACTGTCACTAACTTTTATTTATTTTATGTATAAAACAAGATAACTAACAATACAAACCATGTTCAAAATTCACAGAACTATCAGAGTACGTTTCCACTTGCACCTCCACTACTGAAGTTTGAAATCATCATAAAATCAGACGTCATGACCACGGCACAGTCAGAAGTCACAGAATGTCTCATTATTGTGGATCAATTAGTTATTATTGAAACCTCTTCTAAAGAGTCTTATCTCCTTTAAGATGCGCCACATAATTTATCAAGAGATATCTGGATTACCATTTTATGTCCAAGAGAGAGGATTCTGCATCTGCCTGGGGCCCTGAGCTGAAAGGGCCCCCTTAAAGAGCAGCTGATTATGTTAGTACAAAGTAATGAACATTTTGTGAGACCCCCTTAAATTCTACTTTCAGCTACGTGCAGGAGACTGCAACGACACCTGCTTGTTTCAACCTGAATTCAGTTTCATGCATGGACATAACAAACAACTACAACACTTTCATACAACAACACAAACTTTATAGACTTGAACTCAAACTGTTAAAAGCAATCTGAGGATTAGATATTGGAAAATATACAGAAGGTTAATATAGGAGACCCTATTGTTCATATATTCAACATACAGGCAGGAGTAGTTAAGCAGTTTTAACACCATATAAACATTACATATGCTATACATATGGATACCCCTAAAAGGTTTAGATTATATAAAGCCAATAAATCCCTGTATCAAGTTCACTGCTACCACCATATAACTGTACTACTGTGATTAGAAATGTGTGATCCCTGCTGCTGCTGCCCTCTCGTTGTGCATTGAGAATACTAAACACTGTTCGTCCTTTTTCAAAACAATCTATCTCTCTGACTATCTTCTGACGCTGCTGGATATTCCCTCCTGTGCAATAACAATCAGACGTATTGATTTCTTCCATAGTTGCTTGGCACAGTCTGGGAGGTTTGCACAGTGGACAGCGCGTGTCCTCTGGAGGACTGCTGGTATCGATACGGTCTAAAAACACACAAAAAAAGCCATGTTTCAGCTGGGATAATATTCACATTGAATACATTTAAAAACTTCCCAGCGGCAGGTTTACTCACATCTTGTCATCGGTTGTTGTGAATTTGCAAGCACACAACAGACATGAGCCTCCGCAGATGGCGAGTGTGGCCGAGGACCAGCCGATGTACAGGCCCTCTCCGATCTCATACCTGGAGCGTTATTAACTCCATGTTAAACCACAGCATCACTTTGTTTCATTCAGTCGTCATTCTGCTTCTAACAATGAAACATTGATGCACTTTGTGTTGACTTACTTCGTCCCTGGATAAAACTGGTCAAAGAACTCTTGTGTGATATTGGCTGCGTACCAAGATATAGCAATCATGGTGCTTAACCCTGGAAAAAAGATAACATGGTTCACTGCAGACCAGTTGGACATTCTCAATTCAAGTAAAACACATAGTTACAAGCAAAAATGTCAAATGTTCATACTGTTTGATGTATTGAGTAAAACAGAATATTTTTGGATCAGCTGAAGTCTGATAGGCTGTTGAAAAGACCAAACATATTTTATGATTCAATTATTGCGCCAAACCCTAATATACATTATCTCAAGGCCCTTTCCATAGGTCAATTAATTAATTTATTAATGAGGCCAATTACGTAAGATGAGGCCAAGGTACCTGCTAATGGCAGCATGAATCAGTTTATTGCAAGGAGTGAGTAATCCAGTTTAACAACTAAAGTTCAAAGTTACTATACCACAAAACTATACAACATAAATCAAACTAAACAGTGAGATTAATCTTCCATTATATATATATATACATAGCTGTATTGATTGAGGGTGTAATAGCGGGTGTGATTGAGTTTTGTTCCATGTGGATGCATCGCTCCCTGCATCACCTTTTGTAATTTACGCAGCTTGACTCATTCTAACAATCCACAGATCTTTGGTAAAGGCAGCCTTGTTGGAGTTGGGATAACCTTTTGAACTGGTGATCCATTTTCTGATAGCTAGTCTTCTGCACACAGTTTGGATAACCAGACATGTTTACCCCTTCCAGGCCGGTGCTCTGTGTGAAGGGTGTGGTTTCACTCTTTGAATCCGTCAATTTCTCATGTGACAAAATGCTTTTCATCTTTTAAGGCTTGCCTTAAGGGGGATCAATGTTTTCATCGCCATTTTTTGTTTAAAAAAATAAAAAACAAAGACACTGGTTTGACAGTGTCCTCTGACAAAACATATTCTCATGCTTCTTTGTGACATTGCCATTCCATCAATCCTAAAATCCTTACCCTGTAGTAAAAAGAACACTCCTCCGATGGCAGCAATCCTCCCCTTCAGGATGTAGTTTTCTCCCCCGATTTTTGAGCACTTCATTCCTATGAGAGTCGCCGCGAGCCCAAATGTCCCAAACACAATTGCAGCGATCATCAGCGCCCGGGAGGCCTGAATGTAGCCTGTGTGCAAACAAAAAAAACAATATATAATAACACAACTTGCTCTCTTAGGAACCTCTGTAGCGTCAGTGAAAGGATTCTCACTTTGTTTAGAGAGAAAACGTTCGATTCCTGACTAATGAATTTCAGTCTCTCGTTTTATCAAAACAAAAGCATGACTGTATGTTGGGATCAAATGATACATTTATGTCTGTGATGAGATGAAGAAGAGATACATACCATTGGATGTATAGACATAAGATAGAAAAGTTTGCCACTTGACTGAGGTTGATAACAAGAAAAACGTTTCATGTGCTTTACAACACTTGTCTGTTATGTCATTTTGGAAAGTCTTTGTCGTAAATTTAAATTTTATTTATTCAAGCCAATTAAAACAATATCTAAACAGGTAGTTTTAGCAAAATGGTGTTCACAAAACCTGTACAAATTTATATTTACTATTAGTTCTTCAAAAATCAGTTTCACGTTATTTATTTGTTTGTCTGTGTTCACGTTGGTTGTGTTTACTTATCCTCTCTCTTTGGTCATGTCTTAAGGTTTATAACCTACAATTAACAGTGATAATAGCAAGAGCAGTATAAGCCTTAATGAAAGTATTATGAGGTCAGGTTTAAACCAAGTGGAACTGGAAAAAACAAAAGCGAAAGATTATCTGAACGGGCTAACTAGTATTTAAGCCTGAGAAGTATCAATCATCGATTCCAATAGAACTGTTGCTACGTTGCCCACATACCACTGAGAGCGAGCAAGGATGGAAAGTCGCGGCAGTTGTGAACTCCGGTAGAGTCAGTTGCACAGGACATCCATAGGTTTTCATAGATGGTCGATGTGGTGATAACGTTACCATCCACCGAAGAGACCTTCCAGTATCGATTTGGAAGGGCGACTCCGACCATCAACCAGCCCAGAAAGCCCAGGAAGAAGGCAAGCGCTTCCACTGTGGCATTCATATTCCCTTGTTTCTTCTGTGCAACCCGTGTAGAGGTATCCCGAAAGAGAAACACTCAATACAAAACGTTGACTCTCCGAGATATCTCGCTTCACAGACTTGTGGTTTCGTCGGCCCCGTGGTTTCACTGTGCCACACTGGTTCCCAGTAACCCCCCCTCTCCCCAGCTAAGATGTTAAAGAAATCTGCAAATCAATGATTAATTCCAAATAGCCCACTTGTGATTTCTGCTATTATCCTCCACACCTTTGTAGCTTTTTCAAAGGCTCCATAGGTTTACCTAACTCAAAGGACAAGAGTGAGATGTGAAGTGCAACCTTGGCACCTGCTCACGAATCTCCATAGACTTCAAGCTATTTGTCATCTTTAGTCATTTGCCTTCAAGCCCTGTGTCAACACCATCAAGCCATAATTGATGGGATCCAGGCTCCTCACTTCACCTTTGTTGCTGAGGGATGATGGGAATGTGGACAGCATTGTGGGGTTGATCACTTCTTGACCAGGTTTGCTGGCCCACAGATACCCCTGCTTATCTGACAACAGAAGACTTATTGTCTTCATTTGTTAACAAATACAAAGTTGTTCATTAAGAGCCACTGCAGCCTCTTGGGCATGCAGAGAAAATCTATTTGAATGAAAGCTCTCGTCCACATGGTTTAGACCTCAAAGAAGGGTCTGTTTCGACCGCTTTAAGCTGGACCTTTATATATAACCTTATTATACAAACGATGGCTGGATTTATGGTAAATATTATTTGAAATATATATCTATAAAATGCTGTTGTCACAAAATGAGTTTTTTCCTCTTCGTCTGAGTCAGAATTCTCCACCTCAGCAGATATTTCACACCTGAATCTGAATCTCCACTTCAGTAGAGTCATCTTTACAGAGGGGTTTGTTCATACATCGTTCATTGCCTCATTTCTATTATAATAGAAACATTTTAGTCCAATAACACAGTGGAAATCGATTAGTATATTGCTGTTGATAGCATATTATGATTTATGGAATTAAGTTCCTTTAATATGACAGCAAAGTAAAAACAAGAATTTTAAAACTCAATTGTTCAGATGTCTATTCTAGATGCAAATAACTGCACACCACATTTGCTTATTTAAACATAATTTTACAGAAAACTTCATTAATAAAATGTGTTTCCTTATGCGAAGCAACAAACTAGAAATGAATACCGTATAAGTGTGTTTTGCTTATTCACTTAATTTGAACTTTTAACCTTATGTCCAACAGGTACAGCATTACATACACTGGATGCATTTAATGACACCAAGGAAAAGGAAGCCGCTGTACAATGCACTATTATTATTATGGAGAGGGTTTATGAGGTTGTTTATTGAGACTGTGTATGCCGACAAATATAATGTTATCCACTACAATATAAGTATTTAGAAAAGATACTCATTGAAAGTTGAACTCCTCCTCAATAAAACTAAATGTTATAAACTTTACAGAGACTACTGAGCTGGATTATTGGATTCCACTGCTGCTGTGTCAATCCCCTACAGATTATAGCAGCTACATTGCCCAATTTATTTAGAAAATGAGAGAGACCTATCTGTTAGGCTGATTATTCATTTCGACTCTCACAGAAGAAAGATAAATACATGCCTCAATCAAGTCAAAGAATATAAGCCGCATTCCTTTCAGAGTGACGTTACAGATTATAGAATGCACACTCAGCTATTCCACACAGCTGTATCATCAGAAAAATTTAAAAAATACATAACATTTAAAAAGTAAATATAATTTCTTTATAATTACCACAAACATTCAGATTCTCATTTTCTGTTTAATCAGCAGATACGAGTGCTGAAAGGAGTTTTCTAGGATTCTGTCATGAAAAGACTGTGATCACAAATTAGACAATTTCAACTGTTACTCACCTGGGAGAGCGAAAAGGGATGGAAAGTCCCGACAGTTATAGATCCCTGTTGAGTCACTTGCACAAGACATCCATAGGTTTTCATATATAGTGGAGGTTGTTATTACGCTGCCCTCAGTGGTAGATTCTTTCCAGTACTGATCCTGTAGTGATATGAAAATGAATATCCAGCTTACAAAACCTAGGAAAAGTGCAATAACCTCTGTGATCTCTTTCATGTTGAAAGTCGTCTTCTATTAATAATTAGCAGTACTAAATAGATAATGCCCCGGCATGCGCTCTATTTGCAGCTTCTGTGTCTGATATACATTTTGTGAGTGGGAGAACTGACTCAGAGCTTTTTTCCCTCATGCACTCAAACCTGCACTAATTTGAACATTGATTTGTTGGCTGTAGCTACATTTTAAGTCAGCTATTCCCGCCCAAAATTGGTGACATTCCACGTGCCCGGCATGTGACAATAGAAATGTAAGTATTCAAGGAGTTTTTTTTCTCTCTTTTGATTGGCAGTGCAGTTAATCTCTTGTAAAACAGTTATCGCAGCTTCAAATGCACAAGCCAAATAAAGAGTTTAAGACTGCAGGTGTTTGGCACTGACTGCACTGACATGCTTTAAAGGCTTCTGCAGGAGACAATGAACAAGAATATAAAATAATCATTGTTTTGTTCTTTAGGGAGATGATTCTCAGGATGAACTGTTCATAATTCAAAAAAACATTTTTTTATATCTTGCTTTATATCTTTAAAATGAATCAATCAGGGGAAAGTTATATTAATGTGATTAATAATTAAAGTAATGCTCATATTGTACTCTTTTTTTCTTTTTTCCTCTTATCTTCTCATCCTCATGTCTGCGCATCCTTTTGACGAATTGGTAGCTTGTGATTTTTAGGGAGGTGATTTAAGGTTCTCATAAGCAAATACTGAATGAATAGAGGGCAGATCAATCACTGGGTTGTCAGTGGGTGATTTATTTAAGGCACAAAGTGTTTGTTTTAGCCCTGGTTAAGCATTAACGACTCTGCCACAGGACAAAAGATGCGTTGGAATTCTTAAACTCTGCAAATACACTTTTTGTACTGGAGAAAATGATGTCTGTTCTGTTTAAAATAATTGTGTTTGCATTTTACAGGACTTTAAGGTGACAGAGGCTGGCCAAAGTTTGCGTTGTGTTAACACTCCCTTATATTGAATATGTGCTCTCTCTCTATCCAGCAGTGTGTAGTGTAGTGTGTAGTGTAGTGCAGTGACGTTTTTATAATCCTGTGTGATATTCAGTGTTCACAAGTGAAAACAGCGTGAACATCCCCAACGCTCGGTGGGGATGAGTGATCAAAGCAGATAAAGATGTTTATCCTTTGTTTGAGTCCTCGTTGGGGAGAAACTTCAAACGCACAATTTACTGTCGGTATCTTATCACATGTGAATTCTGTATTCCAACCAGTTATCAGAGGCACGGTTCAAAGTGCTGTCATATACTTATAATATTGAGCAGACACTCAGGCTTTAACTCCATCTTTTGTCTGTTAATATTTTATTTCCTTGGCCTTCCCCTCAGCTGGCATATGTATTCAGTTGTGTCCGCATTGACCTAACTGCTTAAAGGGAGAGTTCATGATAAACCTTAAGTGGCTTTTGGTTTTCCAGCCCTGACGCTCGCTGGTGATGACATGGAATGTTGGATTTTTTTTTGTGGGACTACAGTGATTTTCCAGTTATTCAATTTCAAATGTTTAAATTCACGACTGCATAAGCTGGCTTGTTGTGTTCGTGCTTAACTTAATTATTATTTGGTTAAAACATTTACATTTAAACATTTGATAATTTCATGCGCCGTGTTCCCTATAGTTGTAAATACGTGGAGAGATGTTTGATCCTCTAAATTCACAGTATGTCACATGCAATAAGAAGCACTGTGTTGTGAACTTGTGAGTGATCAATAGGATTAATCATGTCCCTTAATAAGGAAACCTGTCACTGTGGTTTCATGTGTTTTTAGCTTAACAATCAGCTTTCAATGAATACATGTCACATTGGTTTTAAAAGATCTTCAGTTACAGGACAGAGTGAATACAAACATGGAAAGATAAGTATTATTCTTTAAAGTATTAAGTACTACTTATTTGCGGTCCCTAAATCTATTCTCTTAAACTAATATATTGAAGAAGTGACCACAGTTGTCTGACAACCATCAGGTACAACATAATATAATGATTGTTAAATGAAGCAGTCATTTTTTGGTTGTCCATTTAAATGACTTTAAGCATTTGAAATATCTGTTTGAACAAACTCTGATCACCACTAAGCTAAATTTAGATGATATATTATTCCATGATTCACGTGTGGGTTCGGATAAAACTGTTTATATAATGTGACGTTTGTATAAATTTGAACAGTCACTATTTGTGTACCCAATGAGACAGAGTTTCGATGAAGTCACTGCTTCAATACTCGGCCTTATCAATCAACACGATTACACACACAGGCACACACACAGCATAGACTGCCTGTCTGTCTGTCTGTTGGTATGTCTGTCTATCTGCCTGTCTATATATCTCTCCATCCCCCTCGCGTAAATCCCGCTTTCTGCCTGCCTGCCTGTCTGTCTCTCTGTCTGTTTGTCTCTGTCTCTCTGCCTGTCTGTCTCTCTGTCTGTTTGTCTCTGTCTCTCTGCCTGTCTGTCTCTCTGCCTTCAGTCTGTCTGCCTGTCTCTCTGTCTGCCGGTCATTCTGTCTCCCTGTCTGTCTGTATCTTGGCATGCCTGTCTGTCTCTCTGTCTGTCTGTGTGTCTGTGACTCTTTCTGTCTCTCTGCCTGCCTGTCTGTCTGTCTGTCTGTCTGTCTGTCCGTCTGTGTGAATGTGACGATTGATGTCTTTCATCCAGACTAACACATTGTCCTTTAAAAGCAGCCACCTGCTGTGAGGACACAGTCCACAGCCACTGGAGCACCTGAGGTCGTAGCACAGACCCAACATGTCTGGTTGAGAGTATAAACAGTTAAAGAACAAGTGTTCCTCAGGTTCAGGAGACACACGGTCAGTTAATGTTTAGTACTTGTACGTGTAGTAAGTTCTTTATGAGCAAGATAACATTCAGAATTGGGTGGCAATACACAGTGATAAGTTGTGTTGTTTATCTAAATTATCCTTGGCCATTTGTCAGAAATATGCATCTGCCCGAGACATGTGGGTGTCCTGAAACGTCTTCCCTCCATCACAAATTTACATCACACAGGTTGCTGATGATGTTGAGGACACTTACATAAATATAACCTCACATTTACTTTTACTGCTTAACTGTTCTTCATGTTACTTTATAGTTAACTTTTAAAGGTGGATCTAAAGGGTGCTGTGGTTTGTTATATTTTTGAATAAAATAGTCCCTTTATCCTCTTGTACAACACATGGTGGTATTGCCTTTTTTAACTCGCTTACAAAGCAGGAAGTAAGCCACAGATACATTTTTACCTGGAATTGCTCTCAGTGTAATAAATACATCCAAAGAGCAGATAAAAAACTCCAATCCAAATGTAATTTCCTGAAAAATTTAGTAAAAACTTTGAAAAATGACCTACCAATATATATAGTGGGAAAAAAATATGTGCATTGTGAGAATATGTACAGTGAATGAATAGCAATTAAATATCTCTATTTGTTGTGATACCACATTATTTACACAACACTATATACCTCATATATTAATAAAGAGATATAGAAACCATAAAACAATTGTCAAAAATGCAATGACAGAGCGAAGTTCCCTGCTGTCATGTTGATAAGAATTAAGCTTTCCACTGATTGCTATCGTTTTTTTTATGAGCTGTAGAATCCGTTTATTTACATGTTTAACTGCATGACTCCAAGGCTGCATGGGGACAAAATGTGTCAGTATCTTTCAAAACAAGCCCATTCTGATCTGCAGTCCCTTCGAGTCGCCATAAAACACAAACATGCAGACATAACAGCCCAGAGGCCCAAACAGTGCTCCTATAGAAATACATGCTGATGGCAGGTCCGCTGTGTGTTTGTGACCATTTCATTCAAATGGAGCTAATGTGTTCCGTGTATTTACAAAACCATTCGAACTAGATAGGAAACATGTTCCTCTACACAATAAAACCAGGTCATTTCATACTGTACCGCATCAGTGATGAGACTGCTAATATGCAAAGCAAACAGTGAGTACATGTTTCTGGACTCGTTTTAAATAAACCATAATCTGTTCTCCCATAATTCCTTATTCATCTATACTCATATAAATAAAATTAAAAACTATGCACAAAATGTACAATGTAAAACTTTTAAAAGGTTGTAGAAGGTTGTTAAAGTGTTTTCTTCTAAAAAAAAATCACTTTTATCCCAAGCAGAGAATTACTTGTCCAATATTACATAATGGAGTTCATGGAAAATTTGTCGTACACGGATAAAACTGATCAGAAGAAACTTTAAGGAATCAGAATTTAGAAGCTGATTCCATGACATGTGACAACAAGAGAGAGAATAAAGAAATATTTTATGTAAATTTTAAAAAAAAAGTTTAACAGTCTGTTATAATAACACAGTAAAGACAGAAAAGAACACATACATGTGCTGTGCAAGATTTTATTAATTGCTTCTAACCCATCTATGTAATATTCAAATATTTTCTGCAATATAAGAAATGATAAATAGTAATTACACGATATAACAATGGCAATACACTTTTCTTTGGTTCACAAAATAAATTATTAAATTTATAATAGTATGATGTTGTTTCTCAGTTATTCTTATTACATTTATCTGCATTGAATAAAATAAATGAATGACGTATACAGTCAGATCACAGCAGTCAAAACCATATTTACATTGTTATATGATATTAAACTACAGCAGTCATTTTAACACTACCATTAGACATATAGTACAAGTAATATTTATACGGTTTATGTATACATACAGTAGATATACACACAGGACTATTTAGGTATGTATGTACATATATGTGGCTTTGTAGGTCCACTCGTTTTCATGCCTGTGGTAAAAGTTAAGCTATCTATATATTATATATAGCTATATCTTATCATTACACCACTAATTACATATACATATAATATATATATATATATTATTATATATCAGCTTATTACAGATTATGGTACAAATGGTTCAAAGAAAATAAACTGTATGCAGCGCCAAATGAGCACATACTAAATTTGTTTTCTTGCTCCAGCTCACAGGAGCACACACCCCCCGCCCTTGGCTTCCACGAAGTTCGGGTCGAGGTCATTGGGCAGCTTTCCGCCCTCGCCCCAGATGTTCAGTTCTCCAAAAACACCCGTCTCAATCATCTCCTCCTGCCACGGGATCGGGACGTTACCAGAAGAAAAGTCATTGTAGAACTCTGTGTCCTTTTGATCTAGGACCAAGCCTTTTATTGTGCTGAAGGCGCCCACATCGTCAATGTCTTTGGCATAGACCATCCTGGGATCAGGGACAAACGGTGGAGGAAGCATGCCTGAAACACAGACGACATGGTTTGAGTCTGTTTTATAGCCAATGCCAGTTATTATGTCTGATTGCATTTCATTGGTTCTCATCTAGAGGGATTTGACCCAATGAAATCATACGAATCGTCTACCGCATTTAATAACCTACGTTGCTTGTGAATCTTGGTTTTGTCGACCTCACCCACCTGCATCCAGACGGCCCCAGTTAACCTCTTTAAAATAGGGATGATTCTTGAGCTCCGAGCAATCGTTATTTTTGAACCCGAGACGTTTCGCCGGGTCCTTCTCCATCAGGCCTTCACACAGGGCCTTGCACTCTTTGCTGAAGGTCGGTGTGTAGGAAACTGCATCGTTCAGGATTCTGCGAGTTACCTCTTCATTCTCAACCTGACAAAATATACATGCATTTTATATATATATTACAATGTATAGGAAGAGGAGAATTAAAAAATTAGTTTGTCTATATATATCGACTCAGTACCTTCTCTCCACGAACTCTAAAGGGCCCTTTGGCAGCAATCATCTCATACAGGGTGACTCCCAGAGTAAAATAGTCCACTGAGTAGTCATACTCCTTCTTCTGGAGCAGCTCCGGGGCCATGAAACCTATAATCATCAATAATATGATTTTTTACGCATTATGGACAATTTCGAAAAACCTGTGGCGCATGGTATTTTTTGGTTCTCAGCTAGTTTTGTTTAATTACTTTAAATATTGGATGTGTTCACTTACCTGGAGTTCCAGCATATCCAGCCGTTTTGTCTTTTCCTGGTGGAAGCTCAACGGCCAGACCCAAATCGGACAGGCGAACGTGTCCTAGGTGACAAGGCTTTCATTATAACTGTGAAATGGGCCATTGACT
Organism: Pseudopleuronectes americanus; assembly: GCA_038501795.1. Classification (NCBI taxonomy): domain Eukaryota; kingdom Metazoa; phylum Chordata; class Actinopteri; order Pleuronectiformes; family Pleuronectidae; genus Pseudopleuronectes; species Pseudopleuronectes americanus. The sequence continues at coordinate 9,471,647 of CM076728.1, read as the reverse complement.
GTTATATAAACATTCACATAATAATATGGTTTATTTGATGAGACGTGATTGTTATGTTCCTGAAATGTTTCCCCACATGTTCTCCTGGATTGTGCTGGTTGAATGTGAGCGCAAAACAGGTTTCCGTGACAACCTAGAGATGAGCCCCCATCATGGTTCAAGACAAATTTAGCTGCTTAAAGCGACACCATGTTACCACCTTCAGATGGGTTTGATGGTAGCCAGAATCAGGTGGAGATAAAAAAAAATGCATTTATCTTAATTTCTTTATTAAGATAAGCTCCAGTCAACAGTCGAATTTATTTTTACTAATTCGGTGGAGGCCAACACAACACATGTGGCTACAGAGGGCGCTGTTGCTCAGTAAAAGCGACATAGTGTTCCTTTAACACACCGATACATTTTAAAGGTTTTCAGCTTGTTGACTTGATAAATGACATGAAAGCCATAGTCACATGGATGAGGACCATGTTGGACAGGGACTCAGGGCTGTGATGTCACTGTGTCCATCTAGATACACAACAGATGGAAATGTCTCACCTGCATCATCCAGCAGGACGTTCTCTGGTTTGAGGTCTCTGTAGACAATCCTGTGCTGGTGAAGGTGCTCCAGCCCACAGATGATCTGAGCTGTGTAGAAACGTGCTCGTTTGTCATCGAAACCAGGATTCTTCTCATCCACATTATACATATGAAACCTGTCAGAGGAGGGAAGTTGTTATTTAACTTTCTGCAACCTCTGTGAAATCAATAAAAACAAAGGAGAGATGGAAAACTACCCTTACTAGTATGTATGTTAGCGGTGGGGTTAAACTACCAATATGTCAATCTATCAAGATAAGAAGGAACACTAGTCCTTTGTTGTTAATCTAGAGAACAAAGTATATTGTCAGTCTATATGGATTTTACTGCATATGTGTGTAAAGCTGTTTATAGAGAGCACCTGAGATCACCACCGTTCATGATAGTCATAACTAGGCAGAGGTCTGTCTTGGTCTGGAATGCGTAAGCCAGTGACACGATGAAGCGACTGTGAACTTTTGCGAGGATGCGCTTCTCCACGATCGCTCCCTGAACAGAAAGAACCACCAGAACATGATTAGTCCAACAAAACACAGGAATGTACAATGTCAAAAATAAAACTCAAACAAACCTACTCTCCAAGCACACGCAGGTAGTTATTATTTCTTAGACGGCGATGGCCTGTTATGTGTGAGAGATCTATGGCCCTGATTTAACCTTCTTTTTTTTCACATTAGACCGTGCTACATATGTGAAAGATGAAAAAGCAAAGCACCAAAAATTTGCTTTAGTGTAAACGTGCGATGTTGCATCATGACTCACTCGAGGCGCAGCAAACTATACTGTATGTGCTAAGGCGATTCTCAGTCTGTAGGTTTTCTTTACAATAGGACTCTCTATTTGAAGGTGTGCTACTCAAGAGTCATCATGAGGCTGCCAGTGCAATGGACTTTGGGTTGTTACTCTTTTGTTTGAGGATATTGAAAAGCTGTGGGTAGGACAATAGATGTCCCTTTACCTCGTAGCCTTTGCGTTTCTTGAGCCTCTTTTTCTCCAGTTTCTTGTTGGCGTACATTTTGCCCGTTGCCTTGGCCTGGCAGGCAAACACTTCTCCGAAAACCTCCTTTGCCAAGGACCCTGAAGTCCATGAACCACTCCTCATCCACGGGCTGGCTCTCCAACCATTTGAACTGAACATAACGCAGGAAGTACATGCTGTTCTTGAAGCCCTCCACACCATTCTTCTCCAGGTGTTTGAGCAGCTGCTGCTCGCTCTCTTTAAACAGTTCACCGTGGACGTTCTTGTAGTCTTCTTTGACCCGAGTGACAGCCTTCTCCTCCAGGAACTTGCAGAAATTCTTTGAAGCTGACTCGTAATACTTATTGACTATTTTTTGGGACTTTTGCACTCTGTCCTTCTCCTGGCATATTTTGTAGTCTTCAAAGTCCTTCCACAGCTCCCCAGCGTTTTTATGGGTTGCTTCGCTTTCCAGATACATTTGGAACAGGCGCTTGCCGACGGGCTGGGTGACGCACATGCTGTCAAATACCGTGTCTACAGTCGTCTTCATGTGTTCACAATCTCTGATGTGCGGCAGTTTCAACCTGGCACGCATCTTCTTATCACGCATGGAGGCTGCTGCAGATCCGTCCACGCTGCCTCGGGCGGACACATAGGCCGAGTTCGCCACCACCGTCTCCAAACCACCGATGTCCATGGTTCCACCCTTTTTCTGTGAGGCACACAAAACAGAGAAAAGTCAACAAGAGTCAGCAAATCCATATTACCAGGATAGGAACACCCATAGAATACTCTGTACAGTCAATTAGTCTGTAGTCTTATTCATTCTTACTGGACTTAATAAGACTTTTCACCAGAAGAGTTTTTTTTTAAAGGTTCACACTAAATAGTTACATCTAGATTGTACGAATTGTAGTTTTCTTTACTCTAGAAAGGCCCTTTATATTTAGATACCTAATATTTACATCAAGAGCAGGTCTTCTCTACGGAGGATCTCTTTCATGTTTGGAAGATGGGGTTAAGTGAGGGGTATTCAGTTGCAACATGCAAACTCAGCACTAGATGTCACTAAATCCCACACACTGATCCTCTAATATAACACATTTTTGGCTACATTACAGCAAAGCTGCTCTTAACTTGCATCTTCATTGTTGCTACTAATATATATATATATTAAAATAATCATTTGAACATAAATTATATATATACAAAGTAGTAAGTAATGACAGGCAGATTTTTAAAATGTTGTTATTATAAAGTCATCAATTATCATTAAGTGCATTAAATGTCATATATAGTGGGCCTTGTGTACAGAGACTGTCTATGTGCACTTAATGGTTGAGCAAGTGCCAGTTTTGGATAGATAAGGTTTAATATGAGAGAGAGAGAGAGAGAGAGAGAGAGAGAGAGAGAGAGAGAGAGAGAGAGAGAGAGAGAGAGAGAGAGAGAGAGAGAGAGAGAGAGAGAGACAGAAAAATGTTGTGATGTGCTGTACCCTGCTGTTCAAAAGACAAACTTTTTCAAACTCTCTGATGCTATAGGCAGGACCTGTAATTAAGCTCGACAGCACTTGCATGCCCACACACTCATTATAAGTAAAGGGATTTGAGGAGCTGCAAGCCCAGGAGGCAGGGATAGCATTAACTCACACTGTGCTGCACAAGGTCTTTTCACTTCCTCAGACTTTTTCATTTTTTCAGATTACCTTCCTGACGAAAGCAAACTACAATAAAATTCACCTATAATTCAATCATTGAAAACTTATTGAAAGACATTTATCCTCGTTAACCCTGAAGTACTCAAACCATCTTGGAAGCACAAGAAACTTAATTCATTGCCATAGAATGGGACAGGAAATGCAAAGTCTGCCAAGCCTCTCTGGGTGTGTATTACATGTGTATAAGCGGCTCTGTCTTAACCTGGTACATGTACTGAAAGCTGAAAGTGATACAATCTGTGTCTGCTTTCCTGACTCCGCATAATCCAATTAACACTATCGACACTAGAGATTTACATATAGGCGATTAGCCTACATTTTTACACTCCCTTTTAAAGTTTTTTCCAGAACATATAAAGTGTAATAAAATATGATCTTTAGATTTTACTGCAGTTTTTGCAATATGAAAGACAAGAAAAATTTGTTATTTGATCTAAAAAGCTTTTAATCCTTGCATAACATTCAACCAAAACTCGAGCAGCCTTTATATGCATGCATCGTGTGGAAAATGGGGAGGAATTAATATTGCCAAAATTATCAGGATGTTGTTTTTGATTATGGATTCTGCAATACAAGATGGTGAAAAGCCAGAGCAGATTTAAATGAGGGAATATTCAATATAAGATTTTAAACCAAAACTATTCAATAAGGTCCAAAGGCTAATCAATTGATTTCTCTCCAGATTATAATCTAATTACAAAAAGATGGTATTATTAATGAATACTACTTACCCTACTTTCTTCGTATAGCTGGGACTCAAATGAGAGCCGGACTGTAGCGAATCAAATCACTTAATGTCATCCAACATGTATTTTCAACCAGAACAAAGAGAAATCATCTCCGTCGCGTCCGGGTCCTGGAGGGATGTGTCCGAAAGGTCGGGGCATCGAGTGGAGGTTTACCCTGCGCCAGAAATCCTACTTGGTAGTTCATCAGCTGGTGAGGATTACACCCAGCAACTTGGCAGAAGCTATTAGTGTAACTCAGCAGCAGCAGTAATTACTGATTACTGACAATGAGCATCATTTTATCAAATGTATAAATTCACTCCGGGTGCTAATGACTGCATTTTATAAGGCTGCGATGTACTGAATTACGATAAAGAGAAATAATGAAGTCTGAGATAGACAGTGATATATAATCAGTTTAGTACTGACTGGGTTTTGGCACACAGTACGATGAGTGAATCGGGCTGGCACGTTGAAAATGGATTATCTCCCATTCTAGTCCTAGAGCCCGACACTGCAGCATGATCTTTGAACTATTGTGTGTCTGTATGATCTGAAATACATGCGATAATAATGCTTTAATTCACAGAAGCTGTAGAAGCTGCATGCAAGTCCACACCTGTAGCATAGTTATAATGCATTCGACAGCAAGGGAGGAACACATTGTGTGAGTACATTTGAGGTGAATGGGATTTAGTGTGGAGGAAAGTGGAGGGATTTAAATAAGGCAGCTAAAGAGGATACAGAGAAGACAGTTTCAAACAGCAAAGGAACTATAAGCAGCTCTTGTTTAACACAAAATAATTACATAATAAAATAATATACATTTTCTTAAGCTCTGTTTCACAAAATGTCAGTTTACTGTATGGTAATATGCTCTTAATTTTGGTTTCACAGTAAATCCTGCATTCTTACAACAGTAATAGAAACGATTGTGTCTTAGTGCCACGGCATCTGTTTACTTTTTGTGTTCAACATTGACCACAAAGTTGGTTTTTTGTCTATTTCAATAACTTGTAAAGCCTATCATCTACAGCAAAGTGACAACTGGTAACATTAAACAAAAACATGCATTACTTCAACAGACAATCAATACATGACAACATGTTGTTACTAGGCAAAAGGCAAGAAATACAATTACATTTATATTTTCTTAACGTTATTAAGTAATGTTATTGAATTTTTTTTGCAAAACTGTTTATATTATGATAATCCTGGAAACGTTTAACAGATTTAGTAATAACGCTTAAACTAATATAATGAGTTTATTTTTAAATTAGTTTGTCTTTTTGCATTTAGGGGTTTGCAGAGTCACAATTCAGCCATTTGAAAGAAATGCAGATTGAACAGGGTTACAACAGGTGGCCCAAGAGAAGAAACCTTTAAACCTAACCAGAAAATGTATTTATCTTTAGTCTTGTTTAAACCCATTTCCTGTGCTGGGCCTTTAGGCTGCTGCTCAAAAGACCCTGAGCATACTCCCATTAATATATACAATAATCCCATTTCGAGAGGCTAGAGGTGAAGCTGATTTTGTTTTGTAGTCTAATCCAGCTCAGTGACGAAGAACAAACCCACCCACCCAGACAAGGAGATTAGACTTTGGCTCAAAGACACTGACACTCACATAGATCTGACCACCGCCCTCTCGTCCACAAGTCAAAGGTGAGAGCACAGAATAGAAACTACTCCACTGGGACCTGTGAACACATCACTGTCAAACTTAAAAATTGTGTTTACGCCAAGTCTTCGTTCCTTAATCTCAATGCAACAAGTCAATGGTTCACAATGGTTTAAAGCCAAGTGCATAATCTTTTCCTGTTTAATTAATTCAGTGTACAGCAAAAATCCCATTACATTAGCACACACATTGGAACTGCCGTGCTGCTGGTGATCCTCAGGCCACTGAGCTGTAACCGCTCTTCAGATGATTAAACTGAGATGTGGTTAAAAACAGCCCAAGACGTCACTGTTCTGCCTCTGACAATAATCTCTAATTGAGGGGGATGGTGCTGCCCTGCTGATCCAGTTTTTACCTGAACTCACCTGTGAACACTATGACGTCACTACTGAGGAATGTCAGGAGAGGGTTAAAAGTCATCAGATATGGAGAAAATACATTTTGAGTTCAGTTTAAATATTTTTTAAATCAAACAGGTTAAGAATGGAGAATGGAGATGTTTTTACAACCTCTAATGTAGATTAAACTAAATGAATGTTAAGTTATGAATGACCTATGAGGCATCACCCCATACAAGACCAATACACACAGAATAATTTAATATATATATATATATATAAAATATAATTTAACTATTTAAAAAATACATTTACTTTATACGAAATAAAATGTACTCATAGGGAGAAATGGTTAATGGTCTGTATTTATATAGAACTTTAATAGTTTTCCAGACCACTCAAGGCACTTTGTGTGTGACTTGTATTTTACCGCATTGCAACAAAAGGATTTAAAAGGTAAAGAAAATACAAAGTACAGTTGAACTTTAATAAATAAATTATTTGCCAAAACTAAACATAATAAATATGAATACATATACAATGTGTGTGTGTGTGTGTGTGTGTGTGTGTGAGTGTGTGTAACAGTGTAACTCGTTCGGAATGTGGAATGTGTAAACAGCCTTCTGTCAGTGGAAAAAGAAGGAAACTTTCTCTTTGACTGGGCCCTTCCATTAACCAGCCAATCACCTGGAGCTTCATTAACAATTGTACAAATGAAGAGCCATTTTCATTGGCTGAGAGTTTGCGCGTCATACGCACACCGTACTATGCGTGGTACCCATCCTACATGAGGCGTTCAGGGGACGGATATCACGTAAGGAGAAATTATACTACAAGTTAATAAGTCCATTAGTCAGACAGATACAACATAAAAATGTAATATTTTCATCAGAGTGTAAGAAAAAATTGCCACAATGTCTTTTTTGTGTAGATATATAAAGAAATAAAAAAAGGTTTTTATATTTTGGTCTGTTGCATTTATCGTGGCAATTTCCAATTTCTACAATCCCACTCTACCGAGGAACAAGACACAATTTTCTAACAGTATTGTCACACTTGCTCAGAACATGGCATACGACAAAGGTTAGATTGTAATATGCACCCCAATGGGAAGCACTTCTTTGTCTGGTTGGGGCTGTTACAAAGTCAAGATCAGACTCTTATGATGAAATCCAAACAACGCCTTATTTAAAGCAATCAGGCCGAGATTCATTCAGTAGTAAAGGATACAGCCTGATCAAGGTTACATTGTATGAGATTAAATCATGATCAATTAAAGGCTGAAATAAAGATGATAATATTGCGGTCAAATGTTACATTTCCCTTACATATTATGACAACATAACACACACATATACTTTTGTATTAAAAATGTTCACACATACATGTAATTGGTAATTATATAAAAAAGAATGATCTATATTGTACGAACCAACTGAAGCCGAACACAGGTTCTCTTCCATATTTGGGAGGGTATTCAGCTGCAATGTCACCACTAAATGTACATAATTAACCTCTAAAGACGTAATGAAACAGTAAATCACTGTTTAGTTGAAGGATAATAAACATAACAATACATCACCAAAATGAAACATAATCACAGTTATGTTTCAATACATATAAAGTAACCTAATGTAAAAGTAGACAATGAATTACATTTCTTTAAAAGGTTATTTATCCACCTGGTTACATGTGTGCTCTCTGTTTTGCTTGTGTGTTTCGGGTATTTTTAGAACAGATCCCATGTAACCTACAAGTCATTGTCGGGATTAGGATTTTCCGAGGGGCTCGTGAAGTGCTCTCATGTCTGCCTCCTGGTGCCCTCACTGAGCTGTGTGTGCATGTGTGTGTGTGTGTGTACAGTGTGTGGGAGGAGGAACAGGAGGAGGGATGGGAGTACTGACTCAAGATCCGTCCTCCCGACTCCTGGCACCGGACCGACCGGACCGACCGAAGCCGGGATGGACTTCGTGCTGAGCGGGTCGGCGGCGTGCGGCGCGTGTCTGTTCACCAACCCGCTGGAGGTGGTGAAGACGCGGATGCAGCTGCAGGGCGAGCTCCGGAGCCGGGGCACCTACCAGGTCTACTACCGCAACGTGTTCCACGCCTTCTACACCATCGGGAAAGTGGACGGGCTGGCCGGCCTGCAGAAGGGTCTGGTTCCCGGGCTCGTCTACCAGTTCTGCATGAACGGAGTCAGACTCGGCTCCTACGCCGTCATCGAGTCCTCCGGCTACATCCACACCAACGGGAGGGTCAGCGGGGTCAAGACCACGTTAGCAGGGGCCTCGGCCGGAGTGGTGGGAGCTGTGATCGGCAGCCCAGTGTACCTGGTCAGTAGCGGTCTTCTCTGCAGGCCTCAGCGTGTGTTGTTACATGACATCTCAAGGTTGAGCCGTCACTGTGGACAGAAGTTAACACAAGTCTCCCTTCACAGGTCAAGACCCATCTGCAGAGTCAGTCCACATCCTCCATCGCTGTGGGTCATCAATACAAACACCAGGTAACACAGTCACACCCCCAAGGGGCTGGAGAGGTCAGGTCTCCTGGGCTTTCCCTCATGTGTTTTGCTCCTCTTCCTGCCAGGGGATGATCCACGCTCTGGCAGCCATCTACAGGCAGCACGGCATTCTGGGTCTGTGGAGAGGCTCCAGTGCTGCCATACCCAGGGTCAGCGTGGGGTCGTCCGCTCAGCTCTCCACCTTCTCCTCCGCCAAGGAGCTGGTCGTTGACCTTCAGGTCAGCCCACGCTTTCTCTCTCTGAGGGTTTCATCACAGGGAACAGGGCGACTGCCGGGGTGTTGTTGTAGGATATAGGGATTGTAGGAGGTCACCAAGGGTGCACGTCTTCCATATGACTACACTGTCCAAGAATAAACAGGACTGTTTAGGGGGGGTGGGGGGGGATGTCTGGCTTAAATGATCATTGCCTCACTCATGAAAGAGCTGCTACAAGTTTAATTATATTTAAAGCCAAAATAGCAGGTTAAAGCTTATAAACTGTGATGTGCGTTTTCCACTATTTTGGAATATCTTGTCTATTTGTCACTGATCATGTACTAATTATTAAAAACAGGTCCAGGGTCAGAGATGCAGGCATAGTGATAGAAGCAGTCTGGTCAATGGCCATGAACAGATTACAAAAGCGGTCATTGTGACAAAGCGCCTCGTCTGGAATAGAAATTCGACACCTTTCACTGGCCTCCCCTGCTGGAAAACACGCGGCTTACGCAACGACTGCACCACTGGGAGCGAGGGGCTTCTGACCCAGGTCTATGTTCTTTAAAAAAAGACAAATTAGATTTATACTAAAAGCCAGCATCAGTTTTCATTTGACAAGTCAACTAAACTATTCAGAAAACACACAAACCAACTGCGTGTATAATTAACTTGTAATACCTCATCTCTAAGATTCCCTTTGAGCTACTTTGAGTGGTGGGCGAGGCTGAAGATGTGTGTGTGTGTGTGTGTGTTGGGGGGGGGGTTTGCCTGCTGCAAATTGTTAGTTCATGTTTCGCTGATGTCTTTGGACCTCATGAGGACCAAATCGTGAGCCTAAGGAGTCAAAAATAAATTTTTTGAGGTTAATCCTAAAATGTGATAGTGTCAGGTTAAAGGGATAGTTCACAGAAATATGAAAGATCACTCATGATCTATCACCGCTACGCTGGTGGAGGGCCGGGTGAAGTGTGTGGGTCAACAAAGCACTTTTGGAGTTTCAGGGGCTGAATCGGTCGAAGTCAGCAATATGATTTTGGTTAAGCTGTCCGCTATACTGGCTGTACACATGGTGGTACCCTGATGATGGGAGAGCCGCGTCCTCTCATTTCTTACTTGTGTCCGCCTCAGCATGCGTTCCCTGTCCTCCTGTTGGAATTTGTTGCCTCGTGACTATTTTTGTTTTGTCTTTGGTCCCAAAGATTTTCCCAAAGGACAGCTGGTTGGTGGCCCTGAGCGCCGGTATGATCAGCAGTGTGGTGGTGGTGATGCTTATGACGCCGTTTGACGTGGTCAGCACACGGCTCTACAACCAGCCGGTGGACCCTGGAGGCAAGGTGAGGAGACCGACCAGAGGCTATATGTTACATCAACAGTACCTAGTTTTAGTGTTTAAACTTAATTCTGTTGCTTCGTTTACCCGATCATTCCACACTGCTACAAAATGTGGAAAACAGTTAGAGCTCAACTTCTTCGTAAATTCAACAAAAGCTCCCAGTTTACGTGACAGATCTTGTGATATACATTTTTAGGTGCGCCAGTATAAGCAAGGATTATTATAATAGAGATAAAAAGCTTGATACGTAGATTTATTTTAGCTTTGAAAAAACATTTTTAAAATTAAAAGTGATGAAGCCATAATTCTTAAGATATTCACACACTGCTGACATCTATTGTACCAGCTATTCAATGTTGTTGGATTCTGTATTTGCTTTAAGTTCCATTTTAACTGGCAGGGTCCGCCATTCAGGCAAAGATTATCTAGCTGAGGAAAACATGTTTTAATGAACTTATAAGTTTATTATTAAAAGTATTTTAAGAATTATAAACTTTTGTTTCTCAAAAATGCCCGTTCAGACCTGATAAAAATTAGTTTCGGGATAAGATAACAAAGGAACAGCTCTCTGTAAAGGTCTCAGGTTTGAGGAGACTATACGAATAGCAAAAGTGAAACGATTGCAGGACAATTTCACTTGTCATACAACTCTCATTATATTGACTTGTGGCACAAAAAATCCAAGAGCAGAAAATACAAAATCTGAGAGTAGATCACGCAGGCACTCAGAAGCAGCGAGGAGAAGTGCTGAAGCTAGAGCTCAGGAACTCTGAGCACAAGCAGGATTCTGACTCAAACTGAAAAACCACACTCTGAAATAAAGGAATAAATCCCATTGTGGGTCATGTGGGCACCAGAAGAGAAACAGATGTTGTTCAGATCTCAGCTGAATGTCATGTTGTCATGTTTCAGGGGCTGATTTATAAAGGATTCACTGACTGCTTTTCCAAAACGCTGAAGAAGGAGGGCTTTACTGGACTCTACAAAGGCCTGGGAGCCTCTTACTTCCGGCTCGGACCACACACTATTCTGTCCTTGTTCTTCTGGGACGAACTGCGCAAAATGTACCAGAAGGGCAGATAACACCAGGAGGACGAGGAGACTCGGGGGAAGCGGTAACTCATTAAGCTCAAGAGTGCAAAGTTTTAATGAGTTTTAACTATTATGACGGGAACGAGTAAACAGAGCAAAGGTAGCGTTCTACACTCCATTAAGAAACCAAATAGGTACAGACAAATAGCTCCAGAGAGGAAGGACAAACTGCAGTGAAGAGCAGTGAACACTTCTGTCTGACGGATGGAATATGATGAGAACATGCAGGGAGACCAACATACCTCATATACAGATGTAATTCCAATAGATATCTCACAGTTTGCAGTGGGCTTGACAGTGAGAACATGAATGGACTGGCAGTGGAAGTGGTACAGTAAGAAACTTAAATGACATGGCTGTTCCATTTGTGAAGGTGAAGGGTGCCTCATGCTTTACGAACCTAGTTATCAGTCTAAACCAGCCTAGAAGCCACTTTGCTTTCAAGCCAGTTAAAGAGTGCTCAAGAACTCCTGCTGATCATTGATCCTAAAGTTTGAAAAGGTACCAAACACGTGAGGCTGAATTTAGAGGACATGTGTTTGATATGAAGTCTTGAGTTTGGATTCTTTACTCTGGGTCAACGTACGGTGGCCGAGGAGGAAAAAGGTTGCAACAGGCCAACACGTTTTCCTAAAGAGAAACGTGCCACAAATTCACAAGTAAGGCAAAAAAAACATGGATCAACTGAATCCTGCTTCATGCGGGAAGCAGAAACTAATATCAACTGTAAACACGCATTCAATTCATAAACTATGCAAAAAAAACAAAATACACAAACCCTAAACCCAAATTAAACAGCAAACTATGAGTGTGTAACTTGATGCGGCTTGACTTATAACCAGTCAAGCCACATCAAGTTACACACTCATAGATATCAGTTTCCTAAATACACCTATTTTTTTCTGTCAACATCTCATCATTATTTCTTGACAAAATTCACAAAAACAATTCCTGGATCAGGTCTTTTAATCAAATACCCTCTCAAATTTAAGGGGTTCTTCCCTGGCCCACATCCAACCACGTTTCAATAAAATAACAAGTTGGACAAACAGCGATGAAAACCTCATTGGCAGAGGTAGAGATACTGCAAGTCCTCCAAGCCTCTAGGGGGAGCACTAAGTTGAGCAGCTTTATCAGCACCAGAGGCATAGAAAGATAAGTCATATTGTAAACAACAATGTTTATCTTTGAATGTTGCATCTTCACTCCATCTTTCTTTATATTATTCATTACTAGTGATTTAAATAGTGGCTGAGTCTTTGAACATGGCAGCACTTTAGCAAGATAAACACACACACACACTCCAACTGACTTTCTACAACAGGAGAGGAGGCTCATGTTACTACTGTTTATTTTGTATGATAAAGTCGGAGCTTTGGTCTTATATGAAGATTTTCATACAGCAGGGGTAGACATTTTTATACCTTTTTAAAGCAACTTGTTCTTAATTAGATGGAAGGTAAAGGTAAATTTGACTTTAATAACAATCCCTAGACAGGGACATTTTAAACAGCTCAAAACAGTTCTGACTAGAATTTTTTGCTGTCGAACAAACTTTGTGCCAAAACTTGTGCCATTTATTTCATTCACATATCAAAATGGCTCATGGGGCCTTAACCATTTTATTTGAGTTGAGATTTTATTCAAGAGAGTGAAAGGTATGTAATTTTTCTGCCTGATTAACACGGTGTGCTGTCCACTAACTCCTAGAAACCGTGGTTACAACTACAGACTACAAAGTGAAGGGTTACTGGTTGGGTTATATCATTTCGTATCCTGAGGAATTTCATTTGTGAGTCAAAGGTATGGAGAAAATGTAAAATGATGCAAAAAGTTTTTGATCCATGTTTGAAAAATGCTGGATTCTGTTTCAATTATCCGGTTTCTGATGACGTGTCCCGTGCTGTATCAGAAAAGGTCTTGTCAGTTGTGCAGTGAGTTGATCAGGGTCAGTGATTGTTACATGCGGCAGCTCGGAAATGATCCATTAATGTATGATAACATGGACGTCCTGTTACGGAACGGACATGAAGAGCAAATAAAAAGTGATTTCATTGTTTCTTTGTTTGGTTTGCACTGAATTCCATACTGGTCAAATAAAATGACCAGTGTTTGTGAATGTTACACTCAGCCCTGCACTATATGAAAGATACTTCATGGTGTTGACTTCACACAGCTGAGCAGTGAGTCAATAAGGCTTATTTCCTCATCAGGTTTCCAACAATCAGCAACTTATGAATTTCCCAAAAGTTTGAATTAGAGAACAGAAAGTGGATTTCACATGACCTCACATGTTCTTAAAATCATCATTTTAAACTATAGATCGTGGAAGGAATCAATAATTTTTGAAACAGAAAGTAAAATCAGTCTTGAAATATTAAGGACAGTTCAATATTTGTAAATAATACGACAAGTGAACTGATCGAACACAAGCAGCCCTGCAAGTCTGGACATCAGCATTAGAAGAATCATGTTTTGTGTTAATATTGTTTGCTAATTAGCAGTCAACACAAAGTGCAGCTGGGCCTGGTGGAAAGGATTCTGCATCCCTAGAATCCTAAATTATGAGTCCAAACATCCGATGAAGCTTTAAGGGGCCCAAGAGGAGGGATCCACCCCTGGACAGCTCTACAGTGTATCACAGGGCCAGCAAACCACCATTCACACTATAAATTTTGAGTTGAAATGAACCTAATCCCCAATCTGCATGTCTTTGGACCGTGGGATAAATTCAACACAAACAAGAGGAGAACTTGCAAACTCCGTACAGAACAACCATCGCCAAGCAGGTTTTGAACCTTCTTGCTGTGAGGCACCAGTGCCACACAACCACTTCATCACCATGAAGCCCCATTATCCAAAGTTCAACCCATGATTTACTTAGATTTTGTGAAAAAACATCTGTCATTAGAAGCCGTTCACCATTCATTATTCCACTTGCGGGAGTAAAAATATGTGTTAACATATCTGAGAGTTGTTCACCTCTCACTGCTAAAACTTGGCAGTGACAACAATCAGTAGTTGTTTCAGTATCTCAGAGTCCTTCAGAAAGTCGAGTGTGGGACACTGCAAATGTAGAGGGAAAAGCACCCACTGATAAACACCCTTTCCAGGCATATATAAATGTACAAATCTAGCAGTTCGGTTCATTTTGATTTACAAATAATTGTTTTTTCTGATATTTTATTCCTGAATGTTCAGACATTAATTGGCAGTATCACGTTTATTCCACAAAACAGTTCAGTATTTGTTGTATCTGATCTGCCAGAAGGACCAAGGTTAATGTGTGTTGGTTGTACCTGAAGTCAAAGCCACCGGACTGGGAGTTGGCAGAGCTCCTGCACACGTCTCAACTGTTACTGAGCAACACCGGACGTTTTGTTCACAGTGGCTGGAAAAACGCGAGGCCTGGAGGCCAGTCCAGAGGCATGACTCTTGAAAAAGGCTCTTACTCAAGAAACTCAGCGCATCAAACCGCTCCTCCAAATCCTTAGTTATCTTGCATTATTTTAATTGTCAGCTTCGACACAATTTACTAGAGCTTTAAAGTGTAGAAAGAACTGATTAATACTCCTCCCTTAATAGACCCCCAAGCTGAAACTTGCATCCCGGCTGCTCCAGTGAGCTGCTCAGGAGCTGAAGGCACAAAGCATAACTGGGTGAGTAGGAAAAAGGGAGTGGGGCCGTCATGTTCGATGAACCTAAACAAATGATTTCAAAATCTACAAAGTGCACAGCAACCTCTAGACTGCGTTAATAAGGTGGAACACATTGTTTTCTACATTTATATGCATCATTTTGTCTGATGCCAAATAGAAGAACACGGCCTCAAAGGAATTCCTGTTATTATCTAACTGGAATCACCACTGTGATGTTTTAGAGGAAAACTAGTTATTATCTGAAGTGTTTACTCGTGACCTGTGAACAACTTGCACGTCATCCGAGCCTCAAAGCCTGGAGGCATCAAAACCTGTCAGCACCTTAAATCGACCCTTGTATAAAAGGTGCTTTATAAATAAAATTGCTTTATCTTACGCATTCGAAATGTGCACGTGCATTAGAAATGACTCAGACTGGTGAATGTTTGCCAGCATGTGGATGGTCGGTGACGCTGGTCAACAAGACATAACACAAATCAACAAACTTTAACACATGGAAAATTAACATGAATTTTATTTTAACAGTCACACGTTGCTTCCATCGGATTTAGTTTCCCCTGAGAGTGAAGTCATTCTGATTTAAATCACTAGATGGCAGCAAATAGTTTTCTTACAATAAGCTATTAAGAAGCAGGACAATGTAAGGCCTCAGACACACAGCACATAACTTTGAACTATAAACTGATCACATATATACTATATTCAAACATAGGGGACCAAAAACTATTTTGCATGAACAGATTAAATGTGGTAATGGCATCTTCCGCAGAGACTGAAGTCACACTCCCTCTGAGTGTGTGTATTAATATGCACATTATAACATGCAAATCGCTCCCTGTGAAACTATTGATCTGTCACACATTATAAAAGTGAGAACCTTCCAGCTCTGATCTGCACTGATGTGTAAATGACACCCATCAAAGCACAAAGACACTGTAAACACATCTGTCACCTGCCCAGCACAGGGTTGTAACTGTGGCTTCACCTGGTTTTTATAGGCTACACAGTCTATGGGCTACACACATAGCAGCAAGGCTATATAAAACTAGCCATACCGACAACCTGCTGGCCAACATGCAGACCCACCGAGAGTAGACCGCTCTTAAAAACACAAGTCCTCAGACACTGACAGGAGAAGCACTAACCCGTGGGGTAACCGATGGATTTCTTCGTTATTAGCTCTCATTAAACAGTGTAAAACCTTATTAGGTTGTGTCTGTGGTTATGTATTTAAGGGACCTTTCACTGGATACCTTTTGATTGCTTAGACAACACACTGCTCAGAGCAGAGGTGTGGCGTGATGTTTTGGCCCTGGTCTAAGAGTGACATCTAGTGGCAGAGCACATTATATATACTACGGTATCTTTAATGTATATCAGCACAAAAAATATGTAAGTATGTAAACATTAGCGGCTATTTCCGCACCAACATCTGAAACGGAAAAAACAAAAAAGTTCTTAAACCGACAGAGTGGTTCTGCACGTGAGCGGACTTGTCACCATCCTCCACCTCTACTCACTCTTCTTTTTTATGGGCGGTGCTGCTCCTGTAGCAGAGGACTTGGGCCAGGAGGACGCAGCTGAGACATGCTGACAGTGTGTAGGACAGAGTAGCCAGTGTATATCCGCTCTCCTGTGCACACAAGTTGTTTTTTTCAGTTAGTAAAGGCAACAACTGAACAGAATAATGCAAAATGTGCAGCTGTGGGACTGTGTTTGTGTGTAATTCTTGTATGCATACCTGGAGAGAGAGAAATAAAACACTCAGAGACCCTGCCCACGTCAGTAACAAAGACAGGGTGGACAGTTGGCCTGTGTGGCCATTGTAGTAGTTAGTTCCAGCCTGGAGAACCTGTAAATGATGAACGATAATAATCAATAATGGTAATGATTTCACTCCACTTTGATAAATGAGTTTAAAGTTCAAGTGCATGGGTCTTTCACCTCCGCTACAGAGGTTGTGTCCCCGTTTGTTTCCTTCTTGTTTGCTTTTAAACAAGTTTACGGTGAAACTACATCAAGGATTAAGAGGTATGGGTTTAGGGAATAACCAATAAACTTCTGATACGGATCCAGGAATTGTTTCTCTCTTTCTTTAACATTGTGAGGTAGGTTTAGCATTTTCCCAGACTTCTCAGAAATGTTTAGGGAACTCATATCTTCATGTGTGTGTAATGTGGTGCAGCTTGTTTGAATTTTAGGGGGATATTGGGCCTTGGTGGAGGCACGTTAGTCATAGAACGGCTCAGATATTGAGCTCTTAAGAACTTTAGGATCTTACCTTGCTTGCGATTAAAGATGTCAAACTGGAGGACTGCATCCATGAGATGAGTGTGATAGGAGCGTGGGAGCCCAGGAGGAACATCAGACCGCTGTACGCCGAGAGGAACAGAACTCCTGCAACATTAAAAACAGAAAACAGATATAAGATATAAAAGATGGTAGAACCTTGAAAAACAAAAACTCACTTTAAATAAAAAAATGTAAACACGGATGATTACTTTAATCTACGATAAAAAAACGGGAGATGTATAAACAACCATCTAAATTAAAATCGCTCTGTTTCTAGTTGCATTGTAACAATTGCCACAAGGTGGCGCTTCATAAAAACACTGAGCGAGTGTCACCTGAAACTCATTTCACAGTCAGCGGAGACACACACAAGAATTTGAGAGGAATGTTCTCAAGCAAATCCAGGATTTCCCTTTCCCCAGTTACTCAGATGAAATGTGTTCCATGCAGGATAGTCTGGGCAGTTACTCGATTACTTACAGGTCATTAATTACACTCAGGTCTTATATGAGTATCAATCTATATTGTTTAATCCAGGTCTTAATTCCTAATAAGGTTTCACAGATCAGAGAAGAAGCAGTCTTCTGATTTTTGGTCAGTAAAAATACGTTTTCCCTCTGTGCTCTGGTAAGCCTTTTTATGTTTACAAATGTGGCAGCTTTATTTTTATTTTTTTTAGATTTACAATTTATATCTGTGCTTCCCAAACGTAATTACAGTAGTGACATGTTGACACGCACCAGTGGTTGTCTGGTGTGTGTCAACATGGACGGAAAAAGCATTTGTCGGAACAAGCAGTTTGATAAAAACACCAGTTATCACTTGTAGGTACAAAGTTATCTGAGTGTGTAATCTGAGTCCAAGGGGAGTTTCCCTCCAGTCAGCAATCAGGTTTATTTTTATAGAAGACACCTAAATACAAGGGTCAACCAGTTTGATTAAATGAGATTGATAATACAGTCTGATAAAACAATAGAATAACAATGAAACTTGATTTGTTTCAATGCATTCAATGCATTCAATGATTTGTACAACATGCTGCTGTAAATGTAATATTTGAGGGATGTCTGCTAAAAACTGAAGGCAAACAATAAGAAACAATTTAAAAGCAATTAAAGATTGAATAGCATAAGAGAACAGACACGGAAATATAAAATTCTACAGATGAGAAATCAGTAAAAACAAGATAAAATTAAAACATTTAAGAAAGATTAAAATACACAGTGAGATCAGAAATAGGGAGAGGACACCAATACAATGTGTCTTTAAGAGAGATTTAAAAGAAGAGCCAGATGGAAGTTTAGAGACAAATCCGTTGTTGGTTTTAATCTTTTCTGTATGATTTCTTGATGCTAAAAATATATACTGTACACAGTGACACCAGATGTATCCATAAGCTAATATTTGAAGAGTGCCTTAGCAAACTTTGCAGCCGTGTGTGCTCACCTTTTAGAGTATCACCACGATAACGCAGGATGAGGAAGGCAATCACAGCGAGCTGGGCCAGCGTGAAGATCCTCTCAGCCCAGGCACTGTGGAGCAGTAAAACTCATGTCAGGGCAGATGAAGCGAGGAGAGACACACACCAGCTCTACTGGGACTGAAATCTCTGCAGAGTAAACATCTTAATGGAGCCATGGTCTTTGAACGTCTGATGTAGAACGTAGGATTAGTCCTGTGTTATGGAATAAAAGCCCTTGTTGATAAATGTCAGGTAGAAAATATCTCAGCGAAAGTGACTCATGATAACCACAATGATGAGAACTCCTGGTTCAAAAGATTTAGTCAATTATAAAGTAGATGATCCGGATTTGGAAATCCCATTTTTTTCTACCCAGGATTAATTAATCCATTCGATTTTTTTCCCAGTTACTTTTTAAGATTACCTTACCCCGGATAAACTAAACTCTTAACAGGACTAGAATATATGCTATTAGCTACGTGAAGGACAACAGGTTGAATAGCCAGTGTGGGGTCACTTTTTAAACACTCAGAAACCTCATCTGAGCAACCTTTCCTGATCAATCATGAAAATGTTAAACGTTCAACAGAAAACAGTAAAAGATACTTTCGAAATTCTTCATCTATGATGAGAGCTGTGATTAATTCAATATTCTTTGTTTTATATTGACAGTTATATTAGGAATTATTTTATGTTAAAAATATTTTTAGTTTTCTCCCTTTATTTTACTTACAGGGTTGACAGTGAGCCTGATGTCAATTTTTTCTACTTTATCATTGTAATGGTGAAACATATCACATGGAAAATGTAAATAATATGGATTCACACTTCATTTTTTAATCTTTTTTTTTGTTTGCAATTTGTTTATCTGCATTTTCTTACACACATAATCTTAGTCATAAGAATAATTTATGTTTGTGCCAAAATCCACACTGAATCCCCGTTCTCCTCGGAAAAAACAATCCATCTCATTTGGATCAACTGATCCCAAATTGATGGTTTGATCCGGATTAACGCGTTTTGAGGATTTGATCCAATCCGGATCACTTTTATCCGGATTAAACCTTTTGAACAACTGGCCCCTTGTCACTTGAGGTTCTATTTGAACCTCTGTCCATTTGTTGGTTTGTATGTTTGTTTGTAAGATCCACATAAAAATGTCTCTCTGAGGTTACTTCATTCTTTTTCCCTGCTAAAAGGGTTTTACCTGGTAGTTTTCCCTAAGGACAGAGGATGTCCCACCTTATTCAGCCAGGAGACAAATTGTGATACGGGGGTTACACATATAAAAGTTGATTAATAAAGAGAACTGGGAGGTTTGCAACGCAACATTATGTGACACCTATATCACTTAATGATTCAGTGTCTGAATCCAGTGGATCCGAATAGAATAAGAACCATCATCCCCTCTTAACACCTGTGGCTTGAAGAGGACAACAACCTAACCTGCTGCCCTGGTTTGATCAACGTGTTCCTGCAGTAACTAAACAATACATGACGTTCTGATTGAACTGATTTAACATCAAATACATACAAGGGAGGGTAGTTGTTGGCCACGGCGTACACAACAGGACACGACAGGGAATAAAGCTGCAGCAGGACGGAGGGAAGACTGAGGCCGTCTGCACTTCCTCTCCACAGTATCTTCAGCAGCTGAGGCAACGGAGCTGCAGAGAGACAAGGAGGTGAGGAAGGGGGGGAAGGGGGGAGGAGGTGAGAACCGACCAGGAGGCGCAAATGCATTGACTCTAGCACTGATGATTTAGTATAGTTGCACATGCAGCAAAAACAATCACTGACACATCCACACTAGCCTCTTATTTCTTATTCCTCCATAACAAACAATGTGAGGCCTTGGAGGATGTACGTGCTCTACTGAGTGTCACGCTAGTGTTGTGATCGTCTCCACTACAGCATCATAGCAGTGCTTTTGCCAGAAGCTTTACCTTGGTCCGAAAGTGCAAATCATGAAGGCATGGCAAATAACACAACAGGACGGCAAAACACTGAAACCTTTGTACAGCGTTGAGCCTTGTGGCCTGGGTTTCGTAATGTGTTGGGTTTTTGGCATTTTGCTGTTGTGTATTTGTGCATTTCCTAATTTGTCAGGGTGTTTAGCATTTCTGGGCCACCTTAGAGTTTCAGGTTCAGGTTCAAGTGACTTTAGTAGTACCTTTAGGTAGCTGTTGCTGTGCAGTAACAAACAGAGGAGAGCATCCTCAATGACAATCACACACAAAAACACTGACAGGGGGACAGACACACCAGAGACATGATGACAGACAAGGATTAGTTCAAGGGCTAAACTCTGGTCAGGAATCAGCAAAACAATAGATCCTAATTTGATCACTGTGTCAGAAAGATCCAATCAATGAAGTCTTAACTAATCATTATATTGTAAAGAGGCGCTGCTGAAATGATATGAGGGATTAAGTTGGGGGATGTGTGTGTGTGTGTGTGTGTGTGTGTGTGTGTGTGTGTGTGTGTGTGTGTGTGTGTATTTGGGGGGATTGATAACGTCCTGCTGCTGCTGCCACGTGCTTGAATCAGCTGATCCAGAACTCTTACCCAGGAGCGTGTCCAGTAGGATCCAGAACCCTGCAGCTTTCTTCAGCACATGCAGACAACACGACACTGTGACAGACAGGAAACAAGATCAAATCAGTCAAACCGCACGTGGACACTGAGTGATGCTGCAAAACACAAGGGGGGGGGGAACCACTCTGGCGTGCGCAACAAGCGCGATGGTTTGGAAACACAAGCACTGACTGTTCAAGTTTAAAGTTGCAACACAAGTTTTGAAAAGACGCGTTTAAAGAAGTTGTGGAAAAGAAAACACGCCCCCCTCCCTCCCTCCCCTAGGCCTGTGTTGCGCACATCTGAGAAAATATGTTCCTCGCCACATTCCACATCTCCCCCTCCCAAGTTTGCCTCACCGCTCAAATGGTAGTTGACGAAAATCTCCTCGTAGCATCTCTGGGGCATTAGGAAGGTCAGCAGGAACTCCCTGAAGAGAGACATGGTGGATCAGCTGCGGCCAGAGGAGTGCTGCTGTGTGGAGGAGAGGAGAGGAGGGGAGAGGAGGGGAGGGCTTCTTCAGTTGCCCAATGTTTACAGACCAGAGGACACGCAGGCTGGGGACACGGAGAGAGTCCCCTGTGTGTTTGGTCTCTCAGGGGCTGGGGCTCCACAAGTCCAAAGGTTTTAAATGTCAGGCTGCTCCGTGTTTGTTTGGAGTTCAATTCATTCAAATACTACACTGGTACACGTGGGAAGAGATTACGATTAAAAGGAAATCCAAAAAAGGGGCCTGTTAATATAAGATGTATCTTCATCCTGTTTATTTTTGTTCATGGACTCTGTGTAAGTGTATTGTTTTGTAAAATTGCTTTTGGATTTCACGGAAATAAACACAATAAACTAAACTGAACTTAACTGAAAGTAAAGTAAAGTAAAGTAAACTCAACTGAACTAAAAGTAAACTAAACTATACTGAACATAACTAAAAGTAAACTAAACTGAACTAAAAGTAACTTAAACTAAACTCAACTAAAAGTAAGGTAAAGTAAACTCAACTGAACTAAAAGTAAACTAAACTATACTGAACTTAACTAAAATAAACTAAACTGAACTAAAAGTAACTTAAACTGAACTCAACTAAATGTAAGGTAACGTTAGCTGACCTTAACCAAAAGTAAACTAAACTTGACTAAAAGTTAACCAAACCATGCTGAACTTAAACAAAAATAAACTTAACTAAACTGAACTTGTCGAAAAGTAATCTAAACGGCAGAGCCCAGACGTGCATCAAGGCCTAACAGTCGCCTCATGAAACCACATTTAAATTCACTAGATCTTGAATTCTATTTGGATCTGGGCCAACTTCACACACTCACAAATATCAGTCCCCTCAACATGTCCGATAGTTTCATCAAGCTCGAATAATTATTTCCTAAAAAATTCCAGGGTCCACAACAACATTTCATGGTTTCTTCTACCAAGTTTATTTCTTATTCATCCAGTAGTTTGTTGTGTAATCATGCTTTTAATCAGACGGGTGAAGACATAACGTCCTTGGCTGCGGTAATTTCATCATCCTATCATGAAAGATAAAGAGGACTCTGTAGACCCTGTAGGCAAATATGCAAACATTTAATTACTACAGGAGGTTTCCTGCTTCACTAAGTTGTCCACTCTCTGTGGGAAGTTTGCACATTAAACTTGATCCTTTGCGGCAGGTTGCACACTGGATCATAAAGACCTAGTTTCCCTAAAATGGAATGTACAATACAAATACGACTGGATCTGAGGCCTGACTCTTAAACTTGTTATGCATGAATATCTTTTTTCCTGTTTTATTTCCTCATTATGGAAGTCATTGATTTAGTTCCAGTGTGATACATCAAATAATTGCAGGCTTGATTCAAGATATATTTACAACCACATTGAATTGAACACACTCATAGATATCGGTTCTCTAAGTAAGCCTAATGTTCCAATGGATTCCTACGTGGCCCATTTTCCAGTCTTCCACCAAGTTTTCTGGTAATCACAACTACAATGACTTTACCATGATTGTAGTAAAAAAATACATTTTCTGGTATAAATACTGCAGGCCAAGTTCTTGAAGACAACTTAGTTAAGTGCAATGTGACTGAAAACCTCTTGTATGTGATATAATGCATTATCAATCACCTAGTTGCACAATCATTCAAATGCACTTGTCTTTTTGGTCATCCTCTCTTCTCTGAAAACAGGAAGGATGTGAGTGTAAAACCAACTTGACCTGCAGCAGTGAGTTTGTTTTCTCTCAGACAACATGTGTGTCGGGGTGGTAGCAAAATGTGCCCGCTGCATCTCTGGTACTCTGTACCCGTTGATACTCATATCCATCATCTGTAACATTCTGCTGTTCTTTCCCGGCTGGGACGTCAAGTACAGCAGAGAGGGACACATCACCGCGGAGGTGATGTACCTGGGGGGCATCCTCGGAGGGGGTGTTCTGGTGAGTTGGCTTCTCTCCCGTCTGGGTGGGACACTGGAGTCGAAGCTGCTGTAGAACTTTATTTTGAAAATGTCATGTGCAGCCTCAGGTTAAACTGTATTGTTTTTTTATTGGTTTGCCGAGGTCACTTTTTCTCAGTCCTAATATTTTGCTTCAGTGATTGAATCCCAGAGAGTAACTCATGTTAGGCCTTGGTAGGAGCTCTACTGAGGGCCATTCTAGCTAAGTTATTACATACCACACATTTTAATACATGATAATCTAATGAGGCACATTTGATTCCAACAGAAGGGTCTTGTTCTTGGTAACATATCTGATGCACAGAGCAGGAAGTCCATAAAACCTGACCGTAGACTGACTTCACAAACAAACTTATTAAAGTATGTTGAACTATTTCCTTTCATTCCAGGTGTTGATCTCAGGTCTGTACATCCAGCTGGCTGGAAACCAAAGGTGCTGCACCGGTCGCATTGTGGTGAGTCAGTCAGAGGGAGACAGGTGTTAAGTAAAAGGTGAAAAGGGCATATACGTTATACTGGAGTTAACATTATTTGGGCAAACTATTATTTCTAAGGTAAAGAATGAATACCGTGTATGTAATGGACACCAGTACAGCGGAGAACTCAGTGATGAAAATGAAGAAACAAAAAAGTGAACTTGCTGCGTAGTGCTGTGTCACCACTGCACAGCGTCTATGTCAAGATCGATAAGATAATGTACAACCACAGCAGAGTGCATTTCTCCTTTTTCCACAGAAGCGCATTTATTTATAAGGCCAACACCCATGCATTAGAACCCATTACTGACACTGGTTTCAAACTCTCATACTCTTATATATAAATATTAACCCGAGAATATTGTGAATGACCAAATATCTAAATGAAAGTATTTCAAATTTTTTTGTCATGAAGCAAAGCTGTCCCGAAGAGTTTTATCTGTAAGCATGGCAGATTCTCAAGAAATAATTAAAAACAAATCCAAAACAGAGAGTGAAAAACAACAGTTTCATTTCAATGTGTAGACTAACTGTGTCACAATTGAACTGCATGGGAAATTATTTTAACATGGTTTTCAAGTAATTATGGGTCACTAAATATAGGAAGGATTAAAAAAATGACTAAAGTATAAATAAAATACTTCTAAGGGGACTGCTGTTCCATTCTAGTTCATTTATATCAAAAAATGGAGATGACCCTTCAGTTTCGTCTTGATGGTGGGAAATAAAATAAACCTTAATACACCAGTGACCTGTTATGTTAGAGAACAAATGTTAAGCATGTGTCTGAAGGTGAACTACACAGTATATGTTTCTGACCTTCACTTCTCATTAAAACGTCTGCAGATGTTTGTATCGGTCCTGTTCGCTGCATTGGGCCTGGTCGGCGCCCTCTACAGCTTCCTTGTGGCAGCACTCGGTCTGAATAACGGGCCCCTCTGCAAAGTCCAGGGCGAGTGGACGACACCTTTTAAAAACAGGTGACGGCAGAAGCCATTTCATACGTGACGTTTGTTAACCTGATCAGTTCTACAGCCTCTTCTTTCACACACAGTACCACGACCTACCTGGCCGACTACAAGTCCTGGAGCCAGTGCGCTGAGCCCAAGAACGTGGTGAAGTTCAACATCGCACTGTTCGTGGCTCTGATGGCCACCAGCTGCCTGCAGGTGATACTGTGTGCCGTTCAGATCCTCAACGGACTGATTGGCTGCATCTGCGGAACCGGCGACGTCGATAAAGACGTAAATATACACACACTCCACTCCTCCATGTTGTTAGGACTCAGAGGTTGTGTGTTCTGAGAGGATCAAGTTCAGCTCCTCTCTTTATTGCTTTGAATTCTATTTTGCTGTTATACTTTTCTGCTTGTCTTCTTTCTCCCGTACAGCCGACTTAATTTCCTGTTCAAGAGGGCTCGGATCCTTGGCAGTGATCTGAGGAGTCGACTCACGCTCTGGGCCGCAGAACGAGATACTGGACCTGCTTTGAAATTGTACCTTCAAAAGTGGCATATTTCACATTCCTGTGAAAAGTATTCGAAAATGATTCATGCTGAATGTATGATCCAATTGGTTTCAAATAAACGCTGCTGAGCTACATTTCTGGACTGTGATTAATCATTTAGGCCGATATCAATATTTGGCTTGTAGACAGAGCAATAAATGTCTTGGTACCCTTGATTGATTGCTGCCAACATAAAGTACAGGACAAAGTTTTTCTTCAGTGACGCAAGTATTTCCGATAGTATTATCGCAACACTGATAATGATAGAGATGATTCACAGTCATATAAACTTACTGTTGAATATCCGGCTTACTGGTTGAAATACATATCATAACCATCAGAAGTAGCCTCTGTTGTATGAGAATAAAACCAGATATTTTTCCAGACGTGGCCTCGATTGAATCGGCTCCTGAGGATCTGCACAGCAAAACAATGCCAAGGAAATCAGAATCAAATATGATTTATCATTTACATCTTTATTTTTATCCCCACACAAGTATTTGTTTGGATTTGCAGTGTAATTACAAATGTCAGGTTGCTTAGGCGGGACAAAAAGGCTTCATATGTTGATGTTATATAGGTAATGAGGCAAATAAAAGAAAGTGAATAAGGTCATCAAAAACCCTTTAACTTCTAAACATCTTGTATGAGTATTATATAAGTGAATGAGAAGATGAGCTACAGCTTGAGTCCCATAAAGGCTCATTCTCTGCGGCTTTATTCTGCCTCTGAATCTTCTTCTGAGTACTGGTGACTCTCTCTTGTGATGAAAAACAGATTAATACAATACTTTCCCTCATGGCAGCCAGGGAACTCAGCATGCTTTCCATATTTACCGCAGCCATCACTGAGGAGTTCAGGCGGCCTCGCCCCTGCGTTGCTAGGAAACATTGCATGTTTTGGGAGCCACGGCTTCATCCTCCTTTTTTTCTTCTGCTTTCCCATTTTTTTAATATTTAATTTTAAAACAGCCTTTGATTTTCTGATACAACACGGGAGTACAGTGCTTCCTGGAGAAAGGAAAAAATGCAGCCCACCCGGTGGGTGTGTAACTAAGGACAATGTGTCAATGTCAATGACACATTGTCCTTTTTTTTCCGCTGAGCAAGCCCTCGGTCTAAAGTCCAACTGTGCGGTAATAGTGACTCACTAAGTCAATAGTTAATGCAAAAGGTGGAGTAAGTACATGTCTCTTACACTAAATCATCGACCAATCACAATTCATTAGCACTTTGGATGAATTAACTACAGATCATGAAGGAAATACTCAAATGTAGTGAGCGTTTCAGAGAATTGATCAATGAACCAAACAGGAGTTTGTACTACTGATGTGACCACCAGCCCGACTCACATGATCTGAACGCATCCTCATCTTTAACCTTATTAAAAAGCTGAAGTGCATTTACACACTCTAATAGCGGAACAAAACAAGCAGTATCTCTGGGAGATACCATGGAATGAGTCACATTTACTGCTGCAGCCTATCCCAGCCTCTGTTTGCCCATGTTATCTCTACGTCACTACACCTCTCACACCCTAACGTCCCTCACTGGGTTCGGTCTTCATTTCCCTCCTCCGGTCACTTTCAGGCAGGAGCTCCTTCGAAGGATTTGATATAAAAGTTACTGAGCAAGTTTTTTTTTATTTTCCTACACCAGCTTTTCTGTCGGACAACATGTGCACTGGGAAATGTTCCCGCTTTGTTGCGATTGCTCTGTACCCGTTGGTGCTCATATCCATCATCTGTAACATTCTGCTGTTCTTTCCCGGCTGGGATGTCAAGTACTCCCAAGATGGAAATATCACACAGGAGGTCAAGTACATGGGGGGACTCGTTGGAGGGGGTTTGATGGTGAGATCTTCTTCTTCTTCTTCTTTTCTCCTGCCTGTTACTGATGGGTTTGATGGGTTATTTGGACAGCTGTGAATTCCTTTGTGGAGTGTTCACTGCGGCCTCTGAGAAGTATTTGTTCTTATGCAAACCCAAAACCGATACATGCTGGCCTTATATGGTATTCAGAGTCAGAGTTTTCTCCTTCCAGATGGATTTTGTGCTGGATTATACTCATAGGAGACGCATCTAAATCGGACTGAAGCAAAGTGTGAAAGATCAAATAAATTTAGCATCATTCTAAGCATCTCTTGACATATTCAATACGATTTTGACTTTACGAGTAAGTGAGAAAGCTCAATTGTTTAGAGTGAAGTAAACTGACCATGTCAACTCCTCTCTGCTGCTACAGGTGCTGCTGCCAGCTCTTTACATCCACCTGACGGGGTCACAGGGCTGCTGTGCGAATCGCTGTGGGGTGAGTCAGTCAGGAGTGAACATGAGCGGCTTGAATTAGCAATATTATGAACGTATCACCATATTATAAGAAAACATACACTCCTACTGCTTAGGAGCGTATAACTGTCTAATTCAGGCAAAGTCCCACTAAGTTTATGACTGCAGGGTGTTGCATCAAACATACACACACACATACACACACACACACACACTGTGTTTGAGAAATGTGCTTCTGTCTATCAGCACGTGGAACATGTTTGTGCCTGTGATGGACTAAGCAGATTCCTCCCTCACAGCACAAATCTCCCATTTAGATAAGAGTGGGAAATGTTGGGAGGAAGAGGAGGAGGGCGAGAATATTTTAAATTCCAACAGAGATATTTCTGACCTTGGTTTGTTTCACCTCCACAGATGTTCTTATCTATCGCGTTCGCCGCAGTTGGTGTGGTCGGTGCCCTGTACAGCTTGACCGTGGCCGTGCTCGGCCTGCAGAACGGGCCCTTGTGCAAAGTCGTGGGATGGTTGGACGACACCGTTTAAAAACAGGTGACCCACCACCAGAGTAAGGTTCTGATGACAATGTGACGTAGACGTGAACCTTCATAAACGTTGGATTTTTTTTGTTTCGTCATAGTAACCATGGTTACCTGACTGAGCCTACGTCGTGGGGTATTGTGCACAGAGCCCAAAGACGTTGTGGAGTTCAACATTGGACTGTTCGCCACTCTGCTGGCCTGTAGCGTCCTGCAGCTCATTCTCTGTGCCGTCCAGATGATCAATGGGCTCTTCGGCTGCCTGTGTGGAACCTGCACCGACAAAGGGGTAAGAGGAAGCTGATGTCTCATGAGGCAACAGGAAGGAACCAGATCTCTGTCAACGTTTCCAAGTTCACAGATTTCTCCATAAATCAAGTCGTTTCCATTCTAACTCTGGCTTTTCTGGTGTTTTCAATACTAACAGCAACTGTGAGTTCCTGAAGGTCAAGTGGTGACACCTGCTGGAGGGACGAGGATACTTCTCCCTGGCTGCGACTGCTTAAAATGCTCGTAGAAATTCTTATTTCTATGACACTTTTTTATATTTTTGTGTTCGCCATGATTCATGCACTGTTAATTTAACCAGTATAGAAACTTCAAAATGTACAATGTGTTATGGTATTTTGTGAAAATAAAGTTTATAATCCGTTCTGATTGTATGGACAATTTTTAATAAATTGGTTTAAAAAACAACCTCTGAAGTTTTGTGTTGTTTCACCAAAAAATGCTTTAAAGAGATAGAAAAGCTCGAAAAATACAGGACAAAATTCATCTCTAGAAACGCATTTAATGTAGGTTATTTTACAACAGTTGGATTGATCTCTATACAAATCTCTAAATCTCATCTCAAACTGCCCAAGTTTTCTACATAAAGTTCCCACATTTCTCATTTAAAATTGCAGGAATATGGATGAGAATTCTGAATTGGCAATTACTAAAAGCACTGGCGGAAAAAACAAATAAAACATCCTGCGCTTTGAATGCAGTGTGCAAATGACACATTACACAAGGCAGCTGAGACTCTCATTGACATGTACACAACAACAAAGGTTATACAACAAAAAAAGGCTAAATCTATTTATTTAAAAGGTAAAACACTGAGTTTCCTGATGAGTGGAGACAACAGGAGTGGAATAATAACATGGTGAAATAAAAACAAGATTTCGAAATCATTTGACCAGTGACATTAACATGGTTTGGCTCAACTATTAACACTTGCTGGTTGTCATTGTGGTTTATTTCAAGGCAGAGGAAACTTGTACGGTTTCAGTCAACACTATTTGAAAAGCAAAAGCTACAAATGTCAGCAGATGAACATATTTGTCACAACAACGAAAACAAAAACTTTGAACCTGAGCCTATGAAGCTGAAAATATGTCATGACAACATCATTTTGGCAACTTAAATGGATTAGTATATGACACTTCACTAGTTTATTTTCAAATAAAATCTGAAATGAGCTCAAACAGGGTTTTAGGATTAACAAAAAGGTAAAGAAAGCACAACCATTCTTAGTTTTCAGATGATAATACACTGATAAAACACATAATTCAATTACTGCAAGTAGATCCTTAGTCCTGCACGCTGGACCTTTAAAGAATATCTTTAATCCTATCGTAGTACTTCTCTTAAGCAGTAATAGTGATTTGAATGACTGGCAGACAAATACTTCTTGTGCGAATCCGACTTTGTTGAGGTAGATAAAACAATAAACCGGAGTGTCGACATTCCCTCTTAAAGAGGCTGGTTGATGTTTCTCAGTACATTGTACCTGTTTCTCTCATTACACTGTAGAATTTTAGGAGTGTTAAAAAGAATATTTAGATCTAAAAATATATATTAGGGTTTTAAAAGATGTTAACACTCTGTCAAAGATATTTTCTTCAGTTAGAAAGAGATGGAGTGGTTCAGTTATTTAGGTACGTTTAGAAAAAGTAGGAACCGGCAAAAACCACATCCTACACATTAAAAGCTTCAACTGGAGTTCTGTTTACGGGCTTTGGCTCTGATACCAGTTCGCAGTTTTAGCTGTCAAACTGCTTCATCATGAACTTCCGGCTGACTTCGTAACCCAGGAAAAGTGCACCGTTGGCAGGGAAGGTGCGGACCATGGTGGGGGTGAGACCAGAGTAGAGCGCCCTCACACCTAAACATGAGAAACAGCAGATGTTACAGAAACAAGCAGCTTCTCCATTGAATAATGAGGGAAACAAAGCGAAACCCCCCTACCTTCAGCACGAGCGATGGTCATGAAGGTTTTGAAGAACCCGGCCTGTTTGCCCGTCATGGACATGACCTGGATCCGAGATTTGACACAGTCCATAGGATACACCACCAGCCACAGACATGCCCCCCCGAAACCCCCGCTGAACATGATTGGAGCCACACCTTCAACATACAAGGAGACAACAGTACGTTAAATGTGGGGGAAGGTGAAAAGCAAATATTAACATGGAAAAAACTGGTTTTGTATGGGTCATAAATACTCAGCCCTATGGAATTAGTAACCATTTAAAAAGGAAGAATTTGACATACTCCTTGAATCATTTATCTGTGAATACACTTGTTTTATACGCTTTAAAATGACTTCTCTAATTTCTCCACTTCCCTTTAAACTACATCTTCCAATTCCACTGGTGACCGTCTTCTAAATCTTCCAGCAATCATCAGCATGCCATAAAAATGTCCTGCTCTTTGTTTCTGAGGTGATGTTGAAGCGGAATATTCTTTCAGTACCTATGTCGTCCTTGTCACATTTCATGTAGTCTGCGAAGGTGGTGCGGCTGAGCTCGTAGGCGCCGAAGAAGCAGAAGTAACCAGGGATCTCTCTGGCTATGGTGGTGGTCAGGCCCTGGAAGAAGCCGAGCGCTCCCTCGTTCCTTATGATGGATCTCACCACAGACCAGACTGAGCTTTAACAGAGGAGAGGAGAGTAGGGACCGGTCAACGCACAAACAACACATAGTTATTTGAAGATTAATATGTTTTTCCGAAATTTCACACACAGTATAACATTAATAACACACTATATACTAAGTATATACTTTATATGCATAAGCTCTAATACATTTTTTTATACAAGAAAAAATATACCAAATAACCATGGTCAAAGTTGTGAAATGAACAGTGAATGTGAAATAGATTTTGGATTTCACGTCTTTGAATCTGTATGAGTCCAAAATGTTACTTTTAGGACTTTTTAAATGTCAGCATTTTTTGAATTTGAGCTCTTAAACATCAAATTGCAGTATATATATATATCTTATATTTAATCTCGGAACTACATTCACTTTAAATTGATATAATATCATATTAGCTGTATATATTTTTTGGCATAATTTCAGATACTAAATAACACAATATGCCCCAAAAAAATCATGCAAGACTAAATAACCACAAAATATATGACTGTTTAAACACCACTTACTTCTGGCTTTTAGCTATCTTTCCTGACGCCTCCATTTCATACATGGCTTGCAGCCGACACTTGACCAGCTCGGTGGGGCAGAGAACTAGCGAGGAGAAGATGGACGCTATTGAGCCAGCACAGGCTTTCTGCACATCACTAACCGAGAGGGAAGGTTAAAGAGAAAGACGTTGATTCATTGATTTTTAATAACAGGTGCAAACAAGAGTGACGGCCTGGTGACTGTGGCTCTACCTCAGCACAGCTTTACTGTCCAGTCCGGCCGTGAAGCGGATGACCTGCTGGCAGAAGCCGTAGCTCATGAAGAGCACGGAGTTCTCTGCGATGTTGGCCATCAGTGCCGGCGTGGTGCCCTGGTAGAAACCACGAAGACCCACTTGTTTGTAGGTGGACATGATGCAGTGGACGAAACCCCGATACATCGTAGGGAAGGTCTGCATCTTGACCTTTGCTGTGTCCAGGGGCTGCCCACTGAAGACACACGCAGCTCCCCCTTAGAGAGAAGACAGGAAATCCTTAAAGAATAGAACAGCTGTTACACAAACTGCAGGAATCAGTGTGTGTGCTGTGGAGCGAGACAACAACTGTGGAGGGCTTTAAACAGTGATGTGCTTCAATGAGCAGTATAAACACTCAATAGAAATCCAGAGAGAAACAAGCCGGAAAAAAGACAGGAGTCATCAAAACGTATCAGACAAAGCCACTGAGAGGATCAGTCAAGCTGCAGAAGAGCAGTGTGATTACTTCCTGGTGATTGAAAACTGTTATAACACTGTGATCATGTTTGAGACAGAGCACTGTAGTTACCTACGGCTCCTGCAGAGAGATCAATGAAGGCCTGGACCGCCGGGTGGGGGGCCATGGTGTCAGAGAAGTTGTCAGAAGAGGTTTCTCTTTCTATCAACTACCTAGTAAAGATAATACAAACATTACACACACAGTTCACCTCTTCACTCCACTCACATTATAACACAGCTCACCGCTGCATCTTATCAGAGCAGTACTGTACTCATTTGTATTATTCAAATACTCCTGAGACACACATCTTATATGGATTATAAAGATAACTGCAATAAAGAAACAATGAGAGCCTGACCTATATATTGGTGACCTGGCGTATCAGCTGATGTGAGCCTTTCACAGACAAATCAGCATTTGTTTTGTCGATATGCGAGGATATGAAAATCTATATTTTACTAAATAAACAAAAGAGAAAAGACGTGCTTTCGGGATATATTGTAAGAAAAAAACATTTTTATGTTCTTAATTCTCGTTCTATGTATATAGTTGTGTTGTGTTTTCTTCTGGAACGCTGTGGAACTAATCATGTCAGTTAATTTAACCTAATAGTTTTTACTTGATTGTTCTCTGCTTTAAATTAAGTTTCTTTTATCCTATCTTTGGCCATTAATTCTAAATTATGTGGTAGTATTTTATTTTTAGCTGTCTTGGCTGTTGCATGTTCTTGTTAGGGCCTGAGCAACGAACAGTAGGAGACAGTGGGAGGCCCTATTGACATTTTTTTAAGGCAAATTAATTGGCTTTTTGAGAGCTTTAACATGCTCACATTTTTACCAAAGTTTGCAGAAAATTTGAAAGTGGTGACAATGTACGTATTATGGAGTACTTTGTAAATCCACTCTGCATTATCCAACCAGCTCCAAAATACTGACCTATGATCCTAATCCTGATCTGAACAGCTCCATATATTAATATTAGTGAAGGGTCATAGCGCCACCTACTGATCAGTGTGAAGATGTTGTAACATTATCACATAGTACATATTAGATGATATATTAGTATCAGAATTTATTTCTTTAGAATTTAAGCAATATGGGATTCACTGTGTTCTCTCAGCCTTTTGAAGAGGTCAAAAAGGACGAATCACAATGTCACCCAAACTAAAAAACACCTTTTAAAATATACGATTGTATAAATCTTAGATCTTTCTCCTCCACTACACGTAGACCTCAGTGTGTCTGGTGAACAGGACCGTGCAGGACTCCTGTCCCTGCTGATGCAACCCAGGTGCTCTGTGACTGCCTGGACACACGATCCTTCTCTACCACCAGAGGGTGACGATCACTTCCCAACTTATCTACACACACTATCAACTTTTTCACTATCAAACCAGCTCGTGACAGTGTGACACGTGTGCGCCTCCACTGTTATCTGGCAAATGTGGGCACAAGGTCAAGCAGCGTTTCCCTTGAAGAGGCTAAGACATGTAGCATGCTAACAGCACCCATGGGTGAAGGTGGGAACCTGCTGGAAAGTTGCTGGTTCCTTTAGAGAGGTGTGTATAAAGGCTAAACCGGTGGTGTTAATGTTAGCTAACAGACCTTTTGTCCGGAGCATCAGAGACACGTCACACACTGAACCGTGAACCCAGGGCGCTGCTTCTGCTGCTGATGCTTCGGGGCGATGCTAACCACTGCTGGCTGCATGCTCACCGACCACTAACTGAATATGAGTCACCGACGCGGCTGCAGAACAGACACAACCGGTTGACCTGACCGTGTTTTCTCACTTACAGCATCAGCAGCCCCCGGCTTCTCTCCTCTCTCTCGACGAAGGGGCCCGGCCGCCTGTGATTGGACGAGAGGAGACGAGAAGAGGAGGTTGTGGCTTGCTGTGAGAGGAGAGGAGAAGAGAGAGGTGTCACTCTGCCTGAAACTCCAGGTACCAAACCCACCTTCGCGATACGAGTCTTGCTGATACTCAAATTATCATTTTTATTGAATAGACTTATGGGACACACGTTTCTGATAAATATTGATCATAATGACACCAATATATGTATTTGTATTTGTTTACCGTTAGAAATCATGGTTGTCTTTAATATTTTTAGTACATTTTCCCTCGATTGTGTTTTTGTTGGAGTAGTTGTGTAAATTTAGGATCTATGTTGAAGCTTCCGGTTTGCGAGGGCTGTTTTGTTTATTTGAAAACTTGAAACGTACAAATATCTAAGCATTGAAATTCTGACAAATAAATCTAGACAACGAGGCACATTATGCACAAATTAAAATGCGTATTAAAAACAATCAAATCGTAGAAATAAGTTATGTTTTCAGTGTTCCGGTTTAACTGGGGATCATAGCAACTGGTGATTTGTTGTCTTTATTTCCAGATGTTGTCGGTCGGTTGCAGACTGGGTCCCGGATTCGTCATTTTTCCAAATTGCCTGTGTCTGTAAAACGGTGATTTCGCCGCATCAACATCACGTTTAGACAACTACATAAATCATATGGAAACTTATCCTGTGAGTAACCCAGGTAGATTTATCCAGAAACCACAGGTGGACACATGAAGTTTAACCTAAAAGCACGTTCACCAACTCTACTCACAAGAACACCGCAGAAGCTTTTTAACCCATATGATTTATATTGTCTTATATTGTGACTTCAAACACAGGCGCAACATCTGGAATGCAGCTGGATTTCTTCTTGTTCTTGTTCCTCTTCCTCCTGCTTCTCTTCTGAACGTGGTGGTTGATTAATTATGTTATTGGCGCACTACCGCCATCTACTGGACTAAATTGTGAAGTGGATTGGCAGAATAGAGAGAGAGAGAGAGAGAGAGAGAGAGAGAGAGAGAGAGAGAGAGAGAGAGAGAGAGAGAGAGAGAGAGAGAGAGAGAGAGAGAGAGAGAGAGAGAGAGAGAGAGAGAGAGAGAGAGAGAGAGAGAGAGAGAGAGAGAGAGAGTAGGGTGTGACCTGCTGGAGCAGATACCATATTTACCCTGGTGCAGAGGTTTGTCCAGACTTGCTCCTGATGCAGAACGTCCTCTTGTAACTCCAGGGGTTCCTGCAGGTCTGTTATCTCTGCACTTATCAGCTTGTAAAGAGTAAAGACCTTCACAGTTTTGCCGTCTGTCAAATACCAAAATGTCGAAAGCAGCTCGACTCATGAAATGAAAAGAATTTGAACCATGAGGTCGACAAAGGTCAAAACAGCTGATCAATCAAAGGCTTTTTTCTCTTACTCAATTAATACAGCGTCTCCTGCTGCTCCACCACATTATCAACAATCCATGGAGCTCTGATATAAGTTTGAATGGACCAACCGAAATTTGTATTGTCCCCAAATGAGGTTGTTAATTCTTTCTTTTACAATCTTTTCAAACTAGGTTTTATTTTCTCTCTTCGATCCAACAATCAAAATGTTCACAACTGTTGTTATTTTTTAGATTATTATTTGCTTCATAAAGTTGTATGACACAGCTTTAGAGCAAAAATACAACAAAATGTTACAGATACAGTAAAACAAGATCAAATAAATATAATTATACACATATATTTACTATTGTCTGCCTATAACTTTTAAATCTAACTCGTAAAGCACCTGTAGCTGTATTTTTAATGATTCCATATATGATTACAGTTTATATTTATTATTATATTTATGAATTCATTTTGTTTTTATGCTGATTGCATGAAAAGAGAAAAGCGCCAATAATGAGTATGTTTGTGCTCTTTAAAATCAATCAAATGTAGACGGATAAAAAGCTTTAGTTTGAATGATTAGGGCTGAGCGGGCAAAAATGTTATCATTATAAATATGTTAGTGTCAGGGGATGTTGATAGTTATCACAGTAAAAGTTTAAAGACCTATTGTTGCTCCCAGAGTGAAGGTTTAGGTTTGAAACTCTTCTTTCAAGGTCCAGTGTGTAAGATGTAGGTGAAAGAGATCTCTTGGCTGGAATTGAATAAAAGTAATCCTAATGATGTTTTCATTACTGTGTAATAATCTAAATTGTATAAATTGTTTTTTTTTCTTTAACCTAGAATTGGTGTTTTATATTTAAACACTTTATATTTACATCAGGAGCGGGTCCTGTCTATGGAGGCCGCTATATATATTTTTTTACAGTAAATGAAACTGGACAAACTAAAGACCTTTTGAGTTTTTATGACAACTGAAGGCTACAGGTTCTCTTTCATGTATGGAAGGGAAGGGTGAGGGGAATTCAACTGCAACATGCAAATTCACCACTAGATGTCACCACATTCTACACACTGAACCTTTAAGGACAGAGAATGATAAAAACTTCATAAACAGTAAAACATTCTACAAATTTGAGGTAGACCAATTATGTGTTACATCTCAATTAAGTGTTATATCTCCTCATTATATAAACATATATGTATGTATATTTATTTAGTTATAAAACTGTTGCTATGTGGTTAGAATGTTGAATCAGATTGCAATAATCAATCATACTGTTTTATCACCCAGCCCTAATTTATAGATAACTGCAAATACTTGAGCAATAGCAAGGCCTTTGTTCCTTGTGTTTTACTGGGTTCACCTTGACGTTTGTGATTAAATCTAAAGAATAATAAAAAGCCCCTTTGCTGTTTTTCACCTGTGAACTGAAATGCTGCCAAAATACCATCTGTTTAAACAGAGTAGCTGGGGATTAACCACGTGCACCCTCTGTCCACAGGCTTATCCTTACACACTCAGACCAGCGGTCTAGACTCAGTTGACTTCACGTTTTAACACCTCACCACCTCAAATTTATAAGTTCAACAGACACACAGTCAATAAAAGACTCAGATTTTCCTCTTTTTCATATCAGTTTTCCTTTTATCAAAAAAACAAAACAAAAACATTGACGTTGTCTACATCACAGACAAGAATCATCAATATTCTGTGTTAAACCATTTTCGCCATGAACAGAATGAACCCCATGCCCGTCCCTCCCCTGGAGCTGACTCCTCTATACACAGTATACTTTACATCCCGATAGTTCCTGTCCAGTCTTTTTACATTTTACATCATTATCAAAGTATTAATAGCTTTAAAATACATCTTTCCATTGTAGTTATAATAGCTATCCTGATTGTACATACAGTATCATTTCCCACAGTTAGAGCCTGTTGAGCAAATTTACGTGCCTCGCTTTCAACGACGCATTTACAAAATATTCCGAGGAGACGACGCGAGTCTCTCTCTGTGTCATCGAACCTAAATGCTCGGCAGGATTCTGATGATTCGTGAAGCGAGAAGCATTTTCCTGCGTGTCATGAGGATGGAAACGCATGCAGAGCTTCACGCTGTTAAAGTCGTTTTGAATACACAACACACTGGATGATATTTACCCCCCCCCCAAGAAACTCCACAGCTTTGATTTGGTGCCTTCCTCCCTGTGTGGCGTCAGTAATATCCTGAACCCTTCTCAGACTCTCCAAAGGGGCTTTGGGACCAACTGTTACGTCTGCTCGGACTTGAGATTATGAGGTACAGTCAGAGAATCTCGGTAATCCCCAATTAGAAGAGCTACACTGACGGAATAACAAAGAGATTATAAAAGATCACTTCAACAAAAGAGTCCAAGAATCAGAAAAGTGGAACCGGTCCACGTATTTGTATGGATTTGTTATACAAGAGTTTGGAAACAAGGCTCTCAGTACTGAGCACCAACTGTTGGCAGTAGTGGGCTGTGCTCGAACACTATACATTTTTGCTTCATAAGATTAAAAACACTGACGTATAAGCGCCTGACAAAATGTGTTTGTGTTGGTTTGTGTCAGCGCTCTTCAGTCCTGCGTGGTCACAGACTGTATATGTAAAACCTTTGGCACCAGAAACACGTCCTGTACATGGGATCTCTCCGTCTGAATACTAAAGAAGCGTGTGGAAGACTTGGTTTCTCCGGGAGCTGGTATGACGGAAACTGAATCACGACACCAGTAATCACAGCCAGGCACTTTCAGATGTGAGTCGAGGGATGGGTCAGTCACAGAGGAACCTCCGGACTGAGCAGAGTAAATATCTTCTTTTTTTTTACCATCAGGGTTCAAACACTCAAATTGGTTTTCACTTGTAACAGCATGCAGGCGAGTTGAGCATCTAATATGTATCTGCAACCGGGGTCAGAAGGATTCGACCGGTGAACCAGAAAACAGAAAATTCTAGTCTAAATGTGGGAAAAGCTACCAGTGTGAAAAACACATCAAGAAAGCCTTCTTTCTTTGTACCCTGTATACACGCGGCCAGAGCCCTGGACTGGCGAGTTTGGTCACAGCGATTCGTGAAAACGTTTGGCACCAAAACAACATCCAGTTGACATTTTCTTTTTTTATATCCACTGGCAACACGTGTTGATTCACCAATGTCCACCAGCGGCTCTGGATACAGTACGCAACCAGTCTTAAACCATAAGTAACACACCCTCAAGAAAACACACTGCTTGCTTAAAGAACAGTTTGACCTTTGACAACTCGTACTTTGGTCCAGAGGCAAATGAAATCTGACTGAGTTTGTGTTTCCACTCTTTGCAAATGATCTGTACCTCCGCCAAGGAGGTTGTGTCCTCCTCTGTGATTGTTTAATAATTAGAGTGTTTGTGTGTAAATCTACATTAATCAAGGATGAGCCCATTGAATTTTGGTGCAGATCAGGATAATTTTCTTTAACATTATAGGAAAAGGGGTTTTCGAATTTTTTCCTGATTTCTCAGAGAATAATTTATGAACCAGACATGTTCAGGGGACTGATATTTACGAATATGAGTAATTTGATGCAGATCAAACAAAGATTTCAGATCTAGTGGTTTCATGAGGAGACTGTGGGGCCTTGGCGGAGGTGTACGCTCTCTGAGTGTCTATCTACTTACAGTATACCTCTGAATTCTTGTTAGACTTTGTGGTTTTTGGCAATTTGTTCAGTAATAAGTGTGAGCTGGAGTGACACTGGCTCATAGTTTAAAGCAAGTCCTATGTGTGGGTGCAGGGCGAAAAATAAAGTCAGAGAGAGAAATAGAACTATTCACTCCTCCTGAGAACTGAATCCACTTCTCGTCATCATTCACATCTAAATTATAAGAGCAACACACGAGTGTGTTAATGCTGTTTTAGCCCAGATAAGCACTGAGGAGTCGATATTTGTTTCGGGTTCAAAATATCCTGCAAACCTCAAAAAATTTGTGCAAACTTTAGATTTCTTGTCTAATACTGAGTAAGAGCCTGTTTGAACTGTATTGGTGTTTGTACTTGGTCTAAAAAGAGGGAAAGTCAAACTACAGGAGTTAAAAACTTGATTTAAAATCTGTACAATGTAGAATCCTCCTTTTTTTCCTCCAAGCTTTAGGCTGCACAGTGTCGACAAATACTGAGCCTCAGATGGAGAATCTGTGACAGGCCATCAGCTGACAGTCGGGACTGTGGGGCCTGAAGAGGAGGACGTCCCAGAGCGTGAAAGAGAAATAGATGCTTTTTTTTTCTTTGCTTTGTTTTTTCTTCTTTTTTTTAATGATTTATTATATATTTTCTTTTTTATTGGCTGGCCAAACCTCAGCTTGATAAAGCCAAACAGAAGAGCGAGGGAGTGCTTACATTGTGGCTGATGTGTTAGGCACTGCAAAAAATAATGAGATTTTTTTTTCATGTTTCTGATAAGTAAGGCAATTTGATCATGGTTGACTGATAGCAGTAGAAGTTTGCAAACTGTCTTCTGAAAAGTTTGAACGTATGCAGGATTTAGACTCGAGAGAGAAACAACACTCCTTTTGTATCCATTTTCACAACCCATTTTAAGAATACCTGTGTAAAAACAGCTACAATCAAAAATGAGGCACTTTATAAAAGAGTATATAGTTATCTAGGCTATATAGTATTAATCATTATATGTATACTGTTTACCTTATATACCATTGTAATGTGTCACTTTATATCAGAGTTGTGTTCACTGTTGTGCAACTGAGGAAAACCACCTGCAGTAAGCACTAGAGTTTCTGTCCTTCTACATGTGTACTATAGTATAAACTATAGCATCATATACAGTTAGAATAGAATAGAAAAGCACAGTTGCCAAAAAAGTATTTACACTGCGACACACTTCTTCAAAATGCATTAATATGAGATATAATCCAATACAAACCAAATACTGTATATAATCTGGTCTCGTATTACTAAAAATTGTGTGTAGCTTCATAAATGGAGCGGAGTCTGAGACTAAAATCCAAATGACTACTCAGACTGGACCTTCTCACTTCCCCCTTTCAAAATCATCCGTATGACATGACAGGACATTAGTTTAGTTGCATAACTGAAGCTGGATGTATGAAGTCCTGTATATCCTCTGTGTATGCACATCTGGAGATTCAGGGACAAAACTTAACTGTGTGAAAAACACAGAATTACAGGATAACTATTGTTTAAAGCTGCAGCTCTGGGCAGAACAATGTTATGTTAAGGATTTAAAATGGCGTTTGTTTGGATCTATTTGTGCAAAACGCTGCCGTGAGACTTCTATCTAATACCAGGAAGAGAGGCAGCATCTCACAAATGCATCCCTGCCCCGGTCAAATTTAGGATTCAGTGTAAGCGTCTTGTATTTGTTTTTAAAGCTTTAAATGACCTGAAGCCCCTCCAGTTCACCTCGGAGCTTCCCTGACCCCTTCCTGCTCTCAGATCCCTCAGATCCTCTGACCAGCTGCTCCTGTCAGTCGCTTGGTCGAGTCTAAAGGCTAAAGGTGATCTCAGCCCAAGACTCCCATATTTTGTGAGGCTTGTACTGGTCTTTCATTATTTTTATTAACTTTTGAGAATTGAATTAAACTGAATTGTGTTTTTATCGTACAGCCCTTTGTTTGACTCTGGTTGGTAAAAATGTCTTTTATTACATGACTTGAAAATAAATTATGACCTAAAATTGAAACCTAAGTTTTGCATAAGGTTTTGGGGATTTCTGTAATTTAACTTCTATTTGAATATAAACGGGAAACTATGTCTCCATTGAATTCATGTCATTAAATTGTACCTCAGACATTAAGCACACTTTGAAGTCCTTCAGTAGCACAGTAAAAGTGGTCAAGAAGTGTAAAGGCTTTTTTGGGCAACTATATGCAACAAATTAAATATGTTTACAGTGACAGAGCGTGTGTGAGTGTATGAAACCTCTCTTCTTATTTGGAGTCAAAGTGACATCTGATGACGATTGACTTAAAAAATAGACAAAGGATAAAGCGGCATAAATGCTACCTGCCATTTTGAGCGTTGAGTTAAATGATATGAAACAAAATAGCTCATGCACTAATAACAAATGCAAATGTCAAATACAAAATTCCTGGATGGAAATTAGTGCCATGTGATTTATGATTATTCCCTCTGCAGAGGAGGTTAATTGCCGTATCACAAATCATTTTATTGAAATGTGTTGTATAGGCCAAGAAAGAACCCATTAACTTTTAGAGCAGGTTCAATTTAGCGGGAAAATTCTGGATTTCTTCCCACATTTTTGTGAATTCATCAGGAAATAATGCAGAGATCATAAAGAAAACACTTATATAACTGATATTAACGAGTTTGTGAAATGTGGTGCAGCATGATTGGATTTAAGGAATGGGACTGTTGGGCCTCGGTGGAGGTATGTGCTCTACTCAGTGCCATAGAACGCATACCTCCACATACTCACAGCTGCCAGGATCAGTGTAATGAGACCACCGGAGAACTCGAACATTACATATTTAACTGTCATCCTTTATCTATTGAAATTAAATGATGATCAAATGTCACTTTTGTTCAAAACAAGGCTTAAAACACCTTTCCGTTACCGTGTCTGTGTGTGTGTTTGTGTGTGTGTGTGTGTGTGTGTGTGTGTGTTTGGCACACATTTGGTTGACAGAGAACCGCAGACAGGATGGGGATGTGTTTTCCATGGTTTCAGTGTTCAGACTTCAGTGTCCCGCTCTGTTATGGTAACAGGTCGGGTCACAGAGTGAGCGTGGAGCAGTCACAGAGGCGGCGTCTCACTCAGATCCAGGACGATGACGATCAACAATCTGCAAGGAGAAAAAAAAGGAATTCGAATCATACTTTTAGCACAGAAAGGTTTATCAAAAATGGCGATTTTTAAAGTAATTTCTTTATGTTCTTGCTGAAGTTATGAGTGTTCATTTTTTATATCTGGAGCTCCTGCTGACTGTTTGGGTAAATATCACATGAGGCTTCATATCTCTCTCAAAGGATTTTCTCTTTTCAGTCTCGTGCACTGAATTGTTGCAGACGTCAATATTATGTGAGTTGTCTTATCACTTCCAGGGATTTTGAACTTTCTTCTCTTTAACGATCCCCTGACACAACACAAAGAGCTCAGTGCAACTCTAGTACTGATCGTGTCAGCAAAATAAAGACGAGGC
The DNA here is from genome assembly GCA_038501795.1 of Pseudopleuronectes americanus. NCBI lineage: Eukaryota > Metazoa > Chordata > Actinopteri > Pleuronectiformes > Pleuronectidae > Pseudopleuronectes > Pseudopleuronectes americanus. Next base: position 9,428,673 of record CM076728.1, on the reverse strand, counting down.
AGCGAGCGAACATCAGAGCGTTGTAATTGTCAGTTTGAGATTACTGAGTTTTTTCCTTTTTTTTGGGGGTGTCTCATGTGGTTTACAGAGGAGCGTGATTACCTTTTAAAGAATAACCTCATGTATAACCTCATTTATCTTGTGTACATCACACGAGAGTGCCGATATATCAAGCTGGCTGTCTCTGAGACAGTGCGACCGCTCGCTCCAATCACTCTCATGCTGCTTTCACACATGCACCGAAGTCAAGAGAGTTTCCTGTAACGTTCTGGATGTCCTGAAAAGTCAGTCAGTTGCTTCAGGCATTTTTCCTGCTTGCTCCTCGGAAAAACGTCTGCAAAATGTACGAGTGAGCCCATGAGGGAATGCAGCAGGAAAATGTCTGAAAATTCCCTGAGAGTGAGTGAGTGTGTTGTTCTAAGCAAGAAAAATAGGATAGATATCAACTGGGAAAGACAACGAGATTCGAGAGCTTTGGACTTTGAGGTCCTCCACCGGTGTTGATTAGCCCCCTGCCTGCTCTAGACAGCCCCTTGCCTTCCAGATATTCTCCTGCTGTTGTGAACACGTCTGTCGGGGACAATCTCCTGCCGACTTCTTCATATGTGAAAGGTAAACTCACAGTTCACAGCTTCAGAGTCTTGAAGCTGCAACTAAAACGCTGCATGTTCACGATACTGTGTAAAATCACCCTCCATATTTACATCATTAAAAGGCACAGTAAACTGATCCACCTCTCAATAACACAATATGGTTCAACAGCTGCAAAAAGCACGTCCCCCCCCAAAATGACCACATAGTTGAGTCAACACCTTTTTAATATAGTTCCAATAAAAACTGAACATTAAACCTTCATGCTACATGATTTACTGCAGGGCTGTTTTATTAGACTGCATTCGTTTTAGCAAGGTGTGCTGAATAATAAAGCTGAGTGCACCTTCTCTTTGTCAACTTGTGTTGAGACTGTATTCATCTATCCATCTATCCATCTATCCATCTATCCATCTATCCATCTATCCATCAATCCAGCCATCCATCCATCCAACCATTATCTATACTGCTCATCCTGGGAGTGTTGTGGGGGGAGGCTGGACCCAGTCCCAGTGGACATGAGGTGAGAAGACAGCGTGAACCGTGAACTGGTCGCTGTATTCATTATTACATTTCCTGCTGTTTTAAAGAAAGATGATTGCTGCAGACAGACAGATCTTAATCTCTGAAGTGTTTATGAAGTTTCTCGGTGTTAAATAAGTGTTCTCCACTGATAACTGCTCACATTAGTCTAAATGGCTCAAGTAAAGCTTATTAATTATTTGACATTAATAAACTAATTAGGGTTATGTGTGTATGCCAGATTTTAACCTTGGTTTTACTTTAATTATTCGTTGTGTTTTTTATGATATTATTGAACGGTGCACTCGGTTGACTCAAAACAAGCCATTATAAAAAAAATATTATTATTTACAAACACTGGATACATCACTGAATCAGATAAATTGACTTTCAGTGTGGAAAGAGTCAAATTGCCAAAGATCGAGCTAAGTTTACACACCCATTGATTCCATAACACATAATTCACGCAGACCTGATATTTTAATAAACATTGAAATTTGGCGTCTGATGAAAAATGTATTTGTTGATATTTGAGTGTTGATTGGACATCACAGAATCAAGCCTGAGATTTTAGAATCTTAAGCACAACCTCCATCTTGTCGATTTGCAGCCTTTCAAATATGAGTCCCTCTATGATAATAATGTTGCAGATAAACACTGAAGCTAAGAGGAAGGAAAACATTCAATCATAAATCTCAGAGTGAACATTTGATGAAAAATTTATTACAGAATATTAATATGGCCTTTTCCCCTTGCGATTCACATTAAATGCATACATGAACTAGCCCCTGATTAAAATAATAAGGCAATCATGATGATTATGCATGTGCACGTAAAGACCGGAAAGCATTAGATGAATCAATCATGCAAATGTCGTAGGTGCTTCGAATAAATAAGCTGCATGAGTTGTTTGTTCCATTAAGTCCTCTGATTAATATTCATGGTTACCTGTATGTTAACATTTTAATATACTGCCTATAGCGTGTCTTTTGATTCTCCACATGTAAAAAGCAAAGGATTGCGTATGCATTTTCATCAAAATGTGCTTCAGCTCCCGACATTAACAACTGTCATCAGTGCAGTGTGAGGGGAGACCTCAGAGCTGCCGTGTGAAATCCTGCTGCCGACAGCGCGCCCACACATACAACATAAACACCTGGCCCATATTCCTCCATTTATGTAAAATGGCTCATTACCAGCAGACAAATCAATTGGCTTTGCTCTCTGAACACCCACTTGTGATAATAAGAGACTCTGCAGACAACCCACTGCCTGGAAAGTGTGGCGCTGCCCACCAGCTCGAAGCGAAGGTACACGTCAGTAAAGGATGAGAGAGGGGAGGAGTGACTAAGAGCCAGACAGAGTTCTGTCTGTGGATTATGCACATCACATCTAAAGCTTACCCCCAGCTCCACAAATATTACCAGGAATTATAAGGTTTTCCTTTCAGCCATTTCCAATTATTTCTTTCACTTGTTGTCTTAACGGTTAATTGATCAAGGAATTAACTGTTCGCTCCATGAAATGAAGGCAAATACTGAAAAATGGCCTTTTTAATGAGACCATCACTTCAACATTACAATTGACAAATCATCACATTTAAAAGACTCAAAAGAGAATGCATGAAAAATAAATGAAATAAGGTATTGATTATTAAAAAGGTACCTGGATAATTTTTCTGCTGATCGACTGATTAATTGATCAAATGAAATCGCACCGCTCTTCTGAAAATCTGCCATTTTAAGGAAAATGCATTCTGTTATCTAAAAATCGTTTCAGTTGATCGAGCTTATTCGACTTCACTCTTATCTGGATGTTGACAAATGGAGGTTTTTCTCCTCATGTATCCTTTCAGTTTTTCACATCAGAATCAAATCTATTATACGTTTTAAAAGTTTAATTTAATGATGTGATTTTGGAATTATCTGCTATGTTGTTAGATTTTAAGTTGTGTTAAAAACATGGTCCTTTGTGCAGTAGTGACTCAGGCATGAGGCCAGAGCTCCACCAATAATCTGAACAAATGAAGGTGCTGCTGCAGACACTGCAACATTATGAAAGAGGTCTCAACCAATAACATCATAAAAGATCATATCTAAGGATCACCAGTACAATATTTGATAAACCTTTGTCAGATGCAAAATATTATGATCAACATGCTCCCCATGAGATGGGCTTGCAAAAGTAGCTCTTACCTTGACCGTCCTTTCTACTGCTCTGGTGTGCTCTCAGTTCTTCTGACTTGTAGAAATCAATACTGGCATAAGAGTTGAGGCTGGAGCCAGCACTGCTACCCATAGCACCCCCTCCAATGCTGTAGGCGGCAGGGGTGCGCTCCACTCCAGCCTGAAGGCTCTCCTTAGCGGCCAAGTCAAGGTCAATGTAGTTAAGGCCTGGTTCAGCGGATGAGGTGGAGCTTGCGGTGGAGGCGTGGCAGACAAACTTGCTGCCTGTCCGTTCTCCCACAGTGAGCAGTCCAAGCCATGCCGATGGCTCGCTGCCTGGCTGCCCTCCGTGAAGAGGGAGGTAGAAGAGGGTGGGTGGCGTGGTAGAGCGGGAGGTGAGTTGAACGTCTCTGAGCGGTGACTCCACCGTCCCTGCGGGTCACCTCGGACCAGTCTGCCGGTGCTCCGCTCAGGAGACTTGAAGGACTTGACCGGGGAAAAACCCAAAACTGTTTCCTGTTCTATTGACGATGGTGGACCAGAGTGCACGGCAGATCTTGCTGAAATGCTGGGATCTGAACCTTTGTTGTCTGTAAATGGAGTTGAGGCATCTGTTGGCATTGCTGCCATCTTTACTTTTGTTCTGTACCCGGTGGTGCCCTCTGTGCTGTGTTCGTGTTTGGCCTTGGGGACAACGGCTGGTGGGCCCTGTGGGTTGCTGAATGTGGACCTAACAGGAGTCAGGGGTGTTGAGGTCTTCCCTAAGTCCATGGTGACGTATTCGGCAGAGGTGGACAGCGGTGCCGAGTAGCTGCGGGGAAGGTTAGCAGGACTATTGTGGCAGAGAAGCGGTTGATTCACAGGCCGGAGGGTTCCGTGGATCACTGGATGTCTGTGTCCTCCGTCATACTTATTCTTCTCCTTGTAGACGATACTGACATACTCACCAACGTTTTGAGACAATGATGGTGGCAGATTCTCCTTCACCCGAGGCAGCGTGTTCGCTTTAGCCATATCTGAGGACACACTGAGGGGTCGACCCTTCCTTTGCTGCTTTGGGCTCTTACTACTTGATCCACGTTTTTGCTGGTGACGTCCATCTTTTGTGCCTATTCCCGCACCCATGTACTCTGCACCAGTTCTTAATAAACTTAACCCTCTGCCTGCTGATATGGACTTGTCTTCCAGGCTTTCACTGCTGGCTGAGCTGGAGGAGAAAGAAGAGGAAGACATGGAGAGTTGGCAGCCTCCTGCAGAGCCCACTGCTATTTTGTTTCTCTTGCTGTATCCCACTCCCCCTCCCCTTCCAGCACCACCACTGATGTCCTTTTTTCCTTCAACTTTGTTCAAGTCGTCCTCAAAGCGAGTGTAGAGAGTGTGTTGATAAGCTCGTGGCAGGGAGAAATAAGAATTGAACATTTTTGGTTGCAGCGGGTGCTGCTCGGGGTGGGACGGCGGTGTGCTGCAGGCAGAGCGACTGCTGCTGGGTGAGATGTTCATGTAGTCACTGGCAGCCCGGCTCTCTATGCTGGCCCCGCTATCCCACATGCCCAGTCCTTGCAGGTCTGTGGAACTGCTGCTGTTGGGGGACATGACCATGTAGCCTTCTGAGCTGGGCTGGCGGATGCGCTGAGGAGGGGACACACTGTTGTTGGGGGTCATAGCCATGTACTCATCACCTGCCCCAGGTTTAGCACCAGAGTCAGACATACCCATTGAGAGAGGAAGTGAACCAGGAGGAGAAGTCACTCCAGGCAGCATTGACATGTAGCCACTCTCCATAGTTGCTCTTGCATCCACCCCTCCCCTGCTTTTGTCAGCCCTCTTCCTATTCTCCCCTATTATATCACGTTGCCCACTCCCACCTGCAAGACCGCCTGAGGCATGGTGCAAATCAGCTCTCTGCCTGTTAGCACTCTGTGACATGATGGCATATTCTTCATCATCTTCCTCATCTTCATCTTTTCTGTGTGGAGTCAGCCGTTCATGGGCTGCCAAAGGCAGGGACGCCCTCTTACTTAGTAGTCTTCGCTCTGCCTCAGCTTCTCGACTGGATGAGCGCCGCGTAATCCGTCGGCCTTTGGAGCGATGGTGGGAACCGAGGAGACCCTCTCGCTGTCCCATGACTATATAGCTGGAGGAGCCTTCTCCGTGTACATGATGTCCAGACAGACTGGGGACAAGCAGAGAGTGTTCCCCAGGACTGGAGCCATACTCATCTGAGGAGCCGTAGTCGCTTGGTGAGCCTGAAACAGAGACTCTCTGAGAAACCCGAGGGTAGGAGCAGACAGTAATGCCTCCCACTGCTGCCCCCACTAGGCCACACTCTGATCCATGACCAGAGCTGGAGGACAGACTTGGTGCGGGTGAGGGAGCAGGGTTGGGCGTGTAACGTGCAAGGCTGAGGGTAATCTTAGCAGGGGTTGGGGCCCTGGTGGGTTTGGTTCTCAGCGTTGGCGTAGTAGAGCAGGATCCGTTAAGACTTGGACTGGAACTGGCCCATGTCCCTTTGGCACTTGCTCCACTCTCCTCCGACCTGGCCCCAATGCTGGCTGTTCGCGCCCTCGGAAACCCGTGACGTGATGTAGGTGACGTGCTCGTGCTGCTGCCTGGGGTCTCGGTGCGGGCTCGTCTGGAGAAGCCCACCTGGCTTGGCGGCAGATTTGGATGATGACGACGGCTCGGAACACTGATGGGATTTGAGGCAGTACCACCTCCACATGACGTTCCTACAGACTGAGATTTACTCCTCTGACGGAACTCCTCACTCAGGGCCTTCATGGCCTCCAGCAGGGTCTCATGCATGTTCTGAGCCACGACGGAGTCATCCACCTGCATCCAGAACTCTCCAGGGCCGGTCATCGCCGAGCGACCCACCTCGATGAAAAAAAAGTTCTCTGAATGGCCACACCTGCGAACATTCATCAGCTGCAACACCACAGCGGCCACGTCCGAGTTCAGCTTGAGAAAGTTGACAGTTTTGTCGGTTAGGCACAGCCGGTAGATGCCCACCAAGTTCCTGGCGTGTCCAAGACCTTTAGGCCAAACCTTGACCTGCCACACCTCCTTGAAGGTTGGAACAGGAGACGGAGAGCTACACTCTCCACTACTGCCATAGTCTTCAGGAGTTTTACCTGGGAAGACAAAAAAGAATATATTAATAAAAACTACATGACATCGAACATACATCAGGAAATGAACAAAACATACATAACCAGTTTAAATATTAATCACAGCATAATGACAGAGCAGTGCAGGTGACACTAATGAGTAATACTTTGTTTCCCTATCATTACTAAATTGCTACACACAATTATGTGTGTTGTGTCTGCCAAGCTGCGGTGCTGCAGCTTATTCATCACCATCACTCTCACTCTATAGCTAAAGGAGTCTTTGGAGATATATAATACATCTACTGAGAAAAAACACCATGCTTGATTGTGAAAAAATTAGTTATATATTTATTTATATTTTTGCGCAACCGCAGCCACTGGGATGTTCACTGAACCAGGGGCGGATCCAGGGATACAGCCAGGGGGGGCACTGGCCCCAGCTAAAAACTGATTGGCCCCTGAGGCCCCCCTTGTCCTCTCAGTAGTCTTTTTAAATAATTGGTCACTTACAAACCATGAATATGATAATATGTTGTATGTATATGAATATGTATATGAATTTTTATGTTCTTAGCTTTATTGAAGCACACAATGTGCATGAGCAAGGAATTTAAAAATATATCAATGCTGTGTGGCTTTGCTCAGAGTTATTGAGCTAACAGTAAACGGGGAATGACTTAAATGTGAACCCTAGTGAATCAGGAATTGTGCATGGACCCTTTATGGCCCCTGATGCAGAAGCAGCCTAGATCTGCCACTGCAATGAACAGCTGGCTTTTTTTCTCATGAAAAATATGGAATTCATGAAAAGAATGATCTCCACATATAGCCTATACGTTAATACATGTTGATCTCGATTCGCATGTCCCTGTCTGTATATTATGAACAGACATACAGATATATAAATATATATATATTTATTTTATATTTTTACTGTGGTGGTCCCTGAGACACCATCTGAACAAAATGGGCTCTGCACTCACACTAACGTGTGCATCTGTTATAAAAGTCTACAGCGTGACACCACCGGAGCTGGGCAAACCCATCAATCTCCGCTGACTGAGGAGCACAACAGGGAGGGTGGGTGGTCGTGTTCAGCTCCAGCACGAAGGATATGTAACGACGTAAACACGAGGAGACGCAACAGAAACACATTTCCCAGCATTGAGGGCGCGCGGCTGATGCCGTCTCCTCCCTGCCAGCAGCGCAAATGTAGGTTAGGCGAGCGGCAGAAAAACAAAAACACGGGCTGCAGCAGAGTGCGCGGCGATAGGCTACTACTATATGATGCGTCCCTTGGATGGTTGCTATATGCCCACTGCGCCATGCAAAAACATGCCGTCGTATGAAGCGGGCTGTATTTGCCTCGGAAAAGGGCGAGCGTGCACATATTAGTGCATGTGGATGCTGTTTGCGGTGCATCCGAATGCTTTTTTGCAGACGAATAACGATCCGCGCGTTTTAACCGTATCAAACCAGCGCGTATTGGGATTGTGCTGCACAAACACAGCACATGCCGCCCATCGTGTTGCTCATCACCATCATCCCCATCATAGTGCACCTGCCTCCGGGTGGAAAACACACACACACACACACATACACACACATACACACACACACACCTTCCGAACCGCACCACTGAGGTGCATCAACTCAAATCATCCCATTAAAAACTATCTGCAGAACATGGATCAGAACCATTCGAGCCAGAGGTGCGCGCGGGGAACAATCGGGAATGGCCGCGCCAAACAGAGTGTGTGGAGAACAAACAGCCCGGGGGCAGGACAGGCCGGATGCGGGCACAGACACGAGCATCTTACAGTCGCCCTGGAGGTCCAGCATCGCCTGGTACCACTCGTTCTGCGCCTCCTCGCTGTCTGCGGCGATGGCGAAGCTCTCGCTGCGGGTGTAGAGCACGATCATGTGCTTGTTCTTGGAATCCGCCCGCTTGTTGATGTTGAAGCAGGTCTCCAGGCTCAGGACTTTCTTGGGCACGGGCGATTTGCTGCGGAATTTCTTCTCGTTTTCATAGTACTCGAGCCGAGCCGGACCGTGCTCCGAGGCCGCCCTGAGCACGAAGAAGCGCCGGTGCATTGATTTGTGCTTGCGGAGGTACCCGCTCTTCTGCACGTCCTCGTAGCTCTGCGGCTCGGCTGCTGGGTTCTCCATGGCCGGGCCGAGGGTGGGTCAAGATCACAGCCGTTACTCTCAGCAGAGGGAGAGAGACATAAATAAAAAAGCCAAGTCCATGCGTGCTCCTCGTTAATCCACAGCAGCTACATCCCTCGTCCTCCCCGCGTCCACGGTGAAGTGTCCAGCGTGTGGAGGCTCGGGAGAATCGAACACTGCATGGTTTTGCACGGATCAGCTCTCATAGTGTGAATCCAGCGGCTGCAGGAGGATCCGAGCACCGGACAGCGGCCACCGCTCCTGCAGCCCCAGCCCAGTCCTGCCCGGTCCACAGCCACCACGGTGCTGGAGGACGTCTCCTCCACCTGTCTGAGGCTGACACCGTCAATCTGAACCCTCCTGTCAGGCTACAGGAGGCTAACGCGGCAGTTCCGGTGCAGGTTTTCAAAATAAAACGGTTATTGAGCTGAATTAGGCCTAAACACCCACCTGCTCAATGGAAAAAGGTTATGAAGGATATAATACATGCACATAATACATGCACAGGGCCGTGCTAAGACATTTATTTTGGAGCGGGGAGTGCACAAAGTGAACCTCTCGTTACTAATATAATTTTAAAGTCATATAAAAGTCATATAATATTTGGTAGTTAAGTACCCCCCCCAAAACACACACACACACACACGCTGTTTAACTGATTACCACATTATTGATTTCTACCTTTATATATATATAGTAACTTGAGTACAGTGCACATGCAGAATATGCATATATGGTCTATCTGTGCTCAGGCCTGCACATGCACAAGTTTCCCCTCAGCACCAACTGCAGGGGATTTGTCTCGTGAAGGTTAACAGGAGAGAATAAAGACACCCTCATTTAACTGCAGAAAATTAGAAGAACCTCTCCTACCATCACATCTGTGTTTACAGCACAACCTTTTCAGAGTAACACATAGCCAATAACCCTTAACATGCATGCCAATCAACGATACTTTCATAAGATCATGATTCAACACATCAACTTAAGTGCATGGCAACCCTAGTGTGCTTTAATTGTGAAAGCCAACATTACTTTCCGGTCTCCCCCTGGTTGACTCCGGGTGGCTTCACTCTGCCTCTGCTGGACTGGCACCTCCGAGCCGGTGCCAGTCAAATGCCAGCGGGGCTTCGGGCTAATGAGGGGCGCAGAGGAGGCAGAGGAACACGCTGTTCAGGGGAGGAGGACTTCGGTTGTGATCATGTGGAGGATCAGACTGTCTGTGTCGTTGGATACATCATGTATCAGGAGGGGATTCACTCCATGGTGTGAAGACAGAGCAGGAGGATGGGAGGGGGGGACAGCAGCAGAACCTGCAGCTGCATGCACTGGTCAGGGCTGATGCAGCGACAGGCCTGTGTCTGGGGCAGTATATAACTGTAGGTATGACGTGAAAGCAAAATTTGGTATATGCAATGATGATATTCTATTTGTTTAGTTTAATTTGCATCAAAATGAAAAGCAACTATATCACTATACCACTTCTACCCCCTGCTACAAGAAAATCCAAAATGAAAACATGCAACACTGATCCAATTAAATGTGTGGTCATATAAAGTGAAATGAATATCTTCTGTCATATTAAAATCCATTGTCCTATTGTCATTTAATGGTCTTTCTTTGCAGCAGGAAAGACACAATATTTCTTTGTGATTAGCTTCTTAAATGCAGACTGAGGTATTTTTCTTATGGTTTTATATGGTGTGTCCCACACATACAGACAGAAAATTCACTGAATAATGCAACAAAGCTCGGCACTAATGGCCTAAAATAATGAATACCCTGAGCAACAAAGAAACCACACACCATTGTGGAGTGTGGAGGGGAAAGTCTGTCATAGAAGACACAGTGTGTGGTTAAATCAAGGGTGTGACTGCACCATCAAAGTGCCAACATGGCTTTGGCATAGCAAGCTGTCAAACAGTCCACGTTGTCCTCACGTCATCCCCCGTGTGGCAGGAATAGGAATTGCTTTTTAGTCGCTGTGTTCTCAGGGGCAGTGATTTCACGTGCACGTGTCCCTGCCAGCAACGCACACATGATCTGTGCATATTCCAAAAAGGATGAAATAAACATTTTAATCATTTTTTGCGAAGTATAATATTATCCTCAGCAAGGGCTTAACCTATGGGTGGGATGGGGTGGATATCTTCCAATAATCAAAACCAGCCTGAATATTTTTTGTTTGTGTATCTGAGCTCTAATTCTGTGTGAACCTCTAATTGCTTTTAAATCGTTTATTTCGTTTGCTTTTTAATCGTTTCCTGTTGTTGCAATACGATTAAGAATCTTGATTATTTTATTTATTATTACTAGCTATCTGGTACCATCTGGCAAGTATGACATGTACAATATTCTCAAGTTTAAGAGGTAATAATTTAGACATTATGCAGAGAATTTGAACCCCATTCCCTCCCCATGTTCAAACCAAAAACTTCAACACTGACGGACCCTAATGATTAGGTTGTTGGAGTTCTTCATTTCTAAACCTGTGGGTAACACACTGGGAGGCAGCTGCAGCTTCATCGACAACTCCAGCTCCGTGGAGGTTGTAGTTTCATTACCAAAAAAATGTTTCACCATTCAGGACGAAACCGTGAAGCAAACACTTAGAGGGTTTGTTTGTGTTGTGCAGTGTTCTTGCACAGAAGTTGCATTATGTAAAGCGTCTATTCCACAGACGAATAAAACCAGAGTCACACCAGCCCGAGCGAGTAGAACCATCCCAAAGCTTGTTAGCGTTACTCTAACTTGCTGTGGGATTTATGGCGAAAGGGTGAGGTAAGACCTCCACTGAATTACTGTCTCCTCATAATTGAGAGGAGTTTTAATGTTCCCATCTCCTCCTTATGCCAAGTCCTCGCTCCCACCCTGCCCCATATATTGCTTGTCATAATTGAAAAGTATGAATCATATGTGATAGATAAAAAGCCACTAACTTAAAAATATCAGGATATAATTGGCTCTCTTGTCCTTTACATTGTGATTTATTGGCCGTTATTGAACTTAAGATTTATTGGTGCACTCATATTTCATTGACGTGTCAGCGTACCATTTTGGAGAACAGCTTCAACACATACAGACCAAAGACACGCTCTTCACTAAAACCATCGTTTATTTACAGAAACACATTGAAATCACTTTCAAAATGAACAATACAGTCCATTCACCTTGGAGTAAATCTATCTGTTTGGCAAATTGATTAAAAATCTAGAAAAAAAAAGTTGGGTTCTATCTATGTGTTTCTAGAATAAATCATTTTTGTTCTTCAGATCAAAAGAAACCTTCAGACAGCTTCTCCCATCTTCTTCATCCTGACTCAGAATCCTGCGTTTTCTCCTCGTCTTCCTCTGGGAGTTTAAATCACGCAGGAACAGCCAGTGCTGGTGCTAAACACTTAATGGTGTGAAAGACTCCACCACAAGGAAGCAGGCTGTTGACCAACTCATCAGACGTCCCTTCTCCTCCTGTCTTCTTTTTGTCTATACGCTAGTGTGACACGTTGGATGTGGTCAGCACTTAGCTCCCGAGGAGAAAATGTCTGCAGACTGAAAACTTTAGTCTGAGGAAAATCAAACGCTGACACCGCTCGTCTGTTATTGCTTCAATATCAGTGCAGCAGCGGACAATTAGCAAACCGCCCCCACAGTGAGTGAGCGAGTGAACAATGTGGTTGCTTCTTTGCTCGTTCCCTTTTGAACGTGTGCCTGTTGTGTTGGCCGGATGTCTCCTCTTGTGTCAGGTGGTTTAGGGAACACAAGCAGAAAAGAAAAAAACACTAAATTGTTCCCTATAACCCGGTAACATACAAAGACAAACTATGTACAAATGTACAGTATATACAGTACACATCCCCAGGCCAAAAAGGAATGACTCTGAAAACTCTGTCCTTCCCCTTTTTTATATTCATGCCACCCTCCTTCAGCCAGGACCCCCCCGGGGGTGGGCATGGGAGGTGGAATTAGAGAACATTTGTTCTCGGATCCCAAGCAACAGCAGTGGTCAGAAGATAATGCCTTAAAAAGCCAGACACAGCCAGACATTTTCCTTCAGAAGAGGGCGACATGTATGAAAAACGCTCAATCTGCTGAAGCACATAATTGGAAAGGATCATTCCAGTGAGTGGATTTTCTGCCTATCAGTGTTTGTCTTTCTATTGCTGTCCCATGAAGAACATACAACAGGCTGAACAAAACATGCAATGACAATGCACCACTTCAGTGGGCAATGGTTCGGCTCCTGTTTGCATGCTCCGTGGAAAATGTCAGCCCCATATTAAAGCAATACATACATCTTTAAACACACACAATACACAAATGGAAATCACAAGTGAGTCCTTTAAAGAACATATCATGTGCGTCCCATCAATACTCCAATAATTGTGTGTCACTTAGCGTTTGTATTCATACAACGTCTGCTGATTTGCAAAAGTTTTAGCCTAAAGATATGTATATTATTGTAATTACCAAGGAAACAAGTCATGTGAAATTCAATTTTAGAGCACATTTTGTGTTGAGATACACAACTAGATTGATATTGAATGAGAACTATCAGTCAAATAGACACATCCGCATTAATGGATTAATATTTGAAGAGACCCTGTAAACAAAAACGTATGAAAATAGTTGGATCTAATATTAAATAAACAAAAAAGATACTTTGATATATTTTGATAATATAGCTTCATTTTTTCACTGAATAATCAAGTTGATGCACAACAAAAGCAAAAAATCAGAGCACTCCTCGACTTCAGCTCTAATTTATCCAGCGTCCTCCTTCTTAAATTACAGCGAGGACGTTTAAATGTACTAATTCTGTTTTTGTAAAAGACTAATATCTCACACACTTCTGTTATACCCAAGATGAATAGTCCAGCAGTAATAGCTTCAATCGGTTCATAATACAATCTCTCCATCCTCTCTACAAATCACAGAGCTCAGTATAAATACATACAGGACATGGCGAACACCAGTATTGCATGTCACACTGTGTTCCTTTGTCTAGACACACCCATCAGCTTGTTCGGCGATTGGCGCCAACACATTCTGAAGCTGCAAATTAAAAAACATTCTGCCGGTATAAAAACAAGTGCCGAACATATACGGACAGTTTTCTGTTTGGCTCATTTCTGCAGTGTGGAGCCAGAGTTGATCATGGCACAGATGTGCTAAGACTAGAAACAAAGAGAATGATCATCTCCAGGAAAGCCTATTTTAGTCTAGATATGAGTTGGACAAATTAATTTCCATGTCACTGGTTCAGGAATTGGTTTAGAGCAGAAATAACAGTTGATTGTGGATCATATTTAGAGCGTAGCACTGTTTACTTTTCATTCAGACATCTCCCTGCCTTTTTTCTCTCACTGACAAACAGTATTGTTCTAGAAAATATCACTTCCCAGTACTGGGGGCTTCAGTGGGAAACATGAGGCTAACCCATCTTCTTCTGCCGTTCCAGGAATTTTTGTCTTCTGTCGGGAGGTATCTCATCTAAGCCGATACCGTGATTGCTTCCCCTGTAATGAGAAATGCAGCTTTTTATATAGAGCAGAACACGACAGAGCCTCCATACAAACACACTGATGATAGAAAGTTGTGCAGCAATAACTATATAATGAACTGCAGCTCCTCTGTGTGTGATATATGGAAAGGTTAAGCAAATGTCGACTTACCCTTGAGTGTCTGGAGGAATGGGCAGAGGCTTGTCGAAATCTTCCCTCCCCACCAACCAGTATGTGTTCTCAATACCTTTTCCCTGGAAATAAACAATGGCATTCATTGGACACTGTTTTTACAAGGCCAGTGCTACAGTAGGTACTTTATATATCATCTGTGTGTATTATGGAAGTGTTTCTCATTTTATTTACCTTTAACTCCGTCATGCCTCGGGTTTGGATTTTGTATCCCAGCTTCAAGCTGTTCAGGACATCGACTGTGCTTTGGTTGATATGGATCCTGTAAGCTGGGATCGCAAACACACAGTGTCAACATTTATGCACTGTAACTGATATAATATCAGGTGCTAATGTAGCGTCTGCGAGATTCAGGCTGTTGTTTTGGCATGAATCCACTTGGTGGCAGTATATCACCCATTACCATTTTGGAATTGAAACAGTGAACTCATGCATAAATGCATAATTATTTTAGATATGATGAATTAGACTGGATCTGCCACAGACCAGTTTAAATCTGAATTGTTTCTCTCAGGACAGAATGATTATCATGGGAGATCCATGAAATGTGAGATCTTTATTTTTAAACATAAGAAGTAGTGCAAGTGAGTTCATGACTTATCACTGAAGTTCTATTTTATTTATACGTCATGCAGAGGATCACTGAGGCAAACCTGGTTATTGACGACATTTACACTGAAACTTCAAATTGGCCTCTAATTCTACTGATAGTCTTAAAGGATTAGTCAGGGCTGCTCACTTAAAGCCCTGTTTAGCCTCAAGCAGCATGCACACACACTGCCACACACCTGCCCTCTCAGAAGCAATGTCAATGACAAAAAATTTAAAAAGCAAGAGGATGACGGATGGGTCTTGTTTGTGGAATTAATAATGTATGAGACACTCACGCAACCCTGTGGACTCCATTCGAGATGCTGTGTTGACGGTGTCTCCAAACAGACAGTACCGGGGCATCGTGAGACCCACCACTCCTGCTACGACCGGGCCTGCACACACACATCAAAAACACATGATAGAATCAATGCATCTTATCTGAAATAGTGAACCAGCTTGTGTGTCAAAGTTTAACACTGTGACATGTAACTGTGGACTCAGTTCTAAAAATAGTTTTCTTGGTGGACACAGATAAACTTTCAGCTTTTTAATCGAAAGTGCACACGTCCTATCCCCGTGCATGACGTTAAAGCTGTGCTTCTCTGTGCGTAGAGAAATTCATAGCAAGGACTTAGTGATCCAGAGTATGGAGTGTGTTAATTGGATGACAGCCCTCTAAGTGGATAGTGTCTCTCTCTTCCAGGAATAAGTTCCAGACGGAGATAAAGGAGGTAAAAATACCTCCCTGCCTTAGTAGCATGTGTTCCTGCATTCCTATTCCTCTGCAACACACCGACTTTCACTCACACTGAAAGTTTACTCATTACACACTCTATGTACGAGACTCTCCAAATCATTACAGTCACGCTAGAGCATTCTTCATGTGTTGCATTTACTATTAGAAATCGTGACAGTTAGAGCAGTTTGATTCCAGCAGGAAAAGGCTGAACATGTTGCTCACCAGAGTGCAGGCCGATTCGGATCCTGACCCTGAGCTCAGGCATGTGCCTCATCTTGAAGGTCCCAATGCAGTGGAGGATGTCCAGAGACATGTTGGCCATCTCCGCTGCGTGACGTTTGCCGTTCCTGTTGGGGACTCCTGAGGCCACCATGTACGCATCGCCGATAGTTTCCACCTGAGAAATTCACACACAAATACGTAATAATGTATTTTCTCTCTCACAATGCAGTAACTTATAGACATAGCTTTGATAAAAAAAGAACAAATCAAGACATTAAGAAGGAAATATATTACTGGTGTTAACTTGGATCAGACTAAATGTTTGAGTTACACAATGTTTGCAATATCAACAATATAGATAATCCTAGATCAAATTTCTATAGACATTGTGAAAGGAATAACAAAATACATTTATTTTGGATTATTTATATATTTATTCATAAAATTCACAATATAAGATATAATCATTATTTTCCTTGTCAGGTTCAGTGTTGCTTATTGCTTATAATTGGAAATTAAATAGTTCAACCAAATATCTTGTATGTTGTTTTGCTTTCTTCAATACCGACTGATCCTGAATACTGCTATTTACATTATTAAAATTTCAAATGTAAAATATATTTTGAATATGGATTGGAAAGGCTATATGGAATTAGTATGTACTGTGTTATGTAACTGTGTATGTTTAAAAAGACAATAAAAGAAGTAAAACAAATTATAACTCAACCAAATGCATAAAAAGAAATGCGTGTGTCATATATAAAAAACTTCTAAAGGTTTTGCTTTGAGTGGAACCGACTTAAATCAAAATAATAAAAAGCCAAGTGTTCATTACTAAATGCAAAACCCTTCCACGCTCACCTTGTAGACATCATGCAGCCCAATGATGGCGTCGAAGCATGTGTAGAGGTCATTGAGTAAGTCGACCACCTCGATGGGATCGCTGAGAGCTGAGATGGTGGTGAAACCCACGATGTCGCTGAAGTACAGCGTCACCTCGCTGAAGTGTTCGGGTTTCACAGGTTTGCCTGTCTTCAGCGCCTGGGCCACAGACCTTGAGGGAGGAAGAGGAGGAGGAGGAATTAGAGGAGAGTCAGAACTTTCTGGCCCGAAAATCCCTTTTACCCTTTCATGGATTTCAGTTAACACACACCAAAACTTTTTTTTTCATTTTGTTCAACTGCTTTGATGATTTCACTGTACCAGACACACAACAGGACATCTCTATAAACATGGGATGGTGATGCTCTCTTCTCTTAAGCCAAGTGTTAAAAACAGGAAAGACACCCCTTATTAATTATTTGAGATGACAGCATTCAGATATATTTACTATTGTGACAAGCTTATTTTAAGAAGGTTATGTTTTCTGGGCCTTGATGGAGGCACACGCTCTTTAAGTGCCATTTTAGTTTTGTTAAAGTGTTATTTTGTTAAGGTGTACTCGTTCTGACTGCTCATAACATCCACAGCTGAGAAACACATTAGGAAGGTGACTGGCCTGCTGCACATGTTGATACAAAGTTTATCTTTATATATTTGGAGGCCTGATGATTGAAATATACTCATTATCGATTCAAATAGCACATTGTGGTGGAAACAGGCTGTGGCAAATTCCAGTGAATGCATAAAATAAAATAGAAGGACACAGCTGAATATCTTTCTTATGATTGTCAAACGTTTTTTTTTAATTTATTTTATTTCTTTCATATTTTTGTGTTGTTGTATTTTGTAAAGCACTTTGCAACTTTGCAACTTTGTTGCAAAGTGGACTGGAATGGTCATTTTTTAGCTCGCTGCAGAAAACTTAAGGCCTCTCTGTCTGAGTTAAATTTCCGTGTATATGTATTGTAATCGTCTTGCTGCTTTACAGGCCTCCAGAGGCCAGTGCTGCTAATCAGCATCACCGGCTCTGTGTGCTGAAAAGTGAAATATCGCTTCAATCATGACAACACGGTTAAATCGCTGGACCCTCACCTGGGCAGCATCTGAGCCACCAGGTTGTCAGTCTTCTGCCTCTCCACTTCCAGCTCCTCTGTTCTCTCTCTGATCAGATCCTCCAGGTTGGAGGAGTACTGCTCCAACATCCGCAGCATTGAGTCGATGATGTTGGTCTTCTTTCCCTTAGTGATGTTCTTAAACTGTCAGATGAAGAAGACAGGCAACAGCTCGCAACGTTTCGTACAGAACAAGATTCAACGGAGGGAGGAGCAGACCTGTGAGCAGCTAATGTTGTCACCTGTTTGAAGATCTCCTCGAAGCTTGGCCTCTTGTCTGGCTCTTCGCTCCAGCCCTGCTTCATAACCTGTATGACATCCAAAGGGGCCTCGTCCAGTGACACCACAGGCCGACACAAAGGAGGAGGATCTTTGACCTTGCTGATGATCTCTGTCAACACATCCACACAGCATGACGACACAGTGAAGGTGAGCAGACTCAGAAATGCACAAAAACTGACAGATTTTATGCTGCCAATTTCTTCTGTTTACTGCTACTCCAGACAAAACGCAGATATAATCACAATAATTTGTACATTTGTCATTTTATTTTCAGAACAGTGTGAATAATTTGTGGGAAATGTGGATGGAGAGCAAATTTGAATGTGTTCATTGTATTCAAAGTATGTTATTGTGACTACACGTCAATCATTGGTCTTTTCCTGAGGTAGAAAACATTCTGTATAGGACTGGATGAATATTATAACACAGGTTTGCCATAAAGATTTCAAATATGATGAAACTTTAGCAGGTTTCCTATACCTTTAATCGTTTTATTATATCTGTGGGGTTGCTAAAGCATCACTCACCCTTAGGAGGCATGTCCAGGCTGCAGAAAGGTGCGGAGCGGGAGATGACCTCCTGCACAATGATGGCAAAGCTGTAGACATCTCCTGCGAAAGTGCCCTTCCTCCTCCTACTAGAAGTTCGCAGCAGCTCAGGAGCCGTCCAAAGCAGCTCTTTTATTTTAAATCAAGAAAACAGTTGAGATTATTGATAAACAAACAAACAAAAAAGTATATTTATTAACTCAATCAGTGAGTCTGTTGGTTCACATTATAAACTCACCCTCTGGCTTTTCATTGTCAGTGTCGATGCCTTGGGCAATCAAGATATCATTGTACCCGTAATCTGTCACCTTCAACACAAAGCGCCCATCTACCACACAGTTACGGGATTTGAGCCGTCCGTGGGCGATGTCGTGATTGTGCAGATACTTCATTCCCTGATGACAGGTGATATAAAAAGAATAAGAGATTTAAAAAAAACGAAAAAAAACAAATGATGGGAACAAAAGTTAAGTAGATCAGTTTGTCTCTCTTACCCGGATCAGATCCATCAACAGGGAGGATTTGAACATCCAATCAAGACGCACTTCCTCGTTGTTGAGCAGCTCATCCAGACTTCCTCTGGAGCAGTGCTCTGTCACAATGCCGAAAATGGCACAGTCGAAGAACAGTCCCAGGAGCAGATTGAGGTTCTCGTGCCTCATGTTTCTGAGCTGAGGGGAAGAAAAAGATGTGAAATGTCAGGTTTTCACGAATATATTTTATGGCCTTTTAACTTAAAAGGCAGACATGTGTCACTCACCTTGACAAAGATAATCTCGGTGCTGCTGTTGACACCGTACACTGATCCATTGGGAGATTTCTTTAACCAAACCCAGTCACCCTGGGAGGTAAAAAAAGCATGTGATCTTTATGCAGTCAATAACATCCAAAAAGTTGACAAGCTTATTGAATATGCGACATCGGATCAGACTCGCCGCACCTCAAACACGGCAATGTTCGAGCTGTCTGGCGTTGAGGCCAGGTAGCTGCGGCCCGACACAGAGTAGTGCGGCGTCTTCATGTCCAGAGTGCTCCTCAGGATGCTTTCGTCGTTGAGCTTCTGCAAGTTCAAAGAGGAGAGGTCAGCTTCGAGTAGATGATGCCATCACAGCAAAATACTCACAGTATTGTCTGAACTGACCCTTTTGCTGATTTGAGTGTTGATGAATACAAGGTCGTCCAGGGTCAGAACTGTCTTGGTCGGGCCGCCGTTACCATCGCCGCCAAAGGTGAAAGAAATCCTGCCGGTTTTCCTAAACAATCATAACACGTTGTAGAAATCAAGACCTCACCGGATGATCCATCTAGCTTTTGTGTTCTAGTGCACGTACCTGAATTGCATGAAGCCCCTGACTCCAAAACCCGCCAATATAATGAACAAGAGGAAGAGGAAAAACAAAGTGACGGAATCCAGGCCTTAGGGAAGAGAAAAAGAGAAGAGAAACATATAGACAGACAGCTTAAATGCATTGAATTCAACAATCTACGCCATGCCAGCTTATACACTTCACACAGTTATGATAATACAAGTGCACTCACCTCCAGTGCAGGCAAAATAGGGGCTAAACCAGCAGCTTGAGTCTGTGTAGGGCGTACTGCCCGCAAAATGGATGGAACGACCAAGATACTTCAGGCTTCCGCTCCAACCGTCTGTGTAAGCAGCTTCCAAAGAATGGGTAGAGTAGAGAGAGGTGCCGATGCCACTGTAGTCCAGCACTACGTAGCCAGCCTGCATGCCGTCTCCACTCCTGCTAGCCCTCACCGGCTGATTAAAGCCTTTAAATTGAAAGCCCCCCTCGCTTTCACCCAGGATCTTACCAGTTACCCAGCGCCCCCCCTTGGCCCGCGCCTCCTCGGCAGCCATTGCTATGTAATACATCATGTTGTAGATGGTGCCAAAGAAAGGAGAAACCTAGAAGAGGACACAGGGATGAGGCAATTTGGGTTAAAATCCCCTATGCGCTTTAGTTTTCTCACCTCATCATTTTCTAAAATGACTTAATTAGTACAGGACACAAAGTCTCACCTCCTCTGGTGGTGTGGTGCTGCGGATTTCATAGCTGTTCTGAGCATCTTTGAAGGCCTCGTAGAAATTGCGTTCTCCAGAGTCCATGGTGATGGTGAGGACCCCATCGAAGGCTTTCCGCAGATTGGTGTCATTGCCGAGATTGTAGTAGTTTGCATCTTTGTAAGGTAGCGCATACAGGAGGGTGTCGTAGGGGATGAAAACATAGCCTCGGTCGATCAAACGCATGGACAGCGCTGTCGTCAGGAGTTGGTACTGAGCTTGGCCACCGAGGAGAACAGACGGCATGCACATGATGATCACTGTGGAGAGAAAAGGGTTTATTTACATGATTCACAGCAATGTAGAGCGTCTCTTTATCTTGTTCGACATTAAGGTCTCTCTATTTACTGCTCACCTCTAACCCGTTCTGATTCCCGTACTTTTGTCAGGGCTATGCGAGGCCCATCCTTGTCATTCTCCATGGTTACAACAGGGTTGACGGGCAGGCCAAGTGCCCTCAGTGAAGAGGCCAGCTCATGTCCTGTGGCTTCCCAAATGTCCGTCTCCTCTGAAATGATGGACACATGGGCCCACCGGAAGTACCTCAACACAGTGAAAAGTACACGGGAGGACAGGGGCAGCGGCCGGAGGAAGGTGGGGTACATGCTTCCGGTTTTCATGGTAGGTTTGAGGCATCCCCAGGAAAGGAGCCCGATGTCCCACTCTTTTGCGTACAAAGCTGCGGAGGAGCAGTATGCTGGGTTGGCGGGGCCAAGGAAAGCACTACCATAACCTTCCAGCTCTGCAAAGCGAGCAAGAGCACGGGATGACTTGCAATCCTCATTGATAAGCGTGTAGTCATACCAATAGCCTTTGTTTAGGTGGGGGTCCTTGTTTATGCGGCTTGTGGCGAGACGGGCGGCCAAGTCTGGTAGCGCTTTAGAGTATAATAGATCACAAGTCCAGGGTCCAATCAAGGCCACCTTGAAAGTGGTTGCCCAGGCTTGACAGGGCATACATGAGACAATGAGTAAGGGCAGGAGAAACCAGTTCCCCAACCAGCTCCTGGAGCATCGCAAAGGTGACGATGGCAACTGTGGTTTAGATGTCAATGACCTTGATGTCAACGACGATGAAGCTGATAATGAGTTAAACACTCTACGCCCACTGCAGCTGTTTGAAACCACTGTCCGCCTATGTTTTCTTCTCCCCCTGACTTTTACTGAGTCGTGCTGCCATCGCGGATGGTAGGACAGGTTGTGCAGGAAGCGAATGTCTCTGTGACTTGCCATTTTCTCGCACAGCTACTTTGCAGCTTCGGACACAGAAGAGGAGTGGAGAGTTTATGGTGATGTAGTGTGATGGCGAGCGTGTCTTTATGTACGGGACTTCCTCCCTTGACACTCAGCAGGCCTCTAGTCCAAAGCTGGACAGGCGACAGCACAACTCCGAGCCATCACTGCCTCCAGGAAACAAGAGAGAAAAAAATTGGAATGAATTAGGACATTTGCAACTTGAAAACACAACGTGATGCGAGTTTGCTTCCTGGCATACAAGTAGGGACATCTCAGGGTTCAAAAGGTGTCAGGATACAGATGTGATCCCTGACCTGACCTTACATCTCGTTGAGGTGATTTTGTTTAAATTCACTGAGGACATGGTGCCCAAAGTGCAGGTGCTGTTCCCTGGAGAATTAATGGCATGTGAGTAGCAAGCTGATTAGCTCTGTCGGAGCCATGGAGTTTAAAATCAAGTGCCAGGTAACGTGGGGCTAAATCTGGCTTTGATGTCTCCTTTCGGTCTTAGTATCTCTTTCCACCTCCAAAGTCAATCTCTTGGGATCTTCTTAATTATCCATTTCTGGATTATTTGTCTTATCCCAATTCTCGAAACCTGCGTCTAAATTTGTATCGACCAAAAATATCTCAGTTTTAAATTAGTCTTTTTATAGAAACACAAAAGACAGTTTGATCAAGTGGGTATTCAGACATCTTCAAAATGGCTACCCATGTCCTGAGTATAAGTGCTGACAGCTGAGAATGAGGCCTGACCAGCCTGACGGACATTTTAGCTGCATCGAATGCTAAAAGTTGCTAACGTTGCTAAATTGAGTTTGGAAGAAATATAAATACAATATTAATTTATAAGGGTCAATTAAAAACTTCAACCTCTATGAGCTATACGTATGAACTCTAACCGAAGAATGACAAAAAAAGTTAAGTCCTAATTCAATCATTTAGGTCCTTATATATGAAATTTAACTAATTATTTTCTGTTCGGAAAACTTGAACCCAAACCTTGAAACCTCCTGTGACTATTTTGATTTCAGTATTCAAAATAAACTTCAGAAATTACGAAATACAGCCTGATTCATTCCAACGTCTTCAAGTTGAGATGCAGCACGCCCCTGCTAAAGTGGCTAATACTGACACTGGCTTATCAGTTGCTAATTGGTTAAGAGGAACACTGGGGGGAATATTATAACTGAACATTAAAAAAAAGGTAAAATCCAATTTTCATTGTCAAATTTTAAAAGCAAATTAGTAAAGGGATGAATTGATCATTGATGTTTGACCTCTACGGGAGAAACTCTGCTGCAAACAGATCTGAGCAATGATGATGAAAGATCTGTTCACAACACCACGACTATATTAGTGACCATCACATGAAACAAGTCTAACAAGAATCAACTCTGACCCGGAGCAGTTTTCTACACAGTAGGCATGTCAGTGTCACCTGTCGTTGAGCAGCACCATCCAAGCATCCCGAATCCACGTGGATTACGTTGACAGAAGTTTACAGCACGAGAACCGATCTTTGATCTTTTAAAGTATCATCGGTAATCCAAATAGGACCAAAAATTACCAGAGAAAACAGTAAGAAGTTATCTCCCTTTGCATCCTAGTCCCAAGACGTACATAGTTAATCTCCACATCTCCAGGTTGTTTGCTTCTGTTCTTGCGAGACTCCGTTTCCGCAGAGGAATGGGGGTCGGTCCTCGACAAGGAGGTGCAACCTTGATCAAGAGTTGGGATTGATTAAAAAAAAAGAATAGATATGGAAGAGAGCTGGGGATAGGTAACAGGTATAGGAGAAGGGGGAAAGAGGGAAGGACTGGCAGGCTTTGACTTCTCAGCTCTCTTTAGCTTTTAATCCATACTAGTGTGGGAAGAGTGTATGTGGAGGGAGGGAGGAAGGGAGGGAGGAGATGAAGAGGAAGGTGAAAGTAAAGGCACATTCTCTGTATCCTTTGCACAGGGTGTAAACAGAGGTCATGATGCAGCTGAGGAAATGTCATACGTTCAGCAGTGTGAGGCCGATTCCATTAATGTGCGTTTTTAATAGTGAGAACTGGGAAAGATTGGGATGAAAACACTGAGCTTTGACACAATCATTGCTCCTTCCTCCACCTCCGTGAAATCTGGAGCTGAGTATTTTTTTGGACACTCAATTTTTTTGGGACACTCAAAATTCATGCACCACTTTCAACTCACAAAATCCTAATAAATGGGAAAATAAATGAAGGAGCAAACATACTCATGCAGGCGAGAACAATGGAAAAAAATGGCAGTGTTGATAATTGAATTGTAATTACTTGGGCCTTGAAGCGGGCGCAGTGATTAAGATGTCTGGATATGATGCCTCATTTAACCTTTCTGCTACATTTCAAATCCATCTGAGACCTTTCCACATGCTTTGTCCTGTTTCACTGCAGAAGCTCAAGATGCTAACTTAAGCTAACAATTGTTATTCTGCAAATTACAACCTGGACTATAGCAATAAAACCTGGGGAATATTAATTAAGAAGAGATTTTCTTATGTCAAGCTATCCTGAATATGAGCATCTCCCCTCACGTTCTCTAGAGTCTTCAGGCCATGACGTTTCTAAAGCCTCTGAGCTTTTCCTGAGGTTCCTTCCAGAGGCTTCAAGCTCTGCATGGGATAATATTCGCAGAGTAAAGGTCAATATGAGCGCCTTATATATGGGGGGCAATGCTAATGAAGGCATAAGAACAATCTGACCTGGAGCCATGGGCTGAAAATATCTTGTGGTAAGCTACTGAAAGTCTGCAGTTGCTCTTTCGACCCTACACCACACTGCGGTACTACAGCTGGATTTTAAGCCTGTGGGGGTGGAAAGGGAAACTCCTCATTTATTTAAAAAAGACTAAAAAAGGTGCTCCCAGATGACACAGGAAACATATCGGAGCAGACAGATTCTGTGTTTGCAGTTGAGAGTCATGAACACAAAGGTGATCTACCGCGTATAGAAGTGTGAAGTCGTGTGTGTTCTCATCTGCCCTGTCC
The DNA here is from genome assembly GCA_038501795.1 of Pseudopleuronectes americanus. Lineage (NCBI taxonomy): Eukaryota > Metazoa > Chordata > Actinopteri > Pleuronectiformes > Pleuronectidae > Pseudopleuronectes > Pseudopleuronectes americanus. Next base: position 9,403,726 of record CM076728.1, on the reverse strand, counting down.
TGCAAATTCATAGCAGCCCCCTTGATGTAATCAGATTAGTCAGGTGAGGCTGTGCTAAACTGATCCGCTGCCCGCAAGCCTCTTAGTGACATGGCTAACTGCACTGACAGAGATCACTCCGAAGCAAGGTCAGACACACGGCCCGGCACCGGTCGAGCAAAGAACCAGCTTAGCCTACGACAGAGGCAGCGGCCGAGCACAGTGCTGAGAGGAGGAGAGCAGCACTTCTGACCTGGGATTTGTTCATGACTGCAATGTTCTGCGACTTGTTTAACAGATTTTTTGAAATAAATCCAATTAAATATCAATGTCTCATGTCTGTCTTTCAAGGACACTTTCAATGCTGAGTGAGATGACTTGCACCGCTGTGATTCAGTGATTTATAAGCACCCCCCTCTCTTGGAATTATTTTCCCTCTCCGGTGAAGCTTTTGTCAAAGTTGATTAATCAAACGCTGAAGAAAAACCCGTGGGAGGAGCCATAGAGCAGCTTAGACATTTGCCACCTGGATGACTCCACTAAATTGATCAGGTGAATTAATTTGGCCACTGCCCACAGTGACATCACTCGGTCTGTGGAGGGTCACAGTCTCAGAGGAAGGGAATCCTCCCAGGAAGCCGCTCAGTTCCTTATATAAAATGTGGGTCGGGTAATAGAGGAAACCTCCTTTTACGTAGCCTCTGGCATCAGAAGTGGGTCAGTTACCTGACAGATGTGATTACACTACACTGTGCTGTCAAACTCAAAGAAAATATATTAAAAAGACATTGAAAGATTCACTGATTTTAATGGCCTCATATAAAAGTATGACAGTATCAGAGACTTAAACAATTAATATAGTAAATACAGTAACAGGTCCAACATCCTCATGAAGGGACTCACTCTGTTGTAGGTTTGACCCAGTTAATCCCCTTCTGTGTCCTCCTCCCTCCACCACACACACTTCATATATCACTGGAGGAACTCACTCATCATAATCTTAGATTGTACTCTCTGTTGTCTTCATGCTCACACTTACATACTGGATTTCTTCTTTTTTTTTGATATTTAAATATGGATAAAGCGAAACAAATCGGACTCATGCTAAATAACATTAACACGTTCATAAGCATCAGCCGAGCAGCTCTCACTAACTGCACCACTGATCCAGCTGTGACCCGACAGGCTCCTACCACACCCTATGGTGGTTTATCAAATAAACTAAACTGGGATTAGTAGCCAGTTGACTGAAGATGCAAATCAGTCAAAACCTCCTGATCTCTGTGAAACATCCAAGAATGTGCTAGACTACACTAACTATGGAAATTTGACACACGTCCAGCCTAATATTCTTTTGGTGAATGCTGCATCTTAAATGTGTTTGGAGAGGAAACACTATCATGTGTGGTTAGGGTGTTGTGTCAGTCAGCTGAGTTTAAAGGACAAACACAGTAACGCTAGAGTAGAGCCAAAGGTCACACGATAAGGTGATATCAGGATCAACTTCTGCAAGACATGAATAGACAATGTGTGCACCATAAAGTGTATGTTGAGCTGTTCCCCTAGATCGACGTAAGCATAAACTAAGAAGTTAAAGTTATTAAGTGAGTCAATTTCCATTACAACTGCCATGGTCCCCTTGACCAATCCAATCTGCACTGATGCATTAGGCTAATAAATAGATCGCTTGAAGGTCTCAGGCCCCACAGGGGAGTTGTCCACTTTGTCCTGTCAGTGATTGAGTACTAAAAACAATTCTCCTCTGTCACTGCTGTTTCATATTTTGCTCATGCAGAGCTATAAATACATCTGCTGGACTTGTCTCTGCTGTTATTCCATCCATTAAGCGAGGTAAAGAAAATGAAAGCCTTTGTGTTAAATTACTTTAACTTAAATTTCATAATCTTCAACAGACAGGAACCAGAATGAGTGGAAGTCTTATCAGAGCAATACAACCAAATGTATAATCTTGTTGACGATACACAGCTCTTTCTCATCACTTGGATGAAGTGGCTGAATATGTCTGTGGAGCAGTGATATCTTCACTATCACAAATATTATCCGTCAGACATTTAATCTGGAGCATGTTCAGATTTTATCCACGCAGAGACGTTGATACCGAACGAATGTGTATGAGACCGTTTGTGTTTACTGATTGTCACTGCAGCGGAGCCTTATCAGAACCACTTTCACGTTCGCAGCTTCGTTACCGTTTTAATCTTCATCGCAGCTCCTTCAGAAGTCATAGCTTTGTTTTGAGCTCTGGTGATTAGATGGAAGTAATGACGACAGGCCTTTTCACTGGATCAGCCTGGGGAAACGTCCTCACAGTGATGTCATCAGGGTTATGTCAGCTCCGGCTTAGACGTAACAAATGTATGTCTAGATGTCTGTGTTATGAATTGTTGCCATGGAGTTTGAAATATAAGGGAATTTATATTTAATTTACTGAATAATGGGATGGTTTTTTTTTAATATGTTTATCCAGACACATTCAGGGATATTGGAGCTCATAATCCTAACAGAAATCACTTATTTGGTTGTTTATTGAATTAGAATATACGTTCATGAAATATTATTAGACATTTGTTTGACATTTTCTTTGTAATATCCTTCTTTTTGTTGATATCTTTAATGTATGCATATTATTGCAATTTGATGTCTCCCATTGTTTTAACAATGTTATTCTCATGAGGTCATGCTACCAGGGAACCATGTGGTTGGGACTACATGTTGTAATGTGTAGTATAGTTTATTGTGTTGGTAGTGTCTCTAGTACAGTAGATATTTGTTGCCCTAAGAATTATTGATGTGTGTTGATATAACTGTTTTCCATAAATTATATTTGTAATTAAAGAGCCAGTGTTTTTATTTGTGTATGTGTGTGTAAATACAGCTGGATGTGACAGTCAGTGCTCGGATTCAAACCTTCACTGTTCATTTTATTCACATTAATTGCAGATTGATATTGTTTATTGAACATGTAAAATTGAGACAGATTTCTACAGTTAGAGTCTTGGTCCCTCAGACCAGGGGGTGCCCCGTCATTATACACTTTGATTTAATAATAATATTATTAATATTGATAATCATAATTTGATGATTTTCTTAAAACTAAACAATTTAGTTCCTGGATTTCATCCTGCAGGGAATTTGAAATCCCAGGAGCATTGTGGGCTTGCAGGGTTGTTTTAACTTGTTTAGCAGCCTCTCCCTCATGAAACACTTGAGGGCTGGAGCAGCGTGGGAGGAGCCCTGTGTGATAGATTACACAATAAAAGTTTTGATTTCGATTAACCATCTTTTACAAGCCTTGAGGTGCTACAAGGGAGCTGTCAGGATCTGTGCTGCAGAATGTCACCTTCAATCAGTGAAGTACTGACCATCATAGGAGGCCTCACGGTCGTTTTCCACCTGCTGAGATTGTCCTGGAGATGTTGGCGTGGGCTCAGAGAGTTTGTCCTGGCAGAGGTTTGGCACATGGATTTAAGGACATATGGACAATGGGCAGGTAAAGTCAAATAAAATATACTTAATGACAGGTTGCTTTAGTAGCAAAACAAAAACTGGACAGCATCTATCACTGTATTTGTGTGTAGGAGAAAAAGCTGCCAGTGCCAAATGTTGACAATGCAGTTCATATGATGCCTGTTTGATAAGGGGTTTGATAAGCAGTTCATTGGATGGGACTCAGGCATCTCACTGGCTGCACACATTCAAAACCTTGGAGTCAGTTTTCCATCTTCATTTTCTTTTCAAAGTTTTCCTGTAAAAGGAAAAACACTTATCGGACATCAGCATTGTTTTCCTGTCAATGTAAAAAGATTCACAGACTATTTGTCTTAAATGTTAAATCTGCATTGCAGGATTTAACCCCTGATAACCAACATGCACAAACCTTACTTACTTCTTGAATTCATTGGCTAAATATCTATCTGCATGGTAACTTTGACTTTAAAATTAGCTACTTGACTAGTCGGCAAATATTTTCTACCGAGTTGCTTAAATCAATTCATTGCAACATGCACATATTCAGTGATGCAATCAAATGTGGGCTACTCACCAAGAAAATCTAAGAAGGTGAAAATGTTTGCAGAAAGAACGTATCCCAGCTTTGCATTTGCACTTTTGCTCCTGTCTAAATAAAGTAATTAATGTACAACATTATTACAGTCATTTTACTCTGCAGTTAGAGTAAGAGCTGTATTTTAGGAATATATATTATTGCACTAAAAGATTAATGCTAAATACACAGATTTGCTTTTGCTTTAACTGCAAAGCTCCATTTATAAGTAAGATGTTCTGCTCTGTGCGATCATCACAGTGTTTTGCCACTTATCACATGTTGCTCAAGAAAACAGATAACATGTCCTCAAAGAGGAGAACAAAATACACAGGTTTTCTGGAGTTCAGTTTCTGTGTGACCAGGATCTTGTTAACAAATAGCAGCAGAAACACGGGGATGAGGTGCTTCACATTTCTCTCCTCTTCCCCTCTCTGTTATATCTCTGTTGTCTTACAGGTTATTTATCTAAGTGTCAGTTTTATATATGTTTTAATAATCCTAACACGATTTATATCTGTGCTTCCCTGTTCAGTTGTAACCGGCGCTACATCGGGCATTGGTAAAGCTTACGCCTGTGAGGTGAGTCTGCAGATTCCTTCTAACAACCATTTCTCACCATATGTTTGAAGAGGCGCAGATTTGAAGTTCAAGAGTACAGCTGTCTAGAAGGAGTGTCCCAGTTTTGATTTGTTGGTCAAAAGAGCGATCAAACCTGTCGGTGCACATGTCTCCTTCTAGCTGGCACGTAGAGGCCTGGACGTCGTCCTGGTGAGCAGATCTGAAGATAAACTGCGGATAGTTGCCAAAGAAATAGGTGAGATTGGTGCAAATAGTACTGCGTGTTCTACTGATGTTATCCCAAAAACACCTATAACCCCTTTATCATCTTCAGAGCATCAGTACGGACGAAAGACTCGCACGATCAGAGCGGACTTCACAGACGGCCACAGCATCTACCCTGCCATTGCTGAGGGACTGCAAAGCCTGGAGATTGGAATTCTGGGTAATAGGACAAATGATTTTAGAGCAGAGGACAAACAACAGGATGTTATCGCCTCAAGAGACAGTGTCCGTCTTGCAAACATTGATAAAAATACATTTATGTTACACAACACTGCGAGAAAGGACATTTTTTTTGTTGATATTTTCGATATTGACTTAAATGGGTTCTGTCCTGAAACTTCCTTCAAGCTTCATTGAAATCCATTCAGTTGTTGCATGCAGTCTTGCTCACAAAGACAGAGTAGGACAGTGGTAATATTATTCACATTGACTAATAGTTCACTGACTCAAGGTTAAGAAATGTTTTGTAGCACAAAAGTTCACCATCTTATCATGAGACTTTTGGGTCATTCTAGTATTGTATGACACAAGAAAAGTGTTCACAATTTAATTTATTCATTTAAGACAAATACAAAGGTTCCTTTTTTTGTCTCTGTAACCCCCACAGTAAACAATGTAGGAATGTCCTATTCTGATCATTTTGCCTGTTTCCTGGATGTACCAGATCCTGAGCGGGTAAGTTTGTTGCTATAAATGCAAATTTCCTGAGCAAAATGCACTGCATGTTCTAGTGTGACTCCCCCAGGCCGTGAGGGAAAGTCATGTTGGCCTAATTTACAGGGTTTTCCTTGTGCTTTTATTTCCAACAGAAAATCACTGAGGTCATCAACTGTAACATGATGTCTGTCCCTCAGGTAAGATAAACAGTACATTTATGGGGGTTGTGTGTTTGTGTGTGTTGATTCCACTGTTTTGTCTACTACTAGAGCAGTAAAATAAAATATGCTAATTTATATTATTTTACCTCAGATGACCAGACTTGTCCTTCCAGACATGATCAAAAGGTATTGTCTTAAATATTGACACTATCACAGTGGGTATGACATTATGAGAGGATAAAATAAGTCATCGGATATTTATCTTCCTCTCCGATACAGAGGCAAGGGGCTCATCATCAATATTTCCTCTGAGGCCGGCGTCCGCCCGCAGCCTTTACTGTCACTTTACTCCGCCACCAAGGTAGGTTCTCCTCCCCATCCAAACACACCCTGATCAGATCACATATTCACTCATTAGCACAAACACACTCCCCGGTGCTCTGCTGGTTTGTAACCGTGTTTTTCCTTTTTATTCCAGATTTTTGTGACGTACTTCTCTCAGTGTCTGAACGCTGAGTACAAGGGAAAAGGAATTAATGTACAGGTAAAAGATGCAACACAAGCTGAGCCCAGAAACTATCACTCCTGTCATTTGTGATTCATTGATTAAAATCCCATTTACACATTTAAAATGTATTAAATATTTATAAATAAGCCTCTTTAATGCCATTTTCAGCACAGCAGCCCCTATATGATTTATACTGTTTGAAAGTTCATTAGCTTTGAAGCTTCTCTAGATGTTGAACTAAACATTTCTTGGGTTGATTCCACTCACTATGTTACAAACACAGCTTATTTCATGCAATCATAATGTACTGGAATACAAACAGGTAGCTGCAAATGAAAACAACTAGAATGGCCTGTATGTGATCAGCTCAGCTCCAGTTTTAATGGTGTTTTAAAATACTAGATATGCCACAGTTGTGGAGAGAGGTAATCATTTCACTTTAAGTTTTAAAGACATTACGTGAGACTGTAGAGTTTTACTGGAGTTGCTGTGTTTGCGGAGTCTTTTCATTTGTTGAAACATGCAGCTTCTAATTTTAACCTTCGCGCCCGCGGCTCCCTCTGACTTTTTCTTTTTTTATTTGCAGCATGTGAAGCTGCCTCAGTCAAACTCACTGTGCTTTGGATACTTCTGAACTTGACCAAATGTTTTTCAGTCTCATTGGCGTTTTTGATCAAGGGAAGTTCAACCCATGTAACAACAATTCATGTTTCCCCAGTGTGTGGCCCCCTTCATGGTGTCCTCCAACATGACGCACAACATAAAAGCCAACTGCTTTGTGAAAAGTGCTTCAGGGTTTGCACATGAAGCTCTGAACACCGTGGGTCACTCCAGCTACACCAGTGGGTGTCTGTCCCACGCACTGCAGGTCAGAGGGATGAGCGACTTGTGATCACTTACAAATTGTCAGCTGCTGCAACACCTTAACGTCTCTCTGCCTCTCTCCTCTCCTCCGACAGAACGTGGCTCTCACAGTTCTCCTGCCGGACTGGTTGCGTTTGTCACAATTCCTCGTCAGGAAACTCCAACGCTTGGCAGAGGTGATAACTGAAAAGAGAAGAGCGAGTGACGAAGAGGAGAAACTCAGAGAGAAGGAAGAGTAACGCCTGCATCTGCACTGCGTCCACTGAATGATTACTAATAGGAATGTATACAGTATGCATTAGTGTAGGTCAGATACCTAAAATGTGTATAATATCATAGCAAGGTAAATACTAATATATTTGTTTACATTTCTTTATGGTGAATTATTGCGTTAAGGTTGTAATTATCTGTCCATATTTAATTATCCACGTTCAACAGCCTTAATCAACTGTATTTTAAATTTCATTTCTCTCTTGCTGTATTTATTATTAAACTTGAAAAAAACAACAGACACAATTTGTTTGTATCCCAGTTAAGCAATGTTTTAAACATATCTGGAACAACTTTACAGTTACAAAGATAGTATCACGCAGTACACTTGGCATATATTTACTCCACAGGATCGTTAGTAACCAAACCATTAATAAACAAGTGATGCTCCTATAAGGCTTTCTCATCTCAAGGTTCACAACCTGAGATGGAATCTGTGAAAATGGCAAACCCGAGTTGCTTCTGAGTAACTTTCCTGTGCCCTGCATCGTTCGAGGTCCAAGGTTCGACATGCAGTGTTGAACACTATGACACAAAAAACATGAGAAAAGTGCAGTAACATTTCATTCTGTATATAGTTCATATGGTTATAAGCTGAAGAATGTGAGAAGTTTAATCTGGAATCGGTCTAAATTGTCATGACTGAAGCTGCTAATTATTATTTTAGTACCTTCAACGTGACCATCAGTGGAACCCTTCTGGTGTATATTTGCATTGTGAAGCACAAACTCCAATATACCTTAAAGTTAGCACATAAAATAGCAACATTCATCGTCATGATGAAGTCAACTGTACACAACAGGTCCCTTTGTGAAGACATGTGAAACACGTTCAGCAGCAGAAGCAGCGTGTTGAAGTATGTGCCCGGAGCACAAGCGTCAGAACCAAGCTCAGCACAGAAACAAAAGGACTCTTGAGGACTTGGCTGGAATGTTAAAATAAAAGGAAGAAAAAAAATAGGAATCTATAAAAGAACAATTACTATAAATTAAAATGAAAATTACTTTAAAGCTGATTCGCATAGACTTAAATGGTAAATTACAAAACACCACTTATTTAGAATTTCATCCCTGAAATCACATATAGACTTAACGAGCTAATGTAACGAGAGCTTAAATATAGCATTCCTTGGCTCGAGCCAGTTCAAGTACGTGAAAAATAGGACATTTTCTTGGAACGTGAACAATACACCTGACTGCACGTGCTCAGAGATCAGTGTATGTGACCGGGGTGATGCCGTGAATCAGGAGCGTTGGCCCTAAACCATTGGTCACTGCCTCCAGCTGAGCCACATACTGCTGTGACTGGCTGCGGTAAGCGGGAGGTCGAGGTAAATACAGGAAGCGAACAGCTGCCTGCGCGCTGTGCTCCATTATCATACAGTTCACTGCCGACAGGAAGCCCTCGGAGAGAGCTTGCGTCTGCTCTGTGGAACACTCCACGTCTGACTGAGTGTGATGCTGCACCACAGAGTCCCAGGGCACAATCTTTATGGACGCCCTGATCCGCAGCTTCTTCAGCAGCTCTCGAAACGTCTCTTCGTTCACCACCCAGCCCTGGTCGCTGGACTCCGTCTCTACGTTCAGGAAGATTCTCATCCTCGCGTGGCGCCACTTGCTGGACATGTTGAGCACGCAGGCCATCTGCAGCAGAAAGAGGCTGCACACGTCCTCGTAATCTCGGCTGCCGGGCTGGAGCAGGTTCAGAGGCCACACGTCTATTGTCCGCTCTGATCCGTCGACCTTGCTGTCTTTACCCTCTCCTTCTAACTGGAAGAAATAGCGGCCGAGGCACACGTTCTTGTTCATTTTAATGGCGTCCGAAATGATCCCGACGTACTCCTCTGGGGACAGCCAGCGTGGGCTCTCAACGTGTCGGACTGGGGCGAAATGAGCCTGCAGCGAAGGCAGGTCAACGCCGAAATTATATTCTCCGTCTTTACTACGTCCTATCGATGAGTCATAGAATGCAGAATCTTGTAGAAAGAAGTCTTCAGGAGTGCAGCTGTCATAGAAACCCAAGATCAGCATGTTGGGCTTCATGCCGCCTTGTTGGGAGAAACAGAAGAGCACGAGAGTCACAGAGTGCAGGTTAGACATAACTGAATGTGGGCATGATGGGAGTTAATCAGAGCTTACCTAAACCTGTGATGCGCAGCAGATGCTGGGTTCCCTGTCTGACGGAGGGAGACAGGGTCAGATCTACGAACGCCTTCACCCCGAGTTTATCAACCAGGCTCAACCAGAAGTTATACTGCTGCTGGACTGGGTCTGACGGCAGCGAGTCTACAACACAGACAGGCCCGGGGTAAATGCACTGCATGGGTTTGAGTAGTAAAGCTTCAGGGTTTAAGCACTCAATAGAGCGAATAGCCCAACTGTCCTCTTGAAATCAATCAAGCTGCACCAAACACTTAAAGAAATCAGTAGCCTCCATGTGTTTGATCTATTTAATCAAGATCCATAAATTATTCCCACTGCGGAATTCCTGGATCTGCAACAATATTTAACGAGTTCTTTCCTGACTCATCCTCCACCTAGTTGTATGGAAATCCAGTCAGTAGTAATATTGCTTACAGACAAACAGGGGTGAAAACATAACTTCCTTGGAGGAGGTGACAACTCCTCACAGTTCAGTGTCAAAAAATAAGGCAGCAAATGATATTACAGCTAGACATCGCAGTGTCTTCTAATGGACACCAGAGGGCAGAGAGGCAATCTGTGAGTTGGTGCACGAGTGATGGAATATGTCGGCAAGTTTCTCCATGGATCCTTGAGGTGCATCACGTCAAATAAAATAAAATTGTTTCTCACAGTTTGGGAAAGATATTATAAAATTTAAAGCGGAAGCAAGGAGCTAAAGATTAGACTGATTTCAGATAAGGCTTCCTGAGACACTCTGGTCTCATGCCACTGCGGTGCAGAGAGAAAATACTCTCATTAATAATGCAGGAGAAGCAGCAGGTGGAAAGTGAAAGCCCACGACTTGGCTTATCTTGATCATCTGCTCTCAGACTGGAGGATAAAAATAAACCTCACATGATGCCGGGCTGATTCCATACATCAGTGACGGGCTTCCACACGCAGGAGAAGGCCAAGAGAGGAGTTTCAATTTAAAGAGAAGCAAACGAGTCAATGACAGTGATCACATTGTGTCTGCAGTGAATAAAAAGAATAAACTGGAGCCGGTTGAAAAAGTTGGGAAGGCAGAGGCAGCAAGAAAATGATTGTGAGATAAAATATAATTGAATACTGTCGGCTGCAGATGGCCAGCATCGACCATCCACACAGCAATTACCCAGATCCCCCAGCTGCACGTGGCCCAGCACATACAGCCCTCCCTTCTTCAGCTGGTTGACGAACAGGATGAGCTGACAGGAGGAGCGAGGGTTGGCCACCATCAGCAGCACCTGCGGCCGCCAGAACTTCACGTGGTCCTTTCTCACGTCGAGCATCAACAGATACTTGCGCACCTGAACGAGAGCAAAACATCACATGACTGATGAGTGCATGTGTGTGTGTGTGCGTGTGTATTTGCGCGTGCAGGTACCTGATGGAAAATGAGAGCCTGGCTGATGTAGCCCCAGCTGCTGGTGGGGGACCTGTAGTGGAGGAAGAGGAGCAGCAGGAGCAGGAGGACGATGCTGCCCGAGGAATAGACGGGGTTGATGACAAACATCATGACCAAACAGCTCACGATGCCCAACAGGCAGGTGTGCCACGAGAAGAGCTGGAAGGTCGGTCTGCCAAACACACAGAGACAAAAGAAAAGAGGGAAGCAGCTGAACATGGGAAAAGCAGAAGTGATGAAGAGCAATAAAAATGACTGACTTTCCCAGAATCCAGGTGATCTATTTGCTGTTGTAGACTTATGCTAATATAACTGGCATTCCTATGTAGCGTTTATGTCTGTGTTCACTAAGAAAATACACATTTAGCTATCTTACATTTGTATCTCTCCTACTATCACGGTCATTTAGAGTGTAACTTCACCCCCACTACTGAGCATCGGCCTCATAAGGCATAAGGAGATTTGAAATACTAGATGGCGTTACGAGACACTTTCAACCCATAAAATGTCAATTTTTTAAAATACATTTAGTAGATAGTGTGATATTAGAACCCCCATTTATGTATTTATTCACAGTGGAGAATTAATAATAACTTAATAAGGATACAATGAATAGGCAAGAGGAGCTCCAGCTTTGAAATCGTAAAACATGTTTTTCTCAGCGAGGGTAATTATGGGTAATCACTACAGATACCAGTGGAGGGATGTAGCAAAGCAGGTTTTTCGTTTTGTAACAGTTTTTTTCATGTATAAGTACTTGTACACTACTTGATGTATTTTCAGATAGTTTTCACCTTCATTCCACCACATAGATCAGCAAATATATGTACTTTCTCCTCTACTACATTTTCACAATGCTTTGAGTAAGTTTAGTTTTTTTGAAGTAATCAATAACAACGGGGAATTGGTCCTGTGATCCAATCAGAGTGGGCGGATAACTTACTAAAGTGGAAAAGATGATTTGCTACTTTTACTTGAGTACGTTTTTTGTCTGTTGTTTATACTTTTACTTAAGTGAATTATTTTGAGTGCTTCCTCCATCACTGATGTATATAGTGGATATTTGGATGAATTTCTGCTCAGCAAACATCGTTTTAATCAAAAATCTGACTGTGTAGTTGGATTCAGTTACAAGCTGCTGAAAATGTTGTATCCTCTTCCTACATGTCACTGATACAGTGCTGCTAAGAACGATACTGATCTGTTATTACCTGAAATTGGGTGCGGACGCCCACTCCAGGGCCAGACAGGCCAGGTCAACCGCAGCGAAGGCGAGCAGGTAGAAAACAGTCACCAAACTTGCCACATTATTGAGCTGCCCTGCAAACACGACACACTGACACAAGACAGACCACAGGTCAGGACACCGGGGTGTTGCTCTGAACGCAGACGACAGCAGAACATCCGCTCACCTGGGCCAGACCCCACGTGTAGAGCACTGCCACCCATGGATTCCCCGAGGCTGTTGTGATGGTTGCCGGGGCTAATGGAAGACCTGTGCGGAGGACAACAGTCTCTTAGAAAACAACTCAGTGCGCAACCAATGCCCCGATATGGTGGGTAAAGGATTCATGCCTTATACTTACCAAAGAGTTGATCCACGGCGAGAGCATGGAGGATACGTGATGCACCGATCATAGAGCACATAGCAGCTGACAGAGAGGCGCAGTAGATCCCAATAGTCACAAGCGGCGGCCAGAAGCTGATGCGCTGGAAGAACCCATAATCCTGAATCAACAGGGTCCTAAAGACAAAAGATAATTACAACTATTCATTATGTAAATCTCTCTTTACATATCATTAGACAACACTAATATGAGTTATTTCAGACCTGTCACAGGTGGCGCTGACCAGGATGAAGAGGAGGACGTAGACAGTGAATGTGTAAAAAACAGCGACGATGGTGCCTTTAGGGATGGAGACACTCGGAGCCTTGAGCTCCCCTGAGGAAGGATTTGGACAAAGAGCCGACGTCATTTACTGAATCCGGTGACTCTCTCCTCATCTCTTTCTTAATATTACCCAGAAATAATGACATGTATATGACATGTACATATATGTTATACTATGACAACAGTCCCTAACCTGACATGTTGGCTCCGGCCATGATCCCGGTGCAGCTGGTGAACATGACGGCAAACACGGTGGCAAAATTCATGACGGAGTTGGTGCTGTAGTCCAAAGAGTAACCAGCTACAGGGAAAAGGGAGGAACAACATCAGAAGCTTCATTTGAGCTACGAATCACATCTGGATTTACAGTTGATTAGACTCACAAATGAAAACTTACAGCCAAGGTTGTTCTTCAGCGTGGTCACACTGAAGCCTGTGTAGCTGGCGTTGTATCGGAACGTCTGGTTGTCGGGTCCCGGGTGGGTGATGACAAAAGTCCCGAGGCTTGACCGCCACGGAACTGATGAAGACGGACAGCAGGGACACGGTGACCAACAGCAGGATGGCGAAAGCGGTGCGGCAGTAGATGTTGGCGCCCACCAGACACACCAGCAGACACAGCAGGAGGACCATGGAGGAGTAAAGCACCGTGTACCAGTAACCCTGAGGGAGCATGCGGATCCCCCCCGGACACAGAAGCTTCTAAAAGAGAAGAAAACGGAGACTGAGAGGTGAAAACCCGGACACATGACATGGGGGTGTAGAAAGAGAAAGAAAAGAAAAACTTACCAGGATCTGCACCGAATAAGTCAAGTATGGCCTCCACCAGACCGAGAACATACTCTCCACATGCACACACTTTGGCCAGGAAGAACATCAAACCAATGCTTCCTCCAAACTCCGGGCCCAGAGAGCGACTGATCATGTCTGATCACATTGTGTTAAGGTTTGGTGAGTGACTGCGGCTGAGGTCAGGGAACACATGAAGAAAGTTCGTTGGGTAAGGATACAGTAGGCTCCACCGCCTTGTATTGCACCATTGGTGGAAATGGCACAGATGGACAGTATTGTGAGAGAGATGATGGTGTAGGCCACAAGAACCATCAGGAGACCCTGTAACAGCCCGGCATGACCAACCACAAACCCTGTGAGAGAGAGAGAGTGTAAGTGTAAGTCAGTGCCGCAAAATGACTCAGTGTTCAACAGGAGGTGATTCATACAAGACGAAACAGCTTCCCGTGTTCTGATCTCCTCAGCAACATGTCGCTCACCTGTTCTCAGAAACAACACAATGCTGAACATGGACAGGATGGTCGGCACCATCACCCCGAAGAAGGTGTTCAGTTGCCGGGGGTCTTTGGTTGGAGTCTCTGAGCCGGACTCTGGGATGGCGTCCGGCGATCCGTCGCATGTCACCGCGCCGCAGGTCACCGCGGTTACAGAGAGGCCGCACACCCCCGAGGGGATCAGAGGGGTGCGTTCGCTTGACATGGCTGCTGTGGGGAGTGGGGGGGCTTCAGATGAGTCCTCTTGTTCTGTGAAAAACATCAGGGAGGAGAGGTTTCCATTAGAGCGAAATAGTATTACAGAATTTGATCTAAAGCGGTGACAAAAAAGATGATTCTGATACAAGTCGTGGCCAAATGCAAAACATGTTCAAAGTTTTCCTCTGTTATCATGAATTATGGTGTTTAATATGGCAAGAACTCCATAATACATTGTGACTTTGACCTTTTGAAAAAAAAAGAAATAACGGAGCTTTACAAAGTCGAATCCGTGTTATTAATATTTTCCTGTGGACAGGGAAGCTTCTGTTCCTCTGCTATTTCAACATAAACTCACTGACTTTGCAGATGTTGAGCTTCAGTAAATTGTCACTGCTGCACCATGTGATGAATTCCTCTATCAGTCCTCTGTGCTCCTCAGTAAAAATAGTCTCCCAGTGCAGACGGCATCTTTTTCACTGAAATGATCGAGTCAGATCCAATAAATGTCTACACTTAATAGAGTTTATTTTATTTATTCAATGAAGTCTTTAATACATATATTATATGGACAGCCTTTAGACTGTATATAAAGATGGACGACTTAGCAGCTCCCCAAGGGTGAAGCTTTCTCGACCCCACCCCCCCACCCCCTTGGGCTGACTACAGTAAAGGTCATAAACCCCGCCTCCTCCACACCATAATTACTACTTCCCAGACTCCAATGGACGTCATCAGCAAAATAAAGCAGTATCTGGGATATTATGGCTTAATTTCTGGACAGTCTCCTTTTCTATACAGTCCATTGTGTTCGCATGAAACATTTCCCCATACATTAGGGACACGGTTTAGCAGAATTTCTTATTGGCTCGATATCATAATTTTCTAATTATATACGACATTTGTTTTCTTGATGTATTTTCAAAAATAAATGCCACACACACAAAACACACACAGTAACATCTGACACAGTGATGCTCTTGCTGTCTTCAGTGCTTCCTGAAAATGACGAACAACAGAAGCCCATGTCCTACATTCCATCAGCATCCTTAAATAAACATTTAGTGTTTACTTTCGAGGGTTGAGGAAGCAGCTGAGAATATTGGAATTCTAAAAAGGTCAATCTGATAATATTTGGGGCCTTTTGAGGGACAGCAAATGTGTTTTATATTCATACATGTGATTCAGTGGCTCAACACAAACATAGGAATTACAATGCTAAACAGGTTCAGCAGCGCTCATGTGTCACTGACCTGTCGTCTTACTTTACCCCAGTGAGTCACTTCTCTGCTACCACACCATGCAGCAGAGATCAAACACTGGGAAACCACGAGTTAGAGACTGGGAGGAACTTTAACGACTGCAGCCTCCTTAATGAAAGCTCCCACTCGCACCTCAGCTCGGTATTTGCAGTCAGCTGATTCACACCTGCTTGTCTGAGCTGAGTTCCTCTGCTTGTTTACTTTATCTCTGACGCCAGCGTGCACCTTTGCCATCTGAAAACGCTGCCAGAATTTCCTTAACACCATGAAACCCTTTCTGTTAAACATTGGTCCTGATCTGAGGTCCTGATAAATCACATGATGGCAAATGGAAACTAGGCCAGAAGTTTTTACACAACAAAACATGACTGGACACGCAAGAGACACAGGGTTAAATGATGAGAGATCACACCCTTTAACGGTTTTTCTACACTAGATTTTGAATTTGTTTCGCCTGTTGAACTGAAACTAAACAATCCACCAAGGGTTGTAATTACATCAGCGTTTATTAGCAGGATGACACAACAACTACTGGATGGATGCGGAATGGGTCTGGGGAAGAACACATGGAATTCTTATAAACAATAAACAATTATAAACGATAAACAATTCCTGGAATTGTTTATTTCTTTCTTTAACAGTGTGAGAGTTTTTCCACATTATTATTACTTTCTCAGAGACTAATTTCTGGATCTTAATGGAAAAAAAACTGGCATATTAAGGTGAATGATATATATGAGTCTGTACAATTTGTAGCAGATCCAAATAAAATCTGGATCTAGTGAATTTGCATGTGGTTTCATAAGAGTGTCTGCACAATTGGGTTCGGGCATTTTGCAAGTGTGCCTTTTACAGATGAAGAATGCACAAGGACATTTTCTGGGTCAGAACCTTCAGGCGAGGAGTGGCACAGCTTGCAGGAGGCGGCATACAATCTGCTGCAGAACTTGTGTTTTTGTCTACATGAGTGGCCACTGTTTTTCATTGTAAGATACTCATATTGTTAATACAAATTATACAATATCAATATCCTGCTGTATTCCCACACGGACTGACTCGGACAATATCTGGAGTTTATTCTTTGGGACTGACTCAAACACATTTGCAATCTCTCTGGATCATTTCAGTAGAATATCTGGAGTTCTGCTGGTCTGGAAGCGACTTAAGCGGATCGGCTACTTTTAACATAGTCACACAATATTTACGTTTAAAACTTGAGTCGAATACATGAGATGAGACAGACTCTCAACACCAGCATGGTGAGATGACTCGTTCGTTTAAACAAGGAAGTTGAGGGGGCAATAAGAACCACACACATGCTCTACATGTACAGATTAAGCGCTGCACACTGTTTGGCAATGTCATCGTTAAAGACATGTGACTATTTAAATACATTGTCATTTGCTGATATACTTATGGGAAAGGCAAAATGCCTTCTTGGAAATGTTGTTTTTGTTGTTGTAAGCGCCCTTTGCATTAAGAAAGTAGCCTTTCTATATTAAAGCAGAGTACAGCAGTGTTTCAGGAATGAAAATGGCAATGAAGAAGATACAGACATAGACGATGTTTCTGCTGAGCCACAGACAGAGGTTCAGATGGTAAGAGACGTGTTTGAGGAGGAGGAGGAGGAGGAGGAGGAAGAGGAAGAGGGGGTCAGGTTTGCTTGTTTCTGAATGGTCAAAGTTTAGGGAAAGACGATCAATTTACAATGAAAGCAAAATGTTTAAGCTATCATCTTCAGGTCTCTCTCTGCCTCAGATGCTGACAGATAAAAACAAATTGGAAACATTGGCAATGCTGTCAGCTGTTCAGAAATTTGTCACGTTTTAGGGGGTTGTTTTTATAGAGCACATTTGTATTCTGAAGCTCAGGTCACCTTATTGTTTATTTTATGTAATTTCAATGATATTTCATTGCATTTTATTTGATTGAGAACTGAATTATCTTTTCATGCCTGATTGTTTACATATACTGTAGGTTTTGCTCCTTTGGCAAATAAAATAACTGGAAGAAGAAGAAAAAGCAGACCGTGTGAGCCTCATATGTAAAAACACAATTACGCAGCATGATGATGGAGCAGATGCGGTGATAAAAACTTAATGTCATCTTAGGGGAAGATGGTAAACACATAGATAAATAATGCAGCTATTCTGTTTTGCTCTGAAGTATATTTCCTGTCACCTCAGTTTAAAGTGATTCACTTGCATTTACTATTTTTTGATAATTATCTTTCTAACTCCTTTATTTGTCTGATGTTTAACAGCTTGTAAGTTGTAAAATTGTATGAAGAATTCATGACTGTTTTGTGCTTTGACAAATAAAGTGACAGGAGGAAACCAAACGAGCAGAGCACCAGGACCTAACGGGACCGGCCCTGTGAGGGTCCCCGGGCCCTACTTCTGTAACAACTTCAGTAAAACACATCTTATGCATTCACGCCGCATGAGGGTGGAAAAACTCCTGAGATCTAAAACTCATTTTAGGGAAATGTCGGTTTTAGTTTCGTGACGTTTTGAGGTTCACGGGTTCAGGGTCAGGAAGTGGTGGTGGCGCCGCCGCCGCCGGCGCGTCCGGCTGTTATAAAGCAACGCACCCTCCGTATTGCCCTCCTGTGCAGCGTCATTCAGAATCACGCTGGATTTCCGCAGCGGGACGCGCCATGGGATGTTTTATTTATCTCCAATTAAAACCCCGAGGAGTTTAAACTCACCTCTCCGGACCTCCTCCACACTTCCTGCTCGGTGCTTCCTGCTCGGTGCCGCCTTCCTTCCGGCTCCTTCTCCGCGGGTCTCCGCTGCCTGTCTCCCGGCTGAGGACGGTCAGGTTTAGGGACCGGAGCGGGCCGTCGGACAGAGCCGAGCCGTGCCGACACTTAGATACTGGTGTGCGGGATGTGATGATGATTTGCCCAATAACAACACAGCAGCCATGACACGCCTGCTCCCTGTGTTATTTGTCCTGAGGTGTCACGAGGGAGCAGACACCGCCCATGTGACCGAGAGGAGGGAGGGCCCAAAAAACAAAACTAACCCAATTCAGAGCAGGTAGTGCTCATCCAAACTAGCCCACTTGCTTTACAGCGCAGTCAGACCTGCTTTCAAACTGTGATTTATAATAACATCTCTTCACTGAGGAACATGGTTCTAATGTGACCTCAGTTGTTTTTACTGAGTGGGAGAAAACCTTGTGGATGTAATCACAAAGTTGTGATGTCACCTGAACTGTAATGGCATTTCTCAACACCAGGGGTCGCTATTTAGATAAAGATGACGTCCGGGATGAGGAAGAGGATGATTATTTAGCAGCAGGAGTAACCTAATGCGTTTTCATTGAAAGAATAGCTTTTATAGTTTAAATGCAAAAAACACAAATTCAATTCAATTCAAATATACTTAATATTCCCCATGGGGAATTTGTTTTGGGCCAAAGTGCTGCAGCAGCTGCAGAACTGTACATTATGTAACAAACGACCGAAACACACACACAAGGACATATCGTGTAAGGCCCAAAATAATGACGCAGAATAAAAGTGAGATGAATACGGCTCCTGCCCTAAAAAGCAAAGGGATGGAAATTGTGTGAGATACAGCAAAACTGAAATTTTATTTTAAGTTGGATTAATTGTATGAAAGTAAAAACCTCACATATAATCAGTATCACTTGAGTTCATGGTATGTTTTCTGGATCATGGAGCTGTCTGTGTTTATATATGTACTTTCTTATTTTAATTTGATACAATCCCACAGAATATTGAATTAACAGTAAAAGCGTTGACTAATAAAATACACTGTTTACTATAAGCTCCATTGAACAAATTTTGAAAATAGTTCCTTAATAAAGCACATTGTGTTCTTCAAATAAAATGATGACATAAACATTCTGATCATGTCATATTTATTGTTTATCATATGTTAATAGCTGCTTTAGAAACATGCTATGCACTCCAGATAATCTCCTGACACTCTCTGGATCTATCCAAATGAGAGGCTCCAGACTTTCTCCAGATTCCCCTGTCAGGGCCCAACAGTAAAGAATCTGGAAAATTTCCACAGTGGCCGATGTGAGAACACAGCAGGAGGATACCTAGCGAGTGGGCGGCTGTGTTGATGATGTTTCTAACATGCGATGGACGCAAAAAACAACAACCCAGAAACACTGCAAATATCTCCGGATGAAAAGTGGTGCCATATATGTAGAAGACACCAACGAAGGTGTCAAGTGAGCTCTTGGTGATGATGATAGTGCCATTGTCAATGTGCTCTAAACGAAAACGCCTGATCCCGGCGGCAGAATGAAAATTCTTGTCTGCAAACTTTAGAGATTCACACACGGGCTCAGATAGAAAGAGAGAGGGCCCTGAATGCAGCACGTAGTGACCAGTCCAATTCTTTACGCAACAACTGTGTTGTTGCGTAAATTTGAACAGGACAGATAAACGCCAGAGAAAGTCCGGACGCAATTCTGCGGACATCCCCTGGAGTTCATGTCTGAAAATAGATTAGTTTATTCAAAAAAAATTATGAAAAAAAAGACTAGTGAAAACATAATAGGGGCACTTAAGGGCCCGATCAGATTTCAGCTAGGGCCAGTGTCGTCCCCTCCAGCCCCACCCATGGATTCGCCCCTGCACTGACTTGCAAAACCACTGGAAATAACTGCAGATGGGGTGAAGTGCAGAGAAGGATTATTGCTTTCCCTTGTTGTGCTGCAGCCTGCAGAGCGTGAAACGATCCTATATTAAAACATTTAATTCAGATTGATCTGTTTATCCTCTCACATCCCCACAGTTTCAAAGACTTCAGTCCACGTGTGGAGGCTGCAGGGTGGTGTCCTGATCTGAGGGGGGGGTGGGGGGGTTCACAGGGTTTCATAGTATTTCATGGGTGTGGTTGTAACGAGCTGCACGGACGGTTTTGAGGATCCTTCTGCAAACGCTGCACCGCGTGATCTGCAGCCTGGTTTCTGAATGATGATATTCAGAAGAAGAAGAAAAACAAAACCAAACAGGAAGATAAGTGAGAGAGAGAGAGATCCGCCTCTTATCTCTCTCTCACACACACAGAGAGACAAACGCACACACAAACGCACGCACACACACACACATACACACACTCGCACACACACAGACACGGGCGCTCACAAACACACACACATGCACACAGACCATCTGCTGATGCTGGTGGGATCATTTCTTTAAAAAAATAATCTCATTATTTTCTCCATGAGGCACTTTGCAGATTTAATTCATGGCTGAGTCCTGATGAGGAGGAGGAGGGCGAGGAGGAGGAGAAGGAGGAGGAGGGGACCGGAGAGAGGAAGGAAACGAGGATAACGTCACGAGTAAAACCGGAGCGATCGGTTTTAATGGAACAACCCTGAGCTGCTCCCACTGAGATGTGTTGGTTAACTGGACACAGAAAATAAAACCTGACGCGGAAGAGGAAGAAACAACAACAACAGCAGCCGCAGCAGATTCCATCTTTTTCCAGGAGGCACACTGAAGCGGGGAAATGGAAATGTGTGTCTCCCTCTTCCTCCTCCTCCTCCTCCGTTCGCCTGTTTACTGAAGGATTTGGAAACAGCCTCATCGAAACACACGGAGCTGCTGGATTTCTCCCGCATGAGCCAAACAGACGAATAGTCCGATCCCGAGGAGGCTGCTGACAGTTTTTCATTTTTCTCTTTTCATCTGCCAACATCATCGGGAGAATTAACAGGTAGCCACCCATGATCAGCTGTGTGCAGGCCAGCCTGCTGGGTGTAAGATGGCTGGGTGATGATGATGATGATGATGGTGGTGGTGGTGATGGTGGTGGTGATGATGGGGATGAGGATGATGATGATTTCTCTTCGTGGCATCATTTCGACTTAAAATCATTTGGCTACATCCGCATGTGAAACCAGATGTGGCCAAGACAGGCCTCCATCACTGCGCTGATCAATACGTGCTGCGTTCAGGGCCCTTCCTATCTTGAAGCCTGTGCGTGATTCTCGAAATGCTGCAGACGAGACGATATTGTGAATTGTATGATCAGGATCGATGGATCAGATTTTTCTCTCTTTTCTTTTTGCTGCAGCTGAGCCCCCCCAGCTTCCCCTGTTCCTTTAGCCATGCCATGTTGGTGTGGTTACACACCAGATGTGCATTAACAAGGGGTGGGGCCAGTCTCATTTTAGCATCTTTGGTTGTTTTTTTTTGGGTCTCCTGGTGGTGTTATAAAAGCCAGTAAACGCCCCTCTGAGATGCACAGGCGGTGGAGAACATGCTTCACTCTGCAGCATCATGTAGGTGGTGTGAGCCGCTCGTCCGCTGCTACAGGCCGTGCATGCACCAGTGCAGGTGGGGTCTGTGTGATGTGTGTTTTTCCACACACTCCTTTGGCTCCCTGTTGGCAGGGCTTCAGCTAAAGGATCTGCTTCAGTCGATGCTCGCAGGCAACAAAAACATGCACCCCGAGCATCTGGCCGGACCCATCCAGGCCTGATCTCTGATGCATCACACCCACCCACCCTCAGATTATCTTCTCCTCATTGGCTAAATGAACAGCTGTGCCAGGAGACGGAGAACCCATGATGCACCCCTTTTGGCCTCCATTAGTGCCGTGTGATCCATCTGTGAAGGTCCAACCCCCCCCACCCCAGGGAACAGTGACCTACTGTAGCTAATTGCTCTTCCTTGCAGTGTGTGCCGTGCAGTGCAGGTTTGCTGTGTGCAGTGTTGGCGTGGATTTGAATTGCCACACTACTAAATGCAAATACAGGGTCCCCAATCTGGGAAGCTGTTTGCATGTGTAACTGTGCAGGAACAGGAAACGCTCCTTCCTGCTAAAAACGTCATGTGGTTGTACAGTGTGTGTGTACATTAGGAGATCAGGAGATTCTCAGGAACCTAAGATGACTGTAGGTGGGGTCACCGAGGTGTCTGTGGCCAGTGTGTGGCACAAGTTCTGAATCGTTACACAACCTGCAGTGTGACAGGCTCTCTTTGCTTTAAAGGGTGTGTTCACTCCCCTATCTGCTGCCTGGGAGTGATGCTGGATGCTCGATAGCAGCTTAGTCATTACAGATTATTCTCCTCAGTTAAACCAGGCATGGTGCACAGCCATAACCAGATTACAAGGATTTTTCTCACTGTGTGGATTCAGCAAATCTTCCAGATTAAAATTTGCGTCTCTTATTTTATTATTTACCGCCGCAAATCAGGGACTAGCAGCTTTTTAAGTTAATTATTTTACTTAATTGATGCATTTTTAGATGATAGTGGGCGCCGGGAATGCTGGATCATAAAAACAGGAAACAGTATCCCAAATGGGACAAAATGTATAACTCAGCAGTTATTTGTCACCTGCTTTATAGGAATTATATTCTGATATTTGAATCCAACAGGTGACGGCTCAGACAAATCCAAAATGAGTGAGCTGGAGCAGCTTCGCCAGGAGGCCGAGCAGCTTCGGAACCAGATCAGAGTGAGTCAATGGATTTGGAGTAACATTTTCATCTCTTGGCATGATAATTCTGACATGTTCAGTTTATTGTGTTATGTCTTTTTCCTCATCATGTGATTCCATGTCCAACAGGACGCCAGGAAAGCATGTGGAGATTCAACCCTGACGCAGGTAAGTCCCAGGTGCTAAGATACAGACTCATGATAAAGGTCTGTGCATCTATTTGAGGATTTGATCAATACAGAGTTATTATAAATCCATGTGGGAGACGGGATAGGTTTTAAATACATGAGCGCTGTATTGTTTCTACAACAAACGTCTCTGATCACACACACACATAGTTATCAATTAAAAAATGGTGGATTTAACTACACCTGACTCCTTGTTTCATCGTTTCTCTCTATAACAGATAACTGCCGGTTTGGATCCCGTGGGGCGGATCCAGATGCGGACGAGACGCACCCTCCGTGGCCACCTCGCCAAGATCTATGCCATGCACTGGGGTTCAGACTCCAAGTGAGTCCACAACACAACACCCAACATCTCACGCTTTTAACTTAATGCGTGTGATGCATGCATCATTCAAATGTACCATTACAGCTTTCTACTGAAGAGGCTCAGCAGAAAATGAACATGTTGAACTGAATGGCTCCCTATCATAACCAGTAGTTTCATGTCAGCATGGAGTATGATGGGACTATATGAATATATGTAAGCAAATGTTCCGACTCGTAAAACTGATGCTACATTGTCCACTCTTTCAAAAGGAGAAGATTTACTTATCAAATTTGCCTTGAGTTTGTCAAATATTGAATTATTTCCAGCTACATCCTGTAGAAATATGTAAAACACTGGAAAATAACACGGATGTTGGCTGAATCCACATTTGGCTCAGTGAAACATCTCCATCAGAACTTGATCCAAAACCGGACTTTAATGGCACAGTGGAGCAAATTAAACCATTGACACCAAACATTTGAATTCAGTAGATCCACATTTACCGTTCCGTTTTTTTTCATTCAGATCCATGAATTTTTCTCTAAGGATAAAAAAAAATGAGGATGAATGACCCCCTGATTGTCACACAATGTGAACAGTGTGGCTTCGCTTGGAATTCAACTCGAACTTTGACCCCCTGATATTCACCTGAATTTGCATGTGACCATCCCCTTAAAGCCCAAATCCCCGGATCCAGAATGGAAATCAGTCCAGCAGTTTTTGCATAATCCTGATAACAAACACAGAACATAACCTAACGCGGGAAATAAACCTTTAATGTGTTATATATTAAACAAACTGGTGAAGGCTATTTATCCGTAGCCTTTGACTGTGTTTTCATCATTTGACATATATCACAACTTTCTGTTGTGTTACAAATTGACAACCTCAAAGATCATAATGTAATTAACCTGTTTGGTTGGTTAAAGTTAAACTCTTGTGAACTTAGTGCCAGCAGCAGCTTTGGTCCAGACTGTAATATCTCTACAATCAGGCTTTTAGATGTAAGACCATGAAATGTGGTTAATATATTCATAGTGTCCAGAGGATGAATCTTTAAGACTTGTAAATGTTTCTGTTTTACCATCAGCAGGTCAATTATAATTTGTTTCTAGTATACCAGTACTTATTTTTCTCTTTTACAAACATTCATGGTCTCCATCCCCGATGACTCCAGTTGTTTATGACTCTTCCTCTAAGTGGAAAAGCTGCAGGAAACTGAGATGTTTGATTGGTTGTCTCGGCAGGCTCCTGGTTAGTGCCTCTCAGGATGGAAAACTGATCATCTGGGACAGCTACACCACCAACAAGGTAAAGTCAGTGGGATAATTCTTCCCATCAGACAATCAGATGGATAAATACTCACTTTTGACCTGTGTCCGAACTGGAAGTGAAAGTCTTTTCTTGTGTGAGAGTGCGGTTTTACTTGTAACAGCCTTTTCTGCAACATGGCTTATTGCAACATCTACAGTGGGGTTTGATTTTTATGTGGTGATAATGGCCTATTTTTATTCGCATTGGGTTTTCTTAATCCTCAAAAGTTACCCGTCTCTTCCTTCCCAACACCTTTGCCGCTCCTAGATGCATGCCATCCCGCTGCGTTCCTCCTGGGTGATGACCTGTGCGTACGCCCCCTCCGGGAACTACGTGGCCTGCGGCGGCCTGGACAACATCTGCTCCATCTACTGCTTGAAGACGCGCGAGGGCAACGTCCGGATCAGCAGAGAGTTACCTGGCCACACAGGTGAGAGAATATCGCTCTCTTCTCCTCTGTGAGTCACACTGATGAGACGTCTCAGAAGAACGCGCAGTGGTGCCCCACCTCGAGGGAACGCTCCGGTCCCAAAGCCCTAAACACTGAAGATTTCATTTACATGGTTAATTAATCGCAGGGCAACACAGTCTTAATGAGCTGAGACATTACAGAGAGTCTGAGCGACTCTGATCTACAACACTGTGCCGCTCTACGCTATTACATTTAACACCTTTTCTGCTTTTAGCTTTCAACAGTATCGTGATATTCATTAGTGTTGTATTTGTGTTTACAGATTTAGACATGAAACAACTAGAAATGCAAATCCTTTGTCTAATCAGCACCTTATTATCAAGTATCAGCAAAATACTGTTCAACAAATTGTGTCGAGCACTACACAGAGTTGTGGTTGAGCAAATTTTGGTTCTGGTCTACTTTAAGGTTATCATGACATGTGCCTGCTTTTCAAGAGATTTGGTCGTTTCTTAACAAACATTGGTTATTAAGATTTGGATCCAGAAGCAGTGGAAATCCGTTGAGATCTGGTGCTCCAGGGTTTGTACATTGAGTGTTAAGTTTCATTTTATATTTAATGAATGACAGTAGGATCCTCCCTACAAGACAAGTGTGCACATCACTTTGCAAGTTTCATGCAGTAAAACTCACCCAGACATCTGCTCTCCGTGTTCTCTCAGGTTACCTGTCATGTTGCCGTTTCATTGACGACAATCAAATCATCACGAGTTCAGGAGACACCACATGGTGAGTCACACAAATCCAGACACTGACGTGCCGTGCAAACACCTTTTTCCTGAGCTCACAGGCCACTCTGTGCGCTCTCTCTGCCCCAGCGCACTGTGGGACATCGAGACGTGTCAGCAGACCACCGTCTTCTCGGGCCACAGCGGCGACGTCATGAGCCTGTCCCTGTCGCCCGACCTCCGCACCTTTGTGTCGGGAGCCTGCGACGCCTCGGTCAAGCTGTGGGACATCAGGGACAGCATGTGCCGGCAGACCTTCACAGGCCACGAGTCGGACATCAACGCCATCTGTGTGAGTGCCCTCAGGCCACTGTTTCTCCTTTTCTTCCATTTTTACACAGAATGTAATTTGATTGGGAAGAAACTCACAACTCAAACTTTGACAACAGCTGCACATTCTCTTTAGAACCTGTGGAGCTGGTTGCTGTATTGATTTGGACATTTCCTCCATTAGCCTGTTTCTCACAACCTCAAAGAACTGAAATACTAAAGTGCTGCAGTGTTTGTGAATGATTCTGAAAGATGTACAGGGAGAAGCAAGAGCTGCTTTAATCTACAGTATTTAACAAAGAGACTAAACAGAGAGGGAAATTAACTAAACCAGTTTTGCTTATATCTGTATGAATAAAAGAATATCAATTATTAAATGGTAATTTTAAGTTGCCATTGTTAAAAATATCATTCATCTGTAATTCATCCACAAAGTGAAAGTAAAACACATGTTGGTTCAACACGGCCTGACAGAAAATAGATAAAATACAGTAGATAAAGATGGACGACATGGCCGCTCCCCAAAAGCGAAGCCAAAATATCTCCCCCTAGTGGTTGGCTACAGTATAGCTCAAAAACCCCACCTGCCACATGTAAGTGGACGGTACATGGACCAAACTAAAAATACAAAGTTCACAGTTTTTTCAGATAGGTTTAGTTTTAATTAGTTAATTGATACTATTATAAGTAGGGTTAAACATCATAATTGACAGCTGAGACGAATAGTGAAACGTGTGTAAAGGTGAGACCTTGATAATGTGGCCTCATCCCATGATCACTGCTGTGCTGAAGGATTTCTTCAGCCCGAGATGGCAGCGTTCGTAGCCAGGATATTTTGGCTTCGCTTCTGGACATTGGGACAAAATTAACCTAAACCCAGAAATAGAACAGAATATACAACAATATAATGTGTGGTCTATATACAGTATATATAAAAGATACAGTTTATATAACAGATACAGTAAATATAACGGATACAGTAATTATATATTAGAAAGTTGTTGCTCCACGTGACTCTATGACATCACACAGCCAGTGAAAGAAGGAAGTAAAGACATCCTCTCTTAGGCCTGTCCTGACACACAGTCATTCATCTTCCTCTGCTTCCCCTCAGTTCTTCCCCAATGGCAGCGCCTTCGCTACGGGCTCCGACGACGCCACCTGCAGGCTGTTCGACCTGCGAGCCGACCAGGAGCTCAGCCTCTACTGCCATGACAACATCATCTGCGGCATCACCTCCGTGGCTTTCTCACGCTCCGGCCGCCTGCTGCTCGCCGGCTACGACGACTTTAACTGCAACATCTGGGACGCCATGAAGGGAGACAGAGCAGGTGGGTGGAACGGGCGAGAAAACGGCCATGTGCTGGTTTGAGGTCACAGAGTAGATTCAGAAAGGTTCAATTTAAACTGAGGATTGTTCATATTTTCATGACATAGCTACGTCAGCGAGATATCAGAGCTCTTTGAGAATCAATCCTAATATACGAAGTATCACTGCAAATACTGTCAAACTGACTCATCACTGAAGTTAAAAATGATTTTGGCTCGGACGGGTTGGGCGCTGAGATGCTCTCATTTGTATACGTCAAAGTGCTGAATGAGGAATATCAAGGTAATGCAGCTCACAGGGATACATGGTTCACATGAGAAAATACTCTTCACCCTTTATTAAACACTAATTTTATGTATTTTCCTGCAAGTAAATCATCTAGACGCCAACAGGACTGAGGTGAAAATCAAAAGATCTGGATTGAGACCAAAGTCGGAGCTGTAAAACAATATCTAATGATATGCACATAAATAATGATTTGTAAGGTTGTGAGTTTACCTGCAGACTAGCATTCGTTATTAATTTCTAATATTTTATTAACAAACGATGAATTAAACGACTAGTGGAGAAAAATGGTGGTAAATAAGAAGAAAAGGAAACATTTGCTGCAGCCCCACATTGAACCATCTGACAAATCTAACTTTACATATGATTATTTCGGGGGGGGGAACAGAGCTCAGTTCCAGACTCACCAGAGAATCCACACATTCCTCTTTCAGTGAGAGTTTTGGTGTTCGGTCTGATTTTGTACAAGCCAACCTGTGGTGAGGGCTGGAGCACAGACAGACACTAGGCTGCTGTGTTCCCGTGCGGTTTCTCAAGACGTTTCGGAGCAGTGTGCCGAGCAAAACATTTCCCTGCAACAAGTCTTCTTTTGTTTGTCCCCACCCCTCCTGCAGGAGTCCTGGCCGGCCATGACAATCGTGTGAGCTGCCTGGGCGTGACAGATGACGGCATGGCGGTGTGCACCGGCTCCTGGGACAGCTTCCTGAAGATCTGGAACTGAGCCGGGCCCTCGACCTCGGCAGAAACGCACGTCTGACAGACACCGACAGACCGACACAGACACACAGACTGACAGACAGACACCACTGGGACACAGTTTGCACCCTGTATTCACGCTGTATGTAAGATTCAACAGACAAATTAAAACATTGTACTGTACATAATATATATGACTTAGATATGAGTTTACACACACACACACATACACACAAACACACATACAGACACACACACACACAATGCAGGATGACACAAGACATTAACACGTTCCCACACAACCTAAAGTTGATTTAAGAATGCAGAAACAAGGCAACAGTACCACAAACACGCACGCACAAACACACACACACACACACAAATATACATACATCAGCCACACCATTAAAGCATGTAACTGGTTTAATGTTGTGATTGGTCATTGTATAAAAAATCTGTAAAATGTCCAAATGTGACCAAATATGTAGTTGAATTTACAGCTGCTGAAAAAAAAATACAAATGCTACTATTACCTGAAGCCTTTTAACATAACACACACACACGTTACACACACGTTACACACACACTTTCCTGAGAGACACTGCTCGAGTTCGGCGGGAGAAGACGTAATTGGACGATTCCGTCTTTGTTTACAATGAAGTCAAAAATGCACTTCAGACAAAATGTTTCTGTACTCCTTTTCTCTCTGTACCACGTGTATCTCAGCGACGGTGATGTGAAGGAAAGACGGGCGTGGATGAGAATCACGTGAGACCGCTCACACTGAACATAAAAAAATAAAAAAATCCCTGACAGACAGGATGGAAAAAAAACAACCTCTTATTTTCATCCGGCTCGAAAACATCATGTATTCACGTTTTTTATAGAAACGTCCTCCCTCCCCGACAGACTGTGCATCTGTTTTAGTTTATTTAATATTTTTTAACTTTTATTTTATTCATGTTCTCCCCGTGTGCCTCAGATACACTTTAAGGATTATTAATAGAGTACTGATAAAAGATCTGCAAGTCAGAATGTGGGTGAAAACTGAAACCATTGTAAGACACATCTTAATAAAGCAGGAGCCATACTTTGACTTTGTCAATGTATTTATCTGGACATTATTATGGTATAATTGTACATAATATTAATAAATAATAGCTTCTCCTGCCAATTAGTGTGGTTTCTTTTTGTGTCCGTGAAGGAGGTCATTGGATTGGGAAATGATTTTAAACTCAAGTCACTGATTGTTCCAGATAAGCAACACATACAATGATATTTAAACAAATTAACCTTTGGTGCAGTTTCTAAATAGCATGGTTACTTTTCACTACAAATTATATATGGTTTTACTCAAAATTGTTCACATACATCACTGAGAGGAGAAAGCTGCTTTTAAGACCTATTCAGAATGAAACGTCAGCTACTGATATATTTTAAGATTTCTTTAAGAATGAGGGAATCCATTGGTAATAGTACATCCTGGCAAATAGGGCCACAATCCGACCTATTTAAAATAAATTAAGTTAATAAAGTTAATCCCTTAGTATCCTAAAAAGCATCCGATTCAAAACCTGTATAATAAAACCACTATAATAATGCAGGGGTGGTACATTGACAGCCTCACAGAAAGAAGATTCTCAGTTAAAGTTCATGTTTTCCCTTTGTCTCTGTTAGATTCATTATAGGATACTCTAAATTGATCGTAGATCAGCTGAGATTGGCTCCATCTCCTCACGACCCCTAAAGGTTAAGTGATAGATATTGGATGGATGGATTGACAACTAAATACAAAAGTTTAAAGTTGAGAGTTCAGGGGAAGCTCATGTCTGAGGATGCAACAGTTACAATTCCCCATGGAAATTCAAGCAACCGTATAAATCAGGCAGATTTGAGAAGAAGCTGAAACAATGTCCCACATGTTGTGTTAGTGCTCGACTAGAGAAGGGACATGTCCTCTGTGTGCAATTCACTTTAATGACTTTCTAAATCCTTATTCATTGTGTTGACCAGTTTCAGCTGAAAGACATTAAAGGGGAAACATTTAATTCAGGATTCTTTTGTCTTGTTTTGCACTACTGAAGTGTTGCTGCTGACCCACTAGAGGGTGCTGCAGCTCAAACAGCAACCCTGGTTCTCATGATTAAAATGAACCTTGATCAATAACTATTTATTCTTTATCATTTATTCAGTTAATTTAATGAATTAGGTAGACAGAGAGTTGTAATTTTAACTGTGCCCCACGTAGAGTGAAAGTGTCACATTAAAAAAAGCAGTGGGGTCATATTTTTAAAATGGGCCTGGCTTCTTGAAAAGATGACAGCACCATCATGTGGCTGGACTCTGAACAAACTTTCATCACGTTCCACAGCGTGTAAATAGTTTTCCACAGTCATAATAATAATCATAAGAAACACACTTCAAATACTGTGAAAGAATAACAGTGACAAACATGAGATCAATGTATTTTATTTTTCAAACAATTCTGTATTAAGACATGAATTCATTCAACACAATCCTTTTGAAAGTTTGAAGTTTATCAGTCTATGAATTACAATCGGGAGTTAACCTCTCACAAGTAACACAGACGCGCGCACACACACTAAAACATTGCAAAGATGTTTACGGTCTTTAAAAAAAAAGACTTATTGAAAAAAGAAGAATAGATATTGTAGTTCTGTCCAAAGACCCACGACACTTACGAGTTCGATCTGCCTCACTCCCAGCTACAGCTGCTAATCCACTCATACGTTATGGATAAGAAACACAAGCTATGCCTCATTACGAATATTAGCGATCATCCATTTATCGATGCGTTAAGTTCATGAAGGCAGTTTCTGGGATTTCACAACAGCAAAACAAGAGCAAGCATCCCAACAGCTCGACCGTCCAGAGCGAAGCAGTCGTTTCTTGCGATTACAAACAAAAGTAAAGAACAGATTATTCCTGTAACAAGCGAGACAGAAACCAGCCGACAGTCAGTCTGCCACCGGAGGGTCGCCTCCTGCACGTCACACTGAGATACACTGTCGTGGTTTTGATTTGTTCAAATGCTTGTATTGCTTAGAAAAGAGAAACGTCATCTACACCTTCAGTGCTCCACCTCCAACTCGGTGGTGCCCCTTACTTTCGTAAAAATTCTGCAGCAAATCTTCTTCTTTTAATGGCTCTTGGCACAAAATGAAAAAAAAAGCACTTTTCACACCTTAAGGTGCTTCTAGAGAATAAGACAATCAGATCCAGTCTTCTGTGTTTTTCATTTCGGCTGCAGAAAAGTAGACAAGCGTTATATTCAGAAGCGCCTTCTTAAGTCAAATGATTCACATGCTGTTACATCTCTGACAAAATTCTTCGAGGCATTAGTTACCGATTTGAGAGGATTGTATTTAATGGAGAAAATTTTTAAGATGCCAACCTGCCTCTCATGTTTTTTTTGAGTCCCAACAATTCACTTCAATTGCCATCCAGGAAAACATTCAACAAATACAATAAGGTGCAATGGTTTTCAAATTAATTACTTCTTTTTAAATGTAGTGTATATACTTGTTCGATTTAAATTGAGCAATAAATTATTTAGCAGCTTAAATCTGCGAATTTTAACTATTTTATTCATCGTTTTTAGATGCAAATAAAGTTGAATGACCCACACTGAGCACGTGGATCACAGCCAAGGTAGAAATACTATTAATATTCTGTGGGAAAAAGGAATTTGTGTTAAGGGAGAGGTCTGTGACCAGTGATTAATGAAAGCGATCAATAGGAGTTAACGCTTACAAATAAATCAATGTCTGTGCATTTTATTGGAATTAATCTTAAAGATAGGGACCTATATATGTTTACATACTTCAACTGAACATCATTGTAAAAAAATGTCATAAACAAACAAAAAAACAGACCAGTGTCTTTGTCTGTAATTGTGATTGACTGATACATCTGTCACTTACTTTCTGGATAAAATCCAGAAGCCAAAAGCCAATGACCTCATAATAAAGCTCTTGCACTTTCACTGATGTCCCCACTGATGATCCCCAGAACATATTAACAGCATGTCAACCTCACACAGGCAATTAAAACCTAAAGTCCATCACAAATCTATGAGTCACCACAGACTCTTCTGATCACCAGAATCTGTCTTAATAACTCTGCTGACTCCAAGTTTGTCCATAGACACGCATCTGTCTCAGCTGAGTGACCCTCCATCTCTCTTATTGATCTCTCTACCTTAAATACATTGTGCTTTGATTACTAGAGCGGTACACATTTCTATATAAATACAAATCTGTCTTATAGATGTACATTCACTTTTATCTCTCAATATAGACTAATTTACACATTTTATAAAATAGACTTATTAGAATCAAGCTACTTTCCCCACTACAAGATTGAACAATTAACATCATTAAAGTAAGAAGCGCTGACCTCATCCTTGCTGCGAGAAGCTACGCTTTCTGAGCAGATATCACACACAGTTTCCTTTCATCTGTGCACAAGCACTAAGTCGTCTTCTACAAAACACGATTCACACGTATGGCTTTTCTCTGTACTGGCTCCCACTGTGGGTAGATCCTCTGCATGTCGCACTGGATTAACTGGACACATGTTAACTTCCTTGTCACGGATCGTTTCATTTGAGTGTCAAAAAAAGGTCTCTTCGGATTTCACGTAAGTGCACTTATCTGGCACAGGATGTTTGTCATAAATGAGGGAGCAAAAATGGCTGTGCCTCTTCTTCACGTGATTTCAAGTGAGAGACAAGTGTGTGTGTGTGTGTGTGTGTGTGTGTGTGTGTGTATGGCTCACAAAGCTATCCTAAAACTTCTCGCCTTCCCCACTCCAAGGCACTGCTTAAACTGTAAACATGGCAGACTGAACAATAAAATAATGATTAAACAAAAAAAAACAAAAAAAAGAGTGCCAGAGGTCTGTCTAAATTGTCATAGAAGTTTTAAATGTAGGTCATGGCACCTAACATGATTAAGAATAAAAACTTATTTGCTAAAAAGGGGAAAACAAATTTGATACAGTGATATACTCTATTTCAATGGCTTTGACCTGCACATCAAAGTATCTGCTCCATATATATTTGTTAATGTAGGTTTACTGATGTGAAAGTGCTTTCTATGCTTTGATTTGTGTTATAATCTCACCATAAAATTAACCATCTATTTATATAATCTGATTAGACACTCTTTGCCCTGAAACCTTTCTGAATAGTTTTCTTTTCAACCACATAAAATATATATCTTCTTAGCTTAAAGTGTGATTCATTTCGTAACATCGATAAACTTCTCGTACTGGTATCTTCACGAAACGGTCGCATTTGTGTTACATCAACAAATCAGATTCTTTTCTTTCCTGTCTTTATTCAAGAATGTGGTCTAAATAATCAATATTCAAATTTTTTTATGCTTATACTCAAAATCCTGCAATCGCACTCAAATAGCCCCCGTTTGTGCTCAGATTGTGAGCTTAACTCAGATATTTTGTTGCATGGACATATTTCCTGCATTCAGCCTTTTTCTTTTGAGCTTGGAAGTCTGTCAAAACTCCCAAACCAATAAAATGGCAGATTTAGTCCTGACAATTGAAGGTGTCGTTTCCTGTCAAGCAAACAGACAGGAAGCCGGTGTAATAATAAGGCTGAGGAGGATGGGAGTGCATGAGCCCGATTAAAGTAACCACCTGTACTGGACTCAAAGAAGTAAAGCTAAAGCACCCAAAACAAGGAAGGGACTATTCTTATTTGTCACCTGGTATTCTTTTGGTTGGGGAATTTTGCCTGATTTGATGCACAAAACGTCTAGAGTGCACTCAAATCAATTTGAGTGCAAGTGTACGGTTCGAGCACAAGCAGAGCAAATCTAAGAAGGGGCGATATGAGTGCGAGTGCAGGGTTTTGAACATTACAAAATCTGAAAGAGGAATCAATAAGGCTTGCTCTCAAACTGTGCTCTAGAATAAAGATAGAAAAAAAGAACCCTCGAATTAGGCAGATGTCCATGTGTTCATACCAAATTGCTGTGGTAGCACAAATCCCTGAACAAAAAAAGCTTTGCTTCATGTGTTGACCTACCCCCTGCCAACAGAATTCCACCAGGCTACTTCCTGATACGGCTGCCGCATACTTCTACCCGGTGTATGAGAACATGGTACCTCCCTCGTGCAGCTGCCTAAACAAAGCAGAGTTAACTCCCCTAAACATGGAGGGGCACCCTATGCACTACTAACAAACACAGAGTAAAGATCTATAAGAAGTTACAAGCAGCCAATAAACCATGATACCATAATATTAGTGGAAAGCCAGCTGACTCTTTGGATCTATATATTGAAAGGAAAACAATGTTTAGTGATCTTTAGGAAAAAGTCTCTTCTCAAATATCTAGATTCCAATTCAAACTCTTTTGCCTTTGGCCTTGGTTCATACCCTCCGTTTCTGAATATGCTGTGAACTTTGGCAGAATCTATAAATATGAAAAATAGTAAGTTTCATGTGTTCCAGCCAAAGAGCCTGATGAGATGGATCCTCTGTGGTTGTGCAGCCTCACCCTATTAAATATTTCCACTGGCCCACAAATAATAACTGTTTCGCACTATGAGCTGTTCCAACACCATCCCCTGGAAAAAAAACCACACTAGTGAAAAAAAAGTCTAAGAACTGAAATATAATACAGTAGAGTAGATCAGTGTGGTAAGAGGGCAACAGGACCCTGAAAACAACCTCCCTTCTTCAGTATAATCTCAGTGGCACTCTGCTTCCATGTTTCTCCAACTTCTTCCTTTCGCGGCTAATGTCCCAAATTGTCATCACACTCGCAGAACGACACAAGCCAGAACACACAAACTCTCCTCCTCAAACAAAGACTCCACAAGAATAGAATATATTGCAATATAATGGCAATATAATTACAGTAAAATTAAGAATACCAGTAGGCTAATACCAATACATAACTACTACATATAAATATCAAATTTTTTGTATTTTGTAAATATACAAAAAGAAAAAAGGCAGATGAGCCAGATGAGTCAAATAATTAATGGTTTCATCTTAACCAGAGAAATAAAGGCAAAGTGGGAGGTTTTGCAGCACAAATTCTGACGAGAGCATTTTTGAGACTTGATATTATTATTTATTTGTTTTTAAAGAGAAATTAAATTAGCTATTGAGGCATTCAAGCCGTGATTCAGAGCTGCAACATTATTTGCCATTCAGGCCAAACAAAAAGTGAAGGACCAGGACTTCAGGATACCGTCTATGAAAGAAAGAGCTACTTCATCCTGACTTTTATGTGCCTTCGTAATATTTTTTGTAGTAAATCCTTCCTTTAGGCCTTCCTGAAGTTGTAAACCCCCCAACACAACCGGGGGATCCACAGGCCACTGTAGAGGGAAGCTCCACCATTTTATTATTTGAGCAAAAGAGGACTGCAAATGATTCAGATCTAAGTGTCAGGTGCTATCTATTTACAGCTTCATTTCAACATTCAGTATTGGTAAATAATGCCTTCCTCAAAATGTACAGTAGAACCATCAAGGAATGTGTTTTTAAAATTACTTCACGATATGGAACTAATAGATACGACTGAACACATGTCCACCAAATAAAACAGATCAAGACGAGAGTATATACAGTACAAATCAATAGGTGGTGTTAACGTCTGCAGCTCATCAGTGACTTTTCATGATGATTCGGCAGAGAATGTTATCAGGGGGCCGGAGTAGAAACTGTATCTTAAATAGTGTAGGCTGGAATGAATTTAGATATTATTTGTGTTTGTTTGTTTGTCTATGTGTGTCTTTGGAGCAAGACTGCATGGGTGATAGCGAGCTGGAGAGAAAGCGAGAGATGTGTTCACAATTGTGTGCATGCGTTTTCACTTCGTTCTTCGAACCCCGAGCGGTTCCACGCACTGACCAGAGCGGAACTTCCTTCACCAGTTCATGATGCAGTTCCTGTTCAAGGTCATGAAGTACACCTGGCTGCTGCCTCCAGATCGCACCGATGCAAAAAAGACCTGAGGGGACGGGGGGTCATGGAAAACATATGTGAGCAAGGACTTTACATTCAGCTACCTTTGGCTGTAAAAGCTTTCATCTCTTACCTTGTCATTTCTCTCACAAAGGAACTTCAGCCTCTGAGCTCTTTTGTGCATGAACACACCATCCAGGTGTCCAGTCTCCACTGAGCGGATCTCTATGGCCTTTTCTCCCCAGCCCATGATCTGATTGGAGCAGATATGAGCTGCCGAGGAAAAGTGTCATATTAGTATGAAGCAAATTTATTACAGTTCAAACAGAGGATACTTCTGCTTTTATGTGACGTCCATGTGAGATTGTTTTTGGATTTGAGCATTACCAACAGATGTGGGCATCTCGCCCCATTGCAGGACCACGTCCTTGATGATGCGTCCGTAGGTGTTGACATAGACGCCCTCATCCTCGTAGCACAGCAGCATCTCCATGCCATCTGAGCTGGGCAGGAACACAATTGCGTGTGGTAACACTTGGCTCTGAATCTGTGTGAGATTGAAATACAAGAGTTGAGTTCCTGTTCGTTTCAAATCCACACAAAAAAACCCAGCTTTCTGACAACTGACCACAACTTACATGCACAGGTATGTAAATGTCATAGTTGTTTCCAGAGTCCACGTCAATGGCATGGAAACCAGCACAAGAGCCATAAATGACCTTCAACCTTTGACCCTCCTCCACTGTTAGGTCAACCAGGACAGGCCTGTGTGGGAGGTCTGCGAAAGACTGATTAAAAAGGTTAGACTGGTCAGAAGAGGGCAGAAAGTGAGTTAGGGAACATAATTAACTTGACTGCTCTTCTGGTTGACCGATGTCACATAACTAATCCAGCTCAAAAGAAAGAGGAGACTTACCTTGAAGGCCATGAATTTGTGATAAGGTTTGGGCGCCCAAGCATAGACTTCCACCGCATTCTTCAGAGCGATCACCAGGAACTTTATCCTCTCGTATTTCACTAGATAGGACAGCCACAAGGCCATGTGATATCAGACACTTGTAATCAATTATTCACTGTGCCAATTGCATTTGTGAGAATTTGCCTGAAGCAGAAGAGACAGCAGCGATAAACAACCGATCATCTGTCACTCACCCACTTTGTAGTGCACGCAGCCCTCCATCTCGCCCACAGTAGTCCAGCCTTGCTTTTTCTCCACCTCAGGGTCATTGTGGAGGATCTTATTCCTCAGCCAGGCCAGGTAATAGACACGCACCTTGTTTTTCTTGCCTTCATTTGCAAAGTATGACTGAAATTACTTACATGTTTCTATACATTTTAGTTTTAAACACTGCATTCCAGTTTAATACAGTTTTTTTTTAATACAACTGCATGATTTCTTAAGTAGATGTCTGCTGAAAACATCCATAATCATCAAAATATATCATTTTAATAACAAGGTGAAACAAATATTTTAACATTAGCTTTTGTCAGTAATTTTGCAGCACTACACTGCTGAATCCAAAACAGCTTTCCATTAATTCTGAAAAAATTTAATAATTAATCAATTTGAAGACATTATCACAATTTGGCTAGAGTATTTGGCATCCCGTTATAGCCAGTGGTCTTGTTGCCAAGAGCACAGAAAGCTTCAACTGACTGTAGTGAGAGCAGCCTGGCGAGGAACAGCAGTAATGACCTGATATAGTGATGAGCAGGTTGAGGCCCTCCAGGACGTCCATCTGCTGGAACCTGCGGGAGTTGATGAGGGGGTAAACCTTGCCCTGACCACTACGGTCCAGCAGCTTCAAACCGTTCTCTGTGCCCACCAATAGGTTCACACCTGGCAACACAAATACAGACATTTTCATTTAGCACAAGATTATTCTTATCGTTGGCTTTCCTCTAACCACAGGTATAAATAACTTTGTAGTATCTCCGTGTTGTGACTCTTTTTATTACCTCTGCGCCAGTCTTATGGTTTGTTTGTTTGGTGGAAGGGCCAAGAAATAACCCAGATCCAGAAATTTGTCTTCACTATCTTTAACATTTCATTTATTTCCAAGGGAATAATTCATACATCTCCAAGGCCTACTGAAGGAGCTGATATCTATAAGTGTGTGCAGCTTGGGGGACTGTTGGGTCTTGGCAGAGGTATGTGCTATACTAAATGCCATTCTAGTTATTTAGAGTAAATGCTTATGATAATGTAAAATCATTATCATTAAGTGAGTATAGTGAGGTATATAATCTGTGTTTTGCATTCACAATCCACTATTGAGTCTGCTCTCACCCCAAAGTGCGGCACACAGGATCTCAGCGTTGAATCTCTTCTTGTACTTGCGGATCTCAGGTGTGTCATTGGGGGGACGTGTGTTGGTTGGATTGACATTCACCATGGATCCTTTTCTCACCTCCATCTTCAGCTGCTCAAACCTCGAGCCTGAACATTGGGCAAAGGAAATTCTCAAATTTTTCAAGGAAAACACAAGCCAAGGTAACTTGGTACGAGGAACTAGAAACAAATCTCTCATTCTTTACAGCTCATTATCAAGTTACAATTTTATAATCTTTTTTATAACATAACATTTCAAAGTCTGTTATTGTTTAGTAATAAGAAACAAACAAAAAACCAGCAAGCTGACATTGCTTGAAGATTGAAAAGCTTCTGACTCACCGGTGATAGACATGTTATCCCCTGCTCCTCCTGGTGAATGGTACATTCCCAGATCCACAAAGGTGGTGAAGGAGGACTTGCCAGATGCTTTAACTAAACCTCTAGACTGATACTGGAGAAGCAGAGAAGATAGCATGAGTCCTTTAAAATCAGCAGACATGTTTGTCAGACAAATTGGTAAAAAAATAAACACATTTCTGTATTATTTTATGTAGCAATGTCGCATTGAAACAATAGTTTAAAAATCTACATTATTAATGACAGTCCACAAACAAGCTGAACAAGAAATTCAAAGTGTATGAGTTGACTTCATGGCTGGAATAAAAGCAGACTGAGAACATAAAAATAAAGCAGGCATTAAGGACAGATATAATTAGGGTCAGTAGAACTTACATCATAAACAGAGTCTTTCCCAGGGGAAGAGTGAGTGGCTGTTTCAGTGGGGGAGTGGGAGGGCTGCACCACATCAGGCAAGTTAGTGTATCCATTATGGCTCCGCTTCTCTGGGGTCTTTTTCACGATCACAACAAATAAACAAACAACAACCTAAGACTTGGATCTAGGCTAATCTGATGCAATCAAGTCAAGCTCAACAAAAACAAAAGATGTACTGCCTTTTATTTCTTTAGTTTCTAAACTAGCTGATGCTGTATGATGAGACCAGACAGACGTATCTGCTTAATATAAACATTCAGATAATACAAAATGTGAAAGCAATTTATATTTGTATTTAATGTTAAAGAGTGTTTGCACCTCACTTTTTATACAGTGTATGTTATACACGGATATGCTAAAGGTTTGAGCCATTCTAAATAGCTGCTAGCCTCCATACAGGCTAGCTGAGTATGATGCTAAAGTTAGTGTAGCCTCGAAAAACACACATTCACTGACTGTAGCATCAAACAAAGAGGTTCAGACACCGACAGGAGCCCCAACCCATGGATGAGATGCAACAGATACATTTAAGTTCCTTTAGCAGGCTTTGCTTTATTTTAAGACAATAGGAAAACGCAAACAAAAACACATAACAATTGGACTGTTCTTTGTTGGCTCTCCTGTGCACAGGATTATATATGTTGTATACAGTAGCATTATGCACGTCTGCCTCCTCTTTGATTCATTTCACCAGAGTGGTTGCTGAAGAACATTAAACGACCCACTGGCCTAGTCATGTTATTTTGTAATATTCTTTGAACTGTAATTTGGTGAATTTACATCAAGTCACGATGCATGTTAAGCATCCTTACGTATACAGATGACTCACCCTCTGCACCAGCATGGTCTGATCCCCATAGCCACCAGCCTGCTCTCCATCTCCCACCTCGCCTTCGATTTCATGAACCACCATTGTGTTGACTGAATCGGTGTCTGCATCCCTGTGACTGAGATCAAGAGGCACAGATTGATGATGAGAAAGAGGGAAAGGAGAGTAACGCCACATCATAATCACAGGAAGTATTTAATTTTTTCATTTGAGAGTCAAGTCGATAAATAGAAACTACTAAGTATTTGTGTTGTTACCGATCTGAGGGGCTTTCCTCCTCCTCTGGTCCCTCGCCACTCTCACTCTCCTCACTGCTCTCGCTGCTCTCAGAAGACGAGGAGTAGTCGTTGGCCTTGACTGGTGGCCTTGGCTGCTCCTCAGCTCGCTCCTTGGCAAAGAGACCATGGTCCTGCACACATATAAAGTTCAACACTGTTTACTTAATGAATGCATTCACAAAATCTTACTGAAATAACTGAAGCTACTTAAGAAAGAAGAAAATAATGCAACATTAATATATGCACGACTTATTTTAATGAAAACAATCCCGACACTGAAGGTGAGGTTATCAGGAGGATGGGTTCAGAAACAATCACAATGTAAGTCCAAACCATAGGACTGTAGAGAAAGATGCACAACAGAGTCAACAAAAGTCTCCACTTCCTCCCGTTGGACAAAAATGACGCTGAAATATCCCACATACAGGAGCCGCCATCTTGAGTGGATCTAAAATCTGTGCTTAAGTGATTGTGGTGTGAAAGTGTGGAATCAATGTTCTGCTGACACACATGCTTCAGTCATGAATTAGTATCATCTGTCAATCATGACTTTTAACTCCTGTTTTAAAAGTTACAGGAAAATTGTCACTTTAAACAAATATTTAACATGTACTCTGACTTTTTGTTGGGGCCACGTCCTGTCCACCAACAGGTGAGGCTTATGAACTTTACAGCAGCCAGACACAAGGGGCTGATCAATATGTTTGGGCTTCACTTCTGGGGAGCCGTCATGTTTGTTCATCATTATTTACAGTCTATGGTCACGACTCTGAATGAATATATTTTGGGATGAAATTGAATCATGGTTTCAAGGTCTTTGCCGAGTGAAGGATGCCCACATACCAAGCATAATAAAAATTAAATAATGACAAAACACGATTTACTGAGTAAATAAAGACGAACGTGAATATGTACCACAGCCAATGAATGCCGATAAAAACTGAGCACATAAAGACTTTGATACTAACCTCCCCTATAGCTCTCTTGTAGCTCTGTACATTTGAGGCGAAGTAAACAAAGATTTGAAAAGAGGAGAAACATTAAGGGAAAGAGTAAAAGTGTTGAGTAAAGTAAAAGGTTATTTGAGTTAAGACACTATAAGAAAATCAGCAGAGCAGGTTTATTATGCACAGTTGGAAATGGAGTAGAGCATATGTACAGTAAGTTAGTGTTTTTTATAGCCACTTATTAGCAGTATTATGTATTGCATACACCCATTATAAGAAGTGAATAGTAGACAGCTAATATAATGTCTTTATGAACACCTACAGCAGGACGGCCGGGGCGGGAGGAGGTGCGGGACTCCCCTGGCTTATGGCGGCTATCGTGCGAGAGAATAGGCGATTCCATTTTGGAGGAACCTGAAATCACAGTGTTGTATGGTGTAGTTACATTTCTGAAGCCAGGATTACTGCAAAGACAGTCTGCGGAGAAATAGCACTGGGGAGGCAGGGACTCACTGAGAATGCGATGCCTCTCAAGAGAGCCAGTCTGGGGCAGATTGGATATGATGCTCATACTGTCTCCTCTCTCCCAGCGATCATTGCGGCTGAGATCTGGATTGCTGCCATGAGGATATATTCAGGATACACATCACTTAAGTCAAGTCATTATTAAAACCTGTGGGCATTAAGTGGACACTAATGAAACGGTTTTCAGTTACCTGGCCCTTACTGGATGCCTTATGCCAGAGGTGAGGTTGGTGTTGAGAGCAGTGGCAATAGACGCTGTCCTTTGGGGAACCTGAAGACAGCAACATGACTTTTTCCATGATTTTGTTAAGACAGTTAACAATATAAATTGAGCAACGGTTGTTTTTTTATTTTTGTTTTTTTGCCTTGATGATCGCCTGATGTCAGATAGACCATTTGAGCTGTAGATGCAGAGACAATTTGTATTACATAAAGCACCTTTGAAGGTATTCACATGAATTTAATCCTGCTGAAGTTTTTCCACCTGAATGTGAGTTAGTACGGGGTGTAAATAAAACCAAACAAAATGCAGGTCAAAGAAGTGGAGGGTGAAGATGTTAGATGTGTCAAGCAAATCATGTTTATTACAAATGTTGGTCCAGTTTGTGGAGGTGGAGTTCTTACCTTGGGTGGGAGTTCCACATCTGGCAGGCGGATCCAGGGCCCACGATCCTCTCTGATTTGGTGTGCCTGTGGTACCGGGGTTTCAGAAGTGGGGTCAGAGTTTTGACGCACCAACTCTCTAGAATGGATGGGGCGGGGGCTAGGGGTGAGTGAGGGATCCTGGGTGGGGAAGGCGGACATGGTCTTAGTTGGTTGGTCGCAGAGGGACTGGGAGCGAGGAACAGGGGCAGCATAAGGCTTCAGAGGAACCAAGTGAGCCATCTGGAACTGCAGAGGAGAGGAGGAGCAGCAGCACACCGGGAGGGAAGAGCAGCCAAGCAGAAGAAAGAGCGCACAAGACAGTTGGAGAAGCAGGCCAAAGTGGAGATATGCGTAAGGTGGTTTGTATTCCAAGGTGATTTTATATTAACCGGGAGGAGCCAAATGATGGGGGGAGAGGGAAAAGAAGAAAGAGAAGGTGTAAATAAGGTTGCATAGACTGGGAGAGGTAAAGCAGCAGAGAATTAAGGAGCATAAAAGGTGTTAAGAGGTTTTAATCAATTCAGTTTTAAACACCCACCTTGCCCTGTCCTCCTTGGGGTTCAACAGGCCTCTGCATCGGTGGAGTCTGAGCAGACTGGACCACTCCTGACTGGCTGATAGAGTCAGAGCGTGACTGGATGGCAGTGTCAGAGACAGTGGTGCAGATTTTTGGAGAGCCCTGTCTGTTAAGTTTACTTCTCTCCTCCACCTGAAATATGGACAACAGCAAAACAATTTCCCTGTAGGTCTTTCTACAGTAGTATGATCGTGTTGGCTGGTGCTGGGAATGTAGAATCATTTCTACCTCACGAGCCCAAGTGGGTTTGTTGTTGGACTCCAGGTTTTTGTTGTAGTGGTAGAGCTGGGGCTTCTTTTCTTGCTGCTGTTGTTGCAGAGACACCAGGTAGGCATGCTCCTGCTGCAGCTGCCTCTGGAGACGCTCTGACTGACGCTGCTCCTCCAGCTGCTTACGCTTATACTCCTGAGCAAAGAAAAACACTGCAGTCAAGGTGCTGCTCACCTCAGATGGGACACAACAGACCGGTGAGATAAACTAAACCATCGCATCTGCAAACAAAAAGTCTCCTTTCACTACAACTCTAGGCAGAGATGTGAATATTTACTCGACCACTGATCCCCCCTCGAGACAAAGTATTTGTGGCAGACTCTTTACATTTGTACTCTGCTATTTCTATTAAACTACCACCAACCCACATTAAAACAATATGTATTGAGTGTGTAGCTCTTCATATTTGTGCTGTAAATTAAAACAGACAACATGAGTCAGTTGACTTATTGGTATTACATTCTGAGTAACAGG
The DNA here is from genome assembly GCA_038501795.1 of Pseudopleuronectes americanus. Classification (NCBI taxonomy): domain Eukaryota; kingdom Metazoa; phylum Chordata; class Actinopteri; order Pleuronectiformes; family Pleuronectidae; genus Pseudopleuronectes; species Pseudopleuronectes americanus. Next base: position 9,359,512 of record CM076728.1, on the reverse strand, counting down.
GCACTGGTCTCCAAACCTTTTGATTGCCACTGTGTTCTTAAAAAAACAAGAAGCGAAGTAAAATGAAAAAAGATTCAAACATGAGTCACTAAATTGTAGACTGAAATCCATGACATGCTCACGTGTAAATGCTACTGAATTACATGAATGTCTGAACAAATCTTTCCCACAAAATTAAAAACATTGTAATTTTTCTCCATCCGTTCTTAAATTGCACATCACTGTGGGCCACAAAGAACTAGATTTTACATGTCAATGAGAAAATCTAGTTTGGTGCCATATGAGGAAGCCTCACCCAGGTGCCTCCTTGAGTGGGAGGGGGATTATAGAGTATCACAATTGAGGCACTATAGTACATCCCTTGAACATGTGAGGCAAAGAAACATCTGCTGCCATTGTGAACTTAACACAGCTCATACTTTGTAACACTGACATATTTCATTTATTTTCAAGATGAGGGCCTCACGGCTGCAAAATAATTTGGATTCTCGTTTTCCTTGAGGCCAGTGATAATATGCATCTAGTTTCATGCAGAATATTAGAATTTTGATATTCCTTTCTGAAAAATAATAATATGTATAGGAGACCAGGGCAAGAAAAATAAGATACAATTGTCTTTTGTGAAGAGCAAACTGCAAAGCAACTTGTTGAACTCAGATGTTACTTCCTATGCCATCAACAATCCTCTCATGGTGGCCTCATATCTAACGAAAATTAATTACTGACCAAGAGCAAAGATTTTTACTAGGCAATTATAAAACCTGACTTTTTTTGTTAGATTTCTTTGGATTTTTTTAAGTGGATTAATTCCATTTATCCACTTCTGTCTGCTTAACAGTGGTGAGTAGTAGCATATGAGCCATTTGGAATGACCTAGTTTTCAGCTCTATTCTCATGTAAGTCACAAGTAAAGACAAAAACAATGTTAGCTAATGGCTCCCAAAAATTGTAATCTTCTTTATTGAACACACTCATTAAACATTCACAGAAAAAGTAAGCAAGCCCTTGGTATCTATAACTGATCGATCTTATTTTGGCAGTTTCCAGTGAGTAGCTGCAGGTCAGACCTGCACAATATTCAGAAGGAACTTTGGACCCTGCATTAACTCAGTCACATTCTTAGGATGTCTAGTGTGAACCGTGGCCTGTAGGTTATTTCACAGTATCTCTACTGGGTCAAGCTCTGGGCTCTAACAGTGCCATTGCAATACATTGGGTGTGATGTATTTCTGTATTAGATATATTTCTGTGTTTGTGGTAATCTGCAACTTCTACTGAGCTTAAGCTAGCAGATATTAAGATAGCTTGGTAAACAATAATGATGCTGCCTCCACTGTACCTCAGCTCAGGCATGATCGATCATGTAGCTATGCAGTTTCCTTTTTACGTCAATCATAGTTCTGTATTGTCTTCCCAAACAAATCAACCTTAGTTTCATCAGTCCACAAAACATTGTCCTAGTAGCTTATGCAGTATTGGGATAGTCTTATTTCTGAGGACACAATGCCTGTACACCTCTCAAGCATGCAGGTGTTAATGAGCTCCAATGATTCCTTTAAGCATTCAGATGTTGGTCTGGGCTATTTATTTATGATGCTCATCTTTCTGAGTCATTTTAGCTTTGCGCCCACTTGTAAGGAATGTAGCTGCAGAAATAAATGATGTCCATTTATAGACAGTCTACCTGTGGACCGATCAATGTCTGAAGTCTATGAAATTACTTTGCAAGATTTATGGGAATCAACATTCTGAGATCATACGTTTTCTCAGATCTCTTTAAAGGCTTGATTCAGCAGATGCTTTGTGTGACCAGAGACATACAAAACAAAATACCTGCGAAGCACTAAGCTAGAGCTCCCTTCTAGCTTCATTGATTGGACTCCAGGTTTAGAAGTAATTCCTGACTCCAGTTAGCTTTTGTTCAATAGCTGAGAGGTTTAAATACTTTCTCCAACCCACACTGTGAATGTTTGAATGATGTTTTCAATATAGACAAGAACAACAAAACAAAGTTAAAATGACAGAGTCATCTCAGGCTGTATATCTGTTCCTTTTTCAATTGCTGTTCAATTGTAATGTTTTTTTTCTTTTCTGGGTCAGTGAACTGTACGGCCAAATTGCATTGCAACAATGTTCCCGCACTGATCCCTTGAATCTACTACGGGGGCACTGGTGTTTACATAACCCTTAGTACATGCCATGCATTTACAGGAATTATGTGTTTGTGTTACATAGGAGGGATATTAGAAAAACTAGTCAGGTACAACGGGGTCAATCATAATCCCATAGTCAAAAACAGAGCCAAAAATCTAGGTTAGTGCCTTTTTCAGCATATTTCTAATCAGGCGCTGTACTTAACATATTTCAGTGGTGAACAATAAATCTCCTTTATTTATGAGGTATTTAACCCAGAAGACGGCATGGAAACTCTTTGCAGTCAAAACAAAAACCGATAAAGAAAATGAGGACTAGTTACCATAAGCAGTGCCTGCTCCTGAAGCAACTGCTGCTGAAGGATTTCTAACTGTCGTTGCTCTTCTTCTAATTTATGTCTGATGAACTCCTGAGCAAAGGTAAGTAGGGAGGAATTATGGGCATTGAGATGGAGAAAGATGAGGGGGTGGGGGGGGATGGAAGATAGAGGCAGACACAGTTATGTAATATAAATCCAGCAAACAACAGAACACGTGTTGTACTGATAAAAATCCACAGTTCTATCACTGAATTTAGGTGAACAAAATAACATTAACCATCCCCGTTTTGAAGTGGTAAGTCAGAAATTAATGTCAACATTAAAATGCATCAACTTGTGGCGCTGAACCTCAACTGTGATCAATTACTAGATTAAAATAATTATACAAATATCAAGCAGTATATTATGATAGTAACTAGTAACCTTGTACAAACATAAAACCTGTGTTTGGCATTGTGCGGTGATGGTGCTACGATGCCAGACTCTTGTGTTACTGAGGGTAGACGGGAAACAGAGCATCAGAGACGCAGAGAGCTCACCCACAGAAAACTCATCTCTGAATAAATACACTAATTTAGACCCTTGCTGCTATGGCAACCTACTCGTGGAATTTCACCACCAGGGCAACTTGCAGTGTTGCTCTTGGACACACCCACACTTCACCCTGATTGGCTGATCGCAGCCCCATGTCTCCTGTGGTTGGTTACCTGCTCCCTCTCAGCCAACCTTCTGTCTTCCTCCCGTCTCATATCGTCGAGTCTCCGGTGGGGACCTTTATCTTGCTGCCTCACCATCTCTCGCTCTTTTCTCTGTTGCTGGGAGAGAAGGGGGACAAGAAAAAGAGAAATGAGTGTAGTTGCGATGTTTCCCACAGGAGAATATATGATGGATAACCTGCTTCAAAGCAAATCCTCCCTTGTTTTATGTGCCAAGAGTTTTATCAAATAAATTAAGGGAGGGTGCAGGGCGCAGATATGAGGCTGTGAGTCATTCTCACACACACACTGTTCACAAAAACACGGACACACAACAGTTAGATCTTAATCATCCTTCTGAGTGTGCTACTTTAATTCAGACCTCACACTATGCGTTTTCCTCTGTGAAAGGGAGCCCACTTTACCTGCTTTTTTAAGAAGCATAGAAACAAGATTTAATCTTAGTGGTGAAATGAGAACCTCCCACTTGGCAGTGACACAACTCTGAGCTCCACTGATTGTTGTTGGCATGTTACTGTTGAACAAAAGAGCCAGATAAGACAGGAGGGGGACATGGAGGTAGATTAAAGGAGTACAACCTTACTGCAGCAAATTACCTTGCAAATGCTGCACCACACTGATAAGCAATATCAGTGTAAAAATGTCTCATTCAAATGGCATATAACATCTCAAACATTTTCCAGATACTGACAGTTTGTCACTTTGTGGGCAACTGGGGCTCATGAGTGGACTGGGTCATGACTTATCAGAAGGTTGGTGGCTGGATCTCCTGCTCCTCTTCAGATGTCAAAGGCCTTGATGCTAAAAATGTAATGTTGACACTGAAGGTGATCTGAGATTTTGTTCAGTCTTTTCATTGGTGGTTTAGTACTAGAGACTGAGTTGGGACAGAAAAAACCTGACTGATGTGTAAAGTGCACTGGTGTGATCTACATGTGTATAGGCCACATTCCATGCTATTCAAACATTTTTATTCTTGGAGGTTATATTATCTAATTTCTTACACTCAGGGTTTATTCATATTAACAACCAAAGCAATTAATAGTTGTTGTGCCCTTATTACCAAAGCAAGTGATCGTAAACCCAACACTGACGTGCTGACTGGTGCCTTAATAAATGGAAGACAGATAGGCTACAGGAAGTAGTTTGGTAGTAGATCAGACACAACACATCACAAGGAAGGTACCTGAACTTTATGTTACATGGCAAATTTCACATAACGTCAAACTATTCCTTTTAACAGTCTTGATTCCTTAGCTTCACATTACCTCTTCAAGTCTGCGGCGCTGTTCCTTCTGCTCCTCGATGCGTTTCTGTCTGTCATGCAACAGTTGCCTCTTGTGTTCCTCGGGGTCCCGGCGCTGAGCAGCCAGTTGGGCCTGCTGCCTCTTGTGAGCCTCCGAGCGCTCTTTGTTCTCCTGCTGCAAACGCTGGAAGTCCCGCCTCAGGGTGGATTCACCAGGTACATTGAGGATTGAACTGACAAACAAAATTAGGGATACAATTATATGATTTTGGGGACCGTCACTCACAAGAAGAACACAAGTCAGGGATTAGCACTATTTAGACATTGATGACAACTTTCAATTACCTTGACTCGCGTTCATCTCCACGGTTTTCATCCTCTTCATCACTACCACTGTACTCATACTCTGTCTCTTCTATAAAGTATAAGGAACAATGATTTGTCATACTACAACCAGTTTACTTCAGTGGATCACTATCTGAGGAAAACACCATATTTCCGGGGTCACACTTTTAGACCTCCACATCATTTGCCTACCTTTCTCCCCCCTTTTCTTGCGCGTGCGGTCAATGTGGTCTTTGAGCTGAATTCGGACCTGGCGCTCAGTGGGCTGGTCCCTGATGAAGGAGTGCTTGAGCAGCTGTTCTGTGGATGGTCGACTAGTATATGTCTTCACAAGACAGCCCTCGATAAAGTCAATGAATTTCTTGGACCTGGGAGGGAGGGGGAGGTCAGAGGATGATAAACTAGTGAAGGAGAGAGGGAGGGTGGGGAGGCATGGAACAGCTGGGTTGTTCCATTACCCAGAATCACAGACAGAACCCAACAACACTCAGAAATATTCAAGTGATATGAGCTCCGTCTGTAAACTCGTTCACATGTCCAACATGTCCACACTGAACAAAAAAATCACGACATTAGGTAAATCCTCACAGAATATATTTGAGTTGTTGTGATCAACTAAAACTCAAATGTGAGCTCAATAACACAATGGTAAAAATAAAACATAATCCAATACACTAAAATAACCATGCGTGGACAACTACATGTATACATTCAATAATGTTCGTAGATGATGACCATAATTTGTTGAATTCCTTCCAATCAAATGATATTGTGTCCTTCGGTTGCTTATGTTTTTATATTTGCATAATTTGTTCATTTTGAGTCACACAATACTGACTGACAGCATCTGTAATATTAGAAATACAAAACCTGTGCAAAAACCATTGCATTCTGAAAACTGTTGGATCATATACTAACATCTACCAATAGGGTGAATTAATGAGAAGAAGGAAAAGTAATAGGGGCAAAAACAGGGTAGGAAAAAGAACATGACAAATTAGTTTAAAATACCAATGTCTAGTCTTGCTCACAATCATATTTGTCTCAGACTTTGCGATTTGAGTAAGGGACACCTTACTCTGACGTTGTTCCTAATCCAGGAACAAATGCAACCAAAATAACAAATAATATCAAAGTGTGTGTAAATATGCTCTCCTGCTCCAACCTGATTTCCTTAAGTTGGCATATCACATTATTTTTAAGATCAACCAAGCTAAGTATTGAAGAAGTTATTTTCAACAGGACTGAAGTTTTCACTGATTAAAGTGAGGCAGTCTTACTTGTTTGCTATTTTATCTGATGGTTTTAACAGATATGTTTCCATGCAATTTGATAGGGAAAACACTGGAACAGAAAGAATTCTGCTGCACAGTGCCAGATAGTTATGTTTTCTTCCATAAAAGTTTTGAAAGTTTTAAAAATTAAACGTGAAGTGAGGAGGGCCTCTTTAAGTTATGTGTGTAGATAAAGATGTAGTGTAAAGATATGATAAAAAGCAGGGTAGTGAATAACTCACCATTTTTTGGATTTAAGTTTTGGAGGGGGATTCCTAGGAATCAGGAAGAGGGCTCTCATCGGGTGCATGTCACACAGGGCTACAGAAAGAGGAGATTATGAGAGTTGTTAAGTATTATTAAATCATCCTACCCATGCTGAGAGCTGCAGTACAAAGAGAGAAAAATGAATATCAGAATACATCTTATTTTAAGGCAGACGTCATAAACATGGCAGATTGTAAATTCAAGCCACCATTACACATGCTCTTTGTATCCTTAAACATTAGAGGTGCTGTGATCTAAGGCACCAATCTTTCCTGATGCCTCAGGCTTTGTAACATTGAATGCAAGAACAAGGATTGTGAGTCACTGTGTTCCCAGCGTAGGTAGGTAGCTAAACCTGACTGGTTAGATTTGGAGCTTCACAGTAAACAGGCTTTTATAATGCAATATTTGGAGACATGCAATATGATTTAGATGGCCAAAGGCATTTAAAGGGGTCACAGGGATCACCGTTTTACTGCTATTGCATATGCAACATATAGCATGCATGTTTAAAATGTATTAAACATTGAAATGATGCTTAAATAAGATTAGCTTTAAATGCATTTTTATTTCAAGGAACCACAACAACAGCGTGGTGGCACTCCCTTTTTGTCCTAAAACTGTAGTTTTGAAAATGCTGACACAAATCTGTTTCAAAACCTCTCTTCTTAACTGAAAAATAAAAAAAGAATCATATCCCCATGAGTTGAGAAAAATGTGATTTGTAGTGTGATAATTTGTGAGATGCTGACAAACATGTAGCATGTTGTTTCAGTGTCGGTGTAAGACTGTCACATTGATTCAACTCAATGAACCAGTGACTTACACCAGATATAAATTCCATTGCAACAGCACCTTATGATACTTTCCATCATTGATTAATCCAATCAAATAATAGCAAATACTCAATTTAGCAATTTATTATGTAGTTAATGGAGCATCCCATCTTAAAGTATCGAGACCAATGTGGAGCCTTGACATTGTTTATTTTGTTTTCTAAACATTAAACACGCTTCTGAGCTTTTAAACAGAGACTGGTTTTGGCAGAATTCGTACAAGATCTTATCTAAAAACAAGTTATATTTTAATTTTAGTCATAATTAAGTAATGATGTTGATAGAGTTAAGAACACAGTGCATAATTTATAATGGTACATCAGAGCTTGACAGCTGGCCTATTAGCCTTATGTTAGTCACAATAGCAGCCACATGATCTGGAGGTGCTCTATCATTGTCGTCATTGTGAAAAAAGCTTAAGAACATTAAAAATATTTGTAGTAAGTTTAAGTTCTAGTGGTACACATTTATTAAGAATAGGTGACTGCACTCAAAGCTTATTTGTATTATTGTGTTGCTTACTTTTTTTATTGGGGTCTGCTTGAATAACATGAGGACTGTTTCAAGTGTAAAGTGGCTAACACCTGCTACCTCACTGGTTTGGATCTGTCATGTTCTATTACTAACACTTGCCCATGAAGTCAATGCATGAAACCGAATTGCATTTAAACTTGTGTTCAATTTGATCACAATGTGTCCCTGATAAACTTCAGAGTTGGTTTGGTTGTGGTCTATGTGTCTTGGGTGCATTTACACCTGTAAATATGTAAGTGTTTATCAATTATTTAAAGTTGAACTACTGGACAAGTCTCTAACAACAATGAAAAGTACATTTTCTATCCATGTGTGCAGGGGGATTCAAGTCTCTAAACCACTTCTCTTAAAACCTCAGACTGCACCAACATTAGTTTCCAGATTAATTGTGATGACAAAAATAAAAGCTACTTTATTTGAAATTGAGATTTAAGGGGAGCAGATGAGCGTTAAAGCTGTCACACTGTATAAAAACGTAATTCTTACGAGTCAAACTTTAGAGTGAAGTAACAGAAACATATTTTAAATATGATTTTGTTTGACTTAACCTCAGTCATTCTACAAATGAACAATTAGCCTCTGGTGGCTTTAAAATGAAGGTAGAGTGAAGTCACATTTTCAACGATGCAGAGCTCGTAAAAAGTGCCACTATTGCTTTAATGGCCAATGCAGTAACAAGTAAGTAAGGAGTGTAATGTGATTCTTGCTGTAGGCAGGGTTATAATTGCTACATTATACCAACTGGTCAAAGTAAACAGTACACCAGGAGCAGCAAGTTACTAATGTTGTGTCACTGTTTAACATGTCATTTCTTTTTACATAGCTGGGATTTATTTTCCATTGTATCTGCTCCTCTTAAGCAAGCACTTTGCTTCTTAGTCAGGTTTGACAGCAAATCTCTACAGGGAGACACATTTACGCACTGAGCAGACCAGAGAGAGATTTGTTCAATCAGCCTCCACAGGCCAACTGCCAGCTCACGACTACGCTACCTTGATTACAGTGACTCAGCTGCCCATCTGAAGACCCAGACAACAAGGCTACATATGCAAGACAGACATTCATGAGGTCTATAATAATGGGCTTTGAGATGACGAAAGATGATCCGAGTGCATTGAGATGCACGATTCAACTAAGAAAAAGTAAAATAGGTGTGTAATGAAGTGTATAGACTTACGAGGAGCTCCCTCTGCCATCTCAATAGCTGTGATCCCCAAGGACCAGATATCACTCTGCAAAATACACAAAGGATCAAGTCAGTCTATCTTTCATACGCTCTCACAGTATAGCGCTCACACACACAAACAAAAGAATGCTTCCATTACCCTGTAATCGTAGGTGGAGTCAGGATTCTCATCACAGGCAATGACCTCTGGTGCCATCCAGTAAGGTGTCCCAATGAAGGTGTTCCTACGCCCGACAGTCCTGTCCAACTGAGCACTCACCCCAAAATCAACTGCACAGGGACAAAGCAATCAGAGGATGTGAGACAATGACTACACTTCCATGGACACTAATAATCCAACTATTGACCTTATTCAGAAAAAGACATTATTTTGTGTATGACATTTACACGAGTTGCTAATGGGATATTCCTTTCATAGTTCTGCTTTCATATTACAGAGCATAGTTTGATTATGACTCATGTCATTATGTCATACAGCCTTAATGTCCAATGTTATCTCTCTAGTTTGAAAACCCTCACATGATTTTGTTTGTTTGTTTTCGCTACAATTTTTCAAAAGCTGCAACTCCTTTAAAATGTTCCATATCTTTTACACCCAGGGCAAGCGTGCCATATGTCAATGTCGCAAAATGCTGTGAAAATTCCAATAGGATTTAATAATGTGATTAAGACATTGGAATATTCCACACCTTAAATTTGATTATTGCTTATTACCTTATTCGTATTTAAGTAATCAGAAATGCTTTACATAGCAGTGAGTTGTTCAAACTATTGGCTTTATAGGATCAATATTAGCATATCAGCTTCCAGATAAACAGTAAATGAGGGAGAGAATATATCTACAGTACTGTGTTCAACATACCAAGTTTGACCTCTGCGTTCTCAGTCAGCAGCACATTCTGGCCCTTGATGTCTCTGTGGATGACTTTATGCGCGTGGAGGTGAGAAAGACCCTGGATCCAGAAAACAAAGTTTAATCAGGTCAGTACAGAGGGTCCTAAGTATCAGATTTATTTTATCTGCTGCAATTGCAATTTCTCACCCTTAGGATCTCTCTGCAGATGTAAGCAATCCAGTCCTCCTTCAGAGAGCTACCCTTTGTGTTTTTAACCAGGTCAGTTACCGATCCCGCCCCACAGAACTCCATCACCAGCTACATGCAGACAAATACGAACGCTAGTGAGCACAATCCATGAGGCACACTGCTGCAAAATCATGAGGTCAGGTAGAAAGGATAGACAGACCCATAGTTGGTCATCATGTCCTGGTGGACTCTTCTTCACAAAGGCACCGTAGTACGTGGCTATGTTGCGGTGATGGCTGTATTTCTTCAGCATGTTGATTTCTGCTTTGATTTCCTCTTCTTCCTCCTCGGTAACATCCATCACCTTGATGGCAGCCAGCTGGCCTGTCTTCACGTGACGGCCCTGATTCAAGAGAAGGTTTGAGCATTGTTACCAAGTTTCAAATGATCCTTGGACTCATGTTTGTCACATAACTGTGGCTAATCTGCTAGATCATATCATTTTACATTTTTTCCTATTGTTGACTCTTTGTATACAGCAACTCTAAAGCTGTTTAGACTGACTGAAAAAAATTTCACTGGCATGGCAGTAAATTAAATCTAAATCTGGGAATAAAATAATAAACTGAACATTTAAATAGAGCAGGCACTGGAGTGTCCTTGTATCCACACTCAAATTTACATTCATCTCAAAAGCGACAACTTCGGTTTAGAATGCTTTAAATTAAGCAGCATCTGCGCATTCACCTGGGGTTCATTTTCCAGAGTTTGAAGTCGACACTAACGTCTTTGTGTTCAAATTCTTTTAAGTCGGAATATGGAGGGTTATTCAAAACAATTTAAAATGTATACATAGAAATATCTATATTGGCTTGATGAACATGCAATTTATATTCAACAAAAGGATAACATTTGACAAGTTCCATTAGAGCAACTTCGAGCCAATGGCAAAATTATGTTAATTGGCTTATAAATGACAATGTAAGCAACTTTTGTGCCAAATTTTTTGACTCACCTTGTACACCTGACCATATGTCCCATTGCCAACAACCTCGACCAGCTCAAAGATTCCTGCTGGATCCTAAGGGAGACACGGACAGGTTCATGAGTCATACAAGAATAAGACAGCGGGACAAATACAGTTATGTACAAATTGTACTATCTTGGCTCTTGTTGTTCTGGGTTTGTACCTTCATGGTTGATTGCACTTATTGTAATTTGCTTTGGATAAAAGTGTCAGCTTAATTAAATGTAATATCGGCACCATGGCTGAATTAAAACCGCATATACATCACCCTGCAAAGGTTCTCCTGAGAAAACAATAAAACCAGCACATTATTTATTTTTATTTTTATTTCTCTTCTAAACAAACCTTAACTAAATCTTTGATTTAGTTAACAAGATCTTTATAAACAAGGAGCACTTAGAAATATTTTCCTTTGCTGTTCACGCATTTTATCTCTATTTAAAAGTGCATAGCTGGAAGTGATCATACACAAACAAAAAAAAGCCCACATGCGTCTGTAAAACTAATACAATATATATATATATAAAAAAAAAGGAAACTCAACCCAGACAGTTCCCTGTGTACACTAAAGCTAATTTAAATCCTGTTTGACAATTCCATGTTTCCATGCAAATCATCTAAGCTAAATCCTCCCAGCCAGCCACCCACACACTTGCCACCCACCAACAGGACTTAACATAGAAAGCAGATATATTTAATATTGATATTACATTAAACATACAAAGATTGATCCTCACAACAAGGGCATGACTTCTGGCCTCTTGATTATAAGTTGCAATACCCATTTCTCTGACACCAATAATGAGGAGGTAGCTTTTACTTAATTACGCAACCCCCTCCCCCAAGAGACGAGGGGAAACGACAAGCAGACCCACTTTCATACAATTTCAATATGGCTGTAAGGTGTGTGGGTGGTGGGACTGCTGCTTTGGCTTTAGAATGTACAGCATGACCTATCCTGCTTTCATCTGTTTCCAATGATGGGCTCGCTGCCTTTAACATGGAGGGGAAACATTCCACTGTGAGAGGGAAGGTTTAGAAAAACAACATACATACTTGGGAAATCTGGAAGTAAAATTGGGAAATAAACCCAGAGTTTAAGTAAATGCGCATAGCTCACATGATGACATAAACGTACTAGTCAGATTTTGAAGCATGTTATCTGCAAGAGCAAAAACAGAGGTGGAACTATGACGTAGGAGGCAGGAGAATGATGGTATGGTATGGAAGAGAATAATGCCATGATAGAGTAGGCGGAAAAGCAGAGGCGGTAGCCTCAACCACGTCTAGCACAGAGAGAGTGGGATGAGAGGAATGAAGTGATAGAAGGGGAAGGGTACTGTTATGTTGGAGGAGTAGCACCACCAGCACACACAGTCAAACAAATTGTCAGTAATAATTGTAGAAAAGATTAAGAGGCATAAAAACGACAGGAGGAATCTACAGTCAGCCTGATTCAATCCTAAACATTGCTACTCTGATGCTTCTTGAGGGTATCATGTTAATGATATCACACCAGGTTAAACCTCAGGGAACAACACAATGAATGTCTCTTAATGTCAAGCTGCAACCAGCAAAAAAAAACTAATTTCAACAGTGTATGAACTCCAATAGACACAGTTTATGGTCCATGGGGAAAATGACCACACATTTCCTGCAGGGGTGTCCACTTGAATAACAGAGGAAGTCTTTTTTTTTAAAAGACCTGCCCTATCTCTGGTTATACAGCTGCAAAAACTGTCGAAATCACGACCCAGGAGTGTTATCTTTGTTTTTGGTCCCTCAGCCACAACAGACTAAAAACTCTTCTCCAAAAATCATTAGCAGCAAAACCCTAGCTCCCCTTAGGTGTATTTAAATGGTTTTCTGAATACTTGCAGTACACTGTATACTGCAGTACAATGCAGAGCTAATACCTACGATTAGAATTCATTTAAGAAGGAATGCCTTTTTCACACTCAAAAAAATGAAACCCATCTCACTTTATTATTAAATACCCCAATAGTTGGAATATCTGTCTTTTATGGGATTAATGTTTCCCGCATCAAAATTTGTATCATCAATGTTAAAGAAGGCAACACACACAAACAGGGAGTAGAGTATACGTGACACACAATGGGGTTATTCTGAACAAAAGGTCTTAAAACCAGCCAAGACATAACAAATATCTACCTAAGAAGAGAGACTATTTCTGTTACATGGATGAGGTTCGGGTGTCATGGACCAGAAAGCACAACTAACCTCTTGTCCTGCCTAAGCAAGCCAAAAACAAACTTCAGACTCGGTTGCAGGAGGCTTCAACCAACAGCTCAACAAATGGCAAAGAATCAGAAGGTGGATAAGACAGAATGGCTTAACATTTACACAGAAATGTCTCATGTTTACAAAGTCAAGAAAAGGTATGGGTAACAAGTGACATGTAAAGATATGTGTCGTTATCTGAATCTGAAACAACCTATATCAGATTATGGTCAGTTTCAAAAGAAGTTGCGATTTGTACTGGTGCTTTGTAAATAACAATCAGGTCTTAGTCCCTAGCCCTAATCCTTTTTTTATATATTAGGAGTCATTTACCTAACACTTACTGATCATTAGACCAAACATAGCAAGCACTGTTTTACTGCAACCAAATAAAATCACAAGACAAAAATTCTCATGAGTTTCATTTCCAGAGGGTAGGTTATTCTAGCTAATCGGCATCCAATATTCACACTGACTAACTTTGAGTCAACACAGGTGGCTGTTGTCTCACGGAGTGGTGTTGGCATTGGAATGAGATGTTTCAGCACAAATAACAAGCATCCTGTGTACAGAGTACTGTTGTTATGTAACTGTGAAGTCACACTGTAGTAGATTTCTTTGAAAAATACTTTGACTAAGCCACATTACCTGTGGAGTTTTCATCAAGTGTTTTTCTATCAGCATGCCCAGCTTTAGTGGATGATGTGCAGAGACAAGGATGCTATCACCTTATTGGCATATAGTTAGCAAATTGATAGTGGGTGAAGTATATACTATATATATTAATGAAATACATGTTGTATTTGTATAATACACTACTATTGCATACTGTATGTATAATACTAAAATGATTATTATTATTATTATTGTGCAATACCAGACCACATATTGCAGTGCAATTATTCAGCAAGCCACAAAGACATTGTCACATTGGACAAAACCCTCACACTGAGAAATTCAAGTGATTTTAGTACCATTCAAAGTGAGATAGTATGGGCCATCCTCACATTCATTTTCACAAACATTTATTATAAAGAACTTGCTCAGTCAACAATGTACAAGGATTTTGAAAACAGATTCTCAGGTGAGGCCTCATTAAAAATCGGTAAAAGAGGCAACAAACAAACCAGGATTTAGAAAAACTACCCTAGATCCCCAAGGGCGCAAGAATCATTTTTTTGAATAACTTCTATTTTTCTTTTGAATCAACAGCACTATTCTTCTTTATACTATTCAAAATGTCGTCAACTATGTTAATTATGGTGATGCAACATCACTGGTGGCAAGACATTTTCAGTTCTTATATTAAGTGTTAACGATGATAATGAACATCTTCTGGAGACAAATATTAAACAGGACACGTATTATAAGAGTGAGAACTACAATCGTTTAAGGTTTTCTCTTTAGTTGGGAGATGGTGCTCCAATCTATCGATTCAAAGAAGGTCACAGTATGAACTGCACCCAAAAAGTGACTGAAGGTAAGATGAAATAGATATTTTCTTTATGAAGCCAATAAGAGTCTGTCTTAATGAGATCCATTACTTCAAAGTTGTAAATATTTCTGACACATTCCTCTGTGATGGAGCAACCACTCAAAATTCTGGTCTTACTTCAGACATCGAATGCTTGAAAACAAGGTTGTTATTTTTTTCATCAATTGGGAATAGTGGAATAGGCGTGGGCAGTGCTGATCCAGGAGGGTGGTCGAAACGCCAGGTATATTTTTAAAGCATCATGCCTCCAGGATGGACCACTGTGAAACACCAGGGAAGAAAGTCCAGTACTTTGCTGTTCTATTCCCCCACAACAACTGACATGTTGTATTTTATAAAAATGCAGTATTTTAGAATGGTGTCACTGCTATAAGCCAAAATAAAGTAAACCAAAAATACCAGATCCAAACTCCCCAAAGGCAGGGTTAGATAATTTCAGAAGGTCACCACCGACTCATATATATATATAAATAAAAGGCACTCTCAAAACAAAGATTTGAACTTAAGACACTGAGATTGCAGATGTTATAACTGATAGTTCATAATATAAAAAACTGTCTCACTTTTTATAAAAAACTATGCAACATGGCTTCAATAAAGAAATAACTGCATACCTAACAATGCCAAAAATATATCCAGCATTGTGTGATAAGCAGCAGTCATGTATTTTTTATAAAGAAAATGTGTTTGTGTGGGAGAATTTCAATCTTTATTTGATGAAGCAATGCGGAAATATATTTGAAAAAATCTGTGACTGTAAAACCAGCAGGCCAAATGATCCTACATTCACTTTATTTCCTGGGTGGTGCCTTGTTCTGCTTGTGTCAGACACAACCTGACATTTGACTTCACATGACAGAACATGTACTGGGTCCATCTGCCATCATTTTACATGTCTGCAGCACACTTGTCTGACAATAACAATACTCACCCTCAGAGCTGCGAGGTCGATGTCATCCAGGCTTCGTGTGGGGGCGTTTTCAGACATAGCTGGAAACTTGTTATGTCAGCTAACAAGTTAGCCACTTATTTAACAAAAAGTGGAGCAGACAAATCTACACTGGGTGTTTGGACAAGCCTGACGGGGCTTGTCCTGCGAGAGAAATTATATATATATATATAAAGCAAACAACGCGGAGGCTCTCAGATTAGCAACCACATCGCAGATAGAAGGCGCCACAGTCGCACCCAGCGGGCTAGCTAACGTCAAACTCCGGCTGCAGAGCTGTGCTGTTCTCCGCAGTCGCTGTGGAGAACGCCCGGGCGGTGATATCGGCTCAAAACACGTTCAACTTCCACGGGAGACTTTTCCACAGACAGTAAACGTCACGGCTAGCATCGGCTCCGCTCCGGCCACTGGCAGCTTCTCAATGCAATGCACCTCCACTGTTGTTGTTGAACACCTTGCTGCGTTCATTTTGACGAGGCGCCGCGTCTCCGCTGCTGCACAGCATCACCGCTACTGAAGAAAACGATAATGTCGCGGAATAAAATCTGAATAAAACAATCTATCGGAAAAGGGTGGTGTTCCGCTGAGAGGTTCCCTGTCAGGCTGCTGGGATAGATCAGATTTACGGCGAGGCAACGCAGTGGTTGTCTTTTTTTTTAAGGAGAACGCAACGTCTGATGTGATGGCGTCCGGGTCCGTCCGCACCAGAACTGTCAGGCTCTCCTTATCAGCCCGGGAAAATGTCCTCCCACTGTATGAATATGGAACAGGTCCCGAAAATCAGATTATTTTGGCCTCGGTCGAAACGCGATTCGTCGCAGCTGCAGTTGTCAAACTTGTTACCGCGACTTAAATATTCCTCAAATTCGAGCGCACGAGAACCACCGAGTCAGGTGCGCACGACCGATCGAACGCCGAGCGGCCAGCTAACGAGGCTAAGCTAACCAGACTAAACTGTCTCCCCCCCACGACAAACTTTCCTCCTTCATCCGTTTTCTCGTGTTGTCAAGTCAGTCGCGCCCAGCACTGCCAACCTTCCGGGGCGAAACACACGCAGGGCAGGCGGGCAGCGTTCTCACCAGCCACCGTAACACACTCGTCAGCCGGGGCCCTCGACTCCCTCAAGTTAAGCGTCGCTTTCCCTCACCCGGCGTCCGAAATTTGAAATAAAACCGTGTTTCTGGCCCAACGCTGCGGGGGGCGGTGCAGTTCTCACAACTGCAGCGAACAGCCAAACTTGTTATTTCGCCATGTTTTGCTTCCCAAAGTCCTCCCTCCCACTTCCAGGCTCGGCGGAGTCTTGCGGGCTCGAGCTGTCGATTGGCTGCACACTCCTCAAGTGTTTTTCTGCTCTACGGCGACTACGGTGCTTCACCAGGGACAAATTACCTGGAAAATTACCCGGGACCTCATCATGCACAACTGATTTTGTGTGCGTGCGTGCGTGCGTGCGTGCGCGTGTATGTTTGCTCTAGTTCGGTGAGTAAGCCCAGCAGCTTTATTGATGACATAATTATTTCTTCATTAGGGCAGATCTTATTTATCTCCAGGAGCTCAGGATGCCTTAAAAAACAATGAAGGCAGGAGTCAACTCCAAGAGTTCAACACTCTTCAATCTGGTGTATCATTACAAAAATAAAAAGAGGATTTCATGGGTGAGCAATTCAGCTTTCACACATAAAGCTAATTTTATTTCCTAGTACCACTTTCTCTGAGATAATTTTTGAATCCAACAATATGCAGACCACAAATAATTAATTCTTGAACATAAATGAATGGTGATACAACTGGGTTACAGATGTGTTTTTGCAGTTGAAGGCAGTTTGATTAAACCCACATGTAGCAATGGATCTACTGCTCAGGTTTAAGGAATGACATTATCATTTCCTATCCAAAGTTAGAAGAATTAATGCCATCACATAAACACGCATCCTCATTTTGATTTTAAAACATTACAGTCACTTTGAATATCTCTATATGTTTACCATTTATTAAAAGTACAAATATAACATGTTATTGCATAAAGGACAACAAAGTAGATATGAAGGTTGTTACTTGTGGATATATAACAAAAAGTACATTTGATAAACATGTTCAAATGAAAGACAAATTTGACATTCACATTGGATTTCAATAAAAAAAATGATTGATAAAACAGGAAAATGTATTTATTAAAACTACAAGTTGGTCGTGAGTCGATCAGAATATATATTAATTATCTACTTGACAGCTAACCTGTACATCAGTAACTCCAAAGTAATACTCACCTAGATCTAAGGAAATGCATACAAAAGGACTCCTGATATATGAATCACATGGTGACTGTTAGGGATAATGGGTATAAGTAAAATAAGTATTTATTAGTAACATATTCATAAAAATGGGTTGGTAATGCTGGCTAGTAGTCACATGAAATTCATGATGGAAACAGTACAAGGTCACTACTCAGTTTATCACAGACATTTCTGCAGAATCTTTTAACAAAGCAAACAATTGAAAGCAATTGTTTTGTGCTTTATTTTAGAATAGAAATCACAGTGAGTTCAGGAGGGCAATAACTCAATATCTTCCCAAGGAGAGGTTGAATATTTGTGAAACAAATAACCGACCATTACTGATCCATAATGGTTTTAAAGGCTATTGTGTGAAAGGTGCTTCATTTAGCGTGAGGAAACGTTCATGTATTCATTCACAGACAGGTCGACACTGAAATCACTGTGGTAATTTAGCAGAAACTCATGGGAATCTCTTAAATGTTTATAAAACATTCTGTAGTATTACACCATCTCAGGCGCAGGTCCAACAGGTTTACACTTCTCTGAGTGATGTTGTTACATCAATCCATCCACCCTGCATTTGACTGTTTATTTTGTATTTAATCCTATATTACACAGTTTTCCCCAAAAGCTCTGATAAAACCCCCTTTGTGTAAAATGAGTTAAACCTCCAAACACACTCATACTGGAAATTCTTCTTCGTTTGCACATTACATTTAGTTATTGCATAAAAAGAAACCTCAATGCTGTTTTTCTACATGAGGAAGGCGTACTCTATTGGATACTCTCATAATTTATTTCATGATATTTCCTAATCAGTCAATGCAATATTTCAAAAGGTGTAAATACCTGTCTAGATTTACTACCAATGCTCCCTGTGTGTCCAGTGCGAGACTTCTCCATATTCCAAAAGTAGACGTCATTCCGTACTTTGTGATCCAGCAGAAGAAATTAACAGTTTTCAAAAGAAAATACATGATTTTATATTTTAAAATATGAATGCTGCTCTAACCAAAGATATTGCACCATCAGTGAATGCCACATCCTGTTGCTACTCAGTTAGTGTTATGACTAAATGGAATGCACTGAAACAAATATGTTATCACAAGTATGTAGGACCAACATGCAAGGTAGTGTATGGCACCTGCACAGATCATTGTGGCGCTCACATGGAAATAGCTGAGAAATGGTCCAACTATACAGGTCTCTGCTTTACAGGAGTTTTTGCACAGAAGGGTAAATATAGGAATTTGTTCTGGACCACTGGCAACATAGTGAAATAAAAATTCACTTGGTTGTCATGGTGACGCTTAAAAAAACACCACTCAACCTGTCACTCTTTAATTATCTTGTCCTCCTTTTTCTTTTCCTCATCTCTCCACCTGATTGTAACGCGTCCAGATAGAATATATATCACAACGACGTTGCCTCCACACGTATCGTCATCCTTCATTCAAAAGATTACTTTCTATTTTCCAGTACACCATCCGGATTTAGCCAGTTATCACTTTTATCAGTGTTCTCCCTTTCTGTCCTATCCAGTCTTTATTTCAGCTCCAATCCAGTCATCTCTTTATATCCGTCACCATGACAACCACAAATGTTCTGACAGATTTGCTGGCACTGCAGCGAGAGAGAAAGAGAGAGAGAGAGAGAGAGGTGAAGTCTCAGAGGAAGAGAGTGAGTGAGGGAGAAAGCGAGAGAGCGAGAGCCACCCACCCACCCCAAAACCCTTGCACCAATAAATGCACACTATGTTCCCAGATCATGTGAGATGCTAGATTTCCAGTACAGCCTTGCAATCCCCATCTGACTCATACATTCATTTATGTGTGTTTTGCATCATTGCCAGCTCTGCAGTTCACACTGCACTGTGGAAGTTATTAGGCAGACACAGCGATTGTGAAAAAGCTGACCAGCAAAGGTTAATGCTCTCTTCTAACAGACTATCAATCATCATTACACTATACATTTTAGTGGTTATGTTCAAATTCGCTCATCATCAGTCACAAACAAGTTAAAAAACATCAGTGATAAACAAATCATGGTCCTAAGGTGTTGTCTTGTTCTCACTAGTGAAGTGCCGGTGCTGTAACTGTGTACTGTCCCGAACAATAGGTGAGCTGAGGCTACGAGGAGGAGCGCTTGGTACAGCCCGCCCTGTAACTGTTAATGTAGTGATCTGACCAGGAGCTGAGTCATGGTTATGTCCACAGCCCCACAGGAGCCATGCCCTCCTTAGTGGCCAGCGGAGGCAGCAGGTTCTCCTCACACAGGTACTTCAGCGGGAAGTGGAACAGCAGCCCTCGCACAGCCTTGAGCTCCTCCGCAGCCTGCTCGGGGTCTGTGTCACAGAGAGGGGCCTTGCTGGAGTACTCCTTCAGCTCTCGCATGCTGTGGACAGCGTTCTGGGGCAGGCATTGGAAGACCTGTGTCACGTCGGGACAAAGGAGAGGGGAGAAAAAAGGAAATTACACCGTCAGGTCTCAAGATCGTGATTCATGATAGATCATGTTTGGTGTGATGATTACCTTGTCGTAAATGTTGGCATTTAGTTCAGCTGATGCGTTCCATACCAAGAAGAAGAACTCGTCACAGATCGGATCATTAATGTTGATACTGGGGTCTGAAGAAGCTCCAACTAGAACTCTGGGAAGCAGAAATAAAACTTTTTCATGAGGAGAATTAAAACAATTTTTTCAAGAAGAACAAGAAAAACATTTCCTGGATCTCCACCAACACTTACTGGGTTCTTCCCTGAATCATACCAAATTTGTTTAATTTCATGGAAATCCGTCCTGTAGTTTTTGCATAGTCCTGCTAACTAACAATCAAACATCGACTTAATATCGTAACCTCCTTGGCAGACTTATAATATCAGAGGTTGCAAATTTCGTCCTGACCTGAAACACTCTTTACGCAGAGCCAGTGCGAGGGGTCCTGCCTGGTACTCCTCCCCTCCCATGATGGATGGGACCCTCTCTTCATCCTCCACAAACACTGCCAACTCACTGTCTCGACTGCCCAGCATGCTGCGGTCGTTGATGTTGGCCGATCCTGAAACACGAGGGGGAGTGACCAAGCATTTACAATGTGTCCTTTCAGAGGCGTCGCTCTTATCAGAGCAGCAATTTAATTAAATCACTATCACAACAGAAAAAAGATACAACATTAATAACATTGGAAGGATTATCCAGAAGTTATTTGTATGGTGTGTTTATTGTTCAGAAATTGATTTTAAATTAAATGTTACAGGTTTATACTAAACTGGATAAACTGGATTACATGAATGCATCGCATACACAAATAATTATTTCTGAAGAAATGACGACCACCATAAGTGACAGTTTAAGGGATTAAAACACTCAAACTTCAGAAATAATCCAGTTAACACAACCTTATTAAGGAGCTTACTCTTCTATTGTACTTTTATTCCTCCTTATTATTTATTCTCATAAATACATGCCCATATATTTGTTTGATTGCAAGTTTTTATTCTACCACAGTTACATTTACCGGTATCAAAAGGGTCTATGAAACTAAACTGCGTCAACTCACTTACACTAAAGCGTCACAGCTGCACTGAGACATCTTAATAAGGACTCAAGGTAATAATAATGCGCCATTGAATGAGTCCATGCAGGCGGTGACTCACCGATGATGTAGCAGCGGTCGTCAGCGATGAGCATCTTGCTGTGAACGTAGATGAGCTCTGTGACGAGCGACTGGCCGAGTTGGGAGTGTGTTCTCAGGCCACAGACTGTGATGTACTCCGTCCACTTGTCTTCAACTGGGGGAGCAAACCGCACTGACGTTATTGAAAACATATTAAAAACTACAGGGAAGATTTACCACTAGAGAATCTCACACAGGAACGTTGACTGTTAAAGTGGATGTGTAAAGAAGTAAAGGATGGAAGTAAAGACTGATGGGCAGATACCTAGAACCAGAAGCTTCAGTTTAAAGAGGCAATACGAGGAGACAGAAAGAGACCCGTGTTAAAAAGGAAGCAGGAAACTTTGTGAACGTAGCTGAAATCAGGGCAGAGACACAACAAACTCACCTTCACTAAGCTTCGACAGGATGGAG
This sequence comes from Pseudopleuronectes americanus, assembly GCA_038501795.1. Taxonomy (NCBI): domain Eukaryota; kingdom Metazoa; phylum Chordata; class Actinopteri; order Pleuronectiformes; family Pleuronectidae; genus Pseudopleuronectes; species Pseudopleuronectes americanus. The sequence continues at coordinate 9,337,534 of CM076728.1, read as the reverse complement.
TGTTCCCCTCGACATAAGGTCCTGGGACATGAAAACAGCATTCAAATTGAGAACTTAACACAGCATGGGACATTGATACAACTATACATAAAAAATATTCACAACAGACTTGGAAATCTGATGGATGAAGGCAAAAAGTCCAGATCTGCACCAAAATGTAATGAGCGATGGGTCAAGGCCCACCCCTCAATCAAAGTTCATGGAAACTGGCTCAGACATTTTGGCGTTACCTTGCCAACACACAAACAAATACAGAGAAAGCATAACCTCCTTGGAGGAGTACAGGTAAAGTATGTTTCTTTCCGGAAAACCATTACTTTGCACAAATTAAAAGGTTTGAATGACCAAATTACATTGCATATTATATTAATCATCTTAGCACTTGACGAATCATAACTGGAGCAACATTGTTACTTAAGAAGGCATGTTTCCTCTAATGCATGACAGTCAAAATAGTGGGACATTATCCAATTTCACAGTTTGCATGAACCCTCTACACTCTGACAGTTTATTAGGCACAGCTACAGCTAAAACGAGTGCACTCTTATATAACACTACTGCTGCTACTACTCTGTTGTTGTAGCTGTTTTTGAGATACACTCATGAAAAGGACCTGTCATTTCACCATCGCTCTACATGTCTGGAGACGGCTCCGACTCCGATGGAGGCTCGGAGGTTGTGTTCTTCTGGTGGTTGCTGCTGGTTACTGTGCTTGTTCTGGAGTGCAGAATGATAATTGGAGGAAAAGGCTGTCACCTGTAAGTGAAGTGCAGAATAGCTTGGATGGCGTTTCCACCGCCTGTATTGACGTCTCCCTCAAATCCAGGAAACAGAGGAATCACCACGTACACTCTGTACTTCTTCTGTTCCCTATATTAACACACAATTTCAACACATGCATCGTATTAGAGTGTATTATTTACACATTAATACAAAATGTTTGTTTCACTCACATTTGTACTCTTTTCTATATAATCGTTTCACTTATTCAGTCAGTTGAAATATCTGACATATTTACTGTGCCTGGTTTAACATGTGTTAATCCACCTTGAGCTCAGATTTCATGAAAAGCTGCTTTGTATCATTGAAACGTTCAAGAATGCGTTTATAGAAAAGAAATGTAATCCATTGCCAGAGTGCTCCAAACGGACCTGTGGGCACGCAGGATCCGCTTCACGATTGCATCGCCGATCCCGTTATGGACGGTCTTCCCGTCGGCACAGCTGATGAAGAACTGGTTCTGAGGGCAGAGAGGAGGCAGATGGTGGCTTGGTATGAGGTGAGGGCTAAAACAGGTAGGTAGCTGGCGAGGAAGGGAGCGAGCTATAACGCCCTTCAGACTCATGCGACCTCATGATCAGACACGGATTAGCCACAGAATATGTCAAATTGCAAGTGAGTGAGAATCACAGGTAGCTAAATGTATACTTCAAATGTAGATTTGTCTATAAACACAATAAAAATAAACATAATATAAATGTCTGTATTACCTCGATGTAGATGAAGTGCTCACTGTTCTCGATGGTATGGATGTAGGCGTTCAAAATGGAGCACTCACAGGTTCCAGCTGACCATCGGTCGACAGAGCGCAACACCTGAGAAGATGACGTGGAAAATACAAACAATTTCACTCTCTCTGTGTACAACAAAGTCTTCATAAGAAATTTCCTAAATATGCGCTGTTTGTCCATGAATTATTCCCTGGACAAAATGTTGAAAAAAGATAAGCGAAAAAAGTTAATCTTGCATCAGCTACCTGATCTGAATCCACAGTAAACATTTGAATGATCAATACTTCATCCTTCCAGCAAGTTTCATGGTAATCTGTGCTGTTTTTTTTTATGATATCTTGCTTAGAAACAAACAAACGTGAAAACATAACACCCATACTGAGAAATGTCATTTGAGTTTGTGATGCAAGGAGTTTTCTTTTTCACATCCATCTAACTAACAAAAACCCACTCAAACAAAAAGGGAGAAACCCTTTTGCAGCCTAATAAACTGCCCCTGAAACCTGAGTAAGAGTGCAACAAAACATGATCTGAAAACGACGGCACAGAAGAGAGCTGGGGTTACGGTTATAAGCCACAACCCTCAATACATTTAGAAAATACACATGACAAAAGCTATCGTTAACAGTCACTTACTGTCTGAACATTGAGTACCATGAAACTTGGTGGGAAAATGTGGTGTGGTTATTCTGCAGTTTTTAAACATTGTGAGAGACAATATTTTTTACACTTTCATTAATTTCTCAGAGAACACATCATTGATCTTGCTTTAAAAAATCCGACTTGTGTAGAGAACTGATTTGTATGTTTGTATGTATAATTTGGTGCAGATTCAGATAAAAATCTGGATCTAGTGAATGTGGTTTCATAAGCGGAACATTGGCCCATGGCAGACGTGTGCTCTCCCTGAGTAATTATGGTTGTGCTTTTATCTTGCAGTGTCTGTGATGATGTCCAAGGTAAATTTCCCACTGGGATAATAAAGTCTATGGCTTATATTACCTTAGCTATAATCATTCTGTCCTCTAGAGGACGGAAACTGATTCATGGCACATTGTAAAGTTGCTACATGTAGCATCTGCTCTGCTCTTCAGGCACTTGAGTTTCTGATGATGTTTCCCCATCAGTTGGACCAGAACTCCCATTAGGCTTTCACTTCCTCTCCCAGTCCTTTCAAGTACATATGGGTTTTCTGTGGCTTTACAGAAGAAGTGATTCTGTTTCACAGGCTTTACCTTTGTGTGTCCCCCCCCCATCTGCCACTGCAACAAAAACCTCTGAATACTTTAAGCTGCATTTCAAACACCAGAACAGTGTCTCTTTGTTGTACTGCAAATAAAACGCTGTGATTTCCCCCAGCAGGGACCTTCAATCTCTCTAGCAATCTCTCTTGTTTGTTTACAGTGATTAGAGTTGTTTCACTAATTACTCTAAATTAATATGGATATGATCATCAGCATGGTTTAAAGGTCCCAGTGGAAAATCTGGATTGTGTGACACAAAAGTATCTTTCCTCTTTGTAAACAATCGATAGTCTACTTGTTGTATATGTTATCATGGATCAGGGGTTTATTTTCTGTGGAAGACACAGCAGTGTTTTTAAAACTCCCCACTGTTCTCCCGTAGGAATGACACTTATGATGAATAGAAAACAAGTCTGATTTATCTTGTTTGTCCTGTTTGAACAGGAGACTGAAGGCCAGAGAGTACCCAGATAACTAACCTGACAGTTAGAGACTAAGTAGAGACAGTTCTTTTGTGCTGCAACACACCAACACTTATTTGTCTCTTTTGAACATTTGATAATTAATTAAACAATAAGGCAACATGATCAAATAATAAAAACACCCTCTCTTATGCAAGGGCCGACCAATAAGTTACATTCAAATGATCATATATAATCTGATAGTAAGACCCATACAACCACATTTGTCTTTGATGAAATTCCCACACAACATCTGGGATTCGTGTGTGGGGGGGGGGAAAAATACCTGCGCTTTGGCTTTCCTCGAGCCGGGCACAGTGTATGAGAATGAGTCAGCAGTGCACTGAGACTTGGGAAGTAGGTACGGGTAGAAGTTGTCCTTGTACTTGTTTTTGAAGATCTGGAGGAGATAAAACTTCCTGTTAGCCATGTTACCATAAGTCGCTATGCACAACAGAGTTCTACAAGTTCCAACCGGGCCTGAATGATACAAGTCTCAGATTGTATTTAGCTCAGTTTGATTAATTCAAGCAACATTAACTTTTATTTTGACTTTGCTTACATTTCATTAAAACTACCACAATTAAAAAACAGGTAGCTCTAAAAAGACATATGTTTCTTTGCAGATTAACCTTTGTGAAGTTCCAGCGCTGGATGAAGTGGCGAGTAACATCCCTGGCAGCTTTGCCATGAATAGCCACAGACAGATCTCGCCAGGGCATGCGAGGAATTTGAGTTCGGTCGACGTTATCTGAGAAAGTAAAGAAAAGAAAACCTTACAGCTCACGCGTTCAGAGGCTCTCGGCCTGTTTGCATGTGTGGGTGTGACGCTGCAGGAGATTAGGTGGTGCACCTTCAAACGGTTTGTCCAACTGGACCCAGTCTTTCTTGATGAAGTTGCTGTAGTCTTTGCCAAGCCACAGTTTAGTGTTGCCGGTCAGGCTGTCAGGAACCTGCACTGCTTGTTTATCTGGTTCAGAGGGTTTAACCTCACCATTCTCCTGGTTAATAGAGACGTTTGTTAAAATCTATTTGAACTATTGTCAATATATGAATGCTTCATCGGAGGCAATCAACAAGCTTAGTAAGAGTTTCAACACATCCTTACGCCTGTATTTCCATTTGGCTCCTCCTGGGATGCACTGATGGACTCCTCTGTCAAACCCAGGTCAGTCAGCCGGTACTGGCTGTCATCCCACCTCCCAAAGGCCAAATCGATCCCCCCGATGAAGGCTACCGTTTGGTCAATGGAGACCATCTTTTCGTGATGAGCCCACAGGAACACCACAGACGACACATGATCGGGATGTCTCATTACCTGGTGGATGTAAAAGGGGAAAAACCGAGGTTAAAAACACGAGATGGGGCTTATGGTAATTGTGTTACCGTTTCTCTTTGTATCAAATTATGCAGGGAGACGACAGACCTTGATGTTTGGGTGCATATTCATGAGAGTCCTCTTGCTGTGCTCACTATTGATGCCGAGTGCCATCTCCACCTCTTTGTACAGCAGAACACACACTTTGACCCCTTGTTCCTGCAGGAAAAGGTTCAGAGAGACTTGACGCCAAGAAACAATCAGGTAACTTGAAACTTAAATACTTAAAAAGAGAAGAAAAGACGGAGAGAATCCCTACTGCTTTGCGTTTGAGAATCTCATCCAGGCGCCAGTAGTTTTCAGTTGCTGGTCTCTTCAGGAACACTTCCGGACTGAGCCTGAGAGAAAAGACATCGAAGGCTTTCTATACATTTCTACATCATCCACATAAGAACTACACTTAATCTGTAGGTATACCGTTTGAAGTTTTCGTTTTGTAAACCAAAGTCTTTTCACTGATTCCAGATGTTGATGACACTCACCACCAATCTGTGATGAAGATTTCCTCCTTGGCTTGTTCGAGAGCATCAGCCAGGTTGTCAAAGAAGCTGCTTCCATTCACGTACCTTCAAACCACATGGATAAACTGCCAAGTTTAGCAAACGAGGAAACAAATCAAAAGACATGCTTATGTAAATTTACTGTCGACTACATGTCTGACCATTTAGTGAGTGTGTTCTCGCGCGGTGGCGCAAAACCATCGAAGCGTTGCACTTTGAGATAGTCACTGGATTCTGCCAGCCTGTTGATTTCGTGACTCCACCAATGAGCTTGTCGATAACTGCTGCATTTGATCACCAGACTCCTGAACAAACAAACAGGCAATTTGTGAAACACAACCACAACACAATCCCAGACACAAGAAGACCATTTTGTATCAAATCATCGCACTTGTGGGCCGTCGTGACCTATGGAGCCAAATGCTCATGTGTGTTTTGTTGTAACTAAAGTTTTAACTATTTAACCATTTGGGGGAACACTGTGACTTTGAATGGCCGTACGTCCCTTTATATAGGTCACAGAAAAGTGGTTGTTTGGGCTCCCAGGCCATAGGATAGTGTGATGAAAGCAATAAGACATGTGTGGAATCATAGTTATTAAGTTAAATGTTAAATGTTAAATAGCATAAATCTGAGTACATAGACAAACACACAGCTGAACCTACCGAGTGAAGTTCTCAATGCAGACCCCGTATCTAGTGTCAGTGTAAGAACGGCCGACTTTCACTCTGAACTCTGGGTCAAACAGCAGCACGAAGTTGATGTAGCCGTGGTCCCGGTTCATGTACATCAGGCAGGAGTCCTTCACCACCAGCCAGCGGCGCGACCAGCGGAAGCAGAACTGATGGTGGCCGATGCAGTTCAGGCCTTGGATGCGATGACCCCCTGACCTCTTGAAGATTGGCCCCTCCCTGATGCAAGTTGACAAGATGTTGCAAATTGAACCTCTCTCATGAATTCAGTTATTTACTTGGTACATAAAACACATAAACCTCAACAAATTTGCTTACAAGCCTTTAGGTCCAAGATCAGTGACGAATGACAGAGCACCGACAGAGAGGAACTCCAGCTGAAAAAATAGAAGAGACAATGTAAAAATGCTGCAGGACATCCACTGTGTATGTGTGTTGTGTATCTTTAGGTTTCATAGCTTTTACCATGCTGTGATCATTCCGACAGAATGCGTTATCCAGCAGACCATTCAGATACTCCTCAAGATATTTCTGAAATAGACAAGGAGGTAAGAAAATTAACAAATCTTGAAAAGCACCCTGACACACTGCAGTCAGTCAGAAGCCGCTCTGAGACAGGCACTGATGACATTTTGATGCCAGCCCTCAAGTAAAATGTCTGTGAGATCATGTGAGAGAATAGGACACACAACGGATGCAAAGATATATAAACTAAAAGAATCGGCCATACACAAAAAAGACGCAAACAAAAATGTCAAATTTGAAAGAGAATGACATTCAAGAGCTTTGTATTTCCACAATAATTGACTTTTATCGATTCAAAGTCGACACTGTACATGTATCTAACGGGTTGGTTTAATACCATTTTGCTGGAGGTCCTCCTGGTTCGTTCAGTCCCGTGCAGGCTGGGCATTTCCTCTGACATGGCTCTCAGCTGCTGCCGCTCCTTCGCAAATCTGTCGCAAATATTTGAATATTCAAAACAATCAGAGCCTGAGAGATAAGTCAATAAAAGCTCAGGTTCAACCCATCACTCAGATTTTGAACAGCACCTCCCTCAGAGGGAGAGGTGGATTTGCCTGATTATGATAAACTGATGTGGGCACCAACCTTCCCAGAGGCAGCAAGCTAATCAACATCTTGTGTTTGTAAAGGTCTCGATGCAGCTCCTGGAAGTGCTTGTACTTCCTCTTCACTGTCCAGTGGAAATGGCCGTGTGTCAGCCGCACAGTGTACAGGGTGCCTACGCGGACCTGGAGGGGCAATTAGGAAAATGATGAAAATCAAATACTGAAGAGAACAAAATTACGATAAATGACTTCTCTTTCCTGTTCTCAACTGCATTTGTTAGTTAGAAGGATCATGCAAAAAAGCTCCTGAACAAATTTCCTTAACATTTGGGGAGATGTCGGAAATGGCTTAAGGAAAAACCCATTCAATTCAGGAGAGGAGCAGGATCCAGAGCTGCCCACAGCCATACAATGCAGCAACACTAATGAGAAGTGTAAAACCACTTTTTGGATTCATTATGAAGCTGTGGCCGGACAAATTATCAAGAGTCACAAATAACTGTTTGAGTAAACATTTTCTCTTGGAATTTCATCACGCTTGGGAGTCCTTCTAATTAGTATGCATCACTTCCTGAAAATAAAACATTGAGTTTCCATTTTCCTTGACTTACATGTCTTTGGATAGTAATAAGAAAATCAGAGCATGAAGATACTCAGACATGGAGATGATATACAAACTGACTGAGGGGGCCATATATCTTAGCTCTTATAAATAATTATACTGTTTTAGTTTGTGCAAAATGCAACATATGAGTCTCTGGGTCAATTCTGGTTAATGCACCATTACACTCACACCACTTGTGCATTTATACCCATTTAGAACATTGAATTGTGAATGGTGATGTGTCAAAACTTGTAAAATGGGCTCCCAGTAAGTCAGCTCTTCGGGGGATGAGTCTCTGATGGCTCCAGGAGAACTCCACAGTAAATTCAGCCACGCACTTCCTCTCACACTCTCAAAACTTCACTCACCTGTTCAACTCTCACGCTGCATTCACACTCCACGTAAAACCAACCTGCCACATAATCTCCAGCCTAACTCTCCTTCTGAACAACATCAGGCTAATGCAGCAGCTCTAAAGGCCGAAACATGCTTCTGCAACTGCGTCTGCAGAGCCTTTTTCTGGCGGACAAAACCGCCAGTCAGTGACGGGTTATACAAGTGGTCATACTTTCAGATCTCTTCTGCCAACCGCTCTTCTATTTTGTCCATAATCGTTCTTCTAAATCTTCCGTTGTTTCTGCCTGTATTATGGGGCATGAAACCAGAAATGCAGCTCCAGAAGGGATGTAGAGCAGACCAATCACAGCCTTGCGGGCTGAGTGAGCTTGCGGAGCTTTGCCGTAAATTTTAGAAAAATTGGGCGACGCCCGTAAGCACGTAAGAAGGGATACATAAGCACTTAAGGGACCCGGAAGGGCTCTTGCGCTTACGGGCCCGTGAAAACGCAGAAGCATGTTTCAGGCTTAAGCCCTAAACGCCCCCACAGGAGTTCAACTACCACACGACACACAGGGACAGCTGACTGTTCAGACAAGGAACACGCTGCTCAATAGTTTAGCAGCAGAGTTTCATCTGCAGCTTTACTGTCATCGATTGTATATTACACCATGTCATTGACGTAAAACACTGTTAAGTCTGAGATGATAACAAGTGATCATGGGTCGATCGTCAGCTGGTTTTAGGAAGCAGAAACTGTTTCGAGATGTTTCTAAATTAAAAAGGTTTTGTGTGTGTTTTGATTTTTAAGTTTATCTAAACCTTAAAATACTTCTATTCTTTTAACAAGCACCAAAAGAAAAAGAAAAAGGACCTTTGAGCGAGTAGTGTATTTCTCTGTGTTGTCCACTCTGCATGTAACAGGAATACCGGGCATTAAGTATGGCACACCCGCCTCCTTTATATCCGGTAGACGATGCACCACCAGGAAAGGACGGCCATCTGTGGAAGATAACAACATTATAATCAGACTCTTTGGACACCAGACGTTCTCAATAGGCAGCCCATTTAATGTGTTCCGTACCATTGCTGGACATGAGGCCGTCTAACTCATCTGGACTCAGGTTGTGGCCGTCGTGCGAGAAGCGTCTTCTGCCCAGGTTTTGTGCCATCGAGCTCTGGGCCTCGGGCTCGATCACTTCCTCTGGACTGGCCATCGCCCAGCTGTTGCAGGTGCTAGCTGTCCTGGTGCACAAACAAGATAAGAAGGCATATTAACATTTACAGTTGCAGAGGTTGTGCACCTTCTCGCCACTAAGTATACATAAGGTGAACTAAACTGGCACGCATGAGGAGTACTGATCAAACAAATGTGGAAATGAGAACAGACTCTTTATACACACCACAAACCAAATCACATTCAGTTTCCAGTAGAGACAAGGAAGCAACATAACTTAAAGCAACAGTATCCAACTTCTTTACCTTAAAATAGGAGTTTCAAAATTGGTTTGAAGGTGAGGAGAATGGTGTTGCTTTTATTCTCACTACCCACTCTGAATGTCCGCTCTTGCACTATGTGACTTTTGGTGAGGCCCAGTAAGTTCAAGAGTAATGCTGTACTTAAGATCAGTTAAAAAGAGTAAAAATTCATTTAAAACCAGAGTTTATCCCCAATATTCCACAAGGAAACTTGAATTTCTGATGGAAATCTGGGAATACAAGAGGCACCAAACACCAAAGTTATCTACGTGTATTTAATTAGGGGCTTTCTGCAGAAAGGATTTACACAGAGAGTCACAAGGATCTCAGAGTAGAGCGTGAGAGAGGAATCTAAACACAAACAAATGATTTACATGTGTTTCCTAAGGAGATAAACAGACATACACTCCTTCCTTTGGTGGGTAATTAAGTGGCAAAAGGCTCTGGCTGTTTTCAGGTCATAAACAGTTTAGACCATAAAACAGCTCAGGTCAAAAAAGTATTTAGACAGGGCTGCAAAAGCTTACTTTCTAAATACAAAATAGTTTCCACCACACTTAGTTAATTTTTCCAAAAATGTTTTTAATTTAAAGTCTGCTGTATTTGTTACAGCTGCAGCTCTTTTGATTCAGGAAGCCGGGGATCATGGGTCATATCTGTTGTGTGTCAAGTCAGTGTCACCGGTCAACACATTGATAGTCTGTGTTTTTTTCCTTTTAATCACATAATGGCTTGGACACTGAGCCTGACAAAACAAATCACCACGTGTAGCTGCAGGGGGCGCTTTTACTCGGTAAAAGACAAATGGTGTTGCTTTAAAACACAAGACTACACGGTAAATATTTGACTGCATTCATTTGATTTGTTTTTGTTTTGTCTTCTTAGTGTTCCTTAAATTAATTATAATGATATTGTCTCTCTCTGGCTTCATCATGTCTCATTACATATTAAATTCAGTTATTTCTAAAGGGCTGCTAGAAACGGTCATCAATATTTCCGGTCTATTACACTTTGTAAGTTAATGTGAGTTTGCCTACTATGAATGAACTAAATGGCAATAGCGTAATTGGTGTGTTACATCTATGATATATTATATTTAATTTTATATGATTAGCAGCATGCAAACATTGCAGTAGTGTTGGTAAAAGTAAGATCAGAAGCAGGAGCAGTCAAAGTCCCACTAGCTCTACTATGACAACAGCTAACAGGAACAATAGCAACAGCATTATGAGTCATATAAGATGTATTTTAGGGGCAGCAGCACTAAAGCAATAATGCAGCAGCAGCATTCCTGACATCGGCAGTCACGTTTGTCATACATCATCAGTTGCAACAACACAACTCTTGTCTGCAAATAAACGTCAGGTTACTGGAGAAAACAATCTGGTCAAACAAGCAGGAGCTTCAAGTCAATCTCATCCTCAGAGAGAGTGAGGTAACATCCTCACACAGGAAGAAGCATTCAAGCACGACTCAGTATCACAGTCGGTGACAGACTGCCAAATGTTGCCAGAAGCACAGTTAGAGTGACAAAGGTAAAGAGTCTTAAAGCAGCATCGGCATCTCGTGGTGTTTATCTGCTGGTCAGGTCATCGAGAAGTGAAACACGAGAAGTGTAGGACACAGCTACCGGTGACAGAGGAGGGTGTGCGTGTGAAACCTTTTGTGAAGTGCGTGGGTAGATGTCTTTGAATGGCTGAGTGTTTCCTAGGAAACGAGGAAATGTGGTTGGTGTGTTTGTGTGTGTGTGTGTGTGTGTGTGTGTGTGTGTGTGTGCGTGTGTGTGTGCGTGCGTGCGTGACCCATTGACGAACCACATTGGAAAGACTTCATTGAAATGACTCACTAGTTTAAGATAGCAACATTATTAAATAACATCCATTGTTTTCTACTGTTTAGAACAACCTAATCTTTTTACTTGCCAAATTGCTTAGACAATCAAGAATTATAGATATATTGTAAATTAACTGTATATAGACCAATGCTACCTTTCTTTGTATTGTACTAATCCTATTTCATAATGATGTAATAATGACATAATTTCTACCATATATTGACGAATGATGGAATAATAAAGAATGAAATAAGATAGAGGCTCTAATGTTATTGGCTGCCAAATTTAACATATTACTACACTATAAAACGTTTGTGAATTCATAGAAAGTCATGATAACATAATTCCAACATATGACTTTTAATCACTCTATGATTTGAATGTTTAATATGTTTTGTATCTGTCATGTGGCCAGAAATTGTATTCCTGTCAATTAAATTCCCTTCCAACTGTTGGTGGAGATAGATGTGGTTTACCAGATGAGCTCTGAGTTCTGTTGTCTTTTACTTCCTTGGGTCAATCTTTACAGTTTGAGGAAACACAAACTTGCCAATAAGCATACATTATGTGCATAGAGAGTTTTAAACAGCAACTTGACACCAGCTGCAATGTTTTTTACGTATAGTGATGATACTCAGGATGCTTATACTCAAGCTGTGGCATGTACGTCCGCATATCAACGTCAGATGTGGTTACAGGACAAGTGAAACAGAGCGCCTCCATGCAAGACCCTTGAAACATTAAGTAGAATAGGTCAGGGGTAAAACAATGCTATTCACAGTTCCTCTTTAAAGAAAGCTACTGCTGCATAGAGGATTGTGTTTGCATTTATCCAACTTTAACAAAGCAGACTGTACTTTATTTATCTGAATATGATCCGACTGACGCCGTAATCCGCTTGACGTGCAGATTATGTTTAATACTTAAATGGTAATACACAACACCTCTACTTAACTAAGGCCGGGGTCTGTGGCTGGGTCCGAGGTCACCACTCTGAAGGACTTGGCTGAGCAGAGAGTGGTGGCTCCAGAAAAGTCATGTACTATCTCTCACACCCTCTTTATAAAACACTGGACAAAAGTTAAGAGCAGCTTCAGCAATGGAATCATTTCACCTCCAACAGGAGGTCATCCCTGCCAACTGACATTAACCTTCTCAACTCATTAACCTCCACCGGGCCTGTGATCACTGAACTGGACTAAATTTAAAATACCTTTTTGTTCACGTGTGATGTTTGTGTTCACATATGGCGCATAATAAGTGTTATTATTATCATTACTATGATAGTATTGGTCAGAGGCTTAATCATAATCGTGTTTTGTGTTTAAAGGTCTGCAAGTAGCTTTGAATTGAAAATCTGGTCAATATTAAGATTAATATCTCTGTATGCAGATTCTATATAAATATAAAAATGTTCATCAACAGCAATTAAACAAAACGTATCAATATAATGCTTATATTTGGCAACCACAGCTGTTTGTCACCACAAACGGCCCCCAGGAGCCAAAATCAGTTTTTAAACTTAAAAGAAACAACAATGTGGAATTTCTAGTGCTAACTCTTGACATTGAGTGAAATGAAACTTATTTCTGGCCATGTCGTCCAGCCCTACTATCCATCCATCTGTCTCAAGCAAAGTCCACCTGTTAAAATGGGGACAGCAGGGTTCATCCACTTAAACTTTGACTTTAAACAACACCCCCTGACACAGATGGTAATGTTTACATTTTCCATTTGATTTGATTTTCAACTGAATGACTCTGACCTCTCAGAAACAGCACACGTGCACAGGACCTTTGAGAACTCACGGGGTAAAACACACAGGGTGTGACAGTGACATGTGCACTGAAAGGATCGGGTCTGAGTGTCGAACAAAACTTCGCACAATGACTAAAACAACAGTGCTGAGTCAAACCTTGCCTGAGCCGCATGGTCCGACTACATATTTCCCCTTTAAAACTCCTCCGCTTCGACTTAGAATAGCTCCTCTTCCTCAGAAAGGCACAGTCACACGTCGAGAGGGGATTTTGGGGGAAAGAAAAACGCAGATTTTAAGGTTAGACTGTCAGAGGTGATGGGAGTTTGACTGTGGGGCTGCAGCTCCACCAGACCCTCCCAGGCGACCACATGGGATCTGTATGAACCCGTTTTCCCACACCGCCGTTAAATCCGCGATCACTCCGGATCTAAATCGTAACCGTGGCTGAGCACCGTGGAAGTGCTGAGAGCTAAGTTTTGTCGTCTCCACCCATTCCCCTGTTTTCCCACAGCGCCACATTCCACCAGGAAAAACTACTCCTCGATCAAACCACCGCACGGATCAGCTGTGTTCACATTGTTTACATTACACGGAATGTTTATAAACAGATGTGACAGTGTGGGGCGAGTGTGTGATGGCTATAGACATGTGCATCTGGACGATCAGGAGTCGGTACCGCTGCGACACACAAACACACACACGCACACACACACAGGAGTGGGATATAACGCGTCAAAGTTTGGCCTACAACCATACTCACTCTCAGTTTAAATGAAACCCCGGCTCGGCTCGGCTCGGCTCGGCTCAGATGCTCCACATGAGACACAACAAGGCGAACACACACCCAAGCTACAGCTGATCGATCATCGTATTCCACAGTGTTGCTAATGCAGAGTGTCTCCAGTAGGTGATGCACATCAAGTCCCTCCCACCGGTGGCCTGCAGGACAGAAGGGAGGAGACCCGAGAGTGATGGCAGCTTTTTCCACAACAGTCTGGCGCAGTATTTAAAAAGCATATATATTTGTACAATAGTTTGAAACAATAATCTCGGGTGTATGAAATATATATAGATAGATTGATGGATAGAAAATGATGGAACCAAACAGAAGAAGAGAGTTAAAGGGATAGTTCACCCCAAATTGAAATTCACTCATCATCTACTCATCACTATGCTGATGGAGGGGTTGGTGAGTGAAGTGATTTAATCACTATTGGAGCTGGAGTTTCAGGGGTAAACAAACTCTCCTCGAAAATAAAACTGCAACTCTCCTCCGGGGCTGCATACGCGAGTGAACATATAGGCTTTAAACATGGTGTAAATTATGCTGTTTGAAGCAGAATTTGAATGCCGGGCTTATCAACACTTGGATGAAACCACAGGAGCCGATATGGTGGTATTTAATGTGTTTTTTCTGTAGTTTTTTTACGTTTCCATTTACTTAAATTGTTTTGGAACTGGGTGAAAGGCTGTTTATCTCTGAAACTCCAAACGTGTTTTGTGGACACTTCTATAAGCCCTCCATAGGCAAAGTGGTGAGTGGGTCATGATTCATTTTCGGGTGAACTATCCCTTTAACAGGCAGGGATTTGGCTGCAACGCGGACATGTTGTGACTCGGTGCCTTCAGGTACACACACACAGACACACACACAGGAATGTAGCCTTTATGGACGGTAGGGACAGGACACGTGCTTTTAATTTATATTTTACAAACTGCGATGTAAGTCACACATAATATCGCGAGATTTGCGGTTAAAACGTTCAACAAGAGACCCTTAGATAAAATACCTGGGAAATCAGGTATTTCACAAATCCATATACATGAAAACGAGACCTAAAATGTCTTTATATTTCCTAATGAATTTCTCTCTTTCTGAAAGCACTGACACTCATGAAAAAGAAAGAGGCAGTGGACTTAGAGAGGAATATGCCCTTTCAATCTTTAACTTTATTATTATTCATTTATTTTTTGTATGATCAATTTATGTTATTGTTATGTCTTACACTGTTTTACTATCATGTCTGTTTTGTCTCTTTTATTTGTGTGAAGGACCAGATGTATTAATGAACACCTGTATTAATTCTCACAGTTTATGGAGACAGGTATGGTACAATAGTATAGAATATAATAGAAAGAAACTGTCATCATATACTGACACAACAGAAGTTGCCACTCCACTAGGTGCATAGGAACACATGCACATAAAAAGACACAAGATATAACACATTTCATATACATTGCATACCATACACGCAGACATAAAAAAAGTAGTACTATATATATGAATGTATGATTATTGCACAGTACACAGAAGTTATTGCAGAGTAAACATAGTTAGATCAGTGTGCTAGGGCAGTTTTAATTTATTTTGTGTGTTGATTTAGAGTTTGCACTGCCATAGGAGAGAAACCTTTCTTGAGTCTGGAGGCTCAAGCTCTTGTCTGTAAGTGACCTGTAGAACCTTCCTGAGGGCAGCACTATCAAAATATTTCCAACCACTCCCTTAAATAAACTTCAAAAAATGTGCTACAGGAAAATGTGTTTAAAGGTGCTTTTCACAAAATGGGCCAACTTATTGTTGGTCTGCCCACAGCCTGGTTACAGACTTTCCAGCACCAGTTCAGTTTGGCAGAGACTTCAATGACTTAGAGATTCACAGATATAAGACTGTAACATGTTTATTAGGAGTGAGTTTTTTATTTTGTTATTACCAGGGCCCTTCTTCCTACATATTCTACACCCAAAAGTGACAGGTAACTTCACCAGCTTTTAATGAGATTGTGGTCCTATAAACTAATTAGACATATGTTATAGGTTTATTCAAATTAACTGATTTCATTCAGAGAGGAAAGTGTTAACTGGGGTTTACTGGTCAAATAAGCAATAATCAGATAGAGGTAAATACTCACAATATGTTTGTTAGAACATGGTGAGAGTTTCAGACCATTTAGAGTTTTTTCATTTAAGACTGATCAGTTGTGAAATACAGTGTGAATGTTGGCCTGGGGGTGGCGCTGTTATGAGGAAAGAAGCCCTTTTTTGCTTTGTTGTAGAACAGAATCACACCACATGGTGGCGTTCAACCACACTCAAAGAAATAGTCTTAGAGGGATTCAGAAATACAATCCTAAGAATGAGCACGATGATTTTAAGAACTTAGGATCCCAAATCACAAAATGTACCTTTATTTTATTAGACTGAGAATGAAATGCATTTACTAAGCATCTATTTAATGGATCTGATTATAACCTTATTACAAATCTAAATGTTGTACAGCAGCTCTTGAATCATCCACTTATGTAACTTTGAACACAACTGCAAATTAAGAGAAACATGGTAAACCTGAAGTCATAATGTTTAAGTGCTTTAAATCTAAACACAGTGAGGAGATGAGGGAGCAGGGCAGGATGATGTGGATGATGTAGAACAGCTGCTTCCTTTAGATTGTCAGATAGAACAAGGTATTAATGATAGTTCGAGTCATCTGGATAATAACATTGGATGATCATCCTCCTGGCTGGAGAATGCATGACTGCCCACCCGCCTTTTTCTGGATATTGGAGTAATACATGTTTGTTCTGCATCCATATGTAAGTGACTGGCAGCTGTGAAGGATAGCAATCATGCATATTGACCCATAATTGTCCTCTGGTTACATATCTGATCTCTCCTTTGTGATGCATACAACCCAGTCTGAGATACTACAGATTCCATGTACAGCTACTACATATCACGATTAAACCTTTTGGGTCACATCCTTTGCCAAAAAACGATTCAATAAGTCAGGATCCACAAAATAAAACATTTATTTAAAAACATGGCACAATTACATCAAGACGATATCCCTCCGAGCCATCTATCTCTAACAAGACTTTCTAATAAATAAGTGATAGAAAGAAGAATAAGGCTTTGATTCAGAGCAGCTGGCTCAATTTACATGCACAGGTTCTTTATATAAGACATAGTACATGCACGGCAACTTATCCAGACTTAAGTAGATATGTATTTTAGTGTGGTACATGGTTGAAGCCCATGAAAGACAAGCAGTGAAACTTCTTGATTGCTATTTTGGAATATAGCTCTTCACAGTCCATGTGGCTGCATTGAATACACAATATCGCAACGCTGCTGTAGTTTGATGTGGGAAGCCTCAATAGAAAGAACTCCCAGAAAGGTGGTAAATGGGCTTAAGCACTTTCAACCATGACCCCATGTCTAAACTAAGAACTATAGTATTTTCTATCGTAGAACAGACAAATGATAATTCTATTCTAAGATGATGATGAAGCTCAACCTCATCCAACGATACATTACAACCAAATGAACAGACACCAAAACGAAGACCTAAAAACAAAGCTGCATAATTGATTAAAAAACCCTCAGCTGCATTAAAAGTGTTCACAAGTATAGGTCTGAGCTGTGAACATGACTTAATTCAACTCTGAATCTGAGACCGACGAGTCATGGAGGCAAGACAGCTCTGAGTGAAAATGTTTTTGGGGATTTGAATGCTCTTATGTCGGGATGTATTTATTGCTCTGGCCAGGAAATGGAAATTCTGGCACCTGGTTGAAGTGTCCTGTCAGGAAGATCGCCACCGTGCCGATCATGAAGAGGAGAACGGCAACCCAGAAACACACCTTGTCAATCATCTTCCCGATCAGTACCCAACTTTCAATTTCCTGCGGTTGGAAAGAGAGTGAATAGAGATTAAAGAATGAAGGCTTACCTAAAAGGATGGTGAAAGGGAAAATATGTAAGATTGAGCGTCCTGAGACAAAATCTGTCTGATGGGCAGTTGAAGTCACACTCACAGATCCGATGTCGTTCTGTTGTCTGGTACTCGCAGCGATGAAGTTGCAAGCATCCACACACTGCTTGATCTCAGGTGCAGCTTGGGCCAAACTCTTGTACAGGTTGGCTGTGCTGCTGACGTCCATATTATCCACTGAAAGGGGGAGAGGAGACACTGACAGTTAGAGATCAGTATTATACAGCTTCTCCTGAGGTAGACTCTGGTTGCTTCCATGGTAATGAGGCAGAAAAAGGTGTTGAAAAACACAGGTTACGCCTTTAATACTAAAATGAGTCAGAGAAAACGCGTAAAAACAGCAACTGTATCATGATGATGACATTGCTCTAATAGCTATGCATGTTTACCTATATATTCACCCATGCACATTATGCAAAATTATGCAAAAACTACCAAGTGGATTGCCACAAAACTTGGTGGATGAATTTGTTGTGGCTCAAGGAAGAACTCATTAAATTTTGGTGTGGATCTGGATCAGGGTTGGATCTTGGATTTTGTCTAAATCAGGGGCCATATACAGGCTCCACTATGTAAATAGAGGGGCCAGTTAAATGTCCGAAATCCATTCACCATTCTGTTATTCATAAAGTGCACATTTAAGTGAATCCTTATTTATTGGTAGCTCTAAAGCTTTGAGCAAAGCCACACATCATTCAAGACATTTTGGAATGTGTTGCTTGACCGAGCACATTGTGTAAATACAAATTCATAACTAATTCTCTTATTTTTAGTAAGTCGTAACCACTTTATATTTTAAGATGACTAACACTGGCACTACAGAGGCCAATCAGATTTGAGTGAAGGTGTTTTATTTTCCCAGAAATAATTCAAGGATCTTAAGGAAAAATGTGGGCACATTTAGAGAAGTTATATTTATAAGTTATAATAATATCCAGCAAAGCACAAACACATTCTGTAGCATTAGGGAAACCACATAGCCCTCTCTGGAACATTCAGGCAAGTATTGGAGCAGAAATACGCAACAAACATGGATGTGTTGGCTCATTGTTTTAGAAACAGACTTCTTACCGACAGACCGGGTTAGGCCGTGCCTCGCCCTCTGTTTGTCGAACATCATTTCACTGCGAGGTTGTTTCATCACATATTCCTCTGCTCTCTGCATGAGGCCAAAGGAGCTGCGCCGCCGCTCCCTCACTCCGTTGACCTCCGTCGTCACCTCGCTGTCATCCACCAGTGGGGACATGCCCAGGAACCGAGGCACCATCTCCAAGAACACCTGAGGAAGACAGGAAAAGGAGAAGTAGTTGTTAGGTCACATAATCACATAGACATAAACAACACCTAAATAGGAACTCACATGTTTGATGCTGGGGGACATGGTGTGAGTGCTGGGGCTGCGCAGGGAGATGTTCAGCACCACGATTTGATTGGTAGCAATGAGAGTAGTGACACACATGACAAAGATCAGGTACCTGCAGCGGGGAGGAAATCAGACAAGATCCGGGTTGGACAAGACACTCAAACTGTATTGGTTAAAAAGAAAGAAAGAAGACCAGCAGAAATCGGCAGAGGTCAGCAGAGAGCACACGCTGACTCACTTGCCAATTAGAGGGACGGAGAGAGACGTCTCAGGGACTTTCTGAGCAATAAGGAAGAGGAAGACAGTTTGAGCCAGCAAGACGGAGATGGCCAGAGTCAACTTCTGTCCTCCAGCTGTGGAAGGGGACAACAGAGACTTAGGAGACCAAATAGAAAGATTATACGTGGAGTACTATAAAGAATATTGTGTTTCATATTCAGACAGTAATTATATAACATCATTTGGCATCAGTTAGGGATTTTACCAAGACTGACTGAACAGGCTTAATTTTTGTTTGGTTGCATGGTTGGTTGTATTCATATTTTAAATAAGTAAATATAAGTCAAATGACTGCTTCCAAATTCTGGTCTTTTTATATTATCATTCTGTTCTGTGTCCAGATGCAACAAATTATGAGACTTCACATTTTATAGCATTAAATATTGTTTGTGCTACTGCCCCATATTATGTCATTAACAGCCATAATGACATGCAATTACTAACCCTGTGCAGGGAGGAAGTAGGCCAGTACGACCAGTGAGGAGATGAGGGAGCAGGGCAGAATGATGTTGATGACGTAGAACAGCGGCTTCCTTTGGATAATCAGGTTGTACTGGATCTCCTGATACTCCAGGTCGTCCGGGGTGTACCGCTTGTTGATCATCTTCCTGCCCGGACGATGGACGATGGCCCACTCGCCATTCTCTGAACAGTGAAAGCGCATTAAGCCACAGAGGAACTGTGTGTTTTGAATGTTGGAGTATTGAATGCGGATGCGCTGTACCTGTGAAAGCCGCTGGGTCAATTTCCACCCACTCAATAGTAATTCCATTATCTACAGCCAAAATAAGGTCCACTTCTTTGGCACTGTACGTCTGGGATCTGGGGAGGTGGCAGTGAGAGAGGATTGAAAAGAGACAAACTCAAACATCATTACACATATCATATATGTACTGTATTTACTTATGATATAATTGTACTTCACCGGAATGCTAGCGTGCAGTTTTGATAGTCAAACGGGAAGTAGGTGATCTCGATGGCACAAGTGCTCCGATAGATAGCGGGAGGTAGCCAGTACATCGCCCCATCGAAGCTGATCAACACATTGGCATAGTAAGCCACGTCAAACTTGCCATCGATGCTGCAGAGAAGGACGCACAGAAAGAGTTGACGCCATATTTTAGCCCCAAACGACAAACAAATAGTATAATGGCGCCATTTTTCCGTCTTACTTGTTCTCAAGGACAATGTCAGGAAGCCACACTGTGTTGCACGGGACACGAATTTGATCAATGCCATTATAGTCAGAGGTGTTCCAAACAAAGCGATAATCAACCCATGTCTGTAGGTGACATTAAAGAGAAAGGTCACGAGACACAACAGAGGACCGAACGAATGAGTAATGTAGACAGTTTGGAAAGTTCCATGATTTCTGCAACCAAAACAAAATTATGAATAAACAGAAAACTCACAATCAAAATCCACACGTTGGTCGTAAGGGTCTCTTCCTTTTCATTCTGTGGTGCAAGTGAATGTGAGAATTAGAGTTGTGGGTGTCAAGCCCTTTTAACACACAACCTCCATCGGATGTCCAGAGATTCGAGTCCGGACTTTCTGCGTGAGGTTGCTTTTCACACATGAAGAACGCAGCAGGAGATTCTCTGCTAAGATGCCTTCACAACATCACAGAAATGATTCAGGTGAGAAGATCAAATGTTTTAGTTTCGACCCAGGCATCCCTTCGAATCACCAAAATCTCTTTTAACATCTACATCAGTGTCTTCGATGTGAATGTGTCCTTTTTCACCACAATTTTTTTTTATTTTTGCACCTGTCACATTTTTCTGTCTGTCTGAGGTGGGTCTCCTGCTGTGTTCTCACATCGGCTCCCCTCAGACATTCTGTGGACTTTATTCTAGGAGGCTGGCCAGGAGAGGGTCAGCAGAGAGTCCAGAGGCTCTCCACGGACATTTGTGTTCACACATACAGCCCCTCCAGAAAATGTCCGGAGGACCTCTAGCAATCAGTTGATGTCTGAAAGCAGCTACAATGTGTGCGATTAGCAGAGTGCTCTACTCGGCGCCAGTCCATGTCACAGAGATATATCTTTTAATATAGTCAGGCTATGTGAGAACAAGTAGGAAGGGCGAGCTCTCACCAGTGAGATAAGGTTAGTGAGGGTCATCTTAATCATAATCGTCAGCTTGTCCTCAGGATGAACCACAGGTCGTATGTTTTTGTTGTAGTCTTTGAACAAGTGGCCCATCAGCCTCGACTCCTCATTACACTGCACTGCACGGAGAAACAGATAAGAAATTGGGTCAGTGTATGATCTGCATGAGGGGATCGTCAGAGCCAAGACACACATGTCATTAAAAATAAAAAAATTAAATACTAACTTTGGTACCGTTAAAGCGAGACAATGTAAATGTGAAGGAATTTTTTATCTTCCTCTCACTTTACATCAGTACAGCACCAGTCGGAGAATAGAGCCCATCTCATTCCACACACACTCCTTTCTCTCTCCAAGCAATACCCAAGGTCAAGCTACAGATAAAGGGCCAACTAGCAGTACATCGTAGTGTTTACGCTCATGGACTTTCACATCTAATTCAGATGCCCCAGACAGAGATGCTCCAGCTGTTTTATCAGTAGAAAGACATAAGAACACCACATGATTTATGTATGCATGCTTTAGGCTTAACTATCAAATAGGATGCGAACACCTACATGCAACATTGAGAGTGACAGTAATTCTAGCCTCACATGGACGTGCTGTTGGAACGGGTGAGGCAAGTTATGGGAAATAAAGTATACATCAATTCTTTTTTTTTCAAAGATGTTTTCGGTCATTCAAATTGATGCATCCAAATGCACAAGATGGAGGCGTTCACATCTGGGGTATTTCGACTTTGTTTCTGGATAATGGGAGGATCTTTAGGTTTATATCTATGGTGTGACCATTAGCATGTGGTGGCTAATGTTAACGAATATTAGCAAACTTCAGCTGAATATTGCTGCATGGCTAACAAGTTCTCCGGTTTGAGAGCTCTATGTACCTGTTTATCCTATTATCGTGTGGCCATGATCAAAACTGCACTTCATGGCAGCAGTAGTATTTATTACTCTCCTCGGCTCCAGTGTATTACAGAATAACATTCAAGAGACACTCAGAGTAAGAAAAGGCTGAGTTTATTTCCGACCCCTTGCCTCTTTCCTCCCAGCTGTCACTACCCATAGCTCCGATTACACAGCAGCTGGGAAACTCTTAACCACTTCAAGTCACACTCTGGGCATCCACAATAATCATCAATATCATTAATAGGCAGAAATGGTATCAATAACACATACTAGAAAGTCGCACAGATCAGGTTCCCCACCATGATCGATCCATGCCCTGGTACAGTCAGACACAAATATATCACATGGATTCGAGCTGTAGTCACGATTCTCCCATGGGACAGTTTGTGTGGTGGGCAGTGTAATGACAGTGGTCAGATGTCGCACCTCCCAAGGCAATTGTCAATGATTAAATATTGTTGAATATTACACTGGACACAATGCACATGGATGAATGAAGATCACTCAGTGAAAGTGAAAATGTGAGAATGTAGAGTAAGACGTGTAATGCATCTGCATTAGACCTCTGAGTTTGGACACAGCTCAACAGCACTTTCTCCAAATTTATCATTGAGGAAAACAAAAACAGTTCTCCCTGATAGGAAGCTTTTGTGAAATCATAATTTTTAAAATGGCTTCATTTTCCCAGTTTTTCTGTAATGGAGGGAATTTGCGGTTTCTTTCTTTTATGTTACTATTATCATTACCTCCAACAAGGAGGTCTGTTTGTGTTTATTTGGTTCTTTGTTTGTTAGTTTGTTACCAGGATTATGCAAAAACTGGTCACACTTTTTGTGTTAACCAATTTTCAGGACAGTTGGCAGAGTGGGGGGGCATGACCAAATAAAGAACATTTCATTTTTGTTGTAGATTTAACATTGTGCAACCAGGGCGTTTTTCAAAATTCTTCTTGATTTCTCTTTATCTTCAGATGAAAAAATACATGTTTAAGGGACTGATTTCATTGAGTGTGTGTAATCTGATGCAGACCTAAACAAAATGTTTGATCTAGTGAATTTAAACCTGGTTTCACAACAGGACTGTTGGACCTTGGCAGAGGTATTTGCTCTATTGAATACCATTCTTAGTTTTGTTTAGTCTTTTGTAAAGCCCTTTGTAACCTCATTTAGATAAGTGCTATCAAATTAAAGGATATTATTACAGCCTACTTTTACTGTTCTTGTTCATCCACCAAAAAGGGTTTTGTGATGGATGGCTAAAAAAGCAATGCTGATATTCAAAAAAACGAATTACTGGTAGGTATGGTAAACAGTAAGCAGTGATTTTTTGGTATGATTCTGGTATGCTTCTAAATGCAGGAGTCAGCTAATTTACTTAGAGCAGTTATATTAATATGTGGCAACAGTAGTTTGATTTGTGTCTCTGCTTTGACCCGGTCAGTTTCTGCAGCTGACCTGTAAACCTGCATGATAGGATATCAAGGCAGCTCCAAGGTGATCAATGAAGACCTCATAACGTTGGCTGATGAAATCTTTGTCCCCAGATAAAACCAGCTCTAAATGATGATTTGGCTCAAGGGACCCTTGACCCAAGAGAGCAGGCAGTGTAATATGTCAGAGTAAAATTGACAAACAGGTAAACATTGCAACATCTCAGTTTAACTGGGGTAGACGCGAAACAAACTCACCCCAGATGACTGTGACCTACTACCCAGTGCACACTACTCTGCTTCTACTGCTGGCAGTGTTTTAAACATGAAGGGATTGTTATGTGACCCAGCCAAAGGAAGGGTCTGGTGCTGTCCAGGGGGAATGAATCGCTGTACCTCAGCATCTTGTTGTCTGCATTACCGATTCTGATCATAACAACTTAATGAAGACTTGAGGGAGGCAGAGAGTTAATTCAAAATATCACACCTCCACTGAGTTTGACTTAACATATGCAGCTTCTGCTAAATGCAACGTGTGTAGAGATCCAATGACCGACAACAGCCTCAACTTCATATCCCGTTTGTGTCTGACAGGAAAATTCATTTGACACTATGGTTTGAGGTAAGAATGTCAAGAACTTCTCTCAGCCTAAATGAGCTGTGCTTCTCTCAGTGAAGATGAGCAGTGTTTTGAAATGGAGACCAATCACAACAGCACTGTTCCCAAACTCCTAGTGATATTTGAGTGACCTGGCATTTTAAGCATGTCAGGGAAATAATATCAACAGTCTACATTCCAGGAGGACTCTTATCCCTTGTTGTACCGTACTCCACTGACCTCTACCAACAAGATGGACACAGGAAGCATTTGTCCACTACAAGTTTCAATTCCATCCCAAGTGGCAAAATGCATTGGCAGAATCACTTAACCTCCCCTAAACCATATTCATATTATCTATCATATTCAGAGTTTCACAGCTTTTCAGTTCTGTTGTTCATGCATCCGTGGTGCCAATAATGTTCCCAAAATAAAATCCACTCTTTTTCGGGCTTTTTGGGCACAGCTGTGCACTGGGCCATGCACATTATTTATAGACTTGTATTAGTTTGGGGGATTTAGTGTTACGCACTGCAGTAATGCTGCTTGCATGACAAAGCACAGATGATCTTTCCCATTATTTGAGGCTAACCGACTTATTTGATCCCAACCGAAAAAATTGCACTGACTGCATCGTATAATCCTGCGACAGGTTATGTGACACATGATCCATGTCCATATCAAAATATTTAGTTACGCATATTAGTGGATGGACAAAACGCATGACGTGCACTGTGTACAGTTTTTTTTTGTATGCCGTGTTTTTAAATGTAATGTCAGTATATAAATAATGTTCATGGACCAAGTCAGACAATGATTATGTTGATATACACTTAACGGCATCATGCACATATACTATTTAATGCTATAATCTGTATGTTAGCTTTTAGATATGCATCAAATGAAGGAAATAATTAGTTTTGCCTCCAAACTTTATGAAAATACACAAGTTGTGAGATGTTATTAATACAGCAGCACGTGTATTCAGCTGTGAGCACATTTTAGTACGAAGAGTAAAGTTAGGACAATCAGCTCCAGCGTGTCCGCATGAGTTTCAGAGCTGCACACTGATCTTCAGCCGGCACATGACAGGCAGACGATTACTTTGATAGAGACGACGGCAGCCGGCCAGTCGATGAGGACGTGCCAAAGGTTTGCAACTGTGCCACTTACCCTCAACCATTAATTGCCCAAGAATAGTTACTACTCCAAAAAATATCCCAAAACTGCGCAGTGCCATCATATTCCACGACCCCTTCGCTGCCCAGCACGGCACTATTTATAAATATAAAGTTTGAGGGGCAGGAAAGAGGGAGACAGTGAGAGCAGAGACAGAGAGGTAGGGCCCAACCCACCCCACACACCACCACCACCACCCAAATGCCCCCGACTGTCGCCCACGCCGGCTGTCGCTCTCATGGGCTCAGATTACGCAGCAGCTGAGAAGCCGTAACCAGGACTTCAAGTCACACTCTGGTCAGTCACCAACAATAATCATCATCATGATCATTAGACACCAGCTATCTGTGGTGATGGCAGTAATATTTCATTAAGATGTTTTGGTGATAAAATTAAAGATAGTGAAACCTTGCACTGTTCATCTCCCATATGGAATATATCTCAGATATCCCTGTAATATTCCTGTGAGTCTTATTTCTCTATAGATACTATATAGTGTGTTTATTCTATATTAGATTATAAGGGAAATCTCCAGCAGCACATTTTCAAATTTATTTATTAGAGATTAGAATTTATATGTTCTGTGTGTGTGCTAGTGTGTGTGTGTGTGTGTGTGTGTGTGTGTGTGTGTGTTTCATTTATACCTCATGTTGTGGTTACCTTAACCTAATTTAAATCATTAAAATGTCAAGGAGAAGACATTTAACAAGGTTAGAGTGTAGGTCACTGAAAATCAATGTCCTCTGAAGTCATGGAGACCCGACAGCAAGAAAACAGAGCTACATGCACCTATGGGTGTAGCAAGGTGAACAGCTGTGCAGACTCATGCCGCTATGTGTCCAGGGTAATAATACACCCTGCAGAGCTTTAGCACCTCACCATCAGGACTCCAGCAGTGTGACTGTTTGCAGACTACAGCTTGACCAGCCCCAAGGAGGCCCACTCTGATATCTGCATCATGATAAGCAACCAATCTGTTTCGTTTTTTGAAATTCCAATAGCAGACCACGCTGCAGCCCTACAAATTGCTATTTATCAAAACCAGAGTGTAACTTTGCTATTTAATTACTGCTGTGGGTAACATAAGTAGAGTAACTCTTCGGTGTCAAGGGCAACAGACTGATTTTTGGAATGTGCCGTGTGAGTTGCACAGTATGTGATGTACTTCTAAATATACAGCAAGGAAAGCAGAGATGAGCTTCTTGAAGGTAATCAGAGCCTCCAGAAGGCAGATTGAGTATCTCACGCTAAGTTACAGAGGAAGAGCCGGACCCTTGCAGCTTCAAATCTATGTTTACGCCACAGTATAATAAACTGTATGGATTTTTCATTTAGTTTTAAAGCAGGTTTGGGATCAGGCTGTTTATGTTCCCCTAAACTACAAGCAGTCTGAGTGAAATCCAATATTTGCTTCTTTAACCCTCTTCGGCAGAACTGAGCCTGAGAAATGTTTCTCAGCTCCGCCCAATTTTATTCTCAAATTCTTTATAACAATGTCAGACAGGAATGTTTAACTGCTTTTATAGCTAGTATTATAATTGTGGTCATATCACTGAAGCGGAGGGGAGGGCGGCACATTTACCTTCAACAAGGCCCAACAGTCTCCTCATGAAACCACATTTAAATTCACAAATCCAGATTTTTATTTGGATCTGGACCAAATTGCAGACACACACTACACTGCTTTTTCCCCCATCAAGATCACTTGCATACACAGTAACATGGGTCAACCCTATGTCAGTCTATAAATGTATTGGACATTCTCTTACATTTAAACCTGTTTATGGATCAAATGTTTTTTTGAAACTTCAGACGACATGTGTAAAACTAATCAGGGTTATGACCCGGAAGGATCAACAACTGTACTGTTTTTATAAATCCCTTTACTTTTACATTACTTCTGAATGTCTGCACTATTGTCATTCATCTTGCTCGTGAGAGGTTTGTTAATGGGAATTTGAACCCGGCACCGTAAACAAATGTTGAATTCTATTGAGGGTTTAGGGACGAATTTAACAAACAACCAAACAGGATTATAAGTGTAATCCTAGACCTGTGGTTTTATGTTTGGTCTCTCCTGATATGTTTCACTTTTGCGCAAGGGGTGGTGGAAAATCCAGTGTTGTGGTTTCTGACAGTGACAAAATATCCACTTCCTGCTCTACTGACCCTCCTAACATAAACACATCCACACAGTGTGAATTCATACCACGTGGCTCAGTCCATTTGGTGCATCAGTTTACAAATCAGCAGCTTACAGTTTTTTTCCCCCACAGACGAACACAAAACTTTAATACAAAATGGATTAAACATATGTTAATTTCATCAGAATGTGTCATTAGAGAGCGGCAGCTGTGTGGAGTCAAGCAGCTCAGGGTTTCTGAAAGGGTCACATGTTTTCACAGGGATTCAAGCCTCTCCTCATAAGTTGCTGCCTATTTAACACGGGAATCATCCATTGGCTGCACGGAATAAAAGCCCCATGACCGGCCCCTCCCAGCCAAGGAATGAATGCCCCTGCTTTCACTTATTTTTTTTTCCCGCTCCTCTGTTGAAAACTGCCATTGTTGAGTCTCTCTTCGTGAGCACACATGTGGTTCGGCTTGAGTGGGGAGTTCAATGTCTGTTCACCTCCCCCCACATCCAGCAGCAGCAGCAGACCCACCGATAGAGACCAATCACAGGGTTTCCCATGATTATCTCTAACAGAGGTGATAATCATGGGAACACCCTTCATGCTCCATGTGAGTCCTCCTGTCTAACTGACACATCATGGACTTTAGAACTGAACTTAAAACTGAAAGATATGAATCTGTATATGAGGTTTGAAAATAAATAACACGTGTAGGTTTTTTTCTTTTCCTCCCAATATGATGTGCAGAGCTACAGATGTCTTCATATCTAGCGTGAGATTAGCACAAATGAACATCCTTGTATCTTTTGCTGCCTCAGCTCGGATAAGCGCGGTTAGACGTTGTTAATCATTGACATGGATTTGGTATCACATCTAAGCGTGTGCACATACATCACTACTATGATTTACTCAAGTTTGTCATGACTTTAAGAGAAATGTGAAAAGAGAGGTGAAAAAATACATTCTGTTTACCAGGAGACCTAGGGCACGCCTTTGTTTCATGTCATACTGTCATGTAAACCCATGTGTTGTCAGGAATGTGTGTCAGCACAGTTGTAAAATGTGGTGGCTGTGCACTTAATGGTGTGTGTGAATGAGAGCAAGAGAGAGAGAGGGAGAGAGAGAGGAGGGAGGAGGGAGGAGGAAGGGTGGTGGTGGGTGGAGATAGGAGGGAGCAGATGTTTACTCCAACTGACCAGGAATATAGACGCATATAGAGAAGATGAATCTGGAGGAAAGGGGTTACTGGTGGACAAGCTACGTTGACTCTGCTTTATCAGCCAGGGGCTGCACTTGGATGATCTCTGGACCCACAGATTGAGCAACACCACATCAAAAGGCAGGCAGCTCCAAAATAATTATTGCGAAACAAGGGCAGGGTAGCAGGAAGATGTGAATCACAGAGAGTCAAAAGAAAAGCAAAGTTCAGGGAGAGCGTGAATAGGGAGAGCAGCAGCTGCAAAAGAGTTCAACATTGAGTCGGGGCTCTTTTAGGCACAATGGTGGACCGAGGATTGTGACTGAGGTTTTGGGGAGGAGTATGAAAGATTTGAAAGGACTTGGGAGGGTGGGGGATCCGAGGCACGGGTCCGGTAGAGAGTAATTGTGGTGACAGCCAGTGCAAGGGGACGAGGACTCATGTGAGACACAGAGGAATTAAAAGGTAAAAGACAAGGAGACAGACTGGCAGACCCAGAAACTGACTCCACTATGGGTGTGAAGAGAAAGGCTGCTGCAGCTATCTTAGTCCTGCTGCTGTTCCTCGGCTCCATGTGGCTGCGTGAGTATTTCTGTGTGGGTCTGTTTGTGTGTCCATGTGCGTGTGTGTGTGTGTGGTTGCACTTTTAATCATACAATCCCTCCCTTGTTTGGAATAAATAAGGCTCCAAATCAGTTAAGGGTCACATGGCGTGGTGGCTACAGAGTTATGCATGGTGGTCACACCACTCTTGACCGTCTCTTAATGTTCACATATATATATATGTATTTCTTTATATATATATATATATATATATATATATATATGTGTATATTTTATATTATCTTATTTTTTATGTAAGGTCATTCAAGTCATATTAGATCATTTTATTTTACAAATTATCTACTTCTATACTCAAAGACAGTAAAAAATCAATAATCTATAACTTCACCACATTCTTTCTGCCTTACTGAAGGGAAATAAGCGGATGTTCATACTGGCACCATGTAATCTCTCTGGATTAAAGTGAAAGCGCAGCGAGATTTGAGAGAGCTGAGTCGGACTGCACAGTGCAAATATAGCAGAAACAATAACCAGTTCTGGAGAGTAACTCATAGTTGCTCCATCAGGAAACTTAAATTTAGATACGGCTCATAGTACTAGTGCAAAGTCTTCACATCTCGGTTGACACTTCTGGCAACATTCACAGTAGGTCACTGTCAGGTAAGAAATACATCTCAGGCAAATTGGACGGGCTGTTTTTAATTTGAGCTGAAGGAGTTTCGGCCACTTGACAGGAAGCCGAGAAGATCAGGAGAGAAACAACGGTTTATGAACTTGATGCTAAAGTCTTTTCCATTCAAAATGATTAATTGTGTCAGCATCTTTTGTTTTATAGTGTACAGTGTCTTTGAATCCTGTGGCCTTTTGGAGGGATGCAAACAGAAACCTCGATGGGGCTTATGCCAAAACAACTTGTGTGTGCATGTAACATGTGTAGAGGAAGTCGGTGCCAATGAAGCCAACAGGTTTTGCTTTGTCACAGGCTGGAGTGCGCTTAAAAAACAATGACAACTCACAATCAACAGAATGTTGTTTTCTGCAGTAGCAAACGAGTTTCTCTTGTTGTGCAGCACTTTCAATCCAGCCTGTCACAACCTGTTTGCCCACGTCACCAGCATAAAGATCTCTTATGTTAATGAGTGATTGTGAAGAAGACGATACTACCATGCAATTCAAAGCAGTTAGATTATATCAATGTTTCAAAGAGCAGTGTGATAATATGTGAAATGTGAAGTGGGTGGCTTATAATGACGAATCTAGCAGAGAAACAAGCTGTTTATACAGCTTCTCTCAACTTTTTTGAGCCTGTGACTGTGACTTTCCTTAAGGAGTTGGTGGTGACCGAGTTAAAAGAAAGTGAATAGGGTAGTTACAAATTAGCAAGTGTCCAGAAACAGGCTTCCAAATGATTAAAAATGTTGCTGTAACCGCTGGATGTGTAGATTCGCCACAGAATCCCTAACAGTTCCACAGTTGTTTTGAAATAAATATATAATGATAATAAATAAAGGTTTTGTATATATTGCAGTACCCTTTTTTTATTTAGCATTAAATATTGAATAGTCAATATGATTAACATTTCTCACACAGCTAAAAAAGGTTGCTCTTAAGTGGCAGCACTTTCACGACCACATACTAATCTTTTGGTTTTCTCTTGTTTCTTTCTCTAATGTCTGACTGCAGAGGGAGGTTTGGATTACCAGTGGGATTCCTGTTTGAAAGGTTATAATCAGGAGAATAAGGTAAAGACCCCAAGCAAATGAATCGCTTCATCGCTTATTATGTTTCCTCCATCAGACTGAATCTGTAAAGTAGCAGACTGACAGTTTGAGTAATAGTAACTTACTTTCTGTTTTTCTTTGTCTCATTAATTGCCCCCCTGCGCTCTCACACCTCCCCATTCCCCCCCCACCATCAGATTCACCAGCTGTCCAACAGCAGTGGGGCCGATGGGGCTGAGGGTCTTTCGGTCCTGGACGAGTGCCCCGGTCAGACCTTCCAGGTGTCAATGCTGCTCACCCACCTGGCGGCAGCGCAGGCCGACACAGCGGACGTGCTGCTGCAGCCCTATCTGTCCAGCTGGGATGAGCTTGTGAGGTAAGATCCCCTGATAGAGGAGGAAAACAGTGTGAGGGATGGATTTATTAACAGTCCCAGAAAAAGGGGAAATTACTTATGGCTCATTGAATATTCTCACAATGTACATTTTTATTTGTATCATCTTTTATAATTCCTCACATTTGAAAGTATTGCATTTTACTTATTATTACGTTATTATGACCAATAATGGATTCTTAAATCCCATCTAATCCGGACGAAGCTGAGTGATTCTGTTGTGTGCTACTCTTACAGGTTTATGGAAGCTCTTGGCCCGATGGTGGGACTGATATCTAAAGAGATAGAAAGCAAGACCTCCATTATTCGCCAATTGGCCCTTTTGTCGGAGGGGAATCCGGAGGCAGAGCTGGGCCCGGATTTAAACTCAATAAATCCAGTAATCACAGAGGCCGGGACGAAGAACAGTGTCGAGGCCTCACAGCACGTAGATGCTTACCGCTCTGTGCGCTCCATGATCTGGGTGGAGCTGGACCGAGGCGTGGTGGACTTCAATCACCAGACGGACTCTGGATGCCGGACTCTTCTGCGTCTGCATCGGGCCCTGCTGTGGCTGAAGCTCTTCCTGGAGAAGCTGGCTGAGACACCAGTGGCCGGCCGCCTCAGGACCCCCTCGGACCTGTGTCGCGAGGCCTATAAGAGCACGCTAGCCAACCACCACACCTGGTTTGTGCGTAAGGCAGCTGAGCTGGCCTTCATTGCCATGCCAGAGAGGGGTTTCTTCTACAGGCTGGTGTGCGTGAAGGACCAGGGGGAGATGAGCTCGATGCTCAGAAGAGTGGTTAAGGCCATCGGCGAGGTTTATGACAGGACTGAGAAAGCACTGGAGGACAATGACATGCTTAACTTGCCATAGAAGATGGGACTATCAGACTGGCCATAGAGCCTCTACAGCTGTTTTTACCATGTTTTGCACTGTCCTCATGGATTCTAGTCTGGCAACTAATTAGGTCTTGAAACGAGGAAACAAGATTGGGCTTGATTTAATTACAGCTAGGGTTTACAAGTGCCATTTATTCTTCCCATCTCACAAAGCAACATTTTTGTGTTTGCTAGATTTGGGCCACAATTAAGCCAGAGCAGTACCACAATTGGTTTTGTTTGGGCCATATTCACCATTTACCACATGAGCAGGAACTAGACCCAAGCGCAAGACTTTTCAAAGTAAAATGAAGGTTTACAGATTTTTAAACAGTGAAGGATTCAGGCTAAGAAGGTCTCTGACTTGGTCGTTGTACTTGGTGTGGCGTGCTGCCTGGTGTGGCATGGCATGGGGGCGTTTTTTTTGTGATCAGCAGGTGACAGCCAAAGAACAAGAAGCCGGTCTTCAGGCAGACTGAATGTGCCTATGACCTAACAGACAGGCAGGCAATGTCCAGCCAGGGAAACTAACCGGCTGGCAGGTTGGTACACGTGGAGCGAACAGAATGAAACCAATACTGATAGACACTACCGCTTAGTCATACTTTATTATCTGATGATGAGTAGATTGTAGTCAGGGGTGTTTATACTTCAACGGGTGTTCAGTGGAAGTGAGCTGCAGGTGTGCCAGGGACCTGCAGGCAGAAACACGCCTTGACCTGCCATACCAATCACACACACCCATCCCAAGCATGACTCACCAATAACAATACACACACACACACACACACACAGGGTTGGGTTGGGCAGCAGTCAAACCACTTTGGATTTACATCCGGCTTATACTTTGCCTAGAGCACTTCATGTTTGCCAAGAAACACCCATATTTGTTTTGTGATACTCTGGCCATGTTTGCCTCTTATCAAGTCGGCCACTTTAGGCTCACGTTCCTTTTGTCCGGGCCACAAGAAGGCCAGAATTGCCGGTTCATTGCCTGAAGTGACCAACATCCGTGTGCCATCTGCAAACCAAAGTGCTGTGTCAACAATCAAGTAAATCAGTAAAAAAAAAGCCAGTTCACTGTGAACCACGACATTCCTAATCAAATAAAAACACCTCTGGACTTGTCCTCACCTCAGAGGGAGTTTGAAGGCAGCGGATTTTGTTTTTAGGCCTGCTACAGACTGAATGTGAATTATTTAATAAGATGCTGTACGCGGTACCATGAACACAATCACCTCCGCTGTAACACATGTCACTGAGGAGCTGATTTGGCCATGGACTGTACGGTTTATGTTTTTGTGCCAACACCCATCCGTATGTGATTGGTCATTTTTATGTTTGTACATTTCAAATGCTATTGATAATGACTGCTGTTTTGATTGGGGTTAAATCTTAGAGTTATTTGCTACCTCACAATGAGCTAGGTTTAAACGCCTTGTAGACGGAACAAATCTGGGACCAATCCAGCCAGATCGAGTGGTGTTACATGAAAGAATAAAATCCAATTTAGAGTACGCAGGAAGTTTTTGTATGGTGTTCAGAATAATTAAATATCTACAAAATGAATAAGACAGACTGCAGGTGCCTGTTTTATGACATGGTCCGGTAATATGATAACTTTGACATTTAAATGCCACTAAGCTGTTGTGTAACTCTGTTCAGCAGAGGAACCAGTGCTCTGCTAGTCTTATCTTTCCTTACAACAGGGTGGACATCATCTATGTGATACACACTCTACCTGCACATGTATTATCTAAGTGGTGCAATGGCAACCTAAATTATTTTTAGAAGGCTTTCCCCTTTTTAAAGTCCTGTTTTAAGGATTTTCTTACATATCAAATGTTGAATATGAGAAATCTCCTGATTTAGAGCAAATAAAGAGGATTCAGATTATTTATTGATCATAAATTATTGAACGTCTGAAGGTAGTAGTATGTGCGAATATCAGTCACTGGCACTGCTCTTGATCAATGAACTATTTAAACCCCATAAATACCTCTAATGCTACCTAATCCCGGCTCTCTCCCTTTTCCTGGACTGCGCTCTCTCTTTCTCAGGAGAAGAAAGGAGAGATAAGGATAGAGCCCGAGGGCACAGAGTGAGCATGAGACAGGAGGCAGTTGAAGGTCAGTGCTCAGCAATACTCCTCGGCCTTAATCTTGTCAAGCAGTTTGGGGGCTAGACTATTTGTAAAGCAGCTCCCAATGGGACAATCTTTCCAACCTGAGTCAGGATTCACACATTTCAAATATGTTTGACATTGAACAAATAGCAACAAGAATAAGAGAAAGACTGTAATCTGTGACCTTTGTCCCATGATGTGTGTCGGAAGATGACGTGTTGCTGGTATTTCCAGTACGTCTCCACTTCTGCTTGATCAAATAAACTATAGAGATTTTTCAGTCATGTGGGGGATAAGTCAATCATGTCAAAAAGCCAGAGAGACTTCGACTCTTTTGTCTTTCACCACTTCTGTCTGCACAGGTCATCACTGGTGACCCCTGGCGTTGTAGGCTGCGAGGATTACGGTGAATGAGATTAAATTAGATTCCGTCTGACGTAACCTTTGACACAGGCTGACTGGCTTCTTTTTCTGTCCCCCTGCCTACGGCGTCCACTACACGGGACAACGTTTTGATTTACGATATAAAGATGAGAGACATATAGGCAAAGATTCATTTTTGAGTTCCCTTAAATGACATTTATTTATTTCTCTATCTTGGTTTGCAGTAAACATGAGCAAAAATATACATACAATAAGAGCAAAACATAAAGAATCCAGAATAGAATTATCATCCTTTTTCGGGCGAGAGTATTCCTTTCTTGAACACCATAGTCTTAGGCAATGATATGATATAAGATGAGGTGATAAGAGAATGGGGTTTTCTGATATCATTTCTTAATTAAAACATGAATTTCTCATTTTATTTGGGCCCTTTTGTGTTTTCTTTCTGACAATTTTCCACACCTGATGTTTCTCTGAAAGCGCTGCACATTATTCACCACCTCCCTGATTAACCTTTAACAAATCTGTTTTAATTCTGATACAGCAGACCTCAGAGAACGTTCACCACACACTCACTTTAACAAAGTAGAGAGGACTCAAACAGTGACAAAAAATTCTCGACATAAATCAAAAACTTTTCCAGCCGAGCTGTTAACATTTTGCCATTTGTTGAATGAAATGATGAAAACCAACCAGGTATAGCTCCAAGACATGATACAATCCCAACTAATACATTCTCTCCTCTTTACAACAAAATAGCAGTAAAAATACTCTTTTATAAACAAAACAATATTTTTTTATATACTCCCATCATGGTGATAGACACAAAACTGACATTAATGCCAGAATGCGACATATATGTTTTTTTCCTCCTTTTTCCTCTTTGCCCTTGATGATACATGTTGCACTGATTTACTTTCAGCCATTCCAATAAATACATCATACAGCCACATAAGAAATAAATATATTGCTTTTTGAGGACATCTCCAAATTATCACAGAAAAAAAAAGGATAAGTGGAGATAACAGGAAATAACATTCTGTAACACTGGGGAACAACACTGTCTGTCCACCAGGAGGCACTGTTATCTTGTCATGTAACGCGTAATATTATTATTATTATTAGTAGTAGTAGTATTGTTACTATTATTATTAATATGATTATGATTTATTATTACTAGATAAAAGTTAATTGCACAGGGTCTCCACCTGGATCCTCCAGTCTCTCTGCATGAGATCCTCACTGAGATCCGCTGCTGTTGATGTGTCAGTGCATCCGAACAAATCAAATTCAATCTGTCATGAAAGTCTTTGGTTGAAGAACAAATCTTCGCGTGCGCATAAGTAAAAATGAGCATGTCCAATAGGGTGATGGAGCCAAACATGTTACCTGCTTTTGTGTCGTTTAAAGGGGCATGATTTCAGAAATTAAGGGGGAAATGAACCTTGCTCTCCCCATCTTGAGAGATCCTGACAGTGAATCGAGCGTTTCACACAAGGAGAAGGAGGAGGAGGAGGGACAAAGTAGGCTAAAGAAGTTCAGCGTGCCTGCTCTGGATTAGCTGGCCAGATTAAGAGATTACAGTGAAATTAAGTAAGTGTTTCAGGAATGCTGAGGAGGGGAGACACATGAAGTGAAGCCGCAAAAAAAAGAGACCCTTAGACTACTAAAAACTCCTCAGTTGCAGATCTTTATCTTTCTTTCTTTCTTTCTTTCTTTCTTTCTTTCTTTCTTTCTTTCTTTCTTTCTTTCTTTCTTTCTTTCTTTCTTTCTTTCTTTCTTTCTTTCTTTCTTTCTTTCTTTCTTTCTTTCTTCTAAATGTGAGTGAACAGATGCTTGTGATCCGCGATCACAGTCACACTGGTGTAAGTTTGTGACTGTGCACGTGAATGTTTAAAGGTGTGACTCCACAGATTTCTATTGTCAATATTTGCAGGCTTGCTTGTACTGCAAGGTGAATACACCTTAAAAAAAGGTTGGTTGTCTTCTTATCGTAATGGCTCTGCCTAAAGCCTGTCTCATGGGTTCAATATTGGAAAATACAACAACAACATAATCTTAATGGAATAAAAATAATTATTTTCCAGGCCTAAAAAACAAAACACCGATCCACTAACAAGTCACATAATCAAGACTCTAGCAGTCACTAGGAAATGTAAACTACGCATTTTGATATCCTGGATGAATATTTTCAAGGATGAAAATTGGACATGAATAAAACAAAGGGAACAAACACTTCCAGTGCAAATCAATACAAAAATATCACAACAGCATCTATTTCTGATACTTGAATAGTATGAAACAGATGCAGAGCACGCAAATGAAACTCTAAATATTCATGTTTAAATACAAAAATGAGACACAAGCAATGGATCCTGATTCAACTTAGTGAAGGAATGGTAAGTGACAGGGACAGGGACAGGGTGCGTAATGTTCCATTTGCAGCAGGAGGAAGATTGAAGCTGTTTTCACGTGTGACAATGAGACCGTTTAAAGGACTGATAACTGTAATCTGGGAGCGTCTGAGCTAAAGTTTTGTTTAACCACTAACTCACTGGAAGTTATGGGTCACATTGATGACGACGTGACTGATGTGCCGTTTCCCATCGTTAGGTATAAGTGGTTTCGATACGACCTTTACCAGTAACCTAAATACCCACATGTGTTTTGTAAACTGCTCTCAAGTCAAACAACCAGGGTGAATATGAAATGATCCAAAAAGGATTAATCACTTGATAGATGTCCTGTCATCTTAGGAATGGACTCAAGCGTTCCTAATGTTTGCCACTTAATGAATATTGCACATTGCATGCAATTTCCCGACCTACTGTATGACATGAGACTTGTAAATGGAGCACACGCACACGCACACGCACATACACACACTCTTGAAGGTTTGACCTCAACTGTAACTCCCGTTTCTTTTCTTTTTTCTTTTTAAGATTCCTATCTTACTGTAAGCATTATTTCGTGAATCACACACTTGCCGTGCGCGAGGATCTGAAGATCACAGTGCGGCCCCTCCTGGTGGTCAGTGGTTCAACCTTAATTCACACTTAGCAGAGAGGTGGGACATTGGGGCCTCCTGCCCTCAAAGCACACTGAAGACGTATACACACATGCAAATGGCTTCATCTCTGCATCCACCCCGTCGAGATATACACAAGTCTGTTGGAATATTATTTGAAGTGCAACAAAATCAATGTACTGATATAAGGTTGTGATACTGTATAAATACTGTAGATATACACATTTTGTATTGTAAGTTGTGTATATTCATATATAGAGAGATACTCTATAAGGAGGCAACCGGAGGGGAGCAGCAATAACATGGTTATGTTGCTGATCCTTGCAAACTTTGAAAACACACGTTCACATCCTTTATATCCCCTAGTTTGTCATGCAGTATAAATAGACGTCACCTCAAACTAATGTACAGGAAAGAATTTTGTCCCAAAGCTCACAGACAGAAATAATGACAGGATTTCCACCCTTTATTTTTTTTTAATTCTGATTCTCATCTCACCTCATAATGTGACCGGACTATTTCCCAAAAACATTCAGGGGTTGTAAACATATTCTACGAAGGGTGTGAATACTGTGATTTGTTTCTGTGCATGTGCAATGTTGCAGAGAATGAAGAAAGGAGTTTTCAGGAGAGGGGAGGAAAAGGTCAACCTATTTAGTGTTGATCCTCAGTTTGAAAGACACTCTGCCGGCAAACTTGTCTCTCTCGCTTCCGACGGGAATGTTGTTGGCGTTGATCTTACACTCGATGTTGACATCTTCATTTTGAGTAATGTTAAGGAACTTGACGGCAACCAAAGGCTGAGAGTAGTTCACCTGCAAAACACACATCCAATCGCACCTCTAAATACAGGAACTCATCTTTAAAATGCAATTTGTACAAGTTGACAACCTGTAAACTATCTGTGCAGTTTAGTCTTACCTGAGCTTTCTTGCCATAGTAAGGGTAGTACATAAGGTTGAAAGTACCATTTGGAGGATAGTACATCAACTCTCCAATCTTCTCACTGTCTTCTCTCTGAAGGGGGGAAACAGTCTGGTTAGTTACAGCCTAAAAAAACACTTCATATTTATTATAGGTCCTACATGTGAAGGAAGAGAAAAGAGAAAAGACCTTTTTGAGGTGAGAAACAACAGGAAACTCAAAGCTTTTACCATGAACCTTTCCTGGTTGGTTAGAAAGAACGCAAATTATTGCTATATATTGTTGACGTATTAGAGTCGAGGGTTTTTACAGAGGGTAAAGCTCCTTTTATTACTACATGAATCAGAAACAGCATAAATAATGTGTTAAGAAATGAAAAAAACGTTTTTTAAATATTCTACTAAGTACTATAAGTACTATAATTAAAAAATCTTGGTGGAGTGCAACAATATACAAAAAAAATATTTGTGTTACGTGATATTTTGTTTATTACAAGAAAAGCCCAGACGGAGAACAAATATTCTAATATTAAGTGAAAAGTACCTAAAAATACATCTACTTTTACTAGTTTGGTGTCTTAAATGCTAGTGAGGTGGAGATTGCTGGCTCAGTATGAGACCAAACAGCAGGGAGTAAATAACCTTTAAAGGTTCAGTGGGTAAGATTAAGGTGAAAGGGATCTATTGGCTGAACGGAATATATAATAATCCTAATGAAGTTTTCAGCAGTGTGTTTCATCTAAATTGTACCAATTGTTGTTTTATTGACCTCAGAATGGGCCCTTTATATTTAAATATCTAATATTAACATGAGGAGCAGGTCCTCTCTGTTAAGGCCGCCATGTTTTTGTTTTTGTTTTTACAGTAGTCCAGCTAACAACTGAAGGGTTACCACTAGTTCTCTTTCGTGTTTGGAAGGGGAGGGTGAGGTGAGGGGTAATCCGCTGCAGTGCGCAAATTCACCACTAGATGTCACTACATTTCACACACTGAACCTTTAAAGAAATAAATTGTAATTGAAATCTACGGGCACAAAAACAATGTTTACAGCAAAATAAACATCTAAATGTGGATTTTGGGTGTTTTCTTTAAACGGGTCTGAAAGTTATGGAGGCAAAATTGCCCAAAATCATTAAATTGCCAATAGTGTCTCACCTTCAATACACATACAACTGCTACACTACTTCTCTACATGTCTAATTATGATCAAAACTCTACCAGACACATTTTCTGTCCCTTTCTTACCCATTGATCTTTGCCAACTTTGTATCTCTGAGAGCCGACAAATTAAAAGAACACGATGGAGAAGCAAATGAAAAAGGAAAAAGAGAAGAGCAGCGACAAACAGATGTGGTGTGAATGACAAGATGGCATGCAACACAGATATGATGGCGGAAACAATAGAAATACAAACATCTCAGGAACGTGGCGATGAGCAATAGGTGACATATTGTGGATGAGAGTGAGGCACAATAGCTATGGATGGGCTTGAGTCCAATTTGCTACGTTGAGCCTTTCATTGTGGAAGAGAAAAAGGGATTACCTTCGCACCACAGGTGACAAACGGAGCCTGTCCATCCTTCCCTGGCAGCATCCCAATCACCTGAAACACAACACAGTCCCGTCTCACTCTATCTCACTCTTTACACACAGACGAGAGGAAAATGAAAAATAATCTGCTACATGATAGGAGATATTGAAAACAACAATAAATGTGATATCTAGTGAGACCTTTTTTTCTTTTACTTTAACTGGAATTATCTTTTTCCTTCTTTCCCAGTCTCATTATCTCAATCACCCCAGGTATCCTAGCAACACCATCCATTTCCCTTGCCTCTCTCTCTTTCATACCCGATTCAGCTTGATGATGATGCACGGTTTGCCCGACTGGTATCCATAGTAACGGTCATGAATTCCAGAGCAGTCCTCCAGGATAGTGCGGTTGAACTGGCAGGAGCGCTTTGGGTTGTTCTTCACACTGCCGCTGTCCTCCTGTTGGAAGTACTGGTCGGGGGTGCACTCGTCGTTTTTCAGGGCCTGGTCAGAGCTGTTGTAGGCTGCAGGAAGGGGAAGAGGAAAGCAGGGGTTGGGGCTATTTTGTCTGTAAGAGCTTAGGACTCAAAAAGGAATGAATTCTTATTCTGTGTAAACTCTTCACTCTGCGGGTTTGGATAATCCACAGCAGTAAGCTTTTTGAGTCACTGGGAGGGAAGCCGAGAGGCAGACTTACGTGCCAGGAACTTGTCCAGGGTCTGAGTGTACATGTCCCAGCTCTCGGTGTTCTCGATGTTGTAGATGATCTCAAAGTACTCACCTGCTTTGGGTCTAATCACCATGCCTGTGAGTGACAGAGAGACAGCAGAGAGTTCATGACACGGCAACACAGGATTGTGACCTGTATTGGTAAGGTTTGTATCATTAGTCGCTGCACCTGGTGTAGAGAGCCTGTCCTGCCAGGTGGGTTTGTGGTCGTCCAGGGTCTGCAGCATGACGTACATGGTGAGCGTAAACAAGCCGGCCAGGAAAATGTAGAAAACTACATAGAAGAGAAGAATAAGACCTGCAGGCAAAGAGAGAAGAGAGCTGCATCAACTGCCTGTGAGAAAAAAAACATTATTTATAGTAACATATTTAATTATTGATATATATAAAAAGCATTTATTCTGTTAGTATATTGTTTATAATTCAGTTTACTTAGAAAAGTGAATCCTACAAATATATTAAATCAAGAAGGAATTAACTTCTTCGTTTCACAGTGTCCAGATAACCCGAACTCTAGTTATACACAGTGTAGCTCAGTTTTGAAGAATCTATCTGCAACTGTCTGATAAAAAGTAATTTATTTTATACTTATATTTAAAAGGCTCAGTGTGTAGGATTTAGTGGTATCTAGTGGTGAGGTTGCAGATTGCATTCGACTCAACACCCTCGCCCTCAAAGCATGTAGGAAAACCAATGTAAAATGCAAAAGGGCCTTCTCTTGAGCCAGTATTTGGATTGTACCTTCTGAGCTGCTGTAGAAACATAGTGGTGATTCTAACAATTCTTAGTTTCAGGTTATTATATAAATTATATTTTGCATTTCTGCCTATCAATCCCATTGAATCCCACACACTGGTCCTTTAACATACCACTATACAATGCTATTGTGTATCCATTTGATTTCACATAGATTGGCCTATGAAAAAAATGGGAATTCGTTGAAAAAAAATCATACGGTTTCTATTTAATTAAAAGAACAGGCAAGCATCACACGCACAAACACAAACGACACACATTTTTGTAATTTTGCTAAGTTTTGCTAAGGAAACACTGCAAACAGGTCCCCTTCCTCTATGATCAAATTTAATCACAAAATATAGATCTCGAGAAAATTCCATGAGTTAAATGTACTGAGCTAAATAGGAGGTTCTCAGCTCTACACCAAAATGAACTAATATTAAAAGTACATTCAGACCCAGGCTTTACGGTTTTATTTGGCTTTTGATGTAAAAAAAAAGATCTTTCTAATCTTAATAAATATGTAATAATTTGTAATGATGTTGTAGTCAGACTACTGTTTCTCGCAGTACACTTGTTGATCTGCATTTGGCTGCGATGGCTCTGCATTATAATGGACAGGTTTTTAATTATGCATGAAGGCTACATTAGACTAATATCTGCAGCCACCAGTTGGAGTAGGCCATTTTGTAATTACCGTAATGCGTGACCACATTTTTAAGCATTTGTAAGCTTGTATCGGAATTAATATTATGGAATTAATTCTGATTAAATGTTGCTGAGGCTGTGTTCAGTCCCTTTCTCAGCAGACATGTCCACAGGAAGCCAGTTAAACCTGTTTATTAAACTAGAGGCGCTTCCTTCTGCAACATCTGCTTTTCTCACACATGAACAACTGTCACTTAGATACTTACAATATCACAGACTACACAACAACATGATGATATTTTTTATCAATGGTGAAAACATTAACCGTATTCTCAAAAAAGATTTACTCTATAAGACAGAATTCCCCCCAGCCTGGCACACTGTGAATAAAATCCAATGGTTGAATTGCTGGTGTCTGAACAGTCTCACTATGGAGCTGCCTAGTCCTCAGAGAAGGAGAAACGATGACAGAGGGAGATACATGAGGAGGGAGGACAAGGACTCCCTGGAGACTGAGGGTCAGGAGATTACAGGCCAACATGGACTTAGCCTATTTATTATGAAAAGCAAATGAAGAGCACACTTATCATGTTACATTAGACAGAAAATAGGGCTGCAACTATGTATGGCTTTTATTATCAATACATTTGTCAATTTAATCTTCTTTCTAATTAATATAACAGCTTCTTTTCACTTTATCGTGCTTGCACAAAGACAATAAAGTTCTTGGATCTTGAATAATGGGAAGTTTTAATTGAAAATGCGAATAACACATTGAAATCAGAATTGCTCCTTATAATTTTTTGAAGGTGAGAGATTAATCAATTAGCTATATCTATTTTTCAATACCTATTACCTCTCTGTCGCTACTGTGCTTTATCTATTTTATTGTAGGTTAGATGACACCTCTCTGTCGAGAGTCAATCAAAGCAATGAGTGATGTGATCCATCTCCTACATGGCACCATTAACTTCTCTTGAAGCAGATGTTTGGTCCCATCTCAACCATCCCTGTCTCCATCGAGAGCAGCAGAACATAAATATGATTTTCTAGGACACATCCCCCATTTTACACAGCAACACCTGAGGCAGGCGTTGGGTAGCAGCTGAGTGCCCTGACCCTGTGTCTCTGCTGGATGCCCCCCAGCGGGGAGCTCGCTCACTCTATCAGCAGCCTTAGTGCTGCCTCTGCCTCCCCGCACAGCCAGGCTTTACAGAAATCCATAACAAAATGTCAAGAGGAAGCTGGTCCACTGGGGGCAATTAGAGAAGGGGGTGTTTTTTCCATCCACTGCTTCCTAGAATTATTTTAATCGGACGCGGAAATACAAATGTCTAGGTAGTGTCCCATATGTAGTCATTAAATATACACCGAGTTGGGCTCCAGGCCATTGGACCAAAGCCGGGGCACTGCAGTGAGAGAAGCATCTGAGGTAAGATATGACAAAGTAAAGTGTTTTAGTGCCAC
Source organism: Pseudopleuronectes americanus (assembly GCA_038501795.1). Classification (NCBI taxonomy): domain Eukaryota; kingdom Metazoa; phylum Chordata; class Actinopteri; order Pleuronectiformes; family Pleuronectidae; genus Pseudopleuronectes; species Pseudopleuronectes americanus. The sequence goes on along the minus strand of CM076728.1, from coordinate 9,293,576 downwards.
TCAGAAGAGGATGTTGTGCAACCCACAAATATGACACCACCCAGAGGAGACTGGATGTGCACGCGTGCATGCAGGGTCAAGTGTGCAGGCCGGGTGGCTTCCCCCCCTGGCAAAGCTGGTGTTAGGTTTACAGTCTGAACTCCCCGTCCACGGTGGTGATGGACAGCGCAGCATCTGTCTTTCAACCTGGTTTTGTTGCTGCAGACAACAGTTGAAAGCGCAGAACAAAAGCACGGCTGGGATGGATCAGCAACCGTTGTTTTTCTTCTTCAGTGATAATGGCGGGAGGTGTCTCTTTTCATTCAGAATTAATTAGGAGGACATGCTGTTAGATGGCTTCGTGAATTGGTCTGAAATAGAAAGGTGACAAGGTCTGAAGAGAGGATAGATAGAGCTTTGACCTGGGGATCTCGAAATTTCAAACAAATAATTATATTGTGGATAATAGTTTGCAATCTCAAGAAAGAACAGTGTCATGATTAAGTCCTCTAACGCTTCTTTCCAATGCTCCAGTCAGAGCCTTTTGTTGTTTTGGGGAAGTGGAAGGTGCAGAACACTTAATTAGTCCTATTTTTAAATAGAATTTGTTGTTTTACCATGTTCTCCTGGTGTCAGCTTGTAGCAATGGCACAACCTAATAGCTCCACTGCTCCACTTTATCAAGGCTATTTCCATATCATTAGCTCTTTACACAATGCAGGACACCAAAGGAAGTGTTTCATCCTCAAAGAAGCTTTTGATCTATTACTCTGTAGTGCATATGAATACATGTGAACAATACATTTGTCTTTTAAATAGACTGGAATCCATTTTTGCCCTTTTCTCTGTGCTTCTAAGTGGGGGTAGAAAATGGATGAATAGGCTGTAGATATGTGGAACCACAGGTACAGCTAGTATAGTGTATATGCATCATCAGGGGGATGACGAATGAAGAAGAAGAGGTGAAATGCCAAGTTTAGCAGACCCACATGTATGGGGCGACTACAGAAATAGCCTAATTAACCAGCCTTAGAGAGCACAGCTTAAAAGGGCCACCAGACCTTGAAGCACCTGGGACACCCTGAGCTGGATTAAGTTGTACACTGGGAGGATTCCAGCAAAGGAAGCGACAGTCAATGATTCCCAACTCTGCACTAAAATTCCTGAAACAAAATCGCCAGAACATAACTGCGACAGAAACCAGTCTCAGCATCATTCCGACCATGTACAAACAACAACAAAAAAACTCAAAAATGTGCAATTAAGATTATATCCCAGGCTAAAAGTTAAAAAATTATCTAAATTCTTGAGAGTGCTTTCGTTTGCTCAAACGCACTGAATTGATAGCTTCCCCATGCACCAGCCAATGAAGTCATTAGATTAGGATTAAATCCCTCACTGAGTTACACACACTGGGAGGGGCCGGACTGGAGGTGATACAAATAGCATTTGGCCCTCGGCTTTACCCAGATTAAAACGCTCCAATGTCATTAGAAGAGGGCCATATGTGCCCTATCATTTCATGAATCTTTGAAAATGGTTGCAAGCTGCTTGCGTATGGGGCAGAAAGGGGGCAGATCATGGCAATAGCAATGGAAACTGGGATTGGATCTCCCTGCAGAATCTCTGGGAGGGGGGGCAAACAGCCTGAAAATGAATGACATCACGTTGAAGGCTCATTAGACGAAGCTAGAGGCAAAAGCAAACCAATTTCTGCTTTACTTGACTGAGAAGCCACCCTGGGAATTAAAAAAAAAGAGAAAGAAAAGTCCGCTCTGCAGCAGAATCCACATTAACGCTTGCGACAGCACTCCGCACACGGAGAGGAGCTGATCAACTGCACTTTGCAACAAGAGAGGAACCTGTTCTGGGCCGTGCTGCAGTCAGCTGGCAAATAATAATGTGAAACAGTAGCATGTTCCTCCTCCACCCTCACGATGGGCGCATTGCGCAGGGGAAAGCGGCGGCATAAATTAATAAATAAAGACAGAAGGAAAGAGGGCAGGAGACGATTTTCTTTTCTCCACCAGCTTCCACAGGAGCGATGCCGCATTTCAGATTTCAGCACCAAACAGGAGCGGACAGCGACACGGGCGTCTCAGGAGACTATATATATCCACCTAAGCGCTGCAGAGGATAATAAACCTTCACTATAGATGACGTGCAGTTATTTCTAACTGAGCCCCCCTGATGAGGCTGAGGATGACTATGACATAAACCAGTTACAGAGACCATGTTTATTTATTTTTTGCTGCATTGCTGTGTCTTCACTCACCCCAGCTGCTCGCCGTCCTGCCCAGAAACTCCCTGGTCCTGGGGTTCCATATATACTCCTTCCATCCGCTCTTTTCTCCGTCCTTTGCCATTTTGTCATAAAATGTGGGGACCTCCGCTGTCCTGATCTGCTGCACACTCTTTCACACACTCTCTCACACCCACACTCAAAAGAGAAGCGCCGGCTCGACGAAGAGAGCAAGCGAGCGAGCGAGCGAGCGAGCGAGCGAGAGAGAGAGAGAGAGAGAGAGAGAGAGAGAGAGAGAGAGAGAGAGAGAGAGAGAGAGAGAGAGAGAGAGAGAGAGAGCTACTGTACCTCCTCGGAGAACAGAGGTAAATTAAAAGCGTCTGCTCATGAAATTCAACTTGCACAGAAATAAGAAGATCCCACAGCAGCACACAGTAGCAGTGCAGCCTCTCTATTAAGATCACAGATGGATAAAGGTGACGGTTCCTACACTCAGCTCAGACCTGCTCTCTGCCCTCCCCCAAGCTCTTGTCTGCATGCCGCAGAGTTTTGATGAGTGGTGCAGAAATCCAGTGATACTGCGGTAAAGCACCCCCCTCCCTCCTCTCAACCTCATCCTCTACAACCCCCCCACCCCCTCGACCATCAGAGTTGACCAATCACATGCACCGCATCCCTCCCTCCTCGCATCCAAGAGGCAAATCGCGTGCTAGCTGAGGGCGTCATGTCATTGGCTCTGAGGCCACGTTGCGTCACAGAGGTCTGATGTTCCTCCATAATGTGCCTGTCAGCCCCTCACTGTACTCAATTATCTGTCCTGGAATCAGAATAATCGCAGGGGCGTTGTTAGTTATCTCATTTTTCCCTAATTGAAATCAAGAATTAAGTGTGCCATCATGCGTGGGTCAGACTGAAGCCTGACCGTTTGACATTATAAATGAGAATTAGACTCTTAAGATAAAATAAAACTGTAACACTTCCTTCATCATCTTTCCCAAAAAACTATTTTGCAGTCGCATCATATCCAAAGCTACTGAACTAAAAATGTGCAACTACTTGATATTACTTTCAGTTATGATCAGTTATGTGTTGCCAAGTTTTTTTCATATAGTAATAACTCTATAATGTGACTGTTTCAAATTCAAACATATATATGGAGCCTGCGTCTAATGCTCTGCCTAAATAATTTGTACGCTACAGGCTCCTGAAGCAGTGACTGTGCAAAGCCACACCAGCAGAAATAATGGGTGAAAGTAGCGCCATCACTTGGAAACTTGGTGGAGTTGCAGCACCAGCTGCAGAAGCGCAGTGGGAACATCATGTCCACACTCACACCCTCTCCAATGTAAAGCAACACGAGGCACAAACATATGCACAAAATCCTGTTTGTTGTGTAAAGTTCATTATATAAAATTTATTTTAATGACAATATCAATGCAAATATAGCACTACAGTGATTTCCAAGGTACACCGTATCTCACCATATCAATATAGTATGGCACTCATATAATGGCCACCGTTTAGTAGACACACAAAATCAACGGCTTCTGTAAACTATCTCGGGAGATGATACCTCAGGTTCCACATCCATCAGTGAAAAGGAATCATGGTAAGATGATCACTTGGTATCTGAAATTAAACTGGGCACAATAATGAGCATCATTTGGAAACTTTTCAGTATAAGGAATCTCTGCATGCATTGCACTTGCCCATTTCCATCAACCTGGCCTGTGTTTGTTTGAAAATGGACTCAGCCTGAAAACCCTCGACTGTCAAACACAAGCAGGTGGAACTCAAACAAAAGGCCAAGCAGTGACTCTCAAACATTAAGATAGGTCGTCTTTTCACGGGGTGTACTGTACTGTACAGTTTGGTGCCATAACTATCATCAAACAACAACAACCAAGAGACATTCAAGTGCCTTAATACTATTACACAAGGGCTCACTCTTCAAGATACAAATTCCAGTTCATGTGGCTTTCAGAAGTAAAACAAATATGTAACAATATGCAATATAGTAATAAATGTTTCTTGTGGTAACACCATGTCGTTGAACGAACAACACCAGTAGTTCAAGATAGCAGCAAAGTATTTAAAAAAGAAAAGAAAAAGAAATCTGTACATAAATGAAAGTGAATGTAGAAAAAAAGACATAGATAAAACAATAACACATCTTAAAGGGAGTCTTGCATAAATTTAAATAAACAACTGTGGGACTGTACCTTTCTTTTAGAGGGCTTACTGTTTATTAGTTGAACTATATATAATGCATGGAGTTGCTGCAGCAGATAAAGTACTTAATTCTTTTTAGAAAAAACGAGTGGACAAAGTTATGTTTATACAGTATATGCTACATTATATGTACTGATTACAAGTATGAAAATGGAAATAACTGCTACATTTTCAATCCAGTTGTACATATCTATTTACAGTACATTAGGGTTTAATTCCTCCTAAGCGTATACCATGTTTTTGTGCAGATTGTTCCAGCATTCTGTTTGAGGTGATCAATACTCACAGTCTTATCAGTTGCACCATGTTGTACAGTCTGTGTTGATGGGTGTCAGTGCTTGTTGTTCTGCGTGGAGGAACAATCACTAATGTGCAACTGTGGGTATAAGCATGAGTGATGATACCATTGATGTCTACCTACTGTATGTTTGACTGGACTGCATGTGATGTGCCATCTGTCACACCTCTGTTTTTCACAATGATACCCCAAGCAACATGTTTTTGTACAACCACATGATTTTATCATAGTGAAGAATGCTGTATGTAAAAGTCTGACATGATCATCTCTACACATATATATATATTATCTTTTTTTTTACAATACTGTATGTCTATTGTGACATGCAGAGAATGACACAGTAAATATGACTTATTCAAGTCTTAGATATGTATGTTAGGCTAGTTGACACAAGTTTTAATCATGGTGCTCCAGCACTGGGAGCATATTGCTATAAAATTGCAGAAACGTTGAGAAAGTAAATAGATACATTACAAATATGCAAACAGATACAGTAGGTAGCTTTTACTCCTCGGTGATGATTATTTGCATCCACAATGACAATCTATTAAGACATCTCATATGCATTCACGATTTCAAGAAACACTTCGATAACTTGTCAACGAGTCTGGCCTTTTCTCATCCACAGAGCGGTGTGTTTGGACGACTGTGTGCTGGAGGAAAATACATGATTCTCATGTCTCAAGTAGTCAGGAGGAAATTTGGCAACACCAATCTCAGAGCCGATCCCACCCGTTATTGTTTAGTTGGTGTCTTCACTTTGTAGCAGTAGCACTGGTGTTTTGTGGCAAATATCGTTGGCAAATAGAACAACTGAGTTCATACAGTAGTAGAGAGCAAGTACAAATCAACTGGGTAAGAAATTAATTTATCTGATTGTAAGACCAGTTTTCCTTCACCTCTTTTATCAGCCTTTTTTATTTGTTTTTCCAAATGAGCCTCCAGTAATCGTTATTACTGTTCTCATTTTCTTTATAACACACTTAGAGTGCTGGCAAATTTCTTCTACCTCGTCCAAAATCTTTCTTTCCTCTGTGGCAATCATCTCACCACCAATCATCTCAAGAGTATTCCTCTTACCAAACCCATTTTAACTCATCTCTTCTTGATTGTTCATTCATCTTTTGCTCATCGGTCTTTTTTGTGTATTCTGTAACATTCTTGCTAGGCTGTCCTTTTTTGCCTCAGATAGCAGTGTCCCACACGACGGCTTGCGGCCTCTGGCAGGGTGGCGTGCCAGTCTTACGAGGCTCAGGTGTCCTTCTCCAGCTAGGGAGGATGGGCATGCTGTCCTGCTTGCACAGGCTTTTGTCAGGGCGCCTGTGGGCCTTGATCTCTTTGCACAGGCAGCGTTTACGCTCTATGACTTCCAGCAGCTTGCCATCTCTCTGGCTCTGCATTGTGGATTGGGTGGTGCCTCCGCTGACATGAGGCTGTCCCTGGGCCAGCTGGGCGAGCTGCTGGAACTGCAGCTGCAGGTGGTGCTGTTGCTGAAGCTGTTGGAGCTGCTGCTTTAACTGAAGCTGCTGCTGGTGGAGCTGAAGCTGCTGCTGCTGCCGAGACACGCTAGGACTGCTGGGACTGCAGGGCGCTTGTGGCTGGGCGAGACCGTGCAGCTGCGAAAAAGTCAAGACGGTGAATGCATGAAACTTTTCATGATATAAGAGATTTAAAGTATCCTGAAAGATCACTGCAGAGCTTCACATTGTGACAACCGTTCCTAACACGTTGAATAAAACTGCAGTGGCCCTGGACAGCCAGCAGGATGCAGCGTTGCTTCATATCTCTCAGGTTGAGGGAGGGTCAACAAGACGCATGCAGACAGTCTCTGCAGCACACTCAAACTGCGTCAGCACTTGCTATGCAGCCAGGATCTGGGCAAAGTGCACTGCTGGAAGACTGCAGCACATCTCAACTCAACATAGCACTGCATGGTCTCTCATCCACTGCCTCAGTTACTTGTTACATATTGGCCTATGTCATGTTCCTCTGCAGCTCTCATTCTTTTGAGGCAGGCAAGAGCCTTATTCTGCTCAGAGGACATATCTACAAGCTATAAATAGATCTGCAGGAGCAGTGTCTGTATCAGGAAGCAAAGTAATAATGAGAACAATATAAATGTTCACTCCCAAATCGACCATGAATAAAGTTAATAGAGTCTATAGTTATGAGGCTGGATATTACACTGCATATTCACCTGATTCAGGGCTTCTCGTGCTGGTAGACTGTTCTGTCTCTGGACGTCTCCTCCACCCACATGTCTCACTCCAGCAGCAGAGGAGGAGCGGCCCAGCCGCCCCACTTCTGTACGGAAACAAACGTTACACTTTGTGACTGCTAGTGAGAATAGTGGAATATAACTTTTCCTCTGTTTGCACACATCTTATTTTAACTACTTGACAGTTACATGTCCATCTGTCAACTGGGTATCTTATATTTTCCCTTGCACAGATTTTCATTATATTTATTGGACATGAGTCTAAAGCACAATTCCACAGTGAATTAAACCACAATAAAATATAAACTGGTTATTTAAATGGTAAAATAAGTTTAACGCCAAAGTTACAGAATGGATGTTACTGAGAGAAACCGCAATTTGAATGTTCAGTGTATATAGGGGAGGTACACTGACTGCTTTACACATCCATGTAATATCACTTTGTGAAGGCTTATCTGTAATATAAATACCAATCTGTGTGTGCACGAAACCCATATGACAGGATTTTACTCCAGGTTTGGCCAACACAGGTAAACATTATGAAATGGGAGCAGGGCTCAGGAAATGTGTGTGTTCAGGGACGTGGGTCTGTTTATGGAACACCTCTTTTACTGGCTCTGCTTTAAGGAAAGTTACTGCTCTGGTTCTCAGGGTAAGATTTGTTTCTCTGCCCCTACAGAAAGGCATGAGTGCGGAAAAAGAGACACAGAGATTCCAGAGTAACTTCATTACAGGAGGAGTGAGGAGAGGACAGGATTCTTGGAGTTAAAAGCCAATTTAAAATCTACACTGCAGCAGAGGCAGCCCATGTAAATCCACAGATGTAGCTCCTTCTCTGAATAGGATGCTGTGGTTAGAAGCCATGAGTAAAACATTATGAACATTACCTCCATTGCGACAGGCGGGGAATGTCTGGCAGGGAAGAGGCAGCCCTAATCTGGGCAGGGCTCTGAATCCCAGGCTGTTATCAACACCAGCCAAGGACTCACTGTGACCGAGGGCCCTGCTGGTGGCGCCACTGAAGTGGACTGGGATGCCTGAGTGGCCTCCTCGAGACCCCGACCCCAGCTCCTCTTTATCCATCCTTAACAAGGCATCGGCACTTCCATTCCACGCACGCCCTTCCTCCTCTGAGACAGAGGGGAGGAACAGAATTAATATATCAAATAATTAGAATAGCTTTTATAAGCCTGTTTTTTTTTCAATGAGGCGTCTGCAGACAGTTTTCTAAATGACCTCTGACTTACTCTCTGTTTCTCTGCTCCCGTGGCTGAAGGACAGTTTCCTATGCATAGGCCAGTAAGACCCCTCGTCCGCGGTTAAGCTGGCACTGCTGTCCCATGGCATGAAGCCAGCTTTTGAATGGTGGGACGCAGACCCTCCATTACTTTTGGATAACCTTTCACCTATGCCGGTGAGACTCAAGGGCTGATGCAGCGACGGCGTCTGAGAGCTTCCTCTCAGGCTCTCGTAAGCCGGCGGCCTCCGGAAGCCACCAGAAGGGTAGGTCCACAGCAGGGGGCTGTCTGAGGAGGGGGGCTTGTACGCTGGCAGGCTGTGCGGCGTGTGAGAGCGAAGATGTGGGCGAGAATGAGGACGCTGCGATGAGGATAACGGCGTTGGGGTTGAGCTGGTGTTGCTTTGAGATGTTTGGCTGCTACTGGCAGTGAGGCATTCGATCGGTAAGGAGTGAGGCCCTCCGTCCCTATCCCGATCCCTTTCTCTCTCTCTCTCCTTATCTCTGTCCCTGTCTCTATCCTTGTCTTTCTCCTTGTCTCTGTCTCTCTCCCTGTGACTGTCTCTGTCCCTGTGACTGTCTCTCTCCCTGTGACTGTCTCTCTCCCTGTGGCCGTCTCTCTCCCTGTGTCCATCTCTCTCTCTGTGACCGTCTCTCTCCCTGTGACTGTCTCTCACCCTGTCTCTGTCTCGGTCCCGGTCCCTGTCCCTATCCTTGTCCCTGTCCCTGTCCCTGTCCCTGTCCCTATCCTTATCCCTCTCTCCTTTGTCGAATTTCAACAGGAAGCTAACAGACTTGCCCTCCTTGCCTGAACTAGAGGTTTGGGTCTGGGCGGTGGACTGTTTGGATGTCTGAGAGCTGTCCTTGATGGGGGCCGGGGAGTCTCCTCTCTCTGGCTTGCGATAGTGATGGTAGTGTGAGGGGCGATGGTGCGGGTGGTGGTGGTGATGGGAGAAAGGGGATGTGGATTTGGAGGAAGGAGGCAGGGGCGTCGAGTGACTCCTGGCTCTCAGTCCGGGAGCTGGACCCAACTGGGAGTCTCTGTTGTGTTTATCCTGCTGTGAACTTCCTCCCGACGACTCTTTGGAGCCCGACAGTGATATAGGAAGATTAGAAGAGGATGATGAGGAGAGGCTGGATTGTGTGGTCGTACTGGAGGTTTGAGTTCCCATTTTAGCAGAGGCAGACCCTTTGTTTTGCACCCCGACCCCGCTGGAGGCAGCTGCGGGCTGAGGGAAGGCGAGCAGCGGGGGCCGGTGCTGCAGGAGATTGGGGAAAGGAGCCGGGATCTTGGTGTTTGCCTCTGACTCGGATTTACTCCCTTGCAGCAGGTAAGGAGTGGGAGCACGTGGCGTGTGTGGACTGGTGGAGAGGACCTGCGGGATGGGGGTGGAGGATGCCGAGGAAGGCAGAGGAGATGAATGAGAGATCGACACGTTAGCTTTGGGTTTGGAGTACGAGGGGGAAGAAGAGGAGGGGCGCGGCAAAGAGGAGGAGCTGCTGGTGGAGGAGGGGGTGACGTGGTAGTGTTTGGAGTTTTTAAGTTTCTCGTGTTTTGGAGGGAGATGTCGATGGGAATTTCGTTCTTCTTGCGAAGGGTATTTCATCTCCTCATAGATGGCCTCACTCTGGTCCGAGTCAGAATCTGGTGTGGTGGCCACCGGGGTGACGGGGTGGGGGGTGGCTGTCTGGCTGTCTCTGCTGAACACCTGGCCCACCATTTCTATATAGACTGGCTCATCATCCCTGTCTCCCCTCTGAATCTGAGAGTCTGTTGCCTGGAAAAGCAGGGATGTGGCAGAAGGAGGCACGCGTGGAGGAAGGGTGTCAAAGGTAAGCTGGGTGCTTGGACTTCTCTTGGGCTTTAAAGGAGGCACCTTTTTGGGTCCAATCTCTCCAGAGTCAGACTTCTTCATGGCTGTAGAATCAAAAAATAAGAAAGCAAGTCAAGAAAAGAGATCATTCTCTCTGCAGAACGGGCACCTGAACACACATTTCTTACCGTTTTTCTTCTCTGAGTGTTTGGACTGTGAGTGAGTGGGTGGCGGCGTCTCAGGGTGTCCTCTGCTGTCGGCGGATGACGAGGTGAGGCGGGTGCTTGGATGACGTTTGGGTTTGGCTGGGGGGCAGCGGCCACCGTGCTGGGACTGGGTGTCAGAGTAATCGTCGTTGTCTAGACTCGTGTCCCCAGCACCGACGGCGTGGCAGGACTGCGAGCGCGGCGCCATGGCAGAGGCACAGGAGTGAGGGGACAGGTCCTGGGAGGCCGGCATGGTCATGAAACCCATCCGGAAATGTCGGCGGAAAGAAGCCAAGTCGCGGACTTTACCAACGGTAGCTGAGGGGTCGTTTTGGGTGGAGCTGCAATTTGGAAATGAAGTTGGGAATGGAAAGAGGAAAAATATTGAAGCATGACGAAAAAAAGCATTCATGTAGTAACCTTTATATCAAGCTCCCTCCTCCACTCTGTTGAACTTGAAACATTGTTTTTTCAATAAAGAAATGCCTGCAGGGCTTTCATGGCCAAAGGGAAAGCCCTGGAGGCTCCTCTATCTTTTTCATCCACATATCCTTCCATCTGAATTCCTCCACATCTGCTTCCCCTTCAAACACATTCAATTAGGAAATCAATTCCCCTGTCAAAAACAAAGTACTCTTTGAGCACACAGTGCTGCTGGAATTCCCTTATTTATATCTTTACATCCTCAACCAACATCTGCAGTCTGTTTCTGCCAGAAGCATTTCATCCGTTACCATGGGCACAGTTGTGATTTTCCTTTCTTTGATAGTTTGTCTTTGAAATCTTCAATGACACTAGCTCCCACAACAATTCATAATACTGACAGAGAGGAAATACGACAGAAATTGCAGTGTATCACTAAATTGAAACAGTTGAAATGTAATTTCCCTATAGAGCATAAACATAATAAAGTACATGCATTTAATTCCATTATCAGATCCACATGCACCAGTAACCTGAGTAGTCCTAGACATGTGTGTATGGAAAAAAAATCAACAGCAACATTGATTATCAGTTTACAGCTAAATGAACAATGAATGTTGAAGGGTATTAGAAATCATAAAATCCTAGAACTCCCAGCAAAAATCGCTCAATCATAAATCTAATTATTATAACTCATGCACTTGATTGAACTTTATGATTATAAACTAACCATTAACTGTTGTTGCCATGGGTCCAAAGCAACACAAAGTCGTTATTTTACAGATATGGCTGGAATGACCTGAAAAAACCTGAAATTGAATTCATGGCCAGTAAACTGGAAAAAAATAAAAACGTGCTTAGTGGCTGACAGTGTGAAGTAGAGCACAGTTCAGGCGACAGCGTCAGAGGTTCTGGTTGTTGACATGTGAGGTTTGATGACCTGCCGTGTTCCCTAAACCCAAACATGCACTGCTTCACTTCACACAGACACAAAATAAGTCCCTGTGGCCTTTAAGCCAACACGGATCGGACAGGGTCCACTTACTGTCGCTGTACAACGGACTTGTTCATTAACAAGGCTACTGTGACCTCACTGTATTTAGGCAGAATGTCAGAGGAGAGAAAACAAAAAGTATTTTCTTCTGAGAAGGAAAATACTATCAAAAGAAAACCTACTGCAGTGATGCGGGAGGAAATTACAGCTTTGTGAGTCCGATTTATGATATAAGTTTCCCAGCAGAGACACATCTGCGTGTCCACAGCTGTCTAAACATTTGACGCTGCGAGAAATTGTGTTTCAGAGTGTGTGATTAAATAGCACCAAATGTGTGATTGCTGTGTGTAAGTGATTCATCACAGCGCACAATGACACCATATGACTATGGGTCATGAAGCACTCTTTTAGATCAGTTGCATCCCCTGTGACACAGTGAAGCACGGGAGAAAACAATTTGCAGTCAACAAATCGGGCAGCAGCAGCACTGGGGCTGCTCATCATGGTAAACACAGAGGCCCCTATTTCCCCCCTCCTGTGTGAGACAGTTTTTGTGTGTCTTGAACACACATGTGTTGTGTAGCAACAGACAGTGTTTGCATCTTTATAAGAATGTTTGTGCCCTTGAATGCCTGTGGAGATGTACTTGTAACTCCTCTCAATCGACACAGATACTAAAGAGCCAGATTTAGCCCAGAACAGAGGCTGAGCAGTTCCTTCCAGCACCTTGAAGTGCTCTGTTTCTTTTCTCACTTCTTCTCAGGGAGAGTTTGAACTTCTTCAAACTAACACTCATCTGTTCAAAACCACTGGACACTCAACCTTCTGTTCACTTCTCTTTCTTGTTGCTTCACATCGGTTGAACATTGAAAAAAATATCATTCTTTTGTTCCTTAGATAATCCACTATCAAATCTGTCTGTTTGATAAAAAAAATGTATTCAGCAGTGGGTTACCTTAGCTGAGCATAAAGCCTGGAAACAGAGGGATAACTGTTTGACTGGCTCATTCTGAAAGTAAAATCCCACAAATAAACTCCTCTTCGATGAATCCAACAATAACAGTGATAATAAGGTTGTTGTATGTGTAACAATTAATTGGCTGGGAGCTACATTGTCCTAGACACAATGCTGAGGGGGAGATACAAGTGTTTAATCAATCTTCTTTTGGATGACAGGATGAGTAACTGATTCAGAAGGTGTTGATTACTCACTATAGAAGCCCCTTAGCGTCACATGACCTGATGTGTTGTTTAATCTTAAACAAAACATTTTATTATGATCAAAAAATACTTCTCGGGAGTTTCATCCACTAACATCATCCACACTCATTAACTGGAGTCTCTAAATTGACCAGAGAAGAGAATGGTTGTTGTCTACATGTGTTGGCCCAGTAAGACACTGGCGACCTGTCCTAGGTGTACTCAAGCTCTTGCCTATTAAAAGATAAGTGCTATAGATAATGGAGGGACACACTATTTTCTGTCTATGTGATGAAGGTTTCATATTCATCATAACAAGTACCAGACAGTAGCAAAGAGGAATTTACATCATTAGATAGGTACAAGCTGCTCCTCTGTAGCCGCTTGATGAACATCTTTGGTATTTCTTTGTTTATATATGGAGGGAATTTACTTAAGCTTAGTCTGCCTCTAGCAACTAATGTCCCCTTTCTAATTTATCTTTTTGGGGCAAAGTTCAAGAGTAGGTTATGTTTTTTACAGAGCTGAATGAGAGTATCTGTAAGAGTATCGTGGTTTAAGGGGAAACCAGAGCAGTAAAATTGTGTGTTGTTAAAGTTTCAGATGAGTTGAGGTCGAGTAGCTGACATTGAGAGTGGATCTGTCCTCATTCTGTTGGACTTTTCAGACATTTCTGACACGACACATGACACTAATTGATTGCCTGAAGTTATAGGTTGTCTCTATTTAAACTGATCCGATTCTTACTTTGTAAAATTACATAAAAAAATCAGATCTGCTTGGACGTTTAAATCAAAGCAGTGAAGCCCAAGCTCTGTCTATTGATGCTTCAAATAGTATGCTTGTAGTTTTATTTACCAGCATGTGACACACGGTTGTAGGTGCCCCTACAGCATCGACCAAAATAAGCCTTTATCATTAGATCTGCACAGAGATTGGAACTTCCTGAAGCTTCCATAACGAGACAATACTCCACTTTGTCTGCCTGGGAATCAAGAATTTATCATGGACATTGACTTTAAAGTTTTAATTTGTGTGACGACCATTTTTTTCTTGTTCATGAGAGTGAGCCGAAACGTTAATGATCACGTTCACATTCAGCTGCAATGACTGTAGCTCACCTAACCCTACTACATAAACTGAACAGGTTTTGAAGGTCTTGAAGTGCTTTGACATGTGATTAAGATGTTTGCATCCAACAAATTCCAGTACATATCTTCATTGGTTTTGCCGTAAGCATATACTGTGTTTACTGTATGCATAAAGGAGGAGAATCTTGGAATGGAACTAAAAAACCATGACTCTGGCTGACTGAATGTCCTAGTTAGTTACACACAATGTTTGCTTATGTGCATGTACAATACTTCCCAGTGTGCATTGCATTAAATAATAAATTCCACAGAAATATTTTATCATCTATGAAATGATTTTGTCTGTAGGCAAATCACTATGAAGATAGAGCTGCACTTCCTACATTTCTTGCGCCCCTCTTCTACACAGCGCTAACATCACAGGGCTTAGTGTGACTGATTTTATTACAGCCAAGCTGTTGCCAGGGATAAGGTTTGACTTGACAAATATTCATTTTTGAACAGATAATTATACAAGAGGCTCCAAACTCACTTGGAAAATAGAATTTCAGTTTTACCCAAATGTCAAATAATATAATTGGTATATTGTGCTTATCCTCAGGAAAATGTTCATTAAAAATATTTAAAAAATGTTCTCAACAAAAATTTACAAAAAGTCAGAAACACGCTCTCCTTCCCAAAAAATACATTTTACAACTTCACTTTAACCTAGTAAAACAACAACTATATATACTGAGCAGACAGTGAATTATTTCCTTGACACTGCACTGAAATTCAACAGTATGTCCATTTATCATATTACACTTACAAGGATTCCTTCATAGCAAAACGTTTGCTGCAAAAATTACTGTGTGAAGTTAATGATATGGTTTTAAATATAATAAAAATGTTTTTTATTATATAAAATAAAAATGTGTTCATCATATGGGAAATAAATTATCTATTAACATCATTTATTACTTTTATTGTTTTTTAATTACTTTCTATTTAACCAGTATTTTATTTACATTATTGAACGGCTTTGCAATTTACATGCATATAATGAAACAAATGAATAGTCATTTGTCTTTAATTCATCCCTCTTCGTCAAATTGAATATTAATTACTGAACCGTATTAAAGGGATTTGCAAGACACACACACACAACAGTCCATTCACACTGGTCTCATCATTCTGTGCTAAAATTAATAAAACCTGAGCTTGCGTCAAGGTTTTCTTCCACCAGTTGCCACTGCTGGGAATCGTCTGTCTGCCTGTATCAGTGCCTGAAGAAACAATCTATTTTTAAAACTCTCAAAACTCCCCTGTCCAAAGCTTTAAATGTGTGATTTTTCTCCTGAGCACCGATGCCCTTCATACTGCTTCCATGGCCCCCTCCTCACCTCCCTCGCTCCCGGTCCTGCCTCGAGTCCATTTGGTTTCAATCCTTTCGTCCCCTGTGCGGTTTCCCCCCTGACCCGGCTCTGTTCGCAATCATCACCGGCCATGTCCTGCCTCTCACCTCTGCCGCTCGGGCCCCACTCGGCTCTGCTTGCACCGCTCATCGTGTCCCGCTGTCCCACTCGCTGCCCTACACCTCCACTGGCTTGATGCTGCCATGACATTGATATCAGCCTCCAACACGAGGGGCCTCCAATTACAGCTGTGAGTCAGAAAGCACTGGAAATCGCTTCAAAACTAGCTGAATTGTTCTCCTTGACGTTCTCCCTCTCCTCTGTGGCACAAACAGCCCCCCACACAGCGTAGAATTAGGTGAATTATAGGTTATAGGACTCACTCACTATAAGAGTGCAACTCTGTCCCCCAAAGACCCGCTCAAATGCACAAAATCACACATTCGAGGCACACACACACACTTTTCTACAAGACACTCTGGGACAAGATTATGTTGCTGACAACTTGTTTTACTGTTACAAAGTATCTCTAGTAAAAAAAATAAGGATTCAATATTGTTCAAGTTGGTCAGTGTCAGTAGTTGTTAAGCGGTTTAGTCCAGTGGTTCAGTTCCCCTCAGAATGGTCACAAGGGGTGGGATTAGTGGGGAGGCCAAGTTCTGCTCATACATTTGAATTGATTTTTCTTTTGTGTAATCTTTGCTTTTTATGTGACATATCGGAACATTTTACTTTGTTACAATACAACTGTACAAATCCCTAAGGCACTTTGGTTCAGGGCATGAAGATAAAAACAAGATAAAAACAAGATACAGGCATGCACTGACAGACATCCACCAAAGCTAAAAGTACAAATTCTTAAAAAATTATACATTTCTTTAAGAATACTTAAACACATCTCTTTTTATTCCTTCCAAAATAATACATCTATTTCCTACTGAAGTAAAAATATTACAAGGTTACATTAAATAAATTAAATTAAATAGCCTACATAGCAAGAGGTGTTTTTTTTTCTCTAGCCCTAACCCATTTGAGCAGTTTAAAGGAGAATTCTATATTTGGTGGATCTGCTTAAAATTCATAGGCCACAAATCAAAAATGGGAGCCACTGGTTAAGTAAAAAAAAAGTAAAAGCTTACTTTAAAAGCAACTAGAATCTATAGCAACAGAAAATGTTGAGCAGTGGCATCGATATGAACAGGTCAAGTAAAGTACAAGTACAAGATCTGAGTAAATGTACTTTCCACAACTGCTTTCAAGCTGAGCTCCAATGATTGCTCTTCCTATTGTTCCTATATCTGCGCTGAAAACTCATTCACTCGCTTTCTGTTGGAGATCTGCCGTTCTTACAGAATCGTGAAGGAACGTTTGTTTGTGTCTTTTTTAAATACCTCTCGAAAAACCATTAAAGTGTAAATAGGTGGACTCATCACACCCTCTGACGACATTATTTAATAAAAAAATTATTAGATTTGCAGTGAGAAGAATGAGGCAACAGCTCAATTTAATTCCTCATTTTTCAGTGGTTTGGGCTCCTTTCTGCCCTCTGACACTTCGGCTGGCATTAAAATAGTTTATCTCATCTGCAGAACATATTAACTTCATTATGAACTGCTGTTATGCAAATTCGCCCGCGACTCTTCAGAAGAACCCCTCTGACTTCATGAACTGTGTTCGGAATGAAGATTTTGAAGTTAAACTCATTCATGGTGGCTAAGAGGTTTATATCCCCACTGAACTGAACCCTAATGTAATCCCATATATGCAGAGCTCCTGTGAGCCGATCCTCCTCACCTCTTTTTGCTTCCCTCTTGGTCCCTCTGCCTCCAGTCCAAACGGCTCTTACGATACAGCAGGTTCATGTCGCTGCGGGGTCGCTCTTCCTCGCATCCGATCACAGCGCAGTGTAGCCGCTTGCTTCGCCTCTCTATGTCACGCAGGAAATGCTCGACTGCCACATCCTGGGCCGAGCCAGAGCTCATGGTATAGAAGAAGACTCTGGAGAAGGGGATGTATGGCGCAGGCGGCCTCCCTCCAACTCACCTAAACAAGAAGAAACAAGGGCAATGTTTCAGCTCATTAATCATTGAAAAACATGTTCTGCTTCCCGGGCTCTTCTCGCAGCCGACAACATTGACAGTTACACCATGAAACCCAAACAACCTCCAAAGAACTGGCCGAACTTTCGGGGAGTCATAGCTTATCATTCTCTGCGTGTCATAACAAACCGTCCTGCCCATTACTCCAACTGGCAGCCTTCAGAGTGGAGACAAGGTGATGCATGATGATGGAGGGCACAGTTTTGTTTACGCTTACCTCGAGTGTATCGCATGAAAACTATTTATTCTTTCATCATCCAGTTATGAATATTTGAGTAAGCATGGTAACTCAGCTGCAGAGCGTCACTGGCTGCAGGCCCTGGGATGGCCTAGCTAAGCCTGTCTGCTAGGCAGACGGTAATGTGGTTTGTCATATGTAGCGCATGAACAACTCCCTACTCACGCTCACCCCATGAGAAGTCAGGCTTGTTGTGGGGCAGATATCTGAGAGTACAGTATTTTTGTAGTGTGCGATGCGATTGGCTGAGAAAAGCACAGCTGTCAGCTGATGCGTGTTTACAGAGGTCTCCCCCCCCAAAGCTTGAATGTTTGTGTTTTTTTTGGTAGTGGAAACTGGAGCATTATCATCGCTGCTTCTGGCATCAGTTTGTTTTAAACTTAACAGAATTGCAGGTGAACAAAAGTGAAGCAGTCACTCTCACGAGATGCATTAAGTCAAGTTTCAAATGTTTTGTTTGCAACATTCACGTTCAGGTTTCCCGTCTCATAGAAAAGTAATAGAAATGTCCAAAGTAAAATGTATAAACTTTTTGATATATATTGTTTTAAACCATAAGCTTGCAATCACAACATGTAACAATGGAACTGCATGCAAATCCAGGTTAATGAGCTCTAAAAGCATTCATGTCTCAGGATAAAAGCAGCATGAAATATGAATACAAAATACACAACATTGACATTTTCAAGCAATACAGCTATAACGGCTTTTCTAATTCGGTGCATATTCAGAACCACTTAGACCTCCAACTACAAAGCCTGTTCACTATCACATTAAATCTCATGCATGTTTCACTATTGAGGACACATAAGAGACAAGAACACATTGACAGCATCAGGCACAGTCTCCCGGGCCAGGCAGCATGTTGAGCTGTGTAGCTGTGTGTGATTCTTTTGTCACGGCTCAGCGTGTCATCCAGTGTGTCAGCGTGGTCACTGCTATTCTTGTCTCATGGCAGCCCCGGCCACAACCTCGACCACTGCCGCCGACCACGCTTGCTGACTCAATGTTAATTAGGTTACGGAGCTGCGACTGTAGGTTGCGATTTTGTTAGCGGGAGCTTTGATTTGGGTTTCTAGGGTCTGGCAGCTGAGCAGGCAGCCCTGCAATTGCCGCATTACATGCAGTGGGCTGGTGTGCAATTAGCTGGGCTGGAAGGAGCGGGAGATCTCCGTCTCACAACTGCAGACAGGCTTGTCTCAAACGGGGCTACAAGCATCCTTTTTTAACACACAAAACGTCGAGCACATGAGTACAAGTTGGCTGTGATCTAAAGTGTTCCCCAAAGTGTTGCTCTCAATCCCGAATAGATTCAGAGCATTTAAGGAGTTGTTTCAGGAGCATCTGTAGGGTCGGGAGTTGCTTCAACTCCTCATTAGAACCAGGAGGCAGATGGAGCATGATTCATATAACGGAATCTGTATGCAGCGCTGTAGACTACTCATCCATGCACATAAGCAAACAGATCACAGACACACACTCAAATCCCCCCCATACACGCTAAACACATGCATACACGCGTGGTGTGAAGGAGTAATAGCAAATGCTCAACAGCTAATTAGAGTGTGATTAACTGATGATAGAGACTTTAGATCATTTTAAACCCCAAATTTGAAAAAAAAACATCAAACAACATTTGTCCCTGAGAAAAGAAGCACAACGTTCCAGGGTACATTGTGTGTGTGAGTGTCTGAATTTAACACACTCCTGGAACACTTTGTGCTGCAGCCCTCTGCCCTCCAGCCTCCACCTCAGCGAGTGGGGTCCCATAGTGCTGCGCCTCACTGTGAGCGAGGCAGTAGTGCTGCAGCGTGGAGGGATGCATCGCAGCACAGCACTGACCTGGCCTTCATGTAGGGGGCAATATTTCTACACATTCAAAATACATATTTAACTAGAATAGCACTCAGTAGAGCATATACTATATTATATATATATTGTACTTTCATTTTTTAAATCAAGATCCATGATTAATTTCGGCCAACGCCCTGTTTCACAATGTTAGGTTTCTTCTCTGACCGTGGCTCATCCTTCCACCTTCATCTCGTGATAATGCATCTGGTAGTTCTTGTGTAATATTTCTTACAATAAAACAAATTACACAACAAACAAACGGACGGGGGGGTTTATTAACCTGGGGGGTATTTTTTGTCGACGTCCACAAAAAAAATGCTATTTAAAACTACATATTTGAATGAATGCCAAATCTTCTTTTGTTTTCCTCATAGTTGGTTTGTCTACTAGCAAGATTACACAAAAACGACCTGACGAACTCTCACAAAACTTAGTCAAAGGATGCAGTATGGATGAGAAAGGACGCCATTAAATGTTGGTGCGGATCTGGATCAGAAGGCAGATCCAGGACTTGTTTTTTTTTCAAGTTTCTTTAACATTGTGAGATATGGAGTTTTTCAATATTTCATGGAAACTTGAGGGAAAAGATTAAGCATGTTTAGGGGACTGATCTTTATACGTGAATATATGACTGAGGGACTTAAAAGGTTCAGTATGAAGACTTTAGTGACATCTAGTGGTGAGGGTGCATGTTGCAGCAGAATACGCCTCACTTCACCCCTCCCCTTCCAAACATGAAAGAGAACCTGTGGTACCCTCCATTTGTCATGAAAACACAAAAGCTGTTTAGTTTGTCCGGTCTGGGCTACTGTAAAAAAACAAAAAAATGGTGGCCTCCGTTGAGAGGATCCACTCCCGATGTAAATATAAACTATTAAAATATAAAGGACCCATTTTAGGGGACAGAAAACAACAATTAGATTTAAGGGGCAGATGAGCTGAACATGTTTTTCCTTAAACATCATCTTATGCAAATCAAGCCCTGGTACCAATCTACTCAATTTTGTAAGAGTATTACTTCAATAAAACTTAGAAGTGACAGTAAGGTCAGTAGGAAACAGGATTTTGCGAATGAACCGATGTTTACAGCTCACTTTATCACCTTTGCCAAAGAGATTATGTTTTCAACGTAACCCGTTTGTTTGCTGGTTTGTATTCTAAGCAGGATTACACAAAAAACACTTGTTGGAAGGATGTTGTATGGGTCAGGGAAGAAACAATTAATTTATTTTCCCTGAGAATAATTCATGGATGGAAAATCAGTTACATTTAGAGAACTCTATGAGTGTGTGAAATTTGGTGCAGCTTGATTGAATTTAAGGAGATTGTTGGCCCTTAGTGAAGGTTTGCACTTTACTGAGTGCCATTCTAGTTCAGGATGTAGTCTCTTTATTTTGAAAATTCAAGATACTGCTCTATGCCTGGGTTTATTCGGTTTCTCCTATAAAATTAGAGCCATTTCTGTCGAACCACTGTTCAGAATCATATCTCAACCATGCAGCTATATAACACAACCACAGTCAGCGCGCTCCAAACAGACACACCGCCGCAGCTCAGCAACAGGGAGGAGAGAGGCACATGGGAAGCAGCGTACAAGGACGGAGGAGAAGGTTCAGGGGAGGAATGAGCAGCTTGAGACGCACACAGCTAGAGCAAAGGAGGGATTCAGGCTGAGGAAAACGAGACAGAAGGGGGCACAGGAGAAAAAAAAGGGGGGGGAGTAGTAAACAGAGTCCTAAAAGGATCAACCAGATTGGAGGTACACAGGATCCGGCTGAAAACAGACTGGAGACAAGCTGAGGGAATATCGAAACTGGGAATATGAGAATGACGGGAATTAGCAAATGGAGGCAAGTGCGAGGAGGAGAGGAGAAAAAAACAGTGAAAGGCAGCCAGACTACAATAATGGGGGAGGGAGGTGAAATCAAGCCTCTCACACTAGTCGCTGTGTGTGGTCTCCTAGCAACACTGTCAGCCATGCATCTCTTCCTTAGCTACTGAATATGCACAAAGCAGGATGTCATTCTCGTCATACGTGCTGAACCCGGGGGTTCGACTTTGCTGCTGCTGCAATTATATGGACCTGAACCTCTGAAGTGAGGGAAGCATCTGTATCAATAGTAACCACGTGATCCTGTTGCTAACATTAATGATCTACTGAGCAATATCTCCAGCAATTACATGGACCCCTACTTTTTACATATTTTTTAGTGTCAGCTGTATCTAACTTTAGCTGCTGTGTGAAATCAGCAAGGCTAATATTTAGAACAAACCTCGGATTTATGTGTTTGCAGTAGATTAAGATTTTATCACGTGTAAAAGGGGGAAATGGGCATCAAAGTGAAATATAAGAGCTTGCACTTGGAGAATATCTGCAGCTCCTAACAGGGACTCCATTAAATCACAGCTGGTTCGCCTCAAAGGAAATCAGATTTACTCGGAAACGTGTTTCTTTTCAAACTCGTACTGCCACATGCGCTTGACGGTCAGACCAAAACCATCACAATAACTCTGTAGATAAACAAGACTCATTGCTTTTTAATGTCGGTTTTGAGTATGAGACAACTACATGGCTCTGATGAACTAATGTGTCTGATTAAACTGCTGACATGCACATCAGATGTTTCCTTTTGTTTTAAGACATTTTACCAAATACGCTTCGATATGCTTGCACCGTATCAAGGGCGTAGCCTGCTTCTCTCCAAAGGTCCCCAAGACCCTCAAAGGATAAGCGTTAAAGATAATGGATGGATGGAATTACTCTTAAACAGCAGAGGCTTGTGTGACGCGACAAGATGCATCACTTCATAACAGGGAAATGGCTGACGAAGCAAAACCAGCCTTCAGTATATAAATGTGGAGCAGGGCTGAGAAGGAAGGCCCACAGAGGCTTTGTTTGCTCGTCTCATGACCTTGATGCTGTTATTTTGGAACGTGAACATCTGGATGAAATCTACTTCTTCATATTTAAATGCTGATATTTGATATCAGACTATTAAGGGCACAGAATAGGCAGTGAATGCAATTATAGGCGTTCAAAATGATCGTAAAACAATGATTGATTGCTATTGAGGACATAAATAACCATGGTACACAAACAAAGATTAAATTATCATAGAGGAATACTGTGAGATATGAGGAAACCATACATAACTAGCGAACCCCCTAAGTCCACATAAACTTAATTAAGATGGACCAATTACACACATTAATAGGATGTTACTTCTTGTGTGTTCCTGCAAGCTAACAATACATGTTCTCTTGCAGGAAGGCAGATGAGACGATTGATGCCTTCTGTACAGTAAACATGAGCTCACAGCCAGTTAGCTTAGCTTAGCACAAAGACTTGGGTAGTGAGCCTGACTGTGTCAAAGTGTAACTAAATAAACATGCCATATGTCTTTTGTTTGATCAGCACAAAAACTATATGGTGATACAGTTGGACATTTGGATATATGTCCGTCTCAGAGGGACAGATGAACTCAGAGGATGTAGTTTAGAGTGATATATATTTAGGTAAGCAGACAGGTTTTTACTGTTAACCTTTGTATAGAACCAAGCTAGCTGTTTTCCCCTGTTTTCAGTCATTGTGCTAAGCTAAGCGAATCACCTACTAACAATCATTGTGTATAAACATTAAAATGAGGTTTGTCGCCTTATCTAACTTCTTGGCTAAATAAAGAGGCCATAAGCTTATTTATGAAAATGTCCAAATACATTCCTCACACTTTTACTCAATATGTTTCAATCTAAATATTTCAAAACAAAAAATATACCAAAAGTACCACAGATAAACAGAAAATAAATAATGCAAAGTGTGCTGCCACAAAGTGTCTATTGTGATTTACACAAGAAAACTTTGTGCTGACAAAAACACGAACATGCTCACGAGATGACAATGGCCAGATGTCTCACACTTCCTGCTCACACAAGCTCAACTTGCAGCGAGAGATCCTTTGATCAACATTCGCCCCGATGGATAATTTATGCTCTATCACACCGTTTACGATTACCATTTACCAGACCTCTTCTCGTGTGGACGGGATTTCTCTCTTATTGCATCTGAACACAGACACACTCAAACCTTTCATAACAGGCACAGTATCACCATCAATAATATAGTGTAGGGTTCACCTACTGTCGATGGTGGTAAACTGCAGCCTATTAAGGACACATGAGTTAAATCTCCTTTATTTTCTTACTGGTCAGCACAATGTTTGATGTTTCTGCTTTGGGTTGTAATGCCACGTCTGCTCATTTGAAGATCTGAGCTTTTGAACCTTTCAGGACCAAAAACCTTGAAAAGTTTTGATCTGAGCGAGGCCGGCCTGCAGACCAGAAAACATTTGAAGCAACATCTATAGCTTTTGTGGGTTTTCACACACCGGCTACTACACAAGCAAAACCAAGCAACAGTCATCTGAGGTAAAATCCTCCTTTGCTCGAGCCCGTCTCAGTCTTCTCTGGCTGTTGTGTGTGTGCGACGACGCCAGCAACCAGCCAGATGCTACTGGTGGTTTAGTGTTACTGACAGTTGCTATGGGAGTCCTCCTCTCCTTCCTTTGTGTTGTTTTCTTCAATATCGCCGGTTTCAGGTCGCTCCTCTAATCTCCTCAGACGCAGAAAAAATTGTTGATGCTCGGATTTACAAACAAAGCTCTAGGGCAGTGTGTGAATTGGAAATATGAAAAACAAAAACAACCTATGACCATTCCCCTCCGCCCGCCTCATTAAGATGTATTTCAAAGTGTGTTGTCTTAAGTAGAAAAATTAGATTACTCAAATATTCTCTGTGTCTGTTTCCTCTCTCTTTTTATGTACCGCTTTTGTGTGCTGAATGTTCAACAATATTGCATTGTGCCGTGAAAAGCCTGTGGCTGATGAGGATGGACAGGAGGCGGAGGAGGAGGAAGAGGAGGAAGATGTAGGAGCTGATGTATCACTCCAGGCCAGGGGGTGGAAGAGAGGCGGAGAGGAATTTTGCAGATTTTTTCTCCTGACCTGTTTCTTGGGCATGAAATGAAAACAAAAACCTCAGGACGAACACATATAGATCAAATCCTAAAAACAAGCTGCGTCATTCAACAACAAAAACACGAGGTCAAAAACCCAAACGCACTTGTTTAAATATACATGCTGGACACTTCGCACACTTTGGATTCTCCTCCGTGGCGTTGTACTAACTGAGTGACCACTAAATCTTTCATGAACTGCAACCAAAAATATCTCACCAAAAAGCTTTCGCTGTTGCCCTCCTTGCTCCGTGCTACTAGGACACAGCCTCGGGCCACAACAAGCTTATGGAGGTGCTCCATGTTTGTCTCAGCTCTACACCTTTTTCTGCTTTCAAATATATCTATTACTGTCGGCATGCGTACGCACAAGTCAACATCTTTACAACGCGTGAGGCATGAATAGTTCAAAAAGTGCAGCACTGTGGTTTCAGAGTGTATAACCCGCTATCCAGTGACTGATAACATGAATAAAATAACACCTAACACCACGTTTCCCACCTGAGCATGCCCTTGCCTTCATGATCTTCTGCTGGAATCTGCAGTAACCAAGGTGACCCATTGCACTTAGCAGGAAACTTACAACCCTTATACAACACTGGACTCATTTGGATGCAGTCTTTTCTGTTTACCCTATTGGACATATAAGGTTCAAAATGTTTTGGAAATATTACATCATATCACAGAAGGACGAAGAACCCATGGAGTCTGACTTCGCCATGGGAGCGATAGACTTCGAGAGACAAAGAGGAGAAAAAGAAAAGAAGATGGAGCAGCGGAACCAGAGGAACACCGTGTGCTGGGATCCTCCGAACGTGTGCAGAATGAGCTGTGCCACTGGATGTGGCATGAGGAGAGCAAAACACATCGCTGTGTTCAAATTCTTCTGCAGGGCTCCCTCAAGATAGCGTGTCTTTCAAAAAAAAATAAAGAATTATTCAGCACCGCATTAAGTCTCTATTTTGTTTGATCTTTGTATTTGGCTGCTGAAACCCAGACAGTGGGGTAAAGTGCTGCGGGGAAAAGAGCGAGAATTGAAAAAGCCCCTCTCGTGCTCGTGCTTGTGCATGAGGAGAAGAGCTCCTCTGTACAGCTGCACACGCTTCACTGAGCCAGTAACCCTCCCTGACCAGGATCTGACTTCTTTTAGATGTGGATTACCTAGCAATATTGCCTGCCCTGTTAGTTTGTACAGTTTAAAAAAAAATTGAAAAAACTTATCTTGAAAAAATCTAATTTATGTAATGATGCTGCAGTGCGCTTTAAAGCAGGGCTTCATGTTTAGGTAAAAGTAAGAGGTCTCTAATGTTTTCTGACCATACAGCCCCTGCAGACCATATGAACAAGAGATGAACCGGTTCTAATTCCAGAGTCGTTATTTGATTCACTCATTAAAAAGCTTAAAACATCATAGCCCGCAGCAGTATAGGCCGTCCCTGCCCCTACATGACAAACCTCATAAAGTATTCAGCAACAAATTAAGCGAAGCCCAATAGCCCAGAGTGAAACAAGGATCAGCTGAACATCACTTAAGACGGGACATATGATTTGCCTCAGAGCAGCTTGTAGAGGGCTTGACTCATAACGTTCTCCTTGTACTCGCTGCCCCAGAAAGCCAAAGAACCAGGAAAGTCACACGAACTACTGGCTCATTATGGAAAGAAGAAAAAAAATCCAATAAATACTTCACCACACACACAAGAATCAAGAAAATCTGAATTGGCTGAATAAATCACATTGATTATATTATCATAAACCTTGCTGAGCCGCCTTTTGATTGAAAGATGAAGCCGCGTGCGTTGGTGTGATTTGCAAAAGCCAGGTACGGGCCACAAGTGGTCTCCCAGCGTTTGAATCATCCTACTCCTTGTGCTCAAAATCCCCCGGATAAGCGAGTCATAGCGTAGGTTGCACAGGATAAGCACACACGCACACATGCCCACATACAACTCTCCTACTCATTCACTTCATCACATACAGATCACGTCTCCCATGGCCTGGGCAGTTGGACTCCACTGTGTTCGCAAGCATGATAAAAAAAAACACAGGAGTTTTTTTTTCTTTCAATTACCTGTTAAGTATTCACACTGCCACTTCTGAGGGGTTTTTTTTATACGTGAATAAAATCACACAAGGCACTTTGGAGAATTGTTGGAAACCAGTAATTTAGGCGTCTAAGAGCATTTTCACAGTCTGCGCTGCGGGGCTGAGAAGCAAGACAAACCTTATGGTTTTCAAAATGCTGCTATACAAGCCAGTAGTCAGATTTACCTTTGTCCTCAGGGTACCTTCAGGTTCGGCCTGTGTCGTTGATAACAAGGCTAAAACACTTTATGAAGCTAAGGCGCACAACTGAGGTTGTGTCCCTCACATCCGCTGGTGGCCACTAACACCTGCTAACATCTACTGATATTTGGTAAACTAGATTGTGCAGGAGACGTTCAAACGTACAGGGGATATTCAACATCTTTACCTATATTCTAAATATAGGACAAGATGTTGAATATCCCCTAAATATAGGACAAGAAGTGTAGCCTAGGGGGTAGAGTGGGTGTTCTCCAACAAGAAGGTTGCCGGTTCAATCCCCACTCTTCCCCATCTGCATGCCGAAGTGTCCTTGGCAAGATACTGAACCCCTAAATGGCCCCTCATAAATGTTGAGTGTACTACACTCACTTTGTCACTTGGACATAAGCGTCAGCTAAATGACATGTAATGTAAACGCCCCATATTGAAATTCATTTCAGAGCTATTTATGCACTAAAAATTATTTCTAAATAAAACTGAATAGCTGCGTCTTTAAAGGGGATGTCATATAAATAAAAACGCACCTCAATAAAATCCCTTTCTGATCTTGTTGAGTGTAGAATATAAGTTTGGCTCTAAACCCCCCCAAACAACCAGAGTCTCTGTATCAGTGAGTAGAAGTTGAGCTGCAGATTTCCTCTCACTGTCCCAGTGTCAGGAAGCCGGGCTTCTGTTCGGTACAAATGGAGATTGCTCTGACATTTACAACACTCATAAGTATCTGAAGTCACTGCGCACAATCACCTATTTTACACACTGTTGCTGAACCCCGAGTTTTTGCTGGTTTACTGTGACCTTTCGGAATGTCGCAGACAATGAATTACCCCAGTGAGATGCTTCAAGGATCATTATGCTCCGCGTCATTTTCAGACCCCTGTCTCCACATGACACAGTGAGAGTTAGGACAGCAATGTTTACGGGACACCATGCACACTTTTCACTGCCACAAACCACCATGTTGCTAGATGCTAATAATTTAGTGAACATTTTCACAGCCTCCTGAAGCTCTTTAGCATAAATGTGGCACATTAATGACAATGGGGACATTAACACAAGATGCTGGACCACTTCCACATCCATTTATGCATGCCACGACGTGTATAATTTAAATCTGAGGTACAGTCTTAATTCAAGATCTTGCCAATTTCTTTCCTCAAATAATGACACCGATGTGACTGTCTTTGGTGCTTCATGAGGATAAAAATGATAAATGGCACCCAAAATATATTTATTTTCCGAAGCAAATACATGCATGTTCTCTGTGTGGAAGAGACTGCATGGACAGAGATATATACTCCAGTTGCTCATTAACGTGGCTTCAGACGAGGACCTCTGTACCGACAATAGAAGAGGAACTGTTGGCTCACAACTTTATTTATTTTGCATGGTACCATGCAAATGACAATGGAAGGTTTAATGAGAAGAAAACAGAGAGGAATGAACAAAGATGAGTTGCCTCAAGGATATCATTACCACACATCATTACTCTTGAATACACACCGCAGCAGAGACTGGCTGCTGGAAGACCCCAACAGCCCGGGAATGGAAGCATTTAAAGGGAACATTGAATCTGGATTTGCGCCGGCTAATTTGGCCACATAGGTCCCCAGACATCCGTCGGTCAGACAAAGGATATGCATGTATGACCTTTCACAGTCTGGAGCACGCTGCGCGCCAAAACCGTGCACCAACAGGGCTGCAGCTGTAGCTCCTGTACACAGCAAAAAGGAGTCAGTGGTCATTCGGGGAGCAAAAGCATCCCCCCCCTCCTCCTCCTCTTCCTCCCTCCTCAGAAGGGTCCAGTAACTTCTGATATGATTTTTTTTTCTCAAAGCTGCATTAAGTGCTTAGCAGAAGAGTCATGAGACCAAAACAAATGGCAATCATTTCCGAAGTAGAGAGGGCAATCAGAACGCCATTATACTGTATTTAGAGAGAGGGAGGGAAAAAGCTGGAAAAGTCTAATGGGATTCAGTTCTTTTTTTTTCCTCTCTCTTTATTGGACAGTATGAGTAAAGAGCCAGGGGGACAAAAGACAAAGGGGGGGAGGGGGGGGATATCTAACAATGTCCAAGACTAGATTTGTACCCAGGGCATGGCTGGTAAATGGCATGCCCTTTAATCAAGGAGCCACCAGAGGCAACCTTTACCTTCAGACCTATTAATAACCCAACACGTTGACTGAGTAAATTGCAGGAAAAAGTTGATTTGATCCACGGGAAGCAAACGGTTTAATGATGAGACTGACAGAAGGCTGGGATGGGATGTTCATTAGACATGGAACTGACAGTGGATTGTTTCATTCAACAGTGCATGTGATTGTGATGAATTTTAAATAATGTACAGCACAAAAAATAATACAATACAATACAATTGTTTGCACAATTTGAGCTATATTTGTCACAATGTAAATTAAAGAGACCACCCACCAAATCAAATGGATTCTCTGTTTGTAAATAACTCGGATGATGTCCTTGTGATGTATTCAGGGTTATCTTAGCTTTTTCTTGAACAACAAACTGGTGGAATAAAGTGTGTTGCTCTAAGGAAGTGCATTGTGGGACATGTAGGATCCAGCAGTACTACTGACTAAACATCAGGATATCTCGGACTTTGCTGTTTCAGTCTATTATAACTTTTCTCTTGCAAGAAAAAAAACTCCTGTTTGATAATATTTCACCTCTGACCACATTGTTTTCTGCTCTTTGAAAGAAACAATGTATCAATTTGCTAATTTCCAAAAGTCTGAAAAGGAAATCTAGCAGCAAGATAAAACAAAGAGAGTAGAAAGAAATATTCATTGGGGTTTATCCATAGATTAACTAACCTGCTGATTCACAACAACTAACAATAGTCGTCATGACTCTGGCTGAATGTTTGGGCTCATTGTCATGCTGCAGAAGGAATCTGAGACTTAAGGACATTTAAGAAAATTAAATTGTACCAAACACTTGCACCGTACTGTCAAGGCACTCAATCCCTCCTCCAAAATATGTACAAGTTCTCTTCTATGATAACTTCTATGCATGTGAAGAGTGATATTACAAACTTAACTCAAAGTTTCAGGTTATTTCTGAGTCTGAGCAGATATAACAGACATCACTGTAGTTAAACTGATACCACTACAGACTTCAGGAGTGCTTTAGGTTAGAAGATACTGCACGGCAAAAGGGACCTGAAGCACCCCACATCTAACCAACCTGGAGTGAGTAGCACGGGGACTTGTTAGAGGGTTTCATGATGTCTTTGCAGTCTCACGCACAAAACTGATCATGGAATTTCTCACAATATACTTTTGGTTGTGGACTGACGCCTACTCTTGGGGACCTCCTGTCAGCTTGGGGACCCTTGAGGCAGTTGTTTACTTTGCCTATACCCTACCACAACTCCCCCTCCCAGATTTTTAAAAACAAACAGGGGTGAGATGTAGGGGTGCAACTAGGGCTTTGTTTGCTATTAACTAATTGGAATTGTCATAAATTGACATTGAAATGTAAAATAAATCTGTGTTACTATTACGTTTAATAAAGAGAAGCCAAATATCCTTCCATATGAGAGACTGGAAGATGACAATGTGTTGGATTTGTCACAGTTCTTAAATTATTATTCAACCAACTGGCTAATCTTTTCAGCTCTAGTGGACTGTTTAATCACCTTGACTCATATGTTATTTACTCAGCATGTAAATAGTGGGGGAGGTGATGCAGAGGGATGGAAAACTGGGGCAAAATTCAATACACAACTAGTAGGGGGCAAACTAAGTGTCACAAAAGTCATGTAATCCCAGTAAACAAAGTGAATTTGACAAAAGCAGAAAAATCTTAATTTTTCAACAGCACTCAGCAGAAACACCCTTCATCATCTCTAAATTGCCTCAGTCAGAGCAGAGAGAATCAAGATGGTGTGTCCACAGATGGAAGAAGCACCTGCTCTCTCTCCTAAAAAATAGAAAAAAAAACTAACAATGCACACTAAGGCAGGCTAAACATAACCACCTGAAATACCTGCACAGTAAAACATTTTTTATTATTTCTCCAACAACCTATTGACCCGCTGTTGCTCAAATTCTGGGGGAAACAATCCGTTTGGGTGCTCCAGGAAATCCACAAGCACCAAAAAATAAATAAATGAGAAAAAAAGAAAATCCATTATTGCTCACCCCAGACAGGGGTATCCACTCAGCTATAGAGAAATGGGCTTAAAATGTCAGCATCTGCCACATCTGTCTCACATTCATCAGTCCCCTCGCTCACTGTCTTCCAGCTCATCGCCTCTCTGGACATGTGTTGTTGGTCTTCTCACGCCCTCAGGCCCACTATATGTGTATATTTAATCAAACGGCATGTTCCATCCCCTTTGGAATCCCACACGGTGCACAGTGCTGGTATACAGAGCAACCACTTCATAGATAAAAACTCAATCCTTTCTCCTATATTGAAAACAATGAGTTTATTTTTTTCATTCTCTCTGTCAATACTCCACTACAGCGAGCTCTGACCAATTCCATTGCTTCGTAACCCAAGTCAGTCATTTATCATGCATTTATATATCTTAAAAGCTCCACATTGTGATTTAGCAGGATACATCCTCAAGGACTAAAAGGGCTCCAATGAGACATATTCCATTTATTTCCACACTGCACTGCACAAACTGACCGAGCTGCCACGCAGAGTTACGCTTTCCCGATTAAATCACATTTCTGGATAGAATTTGGGTTCACCAGAAGAGCAGCGACGGCTAACGACAAGGGCTGCTCACCCCGGTTTTTCGTCTGCATTCAAGACACACTGCACGGTGTGTGTGTGGCTCACAGCCTGCACCCACTGACCCCACGCTCACAGCTGCTCTCACCCATCCCTGCTCTCCTCTAGCTGTACCGGCTAAATCAAACAGCACAAGAGACACTAACATATGGGATCCTGTTTACCTATGTATACTGTTAAACTAAGCATGATTTTAAGTCACATATTGGAAGATTCCCTCTTTTTTTTGGTCATATTCAGCTCCAAGGTCAAGCGAGACTGGATGGTAATTAGTCTCAATCCAATTTCAAGCGGATTGTGAAGTATCCAAGATGGCAGTGATTCAAACCTAAAGAGGAATATCATCACATTCAAACAGGAAGGTCTGTACTAGTCCTGTGGGGAATGCACTGATGTGACATTTTAAAGCTTTTAAATTATTTGTTTTTGCGAGACAGAGTGACATGTCCAAATACAATTTCTTATCCCTTAGATTTCATGGCAAGTCAGGGATACTAGGCAGCTAAAGGAATCTTTGCATGTGGTAACTTCAATAACATCTATATTTCAAAAGCCTAATGAGGACTATAGGTGTTGTTCTTTTTCAAGCAGTTGCGATGTGAGATCTCTCAGTGGGGGTGATGCTCGATTGGAATCACTGTCACGCCCCTGTATTTACAGGCTAGACTAATCTTGAATTAACGTGTAATTCTCGCCTCCCAGAGAGATGGTTGGTTTGGATTAAAGATCGGACACTGCAGCAGTTGATCAGGTGTTAGACACTTATTGTCTCCCCTTGTATATATATTAAAAGAAAATCTATTGATGTGGCTCCCTCTCATCCATCCAGACGCGCCTCTCCCTCTCCCGCACCTCGCGCCAACACCTCCTCCTCACCTGGCTGCGCGCAAACACACACACACACACAAATACACACACACATGCAAGCAGGCACAGGCACGCAAACAGAGAGAGATCACACATCACTTGCATTTTCACAATCAGAGGAACTACCGCCCATGCACACGCACACATATACAAGCCAGCCATACTCCCATTCCACTGTGTAAACACACAGATGCTCCCTCCATCCACGGCCTTGCGCAGGGCCAGCCTCCGTCCACTGACGCGGCTGTCAGTGCCGCTGTGGAGGCATTCGCTCCAGCATCACCAGTCAGCTGATGGAGGCTTGTTTTTGGGTGAAATATTAATGAGGGCTTGTCACGACTGGACTCAAACGCGTTGGCTGCGTGTGGTCGCAGTGCGCGGAGCTCTCCTCCTCGTATGTCCCTTCTCTTTTGGGGGGGTTTGGGGTCTGAAACGCAGGCCCAACATTAAACCAGGCTTTCAAGGTTGAATCTCTCGCCTTGTGCGCGCACAGATGCTCGCTGTCAACCTCGCGTTTCTCGGATTTCTCCGCGTAAAAAAATAAAAAACGCTAGCACGCAGCCAGCCAGGCAGGCCCGACGTCTCCTCCGCAGTAGAGCATCGTATTTTTCCTGCTGCTAATTAGGCAGACAGTTGTATTTTTTTTCAGCGTGACAACAGCCAGACGATGAAGCCGTGGTTTATGAAGCCACACATGAAATGAATGAAGGTGTGTTGTCTTACCTTTGGGAGAGAGCAGCCTGTGTCTGGCGCGGATGCAGACTGAGCGCGCCGAGATCCAGTTGCCCAGGCTCGTAAAAATCAGACAACAACAAAACCACGCCGGTTGTTGATGACACAGCTGTCTTGGTGTAGACGGGAGGGAAGGAGGAGAGAGAAAAATGCCTCCCCAGACGTGTCAACTGACGCGCAGAGGAACAATCTGTTATTCAGACGCATATCACCGGATTGACGCCTTTTCTTGACGCGCAGGATCTTCCATTTTTATGATAAACAGCCACACTGTGCGCACCGAGGCTAGGTGAAGCCTGGCCGGTGCGCGAGCTGACCGAAAACCATCACGCGATTCAATGCGACGTTAGTGAATGAACGCTGCTCTGCAGAAAATACACGCACAGGTGGAACGCAAATAACAAAAATACACGACATCCATAGGTGTGCGTTTCAAAAAAGCCCCCGAATCGACCTCCGCAAAACAAACATGCTTTCGGATCAGCCCAGGAGCGAGAGGGAGGGAGGAGAGAGAGAGAAAGAGAGAGAGAGAGGACGCGAAATGCGCAGATTTCAGCGCGCAGTGTGTTGGTTCAAGCGCTGGGCATCCTCAACGTGCATTTGCATCCATATCAATATTCACACAGGACTTCCTGACAGGAGACCAGTAGTGGTTTGATCATGGAAAAAAAGGAAACACACGCACACGCATCAGAGGTGGCTTTGATGCGAGCTGCGACGAGACGCTGTTATCTGCTTTTTTTTTATCAACAGATCGAAAAAGAAAATTCCCTTCACAGCTTCACATTCAGCAGCAGGCTCATTCAATGAGATTCCTGAGAGGATGTACCAACACCACTACTCTTTGCACAACGAACTGTCTGCACACTTCTAGGCACATTGCCTTTAACCACTCTCACAACTGTCTACCTCAGTATTTGCATGATGTGTGTGATGAATGGATGTGAATTTATTTTGTATTTCTTAGATTTGTGTTTGGATACTTATCGGCGGCACCAGGTAGAGACATGGGGAAATAAGAGTTGCTTTGCACTGGTAACTTGTTATTTCTCCCTATTACAATTAAGCCTTTGATTTTTTGACTTTTCCCCCCAAATATAATAAACTATAGATCATCTTTTTTTTATAACATGAGGTTACACATAGGCAGGACTACCATATGTGACATTATTATGGAAGTGTTGCAGTGATGTAATAGGAGATGAAAATACTGTTAAGCATAAAATCAGCTCGCACATAAACCCAGTGTTGAGCACCACAGATGCAAAGTAGGCTAAGCTTGCGTGACATTTTGTTTGGACTGAATGTAGATGGCCAGTCAGTATGAAAGCCAAGAGGAAATTTACTGGCCAGAAAATAATAGCAGCATGTGAATGAGACATAGCAGAGCCTGAAACCAAAAAGAGAACAAACACCTTCATGTTCTCTTGTCATATACTTAAGCATGCAAATGTAGTGGAGGGGGGGGGGTTGTTGAGGGAAGTCACATGTTCAAGGCTGACACGCCCCCTGAGGTCCAAGGGGAGATTGGTGAGTATAGCCGAGGACAGCTGGCACATGGGAGAAGTTTGCCTTCAAGGCTCTGCTGCCAGGAAGCCTGAGCATGTGGTTCCACGATGTGAAAGGGTAAATTCTTCTAAAACCCAAACCATCTTTTCGGAAACATATCCAGGCCGTTTTGTTTTGGTTTGAAGTGAGACATGAGGTCCCTCTTGAGAAACACATGGCTCTTATCACAAAGGTGAAGTTAGGAGAATCTTTGAACTGCCACAGATCTGTATGGCAAAGTTCAGAGGGCGAAGTACAGACGTGCGACAACTGAAAGCAAAAAACAACTTCCTAGTAAGGTGTTGGGTCACCTCAAGCCACCAGATCAGCCTAAATACACTTTGACATGGATTCCATGACCCTCTGGACTCTAAAGGCAGGAAACAGAATTCGACAGAGAGGAATATATTTTTAGGGGATTTGATGAAGGCGAGATCGGTTTAAGAAGTCAGACCAAAAGCTCTTAAATCAATAAAAAGGCCTTAGGATAGGATGTTCATCATTTTCACACTCATTAGTTAGTGGCCTTGGCCTGTGGATGGGTGCCTTGTTATCTTGGAAGAGGCCACTCCCATCAAGATAGAAATGTTTCATCATAGGATAAAGGTGCTCACTCAGAAGTGACCCTTCCATGTCAGAAAGGAATCAAGTGGACCGAAATCGTACTAGTGAAATGGCCCCCCCCAGTATAATCAAGCCATTGGATTCCCTCACCTTTCTCATTGTGTACCGCACACATGCACTTCCCAACTTGTTAAGGATCGGTTGAAAGATGACTGATCCCACCTTATCCTTTTTCATCACTTCTTGGTAGATGGGTGCTTCCATTTTTTTTTAAAACAAATACGCATTAATCTGTGTAATGACGGGTTTTTGCAGCACTATAAAAACCCTCACAATGTAAAGGTGGACTGACTGTTCTTGCTGACAGAGGCTGGTCACTTCCTGCATTTGCATTCTTAATCACATGAGAATTTTTTTTTCCTCTTTTGCTTTACATGTGACAAAAAAATGCTCTAGCATCATGGTCAGCAAATCTCGCTTTCCAATAGATCTAAAAGCAGATGTTGCTTCCCTCTCTTTTCCTGTTGAAGCACTGGTCAGTTGCACAGACTGGAGACTGAAGCTCCTGTGCCCAACAATGACTCGTTCTGCAAAGCCACTAACATCTGAACCTCTTGTCACCTTCGCAATAAAATCGGAACCAATTAGGCCTGCTCAACATTTTTTACACACCACAGAGCAATGACCAGTGGCTCCCTTCTTTTGTTGATTACACATGTACACTATTTAGGACAGGCACACACAGGACCAGTAAAGACTGGCCTGGTAAAAACTGGATATTTTGTCAGGCCACCAGTCCAACTTTATTTTCCCTTCTATTCCAAGTGGACAATAAAACCCTACCGTCATGATTCACACCACCAAACTCACTAACTAAATAGAATATGGCTCACTGAAGATTTTCTATACTTCTAAGAAAGTGATGAAAGAACTGAATGAAAGAGAGAATTTGAAAAGAGAGGAGAAAAGTTGGTGTAACAGAAGCTGATCTGGACTTAAGCTCCCTGTGTGATTTGGGGATCAGAGGAGCTGTCCATGGTACTGAATGGGGGATCCTGTTTTATAGTGGCATTATCTGTGATTTAATTTCTTGTTTATTACCTCCGCCGTGGAGTTTATGTTTTCCTCTGCATTTGTTTGTTTGTTAGTTAGCATGTTTAAGCAGAAGATACTGAACCCTCAAATGGCAGGCAGTGCGTGATAGAGAAAAGCGTTGTGTATAGAAGTGCTGTATGAATGTGACTTGTACTGTAAAGCACTTTGAGTAGTCAACAAAACCTGAAAAGCGTAGTCAATCTACCATGAGCTTACAAAGTCATCTGCACATAATGCAGAGCTTTTCCTGTTTCCTGATATGATCCAGTTTGTCGTGTTATTTTGCTGCTTTTAGCTCAACATTTCCTCAAGGGACACAAGGCCTGCACTTCAAAAGACATCTATTGTGAAACTTTTGCAGGAAGTGCTGTGCTTAACTAATGGCAGCTTAACTCAGGGGAAGCACGTAGAAGCATTCAGACTTAATAAGCAAGAACAATATTTACTATTTCTGTTTAAATATTTAAGGTAGAAGAGAAACTCAAACTCAGTCTTTGCTATGAGGAAACCAGATGATGGATTAATTAGCGCAGTCGAAGTGACAAAATGAAAACAGGATAAAGTTATGTGACTTCATGCAGAGAGGAAGTTACAGTAATACAGTAGATTAATAAATAATCAAACTCTTGAGTATTTAACTGTAAATGTTGCCTTGTTTATCTGTGACAGTGCTTGCTAGGGGGAGTGGATTTGTTATCAGCAGCTTTACATGATCTGGTCAAAGTGCATCCTGCATGTTGAGGTTGTCTGAACTGGTGAATCTGCATCCATTCAAATTTACTTGGGACTAAACTCTTTAATAAGGTAAAGTACTCTGTTCTATTTTCAGCAGTGTGACCATAAATGTTTCATGTTTTAACGATTTTCAGCCAAATGTGTTTTGTGGTGCCACTAGCACCACTGATGAATTTTTTACATGTGAGCAAATTAAAAACCCCACTGCCATAGGTTTGCCTGTGGGCTTGTTCATAAGTAAGTCATTTGATCCAGCCTGCAAGTCTTCAAATCTATGTTTTCCCTAAAGGCAGATTAGAGCACAAGCTGGAATCACGCTAACTCATGCAATCTGATCTCTATAAAGCAGTCTATCATAAATGAAATTATTCAATTATAGAAAAGAACCTCGGTCTTTTAGTAAAAAGTGTTTTCAATTGCTGAACTGATGTTGTGGCCTTCAGGTTGCAGGAATGGCTGAAGTAAAAAGTCAGTGGAAGGTGTTTATAGAGTATTTAAGTACTCTGAAGTTCGTAATGACCTTTCTTTTCTTAGGTAAGATCCCACCCCACTAACCCTTAATGCACTTGTATGACATGACACTACATTATCTCATCTGTGTATTCAACTTTTATCTGTCCTCATTTAATCTCCTGTGACACTAACCTACGCATTCTAACACTGTCATCACATCCAAACCGCAGGAGTGGCTTGTTATATCTTGTTCGTGTATCTCATGTTTACCTCGCTGTGGCCACTCTCCACTCTGTACTTCATATGGCTGGTGATGGACTGGCACACTCCTGAAAGAGGTAAAGGAATCATGACATCATTCAAGCACCCATGAGCATAGTATAATCCCATATGTTCGTTTCATACTACATACATGTTATAGGAAGGCTGTGAGCTTGTCATAGTGGAACAGTGACTCAATGAAGTTCACTCGACAAAGGTCGGTTTGTGCTATTGATAGACTATTTTCCCATGATGCACGGCACAAAGGAAATATAAAAAACAGTTGGTGAGCACTACATATTGCTTATTACTATGAAGCTGTTACAGTATGAATACCACTCGCTGTGCAGCAATTCCATACAGCATATTAATTAACTCTGCCAGGGAGCTTATGTTTTCATCAGCATTTGTTTGTCTGTTAGTTTCCAGGATTATGCAAAAGCTACTGGAGGGATTACCATGAAACTTGGCAGAAAGATGTAGTATATGTCAGAAAAGAACCCATTAACTTTTGGTGCGGGTCCAGATGATCAGGGATTTTTTTTGTAATTCACACAGATTTCCCAGTGAATAATTCATGGTTTTTGCAGAAAGAAAATCAGGACATTTAGGGAACAAATATCTATGAGTCTGTGTAGCTCTGTGCTTGATTGAATTTGAGGGGACAGACGTATGTGATATACTGAGAGCAGTCCTAGTTAAATATAGTATATTGTGCCAGTATTTAACGTAAACTTTTTTTAAAATTAAAGTAGAAGATACATACATAACCAGTCTTTTTATAATAACAGGATATGATCATCTTTATGGTTCATGGTGCTGTCTCATTTTTATTAAGAAAACTCATGGTTTCTATTTGTTGAGCTGTTCTTGGGGCTGTTGCTGTCCGGGAAAATTGTGTCTATTAAAAACACGCATTAAAATAAATCAAGAGTTGTACGGATTGCTGTGAGTGTGTGTTACTTTGTCACTTTTCCAGAGTCATCATAGGACGTAGTCAAACCTGCTTGGAATAAGATGTGAGGTGCGGAACAGGGGGGCACAGCTTATGCTGATTTTATGCATACTAACGCTAAAGCTCTACAGTCATTAGAATGTGATATAATGTATAATCTGTATAGTTAGTGCAGGAAGCGGTATGAAACTCAAGAGTCTCTAAGATTTGTCACATCTCCATCAGGGGGCAGGAGGACAACATTTGTGAGGAAGTGGAAAGTGTGGGAGCATGTCAGAGACTTTTTCCCCATCAAAGTAAGTTTCACTTGGAGTCTTTAATCACCTAAACCAGTTTGAACAAATGGATGATGTGGCAGTGATTCAATGTAACCAATATCAAACAAAGGGAACTTAAAGATCTGACATTATCGGCAGTGATTCTTTATTCAAGAATATTTAATGATATGGCAACACATCTAAGAGCAAGACATCTTTTTTATGAAGCCCCTTCACGAACACACTTTCATCAAATCCGTATTCATTCATTAACTGCAAGAAGAACTTAACCCTCAAATCTCATTTTCGGTGAGAGAATAAATCTACAGTGAAACTGGGCTTGGGTTTATTGTTAATATCAGAGATATGATCTATTAATCCTCCCGTGCATATTTTTTTGCTCAGTTGGTGAAGACAGCCGAGTTGAATCCCAACAGAAACTACATCTTGGGCTACCATCCACATGGCATCATGGGTGCTGGAGCGTTCACCTGCTTCGGCACAGATAGCTGCGGAATCTTGGAGATGTTTCCAGGAATTCGACCGAGCCTAGCTGTACTGGCCGGGCTCTTCAGGATACCATTCTTTAGGGATTACATAATGAGTGCAGGTATTTATAACGCGTTCAGCTAAAGGGCTGAACTCTCTTTGTCTGATAAGCAGTTTATATGAGGTCACATCTGATTAGAGGCTGATTCTGGCACTGGACCATTAGGTTATTGATGCATCATGCAGCTACAGTATCTAATATGTATTTTTTAAGTATATGTTCCAGAGAAAAGGCAAAAACACAGCTTCCTTTGTCAGACCGTTGTCATGATCAAATCAAACATGATTTGAATTCTAAACCTGAGCATTTTAGAGCGTCTTCCTGTTGAAATTGTTCTTGCCATGAAACA
This sequence comes from Pseudopleuronectes americanus, assembly GCA_038501795.1. Classification (NCBI taxonomy): domain Eukaryota; kingdom Metazoa; phylum Chordata; class Actinopteri; order Pleuronectiformes; family Pleuronectidae; genus Pseudopleuronectes; species Pseudopleuronectes americanus. Next base: position 9,253,609 of record CM076728.1, on the reverse strand, counting down.
GAACCACAGTCTCCAGCTGAAGCAAACTGATGTAACTCTTACTTTTTCTGATCAGGCCTTTATCCAGTCAGCAAACAGAGCCTTGGCCACCTTCTTACGAAGAGTGGCAAGGGAAATGCAGTGGTGATTGTGATAGGGGGCGCTGCTGAGTCCCTGGCCTCCACTCCTGGAATTAACACAGTGTTAGTGAAGCAGAGAAAGGGATTTGTCAGGGTGGCCCTGGAGTTTGGGTGAGCGCACTCAAAAACAACAAAGAAATCACACTTATCAGCAGGTATTATTGAACTCACATGTAACCAGCAGACCGCTGTTTCACACTCTGCTTCAATCTCTGATGATCTCTCCCAGGGCGGACCTGGTGCCTGTTTACGCCTTTGGGGAGAATGAACTCTTCAAGCAGGTGATTTTCCCAGAGCGAAGTCTAAGACGCAGGATACAGGACCTGTTTAAAAGCATTTTGGGTTTTGCCCCATGTGTATTTGCCGGTGAGCACTTTGTGATCCTGCCTTACAGGCTTCCAGTCATCACTGTGGGTGAGTATTTCTGTATTCTGTATATAAGCTTTATTTGCTGTGCTGTCAATTTCACTCTCCAACTGTCTATTCCAGTGGGAAGCCCCATTCCAGTCCCAAAGCGGGTCGCACCTACCGAGGAAGAAGTCGACCACTATCACCGAATTTACATCGAGGCCCTGTGCAAGTTATTCCACGAACACAAGGTCAGCTGTGGCCTCCCTGAGAGTCAAAAGCTGCGGGTCATTTAGACATTTGAATTGCCACATGAACTGGGTAGCTGTGGGGTTTTTTTTCTGCTTGAAATGTGGCTGATAGTGTCGATCTGATGACATGGACTTGATTTTAAACCACAGACTGACCAAGGACGTTCCTGTCTTCATACTGCAGGTTCTGCCTGAACTTGAAAGTTAAGAGCAAATGTGCCCTATAAAACAATACGTAAAGATGTATATTTGACAAATATCACATTACAAAATGTGTCCTGTCTTTGTATGCTTCTCTGTTTTCATGGTTACGTCCGCCAAAGAGGTTGTGTTTTAACCTTTTGGTTGGTTTGTTTCTAAGCAAGATTAAAACTACTGGACTGATTACTCGGAAACTGGAGGGATGTGATTGGTATGGGTTAGGGAAGCAACCATTCAATTTTGTTGTGAATGTGGACCACAGAATGGATCCAGGAATTTTACACAATAATCAAAAAAAGACTGAAACTGTGGTGTTGTTATTTTTTGTGATTTATAAGGTATGATACAGGGCCATCTACAGAACAGGTTCATGATGCGTCTTTAGGATATATTTGTATTATATTGTCAGTCTATAGAGCAAGAGGCAGCAGTTGTGTTATTTTCCTTCCCCAGATCATAATTGCTCTTGCACTAGTGCAAAACTTCTATAATTTACTAGTGTGCACTGTGCGGATGTCAAATGAAATGTTTAGCAGACGTCACATTAGTAATTCAACTGTTTGACCAGCAGAGGGCAACCATTCCTCACACCTTCCTCTACTCCTTTACCAGGAGGGTCTGGGAACATGAAGCCACAATGAAAATGTGCTTCACCATATCTGGACACAAAAACACACCTAATCTAAATTAAATCATTGTGTTTTCCATCACAGCAAAAACTAAAATTGTTTCGCGCAAAGATCTTAAATTAAATTTAGATATGAGCACAAAAGGATATCCGGGGTCTGGGATGAATTTCGTGTTGAGTTTCAGCTGCTTTTCTAAATCATTGTGATGCTTTCACCTGTGTAAATTTACAAAAATTACAAATTACTTGATAAATCATTTGATACATATCAATGTAGTTAGAGCATCGTTTTATTGAGGAAGCAGTTTACAGCAGAAGCCATCTCAATTTGCACAGTTATTACAAAATGCAATTTAAGTAAAGAAATAATCGAATCACTATGAAAAGCAAGCAGAGCACAACACTGGTAACGGTTGAGACTGACAGGACCAAGAGAACCTTCTAAAAGAAATCCATATCATCTGGTGCGTCCAGGTCACGATATTCAATGATGTTGCGTGGGTCACCTCTGGACATTCTGAGATGGTTTACAGAGCATGGAGTAGAAAAAGAAAAGAAAGAGGTATAGACATTATCATAAAAAAAATTTGAGGTTCGCAGCTCCCCATAACCAGAAGATAAAGACAGCCTATAGCAAAGTAAAGATCACACGTACAGTTGTCTCACCTAATGTTGCGTGGCTTTCCCAGGTAGCCACCTTGACCGCGGAAGTTGTCATAGTTGCCTCTGCCACCTCCGTATTGGTTAGGGGGATAATGAGGTCCACCAGCTGAAACAAGGGGTCAATGAAAACTAAAATTTGGTCTGACTGACAAACACACTCCCGCTGATTACAAAACAAACAGTGCAGTCAGAGAACCTACCTCCATATCCCATCAGTGGTGGACGAGGTTGTCCAAATCCCCCTGGACCCTGAAGACCTTGAGGAGGAAATGGCATGTTGGGAGAAAGCAAACCTGTCGGACAAAAAAAATAAAATTTTGGATAAAACACAATGTTATTGTTGGCGTTCTGCTTTGCCAAAGTGCACAGATTCATGTATTCAGTTCATGTTGAAGATCTACAGTCTTTTATAAAAAGTTTTATTAGATAGACAATGTGTCGACCTTGACCTGGAGTTGGAAGAGGAGGAATTTTCATGTCTGGCAGAGCTGGTCTCTTGGCATCCATCAGGAAGTTGTTAAAGAACACTACTTCTTTTTTCACTTCTTCAATTTTGTCCCCATGTTTGTTCAGGATGTGCTTCCGCACAAAGTCTGGGCCCTGGTCATTAATTTGAAATGCACAATAAGAATCAATGAACAAAACAGAGATTGTCAATGCAATAACACAGGTAATCTAAAACTCCTAATAGTCTAGGGAAATCAACAATACATTTGGAACAATAGAAGATCTAAATCACATCACAAATTCTCTGATATCAAGCGCTCACCTTAAATTTCTTGCCACTCAGTGGGCACAGCCATTTGTCTTTCCCCAGCTCCTGTGTGTTGGCCAACACAAACTTCTCCACCTCCTCCTCTGGATCCTTGCGGCCCATCTTTCCCGCCTCATCCTCAGACAGAATTTCCTTTAAACTGAACAAAGGACTAAGCTTCTCCTCAACCATCTTCTGCCACTGTTGCACTATTCAAAAACATAAATAAAAGTGTGGTTTTAAAAATACAATGAACCTAAATTGTACAAAAGTAAATTGTGCAAAGTTCAACATGAAAGAGGAAAGTATGTCTGTGCGTCACAGCTGCTGCAGCGCAATCAACACGTGTTGGGGAACAAACTGACCTTCTCCGTTTGTGATGCGGTTTGGAGGAATGGGTCCACGAACATGGATCATTCCACAGCGATTGGGCATTTCATCCTCACTCGGGTATTCACAGGTGTTATAGTAGTCAATTGAATGCACAACACGCAGATACAAGATCAGATGGTCCAAAACCTGGAAATAGAACGTAAATGAATGTTATTAAGAATGACTGTAAAGGTTTAATTATTTAGTAAATCAACCTGTTGTAGTCAGCCTGGTGAGTGTCAGAGTAAATTAGAAAGGGCAGACTATGAATTGAAGACACTAATAATGCATTTTATAGGTATTTGTTCTGTATATATTCCATATGTATAGTTTACATATAATGGAAGAAGTCAAACCTTGGCTAGTTTCTCATCCCTCTCCACAGTGGTCTCTGCAGGGTTGCCTTCTTTGGTGCTCTCCTCAGGATCCAACCCGCTCCCAGAGCCCAGCAGCTCCTCCTCCTCAGCACTCACCTCCTCTATCAGGTAGTCTGTGATATTCTTCAAGATGGGATTCTGAGCTGGTAACTGTGGATTAGCAAACCACACAGAAATTAATAAATCAGTGACAGAACAGTGTACACGCACATACAATTGTACTTGACAAGCAGTACAGTACCTGAGTGCTCTGCACCTCGTCCTGTGGCTTGGTGCTCCACAGGTCTCCTTTCTCGTCCAAAGCATGAATAAGCTTGGCAGCCAGCTTGATGTCATTGCGGAGCACCTGCTTGTGCTGAGTGATGCCATTTACATTGCGCACTCTGCGAGCCAGGTCTCTGTTCACCCCCGGTGCCAGTTCACAGTCTCGCAGCTGTGGAGGTGAGAGAGTATAACTTAAATTTTGTGTGTGTGAATCAAACTTTTTTGCTGCAGCTTTGATTCACTCACACGTATCGTCAAAGTTTTTCATTATGAGAAAATACAATTAAAACAGAAAACTCCATGCCAACAACATATTCTGCTTTACACACAAAACCCCAAACTTCAAAACTACTAGAAGGTAGTAACTTAGAACAATGAATATAACAGATGAGTGGTTACAGAAAACCCTTCTGCATGTTACAACTACTTCAAATCAGGAGCATCATAAGCAGAGACCAGCAACACTTACGCGAATGTTCTGCAGGTTCCAGCAGACCTCTTTGATATTGACACTACGGTCAAACGTTACCCAGCAACGTCTGAAAAACCTGCAACCACAAAGGGTTCATTTAAACATTGTGATATCATGAGTAGTCCTGTTTCCAGTGGTGTACAAAGTACTTGAAAGCCATACTTGAGTAAAAGTACAGATATCTTACCTGAAAGTGACTTCGGTAAAAGCAAAAGTCACCAGTCAGAAAATGACTTGGGTAAAAGTCTTAAAGTAGCTCATATTAAATGTACTTAAGTATCAAAAGTATCTGGTGTTGAAATGTACTTAAGTATCAAAAGTAAAAGTACAAGTATCAAATTAAAAATGTAAAGTGCTTTTTATAGTAGGCCTACACAGAAACAAAACAACCGAAATTGTTCTATTCAGACTTTATTTCAACTGATTTCAATTATTACGCGTGGCGTTAATCCCCAGAGCGCTGGCGCTTGGTTGTTCACATCGGACTCACATTTCCCCACGCCGGTCATCCTGCCGATTCTGCTCCGTGATCACACATACAGCCCAGTCTCTCTTTTTACCTATATGACATGTGTGGCTGTAGTGGATGGGCAGAGGGGGACATTTAATAATGTGGTTGGTAAAAGTGGTCAAATTAAAACTCCAAGACAACAGACTTCTAAAACTACTTCTCCACTTCAATTATTAATTTAATGTCATCCATGTTGAAAAACTTCTCCGCTGTTTGCTCCGTTAATGTCGGGTGTCGAGGGTAAATTACGTATCTCCCCCCCCCCTCTCTTTTTATCTTTATGACTGCTTGTGTGGCTGTAGTGGATGGGCAGAGGGGACATTTAATATTGTGGTTGGTAAAAGTGGTCAAATTAAAACGCCAAGACAACAGAAGGTGAATACAGTATGGGATGCATATTTGATCATTTATATCATGTCAAATATTTCATCTATATCGTTTAAAATCATTTTTCAGTGTGTTTCCTGTGGCGATACGCTCGCATCAAGCGGAAAAAATAGACCCGACGCCGAAACGATCGCTTCACGGCGCTAGGCAGCCGCGGCGCAACGCTACGCTTCAGCGTCCGGTGTGTTCAGCACAACGATTTAACATGGGAGTGGATGGGAGCTAGAGGCTTGACGCTGCGCTTACGCCACGCTTTGGCGTCGCTTCCGCGTCGCTTTGGCGTCGCTTCCGCGTCCGGTGTGTTCCCGGCGTTACGGCTTATCTCCCGTGCCGCCCTCAGGTTATCCTCGCGAGACACCGTCGGTTCTCGCGCAAACACGCACAGTCCGGATAATGCAATCGCGATGAGAGACAATTATAATTATATTCAGATTTTAATTTGTAACGAGTAACGAGGTGTTCAATGAAAATGTAACGGAGTAAAAGTATATCTTTTTTCTTTTAAATGTAGTGGAGTAAAAGTAGAAGTCCTGATGAATATAAATACTCAAGGAAAGTATAGATCCTCAAAAAAACTACTTAAGTACTGTAACGAAGTACTTCTACTCCGTTACTTTACACCACTGCCTGTTTCACACAGTGTGTTTTTTTATTAGAATCAGGGGGTTATTTTAAACTGACCTGCGCTCTGGGTGTGGGTCAGACAAGCAAACACGCAGAAAGCCAGGGTATCTCCGGCAAAGCTGTGAGAGAAAAATAAACATTGAGTTTAAATCAGTGTTTCTCAAACTTCTAGGGCCACTTCCATTGCATCTTATGGGCAACTCACAGCAATGATCTCAGCCTTGGAAATGGTGGGAGCGATGCTCCTCATGAACAGAGAGCAGGTACGGTGGAGAGGCCGGGGTCTGGGGGAGTCGTCTTTGGGCTTTATTTCTTCTTTCTTCTCCTCTTCGGGGTTCTCCTTTTGTTTCTCCTCTAAACCGGTATATGGGGGAAAAAAAATCATTGACGAATACTATGATTTACGACTCCTGGGAACATGGACAATGTTAAACAGTAACTGAAAATATAAAACCCGATGTTCCACTTCAGTAAAGATCTTCAACGTCAGATTCCTCACCTTCACCTTCCTCCTCATCCTTGTCTTCCACCTCTTCCTTCTTTACAGGTTTTTCTGAGCAGTTGGAGTTGGAGTCTGAATCAGAGTCAGACTCGCTCTCTGAGGCGCTGCCTTCATCATCACTGTCTCCACTGCGCTTCCTCTTTCTTCTCTGCTGGTAAATGATGAAGAATATTTGTTTCATGTCTGTCTCTTGTTAGCAGCTGACTTTGATGATAGAAGCAGCACTGACCTTCTTGGTTTCAGATATTTCTTCTTTGGCAACTTCTTTCTCTGTCTCCTTATTCACATCCTCTCCTTCTGCTGCAGCCACCTTTTCTGTGTTGGCAGAATTGCTCTCCTCCTGTGGCAGAGATGACTGTCATCATTACAGCAACATGAAATCCTTAATGCTTGGCCGAGAATGACAGAGAACAAAACAAACCTTCTCTTTCTTGTCTTTCTCTACTGAAGGTTTCCGGTCAGCTTCCAAAGTTTTGAGGTCTTCTCTCTTGGGAGGTTCAGAACCCACCGAACCAGATATTGACTTCTCCCGGCTTTCTTCCTCTTCAGATGGCATGTCCAAGATGCGAAGATCATGATCCGTCCCTCCTTCCATCTTTATCACGGCTGACAGCAGGGAAAAGGGTTTATAGTTCATGCTACTGAGCACAGTACTTTGCTTTTCTCATTTAAATTGTTAATGTATAGAGAAAATAATTTCACGTGTCAACAGCATTCTTTAAATTATTCAAGAGTCCCCACCTGCATCCAGAACTTTAATAATGGCTGGGGTCTGTTCAATGTCCAGAGAGACATTATCCAACCATCCATTCTCCATCAGGAACGTGAAGACATTCACACGGTTGTGCAGGGAGCCCTGGGCCTCTGCTTTAAGTCGGCTGGCCTCATCCGGGTGGTACTTGGACCTGAACCTGTGTCCAGAATTGCAGTCCACAAAAAGGTGGGGAGGGAATGATGGGGGTTTAGATGAACAAGATACAAACGTTAGGGACCAAACAAGTAATATATTGCATCTGTAAAGTCAAAACCGTCACAAAAAATATGATTAACTTTTGATTTCTTTGTATCAAAATGTCTTGTTTTTTTTCCCCAAATCCAAGCATTTGAGCAGTTTGTTGAGGAAAAAAGTTTTAAAAAGCCAAATGAAACTTATTACAGAGGGGTACTGAAGTCTAAAATGGACCTTTGGAACTCCCTGTATGAATACAGAATATCTTAAGTAAGATTCTGACTTCTGTATTTTGAATGGAATAGCTCTTGTGTTCATTATTTCAGTAGGCTATATGCATGTTCTGTGTTTTGATTATTAACTATTTAATGCACTTAATTGGAAAAGGTTGAGATTAACTCACCAAAAAGGAAAAAAACACAACAAGAGATTATCAAATTAAACATTCACATAATTAGAATTTCACATTGAAAATGTTTATCATTGAGTGGACTACAGTTACCTTTTGTTCTGCCAGTTTAATAACAAATAAATACAGAGAAGGGGTCTCCTCTGTGAAAATGCGCTCCACTTCACCCCAATGGTGTGTCTGTATACACACAAATTCGGTTTTGGGATTCGATTTGGTCCGAATATAAAAAGAAAATGGTGTAGAAAAAAGCTTAAAACAAGAAAAAAGGACATCCACGCGCGGGTAGTACTTGACTGTCTATCTAAAATCCCTGTTACTTTTTGTCTAAGAGCAACTGCATTGTGCGCAGTGCATACCCTTGCTGTCTAAAACCGATTCTTGCGGTTCCACTTTTTGTCATCTTCAAAAGAAACGTCGTCAATGTAGTAGTTGGATTGAAGGGGAGAAAAATGGGTTATGTAAAAACAGAACAATTGTGCATACCTGTGAAATAAGCATTTACAGATATTATACAGCTGTGACGTTTGGCAAAGTTGAAACTTCAAATCAGGAGAAGGAAAATCAATCCAAACAGTGAAGATTATTATTTTGTCATATTGACATGTAACTTAACAAAAAAGAGGAACTTCACTTATCTTTCAGTAACATCATTGTGAGAATTTTTAGAGGCAGATGCATTAGTAGCAGATTGTGTTCCTGATCCTCATCATTAAAAAAGCAATTATATCCAAAACAATAATGATAGTGAAATAAAAGCCAAATGAGAGGAGCTGTAAACATTTCACCTGCACAGATTAATCAAGGTGACTGTAACGGCTCAATTAAATAAATATATCATTTTAACTATATCCAAATCTACTTTGATTATCAAATAAGACTTGTGTAGTATGGGCTTGTGTTATCGTACCACTCTTCATCTTTATGAGCCAAGAAGAAGTCCTGCATCTGCTGTCTGCGAAAGTCCACCTTGTACTCATTGTAGCGTTTGACAGCCTCAGTCTCATCAACAGAATCATCCAGGGTAATAAGAAACTCCTTAAAGCTCTTCATTACTTGAGGTGGAGGACCCAAATCCATGTCATGGATGTTACCAAGCCTAACAGAAGAGAAACAAAATGGATGCAGTTTTGGACAAGTCAGCAAATAACCACTTTCTAATGGTTTTGTTTTAGTTGTGCGATTGTGCTGTGTGTGTGTGTATATCTAATCTTCTACATCTTAACTTCCTCACATACTTTGAGGAGGAAAATGTATCTTTTAAGGCAAAATCATCCATCTCTCACCTTGCCTGAATGGGGATACCATGATGAGGCTGCATTATGTGCAAATCAGGGTGGCCCCAGTGCTGGGGTGGTCCATAGCTGGGCCCTCCTCCACCACCACCACCACCACCATAACCCATGTCATATCCCCCACGGTAGGGGTCGCCACCATGGTCATCCCTGCCAGGGGAAACATCAAATAATTTGAGTACCAGAAAAACTTAGTTGTTGAGAAAGTGGAAGAGTGATTGCTGTTATTCTCACCAATCTCTTCTCATGCGTTTCTGCTGGGGACTCATGTCATGTCTAGGTGGGGAGAATCTCTCCCTACGACCTCTGTCGTAATCCCGGTACTCTCCACGACTACGCCGTTCCCTGCCTCTGTCCCATTCCCTGGGGAAATTATTTGGGGAAACATGAAGAGAGAAGGAAATTGACATGTAATACATTAACCACTTAACTCACCCAGACAAACCAGTGTGAGAGCACCACAAAGACACATATAGTTTCATTTTGCATGTTCTTGGAGATGAGGCAGCTCCACAGGGTTACAACTGAATACTGCTTGAGAATGAAAATCATCTAAGGTTGGCCATATCCCCTTCTTACCTGTCATTCCAGTCATCTCTGCGTCTGTCTTCTCGCTCTCTCGATCGGTCATAGTCACTCCTCTCCCGTCTGAATTTGTCCCTTCTCCTGCGGTCAAACTCATCATCACTGTCCCCCATCTCCATGGACAGGGAGAAAGCACATTCAGGTTACAATGTGGCATGATGACCGGGTCATAAAGAACCTAAGGGTGAGCTTGTTAATTATTGCATCGAGGCTACTGGTAGTCAAATGAGCATGCTAAAAGTAAGAGATCACTAAGCTTGTGATTAACACAGTGTTATTTAAATTAACTCTTAATTGTAGTCTTTGATCTGGTCATTCAAATTGTTGTAGAGAAAGGCGGCTCTATGCAAACAAACAGTCAACCCCGAGGAGACGGGAGAAGACTAGCGCGGATGGAGATAACATTGAGGAGGTGCTTTGTCTTACTAGCTAGTAAGACCCTGAATATTCAAATCACATTAAATTACAACTAAGAAACACAACATACGCAGGTCTGACAACGTGTGTTGTCTATCTCAAACAAAGGGATTACGTTGCTGTAGCCTGGCTCAGCTAATGTTGTCAAGGCTGCTATCTTCGCTCATATGCTTAGCAACGTTAGCTAGCATGGAAATTAGCGTTAATATTGCCGTTAGTTTAAAGCAATAAGTCGCTGGTTTTATAAACAAGACAGAATCTGTGGACTTGTTTGTGAAACTCTGAACGACAGAACGTTACACGTATCAAATAAACACTTTAACAACCTTATTAAAGGATTCCTCAGCTTGTTCGAGTTTCGTCTGGCTCTTCTTCGCCGATCACGCTTCTTTCTCGGTGTCGCACAGAGGAATGTTGATATCAAAACGGAGAATGACCGCCACCAAGCGGTTGGGAGTATGAATCGCAGTTTCAACATCTTCACCGTTCCCGCTGATATTTATTCTTGAAAGGAATAGTTCACCCAAAAATGAAAAGCACTCATTATACGTGATCCACGCGCATATCCTGCTCTGGAGGAGGATCACGGAGAACATTCAGGCGATAAACATGGTGTAAATTAAGCCGTTTCGGCATTTTATTGTTGTTTTTTTACATTCGAAGATTCTGTCAGCACATACTTCGATTGTATTGGATTTGGCCTCAACCCTTTGTTTTACCCCTGAGTCTGTTGTCCCTTGTGGTCTCAAACACTTCCATTGTCTTCAAATATAATTTATTCTGAATCAGATATTTATTGAAATTATGGGGAAGACGTTACATCGAAAGTTTTTATTTAAATGCAAACCACAAACAATTATGTATATTTGGTAGGGGGAGAATATTAGGCAAAAATCTCCCCGATGGAATTAATGAAAATGTGAAAAAGTTAGACAATATATTACTATGTTTACTCCATTAGAAATATCAAGCTTTAAGTACATGCTATAAACATTTGAATATATACATATCATTTTCCAAATAGGCCTCTTTCTACAAAGCCATTTTCTGATATGTCACAGAAAGAGAACCATTGATAAACGTCGGCTTAATTTCATCACAGCTGTTTCACTTTAGGTTCCTGGTATGGTTCATGCTGTCATGGCTCACTGGGGCAATCATTGATGTTATTAGTAATACTAGACAAGTCAAAAGTATCTGCTGTGAGAGGCACATGCCACTTTTGACAGTGAGATCTGTGTAGTCAGAGAAATGATCTCAGGATGACAAAATGCTGATGAACATTTCAACCTTTACGGCCTGATTATTCTCACCAGGAGAGGAAAATACTAATCCATGGACCAGCATCTCCTTTAATTGTTTAAATGATTTTCTGCAATTTCATAAAGGCCTTTCATTCTGCTCTATGCATCCGACTAAGGAAGATGCTGTCTGGCTCCATCTTGAGGACAATGTGTGTGCGTGGTGTGGCTGCGCAGTCGGTTTCATCTTCTGATAATATACTGAAGTGATGAAAGTCCATATGCAAAAAAACTAGCCAAAATAACTGAGACTACTCATCTATGGTTCTTTTTAATATTGGGTAAAATAAATCTTTATTGACATCTTTCTTACTTTACTTTTTTTCACAGCAGAGGAGAGGAATAAAAACATCAAAGAAAAAGGATTTGGTATTTGCACAATATTTAGATAGATTAATTTATTGTACTAATTTACTTAAATCTTTTTCATATCCAGTAAACTGCTAAGTATGTCCCTTTTTCATGCTTTTCTTTGTCCGTCCTCGGAACCTCAACTGGTGCCTCATATAATTGAGGATTGCACGTGGCCACACTTGAGTCGTTTGCGATTCATTCTCTGTGATAAATGCAGATTCCAATTGCTGTGGGAAGGAATAGTCTCCTTGGGATCCAACGCTGGCTTCCATAGGACTGGATATTAGGCGGTAAGGTCTATCCAAAAATACCTGTGAATATTGATATTGTATACAGTGTTACTGCATTCTTAAATAAAACTGATACAGTTTTACCTCATTCTTATATATAGTTGTATAACTTCATTTCATTCTTAATTTTAACATCACTTTTGTTAATTGTAAGAACACAAAAGGCTACACTTGACAATTCAGAGGCAAAAGCATTAATTAATTAAACTAAAGATTTTACAAACTACACACAATGGCAGGAAGAATGGAATGAATTCTATTGAATCGAAATTTGGTAAACTTTTCATTCAAGTACAAACTTCAGGTGAGTTTTAAAACACAACACAGATGTAAAATGTTATGATTCATTTTTAGATGGAATTTAACTAATAATTTCACAATTTTCTCCATCTTGAAAAGAATACATATGATTAATATAAGTTATAAATTATATATAACCGTTTCTTGGTTTGTTTGGTTTTTAAAGAGTAGAGATTTAATAAATTAATCATTATGATTTGAATTTAGAGATTATAGACTATTTTCAAATACTTTTTTTAATCTTACCTCATCTTGAGGAGTCTCTTTGCCCTCCAGTCGCAAAAATAAAGATAGAGCCAAGAATAGTAAAACGGATGATCTCAGTACAGAGGAGTATGATGGCATGGATCCAGGCATCTTTCCTCACACTGTATATTTGTATTACTTTCAAAATGCTGTGCACCAAAATCAAGCTCGAGGTTGAAGAATCCTGCCAGAGTTCTTTAGCTTTAGGTATTCACCAATGTGAGGTCATGTCGCTGTGCAGCTATATTTATTTCTCAGCTTGTATGGAACCAGCTTAAAAAAACACATAAGCCTAAAGCCCCTTGCCTGACATTATAACGCTAATGGCTAACCTACCGGATACATAACCATATACCTGGAGTTTAAAAATGTTTATCCAGCTGAATAAGAACCCAGGGTTTCTTCAAAGCAGCAGGTGGGGTTATTAGAAGCACATTAAAAGGTGAAGTTGAACAATAGAAATTTGGAGCTGGTGAAGGGGGATTCAAAGACCTGAATACATCAGCTCTGGGAACCTTTATATTAATGACCCTTAAGCACAAAGGCAGGGAACGCTGTATAGGCTATGTCAGTGAAAAAGCTCTGAAAAGACCAAAGTATTCACATAAGCTCTTTCATTCGATGAATTAAAAACTATAGAATATAATATCTCTTTATGCCAAAGTAATTAGTGGTAGTAATCCCTAATCACTAACCACCAATGATAAATAATAAAGACTATTGGTTTATTTAAAAATGTATTTTAACAAAAAATACATAGAAACGAGGAAGCATCACAGGGGGGAATGGTGATTGGAGCGGTTCGATAAGTAGCCGACACCAACCTTACAAAATCTCTTGGCCGTCTTAGTTTTGCGCTGATTGGCTACCAGCTCCTTAAACCTCGACATGGACTCATCGCTTACAGCTGCATTGATGGAAACCATAGCCAGTGTGACTTCACTGCAACGTTATCCAAATTGATGAACACCCACAATGAACAAATCAACTCTGTCCTTTAAGAATATTCCACCATCGTTGAAGTTAAAAGACACCACGTCGGGCATCTTCTTCCCCATGGCCATGACGTTTCTGAAGCCCAGGAGTTTCAGAGGAATTGGATAGCCCAAAATCGCAGTAAAGTCCCCCCTGAGTTTATCAGGGTCCTAAGCTGTCCATGGCTAACACTTTGATTAGCCTAAATTTTAACGCAATGAATGATTACACCACTGCTCAGCTAGTTAAGTGTTTCAATACAGAGGCTGCGTCATTGAATACATCCTGAAGTTCTGTTTACAAAAAGATACCTTGTGAGTGTGTTCATGTAAACATGAAAAAATGTCAAACATATACATAACAAACCAGTTGGCTGTGTAATAGATTTATTACGAAGAATCATGTGTCAATAGGCCTTAGCAAGGCCAGTGTTATTTACATTTTCGTGACGGTTCAAACAGATGGCACCACAGTTCCATTCTGTGTCATCAAATCAAACCACAAAGTAAACGCAGCCTACGTTCCACATTGTGACACCGAACATTTATTGTTGAAGTTTGATGAACTAGGCACATTCTAAAAGAAGGATTTAGTTATTACATTTTCCCATTTGCTTCAGTTAACAGTCCCCAGAGTTGAGAAAAGCTAAGAAATGTACAGTATGAAAGAGTGTAAGCAGACCACAAATATAGGAGAACAGCAGTTCTACTTAACAATACAGACTATTGCTAACAAATCGAAACAAATCCATCATGGCGTGGAGTCTTTTAATCAATCAGCAGTGAAATACATGACGGGCATTTTACAGTCCTACTGATTCCCTGCTCTAGCTCTCACACATTAAAATGCAACTTAGTAAAGATTTATCATATGACCCGTACAATGTTTATTTTCTTTCCAGGAATAAGTCCAAGTTCAATTTGAAGTGATACAGTATGGCATGTTATTCCAATCGATAATAGCATTCTTAAAAAACTTGGAGCACTCAGTTGTTGATCGGAGTGACATAAAATTACACTTCCAACTGTGATTTTTCTCTCTGACTCTTGGTGCAACATTAACTGAATACAGAGGAAACACTGCTCAAATGATCTCAGCAATAAGGAAGTGTAGGAAGAGCTTTATAGTATAAGGTTCAAAATAATAATTCCAGATGCAAGATGCAGTTAAACATTTACTTGGAGAAGTTACAGAGTTTGGCTGAATTCACTTTGCAAGTTTACCATTTGGTCTTTAAATGAATCAACAGCATCGACACAAACCATATCCTTAATAAAGAAGAGAGAGAAAGCCGTGGAGCTTTCAGGTGCAAGTTGATGCTGCTTATTGATGTCACTACTCGCACTAAACATGTGGAAACACAGATTTTCTCTCTTGTTTGACATCATACAAAAAGGACGTATTCCGACCGGTGAACAGGGCAAAGCTTCCAAAACAGCATTATTAAACACAGCTACACACGAGGAAAGCAAAGGAGTGTGAATCCTGTCCCTTCAATTTCCAAACATTTACTTACACACATGTTCATCAAGGCTAATGTAAGGCAATGCTCTTTTTTTCAGGGTCCCACCGTTATTAACATGTTATCATTCTATTGCGTATAAAAACGGAAACATTAATTCTCACTATATTATATATTTACAACACCCACTGAATTGTTGTCTGTTGCTATAAACCTGAGTTTATTCAACTTGACACACTGGATAAAGCTAAAATAGATTATTTTTTTAACAGACTACGCCATAGTATTGATAATAACGTAAAAGCAGCAGAAATGTATAACATCTTTGCAATTATCTATTCTGGCGTAATTGCATGGGGAATTTGAGAAAAATCTGTCATTTCAAAACAATTGAAATATAGCGTCAGGACATGTAAAACAAAGCTAAAAGCGATTAAAAGATCAAATAAGGACAAACATTTCCTCCTCCACTTTCACATCCTAAAGTGTATAAGGACTGTCAATATATATATATATATATAAAAAGGTTACAATTCAGAAAAGAGTCTTTAAACTGACATAACTTACACAGAGAACCTAGAAGATCCACATAAAGTGTGAGCACAGAATTCCTTCTGTTTGGTTGCAAAGGCTTTGTCTACATGAGTCTTTACTGGAGTGGACGTTTACTGAGAGTGGCCCGTTCATTTTGTGCAGCACTAGTGGTTAGGTCATCTGCTGTGGTCAAGTTATGAATTACAGCATGCAATAAAAAAAGGGAGGTCTGCTAGCTAATAGGGAAGTGCCAGAGTGAAAGTGTGTAGAGAAGTGAGCTGCTCTGATCAATGCAGCTGCTGCATGTACTTCGACTCTAACAAACATACCTCCTGTGGTTAATGAGTGAATGTTCCTGTTATGCAAGCTATTTTGAATTACACTGTGATAAAACCACGTTTGATGACAGAAACCCTTTTTAGGTCAAACTAAGTAATCTCATTGCAGCTAAGTTCCAGCCATCAGACCTCCACTGTATCTCTACCAATGAGCTGAGCAGTGTCATCATCAGTGTGATGCCTGTCCTCTCCTGCGTCATCGCTTTCTGAGTCTGTGTCCTCGTCAGGGGACTGGTAGCCTTCATAACCCAGGATGGGAGAGTCGCAGTGAGCAGGGGAGGCGAGGCACTGGGCCGTGGTAGTGGTGGTGGTGGCTGAATAGGCTCCTGGGCTCCCAGAGGGGGAACCCGGGTTGGACGGCCGGAGCAGAGGAGTGCGCTCCGAGTCTGCTTCGCCCTCTGTCCCTTCCTCCACTCCACGTTCTCCAGCGTCCTCCTCAGACTCAGACTCAGAGTGCTCTGTGTTGTTTCGAGTGACGCGCTGTTTGCACACGGGACACGTCTTCTTGGACTGTGTGAGCCACGGGTCGACACACTGGCAGTGATAGGCTGAAAAGCAGAGTTTTGAGAAAATGATGAACAAAACACAAGGAGTATAAATGTACAAAAGATAAGAAGTGGAAAATAAAAATTTGCATAAACTGTGTAAGAGCAGTTATTGACATAGCTCCAAAATACTTGCTATAAAAGTTTTTCTTTTGCCAACCAGACATAATTACTACCAGTATATGCAGATGGATACCAACAACCTAAGATCTCATAGACTCTGGCAAAGCAACTAAGAATTTTAATTCCAAGTAATAACATGATATCAACGTAGTAATTATTTACCATGGGAACAGGGTAAAACTCGCAGCTTGTCTCCTTCTTCATACTCATCCAAACATATTGCACAAAGATCATAGTCATCCCCTGAAACATAGAAGTCATAACTTAATTCATTCAAATGTAAGTGAAGTATTATTAACAATAATTATTATTATTATAATTATAATAATCTTGTTACCTTTTCTGAACCTGTGGGTTGGAATCCGCTTCAGCTGTTCCTTGGACAAGCGGTTTTTCCTCAGCCTTTTTCTGTAGCGCACACATCGTACAATCTGAATGCAAAATGACAAGGTTACTTGTGGCATGAGAATTACACTATTCTAACATTCTACATGCATGGATGCATTTGTTTTTTGAGTTTATAGACCCCAGCTCTTATGGTCAGTCAGTAAATGACAAATATGCTAGAAAATGTTTTCAAGGATCATATAATGTTTATAATGTGC
Source organism: Pseudopleuronectes americanus (assembly GCA_038501795.1). NCBI lineage: Eukaryota > Metazoa > Chordata > Actinopteri > Pleuronectiformes > Pleuronectidae > Pseudopleuronectes > Pseudopleuronectes americanus. The sequence goes on along the minus strand of CM076728.1, from coordinate 9,236,408 downwards.
TAATAAATCCAGATTGTGTCTGACTGTCTTTAGATTATTTTCAACAACTGCTCATCAGATCTTTAACCTTGTAGGGTGTGGTGCCGTTGAAAACAGGAAGTGGAGCTTTGACTGTAAACGGTTTATGATATAGTAGAGTATAGTTGAGAACACAAATATGAATGGATGCTTCTATGGTTGCCAGATAAGCCATGACAACTACTTCAATAATGGACAGGTGAGACTGTTCTATAAAAACTTAAAGTAAACATGGGAGGTGCAGTTTGTCTGGATAAATGTATTAACATATCATAATTAACTCTTTATGAATAAAATTGAGATGTAGTATAACAACAGACTAATAATATACAATACAATAATTAGATGAATGGTAATTATAATTATTACTTTGAGTGTTTAAATAATTATAAATACCTACTATGAGTAATTATAGATATTAACAATTAACAATAAGACTGAAATACTTCGGGAAGTGGATTGAATGAAAATCAAAAAGGGATTTTTAAAGAATGTATGACATAATGAATGTCAAGTAGAAAGCTTGTGCATACTTACTAAGACAACACACATCACAAGAATGATCATGCCAACTACTCCAGTGAAGGGAATAAGGTAGTACGACAGTGGAAAAGAAAACTCTGGCTTGAGGATCACATAGGCCCTGCAGACCGAGAAAAATAAATAATCAATCACATTCCAAGTTTATCTTATGCACAATAAACACTGTAAAGCTCTTGAAATTAAAACTTCAAGATTACAGTTTCATATTTTTGTATTGAAGTGTTTGAACTTACCCTTGTTCTGGAATTATAAAATTTCTGAGAATTTGGGAAGCATAGTAGCTGGTGAAGACTGATGGGATCTCAATCTCCTCTGCAATAGTAACTGAAATCAAGAAAATACAAGATGTTAATTCTCAGCAGTTTAGTATGATGGTAACAAAGTTTGAAATAATGTACATCTTATAAAAGCAGAATTACCATTGCTGTAGTTCATATTGAGCAGAGTGTCAGAATACATGTTGTGAATGACTGCAGCATTGTATCCAGCTTGCTGTGCGTGCAAGACCTGAAAACCAAATACACGCTTTTAGACCACTTTGCATCAGAGACACTACAATATATCCGTTACTACTCTAACATCACTGACCTTTATGTCAAAGTTGCAATCATATCGTCTGATGAGAACAATGATTTTTGTGGTATTGGCATCAAATGATGGTGGCAAAGGAGGTGGAGGGTCTATTGCTGTGCAGCCATTAAGTGGACGGGACACCACCATAATTCCCTTACACACAAAAGAAAAAAAACATCATTATAAAAGACTCTGATCAAGGTTGTTTTGCATTTTTTATTTTCTCTATGGTCTACTCTCACCATTAACCCGTCCTTAGGAAGTGGAGATCCAAACAGGGCAGGAAGGTCCTCAAACAACATGGAGGTCATATTGCTATAATGCTGAAGAAATAATACATACACATGTCAGAGCTGAAATCATGTATAAGATCATTTGTCATGTTATATTTAGTGTATTCCAAAAGGACTATCAAAGTTCATGAGCTAAATCTACTTACTGCATAGATGTAGGCAAGTGCGGGTGAAGGCACCAGGATGCTGCAGAAAACCAGTACGGCGACATTCAGTTGCACCATCCTTGCGCTAAACTGTGCAAGAGATACAACTTTATAAATCATGACCAGGGGGGAAATGTTTCAAATGCTTGTTGTTAAAACTGATCTTGCAGTTGGAATACAGCCTGGCATTAACATATAAATACAAGTGACAATTCAAGTGGTGAAACTGTGTTGTTGTATGCACAGAAATATGCAAATAAGTAAATGTCTCCCCCGCAAGCATCTACATGTACTTTCCTGCTTAATGGCAAATGTCCTCATAAGTATGGACTTTAAATGATAAAACAATGCGTGCACTGTGCAAACATTTTTCTTGATGCTTATGGGTCACTCTGTAAATTGTTGACAAAAAAACAACTACTATTACTGACTAAATACCATTTTACCAGGATATAGTACAATCTGTGACTACTACAATACTCATATGCTCTAGCCCCAACCAGTAGTTGATCATAATAACATTGTTGAAGTCTACTATATGAAGCTAGACCCCAGTTCTGGTTAGATCTGCCTTTCATCTGGTTTCATATCAAACTAAAAACCCGTTTAATCGACGTAGCAACTTTTTGTGTACCTGCTAAGTTGAATTACTTCGCTGCTGTTGTATTGTTGTGTCATAATAAAACTGATATAACTTGTTAAATTGTGTAAAAAAAATCAAAACAAACAACCAAGTCGATGTCGTCGTTGTTATTGTGTCGTTTACTTCCTACCTTAGTATCCTGCTAATGTCGGCGCCGTGGAGTCTGTGATTTAAGCTTTTTCCACTTGTCTCACTTTGGTGTCTGACATGTCATCGTGTATAATCTGTAGAAGTTGATATGTGTCCCTCGTTCTCTTCTCCACAATCCTATAAATCCACAAGAAAAAAACCGACAGAGGCTAGAAGGATTAACGTTAGCTAGCTGGTTGGTGCTAGCAGATGTTAGGCAGCATTTACGATAAACCGACTCCGAGACAGATTACTCTTTGTATTCGTGATGGTCTGTATATATTATGTCGTACAACTGCAGAAGTATATTAAACAAAAACATATTTGTACACCGGAAATGACTTACTCTGCCTGGGTTCCAAAAAACTTGCGCTACCTAGCTGCGGCTCTGTTTGTGTTTTCCTGTGGTTTGTTTTTGCTTCTTGATTCTGCGTCTTCTTCGCGCCGTTTGAGGCAGATTAACTCAGCAGCAACCAACAGCGCCACCGGCGGCTAGACGGAGACACAGCTATAATATCGTTGCTATACATGGTGCAAACGCCGGATTTAAGTAAAATTGTTTATTGAAGCCTTTTGGCCCAAAATACAATGTCAAAAATGCCAATGTTCTTCCTCTCATCACAATAAGAACGGGTGTTTATAGCCAAGTAGGTTTATTAACATTCATATTTTTGCTTAGGTGTGTTTGTGCAAATATCAATATAAAAAACATAAAAAAAGGGATACATAATAAAATCTGAAAATATTTTAGGCACCATCAACAGATTAGAAAACTCGTCTTCTCCAGATTAGACCTATACTACAATCTAGCTAAAGCAAACACTATACCAAAGTTGAATGAGCTTCTCGAAGTTAAAACTCGTTCCGTACATCAAGTCTCCCAAATTCTCTGTAATAGCAGGTTGCCATGTAAGAACGTGGAGATTAGGGACAATGGTATCTCTGAATAAAGAACATAGGAAACTGGCAGGATCACTGTACCACGTACAGTATTTTCATTTACTGCAAGTCGGTAGCCTGTTGCGTAATCCCTCCACTGACAAAGTCTATAATGATTACCCTGTATGCCTTTAAAAGAGAATTATTCAACTGACCACTGTTTACTCACATTATTATGTTAAAGTAAGAATCATTTAGTTAAAGTCACTTATTTACTTGATTTATTTGTTATTAATTTAAAAATGTCTATTCATTAATTATTCAAGAGTTTTTTTTATGCTGTTGAATGTGCCTTTAAAACGTTAAAATGTCTACCATATCATTGTTTTGTATCTTTGTCTGCATAACATAGCATATATTATGAGACAATTCATTTTTAAAGTATATCATACACAAAAATACACAAAAAGAATAATAATCCAATATAGACAATTTTGTGTTCTTTTACTTTAAAAACAAAAATATGCTCAACAAAGTATATTTCTAAGGTAAACGTATTTAAATTATTTGCACATAAATTGAACCAGATCCACAAATTTGAAAGGATAAACTACTGTTTACAAAAACAACGATAACAACTATAATTACAGATTTCAGCTGCTTTCCACCTCTTACTCAAGTTTTCTAAAAGTTGTCCTTGATTGAAGCGTTTCACAGAAAAGAGTACATGACCTTGAATATTAGCTTTTTGTGGTCAGTCAATTACCTTTTGTTTTTAAACTAAAACAAACTGGAAAAACAGTGTTTCAGTTATTTCTTTATGATTTATTAACAGGAACTTGGTGAAGTACTAAAATGTTTTTACATCATACATGTTGATTCTGTGAACTGTGTAGTTCACGTTTCCTCATCACGACATGGGACACAACGTTAATCAGCTCCTCGTCAACCACCTGCCAAATGTTTTTAGCATTCTATTAGCATTTAGGTTAATATACTGCAGTGCCTGTTATTGTTTATTATGGCAGGATCACTGCAGCAACCATTATCTTTCTCATATACTGCAAGTCAGGGAGCCTGTGGTGTAATTTCATTATGCCAAAGTCAAGACATAAACCCTCACTGCAAGGCATCAGTAATGTCTTCAAAAGTTATTTTGAAGGGAAATGGAAGGCAAAATATGTCCTTAATAAAATGAGGAGTATAATTATGGTTGCAAATCTTTACTCTGTTTATCAAGAGAAAAGCATGCTGAACCATCAGTGGTACTGATATTATCGGGTTTGTCCAAACAGTGATAATAGACCCCTAGCCTGACGTTGTCATACTCACAATTCTAGTCAGAATGTGAGTCTGATACCGCTCCATTGGGCTGTGATTATGGGGCGTGTTTCAACCGAACCAGAAAAAAAAATGCCTCTTGTCTCAATTGGATAGACCTACAACCAATCAGAGCAACGTAGTATGTGACGTATGTTAAGCGACTCATTGTGAGTTATTTACTAACGCCGGGTTCACACCGGACGCTGAAGCGCAGCGCCAAGCCTTAAATAACAGCTGGCTCCCATCCACTCCCATGTTAAACCTTTGTGCGGGTCACACCGGAGGCTGAAGCGCCGCTCTGCCCCAAGGCTGCCTCGCTCCGTGCAGCGATCGTTTCGGCGTTGTGTCTATTTTTTGCGCTTGACGCGAGCGTATCGCGACAGGAAACACACTAAAATTAATTTAAATACTTTGAAGTCCCCTTCTGTTGTCCTGGAGTTTTAATTTTACCAATGACATTATTAAATGTCCCCCTCTGCCCATCCACTACAGCCACACAAGAAGTGATAAAGATAAAAAGAGAGAGGGGGGGCTACGTATTCTCCACATAGGCTTGAGTGGAGAAAACGTAATTTACCCTCCACACCCGACATTTAACGGAGCAAACAGCGGAGAAGTTCTTCAACATGGATGACATTAAATTAATAATTGAAGTGGAGAAGTGCTGTGAGTTGTATGATCCTCGGAACATGTTGTATAAAGACAACACCAAGAGAGACAAATGTTGGGAGTGGGACGCTGTTGCTTAATGTTGGAGCAACAAGTAAGTATATGCTTGAATACTACTGGATCAACTGGTGATATTATTAGCGCAGCCCGGCGGTTCAGCGTCGCTTCAGCGTCCGGTGTTAACAGCCAAGCGCCGGCGCGATAGGGATTAGCGCCTCCGCGTTCTCTGTTCCTCTTTCAAAATGAATGCGCTGTCGATATCTCCTAAAACAGACCAAAATGCAGCATCTACACATCTCAGCTCTCCAGCGGCAGGCATTCAATCCAAGGGTACTTTGATGACGTGGTTGATTACGTTACCGTTGATCATCTGTCCATCATCGTATAAAGCCCGCCCTGACAATCTGATTGGATCGGACGTTTTGGACCCTGGCATAATTTCTCCCCAACGGAGCGACTCCAGACCATGCTCCAGACCGAACTGCCCGACCTCAAATAGACCCCAACACTTGGTCTTCAAAATCAAAAGGGGTTTTACCTCTAAGTGGTATATGTTTGTATGGAATTTGTTCATCCCTCTTGTCAGGAGCAACTATCAAATAAATAAGTATATCATGAACCAATCTATCAAATAGAGGTTGATTTTACAGGCGTACAAGTGCATGAACCTTCTGACTGATGGTGAAGATGGAGGAAAGGTCATTTTACGTGCAGCAGGGTCAGGCAGGGTCAAAGGGCCTGTGAGTTTACTTCCCTCCTCCCTGTCTCTCTCTCCCGTGGGGTGCTGCTATTGCTGCTGCTGCTGGTGCTGGTGCTGCTGGTGCTGCTGCTGGTGCTAATGCTGGTGATGATGATGATGATGATGATGATGATGATGATGATGATGATGGCTGCAACCTTTGTAAATTGAGCTTCTGCATTGGTTCAGCCTATCACAACAGAATAAAAGCGGCAAGCCCATAGAGTTAAGGGTCTCTTTTGGACTCAGCCTCAGATCTGCTGCTACACGTTCTGTTTTGCTGTTTGCAATTACAACTGTTTGTAAGGTTTGTGGTTTGGAGGTTTTGTTTGGACATAAGGTAAGACGGGGTACTCTATACACACAGAGAGTCACTTGTACAGTCACACTATGGTAATTGGTTGGTTTCACCTGTGTATTTTGGAGAGCTGCTCCTTTAGATAAGTTAGTTAGGCATTTTGGTTGTTTTATTTTAAGAATAGAGAATTGATCATGTTTTATGGTATTACATCAATTTCTGTTTCTGTGACACCAACATTGTCCTAACCCCACACACACACACACACGAACACAAACACACATTTGTATATCCCTTTATAATATGTAATGATAAAGCATGCAGTCAATCCAATAAAGTTGTGATTCAAACCAGAAGTCTCTGCATCTTCTGGTTTGTGAAAGCAATGTTTCCACTTCTGCTTTGTTTGTGACCAAAAATAAATTATGTACACCGGCCTGACATCTTTCTTATGACCCAAAGATCATATGAAGAGGCAAATATAGGTGAAAATTTGAAATTGGATAAGAGTCAGGGTGGAGACAGATGTACGCACAGTAAAAAGTAATAAATACAATGGGATACCATACAAGTTTGTAGTTTTAGTTGAAAATGTAATTATTTTATGTAAAGGATTCCACATTAAATGACAAAACACAAACAAGACAAGATGTCCAATTCAATATTTTATTCAGCCATTTGAGCAAGATTCAAATCAGTAACAAGTCAGCCAAAGCAAATCCTCCACAACGATGTCTTCTGTCTGTCCCATCATTTGTGATACTCGGTAAGTCTTGTAGCTTGGCTGGATTATGGTTCTGGTCAGCAGCATCCCTCCCTAGAAAAGAAACAATACATACTTTAATTCCATGAGCGAACAAATATACATTATTTATTCATTTGCTGCATCTGAGCATCTTAACTTACAAACCCCCTCCATTACACTCAGAATTTCCAATAGAGATTCCTGTTGGGGTGCAACTGACTTTACATGCACTACACATCATGGCTTGCATGATCAACCCTGGGCTTGCCTCGTTCTCTGCAACTAAAACACAGATAAACATTAATATATTTCCGTTCAAAAACTTTAGCTTTGAATTTGATAAAATAACTGTAAAAAGGTGCAGATATGAGCTGCAAAAACACACAGAGATGCATCAAGACTCACCACAAAGCAGGAAGACAACGACCAGCGCCAACACAGCAGCACGATAACAAAACATTCTGACTTCTGAATCTGTGTCTGTGTCCAAAATGATGTTTAGACCCAGGACGGTTTGTCTTTTATATCTGCTCACCTCTGAGGAGGGGAGGAGTGAAATAGAAGGAAATGGGTTGGTCTCTAATACAATTCCAGTCGTCAGTATAATGCATATTTCAGATTGGTTCAAGTGGAGCTTTGTTAGTCAACAACCTGTTGATAGAAACTTTATTGCCTAGCATTTTTGTTTTTATCACCACAAACATCTGTGGCAAAATAAAGTTCACGACTTATTTTAGTTTGCATTGTTTAATCAGCACTGGCAGCTCATCATGCCGAGAAGATTACGGGAAAAAAAAGTTGTTTTCTTACAAAGGGTTCAACTCCTGTGTAATTACTTTATTTCTCTTTAAATCATTTCTATTGGTTTATATTTTCTTAAATGAAAGTTCATGACACAAATCATAAAACATCCATGTTTGTCCTGCTCTGTCGTTTTTAATGCTTGTTTTTTTCTACCACAACTTTCATGTTACGGATCTGAATCTATGAACATTTGAAGTTTGCTCAATTGGTTAAACCAGAGAAAAATCACCAGACTACAGGATTATTAGTTTAACTAATGGCTGTTGGTCAGAGTTTTTATATACAAAAGAAGTCAATATATTGTAATTTGAGACTTAATGATGTTGAATGGGCTCTCAACTATCCAGGACAACATCCTGGAAATACCTACATACAATGTATGACAAAACATGTGCCCAAACATTATAAATTATATAAAAAACTGATTCAAGTTTGATACCAGATCAACTCAGTGGCAGAACAGGAACTACAAAAAAAGTTGCGTTTTGCCACAGTCTGATGAACGTCAGATATCTGCCGTGATCAAATTGAATCCAAATAAGGATTCATAACTTCTAGGGTCAAAAATAAAAACCTGGGAAATGAGAGCATGGAGAAAATATTTGGTCATGATTTGAACCAGATCCACAGTTTTGAAAGGATAAACTATTCTTTACAAAAACGATGTATAATATTCATAATTACAAGTTTCAGCTGCTTTCCACCTCTTACCCAAGAGTTCTGAGCTCAAAAAGTTGTCCGTTTCACAGAAAACAGTAATTAAGTGCCTTTGGCCTATGAAAATATTTGCTTTTATGGGGTCATTCATTTCTCTCTTTTTTTTGCCCTAAAACAAACTGGAAAAACACAGTCTGAATGTGTCCTAGAACCTTACTTATTTTTGTTTTATACATTTTTTAAAAGGAATTTGGTGAAGATTTAAAATGTTCATACTTCAGACATGTTGATACCGTCACAATCATGAAGCTGTGAACTGTGTAGTTCACGTTTCCTCATCACGACCTGAGACACAACGTTATTCAGCTCCTCTTCAAACACCTGCCAACTGTTTTAGCATTCTATTAGCATTTAGGTGAATATTCTGCCTGTCATTGTTTATTATGGCAGGATCACTGCAGCACACCCTTATCTTTCTCATACTGCAAGTAAGGGAGCCTGTGGTGTAATTTCAATCGTGCCAAAGTCAAGACATAACCCTCACTGCAAGGCATCAGTAATGTCTCACATCACCAGTCATTTGGGAGGAAAAATGCAGGGCAAAATATGTCCCTAATAAAATGAGGAGTATAATTTTGGTGGGATTTGCAAATTGTATGAATTTTTTTTCTGTTTACCAGGAGAAAAAAGATGCTTAACCATTCGTGGTGCTGATATTATCGGGTTTGTCCTCACAGTGATAATAGACACCAACTACGTGTGCTTCAAAATCAAAAGGGGTTTTACCTCTAGGTGGTATATGTGTGTATGGAATCTGTTCATCCCTCTTGTAGGGAGCATCAATCAAATACATAAATATATATGAAGAACCAATCTATCCAAGATGATGATGATTATGATGATGATGATGATGATTGACCACACATTTGTAAATGAATACTTTTGTCACTTAGACCTTTTGGTTGTTCTATGTTTGTCTCTGTTTATATAAGGGGACGTAACAAACTGCTCTATTGTATGAATGGTCAGTAAAATCTTTACAAACATTGTGTACTGCAATCACCATAATAAAATGTTATCTCAGACTGTGTAAAAGTTATACATATAAATATATAAACATATAGTGTTCAACAACTGTATGATCAACTGAATAAACCAACACAACTTTAACCTCAGGCCCGGTAACTTCCTAAAAACAGACATTGACAGAGGAAGCACATGTAACCACTATCTCAATCTAGGGCTGTAAAGGTTCATACACTACACATAATTACATTCCAGCTTTTTATTGATTAAAAACAAAAATCACGTCTGATACAAAGGGTCATAATGAGTGGAAATCAAGACATCGCTGTAGTTTCTATTGCAACAGATGAAGTGCAGGGGCAATTTTCTTCTGATAAAAACATGCAGCTGATTCAAATAGAACAAGCAGAGCAATGCTTGCGAGCAAGTTCAGTCAGCCAACTCAAGCTGCGCTGCTCCAATCACGTGACTCACATCAAGTGACACACCTCGCTCTCCACAATCATCTATAATACACAATCAACCTATGTGTATTTAAGCAGAGGAAATGTATCATCACCCCGTTTGCTTGCCCCGCTGCTGCTTCAGTATTGCTGCCAGTTGCTTCAGCCCCTCCATCACCCCAGCATGCACCTGTAGCTTCCAACGGGGGGTTATAAGTATTTGCTCATCACTCCCATCATATCTATGTAATAATATCTGGGGAGTGACAAAGTTGGAGCTTAGATGTCAAACACTTACATTTTCTACTCTTGCAACAAACATTTGAATGTGAGTTGAACTCTGATAAGGACAAATTACATTTTCCAATGAGGCAGCAAAGTGTTACTTTTTTCAACTGAACCCAAAGCAGGAATAAAAAAAGATTCACCACGTGTATGTTTATGGACCTTCAAATGTGATATGTATATAAAGCATAGAGTCCTTCCTATAAAGTCATGATTAAATTCTCTGGTTTGTGAAATCAATGTTTCCACTTCTGCTTTGTTTGTGACCAAAAATAAATTATGTACACCGGCCTGACATCTTTCTTATGACCCAAAGATCATATGAAGAGGCAAATATAGGTGAAAATATGAAATTGGATAAGAGTCAGGGTGGAGACAGATGTATGCACCAGTGTTGATTTTGGCAGCTATTTTTGATTTAGTCTTAGTCTTTTGACAAAATGCATATTAGTTTTAGTCACATTTAGTCATTTTTATCCATCTTAGCCTTTCCCCCTCCAAGGGGGAAAGGCTGCTACAGCCCTCTCTTCTTCCATCCCTCAGAGGGCGGAAGGCTGCTCTTCCTCTTTCCATTCACCCACCGAGGACAGCAGGCTGTCCAGCCTCTCTTCTCCTGCAACGCCAAGGGGGGGGCCGTGATGATTCAGCTTCCTTCTCTATCCAACCAACAACCGGAGGTCAGAGGTGCAGCTCCCAGCTCACCACTCTCAAGGAAATCTCCTCGCCCTTCAAGCTCTACAAAATCCTCGCAGCGACGCGATGTCCTGCAGGAGAACTTCAACCTGCATCTGAGCACACGGCTCGACAGAATCGCGAATGCAGAACTCTACGACCACAAAGCCAGGAGACGTCACAGAACTGCAACTGAACAGCAACCTCTTTTCCTCTTTCCCTCGGACTGGTAACATAATCTGGGCTTAATAATTGTACATGCTAAGCAAGACTGCTTACTCAATTCTGTGTGTGTTTACAAGTTTGATATTGCTGTGATGTTGTAGGTATAAGTTAAATGAAAGATAATGCCAGTTAGGCTTGCCACAGGCTTTGTCCCTGACTCTCTCATTATCTGATTAACATCCACACAGACACGCATAGCATCTCACCTAGGTAAACCTTCCCCCTCAGCCGTAAAGCAACGGCCGTAAAACATCCTCAGAAGAGGGGGGGGGGTTGCTATCTTAAGGCGTTACTATGCTGGTAAGACACCAGTTTGAGAGCCCCTAATTTACATTTACACACACACACTCACACACACTTCCTTGTTATTTGTAGTTGTTTAGTTTGTCTACTAATTAGTCATTAGTTTTTCAAATTCATTTTAATAATTTTTTTTTACTACAACATTTATGGTGCAGCCCGTGTGGTTGCTGTCTTAAGGCTCTTCTGGTCGGCCACCAGTTTGAGAGCCCCTAATTTACATTCACACACACACACACCCACACACACACACACGTCCTTGTTAGTTAGCTTTGATTGTTTAGTAATTTGTGTTTTATACTTTATTATGTTCATAATAAATGTTCTTCTTTCACAAATGGTCTGTCATTAATATGTCATAAGTGAACTTTGCCGACCGTTACACTGTTTAGAACTCCATAACCTTCACTGTTCATTATATAATCTTTAATGGTAAAATATTGAGATTTCTAATTGAACTAGATCTAAATGAGACTTATCTTAATCAATAAATTGGCTATCCTTTCCCTTCTATGAAGGGTGGTTCCCGTGAGAACTTTAAACAAATAAAGTTATGATTTAATATTAATATTTTAAATATTAATGTTTTATATTTTATTTTGATAACCAAATTTATTGAGTGCCTAAAGGCACACCATTCTATGGTAACACTTTTTAAGCACTATTGCACAACAGGCTCTCATCTCAATTTTTGACACACCACTTTTAAAGAAAATTAAGATGAGTAGTTGTGAAGAAAATTAAATGACAGACACATGGTGATTCCTCCATGTCAGTGACTGTTGTCTTACTCTATTCCAAATGTGCCTGTTGGTGTGTGGAAGTACTTTAAAAGAAATGTATGAGCGTTGGATTATCAGTAATCTGAGTTTATTAAGCAGAATGGTAATCTTGTTATGGATAAATTGATGGTTCCAGCTTGGCTGAAACTCTGTTATGTCACAATTCTCTGGTACAAAACTCAGAGCTCCCCTCTCACACCCATGATCCACACACAATGCAAATAAGTGACTTAACTATTGCCCTTTAAAAAAAGGTCCAGGAGACACCACATCAAAAACAATTACATTATGGAATGATCATATGGCAACTTCTTCAGTTAGGGAATAAGGTACAAAGAGTTTGTGAGTTGAAAAGAAAACTCTTGCTTGAGGATCACATAGGCTCTGCAGACCAAGAAATAAAGATCAGTTTGGCTGCAACACTGTTTACCCCTGAGACTCCAGAAGTGTTTTGTGAACTCAAATACTTCCCCCACCACTCCCTCTGCATCGTGGTCAGTAGATAATGAGTGAATTTCATTTTTCAGTGAACTAACCCCTTTAAAAAGTTAAGTTATCTAATGAACTTCAGTGAATGTCACATTTATGGTATTTTATTACTGAGGATCGTAGTAAGACCAAAGTCGACTGTCGAGAGATTTTTTTTCTCAGATAACTGAGATTCCTACTTTAACCTCTTGTCTCCATTGGTTGATCGAAATTATATCTATTTGGCAAAATTAACATATCAAGGTAGTATGTTGTGAATTTTTTTTTATGACCACATCAATCTAAAATTTATATTTCTATGTTAATGATTTGGTTAAAGTCATGTTTTCATTTAATATTTGTTGGGGACCCAAAATGATTCTCTGCTTCTACCAACCATGTTTCATATGAACCACAAACCACATCAAGAAGCAAACACCAGTGAAAATAAAGTATGAACTTTGAGACGAGACAGATATGTAGATGTTTTCACATCAAAATGAATGAAAGATGATTGGATGTAGATGCTCAATGTAATATTTATTCAGCCATTGCAGCTGCATTTAAATCAGCACCAAGTCAGCCAAAGCAAATCCTCCACAACGAAGTCTTCTGTCTGTCCCATCATCTGTGATACTCGGCAAGTCTTGAAGCTTGGCTAGATTATGGTTTGGATGGTATAGGTATGCAACAGTTGGGGCTAAAAAAAGAAACAATACTTACATTAATTCCATGATTAAACAAATATACAATATGTATTAATTTGCTGCGTCTGAGCATCTGAACTTACAAAGCCTCTTCAGTACAGGTACCCTTTACAGCATGATGTTCTGTTGCCAGGCAACTGTCTTTACAGACTCCCTTAAGCGTGGAGCACTGAACTTCGGATGGTTTGGGTATGCAACAGTTGGGGCTAAAAAAAGAAACAATACTTACTTTAATTCCATGATTAAACAAATATACAATATGTATTAATTTGCTGCGTCTGAGCATCTGAACTTACAAAGCCTCTTCAGTACAGGTACCCTTTACAGCATGATGTTCTGTTGGGAGGCAACTGTCTTTACAGACTCCCTTAAACGTGGAGCACTGACGTTTGGGAGGGCCTGCCTCATTCTCTGCAACTAAAAACACAGATAAAAATTAATATGTTTTCGTTCAAATCCTTTAGCTTTGAATTTGATAAAATAACTGTAAAAAGGTGCAGAAATGAGCAGCGAAAAACATGCAGAGATGTATCAAGACTCACCACAAAGCATGAAGACTACGGCCAGCGCCAACACAGCAGCACGATAACGAGACATTATTGCTTCTGAAACTGCGTCTGTGTCCAAAATGATATTTAGACCCAGGACGGTTTGTCTTATATATCTGCTCACCTGTGAGGAGGGGAGGAGTGAAATAGGAGGAAATGGGTTGGTCTCTAATTCACTTTCAGTCGTTAGTATAATGCATGTTTCAGACTGGTTCAACTGGAGCTTTGTAAGTCAACAACCTGTTGATGGAAAATGTAAGGTTTGCCTGTCAAAACCTGCCTTTTCCCTTTGAATCTATCGAGAGATTTTGTATTTCGTATCAAATGTTTATGTTGAAATATTGTTACGTTTTTTTTATTTCGCAAAGTTTATTGCTGTTGTCTACCACATCTTATTTTTTAAATTTGTTTGGAAAGGATTTGCTCTCTGTTATGAAATGCTCTTAATCCCAATTTGCCTTCATATAATTTATATGTCAAGACAATCATTTAAGCGTTCAACACCTCAAATGTGGCAAAATAAGATTCAAACCCTGTTTTATCTGCTTTATCAGCACTTGCGCTGTGTTCTAGTTGTAGATTGTAGTTCATCCAAAACGCAAGTTAAAACATACTTTAATCCAAATCATTATTAATTTATTTCAAACTCCGAATTAAACTTAGAAAATGAGTAACAAAAAACATTCTGTCACTGTGTAATATCAGCAATTTTGAATAGATTTGGTTGAAAACCATAATTAACAAGTAGTTTATTGTTCTCACACCTTAAGACAAACCACCACCAGAGGGTTCTATTGCTGCTGTCATCAGCTCAAGCAAGTGGTATTGATAGTCTCTATTTTGAAGATATAAAATACTTTATCTTTTAACATTTTTCATTTAATTATGTATTTATAGGATATTATATTGATTGATATGACAAAATGTATGTCTTTTTTTTAATAAACTAAATTACAAAGAGTCTATGTTCAAGTCTCATGGTTTCATTGAGTCCAACAGTCACATTCTCCTCCCCTCATTTTTTTTCTCCTTCACATCTACACTGATGGAAATCTGTCGTAGCAATACAAATTTTTTCCCCTTGAATAATATGATAACTAGATAATGGATAATTACCATGAGAACTGGGTGTAACTCACAACTTGTCTCCTTCATACCAGTCGGAACAAATTGCACAAGGATCATAGTCAAACCAGATACAGGAGAACATTTATCAACTTGAGTCTTTTCCTATTTAAGTACATTTTTTATATCTTTCCATTCTTCAGCTAATTAGGGCCCGAGCACCGAATGGTGAGAGGCCCTATTGAATCTGTAAGGATTTTTATTATTATTATTATTATTATTTCCCTTTGGGGGGCTTTTTCAGGGTCTAGTTTTAGTCGATACACAAGTTGATGTTTCAGCCTAACAACTTGTTCCTTCAGGGCAATTTCTTCACTTTACTTTTGTCTCTCAGTGTTGTTGAAAACATGGTATTGTATCAACAGTGAAAATAATAAACTAAGACTGGACTCTTCTGGGAACCAAGAACAAGATTCACAAGGCCCTACTGGAAAAGACTGTTCAGGAGCAGAAGGGTCCATGCTTTAGGACATTTCATTTCTCATCCAAGACGTCTCATTCAACAAAGGTGAAACCTTGTCAAGTATCTACAACCAAGTCCAGTCGCTAATGATGGAACCAGTTTTGGATAAACATGAGCTGGATGACTGAGAATCTTCACTTGCGACTGTGTGAACCCGCCCTGAGCATATCAATATATACGTGTTTGTCTCATTAACTGTCGTTTACCTTTCAGACAGCCCCTCCCTTTGCCAGAAGCCAACTGACAGAGTTTTACTTATGATAATGACATTATTCAACATATCTCATTTTAAATATCTGGGAAGAACTCCTGACTCCCAACTGTCTTCGAGCAGCTGATAAAACTGTAAAATTCGGTCTAAGGATTTTAGCAGCTGATAAAACTGTACAATTCAGTCTAAGGAACTTGAGGTATATTAGAAACCAGCTCCATTTAGATGCAGCAAAACTACACATGCATATGCATTCAAGGACTTTTTCACACATCTCATACTGCATCACAAGCTGGGAAAACAACACTTGCTCCACTGCAAACACTTTAACAACAAACACTCAAAGCACTGGAGAAAAAGCCAGAAAGTTGTCACCACTGTAACATCATTAAAAGACATCGACTCCTGCCCTTTGACAGCTTTGTCTTTCTTGCTGATGTTATTCTAGAGTATAAAATGATCATGATTTGCCTTCATATAATTTATATGGCAAGTCATTCAATTAAGCGTTCAACACCTCAAATGTGGCAAAATAAGATTCAAACCCTGTTTTATCTGCTTTATCAGCACTTGTGCTGTGGTACGCAATTTAAACCATACTTTAATCCAGGGGTGTCCAAATTGCGGCCCGCGGGCCATCTGCGGCCCGCCATCCTTTTTAAATTGGCCCCTTCTTGTTGTTCTGGGTTTGTACCCTCGGGTAGGGGAGAGCGGGTAATGTGAGAAATTTTTTACATTTGCTCGCCTCTAGGCGAGCCAAAACGATATATCAGTAAAATGTACACATTTCCCATAAATTCAGGAATTTTCCTAGCAATGGAAAAGATCAGAATGTCTTCAGGTCAAAGGGCAGTGAAAATATGATTATTTTTAAAAAAGTGGTCTTGTGTCTCACTTTACCCCAGATTAGGGTTAAAGTGTAGCCTGACGTTGTCATACTCACAATTCTAGGCAGAATGTGAGTCTGATACCGTTCCATTGGCGGTTCAGCGTCCAGTGTGAGCAGCCAAGCTCCGGCGCAATAGGGATTAGCGCGGCGCTTTGGCGTCGCCTCCGCGTTCTCTGTTCCTCTTTCAAAATGAAATGTCGATGTCTCCTAAAACAGACTCAAATGCAGCATCTACACATCTCAGCTCTCCAGCGGCAGGCATTCAATCCAAGCGCACTTTGATGACGTGGTTGATTACGTTACCGTTGATCATCTGTCCATCATCGTATAAAGCACGCCCTGACAATCTGATTAGCCCGGACGATTTCGTACCGGGCATAATTTCTCCCCGACTCCAGACCGAACTTCCCGACCTCAAATGTTGTGGGCGGGGCTAAGTTCGTCTGGCATCCAGGCTACGTAAAGTGAGAAAGACCAGAGAAATCAATGGGGTAAAGTGATCCACTTACTTTTCCACTTTAAAACTACCATATCAACACATGTCGTAATAGGTCAATTAAGCACATTTATGATTATTATGATTCATGTGATCTCTTGCACACCCTATCTTACCTGCACATTGTTTCTCTGTCCAATTGGCAGGGACAGCGATATTGTTTTTCTCTGCGTATTCAAATGCCACTTCATGGCACTTAACTGGAGCAAGGCCATTGAACTGGTCAGCTAGTTGTTTCAAGTGTTTGGCAAGCTCCTCCTCCATCTCATCTGTGAATATTCTCTTTACCTTAGCTGCTGCACCCCAGGCTTCTTCCCTTGCTTGACCGCAATGGCTTCACTCTTCATCTCTGCGAGGGGTATTTGGCCCGTAGGTTGTCTTCCTGGTGTAGTTTCTTAGCATGATGGCTTTTCTACAATGTTTATGGCATTAAAAATAAAACATATGTAATTTAATATAACACTAAAATATGTTTAGGACTAAACTTAACTTGTGCTACATGTTTCACTTTACCCCACAGCATTTGTCTCACTTTACCCCACAGCCAACATTTTAGAAAAAACCCCATCTCTTAGCAATTCAGGCTAATCTTCAGCTAGTATGAATCAATTTGTTTTGACACAACAGTTGATTAAGTTCAAAGCAAGAAAATGTACTTTTACATGCAAAAAGCCAATTTTTGTGAAAAAAAAACGACCACAGCACCAACACCAGTTTCTCCTTCATGGCAAGGGTGGAATGGAAGGGGCTTGAAAACATAATGATCCCATGACCACTAATGTGTTCTGTTGCCTAGATACAGGGGTAGTCTCAAATTACCCGATAGTGATGGGAAGTTCGGATCATTTTAGCGACTCGGTTCTTTGAATCTCGTTCAGTAAAATGAACAAATCTTTTTTCGAGTCATTCGTTCATGAAGGGGGGGGGGATGCTCCTGACCGTGAGTCCTGACGGAGGCACGGCATCAAGCGATGTGAGGAGGAAGTGAAACTTTCTGACACTGACATCGAGAAGTCTGTTAGTGAGGTGAAGAGTGACTTTATGGGACAGCAGTGATGTCACTAATAAAGAAAATACACTGACACTCTGCCGCTGCTGTGGATAACACAATGTGTGAATAACACAATGTGTGGATAACACACTGTGTGAGATCAGAAATCCCTGAACCCTCGCTTCCTCCTGTCCTTCCATTCGCATGCACACATAACACAGATCCCCGCACCACTGTCACGGCAGTAATTATTTATTTAGAGCATCGGACCGATTCCCTCAGATCTGTGGATCCTTGCCTCCAGTCCGGGATATTATTTGGAAAATTACTTCATTTCTTATAAGTGATTTCCTGTGCGCTCTGTGCACTCCGTGCGCTGGGTCAAGGCCGAGTTATTCTCGTGTTGCACGCACGCACGCATGCACGCAAGAGACGCAACACGCCCCTTTTGTGCCCTCTGGCGTCTTGCGTGCGTCAGCCAATTTTTCTAACTATACGACAAAACGACGCGAGCCTCACGGAGCCCGCAAGGCTTGTGATTGGTCTGCTTACTACATCCCATCCGGAGTCTAGCTTCCGGTTTCATGCCCCATAATACGCGGAAATCACGGAAGATTTAGAAGAACGAATATGGAACAAATAGATTAGCACTTGGCAGAAGAGATCCGAAAGTATGACCACTTGTATAACCCGTCACTGACTGGCCGATTTGTCCCCCAGAAATAGAATATGAGGAGCCGGAGTGGCGATGTAAATAAAGAGTCGACGAAGAAGAAGTCGTCTCTTCTTTGTGTGTTTTGTCTTCGACAAAAGAACGTTACTCCGCCCAGTGATCTGGCCGTGAATTGCGTTGCAACACGCGCAGCACGTTAGAGAAGTATAAACCAAAACGAGTCCGTCGATGCAGCTGCGTGGCCTTCCGCGGTTGCAGTCGCAAGAGTATAATTCGGCCTTCACTCTGTGCGTTGTGCTCCGTGCGCTCTGTGCGCTGGGTCACTTTGTGCGCTCCGTGCGCTGGGTCACTCTGTGCGCTGTGCCCCGTGCGCTTTGTGCGCTGGGTCACTCTGTGCGCTCTTTGCGCCTGATGGCACAGTCACGTTCACTGCAGTGATTTGATGAGACACGAACAGTGTTATAAGATATTATTAAAAACTATTAATGCCTCGGCTCCGCAACTCCGCTGTTAAATCGAATCTGAACGTAATTTGCTTTAAGTTGTTTTATATATTTTTTAATAAAAAGCTTGTGTGGAACAGATAAAACTAAGTGTAACGAAGAGGACTTCGTTCCCTGGAGCTTGAGATGGGGTTGGGAGAATATTGCACCATGCACTTTGACCCGGTACATGCACTTTAATAATTTGCACAGGCGTTTGTAAGCAGTTGCACTTTATTGGATGTGCAGAGTTTGCACATGGCATATTTGCACACTTAAAAACAGTTCATCTTTATTGATTGGTGATACATTTATTGTCCTTTTTAAATCTGTGCTGGTGGGTTCTGTGATGGCCACATGGTTCCACCTGCAAAAGAGGGACATGAGAGTTAGTGTGCATTTCTGGTAACTGAACGCTAAGATGAGATGTGACGAATATCATATGTTGTGCAATAGTGTGTGTGTTAGTATATTGGGAAGGGTAAAGTGTGTTTTGTGTGTGTAATGGTACTCACCAGTCTCTTTTGTCTCCAGGGTCTTCAGGCAAAAGGCCTCCCCAGGAAACAAGCATCATATTTATAGTTCCGGAGGCATCCAAGTGATGATTAGTGTGGGGGTGGGAAGATTAGTGTATGTGATTATTGTAATGTGTTGGAATTGGGGATGAGGGGGTGTTTGTAAATAAATGTGTGTGGGTGTGTGTATATAGGAGAATGGTGGGGATAATGATAAAAGAAAAGTGTTGTAAAAAGGGGAGCAAGTTAGCATGGGGAATGGTTTCTCCCTCCTTAATTAGGCACCCTATATAAGGGGCCATTTTGTTATCAGTGGGGTGGTGGTTTTCCCGTGTGGTTGCTGGATGAGCTGGAGGACGTGTGCCATGTTACCACAATAAACCCGTTTATGACACGCAACGATCCTGCTTTGGTCTTTCTTTGCTGTACGGTCCAGCCGTAAGTGTGGTCATCCTAACACTAAGTTATTGTTTTTAATGTAAATTATGAAGTGAATCAATAATCTACAGCTGGCTCCAGCGCTGGGCCAGGTGAAGAGGGCAACCTTTACTGAGCTGAAGGAGAGAAGGATCACATGGTGTGGTTCAGTCTGTGGTATTATAACTCCACTGGGAAATCAGAAGCAGGTGAAGTGCTGTCTACTCAAAGGAGAAGGTAAGGTCAAAAAATTGGGCTGATAAGTTAGAGCTGTCTACCTCTATGATGGCAGAGCTTTCACCTTATCTTTCATACTTCCCCATTAGGAGGTAGTAACATTTGCAATAAGACCTTCATTGTGTTGTCTTCATGAGCAGACAATAGAATATTGGAGGTCTGAACTGCTTTGGTGATTGAGTTGTGGATATTTGATACGAGCAGAAAATGCTAAATAAAAACCAACAAATATGAATCAGGGCTGTGAGATAAGAGGAATCCCCGCGATGCTGATCCACGGGCTTCACCGCCAATCTCCGCGGAACCGGATCTGAGTCTTTGGATCAATGTTTCGTTCTTCTGCCAACAGAGTCTTCGGATCAATGATTTGTTCATCTGCCGGATACGAGTCTTTGGATCCTTTTTCACGTGACCTGCATATTTGCGACCACGAGAAAATGAACGAACGAATCTCTGTCTGAGAGGACTCGTTACTCCCGATTCCTTGTAAGGATTCGTTCAAAACGAACGAATCGTTCACGACCGACACATCACTAATGTCAGTGACTGTTGTCTTACTCTATTCTAAATGTGTCTGTTGGTGTGTGGAAGTACTTTAAAAGAAATGTATGAGCGTTGGATTATCAGTAATCTGAGTTTATTAAGCAGAATGGTAATCTTGTTATGGATAAATTGATGGTTCCAGCTTGGCTGAAACTCTGTTATGTCACAATTCTCTGGTACAAAACTCAGAGCTCCCCTCTCACACCCATGATCCACACACAATGCAAATAAGTGACTTAACTATTGCCCTTTAAAAAAAGGTCCAGGAGACACCACATCAAAAACAATTACATTATGGAATGATCATATGGCAACTTCTTCAGTTAGGGAATAAGGTACAAAGAGTTTGTGAGTTGAAAAGAAAACTCTTGCTTGAGGATCACATAGGCTCTGCAGACCAAGAAATAAAGATCAGTTTGGCTGCAACACTGTTTACCCCTGAGACTCCAGAAGTGTTTTGTGAACTCAAATACTTCCCCCACCACTCCCTCTGCATCGTGGTCAGTAGATAATGAGTGAATTTCATTTTTCAGTGAACTACCCCTTTAAAAAGTTAAGTTATCTAATGAACTTCAGTGAATGTCACATTTATGGTATTTTATTACTGAGGATCGTAGTAAGACCAAAGTCGACTGTCGAGAGATTTTTTTTCTCAGATAACTGAGATTCCTACTTTAACCTCTTGTCTCCATTGGTTGATCGAAATTATATCTATTTGGCAAAATTAACATATCAAGGTAGTATGTTGTGAATTTTTTTTTATGACCACATCAATCTAAAATTTATATTTCTATGTTAATGATTTGGTTAAAGTCATGTTTTCATTTAATATTTGTTGGGGACCCAAAATGATTCTCTGCTTCTACCAACCATGTTTCATATGAACCACAAACCACATCAAGAAGCAAACACCAGTGAAAATAAAGTATGAACTTTGAGACGAGACAGATATGTAGATGTTTTCACATCAAAATGAATGAAAGATGATTGGATGTAGATGCTCAATGTAATATTTATTCAGCCATTGCAGCTGCATTTAAATCAGCACCAAGTCAGCCAAAGCAAATCCTCCACAACGAAGTCTTCTGTCTGTCCCATCATCTGTGATACTCGGCAAGTCTTGAAGCTTGGCTAGATTATGGTTTGGATGGTATAGGTATGCAACAGTTGGGGCTAAAAAAAGAAACAATACTTACATTAATTCCATGATTAAACAAATATACAATATGTATTAATTTGCTGCGTCTGAGCATCTGAACTTACAAAGCCTCTTCAGTACAGGTACCCTTTACAGCATGATGTTCTGTTGCCAGGCAACTGTCTTTACAGACTCCCTTAAGCGTGGAGCACTGAACTTCGGATGGTTTGGGTATGCAACAGTTGGGGCTAAAAAAAGAAACAATACTTACTTTAATTCCATGATTAAACAAATATACAATATGTATTAATTTGCTGCGTCTGAGCATCTGAACTTACAAAGCCTCTTCAGTACAGGTACCCTTTACAGCATGATGTTCTGTTGGGAGGCAACTGTCTTTACAGACTCCCTTAAACGTGGAGCACTGACGTTTGGGAGGGCCTGCCTCATTCTCTGCAACTAAAAACACAGATAAAAATTAATATGTTTTCGTTCAAATCCTTTAGCTTTGAATTTGATAAAATAACTGTAAAAAGGTGCAGAAATGAGCAGCGAAAAACATGCAGAGATGTATCAAGACTCACCACAAAGCATGAAGACTACGGCCAGCGCCAACACAGCAGCACGATAACGAGACATTATTGCTTCTGAAACTGCGTCTGTGTCCAAAATGATATTTAGACCCAGGACGGTTTGTCTTATATATCTGCTCACCTGTGAGGAGGGGAGGAGTGAAATAGGAGGAAATGGGTTGGTCTCTAATTCACTTTCAGTCGTTAGTATAATGCATGTTTCAGACTGGTTCAACTGGAGCTTTGTAAGTCAACAACCTGTTGATGGAAAATGTAAGGTTTGCCTGTCAAAACCTGCCTTTTCCCTTTGAATCTATCGAGAGATTTTGTATTTCGTATCAAATGTTTATGTTGAAATATTGTTACGTTTTTTTTATTTCGCAAAGTTTATTGCTGTTGTCTACCACATCTTATTTTTTAAATTTGTTTGGAAAGGATTTGCTCTCTGTTATGAAATGCTCTTAATCCCAATTTGCCTTCATATAATTTATATGTCAAGACAATCATTTAAGCGTTCAACACCTCAAATGTGGCAAAATAAGATTCAAACCCTGTTTTATCTGCTTTATCAGCACTTGCGCTGTGTTCTAGTTGTAGATTGTAGTTCATCCAAAACGCAAGTTAAAACATACTTTAATCCAAATCATTATTAATTTATTTCAAACTCCGAATTAAACTTAGAAAATGAGTAACAAAAAACATTCTGTCACTGTGTAATATCAGCAATTTTGAATAGATTTGGTTGAAAACCATAATTAACAAGTAGTTTATTGTTCTCACACCTTAAGACAAACCACCACCAGAGGGTTCTATTGCTGCTGTCATCAGCTCAAGCAAGTGGTATTGATAGTCTCTATTTTGAAGATATAAAATACTTTATCTTTTAACATTTTTCATTTAATTATGTATTTATAGGATATTATATTGATTGATATGACAAAATGTATGTCTTTTTTTTAATAAACTAAATTACAAAGAGTCTATGTTCAAGTCTCATGGTTTCATTGAGTCCAACAGTCACATTCTCCTCCCCTCATTTTTTTTCTCCTTCACATCTACACTGATGGAAATCTGTCGTAGCAATAAAAATTTTTTCCCCTTGAATAATATGATAACTAGATAATGGATAATTACCATGAGAACTGGGTGTAACTCACAACTTGTCTCCTTCATACCAGTCGGAACAAATTGCACAAGGATCATAGTCAAACCAGATACAGGAGAACATTTATCAACTTGAGTCTTTTCCTATTTAAGTACATTTTTTATATCTTTCCATTCTTCAGCTAATTAGGGCCCGAGCACCGAATGGTGAGAGGCCCTATTGAATCTGTAAGGATTTTTATTATTATTATTATTATTATTTCCCTTTGGGGGGCTTTTTCAGGGTCTAGTTTTAGTCGATACACAAGTTGATGTTTCAGCCTAACAACTTGTTCCTTCAGGGCAATTTCTTCACTTTACTTTTGTCTCTCAGTGTTGTTGAAAACATGGTATTGTATCAACAGTGAAAATAATAAACTAAGACTGGACTCTTCTGGGAACCAAGAACAAGATTCACAAGGCCCTACTGGAAAAGACTGTTCAGGAGCAGAAGGGTCCATGCTTTAGGACATTTCATTTCTCATCCAAGACGTCTCATTCAACAAAGGTGAAACCTTGTCAAGTATCTACAACCAAGTCCAGTCGCTAATGATGGAACCAGTTTTGGATAAACATGAGCTGGATGACTGAGAATCTTCACTTGCGACTGTGTGAACCCGCCCTGAGCATATCAATATATACGTGTTTGTCTCATTAACTGTCGTTTACCTTTCAGACAGCCCCTCCCTTTGCCAGAAGCCAACTGACAGAGTTTTACTTATGATAATGACATTATTCAACATATCTCATTTTAAATATCTGGGAAGAACTCCTGACTCCCAACTGTCTTCGAGCAGCTGATAAAACTGTAAAATTCGGTCTAAGGATTTTAGCAGCTGATAAAACTGTACAATTCAGTCTAAGGAACTTGAGGTATATTAGAAACCAGCTCCATTTAGATGCAGCAAAACTACACATGCATATGCATTCAAGGACTTTTTCACACATCTCATACTGCATCACAAGCTGGGAAAACAACACTTGCTCCACTGCAAACACTTTAACAACAAACACTCAAAGCACTGGAGAAAAAGCCAGAAAGTTGTCACCACTGTAACATCATTAAAAGACATCGACTCCTGCCCTTTGACAGCTTTGTCTTTCTTGCTGATGTTATTCTAGAGTATAAAATGATCATGATTTGCCTTCATATAATTTATATGGCAAGTCATTCAATTAAGCGTTCAACACCTCAAATGTGGCAAAATAAGATTCAAACCCTGTTTTATCTGCTTTATCAGCACTTGTGCTGTGGTACGCAATTTAAACCATACTTTAATCCAGGGGTGTCCAAATTGCGGCCCGCGGGCCATCTGCGGCCCGCCATCCTTTTTAAATTGGCCCCTTCTTGTTGTTCTGGGTTTGTACCCTCGGGTAGGGGAGAGCGGGTAATGTGAGAAATTTTTTACATTTGCTCGCCTCTAGGCGAGCCAAAACGATATATCAGTAAAATGTACACATTTCCCATAAATTCAG
This sequence comes from Pseudopleuronectes americanus, assembly GCA_038501795.1. NCBI lineage: Eukaryota > Metazoa > Chordata > Actinopteri > Pleuronectiformes > Pleuronectidae > Pseudopleuronectes > Pseudopleuronectes americanus. The sequence goes on along the minus strand of CM076728.1, from coordinate 9,211,122 downwards.
GAATTTTCCTAGCAATGGAAAAGATCAGAATGTCTTCAGGTCAAAGGGCAGTGAAAATATGATTATTTTTAAAAAAGTGGTCTTGTGTCTCACTTTACCCCAGATTAGGGTTAAAGTGTAGCCTGACGTTGTCATACTCACAATTCTAGGCAGAATGTGAGTCTGATACCGTTCCATTGGCGGTTCAGCGTCCAGTGTGAGCAGCCAAGCTCCGGCGCAATAGGGATTAGCGCGGCGCTTTGGCGTCGCCTCCGCGTTCTCTGTTCCTCTTTCAAAATGAAATGTCGATGTCTCCTAAAACAGACTCAAATGCAGCATCTACACATCTCAGCTCTCCAGCGGCAGGCATTCAATCCAAGCGCACTTTGATGACGTGGTTGATTACGTTACCGTTGATCATCTGTCCATCATCGTATAAAGCACGCCCTGACAATCTGATTAGCCCGGACGATTTCGTACCGGGCATAATTTCTCCCCGACTCCAGACCGAACTTCCCGACCTCAAATGTTGTGGGCGGGGCTAAGTTCGTCTGGCATCCAGGCTACGTAAAGTGAGAAAGACCAGAGAAATCAATGGGGTAAAGTGATCCACTTACTTTTCCACTTTAAAACTACCATATCAACACATGTCGTAATAGGTCAATTAAGCACATTTATGATTATTATGATTCATGTGATCTCTTGCACACCCTATCTTACCTGCACATTGTTTCTCTGTCCAATTGGCAGGGACAGCGATATTGTTTTTCTCTGCGTATTCAAATGCCACTTCATGGCACTTAACTGGAGCAAGGCCATTGAACTGGTCAGCTAGTTGTTTCAAGTGTTTGGCAAGCTCCTCCTCCATCTCATCTGTGAATATTCTCTTTACCTTAGCTGCTGCACCCCAGGCTTCTTCCCTTGCTTGACCGCAATGGCTTCACTCTTCATCTCTGCGAGGGGTATTTGGCCCGTAGGTTGTCTTCCTGGTGTAGTTTCTTAGCATGATGGCTTTTCTACAATGTTTATGGCATTAAAAATAAAACATATGTAATTTAATATAACACTAAAATATGTTTAGGACTAAACTTAACTTGTGCTACATGTTTCACTTTACCCCACAGCATTTGTCTCACTTTACCCCACAGCCAACATTTTAGAAAAAAACCCCATCTCTTAGCAATTCAGGCTAATCTTCAGCTAGTATGAATCAATTTGTTTTGACACAACAGTTGATTAAGTTCAAAGCAAGAAAATGTACTTTTACATGCAAAAAGCCAATTTTTGTGAAAAAAAAACGACCACAGCACCAACACCAGTTTCTCCTTCATGGCAAGGGTGGAATGGAAGGGGCTTGAAAACATAATGATCCCATGACCACTAATGTGTTCTGTTGCCTAGATACAGGGGTAGTCTCAAATTACCCGATAGTGATGGGAAGTTCGGATCATTTTAGCGACTCGGTTCTTTGAATCTCGTTCAGTAAAATGAACGAAATCTTTTTTCGAGTCATTCGTTCATGAAGGGGGGGGGGATGCTCCTGACCGTGAGTCCTGACGGAGGCACGGCATCAAGCGATGTGAGGAGGAAGTGAAACTTTCTGACACTGACATCGAGAAGTCTGTTAGTGAGGTGAAGAGTGACTTTATGGGACAGCAGTGATGTCACTAATAAAGAAAATACACTGACACTCTGCCGCTGCTGTGGATAACACAATGTGTGAATAACACAATGTGTGGATAACACACTGTGTGAGATCAGAAATCCCTGAACCCTCGCTTCCTCCTGTCCTTCCATTCGCATGCACACATAACACAGATCCCCGCACCACTGTCACGGCAGTAATTATTTATTTAGAGCATCGGACCGATTCCCTCAGATCTGTGGATCCTTGCCTCCAGTCCGGGATATTATTTGGAAAATTACTTCATTTCTTATAAGTGATTTCCTGTGCGCTCTGTGCACTCCGTGCGCTGGGTCAAGGCCGAGTTATTCTCGTGTTGCACGCACGCACGCATGCACGCAAGAGACGCAACACGCCCCTTTTGTGCCCTCTGGCGTCTTGCGTGCGTCAGCCAATTTTTCTAACTATACGACAAAACGACGCGAGCCTCACGGAGCCCGCAAGGCTTGTGATTGGTCTGCTTACTACATCCCATCCGGAGTCTAGCTTCCGGTTTCATGCCCCATAATACGCGGAAATCACGGAAGATTTAGAAGAACGAATATGGAACAAATAGATTAGCACTTGGCAGAAGAGATCCGAAAGTATGACCACTTGTATAACCCGTCACTGACTGGCCGATTTGTCCCCCAGAAATAGAATATGAGGAGCCGGAGTGGCGATGTAAATAAAGAGTCGACGAAGAAGAAGTCGTCTCTTCTTTGTGTGTTTTGTCTTCGACAAAAGAACGTTACTCCGCCCAGTGATCTGGCCGTGAATTGCGTTGCAACACGCGCAGCACGTTAGAGAAGTATAAACCAAAACGAGTCCGTCGATGCAGCTGCGTGGCCTTCCGCGGTTGCAGTCGCAAGAGTATAATTCGGCCTTCACTCTGTGCGTTGTGCTCCGTGCGCTCTGTGCGCTGGGTCACTTTGTGCGCTCCGTGCGCTGGGTCACTCTGTGCGCTGTGCCCCGTGCGCTTTGTGCGCTGGGTCACTCTGTGCGCTCTTTGCGCCTGATGGCACAGTCACGTTCACTGCAGTGATTTGATGAGACACGAACAGTGTTATAAGATATTATTAAAAACTATTAATGCCTCGGCTCCGCAACTCCGCTGTTAAATCGAATCTGAACGTAATTTGCTTTAAGTTGTTTTATATATTTTTTAATAAAAAGCTTGTGTGGAACAGATAAAACTAAGTGTAACGAAGAGGACTTCGTTCCCTGGAGCTTGAGATGGGGTTGGGAGAATATTGCACCATGCACTTTGACCCGGTACATGCACTTTAATAATTTGCACAGGCGTTTGTAAGCAGTTGCACTTTATTGGATGTGCAGAGTTTGCACATGGCATATTTGCACACTTAAAAACAGTTCATCTTTATTGATTGGTGATACATTTATTGTCCTTTTTAAATCTGTGCTGGTGGGTTCTGTGATGGCCACATGGTTCCACCTGCAAAAGAGGGACATGAGAGTTAGTGTGCATTTCTGGTAACTGAACGCTAAGATGAGATGTGACGAATATCATATGTTGTGCAATAGTGTGTGTGTTAGTATATTGGGAAGGGTAAAGTGTGTTTTGTGTGTGTAATGGTACTCACCAGTCTCTTTTGTCTCCAGGGTCTTCAGGCAAAAGGCCTCCCCAGGAAACAAGCATCATATTTATAGTTCCGGAGGCATCCAAGTGATGATTAGTGTGGGGGTGGGAAGATTAGTGTATGTGATTATTGTAATGTGTTGGAATTGGGGATGAGGGGGTGTTTGTAAATAAATGTGTGTGGGTGTGTGTATATAGGAGAATGGTGGGGATAATGATAAAAGAAAAGTGTTGTAAAAAGGGGAGCAAGTTAGCATGGGGAATGGTTTCTCCCTCCTTAATTAGGCACCCTATATAAGGGGCCATTTTGTTATCAGTGGGGTGGTGGTTTTCCCGTGTGGTTGCTGGATGAGCTGGAGGACGTGTGCCATGTTACCACAATAAACCCGTTTATGACACGCAACGATCCTGCTTTGGTCTTTCTTTGCTGTACGGTCCAGCCGTAAGTGTGGTCATCCTAACACTAAGTTATTGTTTTTAATGTAAATTATGAAGTGAATCAATAATCTACAGCTGGCTCCAGCGCTGGGCCAGGTGAAGAGGGCAACCTTTACTGAGCTGAAGGAGAGAAGGATCACATGGTGTGGTTCAGTCTGTGGTATTATAACTCCACTGGGAAATCAGAAGCAGGTGAAGTGCTGTCTACTCAAAGGAGAAGGTAAGGTCAAAAAATTGGGCTGATAAGTTAGAGCTGTCTACCTCTATGATGGCAGAGCTTTCACCTTATCTTTCATACTTCCCCATTAGGAGGTAGTAACATTTGCAATAAGACCTTCATTGTGTTGTCTTCATGAGCAGACAATAGAATATTGGAGGTCTGAACTGCTTTGGTGATTGAGTTGTGGATATTTGATACGAGCAGAAAATGCTAAATAAAAACCAACAAATATGAATCAGGGCTGTGAGATAAGAGGAATCCCCGCGATGCTGATCCACGGGCTTCACCGCCAATCTCCGCGGAACCGGATCTGAGTCTTTGGATCAATGTTTCGTTCTTCTGCCAACAGAGTCTTCGGATCAATGATTTGTTCATCTGCCGGATACGAGTCTTTGGATCCTTTTTCACGTGACCTGCATATTTGCGACCACGAGAAAATGAACGAACGAATCTCTGTCTGAGAGGACTCGTTACTCCCGATTCCTTGTAAGGATTCGTTCAAAACGAACGAATCGTTCACGACCGACACATCACTAATGTCAGTGACTGTTGTCTTACTCTATTCTAAATGTGTCTGTTGGTGTGTGGAAGTACTTTAAAAGAAATGTATGAGCGTTGGATTATCAGTAATCTGAGTTTATTAAGCAGAATGGTAATCTTGTTATGGATAAATTGATGGTTCCAGCTTGGCTGAAACTCTGTTATGTCACAATTCTCTGGTACAAAACTCAGAGCTCCCCTCTCACACCCATGATCCACACACAATGCAAATAAGTGACTTAACTATTGCCCTTTAAAAAAAGGTCCAGGAGACACCACATCAAAAACAATTACATTATGGAATGATCATATGGCAACTTCTTCAGTTAGGGAATAAGGTACAAAGAGTTTGTGAGTTGAAAAGAAAACTCTTGCTTGAGGATCACATAGGCTCTGCAGACCAAGAAATAAAGATCAGTTTGGCTGCAACACTGTTTACCCCTGAGACTCCAGAAGTGTTTTGTGAACTCAAATACTTCCCCCACCACTCCCTCTGCATCGTGGTCAGTAGATAATGAGTGAATTTCATTTTTCAGTGAACTACCCCTTTAAAAAGTTAAGTTATCTAATGAACTTCAGTGAATGTCACATTTATGGTATTTTATTACTGAGGATCGTAGTAAGACCAAAGTCGACTGTCGAGAGATTTTTTTTCTCAGATAACTGAGATTCCTACTTTAACCTCTTGTCTCCATTGGTTGATCGAAATTATATCTATTTGGCAAAATTAACATATCAAGGTAGTATGTTGTGAATTTTTTTTTATGACCACATCAATCTAAAATTTATATTTCTATGTTAATGATTTGGTTAAAGTCATGTTTTCATTTAATATTTGTTGGGGACCCAAAATGATTCTCTGCTTCTACCAACCATGTTTCATATGAACCACAAACCACATCAAGAAGCAAACACCAGTGAAAATAAAGTATGAACTTTGAGACGAGACAGATATGTAGATGTTTTCACATCAAAATGAATGAAAGATGATTGGATGTAGATGCTCAATGTAATATTTATTCAGCCATTGCAGCTGCATTTAAATCAGCACCAAGTCAGCCAAAGCAAATCCTCCACAACGAAGTCTTCTGTCTGTCCCATCATCTGTGATACTCGGCAAGTCTTGAAGCTTGGCTAGATTATGGTTTGGATGGTATAGGTATGCAACAGTTGGGGCTAAAAAAAGAAACAATACTTACATTAATTCCATGATTAAACAAATATACAATATGTATTAATTTGCTGCGTCTGAGCATCTGAACTTACAAAGCCTCTTCAGTACAGGTACCCTTTACAGCATGATGTTCTGTTGCCAGGCAACTGTCTTTACAGACTCCCTTAAGCGTGGAGCACTGAACTTCGGATGGTTTGGGTATGCAACAGTTGGGGCTAAAAAAAGAAACAATACTTACTTTAATTCCATGATTAAACAAATATACAATATGTATTAATTTGCTGCGTCTGAGCATCTGAACTTACAAAGCCTCTTCAGTACAGGTACCCTTTACAGCATGATGTTCTGTTGGGAGGCAACTGTCTTTACAGACTCCCTTAAACGTGGAGCACTGACGTTTGGGAGGGCCTGCCTCATTCTCTGCAACTAAAAACACAGATAAAAATTAATATGTTTTCGTTCAAATCCTTTAGCTTTGAATTTGATAAAATAACTGTAAAAAGGTGCAGAAATGAGCAGCGAAAAACATGCAGAGATGTATCAAGACTCACCACAAAGCATGAAGACTACGGCCAGCGCCAACACAGCAGCACGATAACGAGACATTATTGCTTCTGAAACTGCGTCTGTGTCCAAAATGATATTTAGACCCAGGACGGTTTGTCTTATATATCTGCTCACCTGTGAGGAGGGGAGGAGTGAAATAGGAGGAAATGGGTTGGTCTCTAATTCACTTTCAGTCGTTAGTATAATGCATGTTTCAGACTGGTTCAACTGGAGCTTTGTAAGTCAACAACCTGTTGATGGAAAATGTAAGGTTTGCCTGTCAAAACCTGCCTTTTCCCTTTGAATCTATCGAGAGATTTTGTATTTCGTATCAAATGTTTATGTTGAAATATTGTTACGTTTTTTTTATTTCGCAAAGTTTATTGCTGTTGTCTACCACATCTTATTTTTTAAATTTGTTTGGAAAGGATTTGCTCTCTGTTATGAAATGCTCTTAATCCCAATTTGCCTTCATATAATTTATATGTCAAGACAATCATTTAAGCGTTCAACACCTCAAATGTGGCAAAATAAGATTCAAACCCTGTTTTATCTGCTTTATCAGCACTTGCGCTGTGTTCTAGTTGTAGATTGTAGTTCATCCAAAACGCAAGTTAAAACATACTTTAATCCAAATCATTATTAATTTATTTCAAACTCCGAATTAAACTTAGAAAATGAGTAACAAAAAACATTCTGTCACTGTGTAATATCAGCAATTTTGAATAGATTTGGTTGAAAACCATAATTAACAAGTAGTTTATTGTTCTCACACCTTAAGACAAACCACCACCAGAGGGTTCTATTGCTGCTGTCATCAGCTCAAGCAAGTGGTATTGATAGTCTCTATTTTGAAGATATAAAATACTTTATCTTTTAACATTTTTCATTTAATTATGTATTTATAGGATATTATATTGATTGATATGACAAAATGTATGTCTTTTTTTTAATAAACTAAATTACAAAGAGTCTATGTTCAAGTCTCATGGTTTCATTGAGTCCAACAGTCACATTCTCCTCCCCTCATTTTTTTTCTCCTTCACATCTACACTGATGGAAATCTGTCGTAGCAATAAAAATTTTTTCCCCTTGAATAATATGATAACTAGATAATGGATAATTACCATGAGAACTGGGTGTAACTCACAACTTGTCTCCTTCATACCAGTCGGAACAAATTGCACAAGGATCATAGTCAAACCAGATACAGGAGAACATTTATCAACTTGAGTCTTTTCCTATTTAAGTACATTTTTTATATCTTTCCATTCTTCAGCTAATTAGGGCCCGAGCACCGAATGGTGAGAGGCCCTATTGAATCTGTAAGGATTTTTATTATTATTATTATTATTATTTCCCTTTGGGGGGCTTTTTCAGGGTCTAGTTTTAGTCGATACACAAGTTGATGTTTCAGCCTAACAACTTGTTCCTTCAGGGCAATTTCTTCACTTTACTTTTGTCTCTCAGTGTTGTTGAAAACATGGTATTGTATCAACAGTGAAAATAATAAACTAAGACTGGACTCTTCTGGGAACCAAGAACAAGATTCACAAGGCCCTACTGGAAAAGACTGTTCAGGAGCAGAAGGGTCCATGCTTTAGGACATTTCATTTCTCATCCAAGACGTCTCATTCAACAAAGGTGAAACCTTGTCAAGTATCTACAACCAAGTCCAGTCGCTAATGATGGAACCAGTTTTGGATAAACATGAGCTGGATGACTGAGAATCTTCACTTGCGACTGTGTGAACCCGCCCTGAGCATATCAATATATACGTGTTTGTCTCATTAACTGTCGTTTACCTTTCAGACAGCCCCTCCCTTTGCCAGAAGCCAACTGACAGAGTTTTACTTATGATAATGACATTATTCAACATATCTCATTTTAAATATCTGGGAAGAACTCCTGACTCCCAACTGTCTTCGAGCAGCTGATAAAACTGTAAAATTCGGTCTAAGGATTTTAGCAGCTGATAAAACTGTACAATTCAGTCTAAGGAACTTGAGGTATATTAGAAACCAGCTCCATTTAGATGCAGCAAAACTACACATGCATATGCATTCAAGGACTTTTTCACACATCTCATACTGCATCACAAGCTGGGAAAACAACACTTGCTCCACTGCAAACACTTTAACAACAAACACTCAAAGCACTGGAGAAAAAGCCAGAAAGTTGTCACCACTGTAACATCATTAAAAGACATCGACTCCTGCCCTTTGACAGCTTTGTCTTTCTTGCTGATGTTATTCTAGAGTATAAAATGATCATGATTTGCCTTCATATAATTTATATGGCAAGTCATTCAATTAAGCGTTCAACACCTCAAATGTGGCAAAATAAGATTCAAACCCTGTTTTATCTGCTTTATCAGCACTTGTGCTGTGGTACGCAATTTAAACCATACTTTAATCCAGGGGTGTCCAAATTGCGGCCCGCGGGCCATCTGCGGCCCGCCATCCTTTTTAAATTGGCCCCTTCTTGTTGTTCTGGGTTTGTACCCTCGGGTAGGGGAGAGCGGGTAATGTGAGAAATTTTTTACATTTGCTCGCCTCTAGGCGAGCCAAAACGATATATCAGTAAAATGTACACATTTCCCATAAATTCAGGAATTTTCCTAGCAATGGAAAAGATCAGAATGTCTTCAGGTCAAAGGGCAGTGAAAATATGATTATTTTTAAAAAAGTGGTCTTGTGTCTCACTTTACCCCAGATTAGGGTTAAAGTGTAGCCTGACGTTGTCATACTCACAATTCTAGGCAGAATGTGAGTCTGATACCGTTCCATTGGCGGTTCAGCGTCCAGTGTGAGCAGCCAAGCTCCGGCGCAATAGGGATTAGCGCGGCGCTTTGGCGTCGCCTCCGCGTTCTCTGTTCCTCTTTCAAAATGAAATGTCGATGTCTCCTAAAACAGACTCAAATGCAGCATCTACACATCTCAGCTCTCCAGCGGCAGGCATTCAATCCAAGCGCACTTTGATGACGTGGTTGATTACGTTACCGTTGATCATCTGTCCATCATCGTATAAAGCACGCCCTGACAATCTGATTAGCCCGGACGATTTCGTACCGGGCATAATTTCTCCCCGACTCCAGACCGAACTTCCCGACCTCAAATGTTGTGGGCGGGGCTAAGTTCGTCTGGCATCCAGGCTACGTAAAGTGAGAAAGACCAGAGAAATCAATGGGGTAAAGTGATCCACTTACTTTTCCACTTTAAAACTACCATATCAACACATGTCGTAATAGGTCAATTAAGCACATTTATGATTATTATGATTCATGTGATCTCTTGCACACCCTATCTTACCTGCACATTGTTTCTCTGTCCAATTGGCAGGGACAGCGATATTGTTTTTCTCTGCGTATTCAAATGCCACTTCATGGCACTTAACTGGAGCAAGGCCATTGAACTGGTCAGCTAGTTGTTTCAAGTGTTTGGCAAGCTCCTCCTCCATCTCATCTGTGAATATTCTCTTTACCTTAGCTGCTGCACCCCAGGCTTCTTCCCTTGCTTGACCGCAATGGCTTCACTCTTCATCTCTGCGAGGGGTATTTGGCCCGTAGGTTGTCTTCCTGGTGTAGTTTCTTAGCATGATGGCTTTTCTACAATGTTTATGGCATTAAAAATAAAACATATGTAATTTAATATAACACTAAAATATGTTTAGGACTAAACTTAACTTGTGCTACATGTTTCACTTTACCCCACAGCATTTGTCTCACTTTACCCCACAGCCAACATTTTAGAAAAAACCCCATCTCTTAGCAATTCAGGCTAATCTTCAGCTAGTATGAATCAATTTGTTTTGACACAACAGTTGATTAAGTTCAAAGCAAGAAAATGTACTTTTACATGCAAAAAGCCAATTTTTGTGAAAAAAAAACGACCACAGCACCAACACCAGTTTCTCCTTCATGGCAAGGGTGGAATGGAAGGGGCTTGAAAACATAATGATCCCATGACCACTAATGTGTTCTGTTGCCTAGATACAGGGGTAGTCTCAAATTACCCGATAGTGATGGGAAGTTCGGATCATTTTAGCGACTCGGTTCTTTGAATCTCGTTCAGTAAAATGAACGAATCTTTTTTCGAGTCATTCGTTCATGAAGGGGGGGGGGATGCTCCTGACCGTGAGTCCTGACGGAGGCACGGCATCAAGCGATGTGAGGAGGAAGTGAAACTTTCTGACACTGACATCGAGAAGTCTGTTAGTGAGGTGAAGAGTGACTTTATGGGACAGCAGTGATGTCACTAATAAAGAAAATACACTGACACTCTGCCGCTGCTGTGGATAACACAATGTGTGAATAACACAATGTGTGGATAACACACTGTGTGAGATCAGAAATCCCTGAACCCTCGCTTCCTCCTGTCCTTCCATTCGCATGCACACATAACACAGATCCCCGCACCACTGTCACGGCAGTAATTATTTATTTAGAGCATCGGACCGATTCCCTCAGATCTGTGGATCCTTGCCTCCAGTCCGGGATATTATTTGGAAAATTACTTCATTTCTTATAAGTGATTTCCTGTGCGCTCTGTGCACTCCGTGCGCTGGGTCAAGGCCGAGTTATTCTCGTGTTGCACGCACGCACGCATGCACGCAAGAGACGCAACACGCCCCTTTTGTGCCCTCTGGCGTCTTGCGTGCGTCAGCCAATTTTTCTAACTATACGACAAAACGACGCGAGCCTCACGGAGCCCGCAAGGCTTGTGATTGGTCTGCTTACTACATCCCATCCGGAGTCTAGCTTCCGGTTTCATGCCCCATAATACGCGGAAATCACGGAAGATTTAGAAGAACGAATATGGAACAAATAGATTAGCACTTGGCAGAAGAGATCCGAAAGTATGACCACTTGTATAACCCGTCACTGACTGGCCGATTTGTCCCCCAGAAATAGAATATGAGGAGCCGGAGTGGCGATGTAAATAAAGAGTCGACGAAGAAGAAGTCGTCTCTTCTTTGTGTGTTTTGTCTTCGACAAAAGAACGTTACTCCGCCCAGTGATCTGGCCGTGAATTGCGTTGCAACACGCGCAGCACGTTAGAGAAGTATAAACCAAAACGAGTCCGTCGATGCAGCTGCGTGGCCTTCCGCGGTTGCAGTCGCAAGAGTATAATTCGGCCTTCACTCTGTGCGTTGTGCTCCGTGCGCTCTGTGCGCTGGGTCACTTTGTGCGCTCCGTGCGCTGGGTCACTCTGTGCGCTGTGCCCCGTGCGCTTTGTGCGCTGGGTCACTCTGTGCGCTCTTTGCGCCTGATGGCACAGTCACGTTCACTGCAGTGATTTGATGAGACACGAACAGTGTTATAAGATATTATTAAAAACTATTAATGCCTCGGCTCCGCAACTCCGCTGTTAAATCGAATCTGAACGTAATTTGCTTTAAGTTGTTTTATATATTTTTTAATAAAAAGCTTGTGTGGAACAGATAAAACTAAGTGTAACGAAGAGGACTTCGTTCCCTGGAGCTTGAGATGGGGTTGGGAGAATATTGCACCATGCACTTTGACCCGGTACATGCACTTTAATAATTTGCACAGGCGTTTGTAAGCAGTTGCACTTTATTGGATGTGCAGAGTTTGCACATGGCATATTTGCACACTTAAAAACAGTTCATCTTTATTGATTGGTGATACATTTATTGTCCTTTTTAAATCTGTGCTGGTGGGTTCTGTGATGGCCACATGGTTCCACCTGCAAAAGAGGGACATGAGAGTTAGTGTGCATTTCTGGTAACTGAACGCTAAGATGAGATGTGACGAATATCATATGTTGTGCAATAGTGTGTGTGTTAGTATATTGGGAAGGGTAAAGTGTGTTTTGTGTGTGTAATGGTACTCACCAGTCTCTTTTGTCTCCAGGGTGTTCAGGCAAAAGGCCTCCCCAGGAAACAAGCATCATATTTATAGTTCCGGAGGCATCCAAGTGATGATTAGTGTGGGGGTGGGAAGATTAGTGTATGTGATTATTGTAATGTGTTGGAATTGGGGATGAGGGGGTGTTTGTAAATAAATGTGTGTGGGTGTGTGTATATAGGAGAATGGTGGGGATAATGATAAAAGAAAAGTGTTGTAAAAAGGGGAGCAAGTTAGCATGGGGAATGGTTTCTCCCTCCTTAATTAGGCACCCTATATAAGGGGCCATTTTGTTATCAGTGGGGTGGTGGTTTTCCCGTGTGGTTGCTGGATGAGCTGGAGGACGTGTGCCATGTTACCACAATAAACCCGTTTATGACACGCAACGATCCTGCTTTGGTCTTTCTTTGCTGTACGGTCCAGCCGTAAGTGTGGTCATCCTAACACTAAGTTATTGTTTTTAATGTAAATTATGAAGTGAATCAATAATCTACAGCTGGCTCCAGCGCTGGGCCAGGTGAAGAGGGCAACCTTTACTGAGCTGAAGGAGAGAAGGATCACATGGTGTGGTTCAGTCTGTGGTATTATAACTCCACTGGGAAATCAGAAGCAGGTGAAGTGCTGTCTACTCAAAGGAGAAGGTAAGGTCAAAAAATTGGGCTGATAAGTTAGAGCTGTCTACCTCTATGATGGCAGAGCTTTCACCTTATCTTTCATACTTCCCCATTAGGAGGTAGTAACATTTGCAATAAGACCTTCATTGTGTTGTCTTCATGAGCAGACAATAGAATATTGGAGGTCTGAACTGCTTTGGTGATTGAGTTGTGGATATTTGATACGAGCAGAAAATGCTAAATAAAAACCAACAAATATGAATCAGGGCTGTGAGATAAGAGGAATCCCCGCGATGCTGATCCACGGGCTTCACCGCCAATCTCCGCGGAACCGGATCTGAGTCTTTGGATCAATGTTTCGTTCTTCTGCCAACAGAGTCTTCGGATCAATGATTTGTTCATCTGCCGGATACGAGTCTTTGGATCCTTTTTCACGTGACCTGCATATTTGCGACCACGAGAAAATGAACGAACGAATCTCTGTCTGAGAGGACTCGTTACTCCCGATTCCTTGTAAGGATTCGTTCAAAACGAACGAATCGTTCACGACCGACACATCACTAATGTCAGTGACTGTTGTCTTACTCTATTCTAAATGTGTCTGTTGGTGTGTGGAAGTACTTTAAAAGAAATGTATGAGCGTTGGATTATCAGTAATCTGAGTTTATTAAGCAGAATGGTAATCTTGTTATGGATAAATTGATGGTTCCAGCTTGGCTGAAACTCTGTTATGTCACAATTCTCTGGTACAAAACTCAGAGCTCCCCTCTCACACCCATGATCCACACACAATGCAAATAAGTGACTTAACTATTGCCCTTTAAAAAAAGGTCCAGGAGACACCACATCAAAAACAATTACATTATGGAATGATCATATGGCAACTTCTTCAGTTAGGGAATAAGGTACAAAGAGTTTGTGAGTTGAAAAGAAAACTCTTGCTTGAGGATCACATAGGCTCTGCAGACCAAGAAATAAAGATCAGTTTGGCTGCAACACTGTTTACCCCTGAGACTCCAGAAGTGTTTTGTGAACTCAAATACTTCCCCCACCACTCCCTCTGCATCGTGGTCAGTAGATAATGAGTGAATTTCATTTTTCAGTGAACTACCCCTTTAAAAAGTAAGTTATCTAATGAACTTCAGTGAATGTCACATTTATGGTATTTTATTACTGAGGATCGTAGTAAGACCAAAGTCGACTGTCGAGAGATTTTTTTTCTCAGATAACTGAGATTCCTACTTTAACCTCTTGTCTCCATTGGTTGATCGAAATTATATCTATTTGGCAAAATTAACATATCAAGGTAGTATGTTGTGAATTTTTTTTTATGACCACATCAATCTAAAATTTATATTTCTATGTTAATGATTTGGTTAAAGTCATGTTTTCATTTAATATTTGTTGGGGACCCAAAATGATTCTCTGCTTCTACCAACCATGTTTCATATGAACCACAAACCACATCAAGAAGCAAACACCAGTGAAAATAAAGTATGAACTTTGAGACGAGACAGATATGTAGATGTTTTCACATCAAAATGAATGAAAGATGATTGGATGTAGATGCTCAATGTAATATTTATTCAGCCATTGCAGCTGCATTTAAATCAGCACCAAGTCAGCCAAAGCAAATCCTCCACAACGAAGTCTTCTGTCTGTCCCATCATCTGTGATACTCGGCAAGTCTTGAAGCTTGGCTAGATTATGGTTTGGATGGTATAGGTATGCAACAGTTGGGGCTAAAAAAAGAAACAATACTTACATTAATTCCATGATTAAACAAATATACAATATGTATTAATTTGCTGCGTCTGAGCATCTGAACTTACAAAGCCTCTTCAGTACAGGTACCCTTTACAGCATGATGTTCTGTTGCCAGGCAACTGTCTTTACAGACTCCCTTAAGCGTGGAGCACTGAACTTCGGATGGTTTGGGTATGCAACAGTTGGGGCTAAAAAAAGAAACAATACTTACTTTAATTCCATGATTAAACAAATATACAATATGTATTAATTTGCTGCGTCTGAGCATCTGAACTTACAAAGCCTCTTCAGTACAGGTACCCTTTACAGCATGATGTTCTGTTGGGAGGCAACTGTCTTTACAGACTCCCTTAAACGTGGAGCACTGACGTTTGGGAGGGCCTGCCTCATTCTCTGCAACTAAAAACACAGATAAAAATTAATATGTTTTCGTTCAAATCCTTTAGCTTTGAATTTGATAAAATAACTGTAAAAAGGTGCAGAAATGAGCAGCGAAAAACATGCAGAGATGTATCAAGACTCACCACAAAGCATGAAGACTACGGCCAGCGCCAACACAGCAGCACGATAACGAGACATTATTGCTTCTGAAACTGCGTCTGTGTCCAAAATGATATTTAGACCCAGGACGGTTTGTCTTATATATCTGCTCACCTGTGAGGAGGGGAGGAGTGAAATAGGAGGAAATGGGTTGGTCTCTAATTCACTTTCAGTCGTTAGTATAATGCATGTTTCAGACTGGTTCAACTGGAGCTTTGTAAGTCAACAACCTGTTGATGGAAAATGTAAGGTTTGCCTGTCAAAACCTGCCTTTTCCCTTTGAATCTATCGAGAGATTTTGTATTTCGTATCAAATGTTTATGTTGAAATATTGTTACGTTTTTTTTATTTCGCAAAGTTTATTGCTGTTGTCTACCACATCTTATTTTTTTAAATTTGTTTTGGAAAGGATTTGCTCTCTGTTATGAAATGCTCTTAATCCCAATTTGCCTTCATATAATTTATATGTCAAGACAATCATTTAAGCGTTCAACACCTCAAATGTGGCAAAATAAGATTCAAACCCTGTTTTATCTGCTTTATCAGCACTTGCGCTGTGTTCTAGTTGTAGATTGTAGTTCATCCAAAACGCAAGTTAAAACATACTTTAATCCAAATCATTATTAATTTATTTCAAACTCCGAATTAAACTTAGAAAATGAGTAACAAAAAACATTCTGTCACTGTGTAATATCAGCAATTTTGAATAGATTTGGTTGAAAACCATAATTAACAAGTAGTTTATTGTTCTCACACCTTAAGACAAACCACCACCAGAGGGTTCTATTGCTGCTGTCATCAGCTCAAGCAAGTGGTATTGATAGTCTCTATGTTTGAAGATATAAAATACTTTATCTTTTAACATTTTTCATTTAATTATATATTTATAGGATATTATATTGATTGATATGACAAAATGTATGTCTTTTTTTTAATAAACTAACTTACAAAGAGTCTATGTTCAAGTCTCATGGTTTCATTGAGTCCAACAGTCACATTCTCCTCCCCTCATTTTTTGTTTCTCCTTCACATCTACACTGATGGAAATCTGTCGTAGCAATTGACAATTTTTTCCCCTTGAATAATATGATGACTAGATAATGGATAATTATCATGAGAACTGGGTGTAACTCACAACTTGTCTCCTTCATACCAGTCGGAACAAATTGCACAAGGATCATAGTCAAACCAGATACAGGGAGAACATTTATCAACTTGGGTCTTTTCCTATTTAAGTACATTTTTTATATCTTTCCATTCTTCAGCTAATTTAGGTCGATACACGAATGGTGATGTTTCAGCCTAACAACTTTTTCATTGATGATAAACCTGCTTTTTCAGAGATGTTTAGATAGACATTTCATTCAGTCCAACTTGTTACATTCAGGGCAATTTCTTCACTTTACTATTGTCTCTCAGTGTTGTACAAAACATGGTATTGGATCAACTGTGAAAATAATAAACTAAGACTGGACTCTTCTGGGAACCAAGAACAAGATTCACAAGGCCCTACTGGAAAAGACTGTTCAGGAGCAGAAGGGTCCATGCTTTAGGACATTTCATTTCGCATCCAAGACGTCTCATTCAACAAAGGTGAAACCTTGTCAAGTATCTACAACCAAGTCCAGTCGCTAATGATGGAACCAGTTTTGGATAAACATGAGCTGGATGACTGAGAATCTTCACTGCGACTGTTTGAACCTGCCCTGAGCATATCAATATATACGTGTTTGTCTCATTAACTGTCGTTTACCTTTCAGACAGCCCCTCCCTTTGCCAGAAGCCAACTGACAGAGTTTTACTTATGATAATGACATTATTCAACATATCTCATTTTAAATATCTGGGAAGAACTCTTGACTCCCAACTGTCTTCGAGCAGCTGATAAAACTGTAAAATTCGGTCTAAGGATTTTAGCAGCTGATAAAACTGTACAATTCAGTCTAAGGAACTTGAGGTATATTAGAAACCAGCTCCCTCTAGATGCAGCAAAACTACACATGCATATGCATTCAAGGACTTTTTCACACATCTCATACTGCATCACAAGATAGGGAAAACAACACTTGCTCCACTGCAAACACTTTAACAACAAACACTCAAAGCACTGGAGAAAAAGCCAGAAAGTTGTCACCACTGTAACATCATTAAAAGACATCACCTCCTGCCCTTTGACAGCTTTGTCTTTCTTGCTGATGTTATTCTAGAGTATAAAATGATC